>CP126891.1:208162152-209432569 GCA_030440675.1 Furcifer pardalis
TAGATCATTTGGTGAGCAGTAAGTCAACACTTCTAGAAGTCTTATCAGTTCAGTGGGTTTGCTATAGTTGGGACTACCAAGTAAATGTATGTCAGTGCAGTGGAACCTCATACAACAATTGCCCCGTACAGCAATGAAATCGCATAACAATTAGGTTTTGGGGGGAAATGGCGTCCCACATAACAATTTTTCCTATGGAAAAAGTCGTACAACAATTTTTCAATGGGAAAAACAACTTGGCAATAAATAAATAAATCATTGTACGATGCATCCCATAGGGAAAATCACTATATGATGCATGTATTTTATAGCAATTGTTTTGTAGAACAACGAGCCCCGTGGGACAGATTAAAATCGTTGTATGAGGTAACACTGTATCTCTCTTTTCAGAAAAAGAAATTAAATTCAGTGGTCATTTGTGGAGAATGCTGCATTCAGCAGCATAGGTTTCTCTTCTTCCTATACCATGTGTTCACAACAGAATCTGAGGATAGTACTCCATTAATTGTTATATAATGCTGAATTATATGATACCAAGTCTGGAGTGGCCCAAATAAGGAATCAGGAGAAATAATTTGTGAGTCTATCTGTTTGCATTGTGCATGGCTTGAAATACAGTAATTGTCCAATTTGATGATATTCTTTATGATGATGATGATTGAAACAACGCATTATTTAGGTTCCTCCTCCAATTTTGTGAAAAATCAGTCTGATTTGATATGAGAAAAACACTTTAATATCTTTCACTATTACAAGTTGGTAAATGCTGCACATTCTAAAGCAATAATACAGATTCTGTGACCAAAAAGACAGGCTATAAAATTCACCAAGTATTTAAGAGACTGCCTGCTCTGCATGTATTTCTTTAAAATAATGGAAGCAATTAGTTGCAGATACTTCCTGGTATTTCTTTGCTTCCTCCCATACGTTATGCATGTGTACCATAAGTGTCAGGAATGTTTACAGCTTTGCTGAGCACACGACTGATCCTTGTAGATACCAGCGCTTCAGGTGAAATGTTGTATCAGATTTGCTGTCACTAGATTATATTAATAATATAACACAATAAAATAAAGTAATTGTGTTATTTTCTACTTCAGTGGAACAGCGTGACTTTATTGGAGTGGATGATTCAGGGAAGCGGTTGCTCTTCATGGCCAATGAAGCAGATTTGGATGAAGAAATCATCATCAAGAGATCCATCCTTCAGAAGTAAGTTTTGGGACTCTTCATGGAGTATTTCCTTTAGGATTGACTGGTTTGAACTCCTTGCAGTTCAGGGGACTCTCAAAAGTCTTCTCAAGCACCACAGTTCAAATGCATCTATTCTGCACTCAGCCTTCCTTATCGTCCAGCTTTCACAGCCATACATTACTATTGGGAATACCATTGCTTTAACTATGTGGACATTTGTCAATGGAGTAATGTTGCTATTTATGCTGCCCAAATTTGCCATAACTTGCCTCCCAAGGAGTGAGTGTCTCTTTATTTCATGGCTGCAGTCACTGTCTGCAGTGATTTTGGATCCCAAGAAAGTAAAGTCTATGTTCGCTTCCATTTCTTCACTTTCTATTTTCCATGGAGTGATGGGGCCAGTTGTCATGATCTTGGAGTTTTTGATATTAAGTTTCAAGCCATCTTCTGTACACTCCTTTTTCACCCTCATCAAGAGGCTCTTTAGATCTTCTTTACTTTTTGCCATTAGGATTGATGTCATCTCCATATCCGAGGTTGCTGATATTTTTCCTAGCATGTTGTACTCTACAAAGAAGTTAAATAAACAGGGTGACAATATATAGCCTTGTCATACTCTTTTTCCTATTCTAAACCAATCAGTTGCTCCATATCCGGTTCTAACTCTCACTTCTTGACTTGCATAAAAGTTTTTCAGGAAAAAAAGTTGAGTCTGGTATTTCCATCACTTTAAGGACTTGCCACAGTTTGTTGTGATTCACACAATCAAAGGCTTTAGTATAATCAATGAAGCAGAAGTCATATTTTTTTTGTTACTCCCTTGTTTTCTCCATATCCAGCGAATGTTGGCAATTTAGTCTCTAGTTCCTCTGCCTCTTTGGAACCCTGCTTGTAATTCTGGTAGTTCTTTAAATAGTGCAGTTGGAATACCATCCTCCCTTGACACCTGAAGGGGTAAAAGAGGAAGTAAAGAAGAAGAAGGAAGACTTCTAGAGGTTTGTTGTTATAGTAATGCTTTCTAAGGCCTTTTTCACTTCATGCTCCTATGGTTTGCTATGACCAGCATGTTCTCTTCACAAAACTCTCTTAGCCTGTACCCTGCTTCATTTTGTTCTCCAAGGCCAAACTTGCCCATTATTTCAGTTACCTTTTGATTTCTTACTTTGGCATTCCAGTCTCCTGTGGACATCTTATTTTGGTGCCAATTGTAGAAGGTTTTGTGGGTCTTCAGCGAAAAACCGATTCAAATCTGTTCAGTCCCCCTGGCTCTGACACTCATTCGCAACTTCTCTGTAACTAACTCATCTTCCCAATCTACTTCTGTTCTCTATTCCTTATTGCAAACCAGCGTACACCATGTGTTATGTATGCTCTTTCTGAGTGATCTTTGCCCCATTTACTTCTTCTCACAAGTTCTTTACTTTCATATTTTCTCTACCTTTTCTCTCAGATTCTCTGATTTGATGTTCCAGTCAGTCTCTTTCATCATCAATTGGAGATCACTTAATTCCTAACTAAACATGGATTGAAAGGAACAGGAAAGACCTTGTTCTGTTACTAAAGATACCGTGTCTGACTTTAGTTGGAAAACAGCTCTCTAATGTACTTTTAGTGTCTGGGAGATACTAAGTAGGGTTAAGGCCTTAGTTCACAGATGTAATGCCAATTTTATTAATGGTGCCATAAGAAAACTGATTTTCTCTTTATGCCTTATTCATTTCTGTACTTATTTGCCAGGTTTTGAATGTACAATGGTTAGCTGAGATAAGAGAATCCTTCTCTGCAGACTTACCCAAGTGTCAGATAAAAAGAGGCATTACACTATTCTGACTTTAACCCTGAGGATAGAAGTGCAGTGGATGTTTGGATCTAGGTATTTGATACATGATTTGAAGCCTTGCTTCACCCAAACTCTACCTCCCTGAACATTTTGCAGCTGTAGAATTTGGGGAAAGAACATGAATTTCATTGGCTTTCCTTTACTTCTTTCCCTTCAGATGTGATGATAGAGTTGACGTATTTATTTTCAAAGAATGATTACCACGAGTAGGGAATTGTTTGCCTCACCTTAGACATTTATAGTTGCACAAAGTCAGGCAGTAAAAAACACCTGTTGGAGCAAGTCTAAATTTGGAGCATTTCCTTTTAAAATGCTGAGGGTTATTGGAGGATGAGTCGTCTGTAATAAACTGTTGGTCTGTCTTCGTGGGTGTTCCATCTGTGCAAATGCAGGTGCAGTGCTGCTTCAAGAGGATGCGCTAATAAATCACAATGACAATCTGGACTATTCATTACTTCATATAGAACGAAAATACCTTCTATTATAAATGCATGAGGCAAATGCAAGAATGGCTTCAAAGGGACAGTGCAACCTCGTTTTAAAATACTGTACTATATCTGACTTTTAAAGATGAAATGCTTGTTGCTGCATTTTCATTCTTCTGTGTCTCACTGTATGGTGTAAATGAAAACTAGCTGCTTTTGAGCTTTTGCTGGGAGGGGTAGGAAGTACAGAACTAAACAATAGCAAATAATTAGGACTGACATCAAGAAAATGCCTTTTTACGACATAAAATTGATTTTTTTTCCCAAAAAATTCTAATGGCTCTAGTATACATTCTCTTCAAATGCCTATTGCCTTCTCTAAAAGCTACTTTGATTCCTCGTATACCTCTAGAATATATAATTCCATGAAATAGTATAGCTACTATACACAACGTATTTCAGTTCAATTTGGGTTTTTATGTCAATGTTGAGGTTTTTATGACTTCCTTTGAGGCATCATAAATCATCATGATTAGAAATCTGCTGTCTGGTGAGAAGAACATGTTAATGAGCTAAACAAATTTTTCTCTTTGGGAGATTCAACAAATCCTGCTTCAGTAAGCCCAGTCTAGTTGTTTGCCAGATGGTATGAGGGTGGGGACTTTTCTCTCCATTGAATTGGCATGGACTATTTGGGGAATTTATACTTTCATATGGATATGGCCACCTGTGCTTTTCATAGCCCCTTGTTCCTGATTGCCCCAGGCAGCCAGTACTGTACTTCTATATCTATTTCTTGTTTCAAAAGGTCAACGGTTGGATTGGCTTACTTTGGGCACATCATGAGAAGGGAAGATTCTCTTTAAACAGCAAGTCATTCTGGGAAAAGGATAACAGAATGTTACTATTCTCTATTTGAATGAAAACCGTCTATACTAGGAAACCATTCTGTCTCTCTGTATAGCCCTAATATAAATTTCTTCTTTATAATACAGGTTTTGCATCAGGACGGTCAAGTGCTAAGATACATCAGTTTCTTTCAGAACAACTCATAGTTTCTAATGATCAAAGGTTTTGTTGTAGTCTATAAAATATAGACTGAGTTTCTGAAACTTTTTAGTGTGCTCCAGGAGCAGTAGATACTTCCAATATGATCCTGAGTGCCTCTTCCTTTCCCAGAATCCAGCTTGAACGTCAAACATTTCTCACTCCATTGAAGGTAACAGCTTTTGTTGCAACATGTTGAGCATCACTTGCTTGCATAGTAAATTAATGCAATGATTCTGCAGTTGTTGCACTCCTTGGCTTCTCCTTTTGTGCTTTCCATATTTTCTGGCAAATTCTTGCTAAGATTTTGACTGATTCACTCTCTGTAACTTGAAATAGTGCTAACAGTATCCTATCTACCCATAATGATTTATCTCTTCCTTGTGCTTTCAGAACAGCTTTCATTTCACTTTCTAGAACTGCAGGTTCTTTGTAGATTCCTTGTCAAAGTAGTTTGTATTTTTTTAGTCTTCTGATTTCATCTCTTTATTTCCCCCTGGATCTTCTGGAAGAGATATCTTGTTTCCCCCTTTTGTTGTTCTCTATTCTTTGCAATGGTTATTGTGATAGCTCTTTTTGTCCCTACACAATAGCAAATTTGCTTTCAGGATTCTGACCTAATTTCCATCATCTTTTGTTGCTTGCTTTCCTTAACAATTTTGTTTACTGCACCATCCATCTAGATTTTTCTTCTCCTTTACTACAGGAATTGCCTTTTTGCACTATTTCTTAATAATATTTCTGGTTTCAATCCACTGGTTCATGGTCAATTGAGTTTACTTATGCAAAGTTTTCCTTATGTGGGCTTTAAATTCATCAGGAATGTTGTTTAAATTATATTTTGGCAATCAGAAGTTCCAAGTGTATTTGTTGTGCAGCATCGGTCTTTTCTTTCACTTCTCTATACATCACCCACTAGATATCTTTTTAACTTTAATCTAGTTGTGTCATTAGCGACAGAAATATTTCTTTGTTTGTTTGTTTGTTTATTGGATTTATATAACCACCTTTTTTGCCTGAGCGACCCAAGGCGGCTCACAACATCGGCTAAAACCCATACCCAATACCAGTTAAAACCAAATACTATAAAACTATCTAAAAGCGTCCGTAAAACCTACCCAAACCCCTTAAAAAATAAGGACCCCTGGGCAGGGCTAAATAAGCCAGCAGGGCTGGGTTGTGGTACCAGTTGTACCCCACACCTGGGAGTCTAATCTTCCAGCACTATCTCTAGCTTCATTTTGGACTGTCTCATGATAGGACTGTCATTCCTTTCATAGTAAGGAAACTTGTACTTGTAAGGAATAGTACTATCAGAATTTACCTTGAGTTTCGCTACCATTGCCTCCACTTCCATGGTCACCTTCAGCTACTGCTGCTGCTGCCAATAGCAACCTAAATTGATAGTACAGTAAAACCTCAAGTTATGAATAAAATCAGTTCCATGGTCTTGTTCGTAAGTCGAATTTGTTTGTAAGTCGAGGCATCCCCATTTGGATAAAGAAAAGTCCCTCCCTCCAAAAATCAGTCAAACCACCCAAAAACAACAGCAGCATTGAAAGGAAAGCATGCATAAGCAAAAAAGCTGTTCCTTACCTTAAAGAAGATTTGAAAATGAACAGGAAACTCAGAAAAATCCAGCAAGAAACAGCAATAGGCAGCTATTTTGCCACCAAAACTTCAGATAAAGAAATCACTCCAAACACATTACAGGGCTCACAAAGGCTGCATGTGAGCAATACATTCTGAGGAATCAGATTATGTAACCTGAAGCAAACCCATAAGGGAATTGGCGTTTTTTGCTTCACTGGAGGCAACATAGAGGAAAAAGAATTAATTCGTAAATCAGGGCATGTTCGTAACTGGAGGCATGGATGTCAATGCTGAACCAATTAGTAAGTTGAATTATTCGTAAGTAGTGGCATTCATAAATCGGGGTTTCACTGTAGTTTGCTAAAATAAAAGAAACTCAAAAATATTGCCCTGCAGTCATTAGGGAGTGCCAGACTAATATCTTAGATCAGGGGTTCCCAACGTTTTCCCGCCACAGGCTGGACCCGCCCCTGAAACTCAGCTGTGCAGGCCAGAGGTGTGTTTGCTCCCAGTGCTTATGTTTACAGCAGCGGTGGTGGACACAATTGTGCCAATTTTTTCCGGCTGTTTGGGCAGCCTCCACCACTTCCCACAGCAGCAGGAGGGTGTTCAGAACATTTTCACTCAGTTTTTAGATATATTTTTTTGCTGCATTTCTGCTGCATTTTGGCAGCTAAAACATGGCATTTTGGGACTTCTGGTGATGGTGGGAGCTTTCATCAGTCCCTCAGTTCCCACTGCGGAACCCCGGCGTGCCAAAATGCTGCATTTTAGCTGCCGAAAAGCAGTGGAAACGCTGGGGAAAATTCCAAAAACAGAGCGAAAATGCTCCAAAACCCCTCCTGCTGCTGTGGGAAGTAATGGAAGCTGCCAAAGCAGCTGAAAAAACAGTGCAGTTGTGCCTGCCTTGGTTACATTTGGCACTTCCAGTGATGGGCAAACCTCCGGCTGTACCTAGGTTCCCACCGTGGGCCAGATTAATTAGTGTCATGGGCTGGGTTAGGCCTACGGGCTGTACGCTGGGAACCCCTGTCTTACATTCATGTGCTGTTAAAAGAAGCTACAGAAACTCTCCGAGTGAATTTGGTATTGCAGATCTTGAGGACACAAGTCATTTAACTCTTAAGGAACAGAACAGCCACATCCTTTCCAGTATTCTTGTTGGGTTTCATGTATTTTTTTTCTTCCCTATTTGCTTCCTTGCATTTGTCAATACATTTCCGATTAAGGCAGGGTGTTAACTTGCCTGCATTCCTGTCTGGTATGCGTCATGGAGTTCTACAACCCACTGATGAGTAACATATGTTTAACATGCATCTGAAAAGATTCAGACCATGTTTAAATAGGCATGGATAACTCTTCTGACCTCTGACTCAGCCTTCTGTGCCATCCCAGTAGCATAGTAAAATGTTTCCATGGCTAGACCATATAAGAACAGTCCAGCAAGAGGGAGCCTGCACAAATACAAAGTTTAATATTTTATATAAAACACTAAATATACCAAAAGACACATCCTTCAGAAAGTAATTTAAAAGCAGCATTCAGAAGTACTATTAATGGAAATGTTATCAGGAATTTGAATGATACATTCTGGGCCTTTAGATGGGAAACACAACACCACATGGAGACTCACATACTTGTTGAATGGGATGTACTCATGAGACACTCAGTCCAACCATTCCACAATGAGCCAGATTCTTTCATCTTGCGAAAGAAATATTTTTAAAAGAATTTCATTAATATCCAGGTTAGAGCAAGGATCAGAAACCAAGATATATCACCATAAAGGACTTTAGTAATCCTCATAAATCATTCTAACAAACATACTACAGAGCAATTGACTGTTCAGAACAAACCAGGCCTGAGATAATTTCCCTTTCCAATTCTACTTACAATGCCAACATTCTGTGTATACAAAGGACAGCAGCGACAAGAGACAAATATGCAGTTAGAGGCGCAGTGCTTTGGGATTCTAGGCAACGGGAAGCCCTCACCACCATTCTCCCTCTCGCAGCACGTTTGAAGTGAGGGAAAGCAGTTCCAACAGGATTCCAGCCAAAGCAGATCTTTTAACAATTAGCATGTTGGCTACTGGAGGGATAGTGCAGTGGTGGTGAACCTATGGCACGCATGCCAGAGGGGGCACTCAGAGCACTCTATGTGGGCATATGGGCAGTTGCCTCAGCACAGTTTGCTCCACCCCTCTGCCTAGCAGCCCAATGGGAGCACTTCCTCCCTCCCTTCAGCAGAGAGTTCACACTGCCCAGAAGCCTAATGGAAATGCTTCCTCCCGTGTCTGGGTAAGGCGGGCAGCTCACATGCGGTGTGAGGGTGCGGCACGGACGGCAGCCTGTTGAGTCTGTAGCAAGGATGAGTTTGGGTGCTCAGTCTCTAAAAGGTTTGCCATCCCTGGAATAGTGTATGGCCAACACATTCACGGTGGTGTAAATGTAGGTTGAAAGAGGAAATTATGAGTCAACAGGAAGCATGGTACACTAGTATCTGGTTCCACAAGTCTTAACGTTATCCGGTTTTTAACGTTGTGCAATGCAATGATCCCACAATGTTAAAAAAAAAAGCTGGTTCAACCCCAACCCAAAGGCAAAAGACAAAGGCTCGCCCTGCCTCCCCTGCTGAAACAACAGGGTGGGCAGAACGAATCCCTTGCTGTTAGCCTTTGCCTTTGGCCGGAGAAATGCAAACCTAACAGCAAGCGATCTCAACGTTGGGGAATTTGAGGCAAACATTTGCATCAGACAACGTTATTTTAATGTTATCACAGTGTTGTGCGACGCAAATGTTTGCCTCAAATTCCCCAACGTTATTTGATTTTAGCGTTATCCGAGGCAAACGTTATCTGAGGTTACCACTGCATATGGATTTCATGGGAAATTATGGCAGGTTTGCTGTTGTGTGTGTTTGTGTTTTTTTAATCCTTACATTATTTGGAAAAAATCCACTGAATTAGCTTCTGAAATGCTGTTCATTTGACACCTGACAAAATTGTTGTGATTGCATCGTTAGAAGAGAACAAACATTCCTTCCTTTGGTGAAAGATTTGAAAGATGCGCCAGAGCAGTCTTGAAAACCAAATCAGGGTAGCCGTAAATCAGATGAGACTTGACTCCACATAACAACAATTAATATTGTCAAATTGTTCTACCTGAATTGTAGCAATTATAGTTAATTGATTCCCACTGAGTAGTAGTAGCTAAGCTGTTTTTGTCCTTCTGGGCTGTGAAAGCAGTATACAAGAGTACGCAGTTGCTACATCAAATACCATAGGTGCTTTTACCACATAGACACAATACCTTGCATAGCTTCTGCTGCAGCTACACAGCGTTTTTACAAAAGGAACAGAGCGCTCGCTGGTATTTTTTGTTGTGGTCAAATCAATTGAATATTGTTGCCAATCTTTGAGCCAAATAACTTGAAACTCTTGAGTCTCAGTGAGGTAGAACAGTAATAATGCAACCCAGACTAGCAGTGCTATAAATTTAAACTGGAACATAGAGGGTTTTTTTTTAATGCCTGGTTGTACTATTATTAAAGCTATTTGTGCAGGAAACCCCTTTCAGCAAGCTTGATTATTTTCAGAGGGGCCCCATTTTTCAGTCCTTACTTAAAATTGGCTAAAGTTGGGGAATTGTACCCAAGAGCAGCCATCGGATAGAATGGCTCTTTTTTTTTAAAGCCCTTGCGAATGGGGCCTCTTCAGACTTCTTTCTTCCGTAGGCTTTGCTTCTAAGAATACTTGAAAAATACTGTTCCTCAGGTAGTATAGTGCTCCTGTGCTTGACTCATGTTTTAGTATTTCAGCAAAAACCTCTTTCCCAGGCCAAGCAGCTATTGAATTTTTAAAAGCTTTTCAGGAAGAGGCACCCATTTAGTAGCACCAGACGCTATTGAGGGGAAAAAAAGAGAGTGGATTCTTCCCACATTCAGTTCCATTCTTATCCTAACAGCCAGACCATTGGAACTGCAGTCTGGATATATCAAAATTATTTCTGTGTTTGAGTCACATGTGCATCGTTTAACATCCAGCATTTTTAATGAGAATGCTGATGGAAACCATTCATATTTATCTGAAGCTTATTCAGCTTTTTCCTTCTATCCTTTGGTTCTTAAACGATATAGATACATGGATGAGACCTCTAGAAAGTTGAGTAGGATTCTTATTGTTGCTTGGGTTATGTTACCAAAACATGAGGTAATTCAGAAGAAAATGCAGTAAACTATTGGTGCTTAGAATTCAGTATGGACTAGAGAAAGAGTTGGATCAAAATATTTTCTTCTTCCCTTAGTAAGATGCATAAAAAATATTTCACCTTGCTACCATTGAAAATATCACTCATGAATGCATCATGGCTGAAATCTAGTAATAAATCTCACCTTGTTCCGTGTCTAGGTCTGATGTTAAACTACCAAAATGAAGCCATATTTGGTGAATTCATTCTGTAGTTCCGTTCGCCTGACATAGTGTGCGAAAGTTTAGCCAGCACAACAAGAATGCCATTGCCCAGGGTATGCCCAATTGTGGTTCAAAAATATCACAGTCTTCAAGGAGGCTCTTTCTGTGTTCTAAAAATAGATCCACTGAATCAGTGGAGATTGAGTGAGTCACCTCTTCCTGTTTCATTGATACAATGAGTTGATTCTGGGTGTGATTTACTACTGAATTTCAGCCATTAATTGCAATAGTTTCTAATTTTAAAAAAGTATACAGCTATTCTGTTTTATACAGCTACAGTACTTAATATCTAGAATGGTGAGGTAAAAGAAGCAGGATGCTAGTCTCTGAAGAGGTTGCTTTTCCAATTTGTTTCCAACGGCATTCTTAGGTTTAGTTTATCTAAAAATATGCTTGTGGTCCAGAGGAAGAGAAATTAAGATAGACTAGCTGATTTCTAAATGAAAGTTTTTCCTGTCTTCAGGCAGAGGCATCTTGGTCATCATTATGATGCATATGGGTATATCATACAAGGCTGTTGTCACATGCCGTCAAATCATGTCTGATTTCATCTTGCAGAGGTGACTCAAAAATGTGGGGAAGTAGATGTTTCTCAGGACAGCTGACCTCTGGCTGTGCCTTATCCCAGTGATGGCTAACCTTGGCACTCCAGATGTTATTGAACTTCAATTCCCAGAAGCTCTGATCAGTAGGAGTGCTGACTTGAGCTTCTGGTAGTTCAAGAACACATGGAGTGCCAAGGTTAGTCATCACTGCCTTACCCCATAAAGTTTCCTTCAGAATGTTTATTTTACAAACCCAACACCTCAGACTGATTTCCATCAGAGACTCCTCTGACAAACTGATTGCATTTTATTACCAATTGTAAATAACTCATTGATTTGCATGCCCATCTCCTGAACCAACCAACTTCACCCAACCACTCTGGGTCTCTATACAAGATATTCAACCTTATGTCTGATGAAGTGGAATTGATCCACAAAAGCTAACATTAAAATACAGGAGTTAGTCTTTAAGGTGCCACAGCATTTCTTGTCTTGTCTGTTTGTTTTTTGCTTTGTTTTGTTTGCTCTCTGATATGCTTGCACAGACTAACACGGCTACCACTTCAAAAATTTCTCCTATAAATTAATGATCTCCAGTATGTCCTGTCCTCAACACCTCTGCCCAACTCTTGTTCACTCAAGCCTGTGGAGTCAAGCTATCTGAATAAAGTCATGTTGTAGTATAAAAAAAGTGTTGTGAATCCATGCTTGGTTAAAACATCAGTCCCTGATGTTGGTTCTTTCCTGTAAGGATAGCGCCACTTCATCAGACATAAGAGTGAATATTATCCAACCTGATGGATTGTACTTTTATCTTCTGGGAGAGATGTGTAAACTGGGAGAGATGTATAGATAGGATAGCTTCTGCTTTGGGTATTACAGTACAGTAATACCCCGGATAACATTATGACTTGGTTCCACGAGTCATGATGTTATCCGATGTTTATCGTTGTCGGATGCATGCATCGAACAATGCAAAAAAAAAAAAGCCCTGACTTCAGGGACAAACCGCTTTAAAGGAAGGCAGGGAAAGAAAGAGACCCGATCGGGTCTCTCTTTTCCTCCCTGCCTTTAAAGCCACCCCCCACCCGCAGCGGTCTCTGCGACTGCAGTAGGGTCGGGGGAAAGGCGTGCCTTTCCCCCGACCCTACTGCAGTCGCAGAGACTGCTTGTCTCTTTCCCTCCCTGTATTTAAACTACAGGGAGGGGGAAAGAGAGAGACGTGATTGGGTCTCTAGAGAACCAATCACGTCTCTCTCTTTTCCCCTCCCTGTAGTTTAAATACAGGGAGGGAAAGAGACACAGTCTCTCTCTCCCTGTAGTTTAAATACAGGGAGGAAAAAGATGCGAGACCCAGTCTCTAGAGACCCAATCATGTCTCTCTCTTTCCCCCTCCCTGTAGTTTAAATACAGGGAGGGAAAGAGACAAGCAGTCTCTGCGACTGCAGTAGGGTCGGGGGAACGGCACGCCTTTCCCCTGACCCTGCTGCAGTTGCAGAGACCGCTGCGGGTGGGAGGTGGATTGGGTAGTTCTACCCAAACCACCCCACACCCGCAGACCATTGCCTCAAATAACGCTAAGAATCATTATCCAGAATCGTTATCCGATGCAAGTTTTTTCCAAAAAACTTGCATCGTTATCCGATTCTAGCATTATCCGATGCAATTGTTATCCAGGGTATTACTGTACTGTATTTGGAAATGTAGGAAAATAAATGCTTTTGTCAGTGTTATATAAGCAGCACTGCGGTGGCTTAATGCAGTCGTGGCGAACCTATAGCACGCGTGCCAGAGGTGGCACTTGGGGCCCTCTCTGTGGGCACCCATGCAGTCACCCCAGCACACAGTTTGCCCTGCCCCTCCACCCAGCATCTCAATGGGAGCACTCCCTCCTCCCCCAGCACAGAGTTCACCCCACTCCTCTGCCCAGAAGCCCAATGGGAGTTTTTCCTTCCTCCCCTATTGCTGTGTTGGCACTTTGTGATAAATAAGTGGGTTTTGAGTTGCAATTTGGGCACTTGGTCTCTAAAAGGTTTACCCAAACTGACTTAGTGGTTAAGACGCTGAGCTTGAACACTGGAAGGCCAGGGTTCGATACCCAAGTGCTACACAACAGATCTTGGGGACATGAAAGGAACCTCATTCAGGCGTCCCCTGGGCGGAGTTTCTCCAGCAAAAATCCTTTCAACCCAGAGTAATTTCTGACATGAAAGTTAGTTTAGTGTTACATAATGGCCAGAGTTATCCACAGAAAGTATGTCTATCTAGAAGAGAGAACTGTAAGTGTGTGTAATGTTTTCTCTATCATGATAATAAGCTCAGTTCTACTCTCCATTTTGGGGTAAAGTAGTGTTCCCTTTGCCCTGGTCTGTGCTTTCTTTGTTGACTGTAGACATATATACATGTAATGACTAGAGGAAAGCTAGTTGTCTACGTACACATCTGTTTTTTAGTGGCTTGTGCAGTATTTCATAGTGTAACCCTCAGTCCAAGCATATCCTCCATTGGTTTATCAAACCTCCATGCCTGATATTTTCCGAAACTTTCCCATATTTTACAAAGCTGTCTTGCATAAGATAAAGAGCTGAAGGGATAAATATTTGTTCAGGCATTGGTCTCCTTAATTGTATACAGTCTTACTCTATATACCGTAATTGCCTTCAGTTTATGTGTTCATTTCCTCTTTTTTGAAAGTTTATGAGCACTGATAGCACAGTTCATAGATATAGATATACGGTAGATACTGTATAGATAGAGAAAAAGACAGATATAGATACAGATATACAGAATATATATATTGGTGCTGAGAGGTTAATGACACAAATTATACCGCTGCTGCTACTTCAGGTCTACACATTGTGTTGTAACACAAAACACCCCAAGAAGCTATTTCTGTAACATTTTGTTTTTATATTTAATGATTCCTACTTTAAATCTGGATCTTTTGGCTTAGCTTTTAGCAATTCTCTTTTTGTTAGTTCCTTGAAAATGCTCACGTTTCATATTAACTTATTTAATATCCATCAGTAAGTTCCATTCAAGTACTAATATAATTTATATAGAGTGTGCATAATCTCCTCTTGAATCTATCTTGCCTTTTCTAAGTATATACAGTAAAACCTTAAGGAAATGAAAAACAGCAACAAGTTCAGCGTCCATGTTCTGCGGGGATATCATTTTCATCGGGCATTCTTGTACAGTAATACCTCGGATAACGTTTACCTCGGATAACGCTAAAATCGCATAACGTTAAGTAATCTGGGGAGGAGAATTGGATCGAATAACGTTAAGGTCCTATGGGATGTATTGGATAACAACCGCTAAAGCCTGTGCGGTTACAATGTATCTCTATGGAGCTTTAACGTTATCCAATACATCCCATAGGATTTTAACATGCATCGGATAACACTAAAAATCGGATAACACCAAGATTTGTGGAACCAAGTCGTAGCGTTATCCGAGGTATTACTGTATTTACTTGTGTTGAGTTTTACTCTGCTGGCTGAAACTGACAACTGTGAGAATATTTAAGAGGCCTGAAAATTACCCAATTAATATTGTCCAATTTATTTGTTGGGTTATAATCAGTTAAATCTTAGATTTAGCCTCAAACAGTAAAGAGCTATACTTGTTTGAACTCCATGGGGCGATATTCTTTTAATCCTGTTGCTGCCCGGATTTGTTCTAACATGGAACTTTGTCTTCATTGCCAGGAACAGCGTTGCAGTGCTGCAGGGTCTGTACTTCCAGAATTTCTTTCATGACATTAATTTGTATTTGATTGTTGGCAGGGTTGCAAGGTTTGTATTATCTGATTGACTGACTGGGTAATTTTTTTAATTAAATACAGTTTGAAGTCACTTAAAACACGTTGCATTTGCTTGTAAAGTGTCTGAAGTATCTTCCCCACGCTTGGTCATCTTTAAGTAGTTGAGCAAGTTGTTAACATTTACGATTCCATTTTAATAAATGTGTTGGAGGTCTTTTAACAAAACAAAATGTCCTGTGCTGTCTAATTAAACCAATACTACCATGTACAAACTTGCAGTTTCTGGAATTGCTTTTCTAAAGCTCAGATACAAACAACAACATAAACCCTTACTGGGTTTTGTGGTATACAACCCTGAATGAGGGAGGTGTTTCCTGCTTTATGCTGCTGGTGGAATGCATATGAGATTTTTGTTGCTGAAATGTGACTTGCAGCTGTGTTGGATTTGAGTAGAGCTGTGTGTGGTGGCAATATACAAGAATTTCAGATTCTCAAGCACAGTTTTCCAAGCACAGTTTTCCAGTGTTCAGGAGAGAGAAGACGCTGTACTTCCAAGGCATTCTTCAATGTCTGTGGCTGCCATGCTTTGTTGAAGATTCTGTTTCAGCCAGTGAATTAAATAGGCATACTATCATATTGTGGATATGAGACCAGAAATTAATTGCAAATACTGTAATCCTGTTTTTCGAGCAGAAGATACAAATGCAATTTTCTGCTTTATAGGAAAAAATGTTGGCACAAAGTAAGCCCAAGGTGAGGATCATTCTAAGTCAGTGTTTCCCAAATGCTGGTGTTTGGACTTCAGTTCCCAGAAGCCTAAGCCAGTATATTGAGTGATCAGTGCTTTGGGGAATTGACTTAAACTTATGGGAATTGAAGTCTAAACACCAGCATTTGGGAAACACTGTTCTAAGTCATTTCCAATATCATTAGGCTGGGAGAAATTTCAAATAAGCACAGCTTCAGATGGCATATAGCATTGACTTCTCCGTGTCCGCCCCAGCCCTTTGGAACCTTCTACCAATTGAGCTGCGCCTACAGACAGAGCTCCTGCCCTTTCAGAAGGGCTTAAAAACCTGGCTGGCAGGGCAAGCGTGGGGACCCAGGAATGTGGGATCTCATGTAGGGTGGCTGATTTGAGGGACAGCCACCCTTTCGGTTCTAGCTTCTTGCGATGTTTTAATTCTTATATGAATTTTTAAGTTTTAAGTATTAAGTTTTAAGAAGAATTAGTATTATCATAGGCCTAACCTATGATTTTAATCTGTAAGCCGCCCAGAGTTGGGTTTACCCAATTGGGGCGGGATAGTAAATATGAGCAAATAAATAAATAATTAATAAATAAATAATTGATGATGAACCTTGGCATTCCAGGTGTTCTTGGACTTAAATTACCAGAAGCCGAAGTCAGCACTCCTGCTGATCAGGGATTCTAGGAATTGAAGTTCAAGAACCCCAGAGTGCCAAAGTTAGCCATCACTGTCCTATACACATCTACTGAGAAGTAAGTGCCATTAAATTGTTCAGGTAGGAAAAAGAAAAATTGTATAACATAGGAGTAACAGAGCACCTGAAGCAGCCCTCTGTACTTTTATTGGGATTGTATCCATAGCAAACAGATTAGGACTTACTTTTGAGTAAACATTCGTAGCTGTTTTACAGACTGTGGATGTAAATGGTGGCTGTTCCATCTTAGCTGCAGGAATGATGATCCAAACAATTGGATTTTTAGAAATCGATTGAAGTATTTGTTTTTTATATGTGTCAATTACAGTTAGAGCAGCATTGGAATTCTTATTTTGCTAGGTTTAAGTATGCTGCTGTTGATTTGCGCTTTCTGTTTTTTATTCTCTTTAGACTCCTATGCTTAAATTCTATACCTCATTATCTCAACCAATGTAATATTTAATTCTAGGATTCTTTCCAATAAATATTTTTTAATGCACAAATGATTGGCCTGGATACAAAATACAGTAATACCTTGGATAACGTTTAGCTCGGATAACGCTAAAATCGCATAACGTTAAGTAATCTGGGGAGGAGAATTGGATCGAATAACGTTAAGGTCCTATGGGATGTATCAGATAACAACCGCTAAAGCCTGTGCAGTTACAATGTATCTCTATGGAGCTTTAACGTTATCCAATACATCCCATAGGATTTTAACATGCATCGGATAACACTAAAAATCAGATAACACCAAGACTTGTGGAACCAAGTCTTAGCGTTATCCAAGGTATTACTGTATTGTCTATCAGGCATACTTCAGCTCCCCCCCCCCCCCCGCTTACATGTTGACTGTTTTACAAGACGATAATATAGTCAGTTCTTCAAAAACCCTGCAAGTTTATGAATGTGGAATATTATGCCTCTCTATTCACAATTCAAAATGCTAGGTAATGGTCTGATGTTGCTGCACAGTATTATGCCTGTGTTGCCAGCAGGAAGAAGAATACCAAAGTATACAGCATTCATAAATGTTCTGAAAAAACACTTGCTTGATGTTAAACTGGGACAGGCAGAATGGTACCTGAAGTGTGGTTGTGCATTTGATATAGATAGTTTGAGTCTTTCACTATTAGCTACTACCTCCCTGTGTATGTCACTGGGTGCAATACCTGCTAAGTAATTAATTTTATCAACAGTGTATTTGTATTTTGTATTTGTATGCTGCTCTATTCGCCGAAGCGACTCAGAGCGGCTAACAACATAGATCATAAAATATCACATATCAAAACATAAAAATCAATAACTTATCAAAGTATCACATATCAATAACATATCAAAATATCACATATCAGTGACATATCAAAGTATCACAAACATATCAATAAACCACAAATATTACATCACAAAAGTGGTTGGCTTCAGGCATTCAACAATGATTCTCCAGCTTTTACTGAGCACTGCCTTTACCGGTTTTGAATGGGCAGAACTATCCAGCCCTGGGCTGCATATTCACCCGTAGAAAGTGCAGGGCCAAATATGTCGTTTTTAGTATTAGTGGCTGCGTACCCTTGCTGGTAATATTGTTTCTTGCAGAGACCTTTTGCTTTGTGTCTTTGCACTGATCCCTATAGTTTATTGTTGTATTATCCAAAGTAAAATCTAAGTGGGTCATTCCATATCAATTCAACCAAAAAAAATTAACTTTCTCACCCAACATCTCAGATTTTGGTGAAACTTGGCTTATTTGTTCTACCCACAAAGATAAGTACCCATGCCAAATTTTAACACTCTAGCTCACTTCGTTTCCATTTTATAGGCTTTTGAAGTTTTGTATTTTTGGCAATTGTAACCAACGGATGTCGCAAAATGAAGGTCGCTGACATTTTGAAAATAATTTATAACTTTTTTATTTACCATCCAATCTTGATTAAAGTTTGTAGTCTTTTTCTTCAGAAAATGAGGATTCTAGGAAAAAAATACATAATACCTCTAAGAAAACCTACTAAGTCTGAAAAAATATTTTCGTTTACATCTTTGTATTTTTTAAAAACCAAAACATAGGTCAGCGTAAAATTCCATATCACAGAAAGGTATGTGATAATCACAAAATCTTTTTTTTCAAAATGATCCTTACTAAATGGGCTATCAAATGCAGAAAAAAATTGATGGGGTTTTGATACCTTTGTTGTGTTTCATTATGTTATATATTAGTTTTTCAAATTGTTTTATTCACTGATTTTACTGAGTAATAAGGATTTTAAGGGATTGAAATTCTCTAGGTTTAGACTATTATGAAGATTGGACAACTACCTATTTTATCATCAGTTGATAACATAATATTTTAACCAGAATTGTCTTCTTCAATAACTTAATTTTAGACTAACTCAACAACATAAAGAAACGATAAGGTCTGGAAACTTACCAATGTATTTGATATTTCCAATATTTACATTCTTCAACTTCTACAGTAACAAATTTAATGGAGGTTTGACATTTTCTCTTCAATTGACCTCATACATTTTTCAGAAAACCTGTAGGTCCTTCCAGTTGAAGTGTCAGGAGGATCAACAATTGAGAGTACATGAGGTATAGGCACAGCGCAAATGTCCTCTCGCTTAGGCCAATAAAATGATGGGGATGGCCCTGCAGGATGTAAAAACTGAACTGTCACACCACCTTCTTCTTTGTTCACTTCAGTTATGATTCCAAAGTACCATAGATTGTCATATTTACAAGCCACATAGCACGATAGGTTCAAATTTTCTTCTCTCACAAATGATGTTAATTTGTTCTTTAAGTCAAACGTGAGGGCGGGTTTCTTGTCAGTACTGATCCTTCTTGCTTCCAAGAATCATAACTGAAGTGAACAAAGAAGAAGGTGGTGTGACAGTTCAGTTTTTACATCCTGCAGGGCCATCCCCATCATTTTATTGGCCTAAGCGAGAGGACATTTGCGCTGTGCCTATACCTCATGTACTCTCAATTGTTGATCCTCCTGACACTTCAACTGGAAGGACCTACAGGTTTTCTGAAAAATGTATGAGGTCAATTGAAGAGAAAATGTCAAACCTCCATTAAATTTGTTACTGTAGAAGTTGAAGAATGTAAATATTGGAAATATCAAATACATTGGTAAGTTTCCAGACCTTATCGTTTCTTTATGTTGTTGAGTTAGTCTAAAATTAAGTTATTGAAGAAGACAATTCTGGTTAAAATATTATGTTATCAACTGATGATAAAATAGGTAGTTGTCCAATCTTCATAATAGTCTAAACCTAGAGAATTTCAATCCCTTAAAATCCTTATTACTCAGTAAAATCGGTGAATAAAACAATTTGAAAAACTAATATATAACATAATGAAACACAACAAAGGTATCAAAACTCCATCAATTTTTTTTCTGCATTTGATAGCCCATTTAGTAAGGATCATTTTGAAAAAAAAGATTTTGTGATTATCACATACCTTTCTGTGATATGGAATTTTACGCTGACCTATGTTTTGGTTTTTAAAAAATACAAAGATGTAAACGAAAATATTTTTTCAGACTTAGTAGGTTTTCTTAGAGGTATTATGTATTTTTTTCTAGAATCCTCATTTTCTGAAGAAAAAGACTACAAACTTTAATCAAGATTGGATGGTAAATAAAAAAGTTATAAATTATTTTCAAAATGTCAGCGACCTTCATTTTGCGACATCCGTTGGTTACAATTGCCAAAAATACAAAACTTCAAAAGCCTATAAAATGGAAACGAAGTGAGCTAGAGTGTTAAAATTTGGCATGGGTACTTATCTTTGTGGGTAGAACAAATAAGCCAAGTTTCACCAAAATCTGAGATGTTGGGTGAGATAGCCTGGTTGAACTGACATGGAATTACCCAAGTGTTTCTAAGAAAACTGCTTATTTTTCAGATGAAAGGCGCATATTTGAGTCTTAGCAGGATTTAATTTATTTTTATTTTTATTTAATAGATAGATTTATATACCACCCTAATCCGATGGACTCTAGGCGGTATACACAAGTTAAAACCAATATAAAACAATTAAAAAACTCTTAAGAACATATCAGTATTGCCCATCGCTGTGCCATTACTATCTAAAAACAAATATAAAAATGGCATAACCTTAATGTTAAAAATTAATTACAGGCCGGGGGGGGGGACCTCAGGCAAGCCAGAAAGGGGAGCTTGTTGACAACCCCGGCCCCCAGACCCATTTTGCCAACCACATCTTCAGTACTTTTCTAAGTGGTAGCAACTAGGCCTGGAGGCATAGTTCTACTGGGAGGAGGTTCCATAGTGTGGGGTCTACAACCAAGAAGACCCTTTTCCTCCTGCTGGAGAAGCGGACCTCCCCAACAGATGGTACCTGAAGGGTTTTAATTTACTTCCATCATAATAAACACCAAGTTCTTCTCATGTATCAGTTTGGAGATGTTCCATTGTCTGACTGAGCTGCAAGTGTGAGATTATCACCATTTATAAATTGTCTGGTGCCTTGAGGGAGCAGTTAAAGTATCATTTTACATCTCTCTACTCTACCTTCAGATCTCATAGTTCATGTCGTGGTTAACAGAGCTATAACAGCCCAAGTATTAGTCCTGAACCTTTTCTCGTCCTAGTAGTACACCCATTGTTGTACTATTCAGATTCTTACCGTAGAAACTGATAAAGAGGGTATCTTCTCCCTCAGTCTCTCAGTCAGTGGCTTGACTGTTAAACACTCTATGTAACAAAGAATGTATCACACAGTGGGTCCTTTTGTTCAGGGGGAAGGATACACTGCAAGATACAGAGGATTTAAGGTTGTTGTTTGTTTTTTCAACAAGAAAACATATGTGTTGACAATACCCAGAATCTTATTGGTAGCTTGGACATCTGTAAGTTCAATTGCAAAACTCATCATGGCAAATTGCCACTGACTAACAGGTCACTGTCACATCATCGCCTGTTAAACAGTCAAGCACACATCTCATAACAAAGACTATCAAACATCTCATGACTTAGCAGCAGTTTGTGTTGGTGAGTCATCTAATTTAATTTATGCGGTCATAAATCAAGATTCTAGTCAATATGTATCAGTTCTGAGTTGTATGTTTGAGGAAGGTTGTGGTTAGAATGAATGAAAGAATATGTGGAGTAGACCTCAAACTTGTAGTGATCATACATATGAGCCAACATTGTGTGTTTAAATAAAAGAATAAGGGGAGTTTAATGCAGGCTACAGCACACATCCAAAACACATTAATTTCAGTGAAGGCAGATACATTTGGTAAAGAAATTTGTAGCATATTGTGTGTATAGTTTGCCTTTTTTAAAAAAAATAAATTAAAAAACTGGGGAAAGGAAATAGCACCACCTGTGCACAGATATAATCAAACTTCTCATGTAATTGAGAAATTTCTCAAAGGTAATTAATTGTGCTACCTCTTTAGATGTAGTTTTCAGGATGAAAGCCATAACTCACTTCATCTCTTGCTCTTGTCACTGTCAAGGCAGGTTGGTGCATAAACTGTGGTCTTCAATGGAGATTTTGGTACCAGTTTTGTGGTTGTTCTAAGCTGTCCAGTCATTTCCAATACATGGCAACCCTGTGATTTAATGATCTCTGGAAGGTATTATCATTAACAGGCCTGCCTGGGTCTTGCAAGATAAAGGCTGTGGCTTTCTGTATTGAATCAATCCATCTCATATTAGAGCTTTCTTTTTTCCCTACTACCTTCAGGTTTTCCTAGCATTATTACATTTTTCATGGGTGGGAGGCGTGTTAGTTTGTGCAAGTATATCACACAAGGAACAAAGCATTATTATTCTTTTTTAAAAGACAAAAACATAGTGGTATCTTGAAGACTAACTGCTATGTTTTAATGTGAGTGGATCAGGAGAGGCAGGATGGTGGTCTGAGGAAGTTTTTGAATAATGCATTGTTGTATACTTGGTTTTCTTCCTCAGGCTTTTTTCAAGGACCTTTTTTGCCAAGGGGGAAAAAAGATACCCAAGTCCTTTGGGTCATCTCATTATTGTTGGAATATGCAGCAGGCTTTTAAGAGAGAGTTTATTGATGAAATGCATTGAATCTGACTGTAAGATTAAGAGAATTCTTTGTAGTAAGATAGGAAACTTGCTTTCTTAGAACAGCTGTGGAAGCAATCAGCCTCCATTAGTTTCACAACTAAATATTTTCCCCAAAATGTAGACTGTACAGTATGCCTGCATTTTTTTTTGCCACTTTCATTTTTGTGACCTGTTTTTCTATACTAGATACCTTTGCTAGCATATATCATGTTTTAGTGAAACAAAGCAAAGGAAAGACAAAACTTATTCCAGAAAAAAACATGCAAGTAAGGTCATTTGTAATTTGGCTCATGATAGATGCAGATAGGGATGGGGAATAGCCTATAAGCTCTCAAAACATGCCCATATGGAGATGCTACAAAATCTTCCATAAAACCATCACTTATGGAATCAGGTCAGTGGCAAACTGGATGAGGAGATGAATGTTTGTATAACATAGGAGTTCTCAATCTTTTAAAGCCAAGGGCTGTGTCAAGTTCCCTTAGAAAGCTTCGGGGGCCAGATGGCCATTTTGTCCTTCCTCCACCACATGGTACTTCCTGGTGTGGTGGAAGCAGTGGGGGGGACGACATGAAATGGTGCCATGATCCGCATATGGCCCACTGGCCACAGGTTGAGAATCCCTGGTCTAACAGAATCAAATTATAGAAACCATCATGATTTACCTCTCAGTTAATTCCATAGAAGGTTTTTGGGAGCCTGCTTTGAGATGATGCCATGAGAGTGCCTAGTGCCTGAAGAAGTAACCATGAGTTATGAAAGCTTGTAAATTTTAGATTTTTTAAAAAGTGACCTTTAAGAAGTATCACTTTTCCCATGCTATTGTTTGATTTTATGCATGGACACACAGCTTATTTTTGCTTAATCAGCTATTCCTTGAAAACTTTTATTTCTTTGCAAAATCAAAATCTTCTTCAGACATTGTGGAAGTAGATTTTGATCCATGAAGTTTATACTGAAAAAAATAATCTTTTAATCTTTAAAGCAGCACAATATCCTGCCTTTCTCTCTCTTTTTAATTTCCCCCTTTTAATGTTGCCATCATGTGGAAATAGACTAACAAAGCTGCTACTTTGGGCATTCATTATCTTTTATTCTCTTTCCAGGCATTCCAGAATTCACATCAAGACAGGGTTGATGGATGCTCATCTGTACTGCCTGAAGAAATCCATAGTAGACTTCCTCGTAGAGAAAAAGTAAGGAAAAAAGCAGGTGTATTATAAAGCACTTAGATTATTTGCACTGGAAACTTTCCCCACTTCAGTTAATTTTAACATCACTTGCAAGTAATACTTTTCTCCTTTATATTTTGCCACACCTTCTTTGGCTTGAAATTGTACCTGGATGCAAATCCGTGGTATCCTCTAGGTTTCTTTCTGTCAAAATGTGAAGCTCTAGATTGCATGCATTGCACCTGGTGGGATTTCTGCTCAAAGTCCTGCAAGCACTTGGAGAGGTGGGTGGGGGGAATGAAGATACTTCCATGATGCCCCTTTCCTTAGCTCTGTGTTTGGTTTTGAATGTGTGTATATTCCTTTTAGAGACTGTGGTGGCTTAGTGGTTAAGACGCTGAACTAGACAACTGGAAGGTCAGCAGTTTGAGACCTGAGTACAGTACTTCATGATGGGGCAAGCTTCTGTCTCTGTACCACCTCCAGCCAACCTAGCAGTTTGAAAGCAAGAAATTGCAAGTAGATAAATAGGTACCACTTCAGCAGGAAGGGTAAACAGTGTTCTGTGCACTCTGGTGTTGAGGCATGCCTACCACATGTCCATGGAAACATCTGCAGACACAGACAGCAATGGCTTTTTGGCTATAAACAGATATGAGCAGTGAACCCTAGAGTCGGATATGACTGGCTTTTGAGCAAGGCTGACCTTGACTTTTACTATACAGTGGAACCCTAACATACAGACGGTTCAACTTACAAAAAAAATGACAAACAAATAGAAATCCTAGCTTTAAAAAAATTCGACATACAAATTTTAATAGGAAAAATTTGACATACAAAAAAAAAATACAGTGACATCTAGTGGTGTCTTCTGGTAATGCAGTGTGTTTTTGACATACAGTATTGTACAAATGTTTTGACATACAAATAACGGGAATGGGGAAAATCATTTTAGAGGTTTTACTGTATTCCTTTTCCTGACCCCTTTTCTTGCAGCTTTTGTCCTTAAAAAGACAGACCCTTCTGGCTTTTCTGTTTCTAGTAGCTGCAGTGTGGCCACTTCCATTTGATAAGATAGTCTCTTCCAGTGATTTTGCCAGCTCACCATTAGGCTCTTGGCCCTCCTTATCAAGGAACATATGAGGATTCTAGAAAGGTGTGAAGGAATAAACCTTTTTTTAAAAGGCTGAGAAACAATAACAAGAAGTATCACCTGCAATGTATCAAATCAACCTTTATTACGGTCTACGACCAACATAGTACAGTAAGAAACAGAAGTTAAAATGAGGATACAGTACTTAAAATGTATTTTAAGATAATACTATCTAATACTAGATAGCAGCTCCCATTTCTCGCCTTCTAAGGAGCCACCTATTTATCAATAATCAAAAGCCTTGTGCACATAAAAACAAACATTGGTTTGCTACTTCTTGTATGGTGTCTGCTGTTCCTTTAAATGCAGTTCCTGGTCCTGGTGGGTGCAAGCAGAGAGCAAGACAAAATGTTGCCATTGTGCAGTATGGAGTTGTCATCACAGATGTGGAGAAAGCCTTCTGCCCTCATGTCACAGTTTGGGGAAATGGCGATGTGTGGTTGGACTGTGTCTCTTAAGAATCTTGAGTGATTCTCTGTATTGTGGTCTGAAAAAATGTCCGAAAGCCCTATCTCATGTTGCATTTGAAACATACATTATCAGATGGAGCATGTCCTAGTTATGGGGATTTTTAGAAAAATTATTGCCACCCAAATGTCAGTCCCTATGCTGGAGTGAGAGGAGAGACTGGAGCTTTCAACTGATTTTAAGTGAGAGGTATCTGCTGGGCATTAGCAATCTGGAATATTATCAAATGTTAAGCAAGTTTATTTAGCTTAACTCTAATTGACAAGACCAAAACAAGTGGTATAGACACTTCAACCCAAATCTAAATCCTTATCCAGCATTTTTACATGACTGGTAAGCAGTGGCAATAGGTGGCAAATAATGACCTGAAGTAACAATACAGTAAAACCTCTACATACAATTTTTTTCCATTCCACGAGGTTATTTTTACAGTGGTACCTTGCTTAAGTGGGACTGCAGTGGCTCAAGTCACTAAGACGCTGATTGGAAGCGGAAGGTCAGCAGTTCGATTCCTGAATACTGTAGGACGGAATGAGCTCCTGTCTCTGTCCCAGCTCCTGCCAACCTAGCAGTTTGAAAGCAAGAAATTGCAAGTAGATAAATAGGGACCACTTCGGTGGGAAGGTAACAGCGTTCCCTGCACTCTGGTGTCTAGTCATGCCTGCCACATGACCATGGAAACTTCTGCAGAAGCAGACAGCACTGGCTCTTCGGCTTAGAAACAGAGATGAGCACTGACCCCTAGAGTCGGATACGACTGGCTTTCAAGCAAGGGAAACCTTACCCTGCTTAAAGAGCATAATGCGTTCCACGGGATTGCTCTTTAAGCAAGTTTGCTCTTTAAGCGAAACATCATTTAAAGTGACCTATTGTCACTTCTGGCAGGAGGAATTGTGAACCTCAATTTAGTTGTTAAGCAAGTTTTTGGTTGGTTTTAGTTGTTAAGCAAGGCAACAATTCAGCGCAAATCCTCCTCTTCAAGCGAGTTAATCTCTAAGCGAGACGCTCTTTATGCGAGGTTTTACTGTATTTTGAAGAATTTGTATGTTGAAAACCTATTGCATTACCAGAAGAGACCACTAGATATCACCGTATTTTTTTGTATGTCGAATTTTTCCTATTAAAATTTGCATGTTGAATTTTTTTTAGCCAAGATTTCTATTCTGTATGTTGAATTTTTTGTAAGTCAAACCGTTTGTATGTCGGGGTTCCACTGTATTACTGTGTTTTGAAAGCCTGGTTTCCCTTCAGCCTTATCTTTTGAGACTTCCTTGTTCACTAGTAGCATGATGATATTTCCATTGACTTTTTGTTTGTGTGCCTTATGTGTTTACATTGTTTTCTCCCTGTGCAAACTCAGCCCCTCCATGGGTTAACCTTGCTTATAGCCTATCTTCGATACATCCTGTATTTTTAACTTGCGGTGTTTCAACTATGAAATGGAGACCACCCACTGAGATGAAGAAAAACATCCATTTATGGAATAAGACAATGATCCAGACTATGATGGGTTTTTGTTTTTTTTTGGGGGGGGGGCAGTATATTTTCCATAAATTCAGAGCTGCTCCTAGCTGGGCCTGATAGCATAACTTTCAATGCCACCTGCTGGAATCCTCACTGTAGCCAGAATAGGCTGTTTGTTCTTTACTATCTCTTGCCCTTTTGAAACATAAGTCAAATATGATTACTGGATTTTGGAAACTTCAGGAGCTTCTACTGTATTTTTCAAATTTAAAGCAACTAACATGAGAGGGGATGGTTTTGAGATCAGTTAAATATATGGCCAAGCAATCCAGCTGACATAGGTTTCTTAACTGTATCTGTTTGTGGAACACCCTTGTCAAAAACGTACAGTACATCCATTTAAGTAATTTGCTTCTGTACAGTACAATTGTTTGTTAAGATGGTTTGTTTCTAGTTCTACCATTGGTAGACTGCTTTATTAATTTTGCTTCTTTTTTGACATGTAGCTGCTAAACAGTTGAACCAAATGCAATTTTGAGAAAGAAAAACATACAAGGAAGCCCAGGACAAGGATGAACGTGCAACAGTGAAACAGCTAGTTTTGGGGTTCAAAGAGAAATCATTGGCTGAAATCCAGTAATAAGTTGCAATTAGAATAGTCCCATTGAATCAAAGGAACTTACAGAGGCATTGACTCACCAAATTCCTACTGATTTCGTGGCCCTAGTTGCAACATACTTTGGGATTTCAGCCATTCAAATTGTCAACATTGACAAAACAAACACTATATTTTTTCGCAAGCTGTTTTTACTAGGAAGGATGTAATGGAATAGGCAGCCATATTTTGACCACATGGAGATCCAGAAAACTTCACACAGGGAGGATGTCTGGTTCTAATCCTTTTGGCTGTTGCCAGGATATAATAAGGATGGCTGGAGGTCATGTAAGTTTGCATATCACCAGGTCAGATTATTTGGGTTTATCTAAATTTTAGACAGGATTTAGACATATTTAAGGACTTGGTAGTTAACACTCTGAACCTGATGCCTGGAAGGTCAGCAGTTCAAGATCTGAGTGCTGCACGACGGAGTTTGCTCCCATCGTCTGTCCCATTTCTTGCCAACCTAGCAGTTTGAAAGCAAGAAATTGCAAGCAAACAGGTACTGCTCCGGCGGGAAAGGTAACAGCGTTCTGTGTACTCCATTGTCTAGTCATGCCTGCCACATCACCATGGAAACATCTGCAGATGCAGACAGTGCTGGCTCTTTGGTTGCAAACGGAGATGAGCACTGTACCCTAGAGTTGGATGCAACTGGCTTTTGAGCAAGGAAGACCTTTAACTTTAGACATTTAAATTCTAAGACCTTTCATTGTGAGGTCTGACAAAGTGGACTTGATCCATGAAAGCTCACATTAAAATACAGCAGTTAGTCTTTAAAGTGCCACACCTTTTTTTGTTTTTTTGTATTGATTAATTCTCTGATATACAACTTTCATTGGTTGCTTTTATTTATTTTTTTATTTGTATGACTCACATCCCACCCTTTTTCCAAGAAACTTGAGCTGTTTTTGTACAGTCTTCACTTCCTTATTTTATGCTTCCCTCATAAACCAAGCTAGGCGAAGAGATAATGACATCCCAAATCCAAGATCAAACATTGACCCTCATAGGCGAACTTGGCCGCCTCCAGTTCTAGATCAGCACCTGATATCTTTAAGCCCACACAAGCTTTAACCTCTTCAGCAACTAAAGTGAACCTAGATTAGGTCTGCAATCATTGAATATGGTTCTGCGGAAGAGGGCATGCAGAAGAGGATCAAGAACAAAAAAGAAAAATACACCCATGAGGCTTCTACTTTAAAGAGAAGATCTTTATGCATGCATTATAATATAAACTAAAGTCAACCTAAAGTAGATGAGTTCATTCCAGCTTCCTTTAGGCCCTTAACAGTCAAATTCAGCAGCCACAATTCCCTGAGCAAAATGGCTAATCTGCTTTGAATGTTGAAAGCTGAAACTCTTGGCCCAGATATGCTTGGAGTCCCTAAGTATCACATTTAATGTTGCAGAAAATATAAAACTATGTGGGTGGTTAAAGAACTTCACCTTTTGATAAGCTACTTCCGCTGTAGTTCCCATTCTTTTCTTCTGTGCTGACCTTTTCCTTGAAAACAGTTCCAAATACACATATATATCTCCCACCTGACAGCCTTCCCATTGAAGAAAAAGCTGAAATGTGCCCTGCTGCCTCCTGTGATGAGTACAGAGATTACTGGGGAGAATGGAAAGTTCTCCTTTAGTTGGTGACGGTTTATTTTGTCCACAGGCTTCTGCTTGATTTGCTTTGTGGTATGTTGTACACAGAGGCCCCTGCAGGTTTACATTAAGATGCTGCCCAGACTAAACCAGTCTTTAGTTCTGCTCTTCCCCCCTTCTCTCAATGCCTTTTTATCATTCACACTGTCACCTGTGTTTCCTGGCGAGGCCTGCAGACTGTGAGGGAGGTCTGGCAGAGCCAAACCTCTGGCTTAATGCATGCTTTCCCCCTCTTTCCTTGCCTGATGAAAAGATGGCTGCAAAACAGAGCTCGCTCTGTGGACACCTGAGAGAAAACGCGTCAGCTGTATGGTTGGAATGTATTTTTCCGCCCTGTAAAGATCAGATTGTATAATGAATACTTTCCTTGTGATTAAAATGCATAAAGAGACGGATTTCATTCAGGAGAATCTGAGCAAATTATGAAGTTCCTAGCAATGACAACGTAAACAAAATGTGTGCCCAAATAAATAAAAATAAGTAATATGAAATGTTATTTGTTAGAGAAACAGACAGCTAAGGATGCCACCCCTCTGCCCACTGCTCTTGGATAGGCAGGCTACTGTTTTGTTACATGTATGCAATACCTGTCTGACATGGTGAACGTACTGAGCACTTAGATTTTATTGGTGCATACTATTTCAACTACAGTAATACCTCGGATAACGCTAACACTTGGTTCCACAAGTCTTGGTGTTATCCGATTTTTAGTATTATCCGATCCATGTTAAAATCCTATGGAATGGATCGGATAACGTTAAAGCTCCATAGAGATACATTGTAACCGCACAGGCTTTAGCGGTTGTTATCCGATCCATCCCATAGGACCTTAACGTTATTCGATTCAATTCTCCTCTCCAGATTACTTAACGTTATGTGATTTTAGCGTTATCCGAGGTAAACGTTATCTGAGGTATTACTGTTCAGTACTTCATGAATGGGTTCCAGTTACTTCATTTAAGGAGCTGAGCATTATGCATCTTAACATTCTTAGATAGGTGAAATTGTTTTGGAGAGTTTGCAGAAAGCTGCAATGTTGCATTTTCCTATATTTTGTAGATATGGTTACAGTGGTATTTTTTTTAATTAAAAAAGATTATGTGAAGCAGAAAAAGGCAAATTAATAAATCAACATGAAACCACATATTTTAGAGCATGTGTGATGATGTTACATTTATTCATTAGGACCTTTTGCACTAATGATCAGGTGATTTCATCCAAATGGAAACAAAAAGAAGCATAGCATGATAAAATAAACATCCCCCTCCAAAGGGATGCAGAAAAGAATTTGAAGATGAATTTTCTAAAGTATTTGGTTAAATCCAGTTGTTAGCCCCAACGAAAACAAGCCTCATAAATATTGGTGTAATTTTGCCTAATGGAGAAGCTGGCCCTGAGCCTTAGTCAGTACAGTAAAACCTCATATAACACTAAAACCTGGTTCCACAAGTCTTCGTGTTATATGATTTTTCGTGTTATCTGATCCTCTATGGGATCCATAGAGATACATTGTAACCACACAGGCTTTCGTGGTTGTTATCTGAAGCATCCCATAGGATCTTAATGTTATCTGATGCAATTCTTCCCCCCAGATTCCTTCATGTTATGCGATTTTCGTGTTATTCGATACTAATGTTATATGAGGTATTACTGTATTGCTAACCAGTTAGTCAGTTTAGATGGCGGTTAAATAAATGGTAGCATTCTACAATTTGCTTCTCCTTCCCCCATATACATAGCACTCTCTTTTTTTGCAGAACACTATTTACTTTGAGGTGGGCATTTAAACATAAAGAATGAAATTTAAAACAGCATAATCTAAGGTTAAAAAAGATATACACAAAACACACATACATGTGGTAGGATATTATTATTATTATTATTATTATTATTATTATTATTATTATTATTATTATTATTATTATTATTATTATTATTATTATTATTATTATTATTATTATTAAGACTTGTATGCCTCTCTACTCAGTAAAAACTGACTCACAGCAGCATTCACAAATATCAATACTACAATGCAAACCAAAATACACTAGCATATAGTATAACAAAACAATTAAATACAGTAAATACAGATCAATACACATACAATATTATAGTGTAATCAAAATACAATAAATAAATATTATCACATTAATGTCATTAATGTCATATTAATGTGACATTTGTAATTTCAGTAGTTTATAAATCAACTCAAATTTTCAGTGAAACCAATTTGTTTACAGCATTTCAAAATGTCTATGAGTTTAGTAAAAACATATGATTGCCCAAGCATATCTATACCAATCTGAAATAAGAGGGATTCTTGATTATTTTCAACAAGTATGTATTTTGTTTGGTTATGCTGAACAGCTTTCCAATTAGATCATATTCTAAAACAAATGTTTTACACAGTTAACATTTACATTGTTAAATATTATTGAAATGATGTTATGAATGATTAGATTGCCAGGTGGTACAGATGGATTTTGTAAAATAATGGCTGTGAAAACATGGAGAGACAAGGAAGTACTGTACAGCAAAGGTGAAGGAGGACAGACCATGGAAGCCATGAAGGTTGCAAAAAATTTCAGAAGTAGCCATAGCTTGCTCAGGCCTCCTTAGATATCAGCAGTGATCATACTGTTGAAGATATGTGGGTATTTTGAATTACAGTAATACCCCGGATAACGCGAGTACTGTATAGCGTAAAAACCACATAACGTTACAAGATTTTCGGATCTTAGCAGCAGGGTGGCTGGAAAGCTGAACGGGGTTCTCTGTTCAGCTTCCCAGCCACCCTGCAGCTATGGAGGCAGGGGTGGGGAGGCTGGAAAGCTGACGAGGGGCTCCCCCGTCGGCTTCCCCAGCCACCCCACAGCTGGGGAGGCAAAGCCGGGTGGCTAGGGAAGCCGACAGGGAGTCCCCGTCAGCTTCCCCAGCCACCCTACAGCTGTAGATCGGGTCCTCTGATCTCTCTGGAGCAGGCAGGGGACACGATCCAAGCTGTTTCTGGGCTTCCCCGACGTCCTCAGCCAGCGCAGCAAGCCAGAATGTCGGGATTCGAACCCTGACATTCTGGCTTGCTGCACTGGCTGAGGACGTCGGGGAAGGCCAGAAACAGCTTGGATCGGGTCTCCCCACCTCCCAAGACCTGGCGGGGTGGTCGGAGACCCCAAAATTGGTAAAAAAAAACCATCCTTTTTTTTTACCAATTTTGGGGTCTCTGACCCCCCCGCCGGGTCCAGGGAGGTGTGGAGACCCGATCCAAGCTGTTTCTGGGCTTCCCCGACGTCCTCAGCCAGTGCAGCAAGCCAGAATGTTGGGATTCGAACTCTGACATTCTGGCTTCCTGCACTGGCTGAGGACGTCGGGGAAGCCCAGAAACAGCTTGGATCGGGTCTCCACACCTCCCTGGACCCAGGGGGGGGGGTCAGAGACCCCAAAATTGGTAAAAAAAACAGACTTTTTTTAAACCAATTTTGGGGTCTCTGACCCCCCCCCCGCCCCGCTGGGTCCAGGGAGGTGGGGAGATCCGATCCAAGCTGTTTCCAAAGTTCCCCCACCTCCCTGGAGGCTGCAGCAAACCAAAATGTCAGGATTCAAATCCCGACATTCTGGCTTGCTGCAGCCTCAAAGAGGGTGGGGGAACTTCAAAAATAGCACACATCGGCTCTAGGGAGGTCGGGAGATCCGATGCGCGCTAATTTTGAAGTTCCCCCACCCTCTTTGAGGCTGCAGCAAGCCAGAATGTCCGGATTCGAACCCTGACATTCTGGCTTGCTGCACTGGCTGAGGACGTCGGGGAAGCCCAGAAACAGCTTGGATCGGGTCTCCCCACCTCCCTGGACCCCGTGGGGGGGGGGGGTCAGAGACCACAAAATTGGTAAAAAAAAAGTCCGGTTTTTTTTAACCAATTTTGGGATCTCCGACCCCCCTGCTGGGTCCAGGGAGGTGTGGAGAACTGGTGTGCAGCAAGCCAGTAATACCCCGTTATCTGGGGTATTACTGGCTTGCTGCAGCCTCAAAGAGGGTGGGGGAACTTCAAAATTAGCGCGCATCGGGTCTCCCGACCTCCCTAGAGCCGATGTGTGCTATTTTTGAAGTTCCCCCACCCTCTTTGAGGCTGCAGCAAGCCAGAATGTCGGGATTTGAATCCTGACATTTTGGTTTGCTGCAGCCTCCAGGGAGGTGGGGGAACTTTGGAAACAGCTTGGATCGGATCTCCCCACCTCCCTGGACCCAGCGGGGGGGGGGGGTCAGAGACCCCAAAATTGGTAAAAAAAAAAGTCTTTTTTTTTACCAATTTTGGGGTCTCTGACCCCCCCCCCCGGGTCCAGGGAGATGTGGAGACCCGATCCAAGCTGTTTCTGGGCTTCCCCGATGTCCTCAGCCAGTGCAGCAAGCCAGAATGTCAGAGTTCGAATCCCGACATTCTGGCTTGCTGCACTGGCTGAGGACGTCGGGGAAGCCCAGAAACAGCTTGGATCGGGTCTCCCCACCTCCCTGGACCCGGGGGGGGGGGGGGGTAAGAGACCGCAAAATTGGTAAAAAAAATGGACGGTTTTTTAAAACCAATTTTGGGGTCTCTGACCCCCCCCTCCTGCCGGGTCCAGGGAGGTGTGGAGACCCGATCCAAGCTGTTTCTGGGCTTCCCCGACGTCCTCGGCCAGTGCAGCAAGCCAGAATGTCAGAGTTCGAATCCCGACATTCTGGCTTGCTGCACTGGCTGAGGATGTCGGGGAAGCCCAAAAACAGCTTGGATCCGGTCTCCACACCTCCCTGGACCCAGCGGGGGGTCAGAGAACCCAAAATTGGTAAAAAAAATGGATGGGGTTTTTTTTAACCAATTTTGGGGTCTGTGACCCCCCGCTCCCGCCGGGTCCAGGGAGGTGTGGAGACCCGATCCAAGCTGTTTCTGGGCTTCCCCGGCGTCCTCAGCCAGTGCAGCAAGCCAGAATGTCAGAGTTCGAACTCTGACATTCTGGCTTGCTGCACTGGCTGAGGACGTCGGGGAAGCCCAGAAACAGCTTGGATCGGGTCTCCACACCTCCCTGGACCCGGCAGGGGGGTCACAGACCCCAACATTGTTTTTTTAAAAAAATGGACTTTTTTTTACCAATTTTGGGGTCTCTGACCCCACCCCACCCCGGGTCCAGGGAGGTGGGGAGACCCGATCCAAGCTGTTTCCAAAGTACCCCCACCTCCCTGGAGGCTGCAGCAAGCCAAAATGTCAGGATTCAAATCCCGACGTTCTGGCTTGCTACAGCCTCCAGGGAAACACGGCTTTTTTTAACATTGTGTGATCAATGTATCGCACAATGTTAAAAACCGGATAACGACGGGACTTGTGGAACCAAGTCGTAATGTTATCCGGGGTACTAATGTATATTGGTATATGCATTTTTTTTTAATTTGTATTGAAGTACAGTACTATATAAGAAGTTTAGCTTTGACATGCAGAAGAAGAATGTGTACCCTCACAGGCTCTTCTCAAAGATTGGCAGATTAAATGTGCACCAAGATGGAAGGCTTCTGCAGAGAGCCAGACTACATGCAGGTGGAATCAGTCTGGAATGAAAGCAGCGAGCTGCTAAAAAGAAATGGGGCGATGGGAGGGAAGTTGCAATGTGGGAAGGTAGAGATTGATTTTTGAAATTTTAACAAAGTATGTCAAACTCCTTGGGTGGGCCTTGAGATTTCTAGTGACTTCTTTCACTGAACCAATTTTCAAACTGTTAACATTCCTGAGCTGAAACTGTTTTTAATCCAGGGTCATTCCATTTTCCTGTATATCAGGATGGCTCAGTATAAACACAGTAATGACAGTGGCTGTAGCTGTTTCTTTGCATATGGTATAATAAGACCATAAAGTCTAGTAACCATTGAGCATCATAGGCACACTCAGAAGTTGAAGTATGAGATGAGTGGTGTAATAGTGTATTCCTAGTGACAAAGTTTTGCTCCTCTAGAATGGAGATAAATTATTTCAGGTGATACTACGTGGAGGGAAGACTATAGTATCTTCTGCATCATGAAACAATCTTTACACATCATGCTTGACCTGTAACTCCAGCAGTGCTTGAGAAATTAAAGAGCATATCCAGAATTTTAAGCTGCTTAAAGCAAATTTGTTTTCTGTCTAGATTAGTGGTTCCCAATGTGAGGCACATGCCCCACAGGGGGACTTCAATTCCCAATAGCCTAAGTCAGTACATTGGCTGATCATTGCTTTGGGAAATTGACTTAGGCTTCTGGGAACTGAAGTCCAAAAACCAAAGGTTGCAAAACAATGGTCTAGATCCATGGTTCCCAATGTGGGGTACAGGCCCCACAGGGGAACTTCAGTTCCCAGAAGCCTAAGCCAGTATATTGACTGATCAGTGCTTTGGGGAATTGACTTAAGGCTCTGGGAATTGAAGTCCAAACACCAGCATTTGGGAAACACTGGTCTAGATAGAAATGCACTAGCAGAATTACAGCTGTAATTCTAAATTCCTTATAACCTGGTTGTAGAAAAGCAAGGCAAATGAGTTTGGTTCCTGTTCTGCTGTTCCTTACTTTGCATAACTATTTCCAGTTTCTATGTGGAGATGAATATACAGTAAAACCTTGAGTTACGAATAAAATCAGTTCCATTGCCTTGTTCGTAACTTGAATTTGTTTGTAACTCAAGGCATCCCCATTTGGATAAAGAAAAAGTCCCCCCACCCTCCAAAAATCAAAACAGCCCCCCCTCCAAAAATCAATCAAACTACCCAAAAACAACAGCAGCATTGAAAGGAAAGCATGCATAAGCAAAAACGCTGTTCCTTACCATAAAGAAGATTTGAAAATGGACAGAAAACTCAGAAAAATCCAGCAAGAAACAGCAACAGGCAGACATTTTGGCACCAAAACTCCACAGAAAGAAACCACTCCAAACATTCTACTGTCACCTACAGGGCTTATTTGTTAAGCAAAGTTTTGGTTGGTTTTATTTGTTAAGCGAGGCGACCATTCAGAGAAAATTATGCTCTTTAAGCGAGTTACTCTCTAAGCGAGGCGCTCTTTATGCAAGGTTTCACTGTATTCAAAGGGTTTACAATGAAGTACACCAAAACAAAACTTGTAAAAGTGAAAATAGTAGAACAACAGAACTTGTCTTAGGCTATTTGAAGTTTGTATGACATGTAGTATAACATGAAGTCAAGTCTCTGCTTTTGTTTTAGAATTTTTAATTTTTTTATGAAGAAACAGTTCCATAAATTTATGGTCAGAGAGTTTGCTCCTGTTACATTGTAATCAATTGTAGCCACATTACAAGTATTGTATCTCAAAGTTTACATGGAGTTACGATTACCACAAACTGGATTTTGCAGAAGTGGCTGCTCATCTATATATTGGCCTAATTTGTTACTTTAGCATCCCCTCTCTTTTTTGTTTGTTTATTCCAAGGAAAACTATATGGAGCTAGGAATACAGAGAGCAGTGGAACAAAATTATGTATGCAGTAGAGTAACATTTTGTTTGTGTGTGTCTGTCTTCCCACATTGCCTATACAGCCATCACATTCTTAGAGTCTCTTGAAAATTCCAGATTTTGAAACACTAAATCAGTAAAAAGATTTAAGAAATGCCCATGATGCCTTCTTCCATTGAACTCACTATAGCCATATTGTGAGAAATCAACCCAAACCCTGACTTAAGGAGTGTTGAGTCTGGGGCAGGTGGTATTAACTGGGGTCTGTATTAACTCTTTTCAGATCGCTTTCCTTGCTTCCTTGAAGAGACATACTTGATGTGTGTGTGCATGGTAGGGATTGCTTGCCCGCATCTTGCATTGACATTTTAATTTGGTCCATGATATAAATATCATTTCCCTAATCCCCCTTGCTCTTAGCATTGTTTTGTCTTTTATCTTCAAAGGAAGTTGACTTTTTTCTTTAAAGCTGTAGAGATGAGGGTAGCTAGGGAGGGAATGATGCCTGGTTGCTCTAGTTTGGAACATTAGAAATCTGGGAAAGAAACCTCCAAGTAACTGTTGTTTCATTATGTGTATTCACATGGAAATTTGTAATCTCCATCAAAGGATCAGAAGAAAATAAATGTTGAAATCCAACAAGAGTGCACCAGGCTTACATGGTATTTTTAAACATTATTTGGCTTTATCCCTTAAAACGATAAGGACCATGGACTATGTTCCTAAAGGGGTCATAATTAACTTTTCTTTCTTCTATCCCCTTTCCTTTTTCTTTTCTTCCTTCCTTTCCTCTCTTCACCCCTCTATTATTTTCTGTGAATCTCTGAAATTCATCAAGACTGGATCTATGGGATTAATTTTGCTTCTTACTGAAGCAACATCTCTTTGTTGGAAAGCCCTACTTCTATGGGTGTTACTTTGTCATTTTCCTTTTGAAATTAACATGGAGTCCCTAATCATTTAATAAGAGATACAAGTCTAATTAAATCTCTACCTATATTAGATCCAACTACAGTATTAGCTGATATTCCCATGGTTACTAAAGTGTCAGGTGAATTTCTGAAAGGTAGCCCTGTTAGGAAAAAAATAAAAACAGCAGCAAAAGTCACTATGAAAAGACCTTAGGTAAAAATACAGCATGGAACCAGAGTACCTGTATAAGGAAGTAGAGGAACTAAATAGAGCGATTAAGAAGCCATTTTCAAAAAGCCTAGTTAAGTAAATTTATTTCAGGCAACTTTGTTCTTTCTTTAGGCTTAGTCCCTCAGTATGCTAAGAATGTTTGCCTACAGTCTCATGAGCCTTGACATAAAGCCAGTAGTTTTGGGGCGGGGTACCCCTTGAGATTTAGGAATATATGTGCACTGTTAGTTTGATAATAACTAGTGTCCCTGAGGCATTGAAAGGTATGTTTGCTTTTAATTAGGAGGGAGACTCTCCTATCTTGTAACTCGCTCTTGGGAAAAGATAGTAGATTTCATAAGCAAGAGCAGGTTATTGTGGAAGATTTTGTGCTTCATCACAGGTTAATAAACATGGTGAGCTATTAAAATATTAATATTTTAGCATGGCTTCTTGGTAGTTAACTTTAACCACAAACAACAATCAGATAAAATGGGAGGAGAACATCTCAAACAAATGAGGCGCAGGCTAGGGAATTATGAACAATTGCTGGGTCCATCCCTGCTGGATGTCAGGCTAATGAGTACTATTCTATCGCCACCACCAGCACTACCTTTAAAGCAGTGATGAGATTACAATTTTTTTTACTACCACGCCATGATGTCACAGACATCATGGGCGTGGCCAATGTCATGACGTGTCATGGGCGGAGCTGATGTCATGATGTTGTGGGCGGGGCCTTAAAAATAAAAACCAATTAAAAATAAAATAAATTTACTGTAAATAAATAAATATACACACACACACACCCCTCAACCTACCCACCCATCCACAACATAAACCCGTAAATAAATTAAAGAAATAAAATAAAGAAATAAAATAAAAATTAAATAAAAATACACCCACCCACCCACCCCAAACACAAACCCCTTACTTACCCCTGGGAGGGCTCAGCAGCGGCAGATGGCCCGGGCAGGCTAGGCCTCAACTTGCCTGTGGGGGCTCGGTGGCCCCGGGAGAGGTGCCCGCCTCTGAGGGCTGGTGCCGCCTGCCCAGGCCTCCATCGCCGCCGCCGCCATCGCTGCTGGAGCTGCCGTTGCCGGAGCCGCCGGAGCCGCTCCAAAAAGATGCGGCTCTAGCTAAAAGAGGCAGTGAATGGCTGCCTCTTAGTGCACATGCGCAGAAACTCAATCTGATGCATGTGCAATGCATCAGATTGAGTTTCTGCCCATGCGCAGTAAATTAGGAGCCATTTTGGCTCCAATTTTTAAAAAAATTCTTTCGGTGAGGCATCCGGAACCGGACGCCTCAAAAGTGGGCTCCCCTCCTGAAGAACTTATTGTTTAATAAAAAAATAAAAAAAAAATAAAAAATCCATTAAGCACCAGTTGACCTCTACATTAGAAGATCTCTCTTCTAAAAACAATCAGCTGAAATTAAGGTAAAGGTTTCCCTTGCTCGAAAGCTAGTCGTATCTGACTCTAGGATTCAGTGCTCATCTCTGTTTCAGTGCTGAAGAGCCAGTACTGTCTGCTTCTGCAGATGTTTCTGTGGACATGTGACAGGCATGATGAGACAACGGAGTGCATGGAATGCTGTTTACCTTCCCACTGAAGTGGTCCCTATTTATCTACTTGCAATTTCTTGCTTTCGAACTGCTAGCTTGGCAGGAGCTGGGACAAAGATGGGAGCAAATTCTGTCCTGCAGTACTCGGGAATCGACCTGCTGACATCCTGCCTTCCAGTCAGCGTCTTAGCCACAATCCCTTTTAAAACATAGGACAGAAGCAGAGAAGAACCTGAGACAGCAAGCTTTTGCAACCTTGCCCTACTTTAAAGTATTTGGGCATCACAATGGATCAAACCCTGATCTACAAAAAAATGTTGATAAACATCAAAGAGAAAGTTGCAGTGAGAAGTAATAGTCTGAAGAAACCAGGAAACTGGTTGATTCAAACTGGGTTGCAACCTATAAACAGCTTTGTATTTGTGCTACTCCACAGCAGAATATCCTAGTATATAAACCTGTACATGCCAAGCAATTAGATGTACGGTAGCTATTAAGAAATCATACAGGATTATTACTGGCTGCCTAAAACTTGCCCTCACTGAAGAAGTCTTATTATTTGGCTGGTGCCACCTTTCTGGTAGTATGTTGAGTGATAATAAATAATAACAATAATAAAATAAGGTAATATACCACCAAACCAACTCACTTCATAGACTCCCAACTCCCTAGACTAGCGGTCAGCAAACATGACTCTCCAGGTGTTCTTGGACTTCAATTACCAGTATATATTTCATATACTGTAGAGTTCTAATGTATGCTAGGTGCTGTACAGACACTCTGCCTTAAAAATAACAATCCAAAGTTTCTACTCAATCACTGAGTACTGTATGTTTTGAATTTAAAGATACCAATTTGAGCATAATTTCTCATAGAAAGAATACGTTTCTCTCTGATTTCTCAGTTTCCCTATTTTAATTTTTCTCTCTATGTGTCTCTATATTGTTTTTAATTTCTGTAGGTCAATTACATCTATCAGAAGTGAACTGATTCCGTATTTGGTTAGGAAGCAGTTTTCCTCTCCTGCATCGTTCCTACCAGGGGAGAACATCAAAGAGCAAGATCAAAAGAAAAAGGACCAAAAACCATTAGGTGAGTGCAAAAACAGCAGAAAGAAATTAAATCAGAATATGCTTCTATGGTCATGATTGCTGATAAAATTAATATATTAGAAGTAAAATGTTTGTATTCTTAGACAAAGTAAAAATTTCCCAAGACAACATCTGTCAATGCTTTAGAAATGTGCTAATTGTAGGTATTATACATAAAATGAACATGAGACACAAAACTCTGTCTTCAAGCTTTCAACCTAAAAACAAAAGCAATAAGGAAAGGAAGAGGAAGATGTTCAATTTGACAATGTCAGAAACAAGTCAGAGTTCTCAGTTGTGTTCAGACTTGGATAGCCATGGTTTAAAAGAAACCAGGATCTTGGTTGTACTAAAACAGTTTAAACAAACCATAGTTCTCTATTCTATATTTGACTGGGAATTATGATTTGTGTAAAAGCAAGAGCTTTCAAGCTTCTTGAGGCTTTATAGGAGGTTCAGACTTTTTATGCAAACATGTTCACAGAAGTGGCCTGTTTCCACCCAGGAGGACATCTCAGCCTGAAGTGTGATGGTGAGGGGCTCATTGCTCAGACCACAGGTCATGGCTTAATGTAGTGGGAAACAGTGGTATTCTGTCACATTTGAACCAGTTGCTACCGTTGTCCCTGTGGGGAAAGAGAGAAGTATCTCATGGTCTCTGTTTATTTCACTGGTAACATACCGTATTTGCCGGCGTATAAGACGACTGGGCGTATAAGACGACCCCCAACATTTCCACTCAAAATATAGTTTTTGTTATATACTCGCTGTATAAGACGACCCCCTTTTCCGCACACCTTCCTCACACCAAATAAAACGTAAAAGAACATCAGATTTGATTTCAACATGTTAATTTATATTCAAATGCTTATGAGATGCAGAAAAACTTTGGGTTTGTCAAGGGCTGGTGCCGCTCATCTCTGTTTATAGCCAGAGAGCCAGCGCTGTCTGCGTCTGCAGATGTTTCCGTGGACACATGGCAGACATGCCTCAACACCGGAGTGCATGGAATGCTGTTTACCTTCCTATTTATCTACTTGCAACTTCTTCCTAGGTTTTATTCAGGCTTTTATTTCTGAAAATAAACATAACTGTAATAAATTATTTTTTTTACATTTTTGCAGCAGCTAACATTTAGGGCATAAAATGCTCGCTTGTAGTTTGCCCCTAAGCAGTCAAGTAGTGTAAGTTTTAAAGCTGCTTGGAGTAATAATTGCCTCCTCCCTAGCCATTCATAATTTAATAGTGAGGTTCTAATTAACCTTTACGTGCCGTGCGCAATCAAAAAATTTATATCTAGAAGTTGTACTCCAGTTTTGATCCTCCTAGATCCAGAAATCTGTCTTTAAATGTAAAGGTAAAGGTTTCTCTTGCTTAAAAGCCAGTTGTATCCAACTCTAGGGTTCAGTGCTCATCTCTGTTTCAAAGCCGAAGAGCCAGCGCTGTCTGCTTCTGCAGACATTTCCGTGGTCATGTGGCAGGCATGACTAGACACTGGAGCGCACGGAGCACTGTTACCTTGCCACCAAAGTGGTCCCTATTGATCTACAGTACTTGCAATTTCTTGGTTTTGAACTATTCATATCCCGTCTTTATGAATCTACATTTACATTAGGTCTCCAAAGCGAAAATCATCAATTTAATTCAATCCGATGCAACAGACACACATGGAGGAAAAGTAGTCAGGGAGAACAAAGGTACCACTTCAGAAGCAATAGAAGAAAAGAGAAATCTTAGGATAGACAAGGAAACAATACTCAAAAGACTGGTTTTGGATACTGTCATTTCATCTGTTTGTTTTAAAACCCAACCGTATAACTAGTAAGGTCCCCAAGGATAATGTCACTTTTGCCAAAGAAAAGAACATAGAAATATTGATGGTCATACTAGCTGCATGTATCACAACTTTGTTTTATAAATAGAATGGTACAGTACTTGATATACCATTCTGCTTTAAGAACCCATTTAATATAGAACACCAAAACATTCACATTCCAGTTGGGAGATTTCAACAGCAAGTGACATTTGAACTTATGAATGCAATGACAAAAATGGCAAAGTCATTATAAAATGAGCAGAAGCCCATTCAATGTACCTTATTCATGATCCTAAACTACCCAGTTCATTTAACAGTGGCAGATATGCTATGAACCAGATGTAATTTTTGTTAGCGAGCTTATAGCTGAACAGTACTGTACAGTACATTAAAAAAATAGGTGCTCTACTACATGAAATGAGCCACCTTTGGGCGTTCCATGAGCGGAGTTTCTACTGCAAAAATCCTTTCAACCCAGAATAATTTCTGACATGAAATTATTATAGCTACGTATGCCATGCACAGCCATGCGTTTTGTGACACGCAAGTCAAAGCATCGCTGGGAAGAAAGCTTTTATCCCCTCTCTCTCTTTTTAAACTTTGGGTTTGTCAAGGGCTGCCGCTGCTCTTTCCTGTGTGTTTTTAAAATCCCCCTTTAAAGTTTGCTCGGCGGCAACACAAATATGCCAAGAGGGTCGGGCTTGGTCCCCTCAGGAGAGCCACAAGCAGCGCCGCCGCGCCTCCTTCCTCCCGCCCAAATGTCCCTGGGCAATTGGCGCGTCCCAAAGGCACCTTCCGCTTCCCGCCTTCCACGCCCCGGTACCTGTTAGCGCTTTCCCGAGAGTGAAGCGAGTCTCCTTCAGGCACCAGCGGAGGAGGGGGCTCTCCTCCTCCTCCGTCTCCTCGCCTACAGCCTCTCTTGAGGAGGACGAGGAGGCGCCATGGTGGAGTGTCCGAGCCCCGTCCGAGAGGAGACTGAGAAAAGTCCCCGCCGTCACCGCCCTCTCTTCCCCCCCCCCTTCGCTCCTCCATGCCGGGGGAATCGAAGGCTTTCAGTAGCAGCCCCAGCCATGCAGACAGTTGGTCGCTGCCGCGGCCGTGTGGGCTTTGCCTCTCTTCCCCCCCCTCCCCTTCGCTTCTCCATGCCGGGGGAATCAAAGGCTTTCAGTAGCAGCCCCGGCCGTGCGGACAGTTGGTCGCTGCCGCGGCCGTGCGGGCTCTGGCGACAGCCTTTGATTCTCCCGCTCAGGAGCAGTGAATCTGGGGGAGAGAGGCAGAGCCCACACTGCCGTGGCAGCGACCAACTGTCCGCACGGCCGGGGCTGCTGCCGACAGCCTTCGATTCCCCCGGCATGGAGGAGCGAATGGGGGGGAAGAGGCCATGCGGGCGGTTGCTCCGCCGCTGCTTGAAAGGCCGGTCCGAAGGCATCTCAGCCGGGGACAACAAGCGCGCGATGCGGGGACGAGACCCTCCCGGACAACAAGAACTGCGACGGGAAGGTGAGTCCAACTGAAGTGTACCCGGGGTATAAGACGACCCCCCACTTGGAGGCATTTTTTCCAGGGGAAAAAAGTCGTCTTATACGCTGGCAAATACGGTAATTAGTGTGTCCTTTTTGCTCCTGCAGTTTTAGAGCAACACATATTAAATCAGACATTTCTCTGTCTTTTAGAGAGAAGTAGAATTTTTCTGCAATTGCTTTGTCAGTGACCAGTGGATGAGGCCAGGGTTGTTTTCTTTATGCCATGAGGTTAACTAATGAGTGAATATGTGCAATGCTTGTTTTACCTTTGTTCCTCTGTCCAGTGGTAGACCCAATATGGACTTCACTATCACAGAAATATCTGTTTAGGGGAAAATACATATGTTAAATGAAAAGTGGGATCCTGAGGTAGAGATTAAAATACAGTAATACCTCGGATAACGTTTACCTCGGATAACACTAAAATCGCATAGCGTTAAGTAATCTGGGGAGGAGAATTGGATCGAATAACGTTAAGGTCCTATGGGATGGATCGGATAACAACCGCTAAAGCCTGTGCGGTTTCAATGTATCTCTATGGAGCTTTAACGTTATCCGATCCATCCGAAAGGATTTTAACATGCATCGGATAACACTAAAAATCGGATAACACCAAGACTTGTGGAACCAAGTCTTAGTGTTATCCGAGGTATTACCAGTAGAAAAAACAAGATCCAACTTCATAAAAATGTATCATTTGTTATGCAGTAGAGATCTAACTCTTGCTAAAAAGATCTGAATAGTGAGATGTTACTTATTCCCAGTGTTGCTGTATGGAGTCAAAGCTTGGACATTGACTAAAGCATCTGAAAAGAAAATTGAAGCTTTTAAAGTGTGGATCTACAGATGGCTGCTCAGGATATCATAGGTTGACTACTTGACTAATGTAGAAGTGTTGCGCTAGATGGATAAAAACATCCATTAAATAAAAGAAAGCTCCAATACTTTGGGCATGTCATGAGGAATGACATGAAATATAGAATACAGTAATACCTCAGATAACATTAGTATCGAATAACACTAAAATCGCATAACATTAAGCAATCTGGGGGGAAGAATTGCATCGGATAACATTAAGATCCTATGGGATGCATCAGATAACAACCGCTAAAGCCTGTGTGGTTACAATGTATCTCTATGAATCCCATAGGATTTTAACATGGATCAGATAACACTAAAAATCGTATAACACCAAGACTTGTGGAACCAGGTTTTAGTGTTATCTGAGGTTTTACTGTACTCCAATTCATTATGCAAGTGAAGATACTTGGGAAGAGAAGCTCTAGACCTGGATGGACGTCGTAGCTAAAGACCTCAAGAGACTGATGTGGAATGTCCTCAGAATAACTTTTCTGAGGCATTAAGAACAGGAAGACTATCACCATGATAATAGCCAGTATCCAGAATGGAGGCAGCACTTGAAGAAGAAGGAAGGAATTTTTAAAAAACCATGAATGGTCAGAAATTTAGGAAAAATAATTGAAGACTTTTAAAAAATGTCCTGTAGGTGTCAAGAAATTAGGAGGGGCCTGGACGCTATGAAATTATCTTCACGAGCATTAGCATTTTTAAAAAATCAGATCTTGATGGATTTCTTATTCACCATAATACTTTTCAGCCCTTTCTTCTTTCTACAGCAAATTTCTACAAGGAAATATTTATTTACAAGTCAATATTGTGGAAATGACACATTAAAAATACCGTGCAATGTTTTATATTCTGCAGACATCTATAGTTTCTTGAAGGACGATAGCCTCTTTGAATTGGGCACGGACAAAATTTGCTGGAACAACCGTAGAGGAGATATAAAAGAGTCATTCCATGGAGGGAAAATACGTTGCTATGTTCACATCATGAAAGATGGGCAGTGCTATCGGGTCAATACTCTTGGTCTGTATGTCGAAGCTAACAGACAGGTAGGTCAAAAAAATAATATTTAAAAATAATATTCAGTATATGGTATGAACATCTATATCAGGGGTTCCCAACCTTAGGCGCCATTTCATGTGGTCCCCCACCCTTCAAAGGGCATTTGAGAAACAAAATGGCCATCCCTTTGAAGCTGTTGGGACAAAAATGGCCACTTCCATCATGCAGGCAGTACAAAATGGCCATCCGGCCCTCAAAGCTGACTCAGAGAGCATGACCCAGGGCCACGGTTGAAAAGTTTGGTAACCCTTGATCTATATACTTGGATGTCACTTAAGAGAATTTTGAGATACTTAATGGCTTGAAGATGCAACAATGAATGGTTGCAAGAATCTGATATGGACAGCTATAGTGTAGTCATGTATGTGCAAGACAAAGGTATTAACATATTACTTGCCATCAGTCTGAGCAGTTATAGAGGGTGTGAAAACTAATAATCATCTTTTATTTCCAAGGTTCTGCCAGCTCATCCCAGCCTGCAGGTTTACTGGTTGGTCATCCCCCACCCCCTCTCTTTTTAAAACCTTTCCTTATTGAAGACAAAAGAGCAGAGAATAACTGTGCCAAAAGCTGCTCAAATGAATCCAAAGCTACCACTGATGGAGGGGGGGGGGGGGACTTCAGCCTACCGAACTTTCCACTAGTGGGAGAAGGGTATCCAGAGCAAGTACCTCCTGCCTGTGAAGCTCTTTCCTATCAGTAGAGATCCAGTTCCATCCTAAAATACCCTACTCCAGCGAGCCATCTTGAGATCAAGGTTAATCTGTTAATTATGCTGTGTATGTACAAAATCTAACGTCTTTGGGCCAACTGTCCTTCCGATACAGTTTGAGCCCAAAGGTTTCGGATGAAGTTCGACAAGGCATCGAAATATTGTTGATGGATTCAGTGGGAAGTGTGTCAAGTCAGTTTTCTGTATCTTAGTTGTATCACATTGGAGAAGGAAACTGATAGGCCAGATGCTTCTCAGACTTTTATGGGTTGTCACAGGCACAGCTGGGAAGATAGTTGTGCCATGCGGGAGGAGTAACTGGATGGGTTTATGTTATGGTGTAGCTAAAATGGTAGACACTGAACTAGGCCTGAAACAGTATTTTTGTTCTTTTAAAAGTGTTTCAATAATTAAAGCTTTTGAGGTTATTTCTGGAAAATGTGTTTGTACCTGGGTGGTAATCCTAAATAATATGCAAAGCCTCACAAGAGACTTAATGGTTAGGGGAGATTTTTCTTGAATGATTAACATTCCGGGATGGTAAGATGTTTTTGAAATTTTCGCCAAATGGAAACCACACAGCAAAATCAATGACGCGTTCTTTAAAAAGAAACATTCATTTCTGACATTCTGATACTTTCCTACCCTCCCTCATCTTCCGGTTCTAATACAAGATAGGTGTTGTATTATTCTCTTTTTGCATATTTTTCCTTCCTTTTCTCACTTTGTTTACTGTTTTAATATGTAAGGTTTCTTTATCAATTGTAGCTGACTTGACAGTGAGCTAATGTGAGCAACCAGGTGCCATGGAAAACATATTGGGAGTGTGGAGTTCACTTACAAGCAGAGTCCTGGCCTATACCATTACCCCTTCAGCCTCTTTCACTCATTGTACCTTGAGTAGTTAAGTAGTTGAGTAGTAGAAAGCTAACAAGAAAAATATAGCAGTTAGTCTTTAAAGTGCTACAGTGTTTTTTTATTTTGTTTTATTTTCTGATATGCCTGTACAGTACCTTGAGTGTATACCGATTATTTGCACATTTCACGTATATGATTGCACTGGCTTTTCTATCTCTTCTCTACACATGAGGGAGACGGGATTGGCTGTAGGTACACCATGTGAATGCACACTACAAAGCAAATACAGTATACTGATGTGACAGTGAGAGTACATGTTTTGTCAGGAATTTGTGAAACAGCTCCAATGCTTCAGCAGCAGGAACAGAACAGCAGTTTGGCTCCCCTGCCCTTGTAGTCAGGAAATGTTTTACTTGTTTCAGTTGACCTCTTAAGTTTGCTGCTGCCTTTGTGTGGGCAGGTGGCAGCAGGAGGGAGTTGTTCTGAAAACAGGAAGTGTGTTTTTTCAAAGGGGGGGGGATGCCTAAAAGCTTAAGCTGAAGTACTGCCTGAAAATCCTGCTTTCTTCCTCCTCTCTCATTTTTCTCTGTATATTAACTGTTTCACTCTCTCTTGCTGCTCATGCTGTGCACAATATATTTCAAATAAATAGTATAACTAAAGATTGTGCCTTGAGTACATTTGGGAACCATTCTTTCAAATTACCCAAGACTATTGTGAAGAGAAAACTCTCTTATATTATTTTACTCAAGCTTTAAGAACTGAAGTATGTGGAGCACCAGTTTAACCCTGGCGAATCTGATACTTTTATATCTACTTTCCTGCTGATTATGACTTATCCCGTAACCCTTGGAATAATTTTATCATTTAATGTGGCACATTATATGCCTAGGTCTTTTGTCTAGCTCTTACAACAACAGTCCAGTATTCAGAATACAGTACAGTATGTGAAAAAAATACAGTAAAGAGCTTCCTATAGTGTGAAACATTTGCTTGTTCCCAGTGCTCTCATTTTGCTAGTACAAAGCTAGCAAAAGCTCTGATTTTATCATTCCCTCAATCTCAAATCTAGTTCCAATAGTTTGATACCATTTGAACAAGGTCTTACACATCTCATTGCAATGTTGTTAAGGTTAGAGTTTGCTTGGAGTAGTTGTCCTAGGTCAAGGATTCTCAACCTGTGGGCCGGATGCAGCCTACGGTGCCATTTCATGTGGGGGGCCCTGCCTCCACCACACCCGGAAGTGCCGTGTGGTGGAGGAAGGGCAAAATGGTCATCTTGCCCCTGAAGCTGTCTGAGGGAGTGTGACTCTGGCCCCGGCTTAAAAAGGTAGAGAACTCCTGTCCTAGGTGTTCTGCTAGTAGTTAAAGAAGCATTTTTAGCTGCTTGCATAATATTGGCTTCAAACCATTAGCCTGGAGATGCAATAGCAATAACAGTTGGACTTATACATCGCCCCATAGCACATAGTGTACTTTCAGGAATGGCTTTTGACCTAAAATTCTGACCTTGGAAGGATAAAAAGCCAAGTCAAACTGTTCTTCTTCAGGATCAAACTCACAAAATTTTGGCTGCAGTACAGCAGTTTAACCACTGCACCACCGAGCATGCACCTGTGAACACTTGAGTTTGTGCAACGACAAAGCGAAAAAAAGGGCTTCATCTTGGCAGTCCAGGGTTTGATCGGGTCATGAAAGAAGAAGAACCACTGTGCCACCAGGCACAGTGAGGTGTCTTAAGTTGCATAATTGAATCTGTACACAATTTAAAGGTCTACAGAAGTCCTAGGTGGTGAGAAAGCAGCTTTTAGTGGAGACGACTCTTAAGGGGAAAAACTGTAGGAAAGGTTTAACCAGTTCCTCCTGCATTTGAATCTGGGCCCATATTCTCAAATGTTGTTGTTCAGCCGCCCAGTCTAGCTGGCATGTGCAGTGCTGATGCCTGGCTATGAGATTCTGAGATTTTGTGTTGAAGTTCCAAAAACTTTCCTGTGAGGTATATTCCTAACTGTATCGTTTCTTCTTCTGCCATGTCTAGGTCAGGTTTCAAACTGCCAAAATGAAGCCAAATTTGGGTAGTTTATTCTGTAGTTCCTTTCGCCTGTCCTAGTGTGAAAAAGATTAGCTGGCACAAGGTGGCTGTTGCCTAGGGTCTGCCCGATTGTGGTTCAGAAATACCACGATCTTCGAGGAGGCTCTGTAGCACTAAGCAGAATGCAGATTTCAGGCTAATGTTAAGTAGAAGGGTTAGCATGTTGTTTATTTGCAGAATCTCTTGAAAACCCAGAAAAGCATTTTCAGGACTCGATATATAATCCCGTTTATATAGATTCTTTAGTCATTTGAAGATAATGTATAAATGTCAATTCTTTTATAAATTACATATATGAAATAAGATGTTTATACGTTTCTTAATTTATTTAATATTGTCAAAATTCTATAAAATACTACAGTGTGTAGCATCATCTTTGCCTATTAACTTGTAACTGTGAATTTCACCTTCTAGGTTCAAAAAATGCTGTCTTTACTATATCCAGAAGAACCTCTGGTTCACAGCAGTGCACATATCATTGACAAATGCCTGGTGAGTAGCAGCAGCTGCAAAAATGGGTGGAAGGATGGAACAAAGAATTATTCACCTTTTGTGTAATTTGCTTAATTTCATTCAATATTAAATGTTTAGAAAGTGGTTAGATGTCCTGTTGAGATGGTCATAGGTTGACGAACAAGCTGAGAAATGAGTGAGCCTTGTGCTCTTGTACACTTTCAATTCCCTCCTCTCGTCTCAGTAAGCCAGAATGCATTACAGAAGTTTTCAGATAGCTGCAGTTTTCTGCTTTGTCTGACCCAACCATACTATGATCATTGCCCTAAGATCAAGCCAAAACCTCCAGATGCTAGCTTTTTTCCAATCTAGTTGCTATATTTTTCACGTTCAGACAAAACGGGAAACTACATTTCACCATTTGAATACTGTTGCTCCAATAGTGCACATCTATAGTGCACACTTACATAAACATATGTGCACACAGTTCTGCTTGAGCAATGACTGCATTACTCTCTTCTGCTAATTCATTTGGGATTAGATTTGTTTTCCAATACTGCAAAGGGGCAAGTAGATCTGTAACCATTTGCTCCTCGGTTGTACTCTGTACGGTTGTGCCAAAGCTTAGGTAAAGGTAAAGGTCACCCTTGCTTGAAAGCCAGTCATATCCGACTCTAGGGTTTAGTGCTTACCTCTGTTTATAGCCAAAGAGCCAGCACTGTCTGTGTCTGCAGACTTTTCTGTGGACATGTGGCAGGCATGACTAGACACTGGAATGCACGGAACGCTGCAGTGATATTGCTTCCCACCAAAGTGATACCTATTTATCTACTTGCCATTTCTTGCTTTTGAACTGCCAGGTTGGCAGGAGCTGGGACAGAGATGGGAGCTCACTCCATCATGCAGCACTCAGGTCTTGAACTACCGTCTTTCCAGTCATCAAGTTCAGCATCTTAACCACTAAGCCACCACAGTCCCTTGCCTAAACTTACCAGAGTGTTTCAGTCTGCTACTTGGCCCAGCAGCGCAGGAAGAGGTTGTGGGAAGATTATTTAACGATCTGTCTTTTTCTTTTTCCCTTATCAGGTTGGCTCTGATAGCATTATTGGTGCATCTACAGAAGTGGGAGAAAAGACTGCAGTTAAACATTCTGTTATTGGTACTGGATGCATAATCAAAGAAAGAGCGAAAATTACTAACTGCATCATCATGAACAACGTCAGAATAGAGGAAGGGTAGGTAATCTTCTCAAAACAATTTGTGGCTCACATGTTTACATTTTTAGTATTGAACCCTCAATGTCTATTGATATAAGAATATCCCAAGCATAGTTGATCTTGGCTGAAAGCTATTGCTTCAACTCCAGAACAGGAGGCAGAATGATACTGAGAAATAATTGTTAAGCTGCAGTGATATTGCTTCTAATAATACCAATTGTATACCAATTGGTATACCAACTGTCATCAATTGGATGAAACTGCTGACAAGGGACATTTCCATCTAGACTTAATACCGGGGCCGGGTCACACTCTCTCAGTCAGCTTCAAGGGCCAGATGGCCATTTTGCCCTGCCTGCACGATGAGGGTGGCCATTTTGGCCCAACAACTTCAAAGAGGTGGCCATTTTGTTTCTCAAATGCCCTTGGAAGAGAGGGGCACATAAAATGGCACCGTGGGTCGGATCCAGCCCGTGAGCCTTAGGTTGGGAACCCCTCGTATAGAAACTCATAAGGAAATCACAGTAGAAAGTAGAAATAGAGAGTTTTCACAATGGAGAGATATATGTGACATCAGCCAAGGATTTGTTCCAGCATATTGAGTGCTTTTCATATAATTGTTAAATAATTTGGGATTAGAGGTTGTAGTGAAGCGGCCATTTTTGTTGACAATGTAAGATTATTTTTCTTTGTGGGCCAAATAAAATAAGGGTCAGTTAAAAACTTTAAAAGGGTATAGCCAAACTATGAATGGTAATTAAAATGGCAAATGTAATTTATTGTATTTAAGTGTAAGGTACTGCGCAGCTCTATGAAGGGGGACATGAAAGGAACATCCCTGAAGATTGCTATTTCAGCAGTCAGGCATCCCCTGAGAATGATGATTTATCACTGGCTAATCCTTTCAATCCAGAAGCACCTTCTTAGATGACAGCCTGTGTGAATGTGGAGAACAAACTATCTCCCATATGGTACAATGCACATAGTGCCCCTCAATGAGCACTGAGGAGGACCTTATGTTGGCAAGAGGAAATGCTGTTGATGCGCCCTGATATTGACCAGATGCCATCTAGCCCTTTTAATTCTATGTTGGTTTAGATGTGTTAATTTTAGCTTTGTATGTTATTATATGCTAGTGGTGTGTCTGACACGAATAAAGAAAGCTCTGAAAACATTGATCCTATTCACAGCTGCTATGAAAAAGACAAGTTCCATGTGGGAGGATTTTGAAACAAAAACATTTTTTAAAACTTGTCAAAATCAAAATGATTTTATGGCAACTGCTGCAGTGATCTGAACTGGTGTGGTAGTCATCACTCAGGAAAGATACTGGGTGGCTGAAAAAGTTGCAGAAACAAGTGGTCAAAATGATCAAGGGGCTGGAGTAAGTCCCTTATGGGGAAGAGCACTAGAGCACCCCCCTAGAGCACTCTGGGGGAAATGCCAGATATCTTTTATTTGTTTCAGTATGGCTCATACAGGTAATATCCTCAGGAAGCTGCATTCTCTAAATGTGAAATGGATAAGGGCTTTCTTCAGTAGCTGGTAGGGGCTGCAGTGGCTCAGTGGTTAAGAATTTCTCCTTGTTAGCTGGAAGGCCGCCAAGTCGGCAGTTCGAGACCTGGGTACTGCATAACGATTTGAGCACCCGTCTCTCCCAGCTCTTGGGGACATGAAATGAGCCACATTTGGGCATCCCTTGAGCGGAGTTTCTCCCACAAAAATCCTTTCATCCCAGAATAATTTCTGACACAAAAATATTATTATTAGAAGGTGATAACCCTGCTCTTTCAGTCCTCCAACTCAGTTGTAGAATTTGAAGATGATGAATCACTACCTGAATAATTATTGCTGTGTGAAGCTTCCACCTCCCTCTGCAAGACTGTTTCCTGTGAGTGTTAGTGAACAGGAAACTTTTATTGACCCTTCCTACCTCCAGCCTTGAAGTTGGCTAATAGCTCTCATGGGAGTGATGAGGCTATGAAGAAATGTGAAGTTGGCTTCTAGTCACATGCTTGGATGGAGGAGAGGAAGCTAAAGATGTCAAATCTCTAGAGGATACTTTATTCACAGGACTAAATTACAGGTGAGTTTGGCTCCCTAATGCCAAACTTGAGACACTGAAAGCACATCATAAATCAAAATCTCTTCATGATGGACACAGTAGCCAGTCTAGAGTTCATCTGTAAATTGATCCCGTACAGATTTTCTGGTGTGGGGAAAATGAATTATTGTGATAAATAGCACTTCTCCTTCGTGTTGTTTGGGGATGCACACTAATGGGTTCTGCGCCTGCGCTGAATCCGAGCGGAGGTGCACTTCTCTATGCTATTATGGGTTCTACTTTTCAGAAAAAAGCTTATTGGTAAAATTATAATGCTTAAGAAATAAGGAGATTCAGTATAGAAACAGTATGTGTTTTTTAACCCTAGAATTAATGTTTGTCCTATGACAGAAGACAGCTCTTAATGTTTTTGGTTAAGTATTGCTCGGGACTGCTAAGTACTTGATTTACTATCATTTGTTTCTTATACTAAAGTATCCTTACCAGGCCTAGCCTGAGACAAAGGATAAGGTAGGCTCTATTCATTCGGCATATAGAACTGACAATTGAGAAAGAGACAACATCCTCTAATAAACCTAAGCTACCTTATCATGCTCTTAACAGGCGCCGTGGTATGCATGGTTCTGTTTTCCAATGACTTGCAACTACTCCTTTCACCATACCACCACCACCACCACCACAACCACCTCTCCCCCAGTATCTCATTGTCTAAGGAAGTTGTCTCACTGTGCCTCATGATAGGGCCAGTCCTGTCCTTTAGGAGACTCTTGATAACTGTTGATATCCTCATTGTCATGAGGTTTTTTTAAACCCACTTATATTTAGCAATGAGTTCCAGGGGACAGCAGATCACTGGGTGGCAATCTGTTGTGTTGCGATAAATAATGAAGCTCATACTTTGTAAATCTGACTTACCAATTTGGGTGGAGGTGAACATAGAGAATTAATGAAAGAACCTAATATAGGTTTTGTATCTTCTTACGTGGTGGAACATCTCCCCCCTCAGAACACCAGCCCACTTCACCCATTCCTCCCAGACGGTGCAACTCTTAAGTCCCGACCCCAACATTAGCAGGAAAGGCTGTGACTTGGAGAAGAGCCTTTTTGGTGGTGGCACCAGTTTTGTGGAACACTTTACTTGTTGAGCTGCATCAGGTTTCATCTCTACCTATTTTTTAAAAACAACTAAAATGCTTTCTTTTCAAAGAGGCTTTTAAAGACATATTACCAACCACAGAGGAATAGGATTTGCAGCTCCCCAGTGGATCTGTGGGTAAAAGAACTGTGCTTGGAGACAGGAAGGATGGGGTTCAATTCCCTGAGAGATGCAAAATGGGGGACATGAAAGAAGCCTCGTTTGGGTGTCCCCTACAAAAACCCTTTCAACCCAGAGTAATCTCTGACATGAAAACACACACCTATACTATTGCCAATATGTGCTGTTTTTGGGGAGGGGGGAATCTTTTTGTGTTTTTTGTTGTTACTTATAATTTTATTTAGTTTGTTTATTCTGTACGTTTATTTTTTGTTATTGTAAAGATTTTTTAATGTGTTGTAAGCCGTCCAGAGTGGGAGAGTATCTCAGATGGGTGGGATATATATGATAATAATAAATAAAGAATTAATTTAAAAATAAATATAACTGCAAATAATAATAGATAAAATAAAAAATAAATAGGCAAATGAGACCAAAAATTCTTTTCATGAAGCATTTTCCATTATACTACTTGTTCTTCTATTTCAGAACATAATGTTCATATGCATTGAACAGTAGACATGCTTGAACAGGTTAGGTAGAGAAGTCAGCAGCTAAAATCTGCTAGAGGAAGTCATTTATACAACAATGCTGTGAGAAGGTGGCTGATGAGGTACCAGTATGTGCTTTCTTGGTCCTCAGGCTCATGTTCTAAGGTTCTTCAGGAGCTATAAGCCAAATTTGAGCATCTCTTCAGTGAGGATGCCTCAGCTATGGAATGTCTTTGGCAGAAATGTGTACCTGGCACTTACATGGTAGTCTTCTGGGTAAAGATGGTGGTTTTTTTTTTTAAGTTTGCTAGGTTGTAAGTGTTTTCATTTTCACTGTACAAGTAATACCTCATATAACATTAGTATCGAATAACACTAAAATTGCATAACATTAAGAAATCTGGGGGGAAGAATTGCATCAGATAACATTAAGATCCTATGGGATGCTTCAGATAACAACCGCTAAAGCCTGTGTGGTTACAATGTATCTCTATGGATCCCATAGGATTTTAACATGCATCAGATAACACTAAAAATCATATAACACCAAGACTTGTGGAACCAGGTTTTAGTGTTATATGAGGTTTTACTGTATTATGATTTTAGCATCATTGAGTTGTTCTTGTCCTGTGTTGGTGGTTTTCATTTGGTTTAAATGTGTGGCTATTTCAACAAAGAATAGGTTTTATATTCAATTCAATTCAATTCAAATTTATTTTTATACCCCGCCTTGCTCAGGCGAACCTGACTCAAGGCGGCTTCCAAGGAACATAAAACAGCAGTAAACAAACAACATAGTAAACAACCACATAGTGTAAGACAACACGGAGGGGCACGGCGGCGGCGGCGGCAGCGTTCCCGCGCTCAGCGGCCGGCGTCCTTCAAGCCCCTCGGCCAGGGGCTCCTTTTCACCTCCCAGCCGGTGACGGTGGCTGGGAGGGGCGCGGCGGCGGCGGCAGCGTTCCCGCGCTCAGCGGCCGGCGTCCTTCAAGCCCCTCGGCCAGGGGCTCCTTTTCACCTCCCAGCCGGTGACGGTGGCTGGGAGGGGCGCGGCGGCGGCGGCGGCGTTCCCGCGCTCAGCGGCCGGCGTCCTTCAAGCCCCTCGACCAGGGGCTCCTTTTCACCTCCCAGCCGGTGACGGTGGCTGGGAGGGGCGCGGCGGCGGCGGCGGCGTTCCCGCGCTCAGCGGCCGGCGTCCTTCAAGCCCCTCGACCAGGGGCTCCTTTTCACCTCCCAGCCGGTGACGGTGGCTGGGAGGGGCGCGGCGGCGGCGGCGTTCCCGCGCTCAGCGGCCGGCGTCCTTCAAGCCCCTCGACCAGGGGCTCCTTGTCACCTCCCAGCCGGTGACGGTGGCTGGGAGGGGCGCGGCGGCGGCGGCGTTCCCGCGCTCAGCGGCCGGCGTCCTTCAAGCCCCTCGGCCAGGGGCTCCTTTTCACCTCCCAGCCGGTGACGGCCATGGCCCGTGGCACCATTTTAGGTGGCCCATGTCACCACTGCCACCAGAAGTGGAAGTGTTTTACAGCAGCATTTACGGTGGGGGGGAAACACCAGTCCAGCCCACTCAACTGTCTGAGGGGACATGGCCTGGCCCATGGATTTAAAAGGCTGAGAACTGCAATAGAAGGACAGGCAGAAGAAATGTTTATGGGTTCTTTATAGACATTCTTTAGTCATAAATGATCACAATGAGCTTGCACAGTCAAGCTGTAGGGGTAGTTGAGTTGCCAGCGAGGTGCATTTCTCCGTTGCTCAGTAAGGTTTCCTTCAAACGGTTTAGCAGCTGGAAATTAACATTGGCTTTCTTACTTAGAGTGTGAAATGTGCCAAGATAAGGGAGTAATATGCCTCTGTATGTTTTATACTGAAGTCTTCTGGCCAGAATCCTTTGGTTTATGCGGATGCATAAAAGTAGTCAAACAAGTGACATGAGGGCTTTGATGGGGTGCCCCTGCCCTTGAAAAACCTCATTGGGATTCTGACCTGTTTTTAGTTCACTTACCACGCAAGCAGAGATGGTCTCTGGCAATAAGTGGTAGCAGATTGTTGAGTATGTGAATCCAGTAAGTTGGATTCTTTCTTCTCGCCCTGATTCATATGTAATAAATTAAGGGGTATGGGTTACATTGGCCATTGATCATGTGGGTTCACTCAGGATGTCGGTGCTTAAATAACTAGAGTCCCTGCACTGAAGCTGATTCAACCAAACAGTGCCAATTCTTCATCCTTCCAAATATCACTGAAACTGAATTTCTCTTCAGTTTCTAGCTCACTGAAATCCCGTTCATTGTCCAGAAAGATCTGTGCATTGCAGCCATTAATGGGAGCATAACAGTAAGATGTTAGTAGTCATTATTAGTCTATCTCTTGCCTTCTTTTAAAACAGAAAGTGAGCCTCTGTTGTTCTGAAGCATAACAATAATCTGTCTCTAAAGAAAATGCAACTTCTACCACTCAGAATCAAATTGGATATGATGGCAGCAGATTTGCACATTATATTTAAATCTGGATTTTCCCCAAATGCCTAGAAGGTGGGGGATAGTACCTAATTTTCCACATGAATGGAATTTTTCATATAATGGATCTCTCTGTTCTAATGCAGTGGTGAACAAAACAAAAGGTCTAGGATATACTTATAGCTCTCAGGGTGATTTGCTCTGGATCAATAAGAGTTTATGACTGTCCAAAAGAAATTACAGTGAGGAGTCCTCTTCCCTACCCATTCCCTGGCTAATATGAGGGAAGGCAGTGATGAGAATCATGAACTCAGTTCTGATGACATGTTATTTATTTCTGAGCATATGATCTCTCTGCTCCACCCCATTTCTCACCTTAGCTGGTAGATCTTGGGACTTGTGTGGAAAACAGAGCATCTTGAGAAGTCTTCATAGCCTTACTCTTATTTGCAGTCCTTGATAATTGCAATGGGGATATAATTGTCTCCACTTACATGGTGAATTCTAATATATGGGAGATTTGCCAAGGAGATGCAAGTAGAGGAAGATAATATAAATCACATTAGAGGACAAAAAGTAGATGAGTCTCTGATGCAAAGCATAGGAGAGGGAAGTATTATTTATTTATTATTTATTAGTTGAAATTTATATTGCCGCCCACTCACCATGGCAACTCAGGGCAGCTTACAGACAATACATTACATTACAATACAATATGTTGGGGTAGGCACAGGAGGAGGGGCGGCAAGGTCCTCATCCTGCCCTGGCTTCTTCTTCCCCTGACCAGGATGAGATGCAGGTCATTGATGTTACATCTCAGTTGTCTTATTTGGGAGTTGTCGATGAATTGATAGTGTTTTATCATCCTCTCTATTCAGTCTGTCTTGTAGCAAATATTTCTGGGTATTAGTCTGGCTTTATCTAACTTCCATGAGTTATGAGTTTCTGATGTTATAAATTGCAAGTAGATAAATAGGTACCACTTTGGTGGGAAGGTAAACAGTGTTCTGTGCATTCTGGTGTCTAGACATGCCTGCCTCATGTCCATGGAAATTTCTGCAGACGCAGACAGCGCTGGCTCTTCGGCTATAAACAGAGATGAGCACTGAACCCTAGAGTCGGATACGACTGGCTTTCGAGCAACCTTTACCTTTAGTCCCATTCCTGAGTTAGCAAAGAATTGTCACTTTGTCTGTTATCTGTATCTTCAGCTGGACATGGATTTTACTATCGTAGAATAAATATAAAAAGATATATTTGTACTCCTTATATTTGATTTTGAGCCATGAAACCTCACACTGAAATAAATCTGTTAGTCTGTAAAATGTTATAATATTTTACCTTTTCCCCCTTCTGCCAGTACACTGAGGAAGACTAAGATAACTTCCTCTCTGGGGATTTGATCACATTCTCAAGACCAGAGACTATTAAGTATTTTTTGTATCTTATACTTGATATGCCTAATAGTATCTTTTTTTTATTTCTTGGGAAATGAAAGATGTAATGAAAGAAACATCAAGTTCTCACTTAGATTTCAGTTTTGAGCATGTAAGTGGAATGTAAGGAAACACTTTTGAGGTACTTAATTAACAAATCATCAGAACCTTGTTACTAGAAATGCCTTGATCAGAATAATAACTTGATCAGAATAATATGGCAGTTCTTTGAGAGTTTATAGTCCTTGCAATAGTGAACTACTATTACTTAAATGCTGGATGTGCTCAGCTTACATTCCCCAAAGCTAGTTCTGTTTGCATACAAAATCTTTGCAGTTGGGTCTTCATGGCTAATTCAATGTGTAGAGACATAAAAAGGCAAAATAAAACCAATGAAGTGCTTTCTGAGCAATCTTTTGACAAGTGAAGACATAGAATTTTTGCATACAAAGAAGTTAAGCACACTGGGAAATCTAGGAAGTAGTGACAACTTCCATTCTTGTGTTTTCTGTTATATCTTCAAAACTAGCATAGGGAATCCATGATGGATTGTAACTGGTAGAAATACATTTGATTTATCATGTTGAACCAAATAATCCTAGGCAATTACTTAGCCAAATTATTTTACTATTAATGGATAGACTCTCTGCTGTCCTCCATTTCCCTTACAGCAAAATGGTCATGTCTGAACATCAAAATACTGTACTGTAATTAGTATTCTCAAAATCACAAATTTCTCAATACATATGGTTCCCGCCCCAAGACCCTTCAGTTCTTTTCTTACCACCACAGAGTTAAGACACTGGTAGTTCCGGAGTGCTCCCCATCCTTTTTGAAAATAGCTATTTCTAGTCATTACTTGTTATTTGTTAGTGTTCATGTTAGTGTTAGCGTTATTAGTATTATTATTTTTTAAATCACATTTATTTGATGCATATATCGTTAATTTGATTAATAGCATTTTTTGTTTTATGGCCTCCTTAGCCCCATTCAAAGGGCCCTCAGTCAAGACCATTCTGATCTGATATATAAGCATCTGTATCCCCAAATCCTAATGTCACTTTTGACATGAGACAGAATCCATGAGGAAGTTCTCCAGCTCAAGATGCACTGGAATGAATTGGGATTATGAAAGCAAATGCTTTCCTTTTTGTACAACCTCTGTTCATGGAGTTTATCACCAAGACAATTTTAGTACATTATGTCCTACGGATTCACTCTGTCTGTAATCCTGCTACCTAAAATATATTTGGGACTAAACTTGTTACCTCACCTTCCTTTGTGTCAGGACAGCTGCTGAGCACAAATGTTAATGATTCAATCCACTACATGCCCCAATAGCAAGGATGAATGGAAAATCCTAGAGAAGAAGGAAGGCTTTGAAAGAGTTTTAGAGGAATAAGCATTAGGATTTGTGTACAACCTAAATGAGGTACAGTACTGCACTTGGAATCTAGAACAGCCTCCCAAAAGTGGTACTTCTGTCTCAAATGCTGCTTGTTTTTTAATGAGCAACAAAGACAGATTAATTTATGTGCCATTTCAGGACATGGTTTTACGGGGCACAGCTGTGAACTATTTCAGACTATTCTATTATTCTTGATGTTGTTTGGTTGTTTTTGAGCCACCATAGTTGTATTTCATACACAGAAAAGTCAAAAGTTAATAAAGAAGTGATTGTATACTCTGGAACCTTCTTCATTCTGCTTTGAGTTGTGCATTCCAGGTTACCTATCACAGTAGAAGGTACAGATATAGTCACTGTTGCTCAAGCAAACAGGGAGAGGGAGCAATAGAGAGCACATGTGTCTAGTTAAGCTCTGCTGCTGCCTACCACATGTCTCCAATTTAATGCTCATTTTTGTGAGAATATGTGCAAGGAGAAATAAAAACTCAGTAAGGCAAAAAGGAACTGGTTGCTAATTGCAGATTGATTATGAAGTTTATGGATTGTTTCCTTGATTGTGCCAAATCAGCACCTGATGCACAAAGTTGTGAGTAATCTGAAGAAAGTTTTAATTAAGGCCAGAATGGTATTGGGGGTTTTATAGAGGTGCCGCACAGAAGCTTTCTCCCACCCACCCAGCTTGTAGAACACATACATAAGAGCAAGCTTGCTGCCAAGGCAGTATTTTGTGTGGCATCATAAAATATCTTTTACAGCACAATCCCTCATGGGAAAAAATTTGAAAATGAAGTTGTTTCCAACCTCATAGTTTGCAAAGCTGCAAATTGTGTGCTGCTCGTGGGGTGATGATTAAGCATTTTATATTGTGGTGACCTTTTTTTAGAATGGTAGCTTTTGTACAGGCACTACCTCTTTGAGTGTCATTTCATCATTCTCCTTAGGGAACTGTTGAATAATGCTCCTCTCCTACTGGATACACTGATCCTGGAACAAGGATAATTTGCCATCAGTTAGACAACAAGGAGTAAACAGAAGTCCAGATCTTAATGTAAACCAGGGGTTCCCAAACTACTGTCAATGGGCCAGATCTGGGCCCCAACACCAATTCATCTGGCCCGTACCACCCTTGTCACTCTGGAAGTGGAAGCAAAATACACATGTACAGGCGCGTTTTACTTCCGCTTCCAGGAACAACAAAGGCAGTGTGGGCCAGATGAAATTGGCATCAGAGGCTGGATCCGACTTGCAGTAGTTTGGGCACCCCTGGTTTAAGCAGAGAAAATGGCAGCCTAAAATCTATCTCATCCTGTTGCAAACAATATCTGTTGCAAAACATTGCAAGGCGTGTTTTACTTCCGCTTCCGGTGGAAAGTACCATGGGACCGGCCTACTGAACAATGTGACCGGCCCATGGCCCAAAAAGTTTGGGTACCCCTGATGTAAAACACGACATGCTTGTATTCCAGAGCAATAGTTTATAGAAAACTTGCATCCATCTTGGCTTTGGATGTAGCTGTCATGTTTCATTTGCTTTGCTTTGTGGACAATGACCACCATTTAAAAAGGACCAAAATACAGAATATATCCTCCATGTGAGATTTATGTTTAAACCCAAAGCATTTCTTGCCAAAGACAAACAAGAAACAGCCAGAAAGATGCTTGCTTTGGCATTGGGCCTGGCCAACTATGTCTCCAGAACTTTGGGATGAGCTCTGGACTGCATTATCCTAATAGAGAATGTCGCTAGCTGACACCTTACATGTTCTTTGCCATTCCGAAAAGTCCATCTTAGCAGACCACCCAGAACTATTTCATAGTGTCTCGTGGGAATATTCACTGGATTAAAAAAAAACTGTGTGTTTGTAATGTTGTCTCTTCCAGCTGTCCTACCAAAATGTCAAGTCCCAGCTTGAAGAACTGAGTAACTGGTCCTCCTCCCCAACATCCTTGTTTTATGTGTGTTTTCCTTAATGCATTTTACACACAGCAGGAGTTCTCAACCTTTTTAAGACGGGAATCGGGTCACGCTCCCTCAGACAGCTTCGGGGGCTGGACGGCCATTTTGCCCTTACTCCACCACATGGCACTTCCGGGTGTGGTGGCGGTGGTGGTGAGCCCACATGAAATGGTGCCGTGAGCTGCAAGTTGAGAATCCCAGACAATACAGGATTGTTCATTCTACACACAAAGTCACATAACCATTTTTCAAGTGGTCAACCCTATGACACTCCCATTCTTTTTCCTTCTCTAGCAGCAAAAACCAAAGGGCTGCCTCAATCTGTTTCAGACTTGAGAGAGTGGCATCTCAATCTGAAAAGATGTACAGTGTTAATTACTATATTGCTAATCCCCCACATCAGACTACTACTGACACATAACACCTAAAGACGTTTATATATGGGTAGAAGATGATGTTGTCTGCTGTTGTTAAATTCATGAAGTCACCCAATTGACACTTAATGTTCTTCTTTGCTCACTTTCCTTAGTGCAGTGCACCAGTAATGCAGTACACTCTTAGGTTCAGCAAGTGGCTGGCGCATGAAATTCTCATACTGTTTTTAATCTTAATATAGAAGTAATGAAAATCTTGATTATTTTGGTCTGTTTTCATATTACTGTTCGGGATAAAAGTGAAAGCATGGAAAGACCTGCACAATGAATATCCTGTGCGAAATCTCATCCAGAAACTTAGGATAACTATTTCAATAATTAATCTTCTGCTAGAATCTAGCCTCACGAAGAGGACTAAAATTTCTTTCCAAAAGTAAGAGGCTTAATCCCACCCGAATAGTCTCATTGACAGAAAGGGGCTTGTTGAGTCTCCTGTTACCTAAGTACTATTGATGTGTGATGGAGTGCTGTGACTAACAATTGGAATTATTCCAAGGTGCTCTCCATTGGTACAAACTTTAAAAGAGACATGTGCCTGAAACTGATGTTCACATATATTTATATATTGCTTGGAATATGACTTAGGAACAGAATGCAACAAACATCTTTCAGATACAGACATCCTTGTTCAACATCTGAAATTTATCCAAGTTGTAGTGACAAGCAAGCATGGATTCAACAGTGGAGGCTCAGTTAAACTAAATGCAAGTGACTTGATCTGCAAACTGCTTAGAACAGTGTTTCCCAAATGCTGGTGTTTGGACTTCAGTTCCCAGAAGCCTAAGCCAGTATATTAACTGATCAGTGCTTTGGGGAATTGACTTAAGCTTCTGGGAATTGAAGTCCAAACACCAGCATTTGGGAAACACTGGCTTTGAAGAAGCTGATATGAGTGTTAGGTGCCATAGTACTCCTACATGAGAACCAAGTTTCTGTCACTGTACTATTTGGAGTAAGCTCTTCTAGACAAATTGTGGGTAATGAGTTTTTATACCCCTGTACAAACTTTGACATTAACTCTGAAACATATTTGGTCAGATCCACTGCTTGCATTACATCATCCCTGCCTTTTCATTTCCTATTGTTCTCTTAAACCAGAGGTGTCCAAACTAAGGCCCATGGGCCAGATCCAGCCCCAATGCCAATTCATCCAGCCCACGCCGCCCACATCTCTGCCAGAAACAGAAGTAAAACATGCCCATCCAGGAGCAACGAGGGTGGCAAGGGCCGGATGAATTGGTATTGGGGTGGATCTGGCCCACAGGCCATAGTTTGAGCACCCCTGGTTTTAGCAGAGAAAATGGGAGCTTAAAATCTATCTCACCCTGTTGGAAAACAGATTGCAACATGCATTTTACTTCCGCTTCTGGTGGAAGGAACCACATGACCAGCTGAACCACGTGACCAGCTCATGGACCAAAAAGTTTGGGCACCACTGCCTTAAAGTATCATCTGGCTCTGCCATTATATTTGTATGATAGGTTTGGGGAAAATTTGATTTTTCCTCTTAGTTAGCAGAGGATGAGGTAGGGAGAAAACAACAACAGTACAGAAAATGTGAAGAAATTAGCCCAGCCTCATCAACTGTTCCTCCCACCACATTTGGTTACCTCCACACCAACTAGTACTTTGTATAACAAACTCATTCAAGAAGCATTTAAAGTAGGAAAAGATATACAGTACCGGTATTTACTTATAGTTACCATTTGTAGTTAAAGTTATAAGGAAAATTGGGGAAATGGAGTCTACAGCACATGTAGAGAATCTCCATGCTTGTTGCTTGGTTGGAGGTCAAAGAAAAAAAGACTATCAACAAAACAGTGGAAGCTGGGGGGGGGGGGCTTGTTTCTAATACCAGAGGTGGGATGAGAACTTTACCAATCCAGTTAGTGGCAAAGGACAATCACATTATGCTGTAAGGCCCTTTCCCAGGGTATCTTTGGTATGCCTATCCAACTCTTCCCATCTCATGGATCATAACACCAACTCTGAGACAGGTCAACAAGGAAAATGTTTGGTAGTAGATTATTTTGCATAATTGTAAGGTTTCTAGAGCATCCAGTTTTACACAGGATACTTAAAGAGCAGAATGAAAGCTTTATAGATTAGGTCTAATTACACTTCTACACATCCAGCCATAGTTACTAGGACTGCTGCATACTCTGCTGCAAAGAGTTTGTCAACTGAAGACTCTATTTTGATTTGGATCCCTGCATCGAACCCAGGGGCAGGGAGGTTGAACTCATTGGCTTTATAAGTCCCTTACAACCCCATTATTCTGTGATTAGTTGGTGCATGCCTAGCTGGCAACACAGTTCCATGCCAAGTCATGCATGGCTGCATCTCCATTAGCCACCTACCATTTCAAAGTCCCAAATAGAGGAAGAGATGCATTGTGTTTCTCCACGTCTGCAGACCGGCTGTAAGGCAAGGGTTTGTCATGTATACCTTTCTCCTTAGGTAGGCCTAGGGCTGAGGCTCTGAGGTCTTAACCTCCATGATCTAAGCTCCTTTTCCTCCTCAGCTGTTCACTACTTTAATCACCAAGTTTGAAATAATTGATGGGTAGCCTGTAATTACAGGCTGTGTTTGGGATTTCTGCAGACTGTTCCCTTGTATGCTGAACACTGCAGATTTTGGTTTCCCATGTCATTCCCTGCTTCTCCACAATATGTTTGATTTTGTTCGTTTGCCTTTTCTAGGGCTAAAGAGACCACGATTTCCTGGCACTTTTGCTATTGTAGGTGATGGAGGCTTTGCTTTTTTGCTCTCCCTCCCTTCCTCTCTCTCTTTTTAAGTATAGGGTTAACTTCCCTTAACATGCTTGATTTATAGACAGATAGCAAGCTTTGAAAGTCAGCAGTGCTGGCACTGTGTAAATCAGCCTTCCTTATTTATAGTTTCAACAGGAAAAGGAATTATTTCCCGATTCTTTACATTTCTTTCCGAAGCAATCGACCACCCTGTCCTTTGGTTTAAAGCTGTGTAGCTTTACCACAAAGGGGAGGGAGAGAGAAACGAGGCCTGGGATTGCTCTGTTATAAAAACCCCAGATTGTATGTTCTTGGACATCGCCTTTAAAACAGCTTCCTTCAAGCCCACACAAGAGATGGCCCTGTGTCTTTGGCTTCTTCTCTCTCTACCCCCCCACCCACCCCAAAAAATCTCTGACCTCTTAGAAAAATAAATAAAAGATAAAGTGAGGCCTGGAATGCTGCAGAATGAGTATACATTTTACTCTCTGTTGTTTTCTGCTGGGATTAGTTGTTTACAATGGAGGCACAAGGGGAGGGGGAACGTTGTGGCCTTGTTGAAATTAGACGCATTTTGGAGTCATCTTGTTAGGTGGTCTCCACTTTAAAGACTTAAATTCTTGTAATCTATCCCCCTCCCCTTTACGCCTTCTTAGTCATCACTCCTTTTTTCTTTTCCTTTTAACCCATTCTCTTAAACTGCCTTTTTTCTTTACTACACCTGGACAATACATTAACATATCTTAGCATTGGATGGTCTGTGTCAATACCACAAAATTGGGTTAAAACACATCTTCTCCTTAGCAGCCGGCCAGCTCAGCTGTTTGTTTGCATTTTTTGCTTAGTTTCAAGCAAATTCAGTTTCTGACCTAAACCAGACTCTTGCTAGTGTTGATCATTGTTTCTGTTGCTGTAAACATTTTAATTATTCATCATGAAAAACACTGAAAATATTGCTTTGCAATCAAAAAAAAATTCTGCAGTGTTTACCACTGCGCTGGAAAAAACTGCAAGTACTGTACTTACATCAATATTTATTCAGAATGTAATAAATAAATGCAAACGTTTCTATTGTTGGCTTCATTCCCTGGGGCTTGCAGTCTTGTAATGTGTCATAGCTTGACAATGGATTTCTTTAATTTTTGTTTTTGTCCTGGCTTCAGTTTTAGCTATGCAATATTAGCTGCCTGGCAGAATCTTACTGGGTATTTCTGTGCACATAAAAGAAAACACAGCAGCTTGTATAGTGAGAAGGTGCCATGCTCAGGACATGAACGCAAACTGGCATGCAACCAGGCATGTAACTGGTATGGAAACAATACTTTGTCAGTAAACTGTGACAACTTCAATGTGTTTTTCACATGTGCTTGTTAAGTAATCAGTAGGATTTGTGAGCATGGTCGTAAACAAGAGATTAAAAAGCAATGTGTGCCTCTCCCCAATAAAGTGAATGCCTCAGGCAAGATTACTTATTTCTCCCTTCCCTGTCCATCCCCACGTGTTCCCCAGCTCTCCAGAAAGCCCCCTTGCCCAACTCTCTGGAGCAGAATTGGAAGGATACAAGGGAAAGGAGAATCTGTTCTGCTTGTGGTAACTATACCACTGGCAGACAAAAATAACTGGATATAGTCCAGTGTTTTGTGCCATCCACCACATATACAAAAGATCAGCACAGAGCGAGTCACAAACTTGAGGGTTTTTTTTAATTAATAAGATTACTGTATAATCTAATTTTACAAATTGGGAGGCATACATAATTTATTTTGTAAAAGTTGTGCCAAGCATTCATTTCACTCCATACTAGCAAATAATGGATAACAGTTGACATTACATTCCAAGGAACGCATCTCTCACATTTTTGCATTTAGCAAACTCAAAATCAGTTAATGTGATTCTTAGTTGTCTCATTTCTTGACTCAGGTAGCATTTGAAATTCACAACACTAGAACCAATGAACATTTTAATTTAAAAAAATGATTATCTGAAAAATGATACTCATTGAAATAGATCTTCAAGTTTTGCAGATCCATATATCTTCCATGTACAAATTGTGATGTGATTGATAAAACTATTGAAACAAATTAACTCATATACGTGAACTAAAATATTCTTAATGTTATCCCTGATTTTTAATGTTGCAGGCAGGAGCCATAGGTGAAACATAAAGAGATTCTTGAATGAGAAAAAAGGATCTGGGGAGGGGCATTATTTTGTCTATTTTCCTCTTGCACTACATCTTGCACTACAGGACTCAGTTGAGAAAGCCTTAATGCTTGGAAAGGTTGAGGGCAAAAGAAGAAGGGGGCGGCCAAAAATGAGATGGCTAGATGGTATTGTGGACACAATGGGCACAGAGCTGAGCAAGTTGAGGGGTATGGTGGAGGACAGAAGTGCCTGGTGGACAGTGGTCCATGGGGTCGCAAAGTGTTGGAATCGACTGTGCGACTGAACAACAACAACTACATCCAATACTGCTCTGGAGACCTCACCTCTCAGGCTCAAGGGTACCTGCAAGAAGCAAAGGCAGGAAGAAGGAAAGCCCCACTGTGTCATTGGAATTCCACTAGGTCATTGATGGTCAATCTTGGCACTCCAGGTGTTCTTGGGCTTCAATTCCCAGAAATTCCTGAAATTAGGGTGAAACAGCACAATCCTACTGTTTCTTGTACTATATGGCTCGAGTGGCTAAGACGCTGACTGGAAGGCAGGACGTCAGCAGTTCAATTCCTGAGTACTGTAGGACAGAATGAGCTCCCATCTTTGTCCCAGCTCCTGCCAACCTAGCAGTTTGAAAGCAAGAAATTGCAAGTAGATAAATGGGGACCACTTCAGTGGGAAGGTAAACAGCATTCCATGTGCTCCAGTGTCTAGTCATGCCTGCCACATGACAGCTCTTCGGCTTTGAAACAGAGATGAGCACTGAACCCTAGAGTCAGATACGACTGGCTTTTAAGGAAACCTTTACCTTTATTATTATATTATACCATGGGGCTTCACTATCTATGCCAGGGTGGTGCTCTTGGTTCTCCAACTGTTCTTGGACTTCAAGTACCAGAAGCCCAAGTCAGCACACCTGCTGATCAGGGCTTCTAGGAATTGAAGTCCAAGAACATATAGAGTACCAAGGTTGGCCACCCCTGATCTATGCTGAGCCTTCTGTACATCTGCTTAAGCTCATGGTAAAATAATACGGAGGTGGATAGGATGTCCTGTACTGCCCTTTCTTTTTGGATTCTGTAAGAAGTCTTGTGATTTACCCTCCTAACTAAAACTAGATTTTAAAAATTTGCAGCATGGCCAGCATTTTTACAGGTATTCTAACAGACATACTCAAGAAATAAAAAGAAATCTGAGGAATGTTCGCTTTAGCAGAAGCAATTCTGCTCAGCTGCAGCCCTTCCAAGTTCATTCACTGACCTAGATACTCTTCAATCTCATCATCAAAAGAATAATTACTTAATTAAAGGGGGTGAAGAGGACCTTGCAGGTTGTCATATGCAATGTTCAACCCAATATATTTCTTCCTTGGTTTCTAGGTTTAAGTTATAAACACAGTTTATGGTTATTTTTCTGCATCTTGGGACTTGGCTGTACTTCGGAAACAAAGTTTTATGTGTAGAATTTATTGGACGTAAGCTTTAACCTCATATTGCCTACATGATGTAACCTTCCCAAACAATGCACTCTTTTGACCAGTGGTTTCCAAGTGGGTCCCACGCCCCACAGGGGAACTTCAATTCCCAGAAGCCTAGGTCAGTACATTGGCTGAGCAGTGCTTTGGGGAATTGGCTTAAGCCAGTCGGTGTTGTTGGGAGACGAGAGGTCCAGCCCGAGGCCTCCACTGTGTGAGGTGCCGCTGGGCTCAGTACTCTTGCCTCTCTTATTTAATATTTACATGAAGCCATTTGGTGAAATCATCCATCCCCACAGGGTTGGGTATCATCAGTATGCTGACGATACCCATTTGTACATCTCTGCCCATGGTGATCCTAGTGTTGCAGTCAACATCCTATCCAGGGTGCCTGGAGGCTGTGAGGATCTGGATGGGGGACAACGGGCTACAGCAAGACTGAGTGGCTGTTGATAGGGGCCCCTAGATTGTCCAAGGAGCTACCATCTTTGGTACTGGATGGGGTTCTTTTGCCCCAGATAGGCCTGATGCACAATGTGGGGGTCCTCCTGGACTCATGACTCCTGCTCCAGGAGCAGGTGGCAACCGTGGCCAGGAGTGCTTTCATGCAAGTTCATGTGATTCACCAGTTGCACCCATTCCTGGACCAGGACTCCTTGCTCATGATCACTCATGTACTGGTCACCTCCGGCTGGACTACTGTAATGTGCTCTACATGGGGCTGCCCTTGATGACCATCTGGAGGCTGCAACTGGTCCAGAATGCAGCTGCCCACACGGTGATGGGGTGTGGACGGTATACCCGCATCTCACCCTTGTTGCAGGAGCTGCACTGGTTACCGGTATGCCTCCAGGTGCAATTCAAGGTGGTGATTATCACCTTTAAAGCCCTACATGGTAGTGGACCAGGTTACCTAAGAAACTGCATCGCCCTGTGGTTATCTGCCCATCCCATGAGAGCAGACCAGAGGGGCTCTCTAAAGGTACCATCCGTTGGAGAGATTCACCTCTCCAGTATGAGAAAGAGGGCCTTCTCAGTATCTGCTCTGGCCCTTTGGAACCTCCTGCCGACAGACCTTCGTCTTCAGCCAGAACTGCTAGTTTTTAGAAAAGGGCTGAAGACATGACTGGCCCAGCAGGTGTAGGGAGCTGATAGAGGAACAGCTGCTTCCCCCCCCCTCCCCCAGTTGGCTGATATAAACATGCTAATCACCACCCGGGTTTTTAGGTTTTATCTGTCTGTTTTTCTGTTTGCTGCAAAGATTTTATATGTTTTATAATATGCTTTATGTAAGGTTTTTAATGGTATGTGGGGTCTTTTATGCAAAGTGATATGCAATTGGATTGTGAGCCACCTGGAGTCTCTTTGGTGAGTGGGTAGTCATCAAAAACTAAATAATAAATAAATTGATTGATTGATTGAAGTCCAAAAACCAAATGTATTGCAGTACTGTGCCCAATTGTGATTATTGTAGTTGATCAGTATTGTAGTGGCACCAGTTTGGAGGATGCAGGGGTGGGGTAGGCTACCATAGAAGGTGATCTTGTGTTCATGCTTGCCATCCATCTCTTACAACTATTTAATAAGGTGAGCATTTCAGATGCTGAGGGGACATCTAGTTTCACAGTGCTGAAAGTAGTTTTCTGAACCACAGCCTGTGCTCCATTAGAACACTTTTTCTGTAGTATATCTATTTGCATAGATATATGCAAGTGGTATGAAAGTTGTTGTAAGGGCTTCTAGAATTCATTGTTTATAATTCTATAGGGATGCAGTGTTTAAAATTGAAAATCAGGCTGCAGTAAAATGAGATGCTTATCATAAAGGAAATAAGATTATTTCTAGGTCTTTACACCAGTTTGGGGGATGGGGCAGAAAGGAGACTGAAATTAAATAAACACAAAATTCTCGTGTTGGCAGCCTTCATGGTCTGATTTTTAAAATACACACCAAAAAGCATTTGCAAGTAATTTCCAAATGGCTGTATTACATCTGTCAGTGCATGGAAGGAACACCCACAAAATGTGCTTTACTTCTTCAATTTGTTTTCCACTCCTGTGGTAAAAGCTAGCCAAACTGTGCTATTGTGTGGCAAGGTCGTAGTGGGAGCATAGAATTATCAATGTGTGCTTGAAATTCTGCATATATTGATTGCATTCTAAAACGTTTCCAGCCCTGGGATACTTTTGTCATCTTGAAGCCAGAGATTATTGTTACCCTGGTTTTGCTGGCATCTGGCATCCAAAACAAGATTTCTGTTTTTTCACTGATTATTTCAACACAGCAAATGTTGTGCTCAATGGTATTTCTTCTCCTCACTGTTCCAGGCAACAGCTTCACTGTGGATCCACTGTTGGTGGACGAGTGGTTCTTTCTCTTAATTGGGATGTCATGAATGGTTTTCAAAGGGGGGTTGGGATGAGGAGGGTAAATGTTAATCTGCTTCTCCCTATATAAACTGCACCCTCCCAGCACAGGAGTTCTCAACCTTTTAAAACTGGGAGCTGGGTCACACACTCTCAGACAGCTTCAGGGGCTGGACAGCCATTTGCACACTTCCTGGTGTGGTGGAGGGGGGGGGGCAGATGAAATAGTGCCACAGGCCTCATTCAGGCTGCGGGCCGCAGGTTGAGAATCCTTGCTCCAGCATATACCCAGGCATGCTTTTTATGTTTAGCAGGGAAGAAAACTTTCTAGCAGTGCCAATGGGAAAGTATCCATTCAACAACATTGATTGCCATGAATGAGAGCGGGATGGGGATTGAGAAATATTACATTTGAGAAAGGGAATATCTGTTTGGGGTATATAGTTCCGAATTTGGTTATTTCCTTTGGATGAGCAGAGTATAAGGCACTAAACAGAGAAGAGCATAAGAGTAGCGCAAATGCTCAATACTAACCTGTCCCCTCTCACAGTAACTAGTGCTAGAGTAACTCTAGATGTAACTCTTGTTAAAAATAAGACATTTTTACTTACAGTCAGCTTCAAGAGTTACAAACAGTAGAAGAAAAGATGTTTTTTTAAAAAAAAATCTACCCTCATAGACAGATTTTTCCATGTTGCTGCTACATACAACAGGTTAGCAGGTGCAGACAGCAAGTAGATGTATTGAGAGAGCTTAAATAAGGCAGGGAAGTTAAACAGAACAACCTAGAAGAGAAAGTGTGGCTTGTGTCAGATTAGCAGGAAGGAAGAATCCCTCAGGGTCCTAGAAACATTCCTTCCCTTGATGCCCAGTGTTAGAAATACTGTACAAACATACAAGCAGTGGTGCCATTCAGCCGGTTCACCCCAGTTCGCCAGAACTGGTAGCAGAAATTCTGACTGGCCCCACCCATCCAAGTTTTAAAATAAAGTACAGTAGTCCTAATTTGGGTGCAATGCAGGGCTTTCCCCCTGGCTACGCCCACCATACCACACCCACCATACCACGCCCACAGAGTAGGTAGTAAAAAAAATTGAATCCCACCACTGCATACAAGATTGTTGTTTTCCCAAAATCATCATATCTCCTCCTGCATGCTGTGCTTCCTGGATTCCATTCTCCAAGAGTAGCAATTAAGTGCAGTGAATATTTTTATCTCCTAAAATATGCAGGCAAGACCTGTGAGGAGATGCAGTACAACATCATGCCCTGTTGCCCACCCTTTGTTTTAGGAAGTCAGAATTTTATTTATTTATTATTTATTTATTTATTTTTTGGATTTCTATGCCGCCCTACTTGGTGTGACCAACTCAGGGCGGTGTACAACATAATTAATATACAGTCGATCAATAGAGTCCAACAATAAAGGCAGAAACATACAATATATAAAAAATGTAACAGTATAATAGCAAGATAATATTCCAATCAGCATTACAAATATGATTCAGTGTCATAAATACAAATATCAAGTCACAAATACAAATACAAATATCAACTTTCACAAGTATAACGTACGCCCGCCAATAGCTGTTCCTAATCAGCTGTCGGGGAATAGCTGTTCCTAATCAGCTCTCCTCACCCCCGCCGCCAGTCTTTTATCGGCCTCCGGGCCGAGATGGAAAGAGGTCCCGGAGGGAGGGGGGGAAACGCCTCACCGGCCACAGCTGCGGCAGCTTGTTCCATCCCCGGGCGAGGTGGAAAGACCCGGGGAGAAGCGGGAGCGTCCTCTCGTCGCCCCCCCTGCCAGTCTTTTATCGGCCTCCGGGCCGAGGTGGAAAGAGGTCCCGGAGGGAGGGAGGGGGGGGGAAACGCCTCACCGGCCACAGCTGCGGCAGCTTGTTCCATCCCCGGGCGAGGTGGAAAGACCCGGGGAGAAGCGGGAGCGTCCTCTCGTTGCCCCCCCTGCCAGTCTTTTATTGGCCTCCGGGCCGAGGTGGAAAGAGGTCCCGGAGGGAGGGGGGGAAAACGCCTCACCGGCCACAGCTGCGGCAGCTTGTTCCATCCCCGGGTGAGGTGGAAAGACCCGTGGAGAAGCGGGAGCGTCCTCTCGTCGCCCCCCCTGCCAGTCTTTTATCGGCCTCCGGGCCGAGGTGGAAAGAGGTCCCGGAGGGAGGGGGGGAAACGCCTCACCGGCCACAGCTGCGGCAGCTTGTTCCATCCCCGGGCGAGGTGGAAAGACCCGGGGAGAAGCGGGAGCGTCCTCTCGTCGCCCCCCCTGCCAGTCTTTTATCGGCCTCCGGGCCGAGGTGGAAAGAGGTCCCGGAGGGAGGGGGGGAAACGCCTCACCGGCCACAGCTGCGGCAGCTTGTTCCATCCCCGGGCGAGGTGGAAAGACCCGGGGAGAAGCGGGAGCGTCTGTTTTGTCTTTTTCTTATCTAGTCATCTCTTTCAACTCCTTCCTGACCTCTCTTTCCATCCCATCCAATTCTCCTGAACCTTCCAGCAGAAAATTGCTAAGCTTGATGCATTCATTCATTCATTCATTCATTCAATTAATTAATTGGGGAGGGGGTGCTGTGCACCAAAAAAGGTCTTCCTCCTTCTTGGAGAAGAATATTCAGGTCACATGGAAAGGTTAAATAAATCTAGACCAGAGGTCCTTCACCAGGTACCTTAAGTGTCTGTTAGTTCCTGGTCACATGGATAATGGTATTCCTGTTAATCTTTGCGGGATAGCAAATGTGAAATATAAATAAATAAAAAATAAAATAAAATCTCTCTGTTCCATGTGTTGCAGCATATAGAGAGGTGGTACATAACCTGCACTGCTTCATTTGTTTCCTGTGTGTGTTTCTATGTACATGCTTTGTGGTTTTTGTTGGGTAAAGATATAACCCAAGAAAATGCAAAACAGAGGACAAAGAAGAGCAATTCTTCCATTTCTACTGCCTCTTTCCTTTTCTCTTTCAAGGGTCTCTCATCATCTTCCATGTTGCCCACCATTGTTCCATGTTCCCCTGTCTTCCAATCTCCAATTCCCAAGTTGCTTATGGTGTTCTTTCTTCAAGGCTTCCCCTCTGCTCTTTCCCAATCTACTTCCTTGCCCTTCTTTTTCTGTCTCTCTCTGCCCTTTGATCCATATTTGTTTGTTTGTTTGTTTGTTTTTATTAATTACATTTATAGCCTGTCCCTCTAGGAAAAAATCATTCCTACTCAGGACAGCTAACATCATAAAACCAACAATTAAAAAATCAAGAATTATTAAAAGTTACAATAAAACTCACAATAAAAACAGTCACATAACATTCAAATTTGCCAGAAAATACATTAAACAAGGGCCATAAAGTGCAACCTATTTGAGAGGAAGAGAAGCAGGGGAGCATCTCTAAAGGGCCAGTTGTAGACAGAACATTCGCAAAGGCCTCCTCAAAGAGCAGTGTTTTCAGCTGTTTTTTGAAAGGGAGCAAGGATGGGGCCTGGCACAGCTTAGCTGGAATAGCGTTCCACAGCATTGTTGCCACCACTGAGAAGGCTCTTCTCCTAGTCACAGCCTTCCTAGCCAATCTTGGGGTCGGCACCTGAAGCTGTGCCTACAGAGAGGAGCGAGTGATGCGGGCTACTGTCCTGAGGGGAAGGCGTTCCACAAGGTAAGAAGGTCCCAAACCGTTTGGGGCCTTAAAAGTTAGCACTAACACCTTCTACCTGATATGGAAAGGAATGGGCAGCCAGTGCAGGCCTGGGGAGATATGATTAAATTTTCTCACTCCCATAATCAGCCTGGCTGCTGCATTCTGGATTCCATCCTAGCAGTAACAGAGGGTGGTCAATGTGGTTGGTGTGAGGGAAGACAATGGTGGGGAGAGCTAGGATGACAGCTTCAGAAAGGGGCAAAAGTAGGTGTTTACTGAGGCATAGACAAACAGGTGTTCACACTTATCCAGCATAAGGCCCCTGCTGTCCTGTCCTTGGTATGGGGCTGATCCGTGCATGAGATGGGGCAGTTCCCTGCTGGACAAGCCTCCACTGCCTTCCAGTGCTCACCTGGCATTTTGGCATTTCTCCACAGAATTGTTCATCACTTTGCTCTTATTTTAATTTATGGAAGTAATAATAATTGATGAAAGGGGGAATTAACTGAAAGATAATTAACTCGCTTTTTGGAGCAAGATCTGAGTGAGAACTGGGGAATAGATGATGACACTCTGTTTTGCCTTTGGCTTGCTTTTGGATTAGCATTCTTGTCATATACTTGAAATTTGATGTTCGTGCAAAAGTTGCCATAAGCATAATAATTATTTATGAGTACATGCACGTGGAAGAGGGGGAAGATCCAGGATGACAGCAGCAATAACAAAACCCTCCCTGTTCCTTTTCAGTATTTTACTTTTTCACACCATTTTAGCTTAGTTGTAATTGAAGAAAAATAAATTATCTGTGGTGATTTGGAAAGGTGTGCAAATTAATTTAATATATTTTATTTGAGGCTATTTGAATATGTAACTTGGCTACTTTGCCTACTTTGAATTTTAAATATAATAATTTCGTGTCAGAGATTACTCTGGGTTGAAAAGATTTTTGCTGGAGAAACTCTGCTCAGGGACGCCCGAATGAGGCTCCTTTCAAGTCCCCAACTGCAGCCCTCAGGTATCAAAACCCGACCTTCCAGTCTTCAAGCTCAGCATCTTAACCACTAAGCCACTGGGGGATTCACTGTAGTGATGCCTACATTTGAACACATACATGTGCACATACACATCATAGAGATACAGATTAGAAATACATACATTTTATCCAGATGCTTTCCCCGTGGTCTTGGATCTCTAATCTTTGAAATGTCTAGCAGTGACTTTGTTAAATATAAAGCTACCTATCACTAAATCTATATTTTTAAAATTGCCATTTGGGTCCACTAGCATCACTGATGGATATTTTGCTTGCAGTATGCTCCTATTTTGTTGCAATACGCTCCTATTTTGTTGCCGTATGCTCCTGTTGTACTGAACTCAGGGTTTGTGTTCCTCAGCCGTATCAAATTGGTATAAAATTTTGGCAAGGATTGTGTCAAGTATGTATCAGGAGTTCTCAACCTTTTTAAGCCAGGGGCCGGGTCACACTCCCTCAGACAGCTTTGGGGGCCAGAAGGCCATTTTGCCCTTCCTCCACCACATGGCACGTCCTGGTGTGGTGGAAGTGGTGGGAGGTGGTGGTGGGCCACATGAAGTGGTGCTGAAGTCCAAAAACCAAAGGTTGGGAAACATAGGATTAGATGGTTTATGTCAATGTTTCCCAACCTTTGGTTTTTGGACTTCAATTCCCAGAAGCCTAAGTCAATTCCCCAAACTCTGATCAGACAATGTACCGACTTAGGCATCTGGAATTGAAGTTCCTCTGTGGGTCGTGGGGCCCACGTTGGAACCACTAGTTTTTTGTTAACACCTCTTTGAAGGCATTATTGACATATCTTCATTAGGCTAATTAAAATTCACAAACCATTTACAGTAATACCTCAGATAACGCTAAGACTTGGTTCCACAAGTCTTGGTGTTACCCGATTTTTAGTGTTATCCGATCCATGTTAAAATCCTATGGGATGGATCGGATAACGTTAAAACTCCATAGAGATACATTGTAACCGCACAGGCTTTAGCGGTTGTTATCCGATCCATCCCATAGGACCTTAACATTATTCGATCCAATTCTCCTCCCCAGATTACTTAACGTTATGCGATTTTAGCGTTATCCGAGGTAAACTTTATCCGAGGTATTACTGTATCTGTAATTTAAGTTCTAGAGAGCTTTTCAAACATTTAGAAAGGGGAAAAAAGACAGTATTCTGGGTGTCTTATAAATATTATCTATGATGTATTATTTACATTAAAGCTGAGAATCCTAAAAGCTCTTACAGACCAATTAGATTGGTTGCTTCCCAGTATAAAAGATCACACAGTAGAAAAGTATGTTGCTATAACATACTCATTTGTTGAGCATATAAATACAGCCATTACTTTTGCTGTCTATTAAAATCAGAGCTTCTCTGCCACAGATAAAACTTGTGGCAAAGCACCAGTGAGAAAGACAAAGCGAAGTGCTCCGTTTGCTTCTCTTACATTTCTACTGGAGACGATTACTGGGGAAATGTCTCAGCAACGTTTGGGATTTTCAGTGGATTCCAGACACTGTATAACATCCCCCTGCCTGTGTGGGAGAGTGATCCGTCTTTATACTATCATTGGAAGGGAAGCAGCTGTATCGGTGCCACTGGAACAGGGAGCAAAGGGATAGCCTTTCCCCCCTATTAACATCTCAATAAGAGTTCTTGCCAAGGCAACCTGAGATAGATGACCCCATCATGCAAAAGTCTGGAGCCTTCCTGTGCATGAACGGAGGCACTTGGTTTATGAGCAAAATAAGGCTTGCTTGCTCAAAATGTCTCCCTTTTAAGTAACGCTGGTCTATCTCTGTCTGAACCCTATGATGTCTGAGAAGAGGGAGTTAAATTCTTTCCAACAAGAAGACTGTCAACTCAAACTTTGACTGCAGAAGCTCTTTCTGATTGTGTGACTTAGATGGGAGACGGTCTCCTTAGCAACCCAGGGCATTATGATTGTATCCCAGTGAATTTTCATTAAGTCAGGCAAGGTCTCTGTCTTTATATTTGAGGCCTTCTTATATGCCTTAAGTTTACAGAGGAGGACTTGCCTGCCTTTGGTAGCAACACCCCATGGAAACCAGCACAGTGGCAACCAATAGGGGAAGGGGTTTCCCAGGGTCTAAATATGCCCTGGGTGTAAAGCATTGAAGTTTAGAGATGCACATAACATCATCTCATTATGTCCAAATCACAGACACCCTGAATTTTAAAAAATAATTCTTTAGGTAATGGCAACTTGATGCTTCTGGTGCTGTCATTCTCATTGTGCAGGTGAAACTATTGAGTAGGATATTGGCCACTTATTCATGTCAGTGTTTGGAAATTTGATAATAAAAGCTGCATGATGGCAATAATTGCATCACTGTAAAAGGACCTCTAGAAAGTGCTGGTAAATCCTGTAGAAATCAATTAGAAGATAGCCACAAGGGTTCTGAATTCCGGTGCCCAGAATTTAGTTTAGTACACACTAAGCTATGAACACTGGAAACCCAAAGTTATGCCCCAGACATAGTGCTGCATAATGAAAGAATAACTGTGGAAATAGTTGAGTAGCTAAGATCTACTGTTTCTATTCCTACAACAGTTCATGGGCAAGGGGAAAAGTCATAAATATTTATAATGAAATAATGATTTCATGCCATCAAGTAAATTCTGACTTATGGTGACCTTTCCCAGGGTTTTCAAGATACAGAAGTGGGAATGCCCTGGGACTGCAGGTTGATTATGACTATACAGACTGGCTTTGCTGCTGGGAGGCAGAGAGGAATCGAACTTCCAAGTTACCTTAATCAGTGAGCTATCCAGCCAGCTATAGTATTTATAGTGTTCAATACACGGATTCTCATACCTTTGTTATTCTAGCAAACAGTGTGCAAAGTTGCCCCAATTCGGAATCCCTGAACCAGAGAGCATTCCTGGCTTTATTTTCTTGGCTTTTGTTGGTTTAACATAGCAGGGTATTTGTGTGTGCATGAATACAAAGTCAGGGGCAATATTTGCCCTAATACAAAAGGCGGGCAAGACCTCTGTAAAGCAGCAGAAGCTGCAAATAGAAAAGCATCCTGGATGTGAAAGGTGGCAACTGTCATGTCTTTGTCCTTTTGTATGCTTCCTTTGTGACATCTGGCAGTATTGCTGTATCACAGCAACTAAGCATCCAGGCTCCCAAAGCAGATAAAGCAGAGAACTGGAATTTTAAGAAATGTAGGTTTGATGTTCTATGTCCGTGTTGGCAAACCTTGGCACTCCAGGTGTTCTTGGACTTCAATTCCCAGAAGCCCAAGCCTCTGTGAATCCACATGAATGGGTTAACTGCGCTGTAAACTCATTTGTGTGGATTCACAGAGATTTGCGCTTCTGGGAATTTAAGTTCAAGAACATCTGGAGTGCCAAGGTTCACCATCACGGTTCTAGATTGTCCATAGGAAGTTGTGTTATTCATCTGTAGTCAGGGACATGCTGCACAATCCCAGAATGCCCCCAGGACAAGAGAATGGTCCAGTCATTTGTCCACCTAGCCCAGCATCGTCAACTGACTGGCAGCATCTCTTCAGAATTTCAGGAAGAATGCCTGCTATCAAGTCCGTTTCCCAAATGATGACCAAACATTCTACACAAAGCCCCATTCTGCTGCCTCGTCATTCTCTAATGTTCTTGGCTGCTGTGATGGTGTTTAGGTCAAGTAACCACTGTTTTACTAATCTAATTTCCCTGCTTTAAATTTCCACTTCTATTTTTATCTTATAGGTGCAATCTGCAGAACTGTGTTATATGCCATTATGCAGTGATAGAGAAAGGAGCTGACCTCAAGGATTGTTTGATTGGACACAGCCAGCAACTGGAACCTAAATGTAAGCAACAAATTGTCCTTTAACTCAACCAAGGATAGCTAAAATTCCTAACCCATTTCCACTTCTAGGATTTATTGTTTCATAAACTGGATAACATGCATGTGAGGTTGTTGAGGATCCAAATTAAGAAAGTAGCAAATTGTACATTGGTATATAGTGGATAAAAATTCGGCTTAAAAGCATGCTATTCAGAAAGGTTCAAGTACTAAAACCTTGGAAATTGCTTCAACTGGATTGATATGGCCAAACTTGATGAAGGATAGAGTGCCTAAGTTGCTGTTAACTGAGGGCTCTAGAATGACTATCTTAAGAGGATTTGGCCACTCATTTGCTTTGGATATGGAGCTGTGCCAAATGCATTATATTAAGTAGTTCATTTATGATGAAAATGGTTGGTTTGTCTTTTTGTTCTTCTTAAGCTATGTGATTTTAAAGTCTTCACTGCCTAAAATGGAAAGGCTGGCTCAAGATATATATGCCTTTGACCTTAGCTGCAGAAGTGTTTATAATATATTTGGTTCTCATGGGCATCAACAGACACTATTCAGGGCCCTGGTAATTATTTCCTCATTATTTTATTTGGATGCTTTAATCAACTTAATCCCATAGGTTTTGAATGGATAACACTCAAGTAATTTTCTGAGTTCTGCCAATAAAAAAACCCTCATGTTTGTCCTTGGTCATGAATTGTTTGCTCAGGCCAAAAGATTGCTGGAATTTGGGACTTCCAAACTGAGAAGCAATTCTAAGGAACATTATTATATTACCTTTTACTGTTTACTTTGATTTTGCCTTCCTTAAATCCCTGAGTTCATATTCCTTTAAAATGTAACTTATTTCAACTGTTCGCTCCTTTACTTTGAAGCAGGGCTGTAGCCAGGATTCTAGATGTGGGGAGGTGAATATTTTTTTCATTGTGGATAACAAAGTCTTCTCCCCCCCCCTCCCAGTGCATTCCTATGGGAAACTATGCCTTGCTAGGTGGGCAAACTACTACTCGGGGTGGGCCAAGCCCACCCTGGGCCCCCTCTGGCTATGACCCTGCTTTGAAGATGGAAGGGACCTCAAGATACATCATTCTCATTTTACCCCCTTGCTCCAATCAAATCTTTCAGACCTAGCAGAAACACTAATTCAAGGTTACACTTGGCCAGCATCATAGGGTTCAAATGCACAAACATTTCTTCAGCTAGGAGGCACTTTCTGTTGCTCACCTTTGGTCTGTTCTACTATCAGTTGAGACTCAACTTTTAGTTTATTTTGCTTTGCCGATCTCCCAGTCATACCACCAGAAGGTTGTTGGCATAAAAACTTCTTTATTTGCCCGTCCCATTGTATATTTAGCAAGCCTTTATTTTCCTTTCATCATTTTCTTTCTGGGACCTTGTTTCTCAAATAAACATGGCTTCTGTTTGAGTCACAATTTTTTCAAGGAGATTTAACCTCTTCCCTGACTACACTGCCACCCTAGATGCGTATTGGTCTGGTCTAAAGTGAGAACCATTTACTCATTGGAAACCAATGAGCCAACCACTCCTATACACAGAAGTTCTCATGCACATTCTTCCTCTGACACCCACATTAAAGCATATTGTGCATCTATGTATTTATTGTCTTGCCCCTAAGTTAAGGGAGAAAAACTGATTTTGCAAGCTGTGAGACCCTCTTTCAGTTTAGTTTTCATTGAGGTGCACTGAGTAAGTCTCCTCTTGACTTGTTAAAAACCATGATAAGAACTTTTGAAAACATCTGCTCTACAGTAAATCTCAAGTTCTGTGGCATTCCTTGTGCATGATACATTCTGAGTGTTTTATTGTCTTTGTTTCTCTTTGTTTACATTCTAACAGATGACAAAAAGCTAGTCAGAATCCTCTTCCTAAAGCCTTGCTAGTCCCTAGTAACAGCAGACGGTTGCTTCTCTTTCTTGTGTATCCTGCTTCATTAAATTCAGTTCAAGCTGATGTAGCCTTTTTCACACTACAAAATTCAGGCCCATATTTCAATGATTTTTTAGCTTCTCTAACATGTAGCAGTACAGGTACTTGCATTTTATAATAAAACACATGAGGTCTAGAGTTAGGAATTTCATCATACTTTTAATTTATTATGGATTAGAAATTGAGGGTCTATTTTATAGTCTTTCAAGACAAACTGCCAGATATATGGTTTCCGATCATCTATTTTTACATGATGTTTGTTATTTCTTTTTATCATAAACAATATGATTGTCTGGATAATACCCAAGGATTGCTAAAGTTCTCCTTTACCATGATATACAGTACACAGTGAGATTTATAACCTGCATAACAAATTTGCAGCTCTCTGTAGAGTCATATTCCAACTTTTTTTTAAAATCTTCTCTAGCAAAAACTGTGCCCAGATTAAAAGTTGGCCTAACAAGCAGTGGTTGAAAATGCATCTCTGTCTTTTTCTGACAATGTTCTTGCTTCTGGAAAAATGACAGAAGCAATGTGTTAAAAACAGAAGTCTTTCCTAAACTAAAATCTACCACAGAAGACTGCTCACTGTGGCTTCAGGTTCCCCAGCAAACAGTCCATTTGAGTCAGATATCTTGCTGCTACCTATCTCGCTAACCACAGAACATTTGTATAATAGCAGTGGTGCAATTTGGAAGTCCTGGAAATGTAGAAAAGTTGTTGTGTGCAGCAGCATCTGTATATGGATGGTTCTGCAGCAATATAAGAAGGACTTTTTAATAATAATCCACAGTCTGCTTGCCTCTTTTTCTTGCTGTCTTCCCTTTCCCGGAAGTGAGCAGAAAATACATCTGTGACATGCATTTCTACAAATGCTAACTAGATTTCTGTTTTCCAATAATAATAATAATAATAATAATAATAATAACAACAACAACAACAACAACAACAACAACAACAACAACAACAACAACAACAACAACAACTTTTATACTGTTTACTAGGACTGCATATCTCTTATCTCACAAGAACACATCTTTTTCTTATTCTGCCATGATTTGATTTAGGAGACTTGCTTGCAAAGAGTAACTAGCTGGTTTTAACGGACATTTTTTTTCTTAATTAATAATTCCATATCCCTGACTTCCTCTCTTTGGCCTGTCCTACCTTGCAATATATGTGCAGTGGATTCAGCATTTGCTTTGTTATGGCCTCTGCTGGTCTTCCATCCCAATAGGAGAAGGGCAGCATAGTTTTGAATTAAATTATTCAAAACTATAGCTGAAATCACTGCTCATTAAAACTTGGTTTAATCACATGATCATTTTCACACACGAAAGTTGCTTCCTATAATCTTAATGCAGATTTTTCTTGCACAGTACATGTTTTCAGCAGTCCCCATCCCCACTTCACCCCAATCTCCCTGCTTTCTTGCCCCTGAGCTTCTTTCTGGGCCAAGAAAGTAGCTCCCAATAAGGATTGCTGACATGCTCATTTCAGTTGTTCTTTTTTCTCATAGATCATCTTAACGTATGTCTTTTTTGGCATAGATGGATGTTGCGTTCAGGTTTCTGAGACAGAGCTAGTATTTTCTTCCCATAGTTGGGTCAATGGATATTTCATTTCAAAGGATACCCATGACATCTCACTATTAGTTGCTTCCTTCCTTATTTATCATACAAGGGAAGATTCAAAGTCATCCACTCCATCTCAATGATTTGTAACTGCCAAATAATGAAACCTGAGTGAATTCTTGAATTCTGGGAATTGCAGTTGCTCCCGAGAAAGAGGTATTGATGACTCAGCTATACCTCTCCATTAGCCTATGGCCCTTTAGTTTAGTCATATCCCTGAATTGTCTCAATAAACCAGTGACGGTGAACCTTTTAGAGACCAAGTGCCCAAACTTAATAGGCTGCCATCCACACAGCAGTGGGGCAGGGTGAACTCTGTGCTGGGGGAAGGGAGAAAGTGTTCCCATTGGGCTGCTGGGCAGAGGGGCGGGGCGAACTCTGTGCTGAGACAGGGAAGAAGCACTCACATTGGACTGCTGGGCAAAGGGGCAGGGTTAATTCTTTGTTGGGGCTATGGCATGCATGAGTGCCCCCTCTGGCACACGTGCCGTAGGTTCACCACCACTGCAGTAAACCCTGAAAGGAATAGAGCAAACATTCACCCAAAGCTCTCACTTGCCCTACCAAAACAAACCAGTCCCACCAACTGTTTCCATTCGCTTTCACCACATGGGGCATCCAGAGCTATCTTGCTTGCTGAGCCCCTTCTTTTTGCAGCTGCTGCCTGTGTCTTGGAGCCCTGTGTCATTTAAATGCCATTAGCCTGGGAAAGAGAGAAGAATTGCTCTTTGCACCATCCCGAATCACCCAGTCTGTGTGCATTATGCAACCTCATTCCCACCCTCCCCCTTGTTATTTTCTCTCTCTTTTTAGTGTTATTTATCCTGTTCAGTTTTGAAACGATGTCTATCTTCTAAAGAGTGCTCATACTCAGCCAGGTCCTTCAGTACCGGTGTATAATAGAACAATAATTCTGTGCCAGTTACTGTTTTCTACTCTCTTTTAAAGGGTTTATAAAACAGCGTATGTGATTGAATGAGTAAACGGAACATTTTCTGGAGCCCTCGAGGGCTGGAACTTCGTGGTGGTCTTAGGTTTTGGCCATCTCTCTTTTCTTCCCACACACCCCTTCTGCTGCTGCCGTGGCTCTTCCTCATCTTCCTTTACAAGCTTAGTTTTGCCATTATCAGCAGCAGTCAGACTGGGATAATTGAGCAACAACAAGGAGACACTTTCATATTCCCCCTAAAAGTCAGGCTGTCTTGGTCTCGGGCTGCCAGCAAAGTTCCACTGTCCAATGGAAGAAGAAGAAGAAAAATGCCATTACTGCTGAAGGAGAGTCATATTTATCTCCATATTTATTCAAATTATAGTTTACTTGCCATAGATGCTAAGCAATATTCTAGACCCTGAGACAGCGGTGGCGAACCATGGCACACATGCCAGAGGGGGCACTCAGAGTCCTCTCTGTGGTCACACACATTGTCGTCCTAGCACAGAATTTGCCCCATCCCTCTGCCCAGCAGCCCAATGGGAGTGCTTCCTCCCCCCCCCCAGCACAGAGTTTGCCCTACCCCTCTGTTTGGGCACTCGGTCTCTAAAAGGTTTGCTATCGCTGCCCTAAGAGGTTTGTATATTGGAAGAAGATGCTTCAATCCACCACATCAAACTGACATGTGAAACACGAATCAACAAAGTAAGTTGTATATTGCAGCACTCTTGTGTTCCCAGCAGATATTTCTGTGTGTAGCAAATGACACATTCTCCAGGCCATTGATGTTGGAACACCCAGAACAAATGGGCCAGCCATTGCTCCTTCACAGACCGCTAATCAGACATTTTGAGGCATTCTGGATCTGCCTGGCACAGACGCTCTGAGTCTGAAACAGTTGTGCCAAATAGAGTCCACATTCTGAGACCCTTTTAAAAGTGCCTTCGTTAATTCTCCCTCTTCTTTTTGTGGCTTGAATGCATCTGTATCCTTGCCAATGGTAAATAAAAGGCAGCCTGGTAAGAAATTTCTGAGGAGGTGGAGGATTTATAAGCCCCTATCTGGGTTTAAGAACAGGGAAAGGCCAGCTGAAAAGACTCTCCATTGGAGACTGCAAATTCCTATATAGCCCTTTCACTGCTGCTAATTCTGATCCTACTTCCATATAGGGCTGGCAGAAGAAGGGTCAGCTCTTTGCCAGTGGGAGGTTTGCCTTGGGGGATGCAATCCCTTCTTTTAGGCCTGTGTGATTTCTTGCTGTTGCCCAGACCTGTCGACCAAAGCTGATGCCTCCTTTCTGCTTTTGTACAGGATGGCTATGATACATATCTATCTATATTTTAGTTAAAACCATCTACTGCAGTTGGGTCATTTGTCTGAGACTGGAATGAACACATTGTTTTTAACCCCAACAACCTATTATTTTTGTTATTTTATTCCCTCTCATAGGTTTTGATTGTACAAATCACATATTTTGAACTCTTCTCCATCCACTCTCAATATAACAGATTTTTCTTTCTTTCTGTCTTACAGCTAAACACGTCAATGAAGTTATAATGGGTACTGATCAACTGATGGAAATCTGAGTTTTACAGAAATCAAGAATATTTTCCTGGCTCCCTTAACCTGCAGCATAGCTAGAGAACTGTTTTGTGAGCTGGCATTCTTGTCACCCACAATTTCTCCTGCATCTTATGCCCATTTACACCTTAATAAAGAAATGTTTACAGTGACATCTGTCTGTCTGTCTCCTCCATTTGGCTCTTCCTCAACTCCTCCCCTCATTAACATGCACACTGTCTTGGAGAGAGTGATATTTGTTCCTCTAAAGACAGTGAATGCACCGTGTTGCCAGCCAAACTGAAAGCAGGGACCACACAGACTGTACTCAGTCAAAAGAACAGCTTAGCTGCTGATCTCACTGTGATGAAAGTGCAGATTTCCCATTTCTGCTACCTTAGGCAAGCCAGAGAGTGCAAGATGACTCAGTCTTCAGGCTTGTGTGATGTTACAAAATGATTAGATGTCAATGGAGAAAGGAACAGTGCATTTAAAGTGATGTGTGGTAAGCAATGTCTTCGTAGCTAAATCCACTGTGATTCTAAATCAGCTACAGTACTTGCATATTTTTTAAATCACCTCAGCATCTGTGCCTATTGTCCCTAAAACCATCAGTAATCAGTAATAAATCCTAAGTATGTGAACAAAAGAGGAGGAAATAATGAAGCAAAATTATGAAGAGTATGGAATGCTTTGGGAGTCTTTCTCTCCACCCACTTCCACACTTTGGGAAGTATGAAGAAAGAACAATATATGCATATCTAAAATCTTATTGTTGTTTTTAACCCAATGGAAATATTTAATTTCATAAGTGAAAGTCTGCCTTTACAATTAATACTCCATTGTCATTGCTTGTTATTTGTTTCTGTCCCTAAACATCACACGTTTGCATCTTGGAATTGATTGTACAAATATGATTGTTGAGCAATATGCAGTCAGGGTGTAAATCAGGGGTTCACAGCCCACGACACCATTCCATCCGGCCTGCCATCACTGCCACCGCACCCGGAAGTGGAAGTGAATGTGTTTACATCAGCCATAAAACGCGCCCACGACTGTTGTAAATGCGGAAGTGGCCACATTTATGACACCTGGAAATTCTTCCACTTCCAGAGGGTGAGGTCAGGCCCACTCAGCTGTCCAGGGGGTGTGGTCAGGCCCGTGGCATAAAAAGGTTGGGAACCCCTGGCCTAAATAATGATGTTACCTCTCTCTTGGAAGGGAATCTGATGTATTTAGACTGGTTAATAGGTCAATGCAATCACTTGATAAAGGATTATAATCACCTGTGTCAGAATTTATTTATTTTATTTATTTATATTTCACACTTGCTAACCCGCCCCAATCGGGCAAGCCCGAATATGCATGTGTTTGAAGAAGAGAAGAATCAATGGTTATTTTAGTTTCCCTTTTCTGCCAGGGTGAACCCACAAGTAGTTGCACTGGAATTGCCCCTAAATCTTTTCCATATTTTCAGGAAAATCATGTTTTTACTTCCATTGAAACATGAATTCAGTCAAATTCGCTAAGTATTCAGTAAAAGAAGAAAATCCTTTATGTCCAATTGTCGTATTGTATGTTAAGACTTTTGTGAGCATATCGGTGCCAGACAGAACATCTGAAGGAACTATTGTACATGAAATAAGCATTGTACTTTTAAGTCCCTACAACAAAGGGTACAAAATAGGATGTGATCCTCTTCATAGGAATAAGGTTGGGATATGGTCACAGACCTTCATCCCTAAATATCTCCTAAATGATCAGGCTACATTGAGCAGATATAAAACCAAATAACTTCCAAGCTCCCTGCATAGTTTCTCAGTAAAGATCAAAGAGAAATGAGCCAATATGAAAAATCCATCAACTGGGCGTTGAATGGCCCAACTCTGGCTTCTTCAGTCCAAGCTTTTGGCAAATTTTGGCACATGTAGGAAGACAGTCAGTCATGCCTTCCTCTTAAAAATTTCCTCACAACTGAGATTTTTTTAAATTTGCTATTGGTATTCATGGAAAGCAGGAGCACATTCTGCACCACTTCCTGTCATCTGACACTATTTACATATCGGCAGATAATTTGGGTTGTTAGTGAAACCTGAAAATTGTACATTACATCATCCTGTCTCATGTGTCCACATCTTTTCAGCACTGCATCAAAATGGTAGCACTTGCTACCCTGAATAAAAACCTATTCATTATGCAGTTATATAAAACTGGGGCTAGATATTTCTGAAATTGAGAGCAAAACTCTTTCTTGAAAGAATAAGAAGAGAAGTTAATGTGCAAATTAAGAGTATGAATCCTATTCAAATAACTTGAGGAAAAACCAATTGGATAGATAGAGAACTAGATGTGAATGGTATTATTATACTGGCGTAGCCTTTGTAAAATAGGTCTAAGTGAAATAGTACATGTCCATGTCCGAAAAATTGTTTATTTTGTTAATACTGCAGGCAACTTTCAAAGAATTAAAAGCAAGTATTATATACTCATTTAAAATATATTCAGACCGCATTCTGAAATATATATATAAATTCTTTGGAGTCAGAGAAGTTTTCCCCTTTGTAAAATGTGTGGTTTCCAGGAATTTGGCTAGCATGAAATTAAGACACATATCTTCTAAACCTTGTTGATCAGAGCCTGGAGGTGCTTCCAGCTATTGCCCGGGGGGATATTGGTTAATTTTCATTTGGTAGACACATTCCTGATCTGATATTTTCTCTTCCCTGAAGGAAGCAAAACTTTATTTTTGCAGAGGAGAATCAAAATTATCATACAGCCCTGCCCAAGCCTTCATAAATGAAAAATAAACCACATTAAAGAATTGCCTCAAAATGGGAAACAGTGCAGCAACAGCTGTCTCAAAAGGGTTCTGCTTATGGTGCTGCTTTCTGGGTACTCCTGTATGGTTCAAACTGAATATATCTCAAGTCCAGTGTTTCCTAACCTTCGGTTTTGGAACTTAAATTTCCAAAAGCTTAAATCAATTCCCCAAAGCACTGATCAACCAATGTACTGACTTAGGCTTCTGGGAATTGAAGTCTCCCTGTGAGGCACATGTTAGGAACTATGGCTCTAGCCCCTTTGAGCTGCTCTTGTGTCCAGTTTTGACATTGTATTTGATGAATGGAGTCAGAAAACAATGGCCAAAAAAGGATCTCACACTACAGCACCCATGCAATGGAATTTCTGTCCCACCATTCCTTGCAACAGCCTTCAATGATTTTTTCAAATGGGTTGCAGAACATTTTCTCACTCTCCACAGCTGTCTTATAGGGTGCAGAAATGGCTTCAGATAATACAGAAGAAACAGGCCCTCCTGACATTTTTGCATCTAACTCCCATAATACTTTACCTTTGGGCCACTATCTGTTGTATGTCTCATTAGAAGGCAAGGCTTAATGGGTGAAAATGATAATGCTAGGGGAACGTGGGAGTCTGCAGGGAATGAAGATGACTTAATGTGGGGTGGATTAACATGGAGAAGATTTAGCTAGGGGTATTAATGATGAAACATTTTGGAACTCATTAACTGGCTTGCCATAAGTTGGAAGGAACTTGATGGCACACAAAAACATACTATCCAAAGCTGGTGGGAGATCCAACCACACAACATTGGGGAGAACAAAATTGCTTATCCTGGGTTAATATAATTTAAAATGATAAGATATGTTGGTTTGCATTCAAACCGAGCTTCTTAAACATGTTACCTGCTCTTACAAGTGTTACTGACTGTTGGAAGAACAAAGTTTTCTTCTTGCCTTTTATGACCTGCAGGTGTTTCGGGTAAGATAAAAGTAGATTATCAAAACAAGAATTTATTCTTGATGTAGTCATCGTGTGTGGCTGTGCTGTAATTATAAAAAATAATTCCACATTATGATTCTTCCAGAAATCATGAGAGAGTTGCTGGGAGTTTAACCCTCTTGTGGTCTGACAGACTAGAATAGACTCTAAACAAGAAGTTCTTCAGTAACAGAGATGCTGCCTCTGAGTACATGTAGTTCTGTTTCTAGTGAAACAACAAGCAGACTACAGTTGTATGTCATGTGTTTTGTAAGTACTGTACTCCAAGTTCAACAAACTAGAGCAAGAGGTCAACGATAGGCAAGTTCATGGACTGACCTCCACTGGATGTGATTTCCGGTGTTGTTGTTTTCTTGTGTTTCCTTCCATACCTTTGTTACTATATTTCTTCCTTTCCTTTCATACTTTTGCTACTATAATCCTCATCAGATAGATGTGTTCTTAATCTATTTAGAGAGGAAGATTAGGACAAAAGCCATTTGGGCTGGGCACCACCTAATATTGCCTTCAGCTTGATCACCTGTTTTGTGTTTTCATGGCAAAGATATGCCGTAGCTAAAAATGGTCATTGCCACTTTGCTTACTGCCTATCTTAGCTTGAGGGAGAATGGAGCTGTCCACTTACTGTTCTTCATGATCCATATGCTTAAAATAACTTGCAAATGCAAGTACTAGCCAGTGGTCTGAGCACTGGTGACCAGAAAGTCTAACACTGACATTTGAAACTGGACAGTAGCACTGCACAAAGGCCCAATCGAAGCAATCAATTTGATTAAAAAGCATGTCATACTGGTGGGAATAATCAGGGATAACAATGGACACAAAGCCACTATGGCAGAAGAAAAGGGATTGGTCTTCATACCTCCTTATTAACATTTTCGAGACTCTTCTATGCTTGCCAGTTGTCTACAGCTCACCCAGTGGTCTGTCAGTAAAACCTGACCTGCCTTCTACCTGATCCTGTTGTAAAGATCTCTATGTAAAAGTAATTCCTCTTCTCTCATGACATGTCAGTTGCTTGCCATGATCATTTTCTAGAACCAATACAGGCTTGGCTCCTGACTTCCAAAGAAATTTCCATAGTTCACTTGCCTTTCTAATGAAATTATCTTGCAGAATTCATTCAGTTTCTTCTACAGTGGAACCTCGGTTAAATATGTTCTCTGGGATGTTTCTTACAGTGAAAATTACTTTAACTGAATTTCCCATAGGAATGCATTGAATGCAATTTCCCATAGGAATGCACTGAAAAACCAAAATACTTTAACCAAAATACAGTTTCCCACAGGAATACATTGAAAACCAATTAATCCATTCGGGGGGGGGGGGGAACGGTAAACTAAGCCACTATTTTTTATGGATTTCCTTTTGTTATGTGTTTTTTATGCTAACCGAGCCATCTGTTAACTGAGGTTCCACTGTACTTCCAATTAACGTCATACCTTTGGGCTCATGTTGCTTATATACACCAAGCGTCCTGTAGGCCATGAAATTGGAAGGTGACCAAAAAGGTCCATTTAAACAAGAAATAACAGTATATATTGCTAGCATCACATTCTTTTTGCAGTGTAGACAGAAGCTTGCAATAGCTCACCATTTGTTCCTTTCTCTTTCCAGTCTCATCAAAGTGTACTTGCAGAAATGTTAACATTAAATTCTTAAAAGCTAGAATGAAGATTATGAGCCAGCCAGCCCCCCCCCCCCCCCGCACTTCCTCTGATCCCAAATTCCTAGTGAATGGGATGCCTTTGACTTGTCAGCCAACTAGTTTTATACCACATTTCTCCTAATGTAGGTGAAATTTTGCCTGGTGTAAAGCCATTGTCTCTTTTCTGTCTTTTTTCTTCATAGTTATAGAGAAGGATTGACTCATCTGTGGGGTGATATGCCCATTTCTTTTAGCACAGCCTTTTCCTATGGACTCCAACTCCCCTTACTACATCCAGCCAGGCCACTGGCATGTTGGCTGGGGATGATGTGGTTTGTAGGCCAACACCTCTGGAATACACTAGGACAGGACAGGCTGCTTTAGCCTTTCATTATAAAGAAATAAAAAGCTTTATCATCTTTATTGCCCTCTCAATTTTTCCACAGTTTGGTGAACCATAGTTGAATTTATTTATTTATTTATTTATTTTGGAATAGTGGCCGTATTAGTCTGTGGTTCAGGCATATCAGAAAACAAAACAAAATAAACAAAATAAAATAAAAAACACTGTAGCACTTTAAAGACTAACTGCTATATTTTTATTGTTAGCTTTTGTGGATCAAGTCCACTTCATCAGATCTGGTCTGATGAAGTGGACTTGATCCACGAAAGCTAACAATAAAAATATAGCAGTTAGTCTTTAAAGTGCTACAGTGTTTTTTATTTTGTTTTGTTTTGTTTTGTTTGTTTTGTTTTGTTTTGTTTTCTGATATAGTTGAAAATGGGATTATCACATCTAAAGTGAGAAAAAAATGTATCTGTCCATTTATCTTGCAAAATCTTGACTTAATTTACAATACCCTTACAAGTCTCTGGGGAAAGATTGCTTTTCAAATGTTGGGAGACCAAGATACTCCAATATGTTTTAACATTATAAAATGGGTAGTATATTGGCTGTGGTGTTGCAGTAGGTATCAGTCTGTCTTAGTCCAGGAGGTAATCAGTCTGTTTTGTGGCAGACTTACTTTATGGAGCCAGTTATTAATTATTAGTCATTATAGGATGGCTCTTTTATGCATTTATTGCTAGGTCTCTCAATATGCTCACTTTCCAGCCAGCAAAACTAGCTGGCAATTTAAAAAACTATGTTTGAATACAGTATCAAACCTTAGGTGTAATTTTGAGGTTTGATAGAAGACAAATTATCCTCATGTTCTTTTGGCCACCCTGAGAGTGTGGCATAAGCCATCATCACAATCATTAATAATCGGTCGTAATTTTGCCATGATTAAAGAGCAGTTTCCTAAACACACTAATTGCTATGGAGAAGTGATCTTCATTTTAATGACAGTTAAGCTATAGCTCAGGGTCTTGAAATCTGCAACACTTCAATTATAGCCTAATGAATCTAACTATCTAGCAGAAGATCTGGTATAGGGATACTGTATACATCTATGTAAATTTGCAGCGTGCATTGCAAAATTACATATTTCATTTCAGACCTTTTGGGCTGATGTTTAGTGCAGATTTTTGTAAATGTATTTATGCAGAGCAAGGCTTGGAAGGTAAGTGTTACAAATAGTATAGTTACCTGTTATGAAATATGAAATACTGTATAACAAAGTTGCATTTCAAAAGCAACATAATAGTTAGGAATAAAATAATTACTTATGTAAGAAGAAATATTTTAGTTACTTTCACACATTTCTTTGTAAGGCTATTTATACAGTCTTTTTAAAGGCAGTTAGACAGGAATGTTTCAGATTTTACGCCATCCACATATAAACCCAAACGGTGTTATTTTAAGAACAACACAAAGGAATGAAAATGCTATAAGCATCCCAACATGTAACACATTATGTTAATTTTACAACACTGTAATGAGTAATGACAGTGGATTACTTGTCAAATCCTATAATCAGTAACAGGAATAACGTATATCTAAAGAGTAACTTTTCAACCTGTTATGCATGCATTTATGTACATCACCTGTAACAAAGCCAGTAGCCTTGAGTGATAGCCAGTGGAGCAATTCTATTGCAAAGGTATGTCAAGTAGGTTGGCAAGTGCAAAAGTTTCCTTACTTCTCATACTCAGCCTGGATATTAAGCCATGCTGTAACTCTAGAAATACTGCATGTTACAAAGTCACAGACCCTGTTAAATATATGTGATCTGCATCTTTTGGGAACTCTTGGACAGTAGATTTGTGGGCCTTAATTCCATTGTGTCCTTCTTGGACAGAAATCAGGCCGTGCCTACCCTGGATGCCCACTAGCTGTCGGGTGGGGGGGGGGGAATAAAGGGCCGCCCTAGTGGAGCGGACGGCCGAAGATGCCGCCCTGGCTGTGCAGGTGGATGAGGATGCTGCCGCCAATCAGTGACCCCGGACACCACCCCCAGCCCCAATCAACTTCCGGGAGGGAATTTGCTGTTGATGCAGACCCCAACAACGGTCCGGTGGGGAGGACTGTGACTTTCATTTTGTTTCTTTGTTCTGTTGTCTATTGTTATTTTACTGTTATTTGTTGCACTAATTTGTAAGCTGCCCTGAGTTGCCATGGCGAGCGGGTGGCTATCAATGTGAATTATAAATAAATAATAAGTTCAAACAGAGGCTTCTTCAGCCATTGTAAAGATCCCAAAAGAATAAACAGTTCTATATAGTTAGTTAAAGCTATTTCCCCTCTTTTTGTTGGTAACTCAGCTTTTAAGTGTAGGGCCAATCCTGAAGTACCAGAGATTCACCTAAATTCCCAGGCTTTGCCTGCTTTCAATATGAGCATTTGGTATACAGTTATACCTCACTTATAGAGCAAAATGCATTCCACAAGATTGCTCTTTAAGTGAGTTTGCTCTTTAAGCAAAACACCATTGTATGTGGCCAATTGTGACTTCTGATGGGGAAGATTGCAAACCCTGATTTAGTTGTTAAGTGAGTTTTTGGTTGGTTTTAGTTGTTAAGCGAGGCGACCATTCAGAGAAAATTCTGCTCTTTAAGCATGTTAGTCTTTAAGCAAGGCGCTCTTTATGTGAGGTTTTACTGTATATCAGTTGACACAGGGCTGACCGAAAACATTTTGTTGCTTGAGGTAAAATACAGAATGGTGCACTTCCCCATTTCATAAACAGAGACAATAGGATGCCATCTTCTACCATACTTGAAGGCACAGGATTAGAGGTACCAGGAAGGTCAGCATGCAGCTCTCTTCTCCAGTTCCTTATTGTCATCTCACAAATATCTCACTCTGCAGCCAGGAGAATACAATATCCACACAGCTATGGGTTCAAACTTGGTAGATACACCTGAGGGGAATTATATCTGACTTCTCTTCCCCCCCCCCCCCCAATAACATCTCATAACTCAGCTGCTCTGGAGTTGTCATTGCATTTAGAGAAAATATTCCCAAGATATGGCAAATTGACATAATAGATGAATATGTGTACTTGATGTGTGTTGGAAAAGCACTGTTTTACAAATAGTTGTAGTCATAAGAAGGCAAAGAGTATGTGAAATACAGTTCTTCAGTGTCTTATCAAAGGATCCTGGATCAAGGCAAACTTCAAGTTTTAAAGGTACATGAATTTCTGAATGTCACTTAATTTGTTATGTTTAAGGCTTTTTCCATCATAAAGATAGGAAAGCAATGCTCCTGTGAGGCCTTAACTTAAAGACAGCTGAAGAGTCTGCAGTTGGGCCTTTATCATTCAAGGAAAATGAGGGTTTAGCGGATTTTCTTGTCTTTTGTTTTTTAACGGAAAGTAAAAGATCTGCCTCCTCCTTCCTTGCCCCCCTTTCTGCCCCCCATCGCAAAGGACCAGCGTCTGGCCTTGTATGCATAAACTAATCCTTTGTGCAACATCTAAATGGTTAATTGTGTTTGAGGAAGACGTACAGGCAAAAGGGGGGGGGGGGAGACCACCCAGCATGAAACAGACAAGAAAGAGCAATCTTTGCAATGTTTAACCAGGGAGAGAGCAAAGTTGTTTAAAAATATTTAATTTACAACATTCCACTCTGCTGATTATAAGCCAGGCAGCCAAGAAAACGCCACTGCGTGTGGGGAACCATCCAGGAAGTTTGCAACAAATTCCTTGGATTGTTTTTAATCTTCCTCTGTCGGGTGCTTTTTAACCCAACTGCTGCTACAGTTAGGTTGCCAGAGGCCAGTAAAATAGAGTCTATGCCTTTCTTTTCAAAAGTGGTTTTAAAAAAGGAAGTTGGAATTGGGTGGGTGGGTGAGTGGCAGCAGTAAAACAGCCTAGTAGAATATGGTTTGGGTTTTATATCTGAGTATTGGTCATTGATTTTGGAGACAATTCTAAGCTTACCACTTTTGGCTGGTTGGTTGCTACTTTTCTTTAGCTGGCTCCACACATGTTGCATATTTCACCAGAAAGTACCCATTGTGTTATCTTTGCAGCCCAGAAATGTGGTAGCACATGCTCACCTGAATGTTTCAAAAGCATTACAGGAAAGAGGTATCCTACCTGTCCACACATCCTTCTTTAATTCATGAAACACAGGCAGCCTTTTGGACTTTTGAAGTAATGAATAACATCCCAGATGATATGGATTCATTAAGTGTCAGATCGTTACCCAAGCAAGCTGTATTTGGATACACTCTTGGACATGAGGTTCACTAAGTAATCTTTCTATCAGCCATTATTTCCTAGTCTGGCCTACCTCAGAGTTACTGTAAGAATAAAATGGTGGAAGGGAGCTTCCTGTGCTGCACTGGGATCCATCTGCCTTTTAAGGCCACCCAGACAATTTATGAGGCCTAAGATAAGATGACAGTGAGGGCCTTTGACAAAGGCAAACACGGGAGTGGCTTTTATGAGAGCTGTTGGGGCAGAGAACACACAGGAACTGAGGAGAGAGATGCCTTCTGGGAGTCTAAGTCCAATTCCGCCTATTAGTTTGCAGAATTTTCTCATTTGTCATATCCACTCTGATTAGATAATAAATGTGTATATGTTCATATGGCTGTGTACAAGTGGCTGTGCTTTTTTCATGTAATGGAAAGAACACATTCCCTTCTGGGTATTTCACCTTGAAATGTGTTCACTTATTCCATGGTTGTCCTTATTTTGATGCCTTGAAAATCCTTGGTTTCATTGGAGCAGGCAATCATTTGAATGACATAGATCACAACTACACACACTGCTAACACTAACGAGCCCATTCTTATGCTTATTGGGTAGCACCACAACAGTGGGTGGATAAGGAGTTAAATCTACACACATTTTCACACACATACAACCTGGTAAATAATCACTGCCACACATTGTTCCTTGCAATAGGAGCAGATCTGAGAAAACTGGCTTTGTTCAGCTTTTTATTTTCTCCCCCAGGAAAGGTGACAAGTGGGTGAAGTGGATTAAGCTGGCATTTCAAGGCATCCTGCTCCTTGAGATGGCACTTATCCAGTGAACTGGCTTCATCTGGCTCTCACCTTTCACAATAAGGTAAGAGCAGGGAAAGCCAACTGAACTAACACCTAAAGTTCCTCAAAGTGCCAACCCAGACACAGCTTTGGCTCTGCCATGGCCAGATGCCTCAGTCACCTTGTGGCATAACACTAAAGACACTAGGTCCCTTTCACCCTTGCTAGATGAGAGGGGAAGCTCTGAGGAGAGAGGGAGGAAACCTATTGAACCAAATTTCACCCATGAGCCAGAGGTTTCCCACAGCAGTTACTTCCTTCTTTCTTGGTATCAGAATGAAAAAAGTGACTTTTGCTCTAGGTTATTTTCAACCAGAAGTAGATTACTTCAGTGGCATTATCTCAACCATTTATTAGATCTTCTTTTGTACAAATGGTGGGGCATAAATTGCACATAAATGCTGTATTGATTGAATTTAATTCACAGAAAATTTGTCCTGTGTCCAAGTTGTGCCATTTACTTGATCTCAAATTGTGATTCCTCCATCCCTGCATTGGATGACAAAATGCAGCTTTGTCTTACTCCTTTTCCTATTCCAAACCTCTCCATCATTACATATTATGTCCTAACTGTTGCTTCTTGATTCATGTACAGATTTCTCATGAAGCGTATAAGGTGTTCTGGTATTCCCATATCTTTAATTACTTGCCACATTTTGTTGTGGTCCACACAACTAGTATGATACTAAGTCAAATTATAGTTTTTCAGTGGAGGTAGCTTTCATGCATCCAGTAATAATCTTGCATGATTCATTAAGAGTTACATCCACTTGTTTGGCATGAGCTGATTTATACCATATGACACTGGCATATTCTGCAGTGGAATAGCATAGGAGTGCCTGGCAGACAGTGGTCCATGGGGTCGCAGAGGGTCGGAATAGACTGTGCGACTGAACAACAACAAACAAAAGTTGGTTGATTATTTTCAATGGTGCTAGGATAATACCCATAGGGAGATTGGGAAATCTATTTACAAATTTCGATGACAAGCAAAACAGAAAATAGTGACCTGCTCTGTTTCAAAGGTTTAATCTTCCTTAAGAAAGATACTTCACCCAGAAGCAATATACACTGCTTAGTAAAGGGAGAGATGATTCACTCATACCCACTGATGGGGTGTTAAAAAAAGTAGTGATATTTTTGCTTTCAGCATGTGTGTGTATGTGGTAATTTTATTAACAGGTGCATTATTATTAACTTCTAATATTCTTGGGGTAACATTGTGCCGTTCAAACACTTTCACATGGCTTATTGTTAAGTTCTATAATGATTTAGTCCTTCTGTCTTCTGCTGATGTCAACATCCCTTTTACTTTATCCTAGAGTCTATTGTACATACAGTACAAGCAAGATGCCCCAATCCATGACGGTTCTTGTGTTAGTCAATACCTGGGATAGGATTCAATATATTCTTTTCAATCAAAATGGGCAGCTTTCCATTATGAAGGTAGGTATGCTGACTGATATGCAGGGATTCTCTCAGCCCCACAAATCTCAACGTGATTGTAAAGTTGGCGGTATATTTAGGACCTTTGTTCAGGTGTGACTCTAACCCTTTCCTCTCTTCATATAAGCATTTTCATGATTTGAATCATAGTTGGTTCCAAGAGTTTGATTGAAGCAATTCCTGGACTTTCTGCCTACCCCAACAGACAAATAAATCAGATTATTCAACCTGTGGTTCTGCTATCACCCTTTCCAACAGGCATCTTGTTAGCAATCTATTTATTTGCAGAGTTTACAAGCTGCTTCTTGCTCTGCATGTGTTATGGATCCTGGCTGCAAGCGGTGTAGCTGAGACCAGTTTGTATAATAGTAACCTGGCCTGACACTGCAGGCTGCTTACTTGGCAGACGTTAAAAGTATTTCTTCCCTGTTAATTAATTCCTAGTGGGAGTTAAAGACTTCCTTGTTTCTAACGGTGGCCTATTAAGACTCAGGAGCCCTGGGACAGCGGTGAACCGCTGTGGGTTTGGCATGCTATCTTCGCTATGGCCAAAGAGGTCTGAGGTGAGCGCCCGGCAGTTTGTGGGGACTGAGCCAGCTTCAGTAGTCAGTAGGTAGAGCAAGCCTTGGAACAAAAGGGTTTCTGTCCACATGCCAAGGTTAAATGCCTTGCCAACCATTTCAACCCTCCCTGCTTCCCATGGTTCATGGGCCTGTGCCAATTTAAGCATCTCTTACTCCCCTCTTCTGTGTATATAAGGCTTGTTTCTTCACTGAGAATACAACAGGAAGAATATACCAGAAGAAGGGAGAAAGCCAAATTCTCTGCTGTCACACCCTACCTGATACTTCCTCTACTCCTGCAATCATTGCAAGAGTCACACAATCCATCCAAACTCATGGTTGCCCCCAAAGAGGTATCTGTTTTCTTAGGAACCTGGGGTGGTGGGGGTGAGGGTGTTTACAAGGGTTCTTGCACTTCATGGAATGTGTCTTTCAAAAGCAAAGCAATCACACTTATATACCGGCCCATGCTGTACATGCTGGGTACTCATTTTACCAACCTTGGAAAGAGTGAAGGCTGAGTCAACCTTGAGTCTTGGTCAGGATCAAACACACAACCTTTTGGTTGCAGTACAGCAGTTTAACCACTGTGCCACCAGGACTCTTACTTGCACAGAGTCAGATCATCAACCAATCTGATGCAAGTGGACTGACAGTACAACAGGGGTGCCCAAACATTTCGGGCCATGGGCCGGTTACATGATCCAGTGGGCTGGTCATGTGGTTCCTCCCACAGGAAGTAGAAGTAAAACACACCTTGCAATAGGTTTTGCAACAGAATGAGATAGATTTTAAGCTGCCATTTTCTCTGCTTAAACCAGTGGTGCCCAAACTACGGCCCATGGGCTGGATCAGGCCCCTGAGGCCAATTCATCCAGCCACGCCACCTACATCGTTCCAGGAAGCAGAAGTAAAATGCGCCCATACAGGTGCATTTTACTACCGCTTCTAGGAATGATGAGGGTGGTGTGGGCCAGATGAATTGGTTTCAAGGGCCAGATCCGGCATGTGGGCCATAGTTTGAGCACCCCTGCATTTACAATCTCATTTTACAATAAGTGTGACAGTGTTTAACATCTCACAAGATTATTTGTTTTTAATTCTTATCAATGGTAGCTCTCCATATTTTTAAGAAAACAGTGATCTCAGAGGTTATTAAAAAAATACATTTTTGAATGGCAGCTCCTAAAATCCCTCCAGCCAACAAGGGCAGTAGCCATTCCCTCACAGTCATTCTTTTCTTGGAATTAGTTCTCCCAAAGAAAATACGTCCACACCCACAAGTCAAGTTTGGCGTCCATTCCTTGGAGGCTGACTCTCCCATAGCTATGTATTATGGATCCTTTATAGTTCAAGATAATTCAAGATCTGTTTAGCCTAAATGGGCTTTTGACACTTGGGTCACATTCACAGGTAATAAACTGCTTCCTCTCATGTCCCTTCTCTGCTGTACTTATCTTTCTCACCCACTTACACAGGAAAATAATTTCTTTGGCAGATTGTCTAAGCATCTCAGGGTGTTGTAAGAACCTATTCTTATTTGGAGTTTGTGGGCCACATTGTCTTGAGCATCACAGATGCCACATACCTTGCCTGTGATCCTTCAATAAACACTTAGATTTTATATTCATGTCTATTTTCAGGAAAGGCATGCTGCAAACATGCATGGCTGGTTTTCAGTAACCTTCCATGAAGAAGCACCCAACTCATGACTTCAACCGTTATCTGATCTAATGATTCTACCACCTTGCTTGGCTCCAACAGGGTTTGTGCATAAAAATACCAAATACAAGGCAAGACAAAGATTCAGAGTAGCTGAATCAGAGCAGCTGAATAACATTCCTATATTTGCATGTTACATGATCAGGGCCAGCCCCAGCTTGCTTATTCCCATTAGTTAAATAAGTTTCAGATTAGCCACCTCCCTTGTACTCCTATAGAAGGAATGCCAGTGAGCCCACACATGCACAGGTCGATCAAAATTCACTCTCTAATCCAGAGTCTCAGTTGATATATGTATTAAGGAAAGTACTGGTCATGTAGAGATTGCTTAGGAAGAAAAGGACCTACTTTGGTACTGTATATCAGAAGCTGCTATAGAAGAGTTGTTAGTGAACCGTGGGAGACTTTGGTGTTGTGCTGAAACCAAGCCAATGTTTTTCATTTCTTGTATTAATGCTTTAAAACAAGATAGCATGCTAATTTCATGTCATTTGTACAAAAATGCATCAGGGTGAAAAACAAGATAACCTGCATAATCCCTGCTCTAAGTAACCTCATAGATATTACTGGAGATTGGTTCAGTGGTGGACAGCAAAAATTTTCACTACCACACCATGGGTGGAGCTTGTGTCGTGTGTGGAGCCTATGTCGTGTGTGGAGCCTATGTCATGGGTGGAGCCTATGTCATGGGCGATCTAGTCAAGCCTACCATATGGCCATGTATACATCTGAAAACACAGACAGCAGTGGCTCTTTGGCTGTAAATGGAGATGAACACCTCACCCTAGAGTCAGATATGACTGGCTTTTGAACAAGGGAGACCTTGAACCACTTGCAGGGACAAAACCTGACAGGATAGGGCAGGGAGGTGGGTATGGTCACCCAATTTCGCTACCCTCACCTGCCCGAAGGCCATCCAATTTCACACACAAAAAAAAAACCTGCCCAAAGGCCATGCAATTTTGCTAACCCCCTCCCAGGGCGAGGGTGCGAACCTGTTGCTGCCCACCACTGGATTGGTTAGCTAGGAAAAATTCATCTTAAGGTGTTCTATATTTGTTTTTCCTCTCTGTTAGTGACCTCACCATCAATCAACCCACTATCATTGTGATTATATGGGACAGACATGTGTCTTTTCTTTAATATCTATAAGAAAAATAAAAGCAAAAGAACTGTGGTACAAAAAAACCTAATGAGCTTATTTCAATGTGAATTTACCCTGAATACAACCCATTCACTCAGATTTCCTTTCCAAATCTGAGGAATTAACTTGCAGTTCACAAAAAATCATGCTAAATTAAATCTGTTTGAATCCCCTATGAGGCAATTTAAAAAATAATCCACAAAACACTTGCCTTTGTGGGGTATTAGCTCAACGCACAAAAATTCTAATGCATGTTTAGTAAAAGAGTTAGAATCACATTTGAATACTGATTGTTTCTCCCCATTCCATTACAATTGAGACAGGCTGGGGACATAAAGACTTTAGGATGTGCTCTATTTTTACTTTTTGCCCCTTTGTTTTTACCATCAAGGGTCAGAAGTTTGAGACCCAAGTGTTGCATGACCGAGTAAGCTTCCGTCTCTGTTCCAGCTCCTGTCAACATAGCAGTTCGAAAGCAAGACATTGCAAGTAGATAAATAGGTACCACTTTGGTGGGAAGGTTAACAGCATTCCGTGCAATCCAGTGTCTAGTCATGTCTGCCACATGTCCATGAAAATGTCTGCAAATGCAGATAGTGCTGGTTCTTTGGCTATAAACAGAGATGAGCACTGAACCCTAGAGCTGAATATGACTGGCTTTCAAGCAAGAGGTCAATACAAGCAAGAGGTCAATACTTTACCTTTTACCATTAGCAGCATCATTTGCCTTTTGTCAATTATGCCTGACAAATTATTCCAGATGTATAATACTCAAGTAAATATAAAAGTCCATATTTGTCCATGTGTGGGATTCCTCTCAGTCTGGCTTGGGTCTGGAGCGACAGTGGGAAGACAACTAGATGACTCCAAGGCATGGCTAAACCAAGAGCTAGATTGATGAATTAGGCACAACCTGATGCTTTTTGCAGGAAGACATCAAAGTTGTATTGACCAATGCCTAGGAAAGGATCATTGTAAACTGAGTGAAAACACAAGAAAAAAGCCTAAGAGCATATGCCACATATGGCATACTGTATATAGCCTCCTTATCTGCATCAGCTTCTGGCATCCTTGTCAACCCCAGTACTTCAGAAGCAGAGATATGAAACTTTTTGTTGGACTATATCTTCCAGAATGTTGGAGGCTTCTGGGAGCTGTAGTCCAAAAACCCTCAAACTTTTCACAACTGCCCAGTGAAAACCTGTCGCTAAATCATTCCCTGAAGACTCTTTTAAAAACTACAACCTGGAATGCTGAGTGGCTTTGAGTGGCAGGAATCTAAATTCCTTGCAATGTCCCAACACATTGTCACTTATGCACTATAAGGAATTAAAACAGCACAAATGTCTGGCAGAGGAGAGAGAGCCTGCCTAGGAGCACTTTGCCCAACACCATTTCAGGTCTGGTAGCAGCATTGCCAGTGCTCATCCCAGGAAAAGTAGCATATCAGAGCAGGTTTTGTTTAGCTCTTACACCAGCCAAGGGAATACACCACTACCTTTACCACCACCCCTTCTCCAGGGAATGTTCTAAATCAGACTGCTTAGTCCGGGAGTTGGCAACCTATGGCCCATGAGCCGTATCTGGCCTGTGCTGCCAAATCATCTGGCCCGCCTCCCTCACTCCCACCACTAAGGAAACAGCTGTAAACGCATTTACAACAGCCATAAATGTGTCCACGGCTGTTGTAAACACATTTGTGACAGCCGAGGACACATTTTACAGCAGTGTCTACAGCAGGGGGGGGGGGGAATCACCAATCCGGCCCCCTCAACTGTCTGAGGGAGCATGATCCGGACCCCACCTTTAAAAGGTTGCTGACCCCTGGGCTAGTCAGTCTCCTTGTCCTGTCTTGGTCTCTCTTCCTTTGTCTTTCCCACCTGAATAATCTTTCCCCCCACATCAGCCAAGACTGTGGTGTCATAGCCATTTAGTCCAGTCTGAAAACATCTCAGGCTGACACCTTATTAAACACTCACAGGGGGAGGTCATACTTCTAGGGCTTTTCCTGACCTCCTTTCCTTTTGCCCACTGCACAGTTTAAGTTGGCAGGCACTCCCCTTGTGTAATTAAGTGTCTTTCAAGGAAAAAGGCACCTAGATCTCTTACAAATTAATTTGGAGTTAAAACTACAGAAAATTAGGAACATGTTGCTTTGCAGGAGACAAGACTTGGCCAGGCCTCAAGACAAATATATGGAAAACTCCTCCCTTTGCACATTTGCTCTGTGCATGGGGCAGTCTTGTTTCCTTTCAACTGTTGTCAAGGTCTTCAACAGCTGTTTGATGGTCTGAGGAGGCCCTGCATCTCAGGAAAAATTGAAGCAAATAAATAACACCTAGAGATTATGTTAATTTTTTTGGAAGGGGCAATTTCAACCAAATAAAGGATAGAGTTGAGGGAGAACATTTTCTAAAAGCCTTGTCAACCATTCATTTTATTGGACGGTAGGGGCTGCGGTGGCTCAGTGGTTAAGAAGCTTGACTTGTTAGCTGGAAGGTTGGCAAGTTTGCAGTTCAAGACCTGGGTACTGCATGATGGATTGAGCGCCCATCTCTGTCCCAGCTCTTGGGGACATGAAAGGAGCATCATTTGGGGATTTCCTGAGCAGAGTTTCTTCTGCAAAAAGCCTTTCAACCCAGAATAATTTCTGACATGAAATATTATTATTATTATTATTATTATTATTATTATTATTATTATTATTATTATTATTATTATTATTATTATTATTATTATTATTATTATTATTATTATTATTATTATTAGACAGTAACTTTGAGAAACTGTTTCTTATCCTTGTGGTTCTAGCAATGGGTGCCTCACCCCAAATTTTCAGGGTGAGTCATGCATACAGCCACCAAAGCATAGCTTTTCTAAGTCCCACACACTCAAAACAGCCAACAACTATTGTGATGAGAAAGAGAGAAAGGAGATAGAATAGAAAGGAGCAATGACAGACCCAATGGGAAGGATGCAGCGTACTGTAGATGGTTACCACAAACATCACTCTGTCATTTTTTTCCTTTTAATTTTTGAGTTGGCAGCTGGGGGCTATTCTTGACAAGTCCTGGTTTTGTCTATGGATGTGCAAGTTTCAAAACTCCAGTCTTAAAAGCTTAATACTTTCAAATGCCTTATGCCAACAATTGCAATAAAAGTAAGTATGGTGCTTTGTTATTGATAGACAATATATTCTCACAACCTGTAATAGTGAAGAAGTCTTTGAAATGAACTCATTGACCAAAATCCTGTTGCTTAGCTTAGTAAACAGCACTAGAGTAGAAACACTGAAATCAATGAGCTAGTGAATCAACGCTTCAATAAGTTCCATGTATTCAAATGGGTCTACTCTGTGACTTAATGTGCTAACCAGAAGAGTAGCGTGCCTTGGCGGGGTCCCGTATAAAAATTTGTTTGAGAGCCCATAGGAAGGGTAAAGATTTGTTTTGCTTACGCACGTTGGGGGCCCCCATGGCCTGGGGCCCCCGTATAATTGATACGGCAGATACGGTGGTAGCTACGCCTCTGGTGCTAACAGCTACTTCCAGCCACTAGGTAATATTCCTAATTGGCTTTGATTTGACGACAATTGGTGCACCTAATGAGTAATTGAAATTTTAACTCTAGTTCCCTGGTGACAGTCCTGGGTCTTTGCCTTGTCCTTTTATCCAGCCAAAATAAGAATCTAGCCATTTCAAAAGAAGGCCATTTGGAGGGGGCGTTATGGATAGACATAGTTTCCTATGTTTGTGGAATGAGAGATGATATTAGACGCAGCCTGCTTTTCCCCCCTTCTTACCAGTGAGGAACAAAGTCTGGCGGAACATTTTGCCATGAACTTCTAGGGCTCTCATTGATAATTTTCCTTCACTGTCCACAAAAAAACCTAGTGCATGCCTGAAGAGGTGATCTCGAATCACAAAAGCTCACATAAAGTTAATTTTTTTTAGTGATCCAACAAATTATTAGCTTACTCCATCTTTTGAATTTTAGCAAGCAAATTGGCATCTATTGGCAATTGTTTTACAATGGTAACCAAAGATTTTGGAACAGTTCTAGGTGATGAAAATAGTATGGGGAAGAGGATACAGTATTCTGATCTTGCTTTAATTTCTTGCCTTAATGTTTGGTCTATGTCCAAACATAGACATAGACGGACTACATGTCTGAAGAACCTGAGAGATGGGTATGGAACGTCCTCAGAAGAACTGTTTTGAGGAGTTAAGAACAGGAAGACTATCACCATGATGATAGCCAATACAGTATCTGGAATGGTTTTGGCACACGAAGAAGAAAAAGAATTTTTGGTACAGTACTTTGCAATTTAGTACTTTCTTTTCTTCTGAGGTTTCTTGTTGATGGAACTCCAATTTATATAAGGTGTTTTTCTTTTGTTGCTTATTAGAATAAACTGTTTTATCTGTGCTAACTTGCTAGTCCAAACACAGTATTGTAGCTTCATTTTCTAAAACTGGAAGTGGCTGGAATTTATACTATGGAGGAAAAGATTTGAGTAATCCATAAGATTTAGCCAACTGCTGAAAATGATCTTTGCAACCACACATATAATGTACTGATGTTAGTTTAGGGCATTCAATTGTGACATGATTCATGGTTTCTTTAGAGTCCTAACAAGCCCTAAGCATATCACTTTCACTTTGTTTCATATTTATTTTCTGATAGTACGCAGTGCAAATAACCTGGGCTCAGTTTCAGCCTGAAGACAACATAATTTAAGCTACAGATTTGATTATTACTTATCAGCATTATTATCTGTGAGGTAACTTGGGTGAAATTGTTGCAAAGATTTCTCAAACTGTGCGTTAATACAAGTTCTCATTTGCAATAGTTTTCTACTATCATGTTTTCCTTGCCCTTGTTATTGTTGTTGTTGTTTTGTTGTTGTTTTCAACTTGACAATTTAGAACTGCACAATAGGGTGGGTGGGTGCACCTGCTTCTGCAGACTTGTCCATATGCCATAAGGATGGAATTGTTTAGGTATGAACAAAAATGTTATTGCAAAAGAGTATCAGAGCAAAGTGCAAGGAGAGTTACTTTTTTGAACTATAATTCCAAGGATGTCCAGCCAGCACAGCCACTAGTTCCCCAGTGGCTCAATGGGTAAAAGCACTGTGCTTGGAGGCCAAAAGAATTGGGTTCGATTCCCCGAGAGCTGCACAATAGGGGACATGAAAGGAGCCTCACTCAAGCATCCCCTGCAAAAATCCTTTCATCTCAGAATAATATCTGACATGAAAACACACAGCACAACCACTGAGGTTTTGTAATCCAGAAAAAATTACCTCAGTGCCAAATTATATTACTGTTGGTGACACTTTTGTGAAGGAAGAGTACATATTTTATTGGCAACACTGTAATCAGCCTTTGCTTTGTTAAATTGGGGTGTGTATATGTCTCTACAAGGTCCTACACAGAGCAGCAGAGCAAAACAACATTCTATAAAGCAATTCTAAAAATGGAGGTTTCAGTTAACCATGTCTTGAAAATAGTACAAGTGAACCATCGTATCTGCAGGGGATAGATTCCAAGTTCTTCAAGGGATGGCTGAAACCACAGAAAGCAGTGAACCCTGTATTACAACACACATATCTGAACCATAAAAGTGCGTGCGTGCGTGCGTGCGTGCGTGCGTGCGTGCGTGCGTGCGTGCGTGCGTGCGTGCGTGCGTGCGTGCGTGCGTGCGTGCGTGCGTGCACGGGCGCAAATGCCTTCATTGACTTTTCATGTGCATCCATGAAATGGTTCTCCTGGAACCAAAATCCATTCCTCTGTACGGGGGGGGGGGGGGAGTATTTCCAATGTGTAATTACAAGAATTGGCCTGGAACTAGCCTGATATAGCTGCACATTATCAGGCCCACATTGCCAGCAGGAAAAAGGATGCCAAGCTTTATATAGCAAAAGGTAGCCTAAGTGTTGATGACACCAATGGCAGCAGTCAAGATGATCTACATACACCATTCACATAGTATCATTCATATAAAGACACCAGGCAAGGGAAAAGCCCAGAAGCTAACTCCTTTTTTTCTTTTTCCATCAGTTAACCACTCTTCACCCAAACGCAAAGCAATTGTTATGGCTGTTTGTTTTTTAAAGTGTAAACAGCAGTAAGCTCAAGAGAATGTCCTGTAGATCATCTTGGCTGCTGCCACTGGTGTTGTCAACATTCAGGTTGCCCTTTGCTATGTAAACCTTGGCTTCTTTTTTTCCTGCAGGCAACATGGACATGGTACTTTGCACTAATATTGGGCCATTTCCTGGCATTTTAAATTGTAGATATAGAAATACAATATCTGACTGGAGGTTTTTTTTATGATTAAATCTATACTTCCATGTTGCCTTTCATGTGCTTCTGTCATTTGCTGTGAAATTTTAGCACACTGAAGGTTAGATATTTTGTCACAAACAGTGCACAGCTTTTACGAAGTGCAGCTCTTTTTATGTGAGTCTACCCACATATTGAAGGAAACAGAAGATGGCCTTCTGCATAATGTGAGGCATGAGAATATGGGGATATGTGCCAATGTGATTATTTTCACTGCTCTGGCTTGTCTGGCTCTTCATCACTAAACCAGGGATTCTCAACCTGTGGCTCATGGGCTGGATGTGGCCCACGGCACCATTTCATGTGACCCCCACCACCTCCACCACACCAGGAAGTGCCATATGGTGGAAGAAGGGCAAAATGGCCATCCGACCCAAAGCTGTCTGAGGGAGCATGATGTGGCCCCAGGCTTAAACAGGTTGTGAACTCCTGCACTAAACAATTATGTGTTGACAATGTTTTTATACTGTCAACCTGGGTAATGAGGTGTATTCATCTGCATGCATTGTCTGCACAGTGTTGGACAGTCATCAGCCATTTTAACCATGATGAGAAGAGAGAAAACCAGACACTCTCCATAAGATTGTGTGTGTGCATCCATTTACCATGGCCACATGTATGTGTCACCAATGAAGGCGGGAGGAAGGATGGTACTTGTCTGTGCACCGAACAGCTTGAATTCATTTCTCTAGGTACGCATGCCTGGACTACGGATCTAAGCGGGTGGTTCTCTGTTTCTTCCTCTCTTTGCTCTCCCATCACCTCTCCCTCCCTTGTTCAATGGCCCACTGCAGAGGACTTCATCCCTATTGTTTCTGTCATGCAGATTTCGGAGTGTGAGAAGAAGAGGGTGAGGAGAGAAGAGCAGAGACAAGATAAAAGCTTTGCTCTTGCCTCATCAGAGCCCACCCAGGTTTCAAGGAGTTTGCCTGGTTGTCTGACCTCTCTGTCTTCACAGAGCACTTCCTTACGTTTTCTCCTGCGTTTCTGAATCACAAGCAATTTCCTCTCCCATAAACAGGCTATGGCATGAAAGGAACCTCTGGGATACAGCCTGTTCCTTCCTTCCTTCATGAGTTTATTTGTCTATCTGTTGCAAAAGACATGAAGAGAAAACTAGAAAACAGAAAGGGCTAAGCTTTTAAGTACTGTACGTATTGTGAAAGGCCGGAGCTCCTGGCCTGTGCTCTATTACCAGCTCATAACCTATCCTCCTGCCTCCATTGTGATAGAAAACCTTCCTCAAGGCTTCTAAGCCCACTGGTGCATCAATACTGCTCTTCTGACAGGTATATTTCTGCAACTTGTCAGAACTGTTGTTGTATTAGTACCAGATGGTTTTTTAAAAAGGCTAATTTGTTAGTTGGTTGGTTGGTTTTTCTGTTTGTTTGTTTATTTATTGCCTTTGTATGCTACTTTTCTTCCAGGTGGTAGGACTCAAATAAAGCTAGGGGGGAATTTCCTTATCAACTTCATATCTTTTACTTAGAGATCTATGGATCACTTAGTTGGGAAAACTAAATTTTAACCCTAATTCTCTGACAGAGGGCCCAGAGTTTTTGTGTTGCCCTGTTCCCATAATAATAATAATAATAATAATAATAATAATAATAATAATAATAATAATAATAATAATAATAATAATAATAATAATAATAATAATAATAATAATAATAATAATAATAATAGGTCAGAGATTTCTCTGGGTTGAAAGGATTTTTGCTGGAGAAACTCCATTCAGGGGATTCCCGAATGAGGCTCCTTTCATGTCCCCAAGTGCAGCCTTCAGGTATCAATACCTGACCCTTGCCAAACAGAAACTCATAGTTTCAAAAGAAAGCCATCTGTGAGGCGGTAGATGCATATACAGTACCTGCTTTCCTGTGTTTGAATATCCACCCAACAACTACTGCTTTTTCTAACTCACCTCTAAGGAGCAAGGCCTGGCACAGACATCTGCCATGACATTTTCAAACCCATTTGTAATTTTCCTGTACTATCCAGAAGAAATGGGTGCATGCCTAAAGAAGTGAGCATTGGACATCACTCTTACATCACTGCAGTGTGGCTTAGAATAGATACCTCAGATACGATAGCATTCCGGCTCTCTTGATAGAAAAGAACTGACATTGTGATCTGGAAGGCTGTTCTTGCCCTGGCTTGTCCAGACCTACTGATGCATGAATGCAAGAGAGAGGGTATGAATTGGAAGTGACTGTGTTGAGACATGGGATGAGCCCATTCTCTAAAGCTGTATGAGGCAGAAGAGAGAGGGGGAGATGTTCTTCCTTACTCCTTCCTCCCCCAAAGTAGGAGGATTCTCTCTGCTGTCACTATCAGCTTCCTTGCTCTGCTCTGCCTGCCCTGCATCCTCAACCGGCCTCCCCTTTGCAACAAACCCACTGCATGGGAAGAAAAGCCCCCAAAGAAGACAAAAGAGCCTGTTTTGGCCATGCCACCTGCTATCCTCTACCCTACAATACCGCTTTTTTAAAAAAACAGGACAAACAAAAGGCCTTAAAATCTTAAAGGGGGCCATTCATTAGAGTGACAAAAGGGGAAAGAAATACATTATCATAATTAATCCTGTGGCTGGCAGTGGGTGGCGAGGCCCTCTGTCTCCCAAGGTGGCAGCGATGGTCATGTCATTGATTCCAGCTCTAAATGTATACTGTGCAGGCAGGCAGGCAGGCAGGCAGGCAGAGTGCGAGACAAGGCCAATGGGATGATTGCTGGGTTTTCTCACTGACTCTCTCCAGTCTTCATTTTCCCCCACTGATGTGTGTTGGTTCCTTTCCAACTTATTGCCACACAACCCCACTCACTCTTGCCAAAGTGAGCACTACAGTGGCTTAGTGGTTAAGACACTGGGCTTGAAGACTGGAAGGTCAGGGTTCGATACCCAAGTGCGGCACAACAGATCTTGGGGACATGAAAGGAGCCTCATTCAGGCGTCTCCTGAGCAGAGTTTCTCCAGCAAAAATCCTTTCAACCCAGAGTAATTTCTGACACAAAATGTATTTATTTACTCTTGCTGAACCCTAGGTCACTCCTGTGCTGCTGGGCTGACACAGGCTGCCTTTGCTTCATCTGTGTTACTCACGTGCATTGTGACCTTACCTTGCTAGCACAGCTCTTGGTATGGGGAAGAAATACTTTTAACTTTATGGCTGTTAGGGATGGAGATTTTATTGAAGGTCCTTTAACCTCCTCTGCAAATGAGCAGAAAGTAGAAATGCTATATGTAAAAAATATTAATTACAATGTCAAAGCCCTCTCAAAGTTACCTTTTCAATTGCATTTTCCTCATTAAAGGAAAACTTTATTTTCTCATGAATCAAAAACAATTCAAACAGAATCTTTTCAGGTAATTAAAAAAAAATCTAAACTACACAGCCTCTGGTCCATTGTATAAAACAAACCAGATTAATGAGGTTACACATTCCAGGTAACTGAAAATAACTAAACCGGTTATAGTTACATTGTTGAATGGATGAAAGTAATTTAGGACTGTATCTGAAGAGATGGGCTACAGTCTATAAAAGTTTATGCCAAATAAAATTTGTTAGTCTTTAAAATAATCACAAGACTCTTTGTTGGGTTTGCTGTAGTAAACTACAAATAAGCATGGCTTACCTTCTGAAACTATACCTTATGCAGCATAAGTGATGCTTTTGTGGTTACAAGAAAATAGTTAATTGCAAGTAATTTGTTTTCAATGATTAGCTGCCTTCTATACTTAGAAGTGACAATAAGTGTCTGCAAACCCATCTCTGGGCAAAAAGGATACAATGAATGGTTCAGGAAAATAGAGAAAATGCTTTCGCACCCCTCTGTTCCTCACCAACTTACCCAGCCTTCAATAGTCTTAATGGATCAACCTAGACATGGAAGAAGTGTCTTACCAACACATTCTGACACATGAATAGTCCATCATGACTTTACCACATCTCTGTCATTAAAATTTAAAATCAAACATGTACGAACACCATGTGATAAAGAAGATGTACCCCTTTAAATTGTTTTGGTTATTCAGTATGAAAGACATTATGCACTTTCTCAGACATGTTGTTAATGTACAATTGCTTCAGTCATCACTTTATTATACATACCATGTCACTTAGTGTTTGCTGTTGAATTTGGTGCTGTATCTTGTGATGAATGATGCAAACTACATTTGTAATTTCCCTGCATAGTTCTTAAACGAACGAAAGCTCAGTCATCTATTGCATCTGGTCAGCCTTACTGCTATGTAAGGATTTGCAGCTGCTCCTCTAAGTCCTGCAGGACTAGACCCTCACCTTGCTGCAATTGCTAAGCCCCCATTTGAGAGCCCTGGGAAAGGTTGTGGATGGATGGCTTAGCTATATAAGAACTGGCCCTTCCTCCAAGAAGCTGTCTCAGTAATAAAAGTCAGCAGACTTGCAGTTACTTGACTCATGGACTGCTTGCCTTGTTCCTGCTGTTGAAGATCTCCGCCTTGCTCTTGATTCCTGCTCTTGAAAACTCCCTGCCCTGTTCCTGTGGACTGTTGATTTGCCTTGCCTGGATCCTTGCTCCTGGAATTCTGTCCTTGCCTTGCTCCAACCCCTGAGTATTCTCTGCTACATCTATTCTTCTGGTTGTCTGATTTGTTTGGACTATATTTTTGTCACCTGGACTAATCCTGCAACTCTAGTTTGACTTGGACTCTGGACTGATATTTCATTATTGCTTAGCCTGTTGCCTTGATGTCCTGGGTCCTGGTTTTAATGTTGCCTGCCAGCCCCCCGTGCCCTGTACCCTAATACTGCTTCTTCAGAGCTTGAAAAATAATTCACAGGATGGTCTTACCTTGCAACAGCCAAATTGGCATTGCTGTTGTTCTGCTCATAAAAGCATTTCTGCTCAGTTTTATCTTTCTGACACGTTTTGCAATGTCCTTACCAACAAGCCAGAAAAGTATAGAGAACTCTCTGGTTCCTTCCAGAAGCCAATTCTGATACTGTACTGTACTTTGTAAGTACATAGGATTTTGTTTTGCATTTTGTATTTTCCCATGTCCTACAACTACAGATTGATAAGAGGATGATTTTAAATTGGGGGGGGGGATCCTGTTAGAAGCCCCTAAAATTTTGAAAGTAGCCTTTGAAGTATGTATGAAATATTACTTATTTAAAAGGAACACTGTAATTGCTCATTACATTACTTTTGACAGCCATGTTAAAGTAGCTAGTTACAGGCAACTATGTAATTAGTTATTTCCACGCTTTGTGTTTCCTCATGACTGCCTTGTCTAATGCTTCTGGCACAAGGTTGTACTGGGCACAATGAGAAGGTGCTGGACAGGAATGAGGGGCAGCAACCAAGGGATGGAGGAGAAGGCTGCCCCCAGAACTGCTTTGTCACCTCCCCTCACTTGCTCCGCCTGGTGCACGGCACTTTCGAATAAACCATTGCTCCAAGCTGAAGGAGGGAGCTTGGAGCAATGGCTTAATCTAAAGTGCAGGGAGGCGGGCAGATAAAATATTGATATATTGACTGTATCATATTTGTTGTATTTATATTATGTTGTTTTTTAATATTTGATATTGTAACATTGTAAGGCGCTCTGAGTTGCTTCGGCAAGAAGAGCGGCATATAATAATAATAATAATAATAATAATAATAATAATAATAATAATAATAATAATAATAATAATAATAATAATAATAATAATAATAATAATAATAATAATAATAATAATAAAATTATTATTTGCGCCTGAGTGCACACCAGGATGAATCCCCCTGTCCCGGTGGCCCAGCCCATGCCTGTTCCGGCACAGATGCGACTAAAACGCCCTGGGGCATGGAATATTTGGCCTTCCAGATGTTCTTGAGCTATAGATCCCACAATTCTTTACCATTAGCATTATATTTGAGGCTGCCTGGAAGTAGAATCTGACAACACTAGGAAGGCAACACATCTCTTGCATCCTTGTCTGAGCTCATTCTTACTGCCCAGCTTGCCATTAGTAAGTTTATCAGGTCCAAACTCAAAGTGGGTCCCATTGTTGATAAAATGTAAATGGTGCAGAGAAGGGAAACTTTTTGAGCAAGTGGTGACTTTTCTCTTTTCAGAAGACAACTATGCTAGTGTTTCTCCTATACAACAATTGTTGTTGTTCAGTCGCACAGTTGAGTCCAACTCTTTGTGACCCCATGGACCACAGCATACCAGGATCCTTTATCATCTGCCATCCTCCATAGTCCACCCAGATCTATGCCCACTGCGTCAGTGATGCTGTCTAACTATCTCATCCTCTGCCACCCCCTTCTCCTTTTGCTATCAATCATTCCTAGTATCAGGGCCTTCTCCAGTGAGTCCTCTCTTCTCATTTGGTGGCCAAAGTACTTGAACTTCAGGGTTTATTTCCTTTACGATTGACTGGTTTGATCTCCTTACAATCCAGGGGACTCTCAAATCTTCTTCCTTATAACCTAGACTTGCTCACTCCCATTATTGCTGGGGACTTTTTATTTTGATAACTGTGATGAATCATTCCCAGCTGTCAGGATCTGAGGCAGCTCTAATATTTGCAGGATAGATTCCCCAGGGGTAGCTGTGATGCTCATAGGATTTGATCCACAACCTGCAGGGCAGCTCAAGTTCTTGCAGGCTTAGAACTTGACCCTGATGCAGCTGCTAGGCCCCACCTGAGAGTCCTGGAGAAGGTTCTGGACCATGATGAGTTCCACCTGGAGACCCTGGGAGGCTGGTCTATAACTATATAATAACCATCTCTTACCCCCAGAGGCTGCTTCAGCACCAAAGTTTACTGGACTTGTGCTTCCTTGGCACCTGAATTATTGCTTGTTCCTGCACCTGAAGATCTCCTGATTTGCTCCTGGTTTCTGCTTCTGAAGATTTCCTACCTTGTTCCTGCTCTTGAAGACTTCCTATCCCTTTTCTAGTTCCTGTAGACCAGAGATTCTCAACCTGTGGCCCATGGCACCATTTCATGTGGGCCCCCACTGCCTCCACCACACCAAGAAACACCATGTAGTGGAGGAAGGGCAAAATGGCTATCTGGCCCCTGAAGCTGTCTGACGGAGTGTGACCTGCCCCCCAGCTTTAAAAGGTTGAGAAGTCTTGCTGTAGACTTTTGCTGTGCCTCACCTGGATCTTATTCCTTGAACCCCATTTTTGCCTTTCTCCAATCCCTAAAGGTACTCTATCTCGCCTGCTCTCTTGGTTACCTGACTTCTGGCTTACTTGGACTGCATGTGTTGTCTGGACTATCCCTGTCTACTACAGGTTTGATTGGAACTTGAACTCTGGACTGTGATATAGCTGATTGCTCTGGGTCCTTATGCTTGTGTTACTTGCCATCTGCAGACACCCTGGATTCTCACACGAACAATTCCATCCAAAGACAGCTATAGTCTAAGAACGTTTAAGGCCCCAAGATTTGGACCCACTATGACCATGTATAATTGTATGTGTATAATGTGGGAGCTCTCTTGCATTTTCCAGATATGAACTTTTATTGTATGCTGCTCAAATAGTTATGTAAGTAGAGAATACAGAAATTATCTAGCGAAAATGGAGATGGAACTAGATTTGGCTGTAAATCTGTACAAACTGGGCTGGAGGCATGCAGAGATATGGCAGGGAGAAGAGGAGCCTCTAGTTCAAGAGACTGTGCTTTGGAATTCCTCCCAGCCAGTTAACAAAGAGCAGTCCTAGAAGTATTTCCTGGAAGTACTGTACTCTGTTACAAGAAGCTGAATCTAGGGTAAGTATGTATAGGATTGCATTCAATCATATGTTAGGTTTCAGCTGTGTCTTATGTACTGACGTTAGTGCAAGTTTTGCTCTTGAAGTTGCACCTTTGCAGCCTGACTTCATTTACTAAAAAATAAAAGCTCACTATGTCCTATCATGTTCAATTTATTTATTAGTGTAGTTTAAGGCCTTATTTTGGAGCTATGAGCCTTACTTCTGAGCCCTTCTATGTATACAGAATAAAGTTTATGGTTAGGTACTCTCCTTTATTTAAAAGTACTAACTAACCTGTTAAAATAATGGTGTCATATCTCAAAACCAATGAAAAAGTGAACCAAACATAGTACTGTAATAGCAATAACACTTATATACTACCACCACCACCACCCATAGGACTTAGTGCATTCTCTGACTGTTCACAAGATAATGAACATTTTGCCTCCAACATGCTAGGTACTCATTTTACCGACCTGGGAAAGATGGAAGGCTGAGTCATCCTTGATTCTAATCAGGATTGAACTCACAATGTCAGACGTTTTGGCTGCAATGCAGAAGTTTAACCACTGCACCACCAGAGTTGTGTAATGAAAACTTAAGTATCCTAGGAACTTGTATGTCCCTAGAGGGCATAGGCATTTGTTTTTTATTTATTTGGGGGGGGGGGAAATAATAGTAAGTGTACTGCCTTTCAAGCTCAGTATGTCTATCCTATACTGTTACATCCTATGTAACATTGCTTTGCTATGGAACAGTAATGGCGAACCTTTGCACTCCAGGTTTTCATGGAATTCAATTACCAGAAGCCTAAGTCAGTACTCCTGCTGATCAGGGCTTCTGCAAATTAAAGTTCAAGAACATCTGGAGTGCCAAGGTTCACCATCACTGCTATAGAACATGTTTGCAGATGGCCATTTTGTAGTGTGAGTGAATACATGGATTACTGTAATGTTAAATGAAATTAGCAGAGTAGATCTCCCTTTTGGTCATACAGTACTTAGTGTGGGGAAGTAACCAGCTAGGCAGAGATAAAACATCAAAGAGGATTGGGCTCAATTTTATGGCATTGCTGTGTAACCTACAATTTACTGTATTTTGCATTTCTTCTGCTTCCTACAGGCAACTAAAAAGGAAGTACACTTTCAAATGATCCTCCCTCAGTCAATGCATGGGAAAAATTGAAAGTGCTTTCTCCAGTGTTATAATGACTTCACATAATGCTGCGTTAATTAGCCTGCCATAGGAAAGATGTTCCGTAACTTTGGTGTTGTCCCTAAATAAGTGGTTTCATTCACAAGTTTTTCCTTCTCAAAGTTAGAAAAGAGTATTCTGGGTGGGGTGGAGGGATTAAAGACTCTCGAGACAAAATTAAGACAAATCACATTATTTTTGTTTGCCTTTGAATTAAACAATGGCAGAAATCCTGTTGCACAGCTCTACATGTGAAGCGGTGGTGAGGTTATCAACAGTGGCAAATCACAGTTGATTATATACTAAAGAGATTAACATACACTTCCATTGTGATTTCAAAGTGCACATGACCATTGCATTGTGTATGAATTATGTGCACCCTTCTTCTTCCATATCTGAATTTGAATATTGACAATCAGCCATTAAGACTGTCCTGAGAATATAATGCAATGGTATTTTTCTCACAAGACCTGAAGAAGAAGTGTTAATTTAATGGTGTTATTAAGTTTCTTATTTGAAAATTATGATTATGGTGAAGACTTAGTAATAATGTTTAATAATGTTTAACTGGTCTTATAAGAAACTATGAGTTTTTTAAACAGCATTTGTAGGACTTTAAAACAGTCTATAACATGGTTGTATTAGAACAGATATACAGTATACTGTATAATCATTGTTAACAAGGTTACGTGGTGTTTGCTCGTATACTTATATTTCTATTTTCTATTTTGGATAACAATAAAAAAATTTTTTTAAAAGAATATAGTGCAGTGGCTTTCCATCTGACTTCCACATCATCGCATGACACCTGTACCACTGATCCAGTTCCGTGAGTCACTTTCTGGTTCTGAGCCCTTTTGGCACACAAAATCCTCCTCGGCCCCAGGCCAGTATTGATGAAGCTTCTGTCCTCCATCAAGGTGCATTCAAGTGGTATTTAATACACTTGGGGACCATCAGCCTTCCCTGTGGACTTTGGCACCCAAGGCCGTTAGTCTTCAGGGTTGTCAGGTTAGTTAACCACTGCCTGACAGTCGCCATTGAGTTGCTGGCAGTATGGTCTACTCTACCATAGCAGGATAACCTGGCACCCAGCAATAGCATTTAATAAACAATGATTTGTGCCTGATGGTAACATCATCACCATATGCAGGTGGAACTATGCAACAGGATTCCAGCTAATAAAAACTTAATATTCTTCTCTCTTTTATTTTTCCTATCCATCCTGCTTGTTAAAGGAAATTCATTCATGGCGGGATGATTACGATTCAGTTATTAATGAAAAGCTCCTAAACTGATTCTAGAATTGATACTGTTATCCTAACCACTGCTTCCTCAGCTGTTCTTTCTCTCTCTGATCAGATTGTTTATTGCTGTTAAACAGTTATTTTTTGCTTTGACTATTAGTCATTGTTCCCATTCACGAAAAAGATAGTACTGTGTGATATTACCCATTGCCTTGAAACGGGCATTTTGAGTTATTTCCCCACCTACCTTATGTTGAATATCTATAAGTGTGTACACATTATGTGGTAGCATTATGTCCTTCAGCATTCTGGCCATTGAAGTTACACACAAAGCCACACAATAGCAAATGGAAAGATGTCTGTGCCCCTCCCTCTCCCTGCTTTGTACATCAGAGATATGATAGTGGGAATTGGAAAGTTTGTGTACTCAACTAGCTGCGGGTAGGTTAATCGCTTCTGCCTGTAGGAGCAAATAATATTTAACCAAGAAAGCCCTCACATTTCATTTTTCAATCAACTCCACTAATCAGTAGTTCTGTGACTCAAGCCAGAGGGCTTCAGCTAAACACAGTGCAACCTTCCACCACATCACATTTTTTTAATTAGTTAAGTGTCACAGTGGAGGGTGAAATTCCTATTTTAGAATGAGAAGGAAGGTTTTAAGATGTGAACACATGAATTTCCTTGAGACCCAAAGGTGTGGGGGTGGAGGAGGAGGAAGAAGAAGAGGAAGAAGAATTGTAGTAGGCTTGCATCTCAGCACAAGTACACCAATGAGAGGGAAGGTGTGTGAGATAATACAGTACTGCATCTCAGGTTGTGAGTATGAAAGAAGACCACAAGGGAAGAGATCAGTAAGAAAAATGGGGTGGTAAGACAGCAGAGTAAGAATATAACAACAGATGTGAGAAACCCACCAGAAGGACCCATACATAGCTGCAGGAGTTACTATTCATATACAGAACATAAGGGATTCTCAACTTGCAGCCTGTGGGCCATATGTGGCCCACGGCACTATTTCATGTGGCACCACCACCACCACCACCACACCAGGAAGTGCCATGTGGTGGAGGAAGGGCAAAATGGCTGCCCTGCCCCTGAAGCAGTCTGAAGGAGCATGACCCAGCCCCACATTCACATGTCTTGCTTGTGCACCCCAGCAACTGCTATACAGAGGTATGACTGCCCATAATACTGGGGATGGGGGCAGCAGGAGCACAACCATCATCACAAAGGAAAAGGAGGAGGATGAGAGTGTGCAAGAAAATGCCTTTTCCCTGCAAGGCACCAGCAGCTTCATGCTCGCAACCCCAGGCAATTTGTTGTGGTTGTTGCTTCAACGGGCATCAGGACCAGGCATTGTTTCCAGAGCTGGTGAAGCAGCAGGTGGAAACAGCAAGGAGCAAGAGGCCTGTGATAGTAGGTGCCAGATTAAGTGTTGAGAAGTGGGGTGACAGTGGCAGGAGCTATTTGAGGGTACAGTTTGACACCCAGTGCCTCCTAGCTATAATGCCTAGCTTTAATGCCTGGTTTTTAATGCTAAGTTTTTAAGCTTCTTTTAAAACTTTTAATTTCTAAATTGGTTTTAAATTGTTGTCTTGCTGATTGTGTTGGGAATCGCCCTGGGTCCCTTCGGGGAGGAGGGCGATAAACAAATTTAAAAAAAATAAAAAATAAAACAGTCACAAACATGCCATTTGTATTTTAGGAAGTTTGTGGCAACAGTCTGGTGCCACAACGTTCCTTGTGTACGCACAGGGAACTGTGCTCCAGACAGATCCCAACCTATGCTTACGCTGGGCCTTTTTAGTCCAGCATATGGTTACTTTTTTTGGCAATGTCTGTTAGGAGGAAGGTCCCCAGGATGTAAATCTTTGTGGTGTTGTGGGGGAATTGGATAGCATTTATTGATCTGTGTGCCTAAGGTACATAGACAAGGGACTACAATGGCTTAGTGGTTAAGATATTGAGCTTGATTACTGGAAGGTTGGCCAGGTCAGCAGTTCGAGACTCAAGTGCTGCATCACAGAGTGAGCTCCCATCTCTTTCCCAGCTCCTGCCAATGTACCAGTGTGAACGCAAGAAATTGCAAGTAGATAAGTAGGTTTCACTTTGGCGGGAAAAGTAACGTCTAGTCATGCCTGCCACATGACCACGGAAGCATCTGCAGTGCTAGCTTTTTGGCTATAAACAGAAATGAACACTGTCCCCTAGAGTCAGATACAACTGACTTTTGAGCAAGGCCGATCTTTACCTTTATCTAAGCAACAAAATATATAATATAGAAATGGCAAAGATGACGGAAGTGCTAGCCCTTGTTATAACTTTTTTCAACATGTCACACATGGGGCAATAAATCTGAAGGACAGAGGACATGTGTTGTATACCAAAGTTTTGAGGCTCAATCTCTTGCATTCCAAAGCATGTCTGTAAAAAAGCCATGCTCAGAAAAGTCTGATTAAGACTGCAAATCCCAAAGTTGCACAGCCAGCAGGACCAGCAGCATTTGAGAATCACTGCCCTTCTGTAAATAGTCAGTTGTTTTAAAAGAAAACATAGTCCACGTGTGTGTAGAGTTTGTATAATTCTCCCCTATTCCTAACTCCCAGGGTGCTCTCAGAAGAAGGGAATGGTAAACCACTTCTGTATATTTTTGGAAAGGGTCGCTATAAGTCAGAATTGACATATGGCAAGCAATTATTATTAACAACATGTGGGCAGGTTAGGCTAAAAGACAGAAAAATTCTTGGCTGAGGAGAGGCTGTAGCTTCACTGTAATAATGTCACAATAAAACTTAATTTCCAACTTCTGTTCTTTTGTGGTTACATAAATCCTATTGCAAGGGTGCAAAAAAAAAAGCCCCATAGATGCTGTGAGACTGCAACTCCTATCTGCCTCAGCCAACATAGCCAATGATAAGGAATACTGGGAGCTGTAGTCTAAATACATCTGAAAGACCACACATTCCCATTACCTGCCCTAATGTCTCTACATTAGCTGCTTTCCAGTGTAGCTATGCCACTTCCACAAGGAGGGATAACAAAATGAGATAATTGAAGCAGTTCCTATCAAATGCTAGCATTTTTTCAACTTTATCGTGTTCCTTAGCCCTGTCAAAACTGTTGATAAGTAATTTTCTGTCAGCTTTCAGTATCTGTGTGGTACAGCAGCACTCCTTGCTATTTCCTAGGAACATAAGCCTGGGAAGCGGGAAAGTGGATTCTAGGGCAGTTTATCCCACTCTTCTCCACTAGGAGGGTTCTCGTTCCTTAAATACTGTATATACTTTGGGACTTGGGCCCTTCCTTATTGACCAGTTGAGACAGGGAATCCATTTAGCTGTTGCAATGATTGCACACTTCTGTAGGACTAATACATTGCAGCATTCCAATGCGAAAATGATATTCTTTATGTCAGAGACATCTGTTAACAAAGTCTGAAATGAGTGCTATTTTCCTGTGAACACAAATTCAGATAAAGAAGCTGAAATCATATACAGGTATCTTGTGGCAGGGAGATGTCAAGACAAAGGTAAAAAATCCAGGGGGGTGCAGGGTGGAAAGGCAATACAGAATTAAGGGACAGAGTTCCTGTTATGATATTCTATGTCCACATATTTGTTGTCGGAAGGAAAATACAGTTCATAGTGCTATTAAAAAAATCCATTCTGATCCTCCTAATCACAGCAGTTTTCCTGAGAAGCAGGTAGAAAGTATGTGTTTTGTTAGTACTGTACTGAAATCTGCAAACATGCTAATGTACTGCAAATCATACAGAGATCTACCACAAGTCCTGAGCAACCTTCTCTCACTTCTTAGATGGAGAGATGGAAGGAAGGGTCCTTCCAAAGCAAGGTCTATATTAATAAGAAGAGCAGTATCCAAAGGTGTCAGTATTCTGCTCTTTTGAATCGTGAGAAATAGTTATTGCATGACCATCCACTGAACTATCAAGTGATTAATGTGAAGGTGTTCAGGGAACTTGAGAAACTACAGTTTAAGAAATCAGATCTCGGAAATGCTACTTTCCGACTACAGTTGCCAGAACCCCTCAGCTAACATGGCTCTTAAATTTTACCAGGTTTTCCATAGGTAATAGGGAGTATGGTGGCTCAAGTGGTTAAGTTGTTGAACTTGCTGACTGGAAGGTCGGAGTTCGATTCTAGGATACTGAATGACAGAGTGAGCTCCAGTCTTTGTTACAGCTCCTGCCAACCTAGCAGTTCGAATGCAAGAAATTGCAAGTAGATAAATAGGGACCACTTCGGTGGGAAGGTAAACAGTATTCCGTGCACCTCAGTGTTGAAGTATGCCTGCCACATGTCCATGGAAACATCTGCAGACTCAGACAGCACTGGCTCTTTGGCTATAAACAGAGATGAGCACTGAACCCTAGAGTCAGATATGTCTGACTTTCAAGCAAGGGCAACCTTTACCTTTACCATAGGTAATGCTACCTTGTTTTTCCATTATTTCTTCTATATTTCTACTTACTATATAAAATCAGGGGTGGGACAGAATAGTTACAAACTGCTTTATAACGGCTAATGTGAACATCCTTTACAGTAGAGATACCCTAGATAAGGGGTCCCCAACCTTTTTTTTCACCAATGACCGGTTTCATGCTAAACAATTCTTCCACGGACAGGCCATAGGAGGGGTCAACATGGAGGAGGGGGTCAGCCACCTGCCTATCTGCTGTGTCTGAAGCTCATGCTCTCGCTTTGTTCACTGGACAGACCCAGTGAGCACGTTGAGGACAGAAAGCTGCCATTGGGACTACCAACGCCACCCACCTCCACAGCCTGATTCAGGACAGCCCATGGTCCAGTACCGGTCCATGGCCCAGTGGTTGGGGGCCACTGCCCTAAATCACACATTCATTAAGGAGAAAGAGGAGGTAGAAAAGGTTGCTTTTGTATGCCATATAATAGACTGTAAAGCAAGGATCAGCCCCTGTACTGAACAGGTGGGGAAAGACTAAATAGAATGTTATTATTCATTGCCCCAGGAATAGAGGTAGAGCCATAATATACAGCAGCATTCAAGAAATACCCTCCCCTCCACAAAAAATACACACACATCCTATTTCTACTACTGTATTTAAATTGTATAGGTACGTGCAGTAAAACGCAAGGAAAGGCAAAAGCTTTTCCATTCAGAGTCAATGACACCAATTTTGATATTTTATTAATGAAGTTCTGTGGGCAAATTCCTCTACAGCGACAAACCCCCCCCCCCCAGCTGTTTGACTGCAACTCATATGAAACAGCCTGACCAAAGCTGACCAATTCAAGCTGCAGCCCGACCTCATCTGGAGGGTTGTGCTTTGCCACTGCTGGGGTCCTTCTGTGGCCTTTGGGTGGATGGGGCATGGAGGAGGTGACTAGGGTCTCCATTTACATTGCCTGATACCAGACCAAGATGCAAAGACATTTATGCCAGGACAGAGGACAGTAAGTGGAGAGTCAATATTATACCTTGTCTTGCACACATAGAGAGACAGGCAGAAATGAGGGAGATGTTGCAGGTTTGTTCTCATTATCCTGACTACTGTAACCATCATTATTTTTTGCTAGGACCATGGTGAAGAAAAGTGTGTATAAACACTTCTGGACTCCTCCAAGCAAGTTTTTTTCACTTGAATCTTACTAAGACAAAGACTTTTCAAGGGACTAAAGAAATGAGGCAGTTCCTGGGACTTAGCAAATATTCTCCACTGAAAAAAATCAAGAAAAGGACATTACAGACAATAGTTAAGAAGAGGATGTCAGTAAATCATTCCTTTGACTACTGCAATTATTGGTGGAAGCGGAAAAGTGTATAAAACTAGTTGTGTACATATCTGTGAGTGCTGCTTCAGTCTGGCTAGTCACTCTAAATCAGGAGTGTCCAAACATTTTGTGCTGTGGGCCAGTCACGTGGTTCAGGGGGTTGGTCACTATGGCCCAAGGGACTGGATTTGGCCCCGACGCCATTTCATCCAGCCTGCGATAACCTCATCACTCTTAGAAACAGAAGTAAAACGCGCCCGTACAGAAGTGTTTACGGGTGCATTTTCCTTCTGCTTCTGGGAGTGACGAGGGTGTTGTGAGCCAGATAAATTGGCACTGGGGGCCTGATCCAGTCCCCGGGCCATAGTTTGAGCACCCCTGCTGTAAATGATGTATCCAAGATAGATTTCACAAAATTCTGTTTAAAAGCTCTGCTAGGCTTCCAGTTGATCGTTGCAGAAGAGAGAATTGCCCTACTATTGTAATTTTTCCAGTGTTCAGTCACAAACATAAATATCCAAAAAGGCCACTCCATGGCACTCACAAGTTTTCTCTCAGTATGCTGATGCCTAAACATTAATCGTGGGGAGGGGTCAGAGAGAGAACAAATAAACAATCTCTTGCATATATGCATTTATTTCTGTCTACCACCCATGTTCTTTAGTAAAATTTACATTCCCTAATATTCACCAAAGAAGCTCTGTATTATTTCCTTATATGGGAATGGGGTGCCTCTGCCAAAATTGACTGAAGCATTGAGCCCCCTACCCCACATCAAAGGGTGCATGTGCATGTGTGTGTGTAAAGAAATGCAGTTAAACACAACCATTGTTTGTTTATTTCTCTAATCCTAATGCCAGCTCAGAGTAAATTATAAGATTATTCATGCTGCCTCATATCTCTGTAGAACAGAATAGATTAGTCTCTTCCAAAGAGTGGATCTATCTTATTTTAGCCCAGCTTTGCAAGACGAGTCCTGGTTACACATTGGTTGCCTGATAGTACTGCTACTGCTGTACTTCCTTCTTCTTTAACAAAGGTAAACACAATAGGTATCTTGTGGGGCAGAAAGCAAACAGAGCCATTAAAAAGTTCCATCACCTGCTAATAGGAATACACTTCTTCCTTGTCTAGGTTAAATGTGAAACTGCCAAAATGAAGGCATCTTTTGGTGAGTTCATTCTGCAGTTCCTTTCGCCTGACCTAGTGTGAGAAAGATTGGCTGGCAACATAGGGCTGCTGTTACCAGGGTATGCCCAATTGTGGTTCAAAAATACCACAACCTTTGAGGAGGCTCTTTCTGTGTACCCCAGGGGTGCTCAAACTTTTCAGGCCATGGGCCCAGGGCCGGATTTACATGAAAAGAGGCCCTAGGCTATTCCACTTATGTGGCCCTTTCACCTCCCATTTTTAGGTTTGTAAATTACATGAGAGATAATAAAATACATAATTACTGTGATATATATCAATATGTTAAAGAATATAGGCCCCTCTTGATCTTGAGGCCCTAGGCTGAGGCCTAGTTAGCCTATAGGAAAATCTGGCCCTGCATGGGCCAGTTACATTGTTGAGTGGGCCAGTCACGTGGTTCCTCCCACCAGAAGTGGAAGTAAAACCCTACCACACATGTGCAAAACGCTGCCATAAATGCACCCGCGTTTACGACAGCCACGGGTGTTTTACGGCAGTGTTTTGCACATGCGTGGGCACATTTAACTTCCAGGAGCGGCGAGGGTGGCATAGGCTGGATTATTAGGTGCCGAGACATAGTTTGGGCACCCCGGTGTACTCCATAGAAACACACTGAGAAAGATATTGTCTGGTTGCAGAAAAGAGGTATCCTGAACAGAGACACTTTTCTCCCACTCAGAGTCTAAATTAGGACTTCTGCTCACTTGGTTGAATTTTAGGACCCTAGACTCCCAACCGATGTTGCCTATGTAAACAGTCTAGACTCCTATTCCTTGCTGCTGTGTTTTAGGTCATTAGCATTTGTTATTTAAATAAGTCTATTTTTGGGATGTGTCAGGTTTATGTATAAAGGAGGAGTGTTTTTCCAGGTACTTTAATTACTTCACAAGAATACTGCAGTCATATTTTAGAATAGTCTGGCAAAGTCTACCCCTCCAGGTATTGCTGGACTGCAGTTCCCAACACTCTTGATCTGGCATAGTCAATACCATGTCTATGCCTACAGCATCCACAGGGCCACAACGGCCCACCCTGTTTTAGAAACAGTGTGTGCCATGATGGATGTGAGGCAGTGAATGGTACAGATTGCCCTGCCAATCTGGATAACCAGCATGGCTGTTGTTCTTAATGGTGGAAAGTAAGACATTGATTGGCTTTGTGTTCCTGGCTTTCTTGTGGATTTGTTACAGGGACAGGTTGTCAATGAATTGTTTTAAATGAAATCTGTAAGGTCTCATGGCTATTGGGATATTACACTGATTGAAACTCACCCACCCCTCCAGCCAAGCCTGGAAACTATTGTCCCTAGATGCTGTTGAGCAATAATTCCCACCAGATTTGCCCAGCTTGGTAAATGCTGAGGGATGATAGAAATATTAGTTCATTAACCTCTGAAGGTTCTTAGGTTTTCTACCTCTCTCTGCCCCAAACTTTGATGTGGGAATTTTGGTTGGGATATGCAGTGGCACTGAGTAGTTTGAACTTGGCTATTTTTCCTTCACGTTTTCATAAATGCTTATGTGGAATAATGAAGTTGTCGCACTGAAAACAGGTTCTAACCCTAAATTCTGTGAGACTCTGGGGCAGTTTAACTGTTATCCTTAGTCTGTGAGATTGAAATAATTAGTTATTCCAATTTTATAGAAAGATATAGTTTGGTTTTGAGAGCTTTGAATGTTTCAGAAGAGATCAAAAATTGATGCATTTGGGGGAGGATGGAGAAATGTGTGTGTGAGAGAGAGAGATGGTTTTTCCCACCTCATACTCGCAAATTCAAAAAACTGTGCAATTTGGTATGGCTTAATTTATCAATGAGGGACTGCAGTGGCTCAAGTCACTAAGACGCTGACTGGGAGGCGGAAGGTCAGCAGTTCAATTCCTGAGTGCTGCAGGATGGAATGAGCTTCCGTCTCTGTCCTAGCTCCTGCCAACCTAGCAGTTCGAAAGCAAGAAACTGCAAGTAGATAAATAGGGACCAGTTCGGTGGGAAGGTAACAGCATTCCATGCGCTCCGGTGTCATCATGCCTGCCACATGACCATGGAAACGTCTGCAGACAGCGCCTGCTCTTCGGCTTAGAAACAGAGATGAGCACTGACCCCTAGAGTCGAATACGACTGGCTTTCGAGCAAGGGATACCTTTACCTTTAATTTATCAATGACAGGTACTGGGTTCAGTTCCTGTTCACATAAAAGCCACATAGAAGTCATATCCTCTCTCTGTAGAGGTGTGGAAAACAATTAGATTTCGCATTGGGGGGGGGGAAACTATGGCACTCTGCACATGCTTAAAGTCACTAGTTCTTTTATGTTAAATTTCTGGTAAGAGGAAAGGACTTTTTTCCCCTCGTGTAGGTGTTTAACTCACAGCCCCACAACTTCATGAAGTCATAAACTGCAGCCCCTTCTTTTATCGACAAAATTGTGTTTTTCTTTTGTGGATGCCGTTCCTACAGATTCTGAGCTCTCCCACCTTTGCATCCAAATAGACAGATTCCTTGAAGCCAGTCAACACACACAAACACACACCAAAATACCCATCTTTTTTCTTAAACCAAAAGATTTTACTTTTTATTTTTCCTCCCAAAAAAAATATATTTTGCAAAGGGACAGGTCCCCCCCCCCCGCCCCGGTCAAATTTGCAGCTGTCCCGATGCATCGCTACGTCCGCTGGTAATAATAAATAAAGGAGCTCGTTTTGACTGGTGTGTGTGTGTGTGTGTGTGTGTGTGTCAACTGGCTGCATTTGAAAATCTGTGGAGCAGAATTCCTGTGTTGAAGGCCAGTCTCTCTCTCTCTCCCTCTGCCCTCATTGATTTGAGGCGGGGAGGGAAGGAGGGAGGGAGGCAGGCGGGGGAGGCGCTGCTGCTTGGGTGGTCTCCTCTCTCCCCACTTTGGTGAGCTGTTGCTTAGCAGCTAATAATAGGAGATGTTTGCGGAGTAATTTGCCTCTTCCTCGGCCAATGGGAACCGGGGCACTTTCCCATCAAACCCAACCTTCCCCTCTCTCTCTCTCTCTCCCTCCCCCCCCTCCCCACCCCGCGCTCTTCTTTTCAGGACCTGGAAGGAGGGCTGTTTGTTCCAAATGTTGGTGGGACGGCATCTGAAGCGCACTGCACCGCCGGGCACCGCCGGGACGCCTCGCTCGCTCTCGGGGACGGCGGCGTGAGCTCCTTCCGAGCCCGGGGCTGAATCGAAGGGGAGAGGCGAGCCAGGCGGGGCGGCGCCGAGAGGGCGCTTTTGGGGCGCGCTTGGATGGCCCCGGAATCGCCCCCATAATGTTCCCATGGGGCCACTCTGAAGCCTCGGTGGACCTTGGGCTTCCGTGGATTACCGCCCCGGGGAGATCGCCGGCGCCTCTCTGCCTCTTAGCCCGGTACCGTCCTCGCCCGACCCCGGAGCATGGCTTCGGACCGGCCGGTCCCTGGGGCTGGGGGCTTCTTTGGAGAGCTCCCGCCGCCGCCTTACACGGCGGCCAACTCGGATCTACTCCGCAGACCCAGCTACTGCCACGCTGCCTTTGCTCTGAAGCAGATCTCCAAGGTAAGGAGGGGAAGGGGATGGAGAGGCGCCTTTCCCACGGCTGGGGACGGGGGGGGGGGGCGCAGAGTAGGGGAAAACGGGGGGCGATCCCCATCCACAGCTCCAGGGCAGGAGGCACAAAAGAGCGGGAGAGCTGTGGGGTGGCCGATCATCCCGGTTCTTTGGGGGGGCGAGGAGCCGAAGGGAGGGCGTGAACTCGCAGCCTGAGTGCTCCCAACAGAGCCGGTCCCGGTTGGCTTATGGAAAGGGGAGATGCGATGGAGCCGGCCAGGGAGAACTGCGGCGTGTAAATAGGGAACTCGAGAGAGGCCTGCCCGCAGCCGGATCTGCCGGAGGAGGGAAGGGGAGTTTAGGCAGAAGGTAACAGAGGTTGGGTGAGACTGCGGTGGCTTCGTGGTTAAGACGCTGATCTTGACGACGAGAAGGTCAGCAGGTCTGCAGTTTGAGACTCGAGTGCTGCACGACGGACTGAGCGCATCTGTCCCAGCCCCTGCCAGCCTAGCTATTAGAAAGGAAGAAATTACAAATAGATAAATAGGTACCGCTCTGGTGGGAAAGGTAACAGCATTCCGGGCACTCAGGTGTCTATTCATGACTGCCACGGGACTATGGAAACGTCTGTAGAGGCAGACAGCACTGCAGAAGAGTAGGGTGCCTTGGCGGGGCCCCGTATAAAAATTTGTTTGGGGGCCCTTAGGAAGGGTAAAGATTTGTTTTGCTTACGCACGTTGCCCCCCCCCCCCGTGGCCCTGGGGCCCCGTATAATTGATACGGCAGATACAGCGGTAGCTACGCCTCTGCAGCACTGGTTCTTTGGCAATAAACACAGAGATGGAGATGATTGGCTTTCCAATAAGGGCAGAAGAGTAGCGTGCCTTGGCGGGGCCCCGTATAAAATTTGTTTGGGGGCCCTTAGGAAGGGTAAAGATTTGTTTTGCTTACGCACGTTGGGGGCCCCTATGGCCCGGGGGCCCCGTATAATTGATACGGCAGATACGGCGGTAGCTACGCCTCTGAATAAGGGCGACCTTTACCTAATAGGGGCTGGAGTATGAGAGTTTGGGTAGCTTTCTTCTTCATCTGCTTGTTTGGTGAAAGGACCTTGGTGATGGAAAAAAGATGGAAAGTGTAGAAATGCCATCAAGAGAGTGTTGGAAAGTTTAGTAGGGGCAAAAGGGAGTACTGTACTTAAGAAAAAAGGGAGGACAGCTCATGTATCCTTCTTCCCCCTCTCCCTGCCAAGCCATATAGCTGACAAATTAACCTGGTGATCTTTACAGCATCTCCAGTTGTGGATGCAAGAAGCCTGCAGGCTCCATTCAGCCCTGCTGGCTGGGGATTCCCTGTAGGTGAGGGATGTACTTGGGACAGAGGAGATAAAACAGTCCTTAAGGTGGAAGCAAAGGAAGGGAGTTCCTTGTTTAGACCCACAGCTCCCTGGGCTAGAGCTCTGTGGACCCAAACTAACACCTTAGTTTTTTGCTGGCCTGTTTCTCATGGCATGGCCATCTAAGTTTCAAACCGTGATCCATCCATATCTAAAGATCACATGTTTATCTGGAGAAATCCTAAACCAGGGATTCTCAACTTTGCAGCTCATGGGTTGGATGCGTCGCAGCACCATTTCATGTGGCCCCCACTGCCTCCACCACACCAGGAAGTGCCATGTGGTGGAGGAAGGGCAAAATGGCCATCCAGCCCCAGAAGCTGTCTGAGGGAGCATGACCCAGCCCCTGGCTTTAAAAGGTTGAGAACTCCTGTCCTAAATGGATGGGCAATTGACTTCACATTTTGCTAGCAAATGGTTATGCACACTCAGGCCCATGAATCTGTGATCAAGGTCTTACTGGGAGGCAAATGCTACTTGCCTTAACACCAGTATCAACAGCCCTAGGAAAAATGTTACTGCTCCCTTCCTGTACCAAGTAACTCTCCATTTCTTTCTCTAGGGCAAGGCTGTGGGCCAGAAAGCTCCACTGTGGCTGCGGGCTCAGTTCCAGGCTCTGCTGTTTACGCTTGGTTGCTGGATCCAGCATCATTGTGGCAAAGTACTTTTTGTGGGGCTCCTGGTCTTTGGGGCACTGGCTGTTGGGCTGCGTGTTGCCTCCATTGAGACAGATATTGAACAGCTGTGGGTGGAAGGTAAGTTTCCTCCTGGGTGGTGTGAATGATGGAGTGGGTGTGGAAGATGAAGTGGAAGACAACGGAATTGTGGTCTTCACCTGGAGCAGCCTTTGAAGAGAGATGTTGGCAGCAGGATCCATCTCTAAGCTCATTGTCTATGCAAATTCCAGTTGGGAAAATGGTTTCTCAATGTTGGCACCTGGTCTTCTTGGAGCAGGTACCAAGCAACATTTCTATGTTTATTTGTTTGTATATGATGAAAAAAAGCTTGAATCCTTCATGCTTTGAAGGAAGAGAATTCTCCATTTGAGAAGAGTTTGAAGGCATGGCAAAAAACAAACCCATACTGTTCTGTCTTAAGAGCCACTGGGCAAAAGGTAAAAACCCTTAGGGTGAAAAAACCTAAAATGAGAAGTACATGGGGAAATCGCTGAATGTTTCCTGTGTGTGTGTCCCATTGATATGAATGAGAGCTGAATTAAAACATACTTAGGACTTTATGCAAGTCCATTCAAGTTCAAGGGACAGCCTCCAGAAATGTTTTCAAAGGGTTGTTCCAGTGGTTTTAAAGTCAGATCCATATTTCTAGTTGAAATTGTAATTTTTTAAAAATGTCTGGTAAAGATTACCCTATATGCAAATGATAAACACTGCTTGTTAATCTTAAATGTTGGAATGGAACCTTTCCATATTTTTATGTAGACTTGTGGGATGTCAGTCGGAAAAAAACAGGGTTGTCCAGAGTGCCACTTCATTCAAGAGTTATGGTTTTGATTTAGCTCAGTAAGGAGATGCATCATATTCATGATAGGCAGTTTCCAAAGTATAGGAGAAGGACAGACCTCAAAATGTAGTTAAAAATTTGCACTTGGCACAGTTTCCATGCTTTCTCCTACTCAGTTTCTCCTACAGGGTCTGATGAGTATACTTCAGCAGTAGAAACTTACTTATATTGTACCCTTTGCCCATTTTCCAGGCAGAAAGGGCTCATGATTATCTTGTAGAACAGCTTCATATCTAAACCAGCAGACCTCCCCCTTTTAAAAAAATTGTCCATGTTTGGTAAATTTTTGTTGTGAGAACCTGTGATTACAAGGCACCAAACATTGGAAAATATCTCTCTCACAACCTGAGGTTTAGCCACTCTTTTTCCCACCATTTTCCAGTGAGATATAGTTTAGTTTCTGTGTTGAACTTCTCCCAGTATGTATATGTCTGCATACATCTTTCTATGCTGTTCTGTGTTTGTCTGTGCATGTTGTAAGCACATACAATCCAGATCTCTATCAGTGAAAATACATGCCTCCACAAAATTATTCTACAGAAGTAATTAAATTCTTTCCCCCTTCTCAGAGGAGATTTTTTTTCTCCTTGCCATCGGGCTCTGCTTGGTGCATTACATTATTGATATTAAAATCCTAAATTACTTCTCTGAGAGTGGTGCTGAAGGAGAGGATAATTACCGTCTACAACAGAGCTGTCAATTGAAATTTGATTTGGGTCACACTTTCTGCCAGCTGGGAATGGAATCAGGTTAAAGCCGAAAGCAAAAAGGGTCACTCAGAAGCAAATCCTAATTTCCTACTGGAAACATTTGATAAAAATGATGCCTTTGTTATTAATAAGTTCGGCATGCTACGGTTTCCCCCTTCTCAGCGCTGCTCTCCGTTCATGTGGCAATTCATGGGGTCTGCTTCTTGCTTCCCATCTCCTGTTACTGCAGTCTCTTCTCTTTTTTCAACACTAAGTTCTGCTGAGTTTTCACACCCTGGGATTTTTATTTTATTTTACTTTACTTTTTGCAAGCAGCCTGGGAGCTTTCCAAGAGCAGATGTTTCTCTGTGATGACTGTCAGCAATCTTTGGTGTTCTACACCTCCTCCCTCTCTACAACCCCAGCTCCATGTGTGGTCCTAAACTACTCTTGGACTTTGTTCAACAATGGAAGCAACTTTACTCTTCCTCCCTCCCACTCTCTTTAAAATAAAACCCACACTCATATGAATGCCAGTAAAGTTTACCCACCTGTTTCACACAGTGAAGGAGAATTGGAAGGGGGGGCCCCTCAACCTTAGCCACCATCCCTCCTTTTTTCCTTGCCTCTGTCTTATAAGAAGCTTGTGGCAAAAAGGAGATCAATCAAAACCTGCAGCTGTTAAACATTTAAAGAAGGGAAATCCCCTTTTTGTAACCAACACATCTAAGCCCAAATCATGAACATCCCCTGAGAACCTGCACAGTTGAGCTTATAATTATTTATTGCTTTTGATGCTGACACTTGGACACCCTTCAGAAATATTCTTCATCTTGCTTGTTCCATCGATGGCTGGTGGTTTGCAAGACAGAGTTGAAAGAGCCTGACTCTAGGACCCAGATGTGTACATATGGGTGCAGAAGAGGGAACCATCTTTTGTAGTACACTTTTTTTGAGAAACTTTTTGCCCACATTTTGTATGTTTGCATTTATTCGCTTTGTGATGAAATGTTTACTAGTATAGATTTCTTTGATTTTTCCACATTAGAAATGATATATTGCAGCTAATAATGGAAGCATCTATATTTTTGTTTATATCTTCTATGTCCTTGGAGAAAGACTTATCCTCTTGGATGGTTGACATTTGTCGAACAGGGATTTGTAATATTGACCCTCAGTTGACTGCTTGATGTGTGGAATGAAAGCTGTCTCAGAAGAGCTGGCATGCAAACAAAAAATAACAGCTATAAAGTAACTTGCCTTGTTTTCCTGCCTTTCTTCTGTTCTGTAAAACTCTACTGTAGTTCCTTGGTTATTGTACTGCAGTCTCTTTTTCTCAGAAACACATAGTCTTAGGCCACTGCTATAAAGATGTGTTTTTAAGCTGTCCTGCATTACTTTTTTTCCCTGTTGTTCTGGATCACTTAAATCAGAAGTTATTCACGGTCAGTTCTTTTTTTCTAGATCAGAAACACCTTCAGCTTAGGTCTTTTTACCTCTGTGTTGAGTTACATACAGCACTCATTGTGTACAAAAGGACAAACCTGTTGAATCCGTGAATTATTCACAGGGTGTTCAATAAATGAATCACAGAATTTATACCACTTTTGGGTTTTGTTCAAATCATACTCTTTACCATTTCTAATTTTACCTTGGCTCTCAATGTATACCTCTTGGACATAGATGGGGAAATGTATTTTTACTGAGGGCCACCTCAATAAAACCTCTTCTGCTACCCACCTATTCTGCAATTCCACTGTATACCATATGTGAAGGTTCTTATTTTCCAGTTGCTCAAAGATGCACCTTGAATTTAGAGTATAATTTAGGCAAGAATTAAAGTCAGGGAGCCATCCTTCCAGGACTATTAGAACGCCTGATTCTGATTGCCTTCTTGTTGGGCATCTATTCTCTTCTTCAATGTAACTAATTTAACCTGCCCATTTGAAGGAATCTAACTGCATTTACTGTGGGCCAAGAGACCTCCGAATATTCACAAAGAAACTGGGGAAATTAGGTCTCTTTAGGACTGGCATTTTAGTTTTGGTAACAATATAAATGTTGAGGTGTTGGAGTTGAAAAATAAACTGGAGCAAATAGTATGAGCTTGTGCTATATCTGTTTAATATAGCAGCATTTAACATTATGTAGCTATAATTCTGTATCCTCTAGGGAAAGTCTAGGGTTAATTGCAGAGGAAAAAGCAAACTGCATGTAAAAAACTTACGGTAAGTTTTTACTCAATATTGATAAATTGTGTGGGAATTCCTAAATTCCTGAAACTTCAGGCTTGATTGTAAGCTGGTCATTTTTGTTCTTTCACCAGAACTCCACTGGGGCTCCCATCTCATACATATGTAACTAGGAGAACCTACTTTTAGCTCTGCTGGTTTGTCAGACTGGGATAGCTGGGCCACAGTTTGCTGGACATCTAGAAGTAACCTTGAAGATGGTTCAGAGGCTTCAGCTGGCTCAAAATACCACTGTTTGATGACTGAATGGCATGCAGTGCTGGAGTTGTATTAAACTATTGTCATCTCTGCTGGTTGTCTATCTGTTTTTGAAGGTGACATCAAAATATTGACCATGCAAAGTCCTAAAAGATGTGGTATTTATTTGAATGCTTTTTTTAACCTTTTAAACATTTGGAGGACAGCCTATTCACTATTCTACCTATGGGTGATGCCTGGAGAGTTGTGACCTGAGTGAGAAACTTCTTAGTTATGGAATTCTGTACCTCTGGAAGTGTATCAATTGTCTTCAGTAATTTTGCTGGTGACCTAAGACAAACCTGTTCACTTTTAATCCCTTTGATGCTTGTTGACAAACTTTTGGGGTCTTCTGTTTATTGAACAGCCTACTGCATATCTGTGATAACCAAGACTTATGCTTGTTTTTAACCAGACTTTAAAAGTTTTTAGTTGTGATCTTTCATTAGTGTGTGTGTTTTGTACCTGTACATATTAAATGATTTGTAATACTTTTTTTAATGGACCATGTGAATTTCCTAATATATATGAGAGGCCAGAAATATCATGTTGTATCTATGCTTCCTAAATATCTATAACTTCCCTTCACTCTATCTATTGGTAGGCATTCTGGGAAATATCTTTACTCATAAGAAAAACTGAGACTAACGTTTCAGAAACAGTAAATGACCAGGTGATATACCTGTATCTGAACTGCATCAATTCAAATTGCAGGTGGGTCTCACATGACTGTATTAGCAAAATCAAATACACTTATATATGGCCCCATAGTGCTTAGTGCACACTCTGGGCAATTCACAAGTTAATTAGCATTTTGCCCCCAACATGCTGGGTACTCATTTTACCGACCTGGGAAGGATGAGTCAACCTTGATCCCTGTCAGGATTGAACGCACAACATTTTGGCTGCAGTACAGCAATTTAACCACCAGGGCTCTTCAGTATATATACCATGATTCTTCTTTATATAGTGTTTCTCCTGTACTTAGAAAACTGGACCAGATAATTCTAGCTGGAGAGATATTTTATTTGAATATTAAAAAGTAGCTGATTATGAGAGTAATAACCTGCATTATCATGGCACAGTTTTGAAATGCATTTGCCACTTTATCTAATATTTGGGAGAATTGAACCTAAGAAAAGGCCTTAAAAAGTCCCTACCCAATCCATCCTCTAATAACATACAAACACTAACTGTCCAAATATTTTATTTGCTGTTTAGTTCTCAGTAAAATTCCAAAAATTTTGACCAGTGAACTGGAAATGGGGAGCATTTAGGAATCAGCTACCTCAGTGCAAGGATATACTGTCCATGCCTACATTGCTCATTCTGGGCAAGAGCTAGTGTGGGCAGAAATTGGCGGTAGGCACTTTCAGGTAAATCTTATCAAAGACACTTGCTGTTGCCATAGTTATGATCAAAAATAGACTCATTCAATGGGAATTAAGCTTAAACCTTAGGATTTGAAAATGAGTTAGCATTTGGGAGGCAAAAGGTCAAGGTTGATTTATAGGCTAAGAGTGACCTCAAAGGAAAGAAAGTTTAATCTTTAACCAGGACATTTTAGCGTAGCTATGTGGCTGCAGGGTCTTTTTAAATGGCTGCTGCTACTGGATAGTTGTCCTGCCAGAGGAAATGCTTTTATCTTTGCATTCCTCAGAGTTTGGGCAGGCTAAAACAAATGCTGGAAGATTTTTTTCCCTGGCTTATATTGGAATATGCAAATGTTGAGAACAGATGAGGAACTGGATGGATAGTTCTTGGGCGAATGAACATATTAAAGAAGATATCAAATACCATGGGGATAATGCCAATATGCAGTAATCTAAAAACACTGTTCAGCAAACTTGTGGCTGTTTCAGTAGCTGTTTTAAAAATGATGGACAAGATTTGTTCAGCCTTGAATAGATTCCACTATCTGGAATAGTTAAGGCCAGTTTGGATTGCCAGCAGTGGCTTTCACTCTTTAATGGATAAAGGTGTTATAAGACTTCTCACTATGGGAAAGAGAGATCTTTTTGACAGAATCATAATCAGTAAATATGAGACTAGGGGTTTTTTTCCTATCAAAACTAAAATCTGTAATGCAGCAATTATTTTATTTGGGAAGCAAGTTTTTTGACAGTTTTACCTCGCTGCCTGTGAGATTCCAGATCTATGTCAATCTTGATACTTCCTATTGAGTTTCCCTAAGAGGAAAATAAATTGGAGTTTGGGATTTACTATGTGACTAAGTTAGTTTGTGGGAAAGAGAAATTGTGTGATTTGGACGTCTTGGGCATAAAGATCTGGTATGTGCTTCAAATGAAGAAAGAACTTAAATCCTGTTGCTTTTTCATCTCAGTCACAGGATCCATTTACTATTGGATTATAAAAATGCCTCATCTTTCTATCAATTTAGGACACCTAAACTGTCAGTTTGAAATCTTAGCACAAACAGTTTCTACGGACATTGCTGGGGCTCAGAGGTGGGAGAGATCTATCACCTGTCAGTTCCTAGATAAAGCTGACAGATTTAATTTGGTATTTCAGCACACTGGAGAGGTGAAACTATATTTGAATTGGGTCCGATGTCATCATGTTTGAGGGTGGAGAGGAACCATGTGGAAGCCGACCATGTGAGGAATGCTAGATGATCCAGCACATGTTCAATGAAGCTTTTCTACTCTGGAATCTACTTGTGAACAGATAAATAAACCCTGGATGTGGGGCCTGCATACCTCACTCATAAGAGCAAATAAACTAGGCCCCCAAGGCAGCTGAGTGCAGAGGCCAAGAGGCCTTCAGTGTATATATGCAAGTAATATTCTTGGGTGGGCAGCAGAGGTGGGTGGCCTAGTGCCTCCAGAAGGCTCCGAAATGGCCTTGGTGCTGATAAGGGAGAGAGGATGACTCTGAAAAGCCTGAGGCCTATGGAGAAGATGGGTGAGCTGTACAAGACTGACATATGTTTCCCATAGTATTGGACTCTTGCATTCTTCAAAGGCAAAGGCAACAGAATCAGGCTGACTACAAGAGAAGTTTAAGGTCTTGCTTAGGGATCATGACAACTGTCAAACAGAAAAATAGACTGAACAAGCAAGCCCCAAATTATTGTGATGCCAGAAAAGTATGTGGATCAGACAATCAAGGGAGAACCTAGGCAGTTTATAGAGGCAGTGTATAAATTTAAGGCATGTCAAATTTCTTTCATAAGGAAATGTATCAGGTTGCTACTGAGGCACACAGTTTCTCCATTATTTTTGGAGTGTGTCCCAACGTATTTTTCCTCAAACTCTCCAAAATCATATAGACAATTTACATTGTTTCCAGTGATTTGTTCTTTTATCTCATAGTGATAACTGCTGATATGATTTTTCAATTTGGCTAATAATCTGTTAATTTTCTATTTTTGTGAGGCAGCACTTACCCTCCCCCAATAATATAAAATAAATAAACTCCAGTTGTGGAGGTTTTGGAAGATGTTAAATCCCTCTTGAAGCCTTGGTCAATTAATTTCCAGGATATATCCTTAATCACCTTGGATTTTCATTCACTATTCCCCTCTCATCTCCTTCCTTCACATTATAGCTGACAAACTTGAGTTCAAAACCTTTGGCATAATCAGTGATAAATCTAAGAGGTTTTTAATTTATCCAGAAACCCATAGGTATCATGTAGATACAGTAATACCTCGGATAATGTTTACCTCGGATAACGCTAAAATCGCATAACATTAAGTAATCTGGGGAGGAGAATTGGATCGAATAACATTAAGGTCCTATGGGATGGATCGGATAACAACCGCTAAAGCCTGTGCGGTTACAATGTATCTCTATGGAGCTTTAACGTTATCCAATACATCCCATAGGATTTTAACATGTATCGGATAACACTAAAAATCGGATAACACCAAGACTTGTGGAACCAAGTCTTAGCGTTATCCGAGGTATTACTGTATATTAAAATGCACCTATGGGAAAGAAATTTTCTGTTGGTCACAACAGGACAATGCTACTACTAGTGACAGATGAAAATAATGACCTAGTGAGGAACATGGGAGAAAACCATCAAAGGGGAAACACTTGTTTTCTTTATCAGCAGATCATTATTTATATTTTCACTGATTTGGAATTAATGTCATTGGTAGAGAAACACTGGTGATAAGCAAACATGGTTTGTATGAATGCCAGAAGAAAGAGTCCTTTAGAAGTTTTTACCTATACTATTTATTACTGTTGCTAATAACTGTTACGTGGTCACTCATGTGAACACTGCTCTCAGTATTTAATAACATCTACAAAATAAAATTGTTCTGACATAAAAAATAATGTGTTTGAGGAAACATAGTCCTTTAAAACAGAGAAAGAGAGAGCCCTTTACCTATTATCCTCTACGTCTGCTTTGTTTCCTACCTCTGCTTTGACATTTGCTCTTAGAGGCATCTTCTACTGTGACCATGGCTGGTTTTGAAAGGATCTTTCTTTTCTCAGACTAGCTCAAACTTGCTAGAGTTGCCACTCAGGCTGTTTCAATTTCCCAAAGAATTGAAGAGTTGGGGGGGGGGGGGAGGAAAGAGCTCCTTTTGTTGTTGGGTGGTGGTGGTAGTCAAGTGAAGAGCGGGAGGAAGGATGCTTCTTGAGAAAGATGGGGTCTACGCATCTCCGTGATGTGGTTGTACACATGGAGTTTTAATTTTTAAATAAAATGTGGAGAAAGGTGCCTGGCCCAGCCATAAAGATTTTATTTTACTTTTTAATTTTATTGGCAAGGGTTTATACGCAGGGACAGAAAGTGGAGAGAGAGTGAGGAGGAAAGAATGTTATTCTCTGGTCCATCCCCCCTGGCTTGGAAAAGTGGTCTGAGTTCAAAAAATTCATTTCTTGCCTGAATGAAGGCAGCAATGTGGAAAAATTTCGCCATTCAGAGGGGGATGAATGTATGTTTCAACCGCACATTAAGTCACATTAGCAGGCAGTGGAGTGCTTAATGTGGGCATTTTTCACAGCGGCCAACAGAGGGGATGATTAGCATAATTAGTCCAGGCAACTCTATACATATGGAAATGCCAAATGCGTAAATGCCAACACCAGTGGAAATTTATGTCAATGCTGACAGGAGTCTTAGCAGTGAATGGCTCCCAACTGAATCTCTTTTAGACCCCTTTTTTGGGGGGTGGGGCTTTCCCCTCATCTATGGCCAAGGCTCCTTCAAGCTGTTCCTCTCCCCATCCCAGCCCTCCACACTGGGAACCTGAGCCCTTCGGATTTCTGGTAAATAAAGACATTAATTTAGGTCTGGGATAAACAAAAGGCCTGGCCTGGCCTGGGGAACAGGGAGTAGGCCTCCAGTGGGTCTTTCAGTGTTCTCCTTAAAGCCAGCTCTCCCCCCATCCATCCAGCCTGCCTGCCAGCCACTCCACCCCCTCGGCCCCTTGTTTATTTAGAAAGTCATCGCCACTGTCTTTGTCAGGCTAGGTTTGTTAGAGAACAAGCACTGAGGGACACAGGGCTGCACATCTCCCCCAGCCTCCAGCAATGTTTAGCCCCAGGGTGTCGGTTTAATGGGGTGCCAGAGCACCCTTCCTCCTCTCTCTCTCTCTCTCTGGAAGGGGATCCTTTTTTGCCATGGCGAGCAGCATCCTGGGTGGACGTGTTTTGACAGCCATAGGCCAGCTAACGGCTGGCGGGCCTTTCAGAGCAGCCGGGGACAGGTAAAAATGGCTCTTTTAGCCTGCCCCCAGCGAGACTTCCTCCCAAGCAGCATGGCTCCTTTCACAGCCTCCCTAATCCAGCTAATCCGCCCCTCAACACTTTGAAGGTGGCCCACGGCATGGGCGTGCATTGCTGTGTTGAGGACGCTGCAAGAAATCAGATTCAGCTGCGGCTGCCACGACCATGAGGGAGGGAGGGAGGGGAGTGTTTGGTTGCCTCTCTTTACCCTTCGCCATCCTTCTTCTTTCTGTGCTAGTTTAGGCCTGGTGGAAGAATCAGGTCTCCACATGGACATGGAAGGGTCACAGCTGTCCCCTTGCTCTCCATTATGACCATATTGTTCAGTTTGTTGCTGATGGGAAGAGTCATGGATTAAATCAAAATATAAACATAATGAGGCCTCCATTTCAGCCTGGCTGCATTCCAAGCCCATTTGGCTTGTACCCTCTTCAGATCAGGCAACTTGTAATTTTTTTTAAAGGAGAAGATTTTTAGTTCTATAGCAGGCAGATACTGATCTTTTTTTAATATTGTAATTTTGGCAAAGATAATCTTTAAATAAAGAGGTTCGCAAATACAGTTGTAATAAAGGTCCCTAAATTAAGAGGAAACATGTCCAGTTGAAATGGAGAAGGTTGGGTGGAAGACAGATAATGTTCCTCCCTAAAATATTGTCTTTTACCATACTCTTGGCCAGAACAACAAATATGCAGTATTTGATTGGTTATTTTTAATAATAGTGTTTGCTAACCTTTGGTTTTTGGACTTCAGTTCCCAGAAGACTAAGTCAATTACCCAAAGCACTGATGAGCCAATGTACTGACTTAGGCTTCTGGGAATTGAAGTTCCCCTGTGGGGCATGGGCCCCACTTTGGGAACCACTGGTTTAGAGTGAGTCCTAAAGTAAGAAAGTATGGTATTAACATAAATGACATTTAATCATAATCACTTATACCGGTCTAGTTCATTTTTGTTGCTGATTAAAAAGTGTTTTACAGTATTTAATTTGGACTCAGAATGATTAAGATACAGTAATACCTCGGATAATGCTAAGACTTGGTTCCACAAGTATTGGTGTTATCTGATTTTTAGTGTTATCCGATCCATGTTAAAATCCTATGGGAAGAATTGGATAACGTTAAAGCACCATAGAGATACATTGTAACCGCACAGGCTTTAGCGGTTGTTATCCGATCCATCCCATAGGACCTTAACGTTATTCGATCCAATTCTCCTCCCCAGATTACTTAACGTTATGCAATTTTAGCGTTATCCGAGGTAAACGTTATCCGAGGTATTACTGTACTGTACTGTGGAACTGCATTAATCATATTGTGATCATATGTATATTCATACTATTGTGATCATGTGCATAATTTTCCATGCTAGCCCAAGCCCAAAAGAAACTGATTTTACTAGTAGTGAGTGGTAGCAAGTGCTTCTTGTTACTGAGTTGCTGTCACTTTTTAAAATCAAGTGTGTGTGTGTGTGTGTTGTTTTGTCATTGCATAGGACAAAACTGCACTTAATTAAATGTGCAAGACATTTATTTTTAAAAACCTTGAACAGAAGGGGAGAACTTAAAAAGTAAGCAGTATTATATTTGGTTGCAAGTATGTACGTAATTCACTTGAACAGCAGAGGCATAATGAAAACTGTAAGATCAACCATAGTAATGTAGGACAGATGCGCTTGTGCCCTATCAATTTTCCAGGTCCACAAAATAATTATACAGTAGTATCGTGGGGCAAGACAAAGGTGATATCTCCCAAATTACAAATCTCTTTTCCATTTACTTATCTGTAAGCAGTCTTTGTTCTCAGTTGGTGGGCTGGACTAGGACAAATAAAAAAGATATGAGATGACACTCTATAAGGCACACAACCTTTCTCTAAAGAGTAGTTAGCATATTACATCTTGTAGAAGGCTTAGGATGTAGGTGTAGACCATACGGCTCTCACCACAACATAAATATTCTCTAAGTAGCTTTATAACAGGGATTCTCAACCTGCAGCCCATCGGCCAGATGTGGCCCAACCACCACCTCCAGTACACCAGGAAGTGCCATGTGGTGGAGGAAGGGCAAAATGGTTGTCAGGCCCCTGAAGCTGTCTGAGGGAGCATGACCCGGGCCCCAGCTTTAAAAGGTTGAGAACTCTTGCTTTATAAATTCCATTGGTACATTGTCTATCAATAAAGGTCAGCTTATATGGATATCTGAGTGTATTATGTATTATCCGCTTAAGTTATCAAATGGCCAGTGGTTCTTGGCTGTTGTGGATAGACTACTAGCCCTTGACACATGATGTCTACATTCACTTGAAGCTTCAAAAGGGAAGCTTCACTGTGGCAACATGAGGATCCATTCTGTAAAACAATTTGAAAGGCTAAAATCCTATTTAAATCAATGGAACATAAAGTGATATATAGGATCTTTTACTTACATAAGCACTGTTCTTGTGTCAGCTAAGAGCATCTTTAGGATTACTGCATTGGATATGCTGGTGCAAGAGGTCCAGGATACTTATTATACAAGTGGCATTCAAATCAAACTGTTTGCACTATGGTCATTGTGCAGATAATTTGATAAAGAAGTGTAATGGCCAAGATGACTGAGATCAACTGAGTTTCCTGTGTTTCAGTCTTGGAAAAGCACCCTTTTTGAGACTAGTAGAGATGAGAATGCGTACAAGAGGGCCATTACCAATGTTGAACTACAGAATGCATTTTCGAAGCCAGTGGATCTCTGCCTGATGAATAAAAGTTTTTATTCCTTTTCATTTTTGAGGCCAATATACTATTTTTTAGATTCTCAATGTTTTGAACTGTGCCTCTTTAAGGAACTATTTATTGTAATACCTATCATTACAAATTTAGCAGTCCTCCTAAGATTATCTCTACCTGAAAGTCCATGATCACAATTACTTATAGGCAGGAGAAGGACTTGCTTCTCTTTGAACTGTGCAAGGCCTGTTTTTTGTTTGTTTGTTTATAAACACTAAGGACCTGCGGTGGGCCAAATGTTTAAGACACTGAACTGCTCGGTGCTCATCAGTTCAACAGAATGAGATTAGAACTAGAATGGGTTCTTCAGTCAGCTGTCATTCTGTCGTATTCTTCAAAAAGAGAGAGACTAAAAAGCATTTCCTTGTGTACTCTGTATCTCAATAATAGATATCCTGGAATTGTTATCTAGAGTCCATCTGGGTTAGTAAATCATCCTATCTACACCTGCTTGATCATAATTAAGATCTTTGCAGGATCCTTATGTCCTACCATAGAGACCAGTCTATTATGCAGAGACAGAAGGAAGGACTTTCTCAGGTGTAGCACCTTATCTGTGAAGTGCTTAAACACTAATTTCATTTTGGTTTCAAGTTAAAACATAGTCATTCACTAGGGACGTTGGTGATCACGGATCACATATTTAACAGGCTATGGAGGCTCCTTTATTGTCATTGGTTTCCATACTTTAAATGTTTTTTAAAATTTCATATATTTAATTGATTCATATTGTTTTATTGTACCCCCTCCAGAGATGCTAGGACATAGGGCGAAATACAAGTGTTTTAAATAAATAAATAAATAAATAAATAAAATAGCAGAGATGTTCAGAGACTACACTTATCTGCCATGAAGAAGCTTGACTTACCACAGAAAGGTAATGGCTGGAATTCTGTTGTGCTGTTACACAAATGTTGTAACGTTAAGTTGTCAATTGCCATGAACTGAAAAATCTCCATAAGGAACCCTGATGGTGCAGTGGTTAAACTGCTGCCCTGTAACCAAAAGGTAGTGAGTTCAATCCTGACCGGGATCAAGGTTGACTCAGCCTTCCATTCTTCTGAGGTGGTAAAATGAGAACCCAGCATGTTTGGGGCAAAATGCTAATTAACTTATGAACTGCCCAGAGAATGCACTAAGCGTTATGGGGTGGTATAGAAATGTAATTGCTTTGCTATTGCTTTGTTTCACATGTCTAATCATGCAACTAACTCCTTATGCAACATAATAGTGTTTGTGGATTTTTTTTTTAACGTATAGCAGCTGATTTCCAAAAAGTTACATGGTTTGCATAACTACGCAACAAAACTTTAGCCAATATTTAGCTTACCTAGACCAGTGATGGTGAACCGTGATACAGCAGGTGTTCTTGGACTTGAATTACCAGGTGCCCAAGTAATCACTCCTGCTGATCAGGGCTTCTGGGAATTGAAGTTCCAGAATACCTAGAGCAGTGATAGCGAACCTTGGCACTCCAGATGTTCTTGAACTTCAATTCCCAGAAGCTCTGATCATCAGCTGTGTTGACTTGGACTTCTGGGAATTGAAGTCCAAGAATACCTGGAGTGCCAAGGTTGGCCATCACTGACCTAGAGTGTTAAGGTTCACCAAGACCCATGATTATCCAACTTCTAGGCAACAGAAGTATCGATAAGTAATGTAGGAGATAGATGCCCTTCATTATGGACTGGTACAGTGAGTAGCTAAAATGTTGGACAGCTTGTGGAGTTGTAGGGGCCACATAAACCTTAAAGCTCTATGAAATATCTAAAGTGTGTTTTTGATGTTTACTTCTAGTAGTATACTGACCCAGGAAAAACCTTTATTTCTCAATTTCATGATTGGGCGGGGGAGAACTTCCCAACTACTTAGTAGCTAATGGGATGTTCCTACTGGTGTTTGTTGTCCCTTTAACACATGTGCCTTCTATCTTGAGCTGGGTTCATACCCCAGATACATTTTGAATTGGCATAGGATATAACTTCAAGATAGTGGTTTGAATATTGTGTTCAGCAGTAATTTTTGCACTAATTATTTCAGGGAGACTTTGTTTGACTGGGTACTTCTGGGTTAACTTACAGTCTGAAACTCAGTCTGATCAAAGACCTCCTGAATTAGTGACAGGGAAATCAAGATTTTAAAAACTCATAACAGTTTTAGATAAAAATTATTCTGAAAACAATAAATGTAAACAAGGTGAATTAAGTGTGAAATAGCTAAAGATTTTTGTTTGTTTTACCCTGAAGAAAATTTGAAAATCCCACAGCAATAGTAAAAACAAGATCTTTATTAGTTTGATTGATTTATATTAAACTTTTCTTCCAAAATTGGAAGTCAGCAACAAGATTTTTTTAAAAAGATACTGTACCGATAAAAATATAAAATTTAATACAGCTAATATTAAAATATTGCCAAACAAGTCATGGTTTTAAACCCCATTTGAATTAAACCAGTTTAAAGCCTAATAAATTTAAGTAAGGTAAAAAGGTAAAGGTAGCCCTTGCTTGAAAGCTAGTCATATCTGACTCTAGGGTTCAGTGCTCATGTCTGTTTATAACCAAAGACCCAGTGCTTCCGTGAACATGTAACAGACATGCCTCAACACGGAACACTGCTTACTTTCCCACCAAAGTGGTCTCTATTTATCTACTTGCATTTTCTTGCTTTTGGACTGCTAGGTTGTCAGGAGCTGGGACAGAGACAGGAGCTCACTCCATCATGCAGTACCCGGGATCAGTTAAAATCTCTTTTTGCAGCAGTTAGTTGGTTGCCAAAACCCCACCCAAATGGAAATGTCAGAAAAAGGACAATAGGGAATCCTTCCATACTATCCTGCAGGTACCCATGGATAAGGAGAAGAGGAAAATGTTTATATCATTTTTCTGGTTCTTGGACAAGGCACCTTCAGTGCAGCCCTTTACTGGCAGCTACTGCAATATGCACCCTAAGTGTCATTCCAGTGTGCCTCTGAGTTCCCTGGATGTTCTTGTGTATGTTAGGGAAGGAGGTTTTGCTAGGGCAGTGAACCTTTTGCTCTAGGGCCCCAGCAGATGTCTGACCTTGCCACCCTCTAGCCCTGTTTCCATTTAACACAAAACAAGGGCACCTGTATTCATCTATCAAATGTTTGGAGGTTGTAAAAGTAAATAGTTTGACTTGTTTTGATTCAAGTTCCCTTTGAAGGGTTGAACACTTTTAATTCCAAGATTGCTTTCTTTTACATTCAGAATATCACTGCTTTCATAGTTGGGAAACAATAATGCTTTTTGTGTGGTATTCTAATGGAATGCCCATATGAGTAAGACACCGGGGGGGGGGGGGATATTGCTGGGGGCAGCTCAGTGCTTGTTTATATAGCTTTGACCACAGGCTACATACCACCTGTACACATTTCCAGAATATATTTCATATATTTCTGCTTTCCCAATACAGTACTGTATATAATTTCTATACATAGCTCTATCTACCAGAATTTGGGACTGACACTGTATGTGCTATGGGAGGTGCATCTAGTGACATACCAATCAATCACTGAATAATGTTTGTTCTTCTATTTCAGATACCTTCTATCAAAAAAGTACATCTGTTGTTGAGGGTATTTTCCCTAGCACAAAGTGCCAAACATGAAAAAATACATTTTAAAACTTTTTAAATTCGGGGGCCAAGTCATGCTCCCTCAGACAGTTAAGGGGACCAGACTAGTGGTCCCCCCCCCCAATTTATGACTGCCATAAACAAGTCCGCAGCCAATTTTGGCGGTGGTGGTGGTTGCTGGAGCAAGGGTGTGGGCCGGATGATTTGGTGCCACGGGCTGGACCCGACCCATGGGCCATAGGTTGCCTACCCCTGGCATAGAATCTTAGAGCAAGCATGCCAGTGCTTGGGTGATTTAGGGAGCTGTAGTCTCCCTGAATCTCAAAAAAGTAACTTGTCCAAATGGTGTAAAAGGCAATGTTGTCTTAGTGAGATAATTTTCTCAATCAGCAGATCCATGTCAGCTTATGATGCTATGTAGAATGTGTTTGCACCAATGTACAGCAATAGGCATTTATCAGACAAATGAACATTACATCACTGATAATGGGTAGCAAACTGCTCCTCCCAGAGTCATTTCATGAGTTGCTAGGATTGTTATATTTTTCTTTATTAAAGCAGAAGAGCTTCCTAAGTGTGGGAATCTGCATGTAGTTGGTAAAAAAAAGAAGTGCTATATGCAACTAAAACTACCTTGCAATTACAGCAATCTAGTGGTGGTGGGGGCGGATGGGTTTAAACTTACCGATAAAAGGTAGATTAAGTTGTATGAGTTTCCATCCTTCACTTCCACATATATCTCCCACATGGCTTATTTTTTGTTTTAATAGTAGCAAACCATTCACATCAGAAGCCAGGACCCCCTGTAACAAGGCTATTCACATTGTGTTTAGACAGGATATTACATGATAACTGCTGGATTATAGCTAGTGTGAAAATATATCTCAGAAAACAAAACAAAACAAAATAAAGTAAAATAAAAATAAAAAACACAGTAGCACTTTAAAGACTAACTGCTATATTTTCTCTGTTAGCTTTCGTGGATCAAGTCCACTTCATCAGACAAGGAATGAAACTTCCAGGCATGTTCTTATATATCAAAAAAAAATTTCGTGGACTTGATCCACGAAAGCTAACAGTGAAAATATAGCAGTTAGTCTTTAAAGTGCTACTGTGTTTTTTATTTTTATTTTACTTTATTTTGTTTATTTTGTTTTGTTTTCTGAGATGCCTGAACCACAGACTAACACGGCTACTATTCCAAAAAATGTGAATATATATACTGTAGTTCAGATAAACTTTGAGTGCCCTAACAATCTTCCTGAGGCACGTTTACCAGTTCTTAGGTTGTCTGGATAATTTTTTGGTATGTCTTGGATCATATATTCATTCTTCCTGGCTGGCCCTAAAGATTTTGAAGGAACCTGCCTTATGTTAGCACTAGAGTAACAGTAAACTTCTACTGTATCTTTCCTTGTTGTTTCTGTTGACAGTCCCTAGGCTAGTCTGAACTGACAGAGGTAGCCAGAAAACAGATAGCTAAATGTATGAATGGAGAAGATTCTACACATGTGGATGATTGTCACATTTAGTTGTTTGAGATGGGATCTACTAGCAGAGGTGGAACTTCTTTCATTAGACTGCACAGAAGATTCAATGTTGAGGCAATAGGTGTCCTATCCATCCTCAGCTGACTCTTTTGCCTAATCATAAAACCAACATTTTAAGCTCTAGCTTTGCTATACAAGACTGTGTAGTCTTCAGCAGAAGTGCAAAGAAACCAAAGATACTTGTGTATTTTACCTGTGGCTAATGTAGATGCATATTGCTGTTGTCTCTGTTTGCAGGCAAAGGGAATTTCCATCACATATCCTTTCTATTGCCACTGGAGGAGGTCACATAATACCTGTCTGACTTTCTGACTCACAAAACTATTTTCAAGCCAGGAATTTTGTATAAGAGAGTTTTCCATAGCTCGAAATACCTGGCCATGCATTTAGACTTCCATGCCTTTCCTCCCTACTCGTTTTTAAGCTCTTTTAAGATGAAAATCTCTATTGCAGTGATGGCAAACTTTTTAGAGACCAAGTGCCCAGAGAGGTGGGGTGAACTCTGTGCTGGGGTGAAGGAGGAAGCCAGTGGTGGACAGCAACAGGTTTGCACTCCCCGGGAGGGAGGGTAGCAAAATTGGGTGGCCTCTGGGCAGGGGGGTGGCAAAATTGGGTAGCCTTCAGGCAGGGGGGATAGCAAAATTGGGTGGCTACACCCACCTCTCTACCCTGCCCCATCAGGTTTTGTCCCTGCAAGTGGTTCAAGGTCTCCCTTGCTCAAAAGTCAGTCATATCTGACTCTAGGGTGCAGTGCTCATCTCCATTTACAGCCAAAGAGCCAGTGCTGCCTGTGTTTGCAGGTGTATACATGGCCATATGGCAAACATGACTAGATTGCCCAAGATGTAGGCTTCACCCACGGTGTGGTAGTGAAATTTTTTGCTGCCCACCACTGGAGGAAGCACTCCCATTGGGCTGCTGGGCAGAGGAGTGGGGTGAACTCTGTGCTGGGCCGCATGTGCCAACAGAGAGGGGTCTGAATGCCCCTTCTGACATGCGTGCCATAAGTTCACCACCACTGTTCTATTACAATCACAGATCACTAAAGCAGTATATGTTTCTTGCCCACTAATGTTTTTTAGATTAAGGCCAGCTCAGTTAGTTAGATATCAGAATGGGGGGAGCTAGTGATTGGAGGTTTGATTTCCCACTGTGTCTTTCTTAACCTGGGCAAGATACACAGTTCCAGAGTGCCAAGAAGAAGCAACTTCTTGACTATTCCATACCAAGAAAACCCTGGAACTGTATTCCTCAGTTACTTTGGTATACAAGAGCAAAACCAAATTAGAAGATGGAGGAAGATGCTCACTGGACAAGGAACAACATTAAAGGAGGATATAGCTGAGGATTTTAACTTCCCCTATGTTACTTGGAGGACCACGAATAGGCTGAGGGTTGGAGTCCCTAAATGCAAGACCAATAAGCTCAAGTGGGGGCTGCTGGTGGACAACAACAGACAGTGTGAATGTGGAGAGATACAGAATCCGACTCATTTGCTGGTCTGCCAATTACTGCCAGAAACATGCACTGATGTGGACTTAAGTTTGGGCAACGACAAAGCGAAGAAAGTAGCTTCATTTTGGCAGTTCAAGGTTTGATCAGGACACAAAAGAAGAAGAAGCAATTGACATCTTTTCCTAGTCATAGATCTTTGAGCTTAGAGCAAGTATGCATAACAGCTATGGTATTGAGCTTGACATTGACATGCCTATGTTCAGATCCTTACTTTATCACAAAAAGTATATTTGGCCACTCAGTACTTCACAGTCAAACTCAGTTTATGTTGTTGCTGTTGCTGTTGCTGTTAAGAAGTGAGGAGACTTCTTCCAAAGTTTTGGAAGTTTTGGCTTTCTAAAGTAGCCCAAAACTTTTGTGATGCATATGAATGAAGAAATAATGGCATTGTGCTACACACATTCCTGCCAACCTAGCAGTTCAAAAGCAAGAAATTGCAAGTAGATAAATAGGGACCAGTTCAGTGGGAAGGTAACAGCATTCCATGCGCTCCGGTGTCTAGTCATGCCTGCCACATGACCATGGAAATGTCTGCAGAAGCAGACAGTGCTGGCTCTTCGGTTTTGAAACAGAGATGAGCACTGAACCCTAGAGTCAGATACGATGAGCTTTTGAACAAGGCAAACCTTTACTTTTACTATACACATTGGCTTCTAGTGATATTCTCAAAAGATGGATGTGGTCTTCTACTTTCTTTTTTTTTTACTAATTAAAAAAAAGATCAAAATTCTACAGATCCCTTAATCTTCCAGAAGTAACAGAGTGTCATCTTGTATTCATGGAGGGGGGGAGGGACAGAGGAAATGAGGGACAAACTGTAGATATAAAGATGTGATTTCCTTTAGAGAAATAGTTTTATTCTAACAAGAAAATATCCCAGTTTAACTTTCTTTGCCATATTGTATTTGTGTTCAAATACATAAAACTGAGTGCCAAATCAATGCAGTATCACCTTTAACACCATTCCATTAGTTGATGTTTTGTTTTACCTTTAAGAGTTGTAATGTAGTAAGGAATGAGATTCATAGCAAAGTTTGAAGATTTTTGGAATAGTACACCCAGAATCTTTGAACTAGACTAGTTACTGACCATGTCAGCTGGGAGATTTTGAAAGTTGTATTCTAAGTAAGTTACTTTATTAATTGCTGCTTCCTAGTAAGTATAGATGTATCCATTTCCTACAGACATTTATTGAGGTGTAAGGCTAATTTAACTTTGTAGGATACACATCTGGACAAATAGTTCAAAAAGTCATACCAAGACAAACTCATGTAGAATTAGTTCTACATTAACTCCTCAGTACAGCACCTAGGTTAGCTCCTAGACCCCTATGGAAGATAAAATGGAATTTGATATTTCTAGAAGGCCATACAATCATAGATTAATAGAGCTAGAAGGGACCCCAAGAATTATCATGTCAACCTCTGCCAAAGCAGGAAATGTAGTAAAGTGCTTAGAATTGAGAGAAATCTATTTTTTTAAATGTTATGGTGTCATTGCTTTCTATACACTATTTGGAAGAATTTCTGCAACAGGTGTCACCTGTCTGCAAACCAGCTAGGGGATCAAACACTCTCAAAGTTGCAAATTTATACTTTGTCTGTGAGAGCCTGTCAAACTGTGGATGGCTTCACTCCTTCACTAATTAAACAAAAAACGTTTGTTTATCACCAGCAATTGACTGCATGTTTTGCTTTATATTTTATAAAGACCAGAGAGATACTTTGAACACAAAAGAAAGAAAGCTTGGAATTTGCATTACCTGGTGGTCTAAATAGACACCAGGTGGCATATCTAAAAGCTATATAAAAGCTGGCCATGAGAATAACGTGGCAGCCTTAACTCTCTGTCCTTAATAATTCTTCTATAATTTTTTTATATATTTTTCTGATTAGCTTAATCTTTTGTGAACAAACTTTGAATATTTCACAGTGTCATTAATCCTAGTACAGTACGATCTAACACAACATCCTTCTCCCCTTCAATTTTCAAATATTGGGAGGATTGTAAGAGTTCACCAAATACTTTAGTTTCTACTGTTCAAGCACATATTTCTTGTCTGTTTGATTGATAATTTATTGCCAGACACAGCACTTTGGCATATACAGTTTGTATAATTTACATTGGTGATAAAAGCTAGATATTAGGTACTCTTCCCTGATCCTTGACTTAACGCTACTTATTTAATGGTACAGATGAACATATGTGTAGAATCAATTCATCCTAGAGACTAGAAACATAACCCTTTGGCCAGTGGTGGGCTAAAAAATTTTTTACTACCACACTGTGGGTATGGTATGTTAGGTGTGGCCAGGAGGGAATCCCTGCATTGCACCTGAATTAGGACTACTGTACTTTATTTCAAAACTTGGATGGATGGGGCCAGCCAGAATTTCTGCTATCGGTTCTGGCAAACTGGTGTGAACCTGCTGATGCCCACCACTGCCTTTGGTTTACATGTGCTCTAAGGCCTCAACTTATACAACTGGGTTTCACTTCCTAGAGTCTCTCTTGATTATTGTGTTGATCTTTACCTTTTCCTGCCAGTCAGATATCATGTGTTGCTGTACACGGGAGAGGTAGAATGATATATTGGTTAGTGTTGTATTGGAACTTGAGAATTCCAGGATTGAATCCTTCCATAAGCCACAAAAATCACTGTGCATTACTTGGACACCTCACAGGTTTGTGTGACAGTATGTTGTTGGAGGGAAGGAGAGCCTTGCACACATTTTTAGCTCAATGGAAAAAGTACAATATATAAATACAACTAATAAATAAATAAATGCTAGAAAACATGTCTTGCATGCTGAAGTTTCTAGTTTCGGTCTGTTGCATCTCAAGAGAAACTCCAGTCATGGGTCTTAGACCATTAGAGTTGTCAGTACAGTATCAGTAATAATAAGGGAAATGGACCAAGAGTTTGATTCAGTGTAAGGCAGCTTTCCTATGCATGGAAGAAAAGTTTCCAAAGCCTCTTCAACATGTTGTTGCTAAGAAAGTGTGCCACATGGAAAGCAATGCATGTCTCTGGGATATTTTTAATATGACAGTTGGCCTTTCTGGGGTAGAGTGTAATGGTATCTGGATCTGGTTTGTGCCCTTGGGGAAGCTTTAACCTTTGCCCCTGTTCTGGACCCAGACTGCGTCACTGACCAGACAAGTTGTCATTGGTACATTTTTACTACTCTAGCCTAAGTAGGTCATCCTTATCCCTGCAAGAGTGCACACTTTAGCTATAGGAGATGTAACCCACAAACATGTGAAAGCTGGGGAGTGAAGCTGCCTTGCCCTTTTTAAAAAGAACAATACTGTACAGTATTTGGTTCCCTCTGTTGCTGAAAAGTCTGTTTATGTATTTGTGGATGTCATCTTTTTCAATAAGCTGCTCTTGACTACAGCAAAGCTGACGATATGATCTTTCTTTCTGTCCTTAGCAGTGTCAGAAGCACCCTGAACTGTGGAATGGTGCTGGTGCTATTGATGCTGGATTTAACCGAATAAAATCTAGACTGGTTTGTTATGTGGAAAGACTCTAAGAAGGAATTCTCTTACAAGCCTTGCTTGCGCCACTCTTGCCACCAGTTGAGGGCTTTCTGGCTCTCCTTCAGGTGGCATTTTCCAATAAGAGTTGTGTTTCCTTCTTGGCCCCTCTTGAGGAGCAGGATAGACTCCAGGCCCCTTTTGACAGCCCAGATTTTCAGTTGTTTGAGGCAAGAAATTATCTCTAACTTTTTGATGTCTCTTGCTGGATCTCTTTGCCTTTTTGCCATAAATATCCATAACGGTACCCACAAAGTTTTAATAACGGGTCATTTTGTTGTGGTGGAGTGACAGTGGTTGACGTGAGTTTTTACTGTAGAAGAGGGTGTGGTTTTCTGTTGTTTTGTGGTATGGGGATTGGGATGTAGGAGAAGTATATTTTATCCAAACAGTTGCCCAGGCCAGGTGGCCTATTAACAGAAGGACCCTATCCTTTCCATCTAATTGAGGCTGTATCTTGGCTCTCCCAGCTGGTGTGGAAACAGAGCAGGAGAGTGCATTTGGGTGGCCCAGCTGGGAGGGAAGAGGTACCCAAGCCAGCAATTTATCCAAGAGGCTGTAATTATAGGGATAATTCTGAAGGCCTGTTCCACTGCCGGGGAAGTGGCTTTGCTAAAACTGAGGGAGAGAAAGGGGAGAGACAGTGTCAGCATATGCAGTGTTGAGAGACTCTGCTTTTGTCAACACCAGGCAATTGATCTCCACAGCTCCTCCTATTGGACAGCTGAGTGGAGAGAGACTGGAGCTTCTTGTACTTGGAAGGCATCTGAGCCAGAGTGGAGGAAAATAGTTTTTGGGGCTACAGTTTCCAGAATCCCTCAGTGAGTCAGGATGGTCAGGCCCCCTCCCCCAAAAAAGAGTAATTTTCTAGTAGTCTACAAAAAGTGATATTTCCTAAGTATGTCACAAAACTTTAGTTGAAGGCCCATATGACATTCCCACATGAAATATTTGGTTTCCCAAATTTAAATGATGGAGACTTAAAGTAAAGGCTGCTAGGGAGTAACCTTACTAATGCAACCCCCACCTCAAAGTATCTTTGGTGATAGGACTTTGAGGCAAGTTCTACTGCTTCGACTTGTAGCTCAGGTTTATTTTACAGAAGTAAATTGACTAGGCCTTTGAGGTTCAAATCCTGCTGAACGTGCTGTAGGGATGTTCTTAGATCAGCATCTCTGAATTGCTAGGCATCTCTCCATTTGGCTCTGTCCCAATGAGTTCTGCTGTCCTTGTTGGTACCCAGCTCTGCTGCTGTAGGGAGACAAGAGGAGTTGGAGGGGGAGGCAGGGAGAGTTCAAAGTGTTTGGAAACATGCTGTGAGGTATCTTTTGGGTCAAAGAGCCCTTAGTAGAAAAAGGGCTGCTAATAACCATTATGTGCCATCAATTCCAGCTCATGACAGCTATTCCCAGGGTTGTCTCACTGTAGAGGACTCAAGAGTTATTTACTACTTCCTTCTTCTAACACTATGTAGCTTGTCTAAGGCTACAGAGGCTGGCTGTTTTCCTGGGAGTCATAGGGGGAATCAAACTCTGGCTTTTCCAGCAAGATGAAGCTCAGAAGGGATGCCAGACCCCACACAGTGTAAAAGTCCACTGATACAATCGAACCCTTAAAACCTGAGGATCTCATGCACAAGAAAACCTCAGTGTTTGCAAAGGAGTGGCCTAGTGTTTGTATTCCTACAAATATGAAGTCTTTTAAACACCTTTAGGAAGTCTGTGGGAGTGAGATACAGTATGTATCTCTGGGGTGTGTCTGTATGAAATGCATGTGGGATGGAATGAGAGATAATCCAATCTAATACTCAAAGACAAAGCAGCAGTACAATTGGGAATCTGATCAAGGGGGGGGGATATTTTGCATGAAAAAGGAAAGGCTTCTTTTGTTAATTGGAGTATAAAAGAATTTGCATAGGACTCCTCATTAACATGCTCACTGTTGCTACCTCGCGAGGTCCCAGAATCCCCTCCGCCAGCTTTGCCTCAGACAATGCTGCTCTCCCAGTAACGGGTGGAGTGGGGGGTGAACAGGAGCTCACTGAGTGACAATACCTAGTTTAACCCCCTCCCCATCAGGCAAAAAAAGTGCCCCATGTAAAGCATACTTTGGCAGCCCCTCTCATTTTGCCTTGTCTTTTCATGTTGCTCCCTGGTTAATTAGGGTGTTGGAATTTGAGGCTTCCTCATTTCCTTTGAAGCTTCCGATTGTCCTGTTCCAAATTAACCCTAATTACAAGGAATATCTTGTTCTTTTCTCTTCTTCACCACATTTGCAAATATGATGTCGTGTCTCCTCCAAACTTTGCTAATAAATAAATGCCTCCCGTGGCACATTGTCACTCAGCCTGGGGCAGGATGAGAAAAAAAGGTTGTTGAGAGGACATTATCTTGAGGCAGTTTCCAGTTGAGTTCAAGAGAGTCACAAGAACAGCAGACATGAGAGATGCAACATTTAGCAAGGTTTTCTCGTTTGCAGGGTGGGTGGTGGTGCTGATCTCTCTATGCACGTTCTTACCCTGGCCATCAAGTGGCACAAAGCCATCTCCAAGCACATGTTTACGAACAAAGCTTTGTCCATCTGACAGAGGGTGATTATAATTGTGGGGAACTCTTTGCTTGTGGCTACAAACTTTGGACTGAATATATTCTCCACCCTTCCTCAACTTTCTGGTTGTACGTGTGGTTTCCCTCCTGGGTGGCCTGCTGAAGATCAGCACAACTCAGCATGGTTCCTGGTGCTTTGCCTCCTAAACAGCCTCAAATGGTTTGGATTCTGCCTGTGATGCTCCTCTCCCAGCTTTTCAAGCTTGGACATATAAGCGGCTGTCTTCTCCCTATGTTCCTTGGCATAGCCTCCTTGCTCTTTGGCATTGCAGGCTTCCCTTTGGAGAGAATGGAGTGGAATTAAAAGGCATGTGTGTCAATCAGTTTAGTGTTCCAGTCACAAAATATTAGAATTTATGCTAACCAAAAGTCACAGAATGTTAGGTATGAGTGAGATACAAGTAGATTTGTTGATCTCAAGAATGAGATTGTAGTAACATATTACTATTGTTGGCAAGTGTGAGAAATATAATCTCTGGTGAAGAGTTGAGAAGAAACAGGAGAACACTGATAAGGAACAGATTTACCAGTCTGTGGTTCTCAAATCAGCCTGGTTTTATTTTTCTTTATTTAACCATAAGTTGAATCAGAGAAATGTAACATGTTCACTTCTTTTCTGTGAAAGAAAAGTATAGAAGATTTTTGATATGAATCATATTTAGATAGGCTGTCTCCTCTAGAAATGAGTTGGATATGACCATTCAGTGTCGTTCCAAGAAAAGAAATCTTTGAGAGTAAAACTAAGTGGCTCAAAACTCTTCCATAACATGGTTGTGTTGCCATCCATAATACAAGTTAAAAATGACTGAATACTGCCTTTTTGACTTGCTTAGTCTCAATTCTTTCTTCCAAAACTTATATTAATAATTGACACTAAGCTACAGTGGAACAGCAGGTGTCCTGTATTGTAATTTTTGACTCTTCTCTTTGCAGTAGTTATTGCTTCTGCTGTCATAAAAGCCTTCATTACAAACTTACTGAGGCTTTGTAGACATTTAACTTTCATGACTTCTAAATTTTGTTGTTGTTCAGTCGCACAGTCGATTCCGACCCTCTGCGACCCCATGGACCACCGCCCGCCAGGCACTCCTGTCCTCCACCATCCCCCTCAACTCGCTCAGCTCTGTGTCCCATTATCTCCACAATACCATCTAGCCATCTCATCTTGGGCCGGCCCCTTCCTCTTTTGCCCTCGACCTTTCCAAGCATCAAGGCCTTCTCAAGTGAATCCTCTCTTCTCATTTGATGTCCAAAGTACCTTAGCTTCATCTTTACTATTTGACCCTCCAAGGAGCAGTCAGGGTTGATTTCTTCTAAGATTGACTTATTTGTTCTCCTCACTGTCCAGGGGACTCTCAAAACCCTTCTCCAACACCACATCTCAAAGGCGTCTATTCTTCTGCGCTCAGCTTTCCTAATGGTCCAGCTCTCACAACCATACATTGCCACAGGGAATACCCCTGCTTTGACTATGCGAATTTTTGTTTTCAATGTGATGTCTCTACTACTTTTCACTATATACTCCTGAGAATTGTAGTTGATAAAGTTGCCAAGAATTCTCTTTCAGAAGTGTTTGACTTCTTTGTCTTTCTCTGAATGTTTTCTGGAGCAAAAATGAAAGTTCTAGGAAATATTATACGTAGTTAGTTTTGATGTTTTGGATACAAATGCTAGTGAAACTGTTACTGTCATCACCACGCCAGTGAAACTTACAATACTTGAGCAATTGGAAAGTGTTTCTCCCCAGATCATGCCCTGACATCTAAGAGGCTACAGTTGAGGGCAGACCTTTGGAAATATTGCAGCTCTTGATTAGAGTGTTCCAAATGTAAAATGGGAATTGTGATAACTTTCCTCACATACTTATTATATGGTTGGTTGAGGACCTATCTATAATACAGATTTAAATGACCCCCTGAAGTTTTTTCACTCTCATGGTTCCTTGCTTCCCCAGAGCAATTGCTGTCATGCTTTGAATGCTTAGTAAGAGGTTATCTTTTCCAAAGACTATGACAGCAAAACTGATTTATACAGTACAGTACTTGTAAGATAAACACGCCTTTGACAAAATATTGAATAAATATAAATGAATTTGTAGATGATTATATCTGTCTGAATAACAGTTTTCAGAGCCTTGGTGATCCAGCTGTCTGGGACTTCAATTCCCAGAAGCCCTGATCAGCAGGCGTGCTGACATGGGCTTCTCATAATTGAAGTCCAAGAACACCTAGTTTGAGGAACCCTATTCTACTGTAATATGATCCCAGAGAGCAGTGTTGCATCTTTACATGCTGACTGTAAGGCTTAGGAAACATGGACACTGAGCTTATGCAGTCAATAAAATCTGTACTAGTCCTCCTTTCTGTCTAGAAGTTCTGGTGTAGACTTGCAAGCATTTGCTTCGCAAGCAGAACCATCCATGAATTTCATAAAGAGGAGCTATGATTGCCAGGGAGCAGAATTGTGTTACTGACTTACCTCGGTGTTAGGCATGTCACTTGGCTTTGCTCCTGATGATCCTCATATACAGTATCATTCCTTTTATGGTGCAACTGTAATTTTCAGTTAATTTTATTACTTACTCAGGTGTGATTTAACTAAATAGTGGGGAAGGAATATTACATGGTTCAAATACTGTCTCTTGACCTGCTGCTTCATACTCTTGTGTTGGGTGGTGATGACACCGTGAGGAGGGGAGTGTGTTTTGTACCATAGGACAGCAAGTTATATTGTTCCTGAGTTTCTTAAAAGAATTATCTGAAGAGAACATTTTAAAAAATTGTACTGGTAGGGGTCTTTCAACTATAATTGTACTTGAGGGGTCTTTCAACTATATCTGTAACTACTTTTAAAAATAACTTCCAGACTTTACTTTGGGCTGACTGGAGCTTCTCATATTTATTCCTTTTTCTCCTCTGTAGCAGCTATAGAGATTGCAATCTACAATGGACAACATGTCTTAGCTTTTCCTCTTCAGAAATTACCTATCTTTTGATCTGTCTGAGGTGGACAACTAAAAGCGCAATCTTAGCTCTCTGATGATATCTAGGTCATGTTAGGGTTATGTGTTGCTTTGTTGTTGCTGGAAAGAAGCATTGACAGTAGAATTGTGTTATAGTGGTGGTTCCCATTGTGCTTTGAAAAGCTACCTGATGGAGGCCATGCCAGTGAGGACCAACAGAAAACCCCAAGAAGAGGAATCAAATCAAAAGCTGATCTCTTTCCCAAGACAGGTCCAACTGGAGCCTATTAGTTATGCCACCCCTAATAATAATTTCTTGTCAGAAATTATTCTGGGTTGAAGGATTTTTGTGGAAGAAACTCAGCTCAGAGAACTCCCAAATGAGGCTCCTTTCATGTCCCCAAGAGCTGGGACAAAGACAGGCGCTCAATCTGTCATGCAGTACCCGAGTCTCAAACTGCCAGGTTGCCGGCCTTCCAGTTAACAAGGCAGGCTTCTTAACCACTCAGCCACTGCAGCCCGTTATGCCACCCCTGGAAGGGACATAGTTAATTAGGCCCTTCCTGCCATTCATTGTGTCAAATTAGGAGTTCACTAATCTGCTAAACTAAACAAAAAAGACCACTGAAACTGCCCCTGCTACAACATGAGCTAATGCAGATAAAGTAGCAAGAGATTTGCTGTTCCACTCCTTCCGAGGCTCATTGGTAAATGCTTTGTGACACATATTACAATTAGAGCAGGCAAAAGGTATCCTTTAACCATCTTTATGACCCATTTGAACAGGGGTGCCCAAACTTTTCAGGCTGCGTGCCAGTTACATGGTTCAGGGGCAGTCACTATGGCCCATGGGCCGGATGTGGTCCCTGACACCAATTCATCCAGCCCATGATGCCCTCATCGCTCCCGGAAGCAGAAGTAAAACATGTTCGTACGGGCGCATTTTACTTCTACTTCTGGGAGTGACAAGGGCTTCGTGGGCCGGATGAATTGGTGTTGGGACCCAACCTGTGGGCCGTAGTTTGGGCACCACTGCCTTTGAAGAATGATAAGACTGCAAAATGTTATCGTGTGAAGCCATCCTCAGTTTTAGTGTCTTCTCTGGTGCTACTCTGAGAGATCCTTCCAAGAGAGCAGTGATATGTGAGAGATGTATTAACTCCAGTGTCTTTTTCATTTTGTCCAGAAGGGAGTCGTGTCAGCCAGGAGCTGAGATATACAAAGGAAAAGCTAGGAGAAGAGTCTCTCTACACATCTCAGATGCTGATACAAACTCCCAAGCAAGAAGGAGAAAATATCCTGACCCCTGAAGCCTTGGGAATGCATCTTGAAGCTGCTTTGGCTGCTAGTAAAGTGCAAGTCTTGCTCTATGGAAAGTAAGTCTGAAATGGAAGATCTGTGGTGCAGTAGTAATAAAAATGTTCTTCTGTGCCTAGTTCAGATGTGAAACTGCCAAAATGAAGGCACCTTTTGGGGAGTTCATTCAGCAGTTCCTTTCGCCTGGCCTAGAGTGAGAAAGATTAGCCGGTGACCAGTGGTGGGCATCAGCAGGTTCGCACCAGTTCACCAGAACCGGTAGCAGAAATCCTGGCTGGCCACGTCCATCCAAGATTTGAAATAAAGTAGTCCTAATTCAGGTGCAATGCAGGACTTTCCCCCTGGCCATGCCCACCATACCACGCCCACAGTATGGTAGTAAATTTTTTTGGAGCCCACCACTACCGGTGACACAAGGTTGCCATTGCCAGGGTATGTATGCTCAATTGTGGTTCATGAATACCACAATCTTTGAGGAGGCTCTTTCTGTGTACCCTATAAAAATGTTCTGACTGAGTTAGATTAAAAGTCTCTTTGGAATTTGAACCCTTCAGAGAAGCTCTTTGTTTTGTCCTTCAACCCTCAGAGAGCTTTTTTGGGTGGGGACACAAGAGAGGACCTTCTCAGTGACTTCTCAGTAGCTTCTATGGAGCTTCCTTCTGAGGGAGGCGGGGATAGCCTCCCTTGTTCTTCTACTGAGAAGCAAAGATTTATGGGGTGGGGGAGAGGAGAAGATTTTGGCAATCTGATGGGGACTATGTTTTCTTGTTAAGTGCTTTTAAATTACTTTCAATTCAATTGGTTTTTTTTTGTTTTATATTCACTTTATTCTTGTTGTAGGCTGTCTTGAGTCTCAGTTTTGGAATAAAGATGGGATAAAATTCAAATAAAAGATAAATACTGAGCTCCACTTAGCTTATTTATGGTTATTTACTTTATTTTAGATTTGCAACTATGTGCTTTTGTGTGCTTGCAAGCAAGACATTGAAGGATATAGCATTTGCCTGATGATTTTATCCAACATACAGAATATTATTCAGAGGTATACTGCCTCTTTATAGAGATATCCCATATAGTTATAATCAGGTAATTCTTCTTGTATTGACTAGCACAACTATCTCCAGAAGCACCTTTAATTTTCCCTTTGCCTTTGCTTTTTTCCTAGGTCTTGGGATCTCAATAAAATATGCTACAAATCAGGTGTCCCCATAATTGAAAATGGAATGATTGCACGGGTGAGTTGCTGAAGGAATGCATGCATCTACAGAACAAACAGTGATTGCTGTAGTACCAGTGGAAAAGAGGTTGCTCATCTGAGGACGTTCTACTTGGAGATAGCTGGGAAATAGTGAGCTGGCTAGAAAATAGGGCAGAGAGGATATCAGGGTTGCTGTAGAGATAAGTTAGAATATTTGATTTATTTTTGTTAGGATACTGTCCTGATTTAGACACTTAGGTACCTCTGTTTTTGCAATAAAAGCTAACTATGAGACTTTATAAATAAGAAGAGAGAAACCATTTTACCCTCAACTGCTTTCAGCAGTGCTTACCCTTTTTCAGGTGTCTGGATTGCAAAATATTGCTATGATGACCTTTTCTGGAGCTGTCCACTGAGTTAGTTTATTTTCTGTTTTCAGGATGAAGTCCTTCAAAGTCCATGCTTATCCCACTATATCTCGTTTTCCTAGAACACGGTTTCCAGTATTTAACATGGTGTGGAATCCTTATGGATTGTGGGATTTATACCCAAAGCACTTTGCTATTCCAATATAGTGTGAGAGAGAAAATGGAAGAGAGAAGTTTTTGATTGTAGTGGGAGGGTAGTCAGACTTTCAATAACATCAGGTGATGAATCAGGCAGGTCAAGGAAAAGGGAAGGGATCCATTGGACTAAAGAGAACTGAGGATAAGCTTGTGTATGTTTACTTGAGTCTTTTTCTCTTGTCAATGCCAGATGATTGAGAAGCTCTTTCCTTGTGTTATTGTGACCTCACTGGATTGCTTCTGGGATGGTGCAAAGCTGCAAGGTGGTTCTGCTTACCTTCCGTGAGTGCCTGCCTTTGTTACATATCTTTCTCTCATATTGTGGTTGGCCCATTGACAAGTCTGTTTAGAAGGAGAATACATACTAATTTAACTGCCCAGCACTGAGAACTTTCCAACTAATTAAATTGCAAGCTCTTTTTCTGAATAATGCTGTGCAGTTCTGTTAGAGAACTTCCACATGGTTAGGAGTTTCTCTTTTGTTTCCCTTAGGACAGATATTTCTGAATTGTACTCCCTCCCAGCTATTTTGATATTTTGGCTAAAATTATACAGTCATGCAAATCGTGTAACAAACTGCCATAAGTCAAGAAATCTTCATATACATCAGGAATTATCAACTTGCGGCTCATGGGCCGGATGAGGCCCACAGCACCATTTCATATGCCCCCCCCCCCACTGCCTCCATCACACCAGGAAGTGCCATGTAGTGGAGGGAGAGCAAAATGACCGGCCGCCCCCCTAAGCTGTCTGAGGGAGCGTGACCCAGCCCCCAGCTTTAAAAGGTTGAAAAAATACATTATCTCAAAAGCTCAGTGTAAAAAGCTAATTCTGATGAACATGTCTAAATTTATGACAAGTTGCAGTTGATTGTTCTATTGTTCTTACTATAATAATTATAGTCATAGTAATGCACTTAGTGTTTAAGATACTGAACAAGAAAGAGTGAGCTCCTGTCTCTGTCCCAGCTCCTGCCAACCTAGCAGTTCGAAAGCAAGAAATTGCAAGGAGATAAATAGGTACTACTTCGGTGGGAAGGTAAACAGTGTTCCATATCTAGGCATGCCTGACACATGTCCACAGAAACGTCTGCAGACACAGATAGCGCTGACTCTTTGGCTATAAACAGAGATGAGCCCCAAATCCTAGAGTTAGATACAACTGGCTTTCAAACAAGGGCAACCTTTACTTTTAATTTACCCAAAAATACAGTTACAGTAATACCTCGCATAACAAATTTAATTCGTTCTGCGAGGCTGCTCGCTATGCGAGTTTTTCGCTATGCAAGTCAGACTTGCATAGCGAAAATTCCTATGAGAAAACTTGCATAACGAGCTTTTTTTAGGGGAAAAACTCGCATAGTAAATTTTTTTCGTTATGCGGGTTTTCCCCATAGAAACGCCCGCTATGCGAGTTTTCTATAGGGAAATTCTGACTCGCATAGTGAATATTTTCACTATGTGAATCGGACTTGCTTGCATAGCGAAAATATTCATTATGTGAGTCAGCTCGCTTTTTGAAAAACCCGCTCGTTAAGCGAGTTTTTTGCTAAGCGAATTGCTCGCTAAGCGAGGTTTGACTGTATATCTTTTTGAATGTTTTATCAAGAATTCTGTTTGACCACAAGGTCAAAAATGGATTAATTTGTGTGCCTTTGGACACGAAAGCAGACATGGAAGCATTGAGGATGATAGTTGGAAGTAGACCTCTAGTCCTTTATGATAGATGGGTTTCTTTAAAAAAAAAATCTTTCAGACTCTTTTCCTGTGTGGATAGCAGTGATTTTTATCTCACAGTACAGTTGTACCTCGCTTAAAGAGCATAATGCGTTCCACAGGATTGCTCTTTAAGCGAGTTTGCTCTTTAAGCGAAACACCATTGTAAGTGACTGATTGTGAGGGGGATTGCGAACCCCAATTTATTTGTTAAGCGAGTTTTTGGTTGGATGTATTTGTTATGCGAAGCGAACATTCAGAGAAAATTCTGCTCTTTAAGCGCGTTACTCTTTAAGCGAGACGCTCTTTATTTGAGGTTTGACTGCATTTTGATTTGTTGTTGGGCAAGGTTACTTCTCATCCTGTTACTTTTACTGTCCTTGTCAGCTTTGTTTTGTGTGCTCTGTATTGTATTGCTTGTATGGAAAAACAAACACAGATCTCTTAACACATTAATTAGAGATTCCAGAGGAAGGCTCTGGGCATATTAGAATTGAATGTTGCCAGTAGCATTTATAGGAAAAGATGATAAGGCACGGGCAGAAGAGCCCTTTAGTAATGCTCCATAAACACTAGCAGAATATGTCAGTACACCATAGCTCTGAAAATTAGCTCAGGGCTATTGTTTGCCATTTCCTCTTGTTCTGTAATACAGTATTAGATGAGGGTATTTGTGTGTATGCCTGAAAACTGTGGGTGGTAAGAGGTTGTTATCACATCTACCAACCTACCCCAGCAGAATTTGCAAATTGTTCCAAAAACCTAGACCTGTGATGGCAAACCCTGGCACTCCAGATGTTCTTGAACTTCAGTTCCCAGAAGCCCAAGCATCCTGTGAATCCACATAAATGGGTTTACTGCAATTCATCTGGCCCGCACTGCTCTCATCGCTCCTGAAAGCAGAAGTAGAACATGCCCGTACGGGAGCAGTGGGGGCCGGATGAATTGCAGTAAACCCATTCGTGTGGATTCACAGAGTGCTTGGGCTTCTGGGAATTGAAGTCCAAGAACATCTGGAGTGCCAAGGTTCGCCACCACAGGTCTAGACTTTGCTCTCTATCCCATTTCCAGACCTGAAGAACAAACTTTTTCCTGTTCCTTGTCCCTCCCCAAAGTTACTACTTTGGGACCCAGTGCTTTGTTTTGTTACTCCCTTGCTGCTTTGTAATTATGTTTCTATTAAGGTGTTCAAAAGGGGGGGGGGGAGCAGAATGAGAGTAAAGATTTGGGGGAGGGGAGCGACCAGCCCCTCTGGAGGCACTGGGAGAGGGAGGGCCAGGAACAATAGCCAGCATTCTTTCTGTTTACAAGTGTGTTTGTCCATAAGGGGCCCTGGAGACTTATGCTTTGTCAGCAAACGGCAACACCATGTATTCTCATGCTAATGATACTCTGAAAGCTCCCAAGTTGCCCAAGAAATGGAATAGTAGCTGTATTCAGTCTGCCACTAAGAGAAAGGGGACGGTTAAAGAGGGAGAGAAAAATAGATCTCCTAAATTAAAAGATTAAAGGGGAGACATTTTAATATCAAACTGACAAGAAAAAAAGGTGTGAGATAATGTGCAGTGTCTCCCCACAAACTCAGCAGCCTCCCAGATGCAAGGTGAAGGGACAGCTCTCTTTTCATCTCTTTGAGTTGTATCCTATGTCTGCTTGCTGTTTATATATATGGCAATTCAATGAACAAAAAGAGGAGCTGGTCTTAAAACCTCAGTCACTATTAATTTGCTGGGGGGGGGGGGACCTTTGGCCAGCAAGGGAAGGGATTGTGTTCTCTGGTTTCCTTTTAAAATGAGACAACAACACATGAGGTGTAAGACTTTAAGAGCACACTTTGCATAACTACTGAACTTTTTGCACAGCCAGAGCAGCTGACAAAAGTCAGGGTTTTCTAAGCCTTCCATGAAAAACACAGAAATGTCATGTTCATGCTCCCTTCCATTTTCGCACCTAGTCTCTTGGGTTCTCTGTTTATTTATAATATCTCTCATATCCCTTCCTCACCTTTCAAACATTTCACATACACATCCCAGAGTTTTTCCTTGTGAATGGCTGGAAGAGGGGAGTTTTTCCACAGGTCCAGCTTCCGCTTCAGTTCAGCTGAGGGTCTCTCCCCCCTTCCCCCATTTTAACGCAAAGGGAGCGAAAACTTGAGAGAACAAAGGGCAGCAATCTGTGGAAAAACAAAAGGGTCCGACTTGGCTCAGTGAAGCAAGAAACAGCAGATAAAAGAAGCTCTCTTTGGGAGCAGGAGCTGAGCTGTTTGGAATGTGGGAATTGGGCGAGAAGGAAACCTTCTTGGGATCTGGGGTTTCATGAATGATTAGAGAGGGATTCCGCCTTAAGCATGACCAGACTATGCCTATTGGTGGTTTCTTCCTGTCCACCTCTTGGAGTTTTGAATTTTCCTTCTTTTAAACAAGAACACTCCAACCCAGAACTTGGGCTCTCCACCACCCCCACCCCTGATTTCTATGGAAAGAGAAAATGTTACAAATTTGGGTCATCATTTCATTGGTTCTCTCTTTCAGTGCTTGAACTTAGGTGTCTTAGATACAAATAAGTAAAGGAAGTAAAACCCTACAGGAGGGGTTCTCAACTTACGGCCCACGACACTATTCCATCCAGCCTGCACCCTCGCTCCCGCGACCATCGCCACTGTCCTTTCCCCCTCCACATGGCTTGGCATATCTCTAACTGTGCTCCATAGCAGGGTGGATATTGTAAGACAGCTTACAACATCTGCCCTGCTACAGAATGGCATTAGGGACTTACCAAAACAGGTGGAGGGGACAAAGATGGCGCTGATGGCAGCAGAAGTGGCAGACACATGTGTCTACTCACGTCTTTCCCAGGTGCCGCTCTGGCCGAGCGCGAGCAAGGACAGGCAAGACCCCTCCTTCACCCATGACAGGCCAGTAAACAGGGAAGTGGCGGAAGCATGGGGAGGAGTTTTTGTGGGCTGGATTGGTTGTGGAGGAGAGTGTTGGTGGTGGTGGCAGGATCACTCACGGCGGCAGCAATGTGGGGAGGGACATCAGTCTGAGGGAGCGTGATATGGTCCCTGGCTTTAAAAGATTGAGAACCCTTGCCCTATAGATTTATTCATTTTGGACAAAGTATACTCAATAAGATCTGGGAGACAAACTTTGCCAGTTATGGCTTTCAAATTTTTTTTATAGACTTTGACCATTTAGGACAGAGATTCTCAACCTGCAGCCTGTGGGCTGGATGTGGCCCATGGCACCATTTCATATGGGGGCCCACCGCCTCCACCACACTAGGAAGTGCCATGTGGTGGAGGAAGGGCAAAATGGCCATCCACCCGCCCCCCGAAAGCTGTCTGAGGGAGCATGACCTGTCCCCCAGTTTTAAAAGGTTGAAAACTCCTGATTTAGGATCTTGGGTTTTGATCCTGAATGGAGCAGTAGCAAGCAAAATGGCCCAGCTTTGCTGCACAACTGGGCCCATATTTAGTAATACTGGGAATATTGGATGCCAAGCTGAAGGGAGATTGCCAAGTGGTATGATACTGAGTGATCTCCTGTGACTTTAACAATTTCCTACTGTGCAGGAGTGTCCCATTACAAAGTGGAAGTGGAAAACATGCTTGTCAAACTTCCCCTGTCATTTGGCTATTATAGGCACAGAAATTCTTGGATTGGTTATTTCCAGGCCTCTTTTTTGTTCAGCTCCCATTCACTCGCAAGCAAAGAAGCAAACGAACAAACTGACAGAAACAAACAAATGTTATTTCCTTTTTGGGGAAGCAAGGCTATCATGAAAATCAGAACAGGTCACCCAAGAAAGAAGGCTGTGCTTGTAATCCCACACCCCCTTGCTTGCCAGTACAGTAGAGTAACAAACAGGGACAAGAATGGATGTTGAGAGCATGAATGGAATGTAGAATGAGAAATAGAGTACGGTATTTGAAAACACAGTATTTGGAGTTGGATGTACCCTGTTATACAGAGTCTTCAACCATCTTGGAAAGAGGCTGTAGAAAAGGCAGTAGAGAGAAGGAACTAATAAATATAATTTCACCTAAAATAAGATGCCAGAGTTTGTTTGGATTATTATTGTCAACCTGATCTCAAAGAGTATTTTTTTCTGTTAAAAAGATTAAACCAAGTACAGTTTATTACCGGTAGGTCCTTAATACTTTCAGGTAGTTGATAGTGAGTTATATTTCATAGTTTAGGCAAATTGATTTAATGAGTAGTCGATCACTCTGAGCCAAGAAAAGGATGTACTCTTGAAAAGTTTGTCTGAGGATATGTAAACATCATTGTAGTTTTCGTCTGAAGCTAAATAGCCTATAGAACTTACTATCTTAAGAAAGTAGATGAGCAGAAAATGGAATAATTTAGAAAGCCAATAAGATGATACTGAAGTCACTTGCAAACTCTAAGTCTAATACTATATTTATGAAGGACGGGACTTCTGTAGTACAGCTTACCTACCAATATAATGACTGGAGCATCCTAGGACTGTGCAGCTTGCCTAAGGCCACAAAAGCTGGCTGTTTTCATAGGAAGCACAATGAGGAATCAGATTCCTAACCTCTGGCTCTGCAGCCAGATACCCATACCACTGATCTATGCAGCCAGCAATTATTCCATAGTTGCCCATTAAAGAAGTTGTATCTTGCTGAAGGAACTTGTTTTGAGCAAAATATGTCTTCATAAATCAAATGTTTTTCCAGAGGGGATGTATTATGTGCACACCTGTATAAACAGAATAAAACAAACACATACACACCTTCTTCTCAATGTGTACTTATCTATCAAGCATGCATCGGACAAGGTGCTCTTTACAGGAAGTACCTCTTCCTCTCCTGTGTTTGTTGAAGTCTTTCCTTTTGCTTTTAGACTACACCACAAAGCCTTTGCCTCCACATGCCCTTATCTTTATGCACACACACAGTTCTAGGTCCTGGTAGAAGATACACTCCCAGTCCATTATCTCTGTAGCAGGCACTCCTAACCAGATGCCAAATGAAAGCAGCATGGCTGATCCTGTTATGCATGAGAACAATGGGAATGAAGTCCTATCACAGAACTGCACAAACTCCTCCCATTCCTAAATGAGTCTTGTGCAGTCAGTCAGGACAATTAATGCCAGCATGCTAACATCTTGATAGAGCCAGTGCTGGAATAGCTAGGACATTGCATGAATGGGAGGAGTATATTGCATGCCTTCCTTGTCTTACTTGGGTATCGAACTGAACAAGGGAAAGGGATTAATTTAATTCATTAAAAAAAACCCTCCAGTTTATGAATGTAAGATATTGTACTTATGTATCTGTCATCTGGAAATGTCCTGATATTGATGCACAATATTGTGCTCTCATTGCTAGCAGGAAAAAAGGATGCTAAGCTTGACATTGTAAAGGCTAGCTTGAATGTTAACAACACCAATGACAGCAATCAAAGTGGTCTACATCTGTAATGTTCACTACCATTCACTCCTGTCAAAAATCAGCCATGACAATTACTTTGTGTTTGGGTGAGAAGTAGTTAACTGATGAAAAAGAAATCAGTTTCTGTGATTTTTCCCCTTGTTAGTGTCTTTATGTGAATGGTACTGTTCTCTATGTGTACGTAGACCATCTTGACTACTGCCATTGAGCCTAACATTCAGGCTGTCCTGCTGTTTGGTCAGCAGTGCAATGGTTTTGAAGTAGAGAGCCTGGCCTTTATCAGTAGAAATTGTTAGGTGAGTTCTCCTTCTGTCGCAGAGGGAAGTGTTGTAGCAACATAATTTGAACAAGACGTGGTCTCTAATATGATAACAAGGGCTGGAAAATAGGAATCATAGGAGCTATACATTGTTGCATTGCTTTTCTGGGCAATGTGGTCTGTCCTCCAACTCCCCATTATTGGAGTGGAGAGGCCCCTGTGTATGTGTGTGTGTCCCAACCCATGGTGCTTCTTCAGGTTCTAGGTAGATAACAGTTAGCAGTACATTCAGATTCCCCTTTCCATCACAACGTAAAGCTGCTTTGTGAAAGGTACTTGCTTGGTGTGCAAAATGCATCTTCCTCATAGTGTCACTAAAGTTTTCCCAGATATGCTCTATGTGAGCATGAAATAGGGCTTGGAGGTTCGATGGGGCTCTAGGTAAAGTGCCCCCTAAAGCCATCCAGGATGTTGTTTTCCTGCTTCCTTGCTGTGAGTCTCCTATTCTCCTGCCTTCTTCATTGACAAATCATGTTGTCCTGCAGAGTCAGGATCACTGACCAGACCTGTTACCAGTTGCTGTATTGGAAATAGAGTTCAGCTGAGTGGAACGGGAATGGGAAAAATGCAACCTAGCCATCAGGTTGAATTCCTTTCTACTTCCTCTCATCTGAGCGTCACTTACAAAAGAACAGCTGGCACCCAGGTAGCTCCTGCTGATTTTTCTGGGTCTACACTTAATGACATTGCTGCATAAGGCCAATGTAATGTAACCCTGTTATGTGTTTCCTATCATCTGAGTTTCCCGCATGTGACTTTATATAGTGGTTGTAATGTGCTTATATACTGGTTCAGTGTTAAGATATGTGTTATCCTTTGTTATGTACTGGAGACATAAGGTGCACATTCATTGATGTGAGAGAGGTTGTTGTTATTTCTTAATCCCTTCCCACTGGAGTTAGTAAGAGGAACCTTTGTGTGTGCCAGGTCTAAAATTGTGTTACTGATGGGCATGTGGCCTTGAACTCAATAGTTCCAAATTCAGTGTATGTACGCTTGTTCTGTGTGCCATGTGCAACTGCAGAGTTCTAACTGTTCCAACAGTGTATCTTGAAGATGATCAATATATTTGCTATGGCAACAGCATACAGTTGTCCTGAAGCAAAGATTATAGCCTCTCTCTCTCTCTCTCTCTATGTGTAGCAGGGATGCCTCTTTTAAAATGTTGACTGCCCTCTAAAAACACTAAAAACCGCAGGATCTCTGCATTGCCTTGAGACTCTGAGAGAGTCTTGGTGACAATTTGTACTTGGGCAGTCTAGTATTAGAGAATGGACTTGGCTGGGGTTTTTTAAAAACCTCAAACTGAACAAACTTCATTTGAAGTGATGAATGTGAAGAAAGGAAAATCAGCTCCGAGTCCCCCTGTCCCATCTATCACACTAGTGTGCCAACCTATTGAAAATTAATGTCAAACTGTTCCTTTGTTATTTGAATACACTCCCTCTGTTGTTAACTCACACTGTTCTATCTCTCTACAGAGGCCGAAGGGATATCCAGTGGACCAACTTAGACCCCATTCAACTAATGGAGGAGTTAGGTCAGTTTGCCTCACTGGAAGGATTCAAGGAGATGCTGGATAAGGCAGAGGTTGGCCAAGCCTATATGGAGCGCCCTTGCCTTGATCCTTTTGACCCTGAATGTCCTACCAGTGCTCCCAACAGCAAAAACAAGAAGGTGAGCTTTACCTACAGGTGTTTCCTAAAAATGCTCTTTGATTCTTGTTAGTAAGAGAATTACTTCCTTCAAAGGGGATATTATATAGTACGCTCTGTTTTTATTGAAGTTCAGGCTACAGCTGATGGTTCAATTGGTGGTATGCTTCCCAGTCATAAAATATCCCAGATATAAAATAGCATACCATGCAGAAACCTCCTTCACTTCTTCTGTTCAGTATGTAGGAAACGTTTTAAAGGAAAGAGATGTTTCATTGTAGAGCTCTTAATCAGAATCAAATTAGATACAACCAGAAGCAATAGCTATCTGCTCCAGATCTCTTGTGAGTCACTTTTCTTTCCTTCTTTAATTTAAATCAACTGTTGTGGGTTCAATTGGAAGGGAACTGCCAGATAAAATAAATTTCTTGTCAGAAATTACTCTGGGTTGAAAGGATTTTTGCTGGAGAAATTCCACTCAGGGGATGCCCGAATGAGGTTCCTTTCATGTCCCCAAGATCCGTTGTGCAGCACTCAGATATCGAAACCCGACCTTCCAGTCTTCAAGCCCAGCGTCTTAACCACTAAGCCACCACATTATAACTGCCAGATAGTTTGATGGTGTAGGTATCTGGCTGCAGACTAGAGGTTGGGACTTTGATTCCCCACTGTGCTTCCTTGACAGGAGCTAGACTCAATAATCCATAGGCTCCTTTCCAGCTCTGCATTTATAAGATTGTTAAGACTGTGAAAAGAAGGATTTGACTCATTACCCTATGCTTGTTTTCTCAGTCTAAATTGCAACCATCATCATAAAACTGCTGCTTCCCCATTATAAGTTATATAGAAGTCCTGTCACTTTCAGAAGTGTGAAGTGTAATAAACAGAGCTAATTTTGAGAGTAGCAGGTTGTGGAACATTCTCCCTGGAGGTACAAAGATATACATTAGTACCCCGGATTATGTTATGACTTGGTTCCACAAGTCCCGTCGTTATCCGGTTTTAATGTTGTGCGATACATTGATCACACAATGTTTAAAAAAGCCCTGTTTCCCTGGAGGCTGCAGCAAGCCAGAACGTCGGGATTTGAATCCTGACATTTTGGCTTGCTGCAACTTCCAGGGAGGTGGGGGAACTTTGGAAACAGCTTGGATCGGGTCTCCCCACCTCCCTGGACCCGGCCGGGGGGGGGGTGTCAGAGACCCCAAAATTGGTAAAAAGAAGTCCGTTGTTTTTTTTACCAATTTTGGGGTCTCTGACCCCCCCCCCGCTGGGTCCAGGGAGGTGTGGAGACCCGATCCAAGATGTTTCTGGGCTTCCCCAACGTCCTCAGCCAGTGCAGCAAGCCAGAATGTCGGGATTCGAACTCTGACATTCTGGCTTGCTGCACTGGCTGAGGACATCGGGGAAGCCCAGAAACAGCTTGGATCGGGTCTCCACACCTCCCTGGACCCCGGGGGGGTGGTCAGAGACCCCAAAATTGGTTAAAAAAAAGTCCATTTTTTTTTACCAATTTTGGGGTCTCTGACCCCCCCCCCCCGCTGGGTCTAGCGTTATGCGGTTTTCACGCTATACGGTACTCACGTTATCTGAGGTATTACTGTATCTTACTTTACTAGGCTTTGGCACCAGTTAAAGACAATTTCATCCTGCAAAGCTTATTTTTGCTGGTTTTCTTACCTTGTTGCTTTTTGTTGTTGCTTTGTCATTTGGAATATTTTATCTAATCGCTTTTATTTTTATTTAATGTTTTTTATTGGGGGGGATCCATATACATTCCAATCTAATCAGGTTCCTTAAATGGTACTCTAAATTTGTTCATTTTCCGTGGCCATATTATCCTGGTTATAAAAGGATGATCTCACAGAGCTCTTTGGAACAGGAGGTGTCTTGTTGGGGGTTAGGACTTCTTTGCAGAAATTATGTGCCCCAAAGGCTTCAACTGAATGTCCCCCTGCCTTTCATTAGCTTTGGTCTTCTGTATCCAGGGGTGGGAGGAGACATTGAATGCATGGCAGAGGGCCAGGGAGGCACAGGCAGGACTGATGATGCTGATCCAGGCAGACGCAGTGCAAGTGCTCGCCAGCAGGTGGTCATAACTGGAATGTGTCCCAGAACAGATGGCAGCTGAGGGGAGCTTTTGGAAAGGAGAAGAAGAGAAGAGAATGTGGAAGGCAGGCAGACAGAGAGAGAGAGTACATAATGATTGAGAGCAAGCAGATGGAACAAGAGGACAAGTCTGCAGCCATAACTCCACATTTCTGGCTTGAAATCCAGACTATTTTCACAATGGCCCCCCAGTTTCTCTTGTTGCCACTACAGGAGCAAAAAGGAGATGTCATTCATATTGAAGGGAAACCCCAATGTCAGGACAGACTAGTGTCTGTTGCATCTTACACACACATATATACAATGTCTTGGAATCTGAGTGTCATTTGCAAATACAGCCCCCCTGAATCTCAAACAAATGTCTGGCCAGGTTATCCTGCTATGGTCATAGAGTAGACTGAATGCAGAGTGTCAGGCTGTGGTTAACTAACCTGACCACCCTCAAGACAAATGGCTTTGTGTGGCGAAGTCCACAGGGAAGGATGATGGTCCCCCAGTGGATTAAATCCCTCTTGAATCTATCTTGATGAAAGGCAGCAGCTTCATCAACACTGAGAAGGACTTTGCATGCCAAAAGGGCTCAGGACCAGAAAGTGACTCACAGAATTGGATCAGTGGTACGGGTGTCACACTGCAATGCAGAAGGCAGATGAAAGGCCACTGCATTATATTCTCAGGACAGTCTTCATGGCCGATCTCCATGATGATCGCCAATATTCAGATTCAGATACGGCAGAAGAGGGAAAAGAAATTCAGACAGTGCATTTGAGTATTTTTTGCAAAGCTTCCAGTGCTGTTCTCCATATGTTCTTTGATGTAATAACTAGTGATTCTTCCTAGATTTCTCTGCTTAGCGGCATACACTTCGTTAGGTACTGGCTGGCTTGAATCCATTCCTTTAGTATTTTTAGGTAGAAATTATTTTATTCAATTTGATGTTATGTTGTTATTATGAAGGCTAGATATATGAAATATTTTTGGATGGTGTGCAATGTAAACTTGCATCAGTTGTGATCAGTTAGGAATTGGAAGATGTTTTTGTGTGTGAAAGAGACCCAGCCAAGTCCTTACTCAACCATGAAGCTCACCGGGGTGATCCTAAGCCAGATACTGTACTCTCTTTTAACTCAATCAAGTTTGCAGGGTTGACGTGAGGAGAAATTTGGAGAATAATGTAAACCGGGGTGCCCAAACTTTTTGGGCTGTGGGTCGATCATGTGGTTCAAGAAACCAGTCACTAAGCCCCGGGTGCCGGGTGCGGCCCCCGACGCCAGTTCATCCGGCCCACGAAGCCCTTGTCACTCCTGGAAGCAGAAGTAAAACGCGCCCATATGCCCCAACTCATCCGGCTTTGCGTGCCGGATGAATTGGTGTCGGGGGCCACACCTGGCCCCCGGGCCTTAGTTTGGGCACCACTGATGTAAACCACTCGAAACTAGCTCAAACCCTTGGGGGGGGGGATAGTATAGAACTAAAATCCAAATAAATAATACTTAAATTATACATGTTTGAATCTCCAAGTTGTGCAGTTTTTTCCTATTTCTTGAGGTATGCTCAAGAAATGTGTGTAGGCTGCATTCTTCCAAAAATGGGTTGTGTCATTCCTTTAGACTGATCCACTGATAGATAGAAACTGAGGGAGCCATGTGGATCAGGCACCTTTATTCTGTAGGACTACCAGGAAAGACCCATTGTGAAGCACTGTTGCATGTGAAGCTAGAAACCTCAGTTCTCCTTAACTCTACTTGCTCTCCCTGCACAGAAATTCTGTGCTTTGAAAGCGATTGCTTCATAAAGATGTGACCTGCAAAAAAACCCTCTTCTCTCCAGGAGACATGACGCTGCTTTAAAAAAAATGTTGTATTCAAACACCTGTTTTGAAATGTATACAGTTATTTCAGTACTGATGTCATTTTCTACTGCAATAGTAATAATAATGGTTGCTGGATTTGAGGTTATATCTCAGATTTTCTCTCCATACTTTGTTATTATCTGACAGAATACTCGCATGGTCATAACTGTGTTATTTGCCAAAGGAGTATTTCTGTAGTGGGTTTATGTATGCATGCACACATCTGCAGCTGTCTTTTTTAGATTTCTCTACCTGCAGGGTTCCTATTAGCAAAAATATAGCTAGCCCAGGATTAGAGGGTGGTTTAGTCATTATGCCAGTAGTATTCCTAAGTATCTAACTTTACTTTTTCTTGGTAAAATAAAATAGTACAGTAAAACACCAGATAACGCTAAAACTTGGTTCCACAAGTCTTGGTGTTATCCGATTTTTAGTGTTATCCGATCCATGTTAAAATCCTATGGGATGGATCAGATAATGTTAAAGCTCCATAGAGATACATTGTAACCGCACAGGCTTTAGCGGTTGTTATCCAATCCATCCCATAGGACCTTAACGTTATTCGATCCAATTCTCCTCCTCAGATTACTTAACGTTATGCAATTTTAGCTTTATCCTATCCAATCGTTATCCGGTGTTTTACTGTAGTTATTTATGTGTGGAAGAAAGTGGCATGGTACATCCGAGGACAGCACTGGCACTCATTGAGGAGCAAATTTGCTTCTAGTCTGAGGTTCTGTTTGCTGATCATGCCTAGTTGTGACAGAATGTTGGGGAAACTGATGGAATATGGAGGACTATGGCTTATTTATAGGAAGAGGGATCAAAGTTGAATGGGCAAAATGTTTTATAATTCCTGTGACCTTTTAAAAACTGTTTTATTTTCATTTAATGAGTGGGACGTTGAAGCTGGAAGTATGGACTTTCTGATTGCTCAGTGAATTCATAATTATGCAGGGGCTTAAAATCTGGCCAAATCTCTGGAGCCTGATATTCTGTCCACTTGAGCATGCTATCTCTTATTCTTCCTGGATCTTTTAAAAATACATGTGGCATTCATCAAACAGCAACATTTACCTTTGTTTTCTGTAGCAGCTGAGTAGACAAGAGCCAGCTTATCTTGATCTGTAGCAAATAATCACTTATTTTGGAACAAAGGAGTTGTGTTTCAATGGTTTCAGCAATGAAGATACTGCGAGACCTAGGAAGCAGGGTGGAAGCAGATATAATTTACTTGGCAGAAATCAATTGGTGGAACTATAATATATTCTTTTGAGCAAAACATCCTGTTCTTAAGATAATGTTGCCATCTTACAGTCCTTTTGCTCTGCACACCAGGAACCTGACATCTCCTTGGAGCTCACGGGTGGCTGCCATGGCTTCTCCCGAAAATACATGCATTGGCAAGAGGAGCTGATCCTGGGAGGCACCGTGAAGGATTCCCAGGGTCAACTGCAGAGGTGCGTACGTGCCTGTGTGCATGTGTGTGTGCATGTGCCTGTGCTTGTGCATGTCTACTCATCTCAAGAGAAGTCTCTGATTGAGAACTCCAGTAGTTAAGGAATTCATTCTGAAGGGCGCATGACTTTTCCAATTAAAAAGTATGGTCAAAGTCATAAACTTCGTGTTTGAAAGGAGAAGGGAAAGCATGGCTGCTGGAAACCCATAAGACTCTCAACCTTGTCCTTCTCACATATGGTGATAAACTCTCACCTGCACCAGCTTGTAACATATTCTTGGGAGTGTTAAGTAAATGTCCATGACTTGACCCCTGGAGCAACTGGCAGACATTCCTGAGCCATGGGATTGTTCATGATCCCTAAAAGCTGTCACTCCTTTCAGCTGATGTGGAAGCATTTTTATAGCATAGACACCTGCTTTTGGCAATCTGCCACCCATATCTTCTACAGAGGTCAAATGTGACTGCATTAGCACACACCAGAAAGTTGTGCCCACTCCCAGCCTTTTCACTCCAAGTTGGACTTATAGCCTTTGACATTACAGATAATGGCTGTTTTAGTGTTGTAAGGCACATTCTGTACTATAGAATATCTGACACCACAGTATACTTGGAGGTTTTTTATAATAGGCAAAGCAAAGCACTGCGAAGAAATAGCTGAGAATTGGGAGTAAAATTGGGAACAAATAAGGCCTGTCGATAAGTTCTTAATTCTCATTTCTAAAACCATGTGCCAGGACGGTAGCCATAAAATATGGTTTCTTTCTTAATTTGAAAAACTCATATACAAGTATGAAACTCATACGCAAGTACAGTATGACATAAACCCAAGACTTCTGATGATATAAAGAGGTACATCTTCAGCCACTTCCAGTCCTCCCACGTGTCTTTAGAAGGCAAATGAATGGAAATGTCTTCTTCAGGGCATGCAGGCCTTTCATGTTATAAAGATTAACTGTTTACTTTGTGTGGTGAATGAGAAATGTACCTGTCATAAGCAGAGTTCACAAGGATATTGAAAATTGTGGGGCCATTGGAATACTAAATTGAGGTCCTTTATGTGGATCATCAGCAGTGATTTGTTTCAAATGGAAGCCTATTGACTTGGCATGATAGTTCACTTAGTGTACATTCAGATTGAGGGTATGATGGGCAGATGGATGGGTTGAACAAAGCACAACCTTGTAAATCAGCTTGAAGGAACACTGGAGATCAGTTGTCCAAGCTTCTGCCTTAAGATTTGAAGACAGAGGTCAGGTCAGCAAAACCTAAAGATTTAGATGGGCAATTTATGGTCTATTAGAGGCTGTTGGACTGCAGGATTTAATAGTCCAAACTAGCATATCCAGTGGTGAAAGATGATTAGAGCTCAAGTTCAGTGACATCAGGAGAAGCACACATTCCAGTTTTAAATCCAAAGTTTGAAGGACTTCTCTCTCCTTACCTGCAACAACTTCTCTTTCTGCAGAGCTGAAGCCCTACAGAGCATGTTCCTGCTAATGAGCCCAAGACAGCTTTTTGAGCACTACCGGGATGACTATGAGATACATGACATCAGCTGGACTGAAGAGAAAGCGGCTGCTGTACTGGAGGCCTGGCAGAGGGAGTTTGTTGAGGTAAGACAGGAAGAGGTATAGTAGAGCAGGTTGTGGCAAAGGTGTAGTGTCTTTAGAGACTACTTGATGTAAGCAGATGCCTGGGTGCTTAGGTGATCCACAAAAGGCTAAAGCGGTGAATGTGGAAAGGAGATCTAAAAATTGTACAAATGCATGCAGATCCATGAAAGTGGAGGGAGGGATTTCATATAGAACTGAAAAGAAATACACACACAGGTATGCTTATGGTGGCGCAGTGGTTAAACTGCTGCACTGCAGCCAAAATATTGTGAGTTCAATCCTGGCAGAATACAAGGTTGACTTTGCTTTCCATCCTTCAAATGGTGGTAAAATGAGTACCCAGTATGTTGGGGACAAAATGCTAATTAACTTGTGAACTGCCCAGAGACTGCACCAAGCACTATATAAATGAATTGTTATAAATATACAAATATAGAAGATTATGTCTCTGCACATGTGTGAAACCTTGCTTGCATATAAAATAACATGTGAATCAGAAATTGCTTGCATGAAAATATGCTTTGTTACAGAGCAAAGAGGTTTGTTGATGCCCATAAACTCTTTTACACTTCTGCCATTTTAGTGTGGCAATGCTAAATTAATTACTGGGACTATATAAAATGGAATCTTGAAATTTAGAAGAAAATGATCTGATGTAGTTGAGTATGCCCTGCACAATGTATGAGTAGTGACAGACTGGATGGGATGTCATTTTAGGCATGTTCAAGAAGATATAATTTATTGGAGATGTTCAGATCTTATGTGTGTAAATAAGAATAGTGTTCATTGTAGGAAGATGACTTTACTGGACAACAGGCTGTTAATGAGTGGATGTTTCAGCAAGGTGTGTAGGTATTCACAGTTTCCCAGTGTTACGAGTGTGACAGGCATGTGAATAAATCTTGTGCTGGGATCTGAGTGCAAAGGATGCCCGTACTGTATAAGAAGAGTTGTTTAGATCACTGTACAGTACATTTCTCTCAGTAACTCACCATTGTTGTTCCTTTCCAGCTAGCACAAGAATCCCTCCCTGCAAATTCATCCCAGGTCATCCATGCCTTCTCCACCACCACACTCAGTGACATGATGAAATCCTTCTCAGATGTAAGCGCCATACGCGTCGCTGGCGGGTACTTGCTTATGGTACGTAGAAGTTTATTTCTTTCCACCCTTCTTTTGTAACAGCTGTGGATCAGTGTATAGTTTCGCCACCCTTGCCTTTCCTAATGATTATTTTCATATCTCTGCAGTTGGCCTATGCCTGTGTCACCATGCTGCGCTGGGACTGCTCCAAATCTCAGGGTGCTGTGGGCCTGGCTGGGGTTCTGTTGGTTGCCCTTTCAGTGGCAGCAGGACTTGGACTCTGTTCCCTCTTAGGGATCTCATTCAATGCCGCCACAACCCAGGTATGTTACATACTGGAGAGGTCACCTTTCCTCGTATCTACTTTGACCATATTTCACTCTCGGTCATTTCCTCTGCTTCTTAATTGCAAATGCCACAATGGCCTGACTAGTCTGATTTCTTCAGGAAGTTAATGCTGAGGTTATGTTTGATCTTATGATCCTAGAATGGTATTATAATTATAATAATTTCATGTCAGAGATTACTCTGGGTTAAAGGATTTTTGCTGGAGAAACTCCGCTCAGGGTATGCCCAAATGAGGCTCCTTTCATGTCCCCAAGTGCAGCCCTCGGGTATTGAAACTCGACCATCCAGTCTCCATGGTCAGCATCTTAACCACTAAGCCACCAGGGGAGCTGCAGAATGGTATTATAGACTAATGATTAGAGAATATTATAGAGAGCACTTTCCCCTTAGAGCAGTGTTTCCCAAACGTTGGGTTTGGGACTTCAATTCCCAGAAGCCTAAGTCAATTCCCCAAAGCACTGACCAGCCAATGTACTGACTTAGGCTTCTGGGAATTGAAGTCCCAACCCCAACATTTGGGAAACACTGCCTTAGAGTCATTATTGGTCTGAAGTTCCAGCATTACTTTACCTTGAACTCTCAGGCTTTCTCTGCATTCTAATTTTAGGTTGAGTTAAAAAGAACCACTACCCTTTTCCATTGACTTCTGGGTAGTGATGTCTATACAAAACCAAGATGTCGACATGCAAGGAAGGAGCCTACTCTAACCAAGTCCATGTTGCTTGAGAGTATGTGAAATGCGCATCAGAAGAAAGCAAAAATCTTACTGAACCATCAGCTAATCTACCTTTGGAAGAATTTGGGGATAGTTTATTTAAACCCTGAACATACAAGCAGAAGCATTTGGGGTGACCTCCATCTTTATTTAAAGGAGAGACAGAAGTATCCTTGTGGAGCCACAACTCCCATCAGCCCAGCTGACATAAAATCTGGAGCCATTTCTTCCTTCACTCCTGAGAACTGTATACAGTAATACCCCGTATAACGCGAGTACCGTATATCGTTAAATCCGCATAACGTTACAAGATTTTCGGAAACATCTTGTATCGAGTAACGCGATTTTAACGTTACACGAAACAGTCGTTCTTAGCAGCAGGGTGGCTGGAAAGCTGAACGGGGTTCTCCGTTCAGCTTCCCAGCCACCCTGCAGCTACGGAGGTAGGGGTGGGGAGGCTGGAAAGCTGACGGGGGGCTCCCCCATCGGCTCCCCAAGGCACCCCACAGCTGCGGAGGCATGGGCGGGTGGCTAGGGAACCCGACAGGGAGTCCCCGTCAGCTTCCCCAGCCACCCTGCAGCTGTAGATCGGGTCCTCTGATCTCTCTGGAGGTGTTTCTGGGCTTCCCCGACGTCCAGAGCCGGTGCAGCAAGCCAGAATGTCAGATTTCGAATCCCGATGTTCTGGCTTCCTGCACCGGCTCATGACGTCGGGGAAGCCCAGAAACACCTTGGATCGGGTCCCCACACCTCCCTGGACCCGGCGGGGGGGTCAGACCCCCCAAAATTGGTAAATAAAAGGATGTTTTTTTTACCAATTTTGGGGTTTCTGACCCCCCCCCCCGCCGGGTCCAGGGAGGTGTGGGGACCCGATCCAAGGTGTTTCCAAAGTTCTCCCACCTCCCTGGAGGCAGCAGCAAGCCAAAATGTCAGGATTCAAATCCCGATGTTCTCGCTTCCTGCAGCCTCCAGGGAAACAGGGCTTTTTTTAACATTGTGTGTTCAATGTATCGCACAACGCTAAAACCCGAATAACGACGGGACTTGTGGAACCAAGTCATAACGTTATTCGGGGTACTAGTGTATAAGTTAATGGGAGCTGAATAGGTTGTGATCATTTCCTTCTAACTGTAATTGTGTCCATTATCTGTACAGGTTCTGCCTTTTCTTGCACTGGGTATTGGTGTGGATGACATGTTCTTGTTGGCTCATGCCTTCACAGAGACCAGCCAACATGTGCCTGCCAAGGTGAGATAATTTACCTCTTCTTCACCATGCCTGGGTACTTGTCCCATGCCAGTGCATGCAAACCCCAGCCTTTCACTCTGTACTCATTGTTCCTCATTTGCTTTTTTCCGATAAAGGAACGAACTGGTGAATGTCTACGGCGTAGTGGGACAAGCGTGGCGCTCACCTCCATCAACAACATGATAGCATTCTTCATGGCAGCCTTAGTGCCCATCCCAGCCCTACGTGCCTTCTCTCTGCAGGTGAGCCCTTTCTGCTGTTGACTGTTTCATGCAGGAATGCCTTTGTCCCTGCAATGCCAGTGCATTACTCTATGTCAGTGTTTCCCAAATGCTGGTGTTTGGACTTCAGTTCCCAGAAGCCTAAGCCAGTATATTGACTGATCAGTGCTTTGGGGAATTGACTTAAGCTTCTGGGAATTGAAGTCCAAACACCAGCATTTGGAAAACACTGCTCTATGTCCATGATAGCGAACCTTGGCACTCTAGCTGTTCTTGGACTTCAGTTACCAGAAGCCCTGATCAGCAGATGTGCTGACCTGGGCTTCTGGGAATTGAAGTCCAAGAATAGCTGGAGTTCCAAGGTTCGCCACAACTGCTTATGTGCATTCATTCTTCCATAGTGCCCATCCCAGCCCATATCTAATATCGGATAGGAGAAGAGATTGGAAATTCAGTTGGGGTGAGGGGTGGGGACACAAAGGGATAAATCCACTATTTCCCCAACCATATTCGTAATCCATCTTCTCTTTGCTACTATTAATGAAAGAAATTTCTTGCATTAAAATGCAATTCTTAATATCATATTTAGTCTGCCATTTGGTTTCTAGTCTTGGCTAATGATCTACAGTCAAACCTCGCATAACGAGTGTTTCGCTTAGCGAAAAACTCGCATAACGAGCAAGTTTTTCGCTGAGCAGTCTGACTTGCATAATGAATTTTTCGCTATGCGAGTCGGACTTTTCTCTATGGAAAACCTCGCATAATGAGCATTTCTATGGGGAAAACTCGCGTAACAAATTTTTTTCGCTATGCGAGTTTTCCCCATAGAAATGCTCGTTATGCGAGTTTTTCCATAGGGAAAAGTCGACTCGCATAGCGAAAAATTCATTATGCGAGTCAGACTCGCATAGCGAATTTTTCGCATAGCGAGCAACCTTGCAGAATGAATTAAATTTGTTATGCGAGGTATGACTGTATTTGCATGGAGGGAAACTGATGTTGACAAATAGTTGGAAGAATTTTTTGTGTACTTAGCACCATATTTTTTTTTGTCTGTCTGCTCTAGGCTGCTGTTGTGGTTGTTTTTAATTTTGCCATGGTGATGTTTATTTTCCCTGCCATCCTGAGCCTGGACCTTCACCGACGTGAAAAAAAGAGGCTTGACATTTTGTGCTGCTTCTATAGGTATGAGTCTTCAGAGTGGGATGAAAAGAGGGAATCCCTTACATTAGCTTGTGAGGGGCGGGGCGGGACAGGGACTCCTGCATTCTTCAGGGGAAAGCTGTGCAATCCATTAAATGTGGCTAGTGAAGAGAGCCATGTTACAGATGGCAAACAGTGTTAGGAAAAGTCATTAGGCACAAAGGCAGCTGCATGAAAAAATGTCTAAAGCTTTAAAAAAGACATGGCACAGGTGTTAGTCCACCTAATGAGTTTTGAAAGCATGTCTTTGTCATGAGAAAAAGTTTGTGTCTAAAATCAAATCAACAGAACCTGAAATACATACAATCTATATACTGTAAATGATTTCAGCCCTCAAATGGTAGAATTGTGTTTCTAGAAGGTACAATTGACCTCAAAATTGAAATACAGTCACACCTCTACATACAAATTTAATTCATTCCTCGAGGTTGGTTGTATCTCAAAAAATTCTTATGTTGAATTTTCCATAGGAATGCATTGAATTTTGTATCTCAAAAAATCCTATTAAAAATTCGTATCTCAAACCTGATTTTTTCTGAGATTTCCAGATGTATCTCGAGGTTTTTTTTAAAGTCAAGCTGTTCTTATCTCAAGGTTTGACTGTATCTCTTCCCTAGCTTTGGTGTTTATTTTTTAAAAATATTTTCTTAAGGAATAGAAATCGCAATTTTAAGATGTCATTGGTCTTTTGGATACTTTTCATGTTATTTGTAGAGGCAAGTACAGCTTCATAGGTCTGCGTACAGAAAAAAATTGTGCCTGAGCCCTAGAGCTGTGATGGCGAACCTTGGCACTCCATGTGTTCTTGGACTTCAATTCCCATAAGTCCAAGTCAGCACTCCTGCTGATCAGGGCTTCTGGGAATTGAAGTTCAAGAATAGCTGGAGTTCCAAGGTTCGCCATCTCTGTCCTAGAGCTTGTCCACTCCTGTTTTATAATATACATTGAAGACTGTTATTGTATGACAACCCATCCACCCCCACGTAGTTGCTCAGTGTCCTTTTCTACCCACAGCCTCTGCTCCTCCCGTATCATTCAGATCCAGCCACAAGAATATGCTGATGCAAATGACAACCACACGGCACCTGCTTATCCCCACAGCCATCCGGCACTGACCACTAGCACACGTATCACCACTACAGTGCAAGCCTTCACTCAGTGTGACTCCTCCGGGCGGCATGTGGTCACTATTCTACCACCCACGCAGCATGTTTTCACTACTCCCACCACCCTCCTGCCAGCCAATCCCCTGGGCTCACAAATCTTCACTCCTGCCAGCTCTACTCGTGATCTTCTGGCACAACTAGATGAGGGCAAAGGTGCCCCGGAATGTGTGCCATTGCCTTTTTGCCGATGGAACCTTTCCAACTTTGCTCGTGACAAATATGCACCCATCTTGCTGCAGAGCCAAACTAAGGTAGGCAATAAAGAGTCACTCTCAAAAGTTTCCCAACATTCTGCGGAGCAACTTTGGCATGCCGGCCCTTGGAGCCAGTAGAGAGTGAAGACCACAGTTCCTCCCCACCTCCTGAAGAATTAAATATATTTCAATCAAAGGCAAGACCTGAGAATTGTTTCTTAACTACTTTTTGCTTTTCTAATCAGAAATGGAAGTTCTGTAAATCCCTTCTCTGACAGTCAGGATTGCCTGTTTTTATTTGTCTTTCCATGTATAAGTGGGCACACAAGATTAAGAGTTTCTTAATCAAAAGAAACTCTAATGGAGTTCCTAGCATGCTTGACTTCCTCTAGTTCACTTGCTTTGCAAGTAGGTACTGTTCTTTCAAAACATGGCACATTTGCACGTTGATTCCATTATGGCAACTGATAATATCACATTTAGGTATTAGGGAATGGAACTGGTAGTCAAAGATCCAAAGCCCAGGCAGTTCTTTGTTAAGAGGAAGCTAAGTCTTGGTAATAATGGAAAAAGATGGTTTGTGTTGAATAGGATAGGTTCTGGCGGCATCTAACTTGACTCTTTTCTTTCTTGTCTTTTCAGGGCATTGTGGTAGCCTTTTTCCTGGCCTTGCTTGGCTTGAGCCTCTATGGTACAACCAAGGTTCATGACGGGCTCTACCTGACAGATATTGTACCACGAGGCACAAAGGAACATGCTTTCATTTCAGCTCAATTCAAGTACTTCTCCTTTTATAACATGTTTGTGGTGACCAAGGGAGGCTTTGACTACCCCAACTCACAGGAGGCTCTCTATGGCCTGCACCAGGCCTTCTCTGCCATCCAGTATGTAGTGCGTGATGAGGACCACCAGTTGCCTAAAATGTGGCTGCACTATTTCCAGATGTGGCTGCGAGGTGAGCAAAGGACTCTTTGTCAATTCTCTTCCCTAGCCAGTTGTGTCTCTCCTTGAAGATGGTGAATGTTTCAGGGCTCGGTGCTCTTAGTGTGAACTTTGCTGCTGGTGGGGAGGACCCATAAAAAACTCTGCCAGATTCCTGGCCAGCTGCTTGAGTCAAAGAAATCATTATGTCACTTTTCCCAAAAGATACTCAGGCTAGTAGTATTCTAGGCTTCTGGAAATTATTCATCTCTGTCGGAACTTTTGAGAACATTTTGATCTCATTTTGACCATTTTTGTATCTTGCACATATATACAGTCACTGCTAAAATCCTCTTGCATAGCTATACAAATGGTACCCAGTGAGTTGGGAGCAAATGTTAATTAATTTATGAGCCACCCAGAGAATGCACTAAGCGCTATGGGGTGGGATATACAGTAAGTGTCATTGTTATTGCTATAATGGTTAGCAATGCTTCAGGTAAAGAAATCATTGTAGACACACAGTGTCTGACCACTGCTTTGGGAGCTGCACTGGTTACCAGTGTGCGTCTGAGTGCAATTCAAGGTGCTGGTTATGACCTTTAAAGCCCTACAGGGTAGTCGGCCAGGATACCTAAGAGACCGTGTCACCCCAAGAACATCTGTCCGATCCACCAGAGCGAACCGAAGAGGCTCTCTGAAGATACAATCAGCTAGGGAGGCTCAACTTTCTAGCACTAGAAGGAGGGCCTTTTCTGTGTCTGCTCCAGCCCTATGGAACCTCTTACCAACTGAGTTGCACCTCCAGACAGAGTTGTTGCCCTTCAGGAAAGAACTAAAAACCGGGCTGGCAAAGCAGGTGTGGGGCACCGGTGACATGGTGACCCCACCCTGCTGGCTTATATAGTGTAGGCATCTCTGTTCTTTTAGTCATTCTTTTAACCACAATTTTTAAATAATTGATGGGGAGGTAATTTTAAGGTCCATTAAGGGTTTTTAATGTTTTATGACTGTAATGTTTATATTACTGTTGTTATGCTTGTTCGAATTGGGCGGCAATATATAAATTTGAGTAATAAATAAATTAATTATCAGTTGCACAGCACCTTGTTTTGAAAAGCAACCAACTAAGTCTGTTCCTATTTCTTAAAAACCTGGAGATGAACATCTACACACTTTGACTTCTGCAGGATCTGAGATTACTTACTGAAGCATAGGGATTTTTTTTTAAGTGGTAGCAGTGTTAGTCTGTGCAAGCATATCAGAGGGTAAACAAAACAACAACAAAGACCAAAAAAAGTTGTGGCCCCTTAAAGACTAACTCCTGGCTTTTAATGTCAGCTTTCATGGAAGCAAAGATAGGCATAGATGCTGATGGAGGATAGCTCTTGCTTCTGGACTGTGTGACCCCATTAATGACACTGAGAACTTACATTCCCTATGTCTCAGATTTACAAGCAGCTTTTGACCGGGACTGGGAAGCTGGGCATATCACCAGGGAGAACTTCCGCAATGGGTCAGAAGACGGTGCCCTAGCCTACAAGCTCCTCATCCAAACAGGCAACAAGAAAGAACCTTTCAATCTAAACCAAGTAAGTAAATCCCAAAAACTGTGTAGGGAGATGGACAGGAAAGGATGGTGAAAGATTAACCATGAGTCCTTGATGTACCTAGTAGGTGGGGTACAAATTGCTTCAAGCAGCAGGCAGGGAAGTGGAAAGCTGAGTTTTCCACAAGAATTTTGTTTAGGTTTGAAAATTAAGATTTGGAGGGACACAGAAGATCTGCACAGTTTGGGGGGAAATGAGCTGGTTAAGAAGCAAGAGGATCAGCCTTTTCCTCTTATGAATGAGAGTTCCTGTACAGCAGTGGTAACTCAACCCAACGCTTCACTCACCCACTTTCTGCTCCACAGCTGACAACTCGTCGCTTGGTGGATGAGAAGGGGATCATTCCTGCTGACATTTTCTACATCTGCTTGACAGTTTGGGTGAGCAATGACCCTCTTGGCTTTGCTGCCTCCCAAGCCAACTTCTACCCACCACCACCTGAGTGGATCCATGACAAGTATGATGCCACTGGCGAGAACCTCCGAAGTGAGTGTCATCTGAAACCTCTTTCCCATTCCTCCTTCCCCAGTAGACAATGCCATTTCATTGCTAGCATGGTGTAAACAATAATGCTCCATCTGTGGTGGGAATGTGGGGAAAGAGGAACATTTATCAGAAGGTGGAAGTGGGGACAAGAGGTCAGTGACACTGATGGCTTCCTCTCTTTCTGGCAGTCCCAGCTGCACAGCCCTTGGAGTTTGCTCAGTTCCCCTTCTACCTCAGTGGACTGCGGCAGACGTCGGACTTTGTGGCAGCCATCGAAAGTGTGCGTGCCATCTGTGATGAAGCGGCCCAGGCGCATGGAGTGCTCAGCTACCCTAGTGGCTATCCTTTCCTCTTCTGGGAGCAATACATTGGCCTGCGCCACTGGCTTTTGCAAGCCATCAGCATTGTGTTGGTCTGCACTTTCCTGGTGTGCACTCTGCTGCTACTCAACCCTTGGACAGCTACGATCATTGTAAGTACTGTATTTGCATTCATAAACAGAGTACCTAACAGTGACAGAGATCTCTGAGTTGCCAGCTTCCACAATTTACACTATATGCAGTAGCATCTTGGCACTATTAGAAATGTATGACTGCCTTTAGCTCTCATGATCAGAATGGTTGACCTGAAAATGGGAACATTTAGTATTCATTTTTTTTATTACTATCAATATTCAGTGCATTTTCTGTGTATTGAAATCCCCCTGCCATCTCCATTAAGTTAATAAGTTGATTTGTAGTTTACAGCATTTCATTTGACTGTACAAGCGGCATGTTGGATCACCTGAATTGGATTTTTGTAGTGAAGCCCTGTATAATTCACCTGCTTTCTATATGCACGCTTGTGCTTATGGGTGTGAATGTGTGCAGGTGATAAATTCATGTTTATCAATATACACACTGTGCAAGTGAATGCATCAGAAAGCTAGGAATGAGCTCAGATTTCTACACAATATACCCCCTGTTACAGAGAATTTCTGCTACCAGATTACATCTAGAGCAGATCTGTATCTTTGCAGAAGAAAGCAAACATTCTTTTCTCCCCTCAAGTTTCTCTCCATGGTGCTGGAGGGGTTAAACTCCTATGTGACTCACTTGCACATTAATAGGCATGTACACTGCAGTATTTATGTCCATAACCACTCTTTTGTGTGACATATACATCCACAGCTCTAGCATGCACAGTAGTATGAATGGCACATAGAACATTCATTACCATTGTGTTGAAATAATCCTTAACTCAGAAGTTACACACATCTTGATGTGGCCCTTGAATCAGCACACCTGTTTGTTACATCGATTTTATCTATTTTTAATTTATGTTCTGTACACTTTTGCCGTAATATTCCTGTTCTTGATTGTTAGCATTTCTAGTTGATATTTGTCACCATGAGGGCTTTACTGTTACACCATAGAAAAGTAATGGGGCAGCAGCAAAAAAAAATATCAGGATTTTGTACTGAAAACAACAACAAAATGAAATGGAACATGCTTGGATGCATGTAATGACACTGTGCAGTGTGTGTTCGTGTGTGTGTAGCAGTGCTAGTCTGTTGCAGCAAAAAGAACAAAAATTCCTGCAGCATCTTAAATATTAGCAAATTCATTACACCATGAGTTATTGTGGATTGCAGGCCACTTTATCAGATCCAGTCTTTAGCTGACCCTTAAATAGCAGCAGAGAGGATAAAATGCCAATGTATATATTATCCTGGGAGCAGAGAAAAACCTGTGTGTAAGATAGTGAGAATTGCATTATTTTCTATGTAGTACAGAAGCTATTATAGAACATCTTCCGATTTCTGACTTTATGGACAACTTTCTTGGCGGTCATGATCAGTGGTGACATCCCAGAGAGTCATAATGTTCTGACAGCAGCGCAATTTGTGATTCAGGACACAGGTCATAAGGTTCCTGTTATTTCATCAGGCTCTTCTTCTTTGCTATGGCTTCTGAGAGATTAATCCATTGTGTTTTTTCCCCTGATCCAGGTGTTTGTTCTGGCCATGATGACAGTGGAGCTGTTTGGTATTATGGGCCTGATGGGGATCAAACTGAGTGCCATTCCAGTAGTCATCCTCATAGCTTCTGTGGGCATTGGTGTGGAATTCACTGTACATGTGGCCCTGGTAAGTAGAAGTTTTTTTGGTGGAAGTAACTCATAAACAGAAAATTTACAAATAAAACCTCAAAGCAGAATTTTTGCAGCACTAGATGGACCAAGAAATAGAAGACATGTTCCTCCCTTTTTAGGGTCCACTCATAAGTGCCATTAAACCATGTACTCATTTTATATATACAGTAATACCTCGGATAACGTTTACCTCGGATAACGCTAAAATCGCATAACGTTAAGTAATCTGGGGAAGAGAATTGGATCGAATAACGTTAAGGTCTTATGGGATGTATCGGATAACAACCGCTAAAGCCTGTGCGGTTACAATGTATCTCTATGGAACTTTAACGTTATCCGATACATCCCATAGGATTTTAACATGAATCGGATAACACTAAAAATCGGATAACACCAATACTTGTGGAACCAAGTCTGAGCGTTATCCGAGGTATTACTGTACTGTATATATAAAACTCTTGTTTCCTTTTAACAGCCCCGTCGTTTTCTCTGCCCCCTTTATTTTTACCTCTCAGTAGGCAAATCAGTAAATGTGGCGCTAACCGTAAATCATTTTGCATGTAAGATGCAGAAATTGACATGTGATCAGTATCCTCAAGTGCATGGAAGGCAGCTTTCAGAAAGCAAGTCTTATTGTTACAGGAGTTGTAAAAATTCTCAAACAGCCTTCAGTAGACAAAAAGGAATATAGAAACGACAAGTCACACAAAGATGTCCCATTTTGCTAGACCACCATGCAACTTCAGGGAGGAAGGTTGGAACCATGCTAAGAGCATGTGATTCAAGGCACTCTTGACTTTATATGGGACCATGCTCAAAGCCATAGGGTTCCCTGAAGACCCCAAAGTACCTGAGTACTTTTTCTAACCAGATAGCTTGGTAATGTAGCATTGCAATCTAATAAATTCAAATGGCTTTATGGCACCCACCACTCAGAGAATTTAATTGCCCATATTTTGTCTGATCTATTAATACTTGATCAGTAATAGTGCCTGCATGGGAGAATAAGTAAACAATGGGTCTTCAGCAACACTTAAAGTAGATTTATTAGTCCTTAAAAGCCACTAACCTATTGTAATCTGTAATCAGAGTGGCATTTAATCCACATGTTCAAATATGAGTGCAAAACCGGGATGGTGGTGATTTGTAACTCCTTCTGGCTTAATTTGTATAAATTGTAAGTGAATTAAAACTCTGGCTTTGCTTTCAAAGAAGCTTGAGTGACTGCTGTCATTTCTGAGACTTTCTGACATTTCAGACGTTTTTGAGACCTATTAGTGTACTTAAACTCAGTGGTGGGCTTCAAAAATTTTTTACTACCACACTGTAGCCAAATGACTGGGTTGGTGTGGCCATGTGACATTAATGTTTAAAAAGAATTTACCAAAAAATCACAGCTTCCCATGGCTTGACTATTATGTTTCTGGAGCTCAGCCTTTTAATTAAAATATATGCTTCTTTGCTCCAAATGTCAAGCTCTATGAGTGACTCCCAAATGAACTTGGCCAGGCTGGCTACAAGGTGGCCCTTTGACTCGGTGGAAGAAATATTTACAAACCTCTTAAGACTCTGCAATGGCTCAGGTGGCTAAGACGCTGACTGGGAGGCAGAAGGTCAGCAGTTCAAAACCCAAGTACTGTACTGCACGATGGAGTCAGCTCTGTCCCAGTGCCTGCCAACCTAGCAGTTCAAAAGTAAGAAATTGCAAGTAGATAAATAGGGACCACTTTGGTGGGAAAGGCAACAGTGTTCCGTGACCTCCGGTGTCTAGTCATGACCACAAAAACGTCTGCAAACGCCGGCAGTGCAGCCTCTTTGGCTCTAAACAGAGATGAGCACTGAACCCTATAGTCGGATACAACTGGCTTTTGAGCAAAGACGACCTTTACCAAGGTTTTTTAAACATAAAAACCTGAACTCTTACACAACAAACAACATAACAGAAACAAATAAATATATTTATTCAATAAAAGCAGCCACTGAATAAAAATAATTCCAAGCCATTTCAAAGCACACAAAAAATAGAAGAAACCAAAGAAAGATGAGGCAGCAAAAGGGAGGCTTACCAGACCTCCTCAGGGAAGAGTAACGCCAGGGGCAGAAAGTAACACATTTCTTCTGCTCAAGAATCAAACTATGGCTGGGAATTCTGGGATTTGTAGTAGTTAAAACAAACTCTGAAATTCCCCCAGTCACATTGTTGACTATAGAGCAGGGAGTTGTGGGAAAAGACTATTTCCGGTTACACTAGTGGAAAAATTAAATTAATTTAAATTGAATTAAATTAAAGAAGCCACCTCTTCTCATGTCCTGCCTCTCTAGGAATTTCTTGTTCTTGTTGCTTTTAACCCTCCCAAAGCCAGCCCCAAGGATCCTTCTTTCCAAGGAGATCAAAGGGGGAAATCCCTTGTCGAAAAAAACCAAAGAACTTTCCCACCCACTTTAGAAAAATGAAAACAGGCGCTTCCTTCTTAATAATTAAAGCTATTGTCACTGGCCTCTCCCCACCCCAAGCCTGGAGAAGGCTTTACCGGGGCACTTTCAGCCTATTGCCCAGGTGCAGGGGAAACCTGAGTCCCTTGGCCCAGGAACATCTGCGCTGAAGGGGAAGATAGGCTGCACCAGCTCAAGGACTGGCAGGAATATTCCTCTTTCCCCCCAACCCAAGACGTCTGGGGAAGGTCTCTGCCAGTTCTTGAGGGAAGAGCGGACTCCTCTTCCTCCCCTCCCAACACCAAATCAGGGAGGAAAGGAAAGGAAGGGGTCGTGGGTAGGCTGCCACGATGGAGCCCAGCAAAGAGGAAAGTCAGTGTGGCCATGGGGAATTTTTATTAACACACACACACACAAACCGGTGCGATCCAGGAGATGCCCGCCACTGCTTAAATCAGTAGTGCCCAAACTAAGGCCAGGGGGCCAGGTGCGGCCACTGATGCCAATTCATCCAGCCTGCGAAGCCCTCGTCGCTCCTGGAAGCGGAAGTAAAACGTGCCCGTACGGGCACATTTTACTTCTGCTTCCAGGAGCGACAAGGGCTTCGTGGGCCGGATGAATTGACATTGGGGGCAGCACCCGGCCCCCGGGCCTTAGTGACCAGCTCCCTGAACCACATGATCTGCCCATGGCCCAAAAAGTTTGGGCATCCATGGCTTAAACTAAGAAAACTAGGACCTGCACTAGCAGTAGCCGCTAGTAACATTTTATGGGCCTTTGGCGCAGCTTCTTTCCTGCAAAGCAGATCCTCTAAGAAGTGTTGGGGTTACCAACACTTTTGTGAGGATATGTTTGGACAATCCATTCTCTTTCTGGAGCTATTCTAACTGTCCATCTTTTCTCAGGGTTTTCTGACAGCAATTGGAAACCGGAACCTGCGCTCCACTGTGGCCCTAGAACACATGTTTGCTCCTGTGATGGATGGTGCTGTCTCCACTCTGCTTGGAGTACTTATGTTGGCTGGTTCGGAATTTGATTTTATTCTGAGGTACCAGTGTCTTTCTTTTCTGCTTTTATGGATGTTTTCTTGGTCCATTAGGCAACCTGCAAGTGAAATTATATATACTGGTACCCTGTTGGACCAGTCCTAAAAGAGTCACTAGTGAATTGGAGGTTGTCTTTCCTATGATCTTTCTTGTGACAATGTCACACCGGGAAGTAGGTCTGAGGAATTTGTTGATCAAGAGTGGAAATAAAGACAAAAATGAATAAGATACTTGATAGGGCAGGATTGGTACATTGTGCCAGGTTTGAGGGTGAATTTAAATTGTTTTAATTTGGAGATTAACTTTTGGGGTTCAAATGAGGACTTTGTGCCTTTAATTTATTTTGCATCTTCTAAAGTACGAGTTGCTGCTGTAGACTATTTGACTCCGAGAAAGGATAGATGTCTCATTATTATAGGTGAAACAACAGCAGGGCCGTAGCCAGGATTCTAAGGGGGGAGGGTTGGGGGGAGATTTTTCAGGAGGGGCAAAAATGTCTCGTTCACATGTATAACATTGGCATCACAGGGTGGGGTGGGGTGGGGGTGGGTTGTTAGCTCAGGAGCGTCCCTCCCCCGGCCCCCTCTGGCTACAGCCCTGAGCAACACTGATTAGATGACAGCTCTTGGAAGCTACATCTGACCTAACAACTGCATGTGGACATCTGACAAATCTGTCTAATTTGACCACTACATAGCAATTCAACCAGGGATCAGGCAGCTGTCTGAAGAATGGGGGGGGGAGAGAGAAGAAACACCCCCACCTATATAGACTAGCCAACAAAATCTAGGCATGAGTGAAAAATGCTTGTCTGTGCTTTCAGCATCAGTTGACATATTCAGCCAGTGTACGAATGTTGGAGGCAAAGGAAAGAAAGAGAAGGAGAGAGTGACTTGGTGTAATACCAAGTAGAACTTCCACAACTGCATTTGGTACCACTGGTTGAAATGCCCAGATATTATTCATCATCAGAATAAATAAATGCACTTCATTCTCAGAAAAGCCACAGAGTTATGCTAAATCTCAGGTACTGAAATAGAGGCTGGGAAGCAGGGAGACCAATAAAGAAATGTTATGTCAAATATAGTAATACCTCGGATAACGTTTACCTCGGATAACGCTAAAATCGCATAACGTTAAGTAATCTGGGGAGGAGAATTGGATCGAATAACGTTAAGGTCCTATGGGATGGATCGGATAACAACTGCTAAAGCCTGTGCGGTTACAATGTATCTCTATGGAGCTTTAATGTTATCCGATACATCCCATAGGATTTTAACATGCATCGGATAACACTAAAAATCGGATAACACCAAGACTTGTGAAACCAAGTCTTAGCGTTATCCGAGGTATTACTGTATTATGTTATATGCAGATGGCACAGATGGCAATTCTAACTCCCTTCTCCCTACTCAAGGTATTTCTTTGCTGTGCTCACCATCCTGACAATTCTGGGCCTGCTTAATGGACTGGTGCTGCTGCCTGTCTTGCTATCTATCATTGGGCCACCTGCAGAGGTAAAAAAAACCCCTCTTCTTTCTGACCAGCTTGGTCCAAAAATCATGGGAATAACAACAGGGAAGGGGAGAAGAGATTTTGCATCCTTCTGTCCAATGACCTTGCCAAATTGGGATGGGAAGAAGTGTCTGGACAGCAGAAAATCTTTTGTCACCATCATCTCTTAATGGGTGCCTTTTGGTCTTTCATCCCTGCAGGTCACACCAGCAGACAATGGCAGCCGCCTGCCGACACCATCACCTGTTCCACCTCCCATCAACCACCACAGCTTTTATGTTTGTCAGCATGGCCAGGCCTTTAGTGACTCCTTGGACTCAGAGTATTACTCAGAGAGTACTGGTGCGTCCGACATTGGGGAAGACGATCGGAGCACCTACATTATTCCTCCAAACCAATCACATATTTTGGTCAAGGCCAGCAAAAGTCCCAGCTTTCCCAAAATCACTGTAAGTGGTCACAAGACGTCAGGGAAGTCAGAACACCGTTTTCTTCAGTTCTGGGAGTTAAGAAAAGAATAGAATCAGGAATTTTGGTGTCTGTTCTTTTGGCGGGGGTGAGAATGGGCACTTTCCCCCCCTAGAATCTGGTGACTTCTCACCCAAATAAGTTAAAACAATGACACTAGGAACTATTTCCCCATGTATCTGGAATACAGTCAAACCTCGCATAACGAACATTTTGCTTAGCGAAAAACTCGCATAATGAATTTTATGCAAGTTGGACTTTTCCCTATGGAAAAACTCACATAACAAGTGTTTCTATGGGGAAAACTCGCATAGTGAAAATTTTTCGCTATGCAAGTTTCCCCCTTGAAATGCTCGTTATGCGAGTTTTCCCATAGGGAAAGTCCGACTCGCATAGCAAAAAATTTGTTATGCGAGTCTGACTCGCATAGCAAAAAACTCGCATAGCAAGCAGCCTCGCAGAATGAATTAATTTCGTTATGGGAGGTATGACTACAGTGTAGCTTTGTGATGTCTGTGGATGAAATAGGCATCAAGGTTCTGTCAGTAATTGTTTTAGGAATTAGAACAGATAACATCGAGAGACAATTGCTGAAAGCATAAAATCATGGTTTCTAATCTTAGGACAACATAGTTGTTTCTCATACAGCTTCAGTTTTTATTGTGGAATTAATACTCACTTTTTTTAAAAAAAGATCTGAGATAGACTGTCATGAGTGGCACTCTGTTCAACTAGTTTTGAGGCTATTTTTGCCTGTTTATCCCTCCTAAATCCAACATCTTCACATCACTCTCTTCCTTCCCTGGCAGGTTGTGAAAAGCTACAAGGGAAACTCAGAACCAGCTCTCTCACACACTGCAGAATGGACACAAACCACAATCCCTGGAGACCACTTGCTGGCCACTGCTCCAGAGATCAAGGATGCTTCGTGGCAGCAAGAGAAGCCCAATCACAGACTAGGGCCTTGGCTGGCTCGGACTGCCCCCATTTCTCCTCGGACGGATCCCTCTGCCCACAGCGCCAAAGTGCCACCTCTGGGACCTGGTGGCACTTTCGCCACAGTTACAGCTACTGCTTCAGTGATGCTGGCCTTGCATCCATCCCTACCTGGTTCCTGCCGGGGCTACACACATGAGGGCTTTGAATCTGATAGCCCCGAGGAACTTGTGGTAGACTCACGTAACAGTTTGGAACTGCAGAAGCTAGACCAGAGACACTAGCTCTTCACTTGGCCAGGCTAAAATCCTGGCTCCAGAATTCCTACTTCAGGGACAGGATGGGCACAGCATCCCAGCGGGCAGCAGTGGCCCAGATTGTTCACAAACACCACAGACTGTTACATTTGCTGGAGCCACTGAAGTGATTGCACTGTGGTTGACCAACTGTAGGGATAGACAGTGCTTTTGAGAACTGGAGCAAAGAAAGGCAAATGGGCCTGTATTCACCATTCATTGAAAAAAGCAGATGAGAGAATCTCTCAGCACCTGACCCTCCTTTCACCCATGCCTTATATTCCTCCAGGTGTCTCTGCCAACAAAAAGCCTGCTGGTTTCTTGGTTGACAAGGCTTCCGGTTTTGAAAAGAAAAGAAAATAACAAGTTTGTGTCCTTAGATTGGATTGGTGGCACATAAAAAGATTGGGCCCATTCACCAACAGACAGGGAAAATTCTGACCCTGTCTAACCTGGAAAATGAAAGTGACCGTTTCCTGTATGCTGCGTGAACAGTCTGATGGCGATCACCAGGATAGGGAGTCAGGATTGCCCAAATGCCTACCCTCCCATGGAGAGAATAGGACTCAATTTACGTGTGGGGGAAGGGCCCCACACTGTGCTGCTATTCTTTTAATTTTTATTAATATTAATATTATTTTAAGCTGTATAAAAAAGAGAGTCACAAACCCTTTCCCCTATAATAATTATAATAATAATAATTATTTGTTATATTTTCACAGTTCCCTGATTTTAAAAGTGGTGGTATTCCTTTAAGGGGAAACACCAGGATGATGATGTTTCCCCCCCCCCTCTGCCCCCAGTGTGGAGTGTAGGGAGCCTGCAATGGAGGGGCACAGTGTGTCTTAATGTTCTATGCAAGCTGGGTGGGACAGGCTGCATGCACTGTGCTCCCCCTGCCACCAGCACAACTGCCTACGTCAGCCTCTGTTCTAAATTCCCATGAAACCTCTCTCTGCCCTATCTTACACTTGTAAAAAATATCTTCTGTGGCCTGCTTTCCTTCAGCTCACTTACCTCTTCATCACCACAAGACAGTCCATCATCCAAATGTCCCCTGGCCAAAAGTAAAAATGCCTCCTGGTGTTCAAGTTCCACTATCATTATTTTCCAGTGAATATGATCAGTGGGCCGAATTCTCATCTAATTCTGAACAGGGGTTGTTCAGAAAAGATGATTGGCTCAGCCTTCCAAGGTTGGTAAAATGAGTACCCAGCATGTTGGGGGCAAAATGCTAATTACCTTGTGAACCGCCCAGAGGGTGCACTAAGCTCTTATCGGATGGTATATAAGTGTAATTCCTTTTTGTCCATTTAGTTTCTTTGATCTGACATTCCTCTAGATAGAGCACCTGCCCGACACAGGTAGAAAAACATTGCTGCAACTTCTGGAAGAACAATTTGTGGAGGCATGGATCGTTATCCATCTTTCCAATTCCGTATTTTAAAAAGCGCTTCTTACAAAATAACTTGTACTCCAGTATAGCTGCCTAAGTGTGAAATGAATGTGTACTGTATTGAATATGAAGAGCATATTTCAAATCGGAATTTAAAGTGTCATTTGGGGAATCTATAATCCGCCACAGTGTATTCTCATGGGGATTGACTGTACACGTATCACTTGGGGTCTCTTGCTGTACAGTGTTTTTCATATGCTGAAGTGACTTCTAACTTGTATACTTGTGCAAGAAACTAATCTTGCAACACTACACAGGCAATGAATGGTATCCAAAGTCCACTGCTTCCCATATAAAGAGTATGGCTATATAAGGAAAACGTCATGTGTGAAATTATCTCCTGGTTTGACCCAGCAGGAATTTTTGAGTGGCAGAAATCTCTTCTGCTTTAAAAAAAAATCCCATCTAGTTGTCAGAGCAGAATGCATTAAAATTGAGTATTAAGAGTTGGGCAAAACTTTTCATTTGCTGTGAAGAGGAGTGAGTCCTTTTTCTGTTATCTCTTCATAATTCAGCTTCTTTGGCTGAAAATCTAGCAATGAGTAGATGTGGTCCTAAAGGACAAGAGTCTTTGCATAACTAAATTGTTTTATGAAATATTTCAATTTTTTTCCATTCAGGTCTGGGATAAAAATCTGAATTTTATATGGAATTTAAAGTGCTATTTTAGATGGGTTTGCCCCATATTATATATATATATTAGAAAATGATCCTTCTACATTTAAAAATGCATTTTTTTTTCATTTATTCCTCTCTCTTGGATCTCATCTAAGGAAATGCAATAGCAGATGAAACACAATTCTCTTTTGGCTAGGATTATTTCCATTATGTTGTCAGCATCCAGCATTAGACTACCCTATTCCCTTCTGAAGTTAGCAACAAAATTATATATTTATATAATGTGCCATTTTTTAAATGTGACATTCTTTCACCTGATTTTTATTTTTGCACTGGTGAAGTTTCCTGTAAGCTTCTTGTTAATTGATAGAAAAGAGGTTTAAAATTGTTAAAATTTCTCAAACAGGCAGTGCTAGCATCTGTGTGGAGCAGCAGCAGTCAGTGAGCCTGTAGATTATTGATAAATCTGTTAAGGGAAAGCACAATTTCTTATTCCTCTACTCTTGAGACACTAAGTCTGAGATAAGAGACAATTTCCTTCTACTCACACTTCCCAGTTTTCGTTATTGCAGTTTTTATTCCTTTTTTCATGATACTAAATCCATGACTTCTATAGCTTAAGCAATAGGGCTACAGGTGGAAAAGAACTGTTACATGTGGAACAATATCAACACAGTTGTCACTTTGAATTCTGTATAGTCTCCCACCTAACATCCTTCTTACGAAAAGATGCAAAGACTGGGAATAAAACATATTTTTCACTTGAAGCTGCAAATTACTAGTCACAATTAGGGTTGAGGCTCCATCTGCAGTGGCTGAGTCTAATTTTGCCCAACAATTACATACAAGTGGTTTGTGCTGTTAAAGAGTGCTTACTGATGTTTCTGGTGAGTTAATGTTCCATAGCTTCGTTTTTAAAATTGGATGGTGTCTTCTAGCTGTTCTTTGCTAGCTGGATGCTCTGAGTTAAATCATAAACAGCCTGAAAAAGAAATAGTGTGTCCCCTTGGACACCGTGGTTGATGGGCCACAGGTAAACTCGGTTATTTGTTTGAGAGAGGGGATTGATTCATTCTGGAATCCATTTTCCAGGTGACATTCTTTCTTCTAAATCCCTGGCACTTTAAATTCCTCCCCCGCCCCTTTTCACCCAACAATCGTTAAGGTGGATTCATAGTAACATATTTTTTGCAAGAGAAATTTCTACAGAGATATTCACATTTTGATTGTAATTTGTAACCTTCACTATTGTTCGGCTTCAGGTTAAAATGAATTAATCACTTTACTGCTACCAGATTTCTCAAAAAAACTTTCCTATATAGATTTGCCCCATGACAAGGACTGAACCTGGCTTTGTTTTCCTACCACAAAATAGCCCAGAAATTACTGTCAAGATTTAAATTTAGGAACAATTGACACACGTTTTATCACATTTCTTTCCCTCTCTTCTTACCCACCCACTGCCCAAAAAAGCATGTTTCTAGGAAACTCATGGTAGAAATGGTGCTTCCCCGCCATGTCCAGAACCAGCAAAGCAAGGGGGAGCAATAAAGGGGCACATTATGTGTGCATGTGTGTATTTGTGTGTGCGCGCGTGCGTGTGTGTGAGCATGTAGTGGGTGTGCTGGAGACTTTTTAATCTGAATTGTTGTCATGCCATATAAATTATTTATATGATAAAGAAAAAAAGATTTATTTTTGTAGTTTGTACAGTCCTCTAGCCTTGCAATGGAAGTTTTATTTTCAAAAGTAAATATATATTATATATAAATCTATATTCTGATGTTGCCTGTGTGCTTTTCTTTTGTCCCTGTTGCAGTTCAGGAGTTTGTGAATAGGGTCTTAGAAGCCTAGGCACATGTTCTTTCTGAAAGGTGGGGTGGGTGGAATTTTTCATCTGAAAAATGATGGTAAGCAAAAGTATTAACCCTGTTCCACCAGGATCACAATCCTGGTCCAAATATCTTTCTTGGCTCTTCTCTGCTAAAAGTTAAAGAGACAAGAAAACTTATGTTACATTCTGCCATCTTTTCCAGCTAAGTCATAGGCTTACATTATAGAAAAGTTTGTTCTGGTGAACAGCAGAGAATGTGAGATATATGTACTGTACATGCAAACTCCCAAAAAGTCTCAATAGTTCCCAGAAAACCTGTCAAAATGATTGCCTATTAATTATATGGATGAAACATTTTTAATATAATTTGTATGTTTCATTATGATCTCCCTATTTGGACCTTCACATCATTAGAATATTTTCTCAAAGAAGTTGATCAAACACAATGAAAAAGGCAGTGCAGAGATTAAAGGCACACTGAAATTGATTTTGTCTGGTTTTTCAGTCCTCTGTTCCGTAAAACTGAAAACAACGTGGGCATTTTTGCAAGTGACAGTATATAACTTTTTATTCTGATTTGTTAACTGTTCATATTGCTGAGAAAAAAATAGTGGAGGCCAAGATAGGCTATTGAAAATCAAAGGCACATTTGAAGTCAGTGTAGCTTTCCATGCAATTTACAGATGTAAGAAAAAAGTTCATGATTTTTTTAAAAAAAAAATCTCTGGAACCAGTCTGCCAAATTGGCATAGTGCCCTTTTTACAGGCTATATGAGACCTATAATGTTAATGTTGACATGGACAAATATGGGTACTGAATGACAGGATAATTCTTACAGTCTCAGAGAGAAACATTCTCCGAGAAATGGAGCCTCAAACCTGATTTCTTTGCAGTAGAATTCTTGTGAAAATATTAGCATTTGAATAGCAGTACAGCACATATAAAAAGACATGCAGATTTTGTAGCTGAAAAGATGCGAGACAGCAATCACATGCCGCCAAGGAATATTTCCCATTCTTCTATGAAGCACATCTTTATTGAGCAGAATCAAACCATTGGTCCATTTAACTCAGTACTGTCAGCAGTAACCGATAGCAGCTTAACTGCTGAGGACTGAAATGTCAAACTTCTGTGTGCAGAGAGTGCGTTGTCTTTGAGCTACAAAACGTCCCTTTCTGAATATTTTTTAAACTACCCTGAAATGGTAGCATAATGCCAAACATGCATTTTCTCATTTTCAAAAACATGTACCACACACAATCTAGGGTAGATTACTAAACTAGACTGATGTTTCTTCTCTGCCCACCTGGATTTTAATTAAATAAAACCAACAGAAATGCAGGCCTAACCATCTTCACACAGAAATCTCATTAAATCGGGGTACCCAAACTCACTGAACCACATGACCGACCTGCTAAACCACGTGACCGGCCAGTGGCCCAAAAAGTTTTGGGCACCCCTGTATTAAATGGAACATACTTTTAGGCAAATGTGTAAGTTTGTAGCCCATGTTCCATTTGTAATTAGCTGAAGGGAATTGCTCAGTAGGATGGACATGACTGTAATGCTCTGGAAAGTAAAGAAAGTCTGCTCACATGGTCTGTGTTGGCTGTGTATTATCTTACGCTAGGAGCTCCATGGATGACACTAGATTGAGAAGTATGGAGATGGAATTTGGCCCGGGTACAAAAGACTCCATCCCTGTGGTTTGCCCTTCTTGGCGTGATCCCACTTCTCTACTCTTCATTTCCATCTCGGCAGTGACTGTATTTCAGCTGCCTGGCAGTGTTTATTTTTCCATAGTGTATGCAGGAAGCCAGCACAGAGAAGGGCCCAGCCCAGCGGCAGTGTGTGCGTGCGTGTGTCTTGTCAGCAACCACAGGGACCCTAGCTGAGATGATTCCATAAACAGCAACAAACAGAAAGAAGAAAAACAAGCTGGGACCAGAACATTGAAGGCTGCGAGGTGGGGGTGCTCAGTAAGGACGTCTAAAAGTGACTTCTAAAAGGAGTCCATCCATACAACTGCTTTAGTCAGGAAAATTGTCTATGGAATCAACTGAAAGGCAGATGCTTGACTACACCAAAATGTAACTTAAATCCAGAATTTAGTGGGTAGTCCAAGAAGGCAAAGTTTGGGAACATAGCCTTCCAGAGTCTGCCAAATTGCAACACTTATCAGCTGAAGCCAATTATTGCCAGTGGTGAAGGAAGATGGGAACGGTAGTCCAACAGGATCTCGAGAATCAAGCATTCCGGAGCTCTGCTCCAATGGGAAAAAATGCAGAGCTTGTCTCTTCGGAAAGGGGCCATCTTCTCAACTCTGCATCCTAGATTTACAACTGGTGTGATGCATGTACTAAACTACAGGTTTTCTCCTGGTGTTGTGTCATTGTCCTGAAGAATCTCAAGGTTTCTATTGTTAGCTCACTTTCTTTAAAGGCCACGAAAGAGAGCTTGTGTGCACACTCCTCTAGATCTCACATGCCCCCAAACACCACCCTATTGTCCCTGCCTTTTTCCTACATCAACTTCACATAGACCAGGGGTGCCCAAAACCTTTTGGGCCATGGGCTGGTCACATGGTTCCTCCCACCATAAGCAGAACACGCCTTGCAATCTGTTTTGCAACAGAATGAGGTAGATTTTAAGCTGCCATTTTTTTCTGCTTAAACCAGGGGTGCCCAAACTACAGCCTGTGGGCTGGATCTGGTCCCCAACACCAATTCATCTGGCCCACGCCACCCTCACCACTCCTGGAAGTGGAAGTAAAACGTGCCCGTATGTTTACTTCCACTTCCAGGAGTGACAAGGGTAGCGCAGGCCAGATGAATTAGTATTGGGGGCCAGATACGGCCTATGGGCCATAACTTGGGCACCCCTGACGTAGACTACAAAGCCAAGCTACTACTTACCCCATTACCCCATAAAAGTCTGGTCCATTCAGCAAAGTGTAAGTACATATACTGAATTAGCACATGGCTGTTTAAAAAACCTTTCTTGTGTTATTTGCCTCTTTCTTCCTCATGCAAGTTGTTTGACCAACATTTTGAAGGAGGAGCCATTGCCTGTTCAGTTATTGAACATAATGTGTTTTTTCCTATCCACTACCTTTTCTCTGTGATGAGCTATATAAATCTTCTTTCAATCTGCATGTTATGTGACCTAGGACCTGTTCCCTGTCACGTTCTTTTCTGTGCTATGTTCACTAATTCTGAATGTGAAAAGAGTTTATTAGAATTTAACTCATACACTACAATACAACATTTGTGATCTGTTAGTACAGACTATGACTTTCAGGTTGTTTTAGAAGTCACTGACATAACCTAAGTGCCTTCCTGGACTTCTAGGATACAACAACATCCTCTTCCTTAAACACCTTGCTACTGTGTCTCAATATCTTTCCGGAAGAAAGGTGCTAGAGTAAGCTGTCCACCTTGTGGCTTCCACTGAGTCCTCAAATGGCCAATTCAATTACCATTTATACTATATATGAAACTGAAAAGGAAACCACCTTCTTTTTGTTTTAGGCAAAAAAGTATCTTAAGCCAACCTAGTCTTGTTTGTCAGTCTTGTTTGTCTCTGCTACAGTATGTAAGGATGAAAGAGAGTCAAAATTTCCTGGTTTACATCAGTCACGTGCAAGTATTGACCACCAGACCACACCTCAAGTGATCCTGTTTAGCATGTTCAAGATCTTCTTTCTCAAGATTTATTTATTTATTTACATTTTTATACCGCCCTTCTCACCAGGACGACCCAGGGCAGTTTACAACATCATAAAAGCATAATAAAACCCAACCCAAACCCATTGTTAAAAACTTCAAAATTACAATTATAAAATTTAAAAAGGTTTTAAAATTTATAAAAATCCACAGGTCCCAATAATAATTTTTAAAAGTTAAAAAGTTAAAAACAAAAGATTAAAAAGATTAAAAGACCAGGGGGGAAGGGGGAGCTCAAACAAGCCAGTGAGCTGGGGTCATGGTACCGCCAGGCCCCCATACCTGTCCCGCCAGCCATGTTTTTAGGTTCTTCCTAAAAGATAGCAAGTCCATCTGAAGACGTAGCTCAGTTGGTAGGAGGTTCCATAGGGCTGGAGTGGACACAGAGAAGGCCCTCATTCTAGTGCCAGAGAGATGTGCCTCTCTGGCCAATGGAACAAGTAGAGAGCCTCTCCGGTCCGCTCTGGTGGGACGGACAGATGTTCTTGGGGTGATGCGGTCTCTTAATCCTTTGATCCTGGCCCACTACCACATAGGGCTTTAAGTTTGTCTGCCTGTCTGTCTGTCTCTTTAGTGAAACATCTGATAAATTGAAGGTTCCATTTCTTTTTAATTGTTGCTAATGTATCAGCAATATTTTAAAAGGGATTTTTGACTGGCTTTTGAGCAAGGGCCATTGCTGATGTCAGTTAAAGGTAAAGGTCACCTTTGCTCGAAAGCCAGTCGTATCCGACTCTAGGGTTCAGTGCTCATCTCTGTCAGTTAGGAACCACTAAAAAGAAATGAAGAGCTTCATCTCCATTTTCCTCCAATAGAGAGCAGAACGGAAACTTTCTGTTTATCAAGATCTTTAAATGGCTTCAGCAAAATGACAGCCAGCCAGCCAGCTGCTTTGTTTCAATCACAATGATCACACACTTTGGAGCTGAACCAAAAAGTAGTGCTCCTACTTGGACCAAGAAAGAAAGAAAAACAGAAGTCGCTCCCGATAGGGACCCAATAGCTGCAGGTAGGCATCTATCAGGGGCAGAACAGTTTGTGACAGTATGTACTTTGTGTAGTCACTAGATAATGGAGTGAATCATCCCATCCCCAACCTGGGCCAAACTGCAGAATAAATACTGGCCTCATAGGTAAGACACATCTGAAACTGCATCTGACCTAGAACGTTTTGCAAGCCTGTTGAATCCAGAGAGCTAGAACGCTGCAGATCATGATAAAACACAGCACATAAGTTGGGTGAGATGTGTAGGAATCGACTCACCTCTGCTGTCAAAAAGCTAACTGGATAGAGCAAGCAGGCAGGAAAGATAAAATAATGAAAATATTTGGCACCCTTGGGGTTGAAAGTGAAATAAGTCTCCTCTTCCCAAGAGGTGGCAGGATATAAAAGGGAGGCCACGGCTATAGACAGCATCCTTTAAAAAACCTGCAGAATATGTTTACCCACAGAGGTAGAAGAAACCCATGTATAGATTTGCATACCCTGGAAGGGGACCTTTTCTCTTCCTCTCTCCCTTCCTGCCTTCAGACTGTGTTTCACTGAAGCCCCTCTGGTGAGGTTATAGGACAGATAGGCTACACCCATGATGGCAAACCTTGGCACTCCAGATGTTTTTGGACTTGAATTCCCAGAAGCCCAAGCCCCCATGAATCCACACAAATTGCAGTAAACCCATTCGTGTGGATTCACAGGGGCTTGGGCTTCTGGGAATTGAAGTTCAAGAACATCTGGAGTGCCAAGGTTCACCATCAGGTGCTACACCGTAACGCCCCCTGCTGGGAACAGTGCCAATCCCCTCCTAAACTGCTGCTACTTGCGGACCCACCCTCAGCCTGGCTCACTCCCAATCCCATTCAAAAAACCTGCTTGGGTGTTAGGTAAAGTCCAAGGTCTCCCTTGCTCAAAAGGTAGTTGTGTCTGACTCTAGGGTACAGTATCTCTGTTTACAGCGAAAGAGGCAGCACTGTCTGCATGTGCAGACATTTCCTTAGTCCTGTGGCAGGCATGACTAAATGCCAGAGCACACAGAACTGGGACAGAACAACAGGCGCTAACGCTGTCGTACAGCACTCAGGTCTTGAAATGCTGACCTGCTGACTGCCAAGTCTTAACCACTAAGCCACTGCAATCCTGCTCAGGTGTAACCCAGCCATTTACCCAACGCAATGCTAAGTTGGTTGGTGCCGAGTTCCTCTGGTGGGAGAGAGGGAACATGGCTTCCCACTCTTCCTCAGGTGGCCAGATGTCTGCTGAGGCTGGGCCGGTCCTGCTTTACCAGCATCCCGATAGGGACTGGCTAGGAAAGTAACCAGGGACTGTGGTGGCTTAATGGTTAAGAGGCTAAACTTGACGACTGGAAGGTCGGCAGGTCAGCAGTCAGAGACCTGATGTTGCATGACAGAGTGAGCTCCCATGTCCGTCACAGCTTCTGCCAACCTAATAGTTTGAAAGCAAGAAAGTGCAAGTAGATAAATAGGTACCACTTTGGTGGGAAAGGTAGCAGCATTCCGTGCATTCAGGTGTCTATTCATGCCTGTCACAGGACCACAGAAATGTCTGCAGACACAGACAGCTCTTGGGCTGTAAACAGAGATGAGCACAGTACCCTAGACCAGGATACGACTGGCTTTCGAGAAAGGGCGGCCTTAGGAGAGTAACCACAGGTCGCCTTCTGCTTCTTGCTGCAGGCCCTCTTGATGAGAAGCCTTTTGCCAGCAACAGATTTAGCCATCTTCCAAGTGCGCATGAAGGAGACTTGCAGCTACCGAGAGGCGTTGCCTCCCCAGCCTTAGGAAGGGCACCTGGCCAGGAAGCCAAAGTGCCCTCTCGGGCTCTTGGACCCTTGAGCCAAGCTATTCCCGGTGCCGCTCACTTGCCTGCTGTGTGGTCTGTAATTAATCCCCCACCACAGGCGGTAGGGGAGTTACACGTCCTCACCCAGCAGGGGAGCCCCGGCATCCCCAACTAATCCCCGGTTCTTGTTACTCGCCTCAGGGGGGCCGCCAGCCTCTGCAAAATAGCCCCTCTTGCTCTTAAACATTCTCCCCCCCCTCCTCCATGTCAGATTCAGATGTGCCTGTGCAGACACAAACTGAAGGGAAAGCTACAAATGCGGCACTGGTCTCTTCTTTCACGACCCCCTCCTCTAAAAATATATGTATATACGCTTTATCCTTTTGCAACATTGGCACAAGTCGTTTGTTGCCTCAAAGCGAACGTGGCCCCCATTTCTGCTCATGGGTTCTGGTTCTTGTGAGAAAGCCTCAGAAAGGTCGAGTATTACTGAGGGTTGGAAGGTAGCCTTGCAAAAACTGGGAAGCTTTATATTTTTAAAGGAAGCCTGAAATAAAAAGGGCGAAGGGCTGAAGTTCTGAGGTACTGTGAAGTCGGAGGATTTAAGCTTCTCTTCCTGCTCCGCTTTGCATGACAAAAGCCCAGCTGCAGAGATGACACCGTCCGTCCCCCCCCAAATTCACCTCCCCAATTACCAATCAAGCCCCATTATGTGGCTACAACAGCCCTCAGCACTCAGGCCCACCCAAGCAGCCAACGTACAGACAGCACATTCTCAACTCATGAATGGAGCCATTTTGCCGGGGGCTCCGTCCCCTTCTGTTAAAGCTGTCCTTTGGCTGCTGCGAGTGGGAAATAAATAAATATCAGTCTTGTTTTGCTACTATTTGGATAAACCGAAGTCAAGTCTTCCCACTCCAAGGTGACTGATGTGTTCCTTCCATTTAGTGCAGAGCTGGCTATGAAATTGGGCAAACCCAACTTCAAAACATATATGCTTTTCACGGAACAGCAAAACATACAGTATTACCAACTTTACCACATCACCACCAAGAAAGTGGCTTCATTTGGGCAGTTCAGAGTTTGATCAGGACACGAAATAAGGTTACCAATTTCTGCATTTCTTTTCATATTACCATACCAATGTACTTCTCAACTTCTTTACTTTTTAGAATAAAGAACAAAGTATATATTAGGAAGTCTGAACAATATATGCCGATGGACCACAGCTGGTACCACTGCCTCAGTTGGTTGCTATCCTACATTTTCCTTCTTTTTCTTCATTTCCACGTGAAGTCCATCAGGGCTGTTGCCTGCCACAGAAAACTAGGGATGCTACAGGGTGAGGTTGCTGAAAGAGAGTCTGCAGAGGAGAGATTTGGCTATACCTGTGGAATTCAATGGCTGCAATTCATTTATATTGGACACATCTGTCTGAGTTTATGGGGGACAAAACAAGAGGCTTCGCTACATGTATGACTTTTGAGCTGCACTGTGTCTCTGCCCCAATATACTTTAGCTACATAAGGTAGGGCCATTAATGATGGATGGAGCCACTGATGGTGAGTAGCTAAGGATGATAACTGTTAACCCATGAAGGATAATTAAGAGACAGAGAGGACTGGATTTCAAGGGGAGAAATTGTTTTTACAAGGCAAAGTGTAGCCTCAGACAGAAAGAGGGGGATAAGAGTCAGCAAAGCAGAAAACAGTGTTTCGGTTTGGCATTCCTTCATCTCAGTAGAGTCCCATAACTATCTTCCATTAAATAGTTGGAGTCTCATTCTACATTGGTCTCAATCCTGCCATCATAGGCAACATTAATCTTAAAGTGGATCCTATGGATTGCTCCTTACAATTATGGTTCCATAATGCCGACTGGTGGCCAAGGTTAATCAGTGCAACCAGTAAGGGCAGACGAGACAGGAAAGACGGGACAGAAGCATTCAAGAAAGGAAGAGAGAACAGCACTTAAAGCTCTGCTTTAGCAAATTTGCACAAGATGGTAATCAATAGGGAAATAGCACCTTTCCTTGCTGCGAAGGAGATCCTTGACAGTAACACAAAATGGAAGTGTTTACCATACTTCTTCTTCCATGTCTAAGCCAGACATGAAACTCCTAAAATGAAGGCACCTTTTGGTGAGCTCATTCTGCAGTTCTTTTGCCTGACCTAGTGTGAGAAAGATTAGCTGGCAACACAAGATTGTCGTTATCAGGGTATGAGCGATTGTGGTTCAAGAATACAACAGTCTTTGAGGAGGCTCTTACCGTGTACCCTGTTGACCATGCTGATACATAGACAATGAGGGGGAAATATTATTCTTATCTATTGCCTTTTTATGATACTTTAGCAGATATCTGCTAAATAATCACCTACTAAACTCCATGGGACTTACTCTCACACAACTGTGAGCGGATTTCATCTTAAGAAATAGATCAGAAGTTAAAAGATGAACAGATTTAAACTGAAAACTGTTTTCTATGCAATGTCTGTTTTGTTTCTGCTGTTCATTACAAACAATAATGAATTACCAAGTTAGTCTTTAACAGATTCCAGAATCATGAATCCAGCCCTTCAGCCTACAGTTGTACCTCGCTTAAAGAGCATAATGTGTTCCACAGGATTGCTCTTTAAGCGAGTTTGCTCTTTAAGCGAAACACCATTGTAAGTGACCAATTGTGACTTCTGTTGGGAGGGAGGGGGATTGCGAACCCCGATTTATTTGTTAAGCGAGTTTTTGATTGGTTTTATTTGTTAAGCGAAGCAAAACATTCAGAGTAAATTCTGCTCTTTAAGCGAGTTACTCTTTAAGCGAGGCGCTCTTTATGCGTGGTTTGACTGTATCTGTTACTGTGGGTCAGAAACAAAGCATTTTTCAATATTACTTTTATGTCTCTCCCAAATCTTTCTAAAACACAGGGCCTCAAGCTGCTATTGAGAGCCACTTTGGTGAAGCAGATAAACTATTGGGACTAGAACTCAAGAGATGCGAGTTCCAAATCCCAACTCAGATACAGGAATTCTTTTGGTGTTGGTAGTGAAGGAAATCACTTAAACATCTCGTATAGCCTTGAAAACCCTCTCAGAAATGCTACAAGATAAAAGTGACTTCACAGCACATAACATCAACAAAACTGTTATTATTACCATCTTATCAATAAAATACCAGCTTTTACATTTGATAATTTATTATCGTAGTGTGCACACACACAAATATATATATTCATATGTATATATACACACACACACATTTTGTGGAGTTTGAGACATGATGAACAGGCCAAGTGTAGATTACTGCAGAGAAGAACAGCAAGAGGCATAAGAACTTGTTTGCGGGAGCCCTGCGTAGTGTCACTCCTCCCATGGGCTCATGTCTGTATCAATGGCTACACAGTTATAAGCTGCATAACGCAATTTTTCTTCACACACCTTGGCACTACAAAGTGAAAAGAAAACTTAGGTTTATTTCCCCAAACACACTGTAATAAACATAACCTCTGACTTCCAAGTATGAGAAGCTAAATTTCCTCATCCTTTGCTCGAAAGCCAGTTGTATCTGACTCTAGGGGGTGGTTTTCATCTTCCTTTACAGCCAAAGAGCCACTGCTGTCTGTGTTTGCAGACATTTCCGTGGTCATCTGGCAGTCATGACTAGATGTCAGAGCACATGGAATGCTGTTACCTTTCTGGGCGAAATGGTACCTATTTATCTACTTGCAATTTCTTGCTTTCGAACTGCTAGGACCTGAGACAGACAAAGGAAACTCACTCTGTTGCACAACACTCAGGTCTCAAACTGCTGAACTGCTGACCATCCAGTCATCAAGTTCAGTGTCTTAACCACTAAGCCACTGCAGTCCCCCTCATCACTACAGCAATAGGTAAATCTCCATGTGTACTGGACATTGTAGCAGTACCTTCTCCCTGTATATTGTTTTCTTTCTTAGTCTCTTTCTGTATCAGCTCTGCTATAATTACTCTCTTTGGCTGTCTCACAACCAACTGTGAGGTTCACTTCTCTAGCCTTTAAGTCATAGTTTTGGGTATCTTGACCTATAGAGCTACTCTTCTCCTGAGACATGTGACTGCCCTGACCTTTCAGTTTTCTTTCTCAAGTCACTGGTGCAGTTCTCATGTACAACAGATTCTGGGAACAAGACTTACGACGCATAGTTGGGCAAAAAAAGTGTACTGGAGCAGGTTGAAGATTCAGGAAGTGCATCAGTTGCCTCGGAGCTTTGGGGGCAAAAAGAAAGAGTGAGATGTATGGAGAAGGTAACAGAAGCACAAAGTGGCTGTTAGTCCAGGGAAAGCAACACTTACCCTAATTTGTCCGGGTAGATATAAATGCGAGCAGGAAGCCGGCTTCTCCCAGTAACAAACCTAAGGAAGCGGCTGCGATCCTCTGAGGGAAGAGCAGAGAGCCATAAGAAACTCCTGAGATTAACTTTCCATAAACCCCTCTCCCCACCCTCACCCCACCATCTTGCCAAATAAATATGTAGAGATAAGGTCTGAATGCATCGCTAAGAACCAAGCCTCAAAGGCAGAAATTACTCATAATTCAACTGGTGGAAATCAACCCCAATCATGCTAACATTCAGAGCATGTGAAAGAAGAATAGCTAGTTACTGTCTGAGGTAGAAATCAAAATGAGTCTTCTTAAACAGAGGAAAGTGTTAGGGTCATTTTACTTGTGTGAGCTATAATTGCCTGTTTGAGGTTTTTCCCCTGCTCTTCCTTCCTCTGTTGTTCTCTTCCAATCCTTAGCAGAGCAAGAATATAATCAAAAGAAATAGAAAATCTCCCCCCCCCCCAATGATCTTGCAGGCATAGCCCTAAATCAGTCCCAGTGCAAAAGCTGTTGAATCCACCATCTGATTCAGTGGTGGGCAGCAAAAAAAATTGCTACCACACTGTGGGCAGAGCCTACGTCATGAGCAGAGACTACATCTTGGGAGGAGCCTACATCATGGGTGAAGCCAACGTCATGGGCAGAGCCTACATCATGGGCAGAGACTACACTGTGGGTGATCTAGTCATGCCTGCCATATGGCCATGTATACATCTCCAAACACAGGCAGCACTGGTTCTTTGGATGTAAATGGAAATGAGCACTGCACCCTAGTCGGATATGACTGGCTTTTGAGTAAGGGAGACCTTGAACCACTTGCAGGGACAAAACCAGACCTCAACTTTAAATACCAATCAGGAATCTTCTGTTATTAGGTAAAGGCTGCCCTTGCTTGAAAGCAGGTCGTTACCAACTCTAGGGTTGAGTGCTCATCTGTGTTTATAGCCAAAGAGCCAGTGGAATTGATCCACAAAAGCTCACATTAAAATACAGCAGTTAGTCTTTAAGGTGCCACAACGGTTTTGTTTACTCTCTAATATGCTTGCACAGAATAAAACTTTTTAAATGGTAGCTGTGTAAGTCTGGGCAGGGCAGGGAGGTGGGCGTGGTCACCCAATTTCAACCCCCCCCCCCCGAGGGCCACCCAATTTTGCCATCTCCCTGCCCGAAGGCCACCCAATTTTGCTACCCCCCTCCCTTGCTGGAGGTGCAAACCTGTTGCTGCCCAGCACTGCTATGATTCTCCTATATTTCTCCTAAATTCACATACAGTTGTACCTTGCTTAAAGAGCATAATGTGTTCCACAGGCTTGCTCTTTAAGCGAGTTTGCTCTTTAAGCGAAACACCATTGAAAGTGACCAATTGTGAGGGGGATCGTGAACCCCGATTTATTTGTTAAGTGAGTTTTTGGTTGGTTTTATTTGTTAAGTGAAGCGAACATTCAGAAAAATTTTTGGTCTGTAAGCAAGTTACTCTTTAAGCGAGGCGCTCTTTATGTGAGGTTTGACTGTTTATCATATGACATTACCATTAGTGAAGTTGTTCAGGGATTCCCAGAAATGTTGAATCCTGGTGTCTGATGCTTCAAAATCCTCAAAGCGAGCTGTGGGAAGGAAAACAACAACAGAGACAGACAGATGAGAAATGAATTATTCTTGCATAGACCTATAATTCAGGAAGGCTCAACTGAAGAGAAGAAGAAAGACATGCCTGTATTTGAATAAAACAATTGGGGTGGGTGGGTGGGGTTTAACAATAAATCATCCTTATTTCTTAGAAGGCACATACAGTAGAACCCTGCATAACGAAAGAACTTTGTTCCACAGAGCTCTTCGCTATGCGGTTTTTTCCTGTTATGTGGGTCCCTATGGGAGATCCCCCACATAATGAAAAAAAAGTTCATTAACCAGGGTTCCCATTAAGCGGGTATACCCGGTTACCAAAAACCCTGCATAACAAAAAATTATTTTCGTTTTGCAGGGTATTGCCATTGCACAATGAATGCTTTGTTGTGTAAATTTTTCGCTATAAGATGTGTTTGTTATGCGAGGTACCACTGTATTTACATATTTTAGTCTCAATTCTATCCCACTACTGTTTCACCATTTCCCACATATTTTTATTACTAAAACCGATGTGAGCTTTTTTCAAAGATTGATTACAGCTTTGTTTATTGTCAGTGATAAATTTATTGTGGCAATGGTCATTATATCTTGCACATAACATTTTGGCAGTACCATATTTGCTGACGTATAAGACCCACTTTACCCCCTTAAAATGCACTGCAAAAACGGAGTGCATCTTGTATATAGTGGGCTATTTTGGTAATAACGGGGTGCGTCTTATACTCCGATGCATCTTATACGCCGGCAAATACAGTAATTCATGTCTTCTGAACCACTCCTAAATAGTGCCTTTTCAATGAAAATGATGGATATCAATACTCTGATTAAAGGTATACATGAAAAACAATATTTTTCAACTGTATAACACAATGTTATGGGATTGAAGATCTTTCTTCTGTTTACCAGGCACATGGATTTGAGATGTCAATGTATTCCCCTCCACTCACACCACATTTCATCAACGTAGCGGTTGTGTTGACAATCCTTGTTCAATGCCACTGAGTTTATAATCACAGATGTAGTAAAAACAACCATATAAGTCTCATGATGTTGTTCACTTGCTCTCCAATTCTTGTAAAAGTTATGCTTCTGAACTAACTCCCAGAGCCTCCCCGTTCTCAAGACCAGCGGCCATGGCAGCAGGAGAGTTCCAGAAGAGATCGTCCAGAAAGAACGTGTATGTCACCCTGTAAGAGTGCTAACTCTTCCACACTTACTGAGCTTCTTCAGGGCTTCAACGGTAACTTCAGGGTCACCACAGACTTTCTTCTCCAGTTCCTGCCAAGTGAGCAAGTCCAAAATGGCCTGAGGCACTACTTTGAGAAGGCCAGCGCGTAGGGCTGCAATCTGAGAGAGAAGAGAGAGAGACTACTTAGCACTAAACAGATGGATGGAAAGGGGGAATCCCTAGCTCTGCCTCTCAGTTTTGTTTCATATACAATAAAACCATGTACAGTATAATGGAAATAATTGGTTCCACAAGGCACTTTGTTATATGATTTTTTTTCATTATATGATGCATGCATCGTATAACAAAAATCCCTATGAAGAAAATCATACCAAAAAAAAAATCTCTATGGTAAAAATCGTACAAAGAAAAATTGTCATCGTACGATTTTTCCCATAGAGATTTTCATTCTATGATGTTTCCCCCCATAGGGAAGTATTGCATCGTACAACGAAAACTTTTGTTGTACGATGCAATTTTTCCCAAAACTCTCTTCATTGTATGATTTTTTTGTTGTATGATGCATTCATTATATGAAGTTTCACTTTAAATGTTGTGTCATAAGCAGTTATGCAAGGCCACTATACCTTTCTTTAACTTTATTCCACATCCTACTTGAACCGTCTCTGTCCCTACCTATTAGGCAAAGGTTGTTGTTGCTTGAAAGCCAGATGTATCCAACTCTAGGGTCTGGTGCTCATTTCTGTTTATAGCCAAACAACCAGCACTGTCTTCATCTGCAGACATTTCCGTGAACATGTCGCAGGTGCACAGAATGCTGTTACCTTCTCACCAAAGTGGTACCTATTTATCGACTTGTAATTTCTTGCTTGCCTAAACTAGATTTCTGGTCTAAAATCTTATCGCAACCTCTTTTCTATAAGTAAGCAGATGGGTGACAAACAAATAAAGACAAACATCCACTAACATTGTCCCATTAGCAAACAACCACTCCAGATGTCCCAGACAAAATGCTATGTCTAACATCCTTTAATCCTACTATGAACTATCTAAAATGTAAGGGATGGTAATAAAGAAAAGTATCAAATGTCATATGTCTCCGTATGGTACAGTAAAATTCATAGGTTAGAAACCTCAGAAAAGAAGGAACCAGTACTTGATTTATAAGAGAGACAAGTTGATCCTTCCTCATTTATTTTTTTCTAGCAGTACCTTATCTACTTTCTAGAAATCTGAACAGGTATGATTTAATTAAATGTGTCAGGATTTTAGGGGTGTATCCATCTAATATGAACATTACTTGAAAGACAGGAAAGGGGGAATGAGAAGGAAAAAGAAACACAGCACTCTATCTTCTATCCCAAAGACAAGGCAATGGTGTTTATAATACAGTAATACCTCGGATAACGCTAAGACTTGGTTCCACAAGTCTTGGTGTTATCTGATTTTTAGTGTTATCCGATGCATGTTAAAATCCTATGTGATGAATCGAATAATGTTAAAGCTCCATAGAGATACATTGTAACTGCACAGGCTTTAGCGGTTGTTATCTGATCCATCCCATAGGGCCTTAACGTTATTCGATCCAATTCTCCTCCCCAGATTACTTAATGTTATGCGATTTTAGCGTTATCCGAGGTAAACGTTATCCGAGGTATTACTGTATCTATATAGAAACAAAGCATCTCCCAAAAATCTGAGCTCCTGGACTCACCAACGTCCAATAGAGCAGTGTTGGCAAACCTTGGCACTCCAGGTGTTCAATGTCCAGAAGCCCAATTCAGCGATCCTGCTGATCAGGGCTTCTGGGAATTGAAGTTCAAGAACACATGGAGTGCCAAGATTTGCCATCTCTGCAAGAGAGCAAGAGAGAAAATGAAGGCAGATACTGACAGTTGATAGTTGGGAGTACAAGAGGCCAGGCATGTCCATATTTCCCAAATGCCAGGGTGCATTACCTGCTCCTTGCTCTCATTTAGCCGTGTCTTCCGAACCAACTGGATGAATTCCTGGCGGTCCTCGTAGCGCACCACAGTGCGACTGCCACCAGGGATAAGCTCCACCATGCGCTGGTCGCTCAGCACTGTAGTATAGGTCAGTTCATTCCCAAATTTGAACTCAAATGTCTCTTTGTCCATTACTACCATCATCTCCAGAAGCTTCACCTAAGAATATGGAAGAAACAAGAGAAATCATTAGAAAAGTGGTAAGAATGAAGTTTTATATAATCATTGCTAAATAAGCTAATGGTTACAGAATCATTGTACTATGCCTATCACATAGCAACATACATTATATCTAGAAATCTGCACATTTGGTATGGTTAGAAGCTGTAGTATCTGTGGGCCACTCCCATTAATTAAATATGAATATGGAACAAAGCTACCACTCGACTTTCCAAAGGCAATTCTAAAAAAAACTCATACTGAATTGCCCACTCTGTCATGCTGCTATTCCCACAGGAATAAAGCACAAAGGCTGGAGAAGACTATGTGTCAGCAATGTTAATGAAAAGTTCTTCCACTTAGGCCAGTGATGGCCAACCTTGGCACTCCAGGTGTTCTTGGACTTCAATTACCAGAAGCCCAAGTCAGCACTTTTGCTGATCAGGGCTTCTGGGAATTGAAGTTTAAGAACAGCTGGAGTGCCAAAGTTTGCCATCACTGACTTAGGCTACGACTACACTGGCAAATCAAATCGTTCTATTTTGGCTTTGCTGCAATTTGTTTTGCAGTCTGCTTTACAATTGAACTTGCAGGATTCACAGAAAGAGTCTCCTCGAAGATTGTGGAATTTTGGACACACAATCAGACACACCCCAGGCAATGGCAACCTTACTTTGGTGGCTAATCTTTCTGAAACACTAAGTCAGGTGAAAGGAACTATGGAATGAATTCACCAAACGGTGGCTTCATTTTTTGCAATTTAAAGTCTAACCTAGACACAAAAAAGGAGTTGAATTTGCAATCAGTGATCATGCAAAGTGATACAAAAATCCAGCATTCACACACAATGTGATGGGGTTTTCATTTCAGCCCACAGCTGCTCCTTCTTTCTTTTCTTCCTCTAATCCCACCTCTGCTGATTCTTTTATGGTTTGCTGTCAAGTCGCTTGATTTTTTAAAAAAGGTTGTACAAAAAGAGTGGCAAAATTCTAAAGTTTTTCTTAACATGTAAGCTATATCACAGACCATAGAAATATGTTTTATTTTGTCTGGGTTGTTTGTTTTGTCAGTAATTTTAATTTTTCTCTCTTTCATTCACGGTCAATACCAGTGACAAGGTGTCATACTGTTAATCTCGTATATGTTTTTAAAAAATCAGAGTCTGATTGGGAGAAAGAATGCACAGTCTTAAACATTACACCCCAACTGCCTACTTCACTGAAACATCACCCACAGACATGCCCCCTGTCTTTAGAAGAACGAATCAACTAATCACACACACAAAAAGGCTGTTTGAATAATTCTGTCTTGGGGGGGAGGGGGAGGGGAATAGCCTTCAGCAGCACACACACACAAAAGCCACACTAAAAGCAAAAATTGACCTGTGTCCTGTGATGAGAAAGAAATACTGAGAATTGACTTGTATTATAACCAGAGCGATCCCATAGTATTAGACTGTGTAGTCACAGCCTCACTCACCAATACAGAGTCAATAGCAGGGAAGTCCTTACTCCAACTCACGTCCTCCCCTGTCAGCTGCTTCCAGACGAAGCCAGGCAGAGCCAAGACCTTGGAGACAAATGACAGAAATAGACGTACAATGCTGCAGAACTGTGAATCTAGATGCAATTATTTGTGCCAATGTACTTAAAGGAAAAAATTCAGGAATGAAAGCAAAATGATCTCTATGCCTGCTTTAATAGGAATGCTGCTGCTTTGTATTTTGTTTTGAAATCATGCTCTGTTAATGTATCATGACTCTTCTCTTTCATTGTATCATTGAACCTTTTAGAATGGCAAAATATACATTCTTAAATGGGTAAAAAGTACAATAAATAAATACCTGCGCTTATGGATAACCTGGTCCTATGATGGTAAACCTTGGCACTGCAGGTGTTCTTGGACTGCAATTACCAGAAGCCCAAGTCAGCACTCCTGCTGGAACACCTGGAGTGCCAAAGTTTGCCATCACAGACCTAGTCTAATTGTGGTTCTTTATCAGGGTCCCCTGCAACTACTCTCTGGCACTGATCCTCTGGAATGTGCGAGGTTCTGAATGGCAAGGCCACCGAACTTTCCATTAGTAGGCAGCTGAAATAACTACCAACAGGATTCCCCCAAAATGGCCTTTTTGTTTTGTCCAAAAAAAGATTATCCAGTGTGGTGCACATACTTGCAGGGGAGCCTAGTATGGCTTTTCCTTGCCTAGCTGATACCATGAGAAAAGCCACAATCAATTGGAAGAAAACCACATTGGCACATCTTTCTCTGCTGGTTTTTCTTCATTCCATGAACTGATGCAAACTTGAGAGGATAGGATTCATACGATACCCTCCTCCCAGTCACGTCAGATGTCAGGTACTGCCAAGGTGTGCAAGGAACAGCGGCAGGATGGTTCCTTCCTGTGCTGGTTCATAACATCAGAAAGACACAAGCCACTCTACAGCTATGCAGCCAATGGGAAGATCAGGAAAAGGCCTAAGTTCACCTTACAATTGTTTTAAAAGAGAAGAGACACTTACTTTTGACCCTGAGGCCAGAGTTTTCCATCACACTCACCATTCCAGCTTTTGACTTAGCCAACCAAGCAGAATAGAATCAGTCAAAGAAAGTAGAGAGAAGAGGACAATAATCATAGCAAAAGGAAACAAAGGCTAATGGGATAAGCTATTTGCATGAATGAGGATCTGTCTTAACTGATGACAGACTGTCTATTCGGATGAGAATTTTCAAACACAAAAATAGACAACAGCCTGTGTGAATACGGGGAAGAAAAAACTATTGCCCATATGATACAATGCACACAACACCCCTCAACGTGCACTGAGGACCTCCTTATGTTGGCAAGAGAAAATGCTATCAATGTGGGCTGATAGTGGGCAGATGTCATCTAATTCCTGTTTGTTTTAGATATGTTAATTTTAGCTTTGTATGTTATTATATGCTTGTGATACCACTGACACGAATAAAGAAAGAACACAAAAATACTGGATTTCCCTCTGAAGGGAATTAAGATAGGAAAAACTGTGCAATTCAAGAGAATTTGAAGTGCTTTGAATATCTAGATTATATCATATTTTCTACTATGGTTACCTATGATGGGGGTGGGAAAATAACTTCTGAACTCTGTCAAAAGTTGTCGATCAGAGGGGGAAAGGCAAGGCCATGTTTCAGTTAGGCAAAATATAAAACCAATTATATACAAGAAATGACTCAGAAACATCCCTTTGAAACCATGGAGCCATCTATTTAGAACAAAAATATGTTAACGACAGGTCTGAGGCTCACCAGGAATTCTTTCCCACGTAGTGCTGCACCCATGATCTGCCCAATCCATTCATATTTGATGAACTCCTTGCAAGATGGGTTGGGGACGTACATGTCTCGGGCCTCTCCGGTGCCACTGCCCTGAAATGAACCACCAGCTGTATTTGAAACTTCCTGGCCAAGCTACAACACAAGTCACAAACTGGCAAAGATGCCACACCGGAAGGCCCACCTCAGCACCAACCTTTATCAACAGCTTAAACCTCAACACAGATACAGTAGTTTAATTCTGTAAGGAAAATCAAAACGTATGCTGTACCACTTCCTGTCACCACTCGGTGTTCTGAACATAAGAACAATGAAAAAGCCTTAACCTGTGAGAGGCTTGGATATCTGAAGGATCACCTCTCACACAAAACCTGCCTGATCAGGATTGTGACTTGCACAGGCTTTACACAGAAAGAGCCTCCTCAACAATTGTGGCATTTCTGAACCGCACTCGGACGTACCCTAGTAACAGCAATCTTGTGTTGCTGTCTAATCTTTCTCACACTAGGCTGGGGAAAAGGAACTGCAGAATTAACTCACCAAAAGGTACATTCATTTTGGCACTTTCGTGTCTGGCCTAGACACGGAAGAAGAACTATAATGGTTTTAATGCTGGTTTTTAAAATACCGTATTTGCCGGTGTATAAGACGCAACGGAGTATAAGACACACCCCATTATTACCAAAATGGCCCACTATAGGCCACTGTACACAGTTCAAGATGCACTCCATTTTTCCAGTGTATTTTAAGGGGTGGAAAGTGGGTCTTATAGGTCAACAAATATGGTAGCTTGATTTTAAATTGTTTTAGATATCTTATTTTTAAAATTGTTTTCAATAACTCTTTTACCCATTCTGAGATCCTGCAATATCAGGTGGGCTTAAAATGTTTTACATACATACGTAAATACCTAGGTACAGTAATACCTCGGATAACACTAAGACTTGGTTCCACATGTCTTGGTATTATCTGATTTTTAGTGTCATCTGATCCATGTTAAAATCCTATGGGATGGATCGGATAACGTTAAAGCTCCATAGAGATACATTGTAACCGCACAGGCTTTAGCGGTTGTTATCCGATCCATCCCATAGGACCTTAACGTTATTCGATCCAATTCTCCTCCCCAGATTACTTAACGTTATGCGATTTTAGCGTTATTCGAGGTAAACGTTATCCGAGGTATTACTGTATGTACATGCGCGCGCACACTCTACGAAGTATGTTCAGTATGGTCAGGCTCATTTCACGTACTGAATAGGGCCAAACTGAAGCACAATTGGTACAGTAGCAATATCAATTACATGTCTATACCACCCCATAGCGCTTAGTACACTCTCTGGGTGGGTGGTTCACAGGGTAATGAGCATTCTGCCTCCAACATGCTGGGTTTTCATTTTACCATCCTCAGAAGGATGGAAGGCTGAGTCAATCTTGAGCCCATTGGGACTGAACTTACAATGTCAACAGTTTGGGCTGCAATACAGCAGTTTAACCACTGCACCACCGGGGCTCCTATAGGAGAGGCATAAGGTGGCCTCCAGAAAAGTTATGTAAACAGCAGCTGGGATGATCCAAGAGACGTAGGCCCTGGTACCCATGTAAGCTGCTGCTCTTCTAAGCACTCCTCTGTCTCCAGAACATGGCATTCTCCAGCCCATTTGCCCCTCTTGCCTTCCAACAGGAAGGCAGGTTTAATATGACAAAGGAACAAGCACCTGGTTGGATGTGCGGACAAAAAAGGGAAGCGGCACAGGGGTATCTGCTGAACTAGGGCACAACTCCTCAGACATATCAGCAATGCTGTCCCGGAAACCACCACCTGAGAGAGAGAGAACAGAAACACAAAAGCAGGCAGTTACCAGTCTTGTTTTAGGGCTACCAGATAACAGAGTTTCCCAATAAATATTCATCTGGGTTCGTATTCCCAGCCCTTAGACCATCCCAGTATTTTTCTAGATATGGAACATCCTAGGAATACACATAGACTAGGTGACTTATCGTTCGTGAGCAATAAGGAACGCCTACGGCTTGTTTCCCCAGCACCCATGCTCACATCATATTAAGCCAGGGGTTCCCAACATAAGGCCCATGGGCTGGATCTGGCAGGCGGCACCCCCCCCCCAAAAGGCATTGAAAAAACAAAATGGTCACCCCTTTGTTCAGACAAAATGGCTGTCCCCATCGTGCAGGCATAGCAAATGGCCGTTCAGCCCTCAAAGCTGACTGAGAGATCGTGACCCGGCCCCTGGTTTGAAAAGGTTGGGAACTCCTGTATTAAACAAACCACAGACCAAGAAGATCTGTGGCTTACTTAATAGTAAGCAACTGGGGAATCTTTGGCTCTGGGAATGAACCCCACCCTCCTGCAGTCCTAATCTGGCCCTCTGGAACTTTCCAGAATCCGTATTTCTTTGTTGACTCTTAACAGAGCACAGCAGAGGAATAAAACTGAGATGGACCCCAGGAGGTGAGGAATCGGGAGTTTGATGGGGGAGTAGTAGCCAAGGAAAGGGTCTAGTAGAGGAAGAGGCAAAAGAACAGGGAGACCAAAGAGAAAAGGGCAGAAAGTGATATATTTGTGGACTTTCCCAGCATAGAAAGTAAGAAAGGAAAGGAAAGTGGGGTTGGGAAGCACCAGAGTTTCTGGAAAGAAGAAACAGTTCTGTGGTGGTGACCTGCAACGTGTGTGCAATGTTTGCCTTCACAACATGATGAATATGAAGCAAGTGCAAACTGGTTTCTACTGTTGGAAGAAAAAACCAGAAAACTGGAACAGCAAGTAGCCACGCTTAAGGTTATAAAAGAGGATGAAAAGTACAGTACATAACTCTCAAGCAGAAAGCAGCCAAGGGAGACCCTGGCAGTGAAAGGACAGCAAGACAAAACAGAGGTGGCGAATTCTGAGGAGAGAATAAACATAATAAAGGAAACAGCACAGAAAAAGGTCACTGTCAGAAGCAAAAGAAGATGACTCTCTTCAACTGCAAAACCACTTTAAGATAGTTGAAGAGGACTTTGGCCTTATTGCCCCTCCCATTTCCATTATGCTGTGATTCTACGCCCTTTCTTCTATGCCCTTTCTTCATCATACCAAAGGCAGGAGGTTTGCCATTTTAGTAAGCTAAAATATGCTGTTGTTTTCAGTTCTGTTTTTGCCCCGTCTGCCTGTGGAAAGTAGCCCTGCAAAGACCTTGTCGAAGGCTAAATTTGGTCATCAGACTGAAGCACGTTCCCTATCTTTGGTCAGGCTGCACTTGATCAATGTGAGGAGCCAGCCTGCCCAATTGCACACCGTTAGGAAGAGAAGCAGAACTCCTGCTTGTGATGATTGCCATTACTGACCAATTCCTTAGAGGTAATCGCCCCTGAGAAGACATGACTTCCAATTGTGGAACAAAGACCGGGACCCCTCATTGTGTAAACAGCAAAATGTAAAACTACTCATACGTAAAGGTCACCCTTGCTCGAAAGACAGTCATATCCAACTCTAGGGTTCAGTGCTCATCTCCGTTTATAGCTAAAGAGTTAGGGCTGTCTGCGTTTGCAGACGTTCTCGTGGACATGTGACAGTCATGCCTAGACACCGAAGTGCATGGAACGCTGTTTACCTTCCCACCAAAGTGGTACCTATTTATCTACTTGCAATTTCTTACTTTCGAACTGCAGGAGCTGGGAGAGACAGGCACTCATTCCATCATGCAGTATTCAAGTTTTGAACTGCTGACCTTCCACCCTCCAGTCAGCATCTTAAACACTTGAGCCACTGCAGTCCCATGGATCAAGTTGTGCAGTTTTACACAATCCTTCTCGTATATAGAGAGACTGTAATGGCTTAGTGGTTAAGACACTGAACATGACGACTAGAAGATTGGTGGGTCAATAGTTCAAGACCTGAGCGCTGCATGATGGAGTGAGCTCCCATATCGGCCCCAGCTCCTGCCAACCTATTTATTTTATTTTATTTATTCAATTTGTATAGCCACCCCAATCGACATGCAACTAGCACTCCGAAATCAAGAGATTGCAAATAGATAGATACTGCTTCAGCAAGAAACGTTAGTGTTCAGTGCGCTCTGGCATCTAGTCACACCGGCTATATGACCTCTGCCGATGTAGTGTTGACTCTTTGGCTGTTAACAGAAATGGGCACCACACCCTAGAGTCGGACACCACTGCCTTTCAAGCAAGGGACACCTTTACCCTTACTTATATACAAATTCAGCTCAACAGAAACTCACATTTTCAATTCCCACATAGAGAAGTATTTGCAAGTATTGTGCTGGTGATGATGGAGAGGATAATAATGCTGAGACTGAGGGCAGGCCACAAAACAACTGTCATAGGGATGTATTATGGAACAAATATAGGAACAAATATGTTTTATGTTCACCCTTTTCAGCAATCACAGTGGCTGGAGGCTTGCTTGCTTGCCTGTCTTCTTTTTCTGTAAGATAAATGTTTCAAGGAACACAAGATCTAGAACTTACCTTGATCAATGATGCCCTCAGAGATGAATTTACACTCCCACCACTGGTCATAACGCAGTGGCCACCTAAGATGAAAGAAAGAGAAACATCTGAAGCTGCCTGTGTAAGTAGTGCCTGGAGGAGACACTGCACCACTGGGGAACGTGTCAGGACCAAGATGATGATGATGATCATTATACAAATCAACCGTTTGGTTCACAGTCGAGGACTGGAATAAAATTAACAGTTCAAGCCCTAACCAAGGACCTAAGAGCTGTTAAGGTAATGTCTGAGTATATATGCAGTCCCCAGTAGAGTTGTTTTTTGGAGAGTTAGAATGTTCAAATCAGGTAAGTGCAAAATTTCCAAATATCTAGGGAGTCCTTTAGGTACTGCTCCAAAGGCTCCAAATACTGTGGGAACAACAACAGATGTCTTCTGCCGTAGACGCTCGACTTCAATTTGCAAATTAAGATGTTTTGTCATCTTCTCCAGTTGTCTGTCTTCAATTCATGCATCTCCTGGTATAGCAATGTCAATAAACCAGAGCTTCTTCTTTTCCACAACAGTTATATGAGGTGTGTTGTGAGGCAGTTGTCTATATGTTTCAATTTTAGTCTCACAGGATCTTGTCTCTCTCATTCTCTAAAACCTTCTCTACTTGATGTTCCCAATGATTTTTACTGCATTCAAATCCAAACTTCTGGCAAAGTTTCCAATGGATAATTTTTGTAACCCTGTTATGGCATTGCAAATAATCAGTCTGTGAAATTTTGCTGCATCCATTGATTAGATGATCTACTGTTTCATCCTTTTCATTACAAAGCCGGCATTTGCTATTGTTAGATATGTGTTGTATTTTTGTCTTAATAAAATTTCTTGCAAAACTGGTTCCTGAGCTGCCAAGATAAATCCCTGCATTTACTTCTTCAAAACTCCTGCTTGTAACCATCCCCATGTCAGTTTTGGGTCAGCCTTGCCTTCTACATTTTTCAAATATTGACCATGCATTGGCTTGTTTTTCCAGTTTGCTGCTCGACTGCCTATCCTTTCCTTTCTGTATTCAGGTTTCTTCGTCATTGTTTTTAAAAGTTCGCCTTTGTTCACTTCCTGAAGCATAGGCTCTTCACTTTTCTTAATGTAGTCATTCAAGCTATGCTTTAACAACAACAACAACAACAACAGCAGCAGCAGCAGCATTTATAATGCTAATAATGCCATATTTCTATCTGGTTTGTAACTTTTTAAATTGTTCAAGAGCCCCCATGGTGCAGTGGTTAAGCTGAAGTGTAGCCAAACTCTGCTCACGATCTGAGTTCAATCCCAATGACTCAGGCTTCCATCCTTCCGAGATCAGTAAAATGAGTACCCAGCTTGCTGGGGGCAAACTGAAGTTGTAAACTGTCCAGATAATACCTTAGCACTGCAAGATGGTATATAAGCAGCCTCATTTTAAACTCCTTAGATGACTGGCAAATTCTTCCCAAAATAAAGCTCTGTGTTTCTTTTTGATAACCAGGCTTTTAATTGCCAACAAATCCTTTGGTTGATGCTCACACTGCAGATACTAAGCAGTTGGGTGACAAAAAGGGAAGGCAGATGACTCCAATGACAATTATGAAAGCACTCACCTATAATCCAGTGGCTTCTCATACTTATCAGAAGGTTTCAAGCCTTCATACACCTAGGAGAGCAAATAATGAAGTGTAGCTTTAAAAGAAGAATCTTGACAGGAAAAGGTCACCCCTGCTTGAAAGCCAGTCGTATCCAACCCTAGGATTTGTCTCTGTTTATAGCCAAATGTTTGTCTCTGTTTATATTTTATTTTTATTTATTACATTTATACCCTACCCTTATCCAAGGATTCAGGGCGGCTTTATAGCCAAAGAGCCAGTGCTGTCTGCATCTGCAGATATTTCTGTGGGCATGCGGCAGGTATGACTAGACACCGGAGCACATGGAACACCGTTACCTTTCCAGCCAAAGTGGTACCTATTTATCTACTTTCAGCTTCTTACTTTTGAACTGCTATTTTGGCAGGAGCTGGGACAGAGAAGGGAGCTCACTCTGTCGAACTGCTGAACTGCCAACCTTCCAGTCGTCAAGTTCAGTGTCTTAGCCACTAAGTCCCTATCTTGATGCTTACAAAGCAGGAATAAAGATAAACCATGAAAGCCCTGATGCTTCTGTTGTATTTGCCAGAACTGCTACTGGCACCACACCTTTCATTGCACTCGCTTTATAGAACTGGAGGACAACCAAAGAGCAGCATACAGCGAGGAGAAATTCTTCTGCAGATACTGTCTGGTTAGGCAGGTTCTCAGCAATCATTAGAGTAACAAGAGATACTCAACAAATTGAAAAACCAAGTTGAGGATGTGACAGTAGACTGAGATGGGAAGCTCAGGCTCAAATTCCTTGCCAACAATTTAACTCACAATGTGATTTTGGTTAAGTCACTCTCTTTTGGCATATTTTCATGGGATTGTTATAAAAATACTGTAAAAGGAAGTGATTCCACTTATGTGAGAGTTGAGTTCATTGACAAAAGGACAGAAGTAAACTTCAATTAAAGAGACAGATTAGCTTAGGAAACTAGTATCAAATGAGGGAAACCCCTGGGGGACTTTACCTCAGACATGCAAACTATGAGCTTAAATTCAATTATGCTGGTTATTTAATTCCAAAATAAAAACAAAAACACTGCAGCACTTTAAAGACTAATGGTTATATTTTTACTGTGAGCTTTCGTGGATCAAGTTCGCTTCTTCAAACAAACGAGTAAAATTTCCAGGTATGATTTATATATACCAGATGCTGGGGTCAAGATGTTACAAGGTAAATGGGTTACAAAGTAATGAGGTAAAGAGTAATCAAGCAGAATGACAGATAAACATGCATATCAATACAGCTTCCTACAGATAGCAGTTATAAATGATTATTCAGATTAGTTTACAAAAGCTGATCTTTCTGTCACTTTTGCTCTGGGAAATTCTGAATTTCATCCTGTAAAGTGAGCTGATCTAGAAACACTGAAATGTGCCTCTCCATGCATTGTCCTACAGATGTACAGTCAAACCTCGCATAACGAGTGTTTTGCTTAGCGAAAAACTCACATAACGAGCAAGTTTTTTGCTAAGCGGTCTGACTCGTATAACGAAAATTTTCGTTATGCGAGTCGGACTTTCCCTATGGAAAAACTCGCATAATGAGCGTTTCTTATGGAGAAAACTCGCATAGTGAATTTTTTCGCTATGTGAGTTTTCCCCTTGAAATACTCGCTATGCGAGTTTGTTTCACATAGCGAGCAACCTCGCATAGCAAACAACCTTGGATAACGAATTAAATTCCATTATGCGAGATATTACTGTATTGGCTTGTTGGGTGTTGCTTATACTCGTAGATAGCATTTTTCCATGAACTGGACCTTGTCTTGAAGATACAGGTGGAAAAAGACCTTTAAAGTGGAACAGCAGATACCATGCAATACTGCAAAGCCAGACAACCTCCTTGCAAGGTTGTAAATCAAAGTGTGGGCAGGGCTTACCTGAGTGAAGACAGTGTTTTTGCAGGTGGGGTCAAGGGCTGGATTGTCACGATGTTCCATGGCCAGCCGTCGGTTGATATAAAGCCGTGGCATGAAATTGGGCTTACTAGTCTCCGAGTCTTTGAGGCACTGAGTGATTAGCATCGTGCGCCGCTTGGATAGCAACAGGAACTGTTTGATCTCCTATTATGGTTAACATGGGCTTGGCTCAGAAACAGCAACATCCCAATATTCAGCATGATCCTTCTCCCACCATACCAAGTCTACGCACTCATATCACCCAAACGATCCTTCTCTAGCCCCCACAGCTAATATACTTCAGTTTACTTCAAAGATATCCTTTGATGCAGGAAGATGCAAGTTTCATTTGCAAAGCTACTTCGATCTCCTAGCTAATAATCCAATGTAAAGGCAAGCTTCTGTAAAGAATAGACTGCTATATGAACTTAAATCTAGATTTTAGAGCAGGGGTGCCCAAACTACAGCCTGGGAGCCAGATCCAGCCCCTGACACAATTCATCCAGCCTGCGCCACCCTTATTGCTCCCAGAAGCGAAAGTAAAACACGCCCATACGGCCCCTGAACCATGTGACCAGCCTGTGGCCTAGAGCATCCCATTGCCTTCTTCAAGTGATAGGTTGCAAAAAGAAAACAAAACAAACTATTTCTGGACCTTGAAAACATATATACAGCAATACCTCGGATAACGCTAAGACTTGGTTCCACAAGTCTTGGTGTTATCCGATTTTCAGTGTTATCCGATCCATGTTAAAATCCTATGGGATGGATCGGATAATGTTAAAGCTCCATAGAGATACATTGTAACCGCACTGGCTTTAGCGGTTGTTATCCGATCCATCCCATAGGACGTTAACGTTATTCGATCTAATTCTCCTCCCCAGATTACTTAACGTTATGCGATTTTAGCGTTATCCGAGGTAAATGTTATCCGAGGTATTACTGTATATTTAACCAATATGTACATGAATCAAACTTGAAATCCTGGCTTTGAAATTTCCATCAAATCAGTTAAAGAAACTATTTTAGCTATTGTGTGTAGAGGATGCCTTTAAAGGTCAATAAAATTAAGACATCCTTACTACAGGTACCTACAGGAAGCAGAACAGCAACTTTAGCTTAGCTTATTGTCCGGGCAGGTAGGCCTACAGCAGACACAGAGATATGTATTCAGTTTGTTTGCTTCCTCTAAAACAAACAAGCCTGCTAATCCTAACTAAAACTAGGCAGGACTAGCCTTCACAAGCCTCCTATTACATTATTTGTGGCTATGACTGGCAAATAATAAAATGCCACATTGGAAATATGCCAGTCTCACCTTGAGCTTACTACAGGTGCCCAGTGTGTAGTCCCATGCTGGAACAAGATGATGCAGAACACTGTCCAGTATCTTGATAAACCTACCAAAATTAAAAAACACATGGGATAAAAATATCTGAATTCAATAGGGTCCACATTATAGTATACTGCATGCTCTGGTGGATGAGTGCGTTTGTTTGAGAAATCTGTATCCTGCTCAATAACAACATATTCTCGGTGCAGGTTACAATTAAGAAAACTATAAAATATGAATCATAAAGTTTAAAACTAGACAAAAATCAGCAAGAAAATAAAATTAAAAAATACATGAAATTAAAAGTAATTGACCAACAACTGTAAAAACTTGCCTTTTACCAGTGAATGAGAAATAAAAATTTGAATTCTTATACACATAAGAATCAAAGTAAGCAATATTTTAGCTTACTGTTCAAAGACATGCTTGGTTCTTACAGGGAAACCAATCCACTTATAGGGCTACATACTGATGATGGATATTTTAGTTCTTTCTTTCTATTTAAAGGAGCTTTCTGTCAACTCCATTCCAGAATTCTGCATATATAAATTCACTTATTTCATTTTCACAGGTGCAGATTTATTATCTATTTGTCTTATAATAAGCAAATGGGTTGTTTATTTGACATACTGTAAGCCATATATCAGTTCTTTGAGCCCTGATGGCACAGCGGTTAAACTGCTGTACTGCAGCTAGAATGAAATGAGTTCAATCCTGTCAGGGAACAAGGTTGAATTAGCCTTCCAAGTTCAGTAAAAGGAGTACCCAGCATGTTGGGGGCAAATGCTAATTAAATTGTGAACTGCCCAGAGAGTGCATGAAGTGCTACATGGAGGTACAGAAGTGTAATTGCTGTTGCTATTCATCAGGGTACCTTTGGTTTGCATGTAACATACCTCTGAATGACCACAGCACGCCGGTAGAGGACGTCAGGGTCTCTCCCTTCCAAGCGAGGGTACCTCACTAGATTGGCGGGTTGAAACATTTCTGCATTGAGCCCCAGATCCCGTTGTCGAGAAGATTTGATCTTTATACCCCGGAGTCGGACATCGATTCCATCATCTGCAAAAAAGCAAATGACTCAGCTTAGACAAAGCAGGTGACTAATGAATGACTTCCACTGATGAGGAGAAAAGTAAATATTGAGGGAGAGATCAGAGGGGGTCCCCATGCCACAAATGGCCTGTTTACATCCTACCTTGAAGAGGCTATGACATTTTTCAAGGACAGTTTCAAGGTTCTATTCATTTGTTGCCATAAAATCAACAGAATCCCATGACAGCTTAAAGCAGGTGTTCCCAAACTTTTCACGCTGTGGGCCAGTCACGTGGTTGGGTTGGCCAGTCATATGGTTCCTCCCACTATAACACTGCCATAAAATGCGCCAGCGGCTGTCATAAATGCATTTATGACAGACACAGGTGCATTTATGGCAGCGTTTGCACATGCATGGGTACATTTTACTTCTGCTTCGAGTTACTACATGGGCAGCATGGGCCAGATGATTTGGAGCTGTGGGCCAGGTCCGGCCCGTGGGCCATAGTTTGGCTACTCCAGGTTAAAGATTAAAAAAACATGTAACATTATATCCCTCTTTGCTTTGAGGGCCTGTGTTCCATAGAATAGGAAGCACCACAGTAAATGCCAAATAGGGAGCCATTAAAGATCTAATTCCTCTAGGCCAAGGGTCCCCAACCTTTTTTGCACCATGGACTAGTTTCATGCTAAACAATTTTTTTACAGACTGGTAAGTGGGGGTGGTGGAATTGGACGGTGCACACAGGCTGTGTCTGAAGCCCGTGCTCTCGCTCCGTTCACCAGGCACACCTGGCGGAGCACATTGAGGGCAGAAGGCTGCCCAATACCAGTCCATGGCCCAGTGGTTGGGGACCCCTGCTCTAGGTAGCAAGCAGACAGGATTCTCTACATGCTTATCCACACGTGTGGAATAACTTTCCAATCTGGAGCTTCAGGATCACTGCACCCCCATCTTCCTCCCCAGTGATTAACCAACTCATCCCCAGTCTTAACAGCCACACACCTCTGCACTCCATAATGCGGATTTCAATGATAGGCAAGTGAGCAGTCATGTCTTCCAGCACACAGACATCTCCGATGTAGCTCCTAGGGACACAAAAACATCTTGTTTCTTTTGTACAGGGGAATATTTATCCCTCCCATTTGGCAACCCTTTAATTGCACTTGCCCAGAATCTAGGAGAAAAAGGTTGCATGGAGATGGAAACCACTGTTCCTAGAATCATTTTCCAACTTTCTCAATGGCCAACATCCTGTAGTTTAGAATAAAAAGTTCTACAAGAGTAAGTGGGGCTTTGGCAAGTCAATACCTTCTCAAGTTCCACTGATTCATATGGGTCAAGTTGCAATTTTGTTTTTGCATAGTAAATCACAACTCAAGTAGGCCCAATTGAATCAATGGATTTTACAAAGGAATCTGCTCACCAAATCCCCACTGATTCAATGGCCATTCTCTAATGCAGGGGTCGGCAACCTTTTAAAGTCAGGGGCCAGGTCAAGCTCCCTCAGACACTGCCATAAATGCTGCTGTAAATTTGTCTGTGGCTAAACACGAAACATTTCTCGGCATATTCCACACGGAATACACAGCCCTAGATCTCCCAATATAGAGCACTCCCTCTTGTAGGAACTGCACAAGAATTCTAGAGTGAGAATATTGAAGAAGCACTGCAGGAGATTTCTATTTTGAAGAAGCATTTCATAGTCTGAATTAATCAAGGATAGATGTTGTTTTTATTGTTAATAACAGTGCAGTCACGTACTGAAGTATCTGTCTCAGGCTATAGGCAACAAACCAGACTCACTTGCAAACAAATGAACAGGTCAGCAGATAATGGGGAAAGTTGTGGTCTCTGTCTTCTGCACTCACAATAAAGAAACAAAGTAGAGAATGGGGCATTGCTAAGCACAGGACGAAACTCATTTCCTCCAAACTTGCCATGATGTCTCTCTTTTGGCAGCACCCAGTAGACAAGCAAAATTAACTTCTGCGGATGTGTTTATAAGACTACCAACCTAGCAGTTTGAAAGCAAGAAACTGCAAGTAGATAAACAGGTACCACTTTGGTGGGAAGGTAAACTGCATTCTGTGTACTCGAGTGTCTAGTCGTGTCTGCCACATGTCCACAGAAACGTCTGCAAATGCAGACAACGCTGGCTCTTCAGCTATAAACAGAGACTGAGCACTGAACCTTAGAGTCATATACGACTGGCTTTCAAGCAAGGGTGACCTTTACCTTTACTTTATAAAGTTGCAGTTAACTGGTGTTTTCTTCCTTAATCTCCTAATATAAAACAGTTTATATAAGCTCAAAACCGAAGAACTGGCATTTCACACAGGGCTAGCAGTTCCTTGTTTTATACCACCATGCAATTATGATAATTCTCCTCATATTCTGCTTCCCTCTCCCAAATCGTCAGAAAACGTGTGACTTTTGCGCCTGTGCACGACAGAAGGAACAATCTGAGTAAAATTTGAGCTCAACTGCATGCCTGGTTTTCCCCACCACACCAGTCCCTCCTCCCTGATCTGACTCACTCATCAATGCTCACGTCACTCAGTTTCTTCAAATTATCCCCTTCACCACCATATACTGCCACTCTCTTGGGCATGAAATTCTCATCTGTTGTGTCCACCGTCAGGAAAAGTTTCCTAGGAGGGAAAGCAGAAATTCTGTCAGGATTGAAAACCAAAGGAGCCATAGAATATGCATATACAGTACAACCTCGGATAACACTAAAACTTGGTTCCACAAGTCTTGGTGTTATCCGATTTTTAGTGTTATCCGATGCACGTTAAAATCCTATGGGATAGATCGGATAACGTTAAAGTTCCATAGAGATACACTGTAACCGCACAGACTTTAGCGGTTGTTATCCGATGCATCCCACAGGACCTTAACGTTATTCTATGTACTTCTCCCCCCCCCCCAGATTACTTAACGTTATGCGATTTTAGCGTTATCTGGGGTAAACGTTATCCGAGGTATTACTGTATACGGTACCAGTATATAGACACACTGTCTGTATCAGGAGTTCTCAACCTTTTTAAACCAGGGGCCAGGTCACACTCCCTCAGAAAGCTTCAGGTGCCGAACGGCCATTTTGCCCTTCTTCCACCACATGGCACTTCCTGGTGTGGAGGTGGTGGGGGCCACATGAAATGGTGATTCGGGCCGCATCCAGCTCATAGGCAGCAGGTTGACAATCCCTGGTTTATATGTATACATATATAGAGAGAGAGACAGACAGACAGACAAACAAAGCAAGCCTCTAGTGTGATAATTTAACATGTTTTTTTAGAATTTTTGCCACTTGATTTTTTAGAATTTCTGCCACTTCTCAGGTCTTACATCAGTAATGGTGTGGTCAACAGGTGGAAACACCAAGAGAGACGACAACATGGTTTTTACAAGCCTTTTGGCTTCCGTTATTCTAAGCCAATGTAAACATGTAGATTTAGAAAAGTGTAGAAAAGGGGGAAGGAGAATTAAAACTGGTAGACAAAAACACTAACAATAATATGGGAACAATCCTATTGTGGGTCTCTTGGAGGAGTGTAGTAATTCCAGACATACAGATTCTAGCGCAATATTCTGCTCAGCTATTCCTGAACAGAAGTCTTTATGTTTTCCTTTTGAAGGACTTTTCTGGGTAGAAGACAAAAAGATGGAAAGCAAAGCATGAGAACAAACTGAATGGAAAGAGAGGGTGTCCACATAGGAAGCAGGGCAACCAGACAATAAGAGGCCCAGAAAGACCTGGGCCAGTGATGGTGAACCTTGGCTCTCCAGCTGTTCTTGAACTTCAATTCCCAGAAGCCTTGATCAGCAAGAGTGCTGACTTGGGCTTCTGGTAATTGAAGTCCAAGAACACCTAGAGTGCCAAGATTTGCCCTCACAGACCTTGGCCATGCACTTTAGATTTAGGATAAGGGTTCACTCATTTTAAGTCCCACATCCTGTGAAAGTACCTGTGATGACACAGGTTTTGTTAGAATAAAAGGATGATAAGAGGAAAATGAAGAAAAGGTAATGGATTTGCTTGTTTCCTATATGGAAAGGAAGGAAAAGCCCTGGTGGTGCAGTGGTTAAACTGCTGTAATGCAGTCAAAACTGCTAACATTATAAATTCAATCCTGAGTGGGATCTGACTTAGCCTTCCATCCTTCTAAGGCTGATAAAATGAGTATCCAGCATGCTAGGAACATTCCACCCTCAACCCCCCAAGTTCTGGGTACTCATTTTACCAACCTCCCAAAGGATGGAAGGAACCTTGTGTCCCTGTCAGGATCAAACTCACAACATTTTGGCTGCAATGAAGCAGTTTAACCATTGTGGGCTCTATGTTTATGAGAAAAAGAAGAAGCCTTTGCAGCTCACTTGATAATGGTTCCTTTCTTCATGTTGAGACGGACCCAGTGCTGGCCTTGGGACCCATCACTCTCCCAGTAGGTGTCTGCATGGTTGTCAGTCAGCCAAGAGACAGTGTATTCTTCCTGAAGAAAGGAGATCAGCACATTAGGCCAGGCTGAGAAAGGCTGCATGGCTGCCATTCTATCATTCTCTCCCTCTCTCTCTCTTTCCATTTCACACACCCACAGCTACCAACGCTTGTGGAGTGTTGTTTTTTCTTGTCAGTGAAAGAGGAATTAGAGTAGTGGAGGCAGGAAAGTGAAAAGAAGAGAACCAAGCCCACGCACGATCTAAGAGAGAGGCTGACAACCCAAAGCCCTCCATTCTTCTCATGTAGCCCTAGGTCTAGTTTTAAAAGCTCTCTGCAAGTAATTGGTTTTAGGCCTTCAAACAAGTGAGCACTCCGTTCTCTTGGTCAGGAGTCCCCAACCACCAGGCTGAAAACCAGTACTGGGCCACAGAGCAGTACCGGGCCACAGGCCGTCCCAAACTGGGCTGTGAGGCTGGGTGGCGCTGGAAGCCCCAATGGCAGCCTTTCTGCCCTCATTGTGCTCCGACGAGTCAGGTGGCCAGGCCCCTCCTCCACGTTGCTTAACTAAGGTGGGGCTCCGCCCACACCTGTGTGCAGTGTGACACTTTGCTGGCTGAGTTGAACGGTGTGGCTGGCAGGCTCCTCCTTGTCCTCCACCAGCCACTGCCCAAACAGAACTCTGAGCTGGGGAAAAGGGCAGAAGCGCTCCCGTTTGGCTGCTGGACAGAAGGGCGGTGCAAACTCTTCGCTGGGGGGAGGAAGCGCTCCCATTGGGCTGCTGGACAGAGGAGCAGGGCAAACTCTATGCTAGGGGAGGGAGAAAATGCTGCCAGTGGACTGCTGGGCAGACGGGCAGGGCAAACTCTGTGCTGGGAAAATGGTGCACATACCAACAGAAAAGGTTCTGCATGCCCTGTCTGGCACAAGTGCCATAGGTTCACCACCACTGAACTAAACCACTGAAACACAGAAATGGCTATTATTTTTCTTTCACAATCTGGAAACAATAGCAACAACCACAAGACTTCGTTTTGCAGATGGAACCAGACATCTGTCACAATTTGTCTGTCTTTGTCAGCAACCAGGGCGGCTTGTAGGGTTAGAGGGGAGGGTGTTTCTTCCCAAAATTTAAGGAAGATTTCCTTATCCCCATGAGCCACCTGTCATTGGTAATTAAGACTTCTAGAACCTAGTTATAGCAAATCTAAAAATTTCTTAACTCACTTCACTCTTAAACTTTACACACCAGCCACCAACTAATAATCTCTGTAAATGATTGCTTAATGGTGAAATAAAACTTATCTGATGACAATTATGAGCTCAAAAAAGTCATCTACTGAAGGAATAGATCCCATTGCAAAGGAGCCCAAGCCATGTCGGTACCGTGTAAGAGGAGACATCAATGCTGTCCACATATTGCTTTACGCTCCCCAGATTCTCATCCTCCTTCCCAATGTGGTCGTAAAGGAAATGCACCAGGTCCTCATCACAGTCATAGCTCCAAGTTGGTGGAACAAACCTAATGGGATAATGATTGGGGTTAAAGGTATAGAATCTTGGCACTCCAAGTGTTCTTGGGCTTCAGTTCCCAGAAGCCCAAGTCTCTGTGAATCCACACTAATGGGTTTACTGTGCATATGTGCAGTAAACACATTTGTGTGGATTCACAAAGATTTGAGCTTCTGGGAACTGAAGTCCAAGAACACCTGGAGTGCCAAGGTTTCCCCCATCACTGGTATAGAATGAAAAATGAGGAAGGTGGTCCTCTACCCAAGTATCATTCCCAGCAGAAATAAGTCCACAGTAGCTGGTTTTGCAAATCTAGTGAAGTGCCCCTTTTTGCTCACTGCCTTTCAACCAGTCCCCACTCCTGAACTGGCCACCTCAAACATCTGGTTCATTCTAATTCCCACACAGGAAATTACCGGAGTCTCTCCACTGCAGCAACATCTGGTTCCATGATTTTGGGCTTTGCTCCAAGACGTAGGGAATATGTTATGTCTACTACCTGCTCCCATCTGGAATAAAAGGCAGCATTAGCAATAATCATAGACAAATGAGTTCAGCCAAAGAGAAATTATGGTGGTGGGGATTCTAACTGAATGATTATCTACTAAAACAATGAAACAATACATACTTACATGACATAGCTTGTCATGTGAGATCTTTACTTAACAACTTTATATCTCAGTGCCCTTTTTCAGAGCTCAATGGTCAGTGATAAGCAAATATATGTACAGTACGTTGAAAACCTTTTCTTGTATTTCTGTGAAAATCATTTCTTTTGAAGATTATGTTGGAGATAACATTATAATTAATAAACAAAGACAGCCATGTGATCCATACATAAAATAAATGAAGGAAGGTGATACCTTTATAGCAGTGATAGCAAACCTTTTAGAGACCAAACTGCAAACCCAAACCCATTCTGTGCTGGGGGGGAGGAAGTACTCCCATTGGGCTACTGAACAGAGGGGTGGGGCAAACTCTGTACTGGGGTTATGGCACATGTGCCCACAGAGAGGGCTCTGAGTGCCCCTTCTGGCACGCATGGCATAGGTTCGCCACCAGTGCTTTATAGGATTACTTTAAAAAATCAAACATAGTGAGCTTTCGTGATTCAAGATCACTTCTTCAGGCATGCATCAATTTCTTGTGGATATGATAAGAAAATTATTAAGAAAAGCCCCAAAATTCATGGCATGATGTTCAGCCAGGCTGTACTTTTTTGTTACCCAGACATGTTCCTTCTCACTCACAGTCCTCATCTCCAACATCACCATCAAAGGGGATGATTTGTACAGAAATACATGAAAAGGTTACAACTTTGAGTGTGTACTTTGCATTCTGTGTCACCACTCTGTTTATAGAATCATGATCCGGTTGAAATCACACCATCTATGAGCAAAGAGGCCTTTTGCCCCATATAAGAAAGAGTCATAAAGACAGAAAGTAATTATCGTAGATTGCCAAGTGACAGTATAAAGAGCAAGAGAAAAAAGGAAGCAAACAAAAATATTGCAACACTTTAAAGACTAATGATTTTATTTCACTGTGAGCTTTTCTGGATCAAGGCCACTTTCTCAAAAACTGGAAGGTAAGTAAATGAGTGGTATAATTATGCATCTCACCATAAACATGCCAGTCATTTATTTGCATCCCACTGTTTGATGAGAAGGAATGGTCAACGGATAAAATAAATGATTAATCTTTAAAGTGCTCAAATACTTTCTTTTTCCCTTTGACAACATGCTGAGGCAAACGAACATGGTTACTTCTTTTTAGATTATCAAAGTGAATTATGCAAGTTTATATATATTTTAATAAAGACCCCAATCTTTTTAGTGCCCAATATTTTATTTTGAATAATTGGTACACCCCAATACTGATTCCAAGAACTGAAACTGAGACCCAACTTCCATGACAAGTAAGAACTGAGCAAAGACAAAATGGTGTTTTTCCTAATACAGTATACAGTTAATAAAGTAATTGCAAGCCACTTGCAACAATAGGACATGTCTTGTCCTTTTGCACATCACAGATTAATTGGTAATACAAAACACTTGCTTGCACCTTTGCATCCCCAGTCAATGCCACTAGTCCCTTTAAGGACCCAATGAGTGCAAGCCCTCAATGCTGTGTTCCTCTACCTGGTCACAGGTTTATAATCCACCCCAAAGAGTTGTTGTTGCCTCTGAATTCTCTCCATGGATTCCACGGGCACCAATCTGTCACCACCTTCTGCATGTTTACACATGAGAACCCAACCTTCTTCCAGATCACAACCAGTCTTGTATTCCTCAAGTTGGTCCTACAAAAAAAGGGGAAAAAAGAATGCAATTCTGAGTGACAAATGGCAATCCTGAACTTTATAAGCTAATGTCTCCCTTTGCTCAAAAGCCACTCATGTCTGACTCTAAAGCAGTGCTGGTGAACCTATGGCACACATGCCTGAAAAGGCACTAGAGCCCTCTCTGTGGGCACCCATGCCGCTGCCCCGGCAGTTTGCCCTACCCCTCTACCCAGCGGCTCAATGGGAGTGCTTCCTCCATCCCCCAACCACAGAGTCCCCCCCTTGTTGGCACTTTGTGATAAATAAAGAGGGCTTGGGTTGCATTTTGGGCACTCAGTCTTTAAAAGGTTCACCATCACTGCTCTAGAGGGTGGTGCTCGTCTCTGTTTACAGCCAAAGAGGCAGCGCTATCTGCATTTACAGACATTTCCATGGCCATAGGGCAGGCATGACTATACACCAGAGTGCACAAAACGCTGTTACCTTTCCCACCAAAGCAGCACCTATTTATCTACCTGCTTTGTCTTTGAACTACTAGGTTGGCAGGAACTGGGACAGGACGACAGGCGTTCACTTCGTCGTAAAGAGCACTCGGGTATCAAACTGCTGACCTGCCCACCTTCCGGCGGTCAAGCTCAGCGTCTTAACCACTAAGCCACCACAGCCCCTCTATTTTTCTGGCATGCATAATTCCAGCCAGAGCCCCATTCTGAAGGCGCAACAAAGGCTCGAATGCCTCTGAGCGTGTGCAGAGTGTGCCTTTTCATCAAAGTAGCCTGAACCCGGGATTTGGGGACTCCGGAACAGGAACCTCGACCCGTCCTGTTCCGGGCGTTTCCACGGCCTGTGTGCATGTGTACCCCTCCCTGTCCACACAATACGACACAACACAGGGGTGGTGGAGGGCAGGTGGCAGACTCCCCCACCTTGGTAAGCTTGACCCAGAGCCCGTGCCCGTTGCAATATTCCTCGCCGCTGGCTCGAACGCACGATCCCTTGCGCAGCTCGACGGTGGCCCTGCCCGAGCAGCATTTCCTGCCGCCCGAGCCGGCGCCGACTCCGGCCATGCTGGGGCTCTCCCACACCGAGAGCAAAGTCCGTCCCGAAGCCGAGGGCAGCCCCGGGGCGCTGGGGTCTTTGCAGATCTTATACTGCACCTCGCGGGGCACGTAGCCCAGGGCGGCGGGCAGCGGATCCGCCCGGATCAGGCAAGTGATGGCCTCGCTCAGGAAGCGCAGCCGGCCCAGCAGCTGGTGCGGGGACTCGGCGGCATTATTCGACGGCACCATCCCGCCTGCCTGGCTGGCCTTGGTCGACGGGACCGGCTTGGGAAGGCACAGGAGGTGCGGCTGCTTCCTGCTGGCGCCCTGCCTTTCCCCCTCCTTCCCTTCTTCCCGGTGCGGCTTACGCTGCTACCGTAAAGAACCCTCCAGCGGCGGGTGAAGAAATAAATCAACAAATAGAAAGTCGAGGCTGCCGTGGCTCAGTGGTTAAGAAGTTCGCCTTGTTAACCGGAAGGCCGGCCAGTAAGCCAGTTGGCAGTTCGAGACGTGACGGCTTGAGCACCCGTCTCTGTCCCAGCTCCTGCCAACCTAAACAGTTCAAAAGCAGGACATTGCAAATAGATCAATATATAGGGACCACTTCGGTGGGAAAAGATCTTGGCGACATGAAAGGAGCCTCATTCAGGCGTCCCCTCAGCGGAGTTTCCCCAGCAAAAATCCTTTCAACCCAGAATAACTTCTGACAGGAAATTATTATAAAAATAGAAAGTTAAAAGCGGGTTGGCAGAGCACTGGCCAGTTGGTTTTAGGCCTGTCTAGACTCCTGCCAACCTAGCAGTTCGAAAGCAAGAAATTTCAAGTAGATAAATAGGGACCACTTCGGTGGGAAGGTGACAGCGTTCCATGCGCTCCGGTGTCTAGTCATGCCTGCCACATGACCGTGGAAACGTCTGCAGAAGCAGACAGCGCTGGCTCTTCGGCTTAGAAACAGAGATGAGCACTGACCCCTAGAGTCGGATACGACTGGCTTTCGAGCAAGGGAAACCTTTACCTTTAGGGACTGCAGTGGCTTAGTGGTTAAGATGCTGAACTTGATGATGGGGAAGTCAGCAGGTCAGCAGTTTGAGATCTGAGCGCTGTATGACGGAGTGAGCTCCCATGGCCTGTCCCAGCTCCTGCCAACATAGCAGTTTGAAAGCAAGAGATTGCAAGTAGATGAATAGTTCCACTTGCTCAATGCGCTCCTGTGTCTAGTCATGCCTGCCACATGACCAAGGAAACGTCTACCGATAGCAATTACACTTGTATACGTAGTGTACTCTCTGGGTGGTTTACAGCTAATTAGCATTTTGCTCACAACATGCTGGGTACTCATTTTACCAAGCTTGGAAGATGGAAGGCTTAGTCAACTTTGATCCCTATCAGGATTGAACTCACAATGTTTTGTCTGCAGTACAGCAGTTTAACCACTGTGCCACCAGGTCAGACGCAGGCAAGTGCTGGCTCTTTGGCTGTAAACTGAGATGAGCACTGCACCCTAGAGGCACATTTTGGATGTCATGAAAGGACAGCAGTCTAGTTTACTTATTTAATACTGTATAGCATTATTCTGTTTTTACCAATGAATGGGCAGTTTTCTCCAACCATATGACATAACAGTATGATAAAAATAAGAGAAAATGTGGGAACTGGAGTATTTATAAGGTTTATTAATTTACTGTACTTAGGATGTCATCCAGGAAGATATTTTACTTTGTATGATTTTATTTGTGCATAATTGTTGCTGTTATTCTTTTCTGTTTTTTTGTTTATCTACAGTATGTCTGTTAGCCACCTAGAGTGGTGTTTGTACCAACTGGGTGGAATATAAAGTAGCTTATATGAATAAATAAATAAATACTATGCACTCTGAATGACCGGAGATTCCACCTCTACCTCAGGCAGCAGGTGGTTTGGTCAGGCTCTTGTCTTTCTATGCTGGTTGCATTAAAAATGAATTTGGTTCCATGCTGAATGAAGTAGAATACTGTATTGTGTACAGCTTTGGGGGCTATTATTGCTTGTAGAGTCATAAATATGTGATGTGTTGTTCTGCAGATAAAGGCCACCACATTGCCTTGGACTGATAACATTTTGGATTCCTCCACAAATATATGCTCTCTGCCTGCAGATAAAAATGGCGGTAACTTCAACAACATTTTGAATCCATGAGATAAAAATGTAGGGGGGGGGGGTGTTGTCAAAGGCAATTTTAATCTCTTCCATGCTTTCTAACATTCACTTGATAGAGCAGGGGTTCCCAAACTTTCAATGCCGTGGGCCAGACCACACCCCCGGACAGCTAAGCGGACCAGACTGGTGGTCATCCCCCCGCATAAATACTGCCATAAAGCACGCCTGCAACTGTTGTAAATGCATTTACGACAGCCGCAGGCACATTTATGGCTGTCATAAATATGTCCACTTCCAGTGTGGCAGCGTTGGCACAGGCCACTTTTGTCATTGGCTTTGTTGTTAGCCAAAATTAAATCTTTATCAGTATGTGTTTCTGGTAGTGACTGGCAGAGCAGTATGTTTTTCCTTCTCCAGGGCACGGGGAGGCCTGGTCTTGGAGCTCCCTAATGATTATACTGTATAATGAGAGAGAAACTATGCACATGAGTGTATGTAGTGAATTCTGTTTGTCAGGTCTTGTGTAGCTACAATGGCCTCATCCATGCAAAGGACATTGGTATTAGCTGATTCAGAGGAAATTCAATGTTTGCAGAAGAAAGGTAAAGGTCACCCTTGCTCAAAAGCCACTCTAGGATTCAGTGCGCATGTCTGTTTATAGCCAAGGAGTTTGTAGACATTTCCGTGGACATGTGGTAGGCATGCCTAGACACTGGAGTGCATGGAACACTGTTTACAGAAGTACTGTACAAATATATTTATTATATTTCAGAAACACTTCCATGTCTAGTCCATGACAGTTGGAGAGATAGCAATGAAGGAATTAGACAAGGCAATCAAAATAAGGTTGTGTGCAGATAGGAAATCTGGACAGGAAAAAAAAAAAGATTCATTTGATTTGAAAGATAAGGCTGGATGAGAGCTCTGCAGATATCCCAAAGGACAAACAAATGGGTCCTAGAGCAAATAAAGCATGAGTTGATTCTGGAGGCAAAAATGATGAAACAGAAGTTGTCCTACTTTTAAGAAGGGAGAATTCTGTGGAAAAGACATCCATGTTGGAAAAGGTTGGAAGCAGAACGAAAAGAGGAAGACCAAAAATGATATAGATTGACTCCCTAAAGGAAACCACAGGCCTTTGTTTGCAAGAGCTGAGCAGGGTCGTTAAGGGGAGGACATTTTGGAGAGTCCTCATTCATAGGATCGCATGATGACACATAACAACAACATCATCGTATTTAAAAAGAGCTGGGAGTCAGCAATCAGGCAGCAGATTTTAGCAGATTTAACTAATAGTCCCTTCTTCTTTTGTATCCAGATCAGACTTTGGACTTCCAAAATTAAGCGACTTTTGTCGTTGGCCAAAATTAAATCTTTATCAGTACATGTTTCTGGTAGTAACTTGGTCTTGTATTTAGCGACATGATCCACGAAAGCTAACATTAAAATACATAAGTTAGTCTTTAAGGTGCTCTTTAATAAACTTGTTTGTGTATGCAGATGCACTACATACTGGAGCATATAAGAATAAACAAAAAAAACTTGTTGTAGCACTTTATAGACTAACTGCAGTGTTTTAATGTTAGTTTTCATGGATCAAGTCCAGTGGAGTTAGTATCAGGGGCGCTCAAACTACGGCCCATGGGCTGGATCTGGCCCACGTCATCATTCCATCCAGTCCATGCATGCCTCTCCTGGAAGTGGAAGTAAAACGCACCCACGCACGCACAGACACTGCCATAAATGACCTGTACCGTAAACATGTTTACAACTGCCGTGGGTGCATTTATGGCACGTTTTTACTTCTGCTTCTGGTGGGAGGAGTCATGTGACCAGCTCGAAAAGTTTGGGCACCCCTGCTTTAAAGTGCTACAATGTTTTGTTTTTGGTGTTGTTGTTTTTCTAATATGCATGAAACACAGGCTAACTTCCAAAAAATACAAACTGGAGCACCATCTTTTGCTGCAGACACAAGCTGATGTACCCAGTGTGGACGGTTGAGTTCCCCCATGTATAGTTTGTCAGTGAGTTCCCTACTGATGTTGTGTACAGTAATACCTCTTATAACATTAGTATCGAATAACATTAAAATGGCATAACATTAAGGAATCTGGGGGGAAGAACTGCATCAGATAACATTAAGATCCTATGGGATGCTTCAGATAACAACCGCTAAAGCCTGTGTGGTTACGATGTATCTCTATGGATCCCATAGGATTTTAACATGCATCAGATAACACTAAAAATCATATAACACCAAGACTTGTGGAACCAGGTTTTAGTGTTATATGAGGTTTTACTGTACTAACTAGCAGTCCCTGAAATAGCTCTCTTCTCCCTGTGTTTCTACAGGCCCGCTCCACCGTGCATTACGGTAATGCCGTCGCTCCCGCCCACCCGTGATGGATCCTTCGCAAACCAATCAGGGCAGACTTCGGAAGTCAAAGAGGCGGAGTTTTCTCCTCTTCCTTGACAGGGCAGGAGGGAGACCGCGGTGGATTCTATCCGTGGGTGGCGCCAGGATGGAAGGCGACGGGCCCGATCCGTGAGTCGCTGGGCGGGCGGAGGGCAAAGGCGAGGGGAGGGCTCAGAGGCTGCGTCCGGGAACCGGGGCTGGGCAAGGGGCAAAAGGCAGAGGATCAGCTGCTGCTTGTGGAAAGGGAGGGACGAAGGTCGGGGAGGAAGTGCAGCTTCCCCCGAGAGTAATGCACGCGGGCAGGGAAAGTGGGTGGATCGACACCCTCTCTCTCTGTCCCTCTGCTGCAATTCACACGAGTCAAGTTAGGTAAAGGTATAGATAAAGGTCGCCCTTGCTGGAAAGCCAGTCGTATCCGACTCTAGGGCTCAGTGCTCATCCCTGCTTATCGCCAAAAAAGCCAGCGCTGTCTGTGTCTGTGGACATTTCCATGGACATGTGGCAGGCATGACTAAACATGGAACAGGGCAGGTGTGGGGCTCCAGGAATATGGGGCCCCATGTTGGGTGGCTGATCTGATGGGACAGCCACCCCTCCCTCCCTCTTTTAAACTTCTTAAATCTTTTTAACCTTTTTAAATTTTTTAGATCTTTGTAAATTCATGGTTTAATTCTTTTTTTTTTTAATTGATTTTTTAAAAGTAATTTCAAACCTCAAGGTTTTAATTTATGCATTTTCTGTAAGCCGCCTAGAGTCAGGTTCGCCTGATTGGGGCGGGATAATAAATCTAAATAAATAAATAAATAAATAAACACTGTTTATCTATCCACCGAAGTGGTCCCTATTTATCTACTTGCAATTTATTCTCTTCGAACTGCTAGGTTGGCAGGAGCTGGGACAGAGACGGGAGCTCAATCCGTCATGGGAGCTCACTCTGTTGCATAACGCTCAGGTCTTGAACTGCTGACCTGCCGACCTTCCAGCCATCAAGTTCAGTGTCTTGACCACTAAGCTGCTACAGTCCCCACAAGTCGAGTTTCACGTGGACATTTCTGGAGAAGATGCCTGGGAGAGGGGAAAGAGAGCGGACAGCGCTAGGGAATCCCCTACTCTCCCAGGTTTTAGGTGCTGGACTGGGGTCAAGCCTGTTGCCAACCGGAGCTCATTAAGAGTAAGCCATCGGGCTTAGGTTGGACGGCTTTGCCCAGGGAGGAAAGGTTTTGCTTAGTTTTCTGGGTTTTTTAAAATTACTAGCTAGGGGCTTAGTGGTTAAGGCACTGAGCTTGACGATCAGCAGGTTAGCAGTTCGAGACCTGAGTAATGCATGACAGAGTGAAGTCCCATCTCTGTCCCAGCTCCTGCTAACCTAGCAGTTTGAAAGCCAGGAATTGCAACTAAATAAATAGGTACCACTTTGGAGGGAAAAGTAAAAGCATTCTGTGCATTCCAGCGTCTCGTCGGGCCTGCCACATGACCACAGAAATGTCTGCAGATGCAGGCACGCTGGCTCTTTGGCTATAAACAGAGATGAGCACCGGACCCTAGAGTCAGACTCAACTGGCTTTCGAGAAAGGGAGACCTTTTACCTAGTGAGATTCAGCGGTAGAGAATGGGATTCATTGTGTTGGAAGGATAGTTTGTGGGGGATTCAGAAGGAGGATGTAAGGTATCCCAATCAGCTGAGTAAGGATACACTTTTGAATTCTTATCCATGAGTTAACTTACATGTGGTTCCTAAACCACAGCAAGAAGTTTTTGGCTGCATCTTGTTGTATTAAACACCGAATTGGATTTACTGCCATAATCCAAGAAGGGGGGGGGGAGCAAATAAAGCTATGTGACCCTTATGCAAAAGTGGAGATTGGGAAATGCAACACGCTTGGCAGCCTTTGGCTTGATGAGTTGGGAGAGAAAAATCCAACCAATTGCCACCAGACTTGTGATTGCAGCCTGCACTTTTGAACTAATTTCCAACAAAATAGACCTGGCATGGAAATCTGCAATGACTTTGAGGACTTGCATCTTTTTCCTACAATGTCCACAGTATGTACAACCTGGTGAAGTCTAGGTAGATTTTTTTTTAATGATCGAAGAAAGATATAGAATGCCTAGTGTGATGTAGTGAATAGAGTAAGGGACAAGGACTTGGAAGGCCAGGGTTTAAATCCCTGCTTAACCATGAAAACTTCATGGAGGTTCAGAACTGGTAAAACCATCTCCATAAATATCTCACTTTCCTTAAAAACCTCATTAGGGCCACTATAGGATGGTTCTGATTTGAAGGCACATAAAAACAAGGTATTATCTGCCATTGCTTTTGAATTAAATCATGTATTTGCGGTTTCTGACCCAAATGAGCCATTGGAGTCTCATTTCTGCAGTCCACATGTGCCTGCCCTTGTGCACTGTGAAGTTATTTTTGACAATAAATATATAAAGCTTATTCCATTGTTTGAAGCACAGGGTAGCAGCAGAGCAAAAACATCTTAAAGTTGGCTAGCAATAAGAGCAGTAATTTATAGGAAGGTGTATTGTTATGCTTGCTTGTCTGTCATTCTGCTTGAGCAGACCCTTCTCCTTTAGCCCCTGCATTTGTTGTATATAAATCATGCCTGTAAGTTTTACTCCTTGTCTGAAGAAGTGGACTTGATCCACAAAAGCTAACAATAAAAATATAGCAGTTAGTCTTTAAAATGTTACAGTGTTTTTTATTTTGTTTTCCGATATGCCTGAACCACTATGGCAACTACATATTCCAAAAAATTATAGGAATTTGTCACTGCTTTTTCTTGTACAGTTTTCTAAAGATGAAAGTAGTTGCATTAAATTATTTTCCCACTACATTATGTTTAAAATTAAGATTGGATATAGGAATGGTAGTTTGTCAGATTTTTAGAACCCTGGAATTTTTTCTGTCCATTTAGAGAAGGGGTGCCCAAACTTTTCGGGCAGTGGGCCAGTCACATAGTTCCTCCTACCGGAAGTGGAAGAAAAACATGCCTTGCAATCTGTTTTACAACAGGATGAGATAGATTTTAGGCTGCCATTTTCTCTGCTTAAACCAGAGATGCTCAAACTACAGCCAGGGGGCCAGATCCAGCCCCCAACATCAATTCATCTGTCCCTTGCCAAAATATGCCCATACAGGCACACTTTACTTACACTTCTACGAGCGGCAAGAGCCAGATGAATTGGTGTTGGAGGCCGGATCCGGCCCCTGGGTCATAGTTTGGACACCCCTGATTTAGAGGCAGTGGGTTAAAGACATTTCTAAATTCCAAGTCATTTCCATTGCAGTTTGATGCCAGTGTTCCTGAGGACAGAAAACACTGAACCCAATGGAATTTGGGCCAAGAATGAGTTCCTTACCCAGAACAAATTTGTAATTTTCATTGCTGAACAGACTAGACAATACAGGACTTCAGGGCAACTCTACACGGATAGAATTAAACTTGAGTAAGAAGTATAACATTCCTGATTCATTTATTTCTCCTCTTTCCTAATTACATTGCCAGTAGCTGGACTATATAATGTGGCCCCCAGTGGGTGAACCATGCTTCTGAGCAATGGACACACTTATTGTTCAAGTAGGTCAGGGGAAAGTGGCAATGGTTTATATTAACCAAGAATTGAAAGTTGCGATGTTGTACATGTCTCTCAGTGACTGCTTTGCTGTCCTGTGACCATAGCAGGCTGTGACTTTGCTTTCTTCATAGGACACATTCCCAGTATAGCCCACAACATCTGTTTCTGCCTGATGCTGATAACTTTAATCAGTGACAGTTGATGGGTTGGGCTGGGAAGGCTTGTATGACAGTTTCCTGGTCATCAGATTCTACAATGAGTTGTAAGAAAATACAGAGTAGCTTCTACCCCTGCTTTACCAAAAAGCATAGTGGCTTGGATAAAGATGTAAACTTTCCCAAATGAAACCATAGAGGGAAGTTGCTTTTGGAAATGTTTGTGGGAAGCAGAAATTTTGAAGGAAATTGTAACATTTGTAACAACTCAATCTCATATCAAATTTAGACTTGTTTAAAACAATTCTTAATAATAATAGAGTGGCATCAAGTCAGTTTTGCATTACAGCAACCTTTTCCAGTACTGTATAATCTAGTTACTATACGAAATTGTACTGTTTATTAATATGAAATTTGAAAATATAAAAGTTTTAGCTTTGAACAAACAAAACCTTGACTATACTCACTGTTAAAGATAGAGCTACAGATGCCTGCAGCCCATGCATTGCAACATAATGAGTAAGGGGCTGCAATGGCTCAGTGGTTAAGAAGCTCATCTTGTTAGCTGGAAGGCTGGCAAGTTGTCAGTTCGAGATGTAGGTACTGCATGACTGTTTGAGCACCTGTCTCTGTCCCAGCTGCTGACAACCTAGCAGCTTGAAAGTAAGAAATTGCAAGTAGATAAATAGGGACCACTTTGGTGGGAAAAGATCTTGGGGATGTGAAAGGAGCCTCATTCAGGTGACCTCAGAGTGGAGTTTCTCCAGCAGAAATCCTTTCAACCCAGAATAATTTCTGACACAAAATTAATATTAATATAATGAACAATGAAAGTCTTCCTCCATCATGCTTCTCTCATGAAAGAGAATGTAAGCACTAGTTTTAAGAAATGTGTCCTGGAGATGAGTAATTCTGTAAGTCTGCACAGGAGTTACTGTTCTCTAATTCTACAGTCTTGCCTACAAATGTTTATACAATTGTACCTTGCTTAAAGAGCATAATGCGTTCCACAGGATTGCTCTTTAAGCGAGTTTGCTCTTTAAGCGAAACACCATTGAAAGTGACCAATTGGGGGAGGGGATTGCGAACCCTGATTTATTTGTTAAGTGAGTTTTTTGTTGGTTTTATTTGTTAAGTGAAGCGAACATTCAGAGAAAATGCTGCTCTTTAAGTGAGACAATCTTTATGCAAGACACTCTTTATGCGAGGTTTGACTGTACTACTGTATATGGTTTCTTGAGTGTTGATTTATTTTCAAGGGGATTCTATTCATTTCAAAAGAGATAGTTGTCATCTAAGTTCATCTGAGTCTCCAATGTTTGCCTTGGAAAAACTGAAATGTGATTCTTTGAAAAATAGGCAACAGGAGTTAGATAGGAAAGAGCTGGTAAGTATCTTGATTCTTGTGACATGTAGTTAGGTGACACAAGGTTATCACATTGTTACTTTCTTCCATCCTTTATAATTAACTTAACATTTGGGAAGAAAGAGAAAATATGCCTGTTTTCAACTGGAAAGCTCTTCATGTGAGCATATATGCAAAGCAAGTTCCTCCTAAGGCAAACTCTGGACTTTTTGGGTATGTGGTAAAGCAGACAAGTGGGAATCCCGTGCAGAACCCTTTGGCTAGAAACAGGAATAGTTACCATAGGATGTATGATAGAAGCCTTTAACTTTGGATAGTGTTGGTTAGCATGAGGGAAGAATGTTAATTTAAAGATATAGTCTGTTGAGAGGAACAGGGTTCTTTTACATATTTTTGTGGGCCTTAGGCTTTGAAGTGTCTTTTTGTGTTAATCCTTTACTTTCTTTGATTAGTCCCAAAGAATTCCCTGAGCTGAAGAATGATACTTTCCTCCGAGCAGCACGAGGAGAAAAGACAGAATATACCCCTGTTTGGTGTATGAGGCAAGCAGGAAGGTATCTACCAGGTAAGTGAGATAACTAATTGGGGGGTCCTCCTGGACTCACGACTACTTCTCAGAGAGCAGGTGGCAGTCATGGCCAGGAGGGCTTTTGCGCAACTTTGTGTCATCCACCAATTACACCCGCTCCTGGACCAGGGCTCCTTACTTTCGGTCACCCATGCTCTGGTCACCTCCAGACTGGATTATTGCAATGCAATATACATGGGGCTGCCCTCGATGACCATTCAAAAGCTACAGCTGATTCAGAATGTCGGGGGCCAGATCCAGCCCCTGGACCATAGTAACCAGCCCCCTGAACCACGTGACTGGCCCGCAGCCCAAAAAGTTTGAGCACCCCTACTAATGGCTAAACATGATTTTTACTATATTTGAGCCATTTTTAAAAACGTAATATTTTTGAAAATTTAGGCAGGACTCCAGGGGTGCCGAGAAGCTGAATTAGGATTCTTGGAGTGGGACAAATTTCGCCCGTGGCCACATTGCTCACCCTGATTTAATCGCCTCTGAGTGGCATTTTCTTCCACTCAGTTTTCTGATCTTTTTCAGAGTTCCGTGAGACCCGAGCAGCTCAGGACTTCTTTGCTACTTGTCGGGCACCTGAGATATGTTGTGAACTCACCTTACAGGTGAGTGGGAATACTGGGGGTTAAGGATGCTTCAACCTGGCTAAATCCGTATAAAATAATTTTAGAGCATAACATGTTTAAAACAATGTTAAATAAAACAAAATGGAATTGAAACACTCAAACATTTTTTTAAGAAATTGCACTAAAACCTTAATTTAAGCTTAAATTATGCCTGGTATAAATTTTAATGGCCTACTGCAAGCTAATTCCATCTGATGGATTCAGCCGTAGTCTGTAAAACCTTCTCTTGGATGAAATCCTGTATTCCTGGAAAATGTGTCTTTTTGTTTTGTTTTGAGTAGGTAATAACCCCTCTGGAAATAAATACATATTTGAATACATAGTAACAAATTGTTGTTTTAAACCCAGGTTTTTTATGACCCCTAAATTCTGTTTCCTACACACGTGTGTGGGGTGCGAAAACAAATTTATTATTATTATTATTATTATTATTATTATTATTATTATTATTATTATTATTATTATTATTATTATTATTATTATTATTATTATTATTATTATTATTATTAATAATAATAATAATAATAATAATAATAATAATAATAATAATAATAATAATAATAATAATAATAATACTGCCTGCTTGCTACAGTGACTCTGGGAGGCTTACAGTCATTTAAATATACATAATTTTTTTAAGAAGCCCTTTCTATGCTGTTTTCTTCTGTTCAGCATTTTTTTTCTTCTGTTCTTTTATAAAAATGTCTCTGCTCTACTCTGATTTATATGTATCTATCTTGGCAGCCCCCCCTTTTCTGCTTTTAGCATTTACTCACCTCTTTATTCTTGTGCTCATATATCATCTCTATTTTTAACGTTCTTTTCTATAATGTCCTTTTAAATATTTCTATTAGGGCTATTTTAGTAACGGATGTTAATTTCCCCCCTCATACAGCTTTATCTTATTTTTCAAAAAAATAAAAATAAAATATTAATGGTTTGAATGTTCCTTTTGTTTGCCTGTGAATTTCTTTATGTATTGCTGATAGCTTTGGAATTTCTTCCTGCTTTTTTACATTGTATTTATACAATGTGCCTTCTGTTTTCTTTCACCTCGTTATATTACATGTCAGCATTTTGTCTGCTGTTTATTGTACGTCTGACAGCATAGGTTCAAATATTACTTCAGTCTGTTATTAAAATGTTGATGACTTTTTTAAAAAAAAGTTTAATTTCCTTTCCCTACACATTTCTCTTATTTCTTCTTTGGACTCTCATTAATGAATTTTCACCTCATTTGAACTGTATATAATGTTGAAAAATTGTAATGCTTTAAGTGTGTTCTCCTAACTGGCTTTAAATATGTTCTGCTAATTGCTTTTGTGAATATTATCCAGTTTCAGTTTATAAAATTGGTTTTCCCTGTTTTTATGTTCCAAAAAAATATTTGTTGTATTAATCAATATTCTTCTAACTCAAAAACCTTTCTTACCTTCTTGCAGCATTCAGTTGTTTATTTTCTTTCTTTTAATTGAATCATGGGATGTCAGAGCAAGATGGGAGGGGCATCATTACTGACCAAGGGATCTAAGCAGCAATTTTCCCCTCCCCCCTTTTTCCTCCCCCCTTTTAGCTGTGGAGAAATACTGCTCAGAATCTTATTGTCATTTTATGCTTGCATAGAGTAAATTACATAAGTGGCAAATTACTACTGCTCATTAATAAAGTGCTGCTTGCATCTTTGGGTTGCATTCCTGCGTTCTGATTTTGTGCTAAATGAAGACTAAAATCTGGCCACTGTCTCTTAGCAGCTTGAATATCCTGTATACTGTATTTATGATATTTGAAACAAGCACATATCCCTGGGCCCAGTCACTTCTTCCTAGGCTGAGAGGAAGCTAGCCAACTCAACCGCCAATATACTGACCATAGCTTCATATACTTACATTTGCAAGAAGCAATACATAATAGATAATTGAATTTTACTATTTTAGTAACAGTGTAGTAAAATACTGAGGAGATTGGGGCTTCCAAGGGTCAGGAGGGCTCTCCTCTAGTCCAGCCCTCTAGTGCAATATACATATACATAAGGCAACATAAGTGGAAATGGTGATTCATTATTGCTTGAAAAGACCAGGCTGGCAATGTCTGGTTGAGTAAGTGACACGAATGAGCTTCAGCTGAGATGGAGAATGGTACATACAGGATGGCAGCAGCCATGAAAACCTGCTTACTGTAATCCTCTTTGCATTTGGAGTCTTCAGTCATAGGCCACTTTTTTCAAATAGTTTTCTTCATCATTAAGAGCAGCATTTGGAAAAGTTCCTTTCTTCTCTTATAAACAGTGATGGCTAACCTTGGCACTCCAGGTGTTTTTGGATTTTGATTACCAGAAGCCCAAGTTAGTTGTGGTTCTCCAAGTGGTCTTTGTGAATGACACACGTGGTTTTGCATGTCTGCAGAAATTCTCCTCAGAATGGTCCAGAGCTGAAAATACAAAGGGAAGCCATTAGGACTTCCCACCCCACCACGAATGCTTACTCACTCAGTGGTTTTCTTCCTTAATTCTTTGCTTACTGCTGTGATGGTAACATCTCCTGTGCCTTTCCTGAGCGATTTAGTGGAAATGTTCCCCTTTTTTCTTTACATGTATCTTCTCACTTCTTCTCCTATCACCTAAAAAAACTCCTTATTGCCTTCCCCTTTTCTTCTCATTCCATTTTATGGCTCCTATGGGTTTGTGCAAAAGGTGCACAACCTGTGGTGGTAAGATCCCCTTTTCAGATGGCCACTCTAAGTGTCTGTTCTGCATAGTGGAGTCCTACCAGACTCAGAGTTGCCAGGTTTGCAGGTAGTCACAATTTGAGAGAGAAAATTCCTTTCTTATATGTTTTTAAATTGGGGGGCATCATTCCCGTTTTGTTGTTGTTTATAATTTATTCAGTTTGCTTATTCTTTTTGCTTAAGTTCTTATTGTATAGTGCTTTTTAAAATGTGTTGTTAGCCTCCCAGAGTGGGGAAAATATCCTGGGTGGGCGGGATAGAAGTGCAACAAACAAATAAATAAAATAAATAAATTATTCTCCTATAACTGCCAGATTCCATCAACTAGCACTAGGTTTGTGAGAGAGTTTCCAGGCATTACAGTCCAAAGAAGTAACATTCTCAGGTCACAGTTATGTGCATTAGTTATTACCCATGTTTGCTGGCATATAAGATGTATCAGAGAATAAGATGCACCCCGTTATTACCAAAATAGCCCACTATAAGCCACTATATACAGTACAAGACACATTCCATTTTCCAGTGTGTTTTAAGGGAGGGAGGTCTTATACGCCAGCAAATACGGTACTTCTTTGCAGCCATTTTGGGGTGCTAGCACATGTTGTATATACTCCATTTATTTATGTATTTTGCAGCCTTTGAGGCGCTTTCCTCTTGATGCTGCCATCATTTTCTCGGACATCTTGGTGGTGCCCCAGGTAAGAGACACCAGGGTGAGGGAGGCGTTGTGTAGTAGACACCTTTAGCACACTGATCTCTTGTGGAGGCCCATTCTTTAGTGGCAGTGGATCTCCTACACTACCTCCTGCTCTCTTTCCAGGCCTTGGGCATGGAAGTAGTGATGGTGGCTGGCAAAGGGCCTACTTTCCCGGAACCTCTGAAGGAAGTGGAGGACCTGTTCAAACTCCGGCAGAAGGTGGACATAGCAGCAGAACTCGGCTACGTCTTCCAAGCCATCACTCTAACACGGCACAAATTGGAGGGAAAGGTGCCTCTGATTGGCTTCTCTGGTGCCCCAGTGAGTATTGATGCTCTGAAAATGCATGTCACATGGAAAGTAGCTTTCCAAAGGAGGTTAGATGACCCCCTATGAATGGCTGTGGAGTGTTGTGAGGCCAAAGGCAAGTGGGGTGTATTGGCTGCCTGATTTTGGCTGGGTTTTGCATTTGATGAACTTACAGCTGCAGCATTTAACAGTCTCCCTGCCGGGGGGGGGGGGGGCTTTATCACTTAGAGATTGATATCTTTTGTGGACATGCCTCCGAACTGTCTGACCTCACTAGCCACTCATCCATTGCTTTAATAAGTTTATCTGTCTGGAACTTGTAAGTGGCATTTTCTTTTGGCACAGCTTTTTGTCCTTTTAATTGGGAGGTGGAGAGGGCATTTCCATATTCTTTGCTCCACATGGAAACAGGAAACTCACCATCTCACCACCAGTTATAGTCCCCCAAAACTAGCTATGGTGACTTAGTGGTTAAGATGCTGAACTTGATGACAGGGAGGTCAGCAGGTCAGCAATTCGAGACCCGAGCGCTGTGTGATGGAGTGAACTCCCATCTCTGTCCCAGCTCCGCCGTCCTAGCAGTTTGAAAGCAAAGAAATTGCAAGTAGATAAATAGGTACCACTTTGATAGGAAGGTAATACTATTCCGTGCCTAAGGACCACGGAAACATTTGCAGATGCAAACAGTGCTGGCTCTTTGGCTGTAAACGGAAATGAATACTGCACCCTAGTTGGCTTTCAAGCAAGGGAGACACTTAACGTTACCTAAAAGTAGCATTTTCATGTTTGGGCTCTATTTGTTCTTTGAAGCTGTTTTGGGCATGGTGTTGTATTAGAATATGGTATTCTGTCTGCCTTCATTTACTGCTTATTGCTTCCAGTGGACACTGATGTCCTATATGATTGAAGGCGGTGGTTCCAATACAATGGCCAAAGCCAAGGCCTGGCTCTACCGGCATCCCAAAGCAAGCCATCGGCTGCTCACATTATTGACTAATGTCATTGTGGATTACCTGGTGGGACAAGTGGCTGCAGGTGCTCAGGTAAGTAGGAGAGGAATGTGGGATAATTACATTTGGAAGGGACTGTATTCCCTCACCCCACCCCACCCTTCCTAGTTTGTAGGCTTTTTGGTATGGATTGAATAGGCCTGCCTTTCCTCTCTTTATTTAGAAATATCCCTTAATTTCTGCTGGGTAATAGTTGCAGAAAATGAGATCTGAAAAAGGATCTCTTGAGGAAGGGAAAAGATGGTGCCAAGCAGTCAGGAACAGCACTGTGTCGCCCAGTCACGGACTATAGCATTTAATACAGAATCAGGTACATTTCCATTTTTGCAAAGCTTACTCTTGGCATCAATTTTTAAAAGTAGATTTCTTACCTTTAGGATGATTAGTACAAATCCACACCCATATTTCCTGTAATCTCAGAAATTTAAACTGGAAAGCACCTCACACACTCTTTAGCAGCAAACTTATTCTCCTCACCAGCTTCTCAGAAGTCCTCAACTGTTCCTCCTCTTCTCACAGTTTGTTGATAAACTTAGCAAATACATGGCAAAAGGAGTAGGATTTTGCCAGCTGGTGCAGGCAAAAGGAACTGGAATGAATTCCCAGAATCTTCCAGAATCAAGCTATGAGGTCCTGGCAGTTCTAGTCCAAAAAAGGTACTTCTCCTAAATTTCCCTATTCTAGTTTCTTTGCATTTAGCAAAATAATAAGAATGGACAGTGAACACAACTAATCTTCACACTGTGACTTCACGAGTATGAATTGTGTGTGTGTTTTTGTTTTATATTGAATGCATTGAACATGGGTATTAAGAGTAATTCTTGCCCTATTAACACACCTTAGCTTGATTTGTGAGTTGTATTGTGAGGAGAGGGTTCAAATCCCAACTGTTTTCCTAACATGGGACAGTTGTGTCTTACAAGAAAATACCTTTATTTTATTTTACCAACTGATACTGCTACCTGGAATAAAATAATAACATAAAATGGTGAAAGTTGACAAAATTAAGAACCATGAACCAACATTCCAGCTTATTCAGGACCAAGTCCCCAGTGTTGACTTTTGATAGGGTTGACTTCCAAATGTGTGTGTTTAACATGGCAGCAGAGGACAATTGAGATGTAGAACTTTTCCCATTTTAAGAATGTGTGATAATTTTCAGGTATTGCTTCTCCTGCAGCAGGAAAATTGGGGTTGGAAAGAATTCATTCGTGCTTTGGAGAAGGGCTATAGAAAAGGACTGATTGGGAGAGAAAGGTGGGGTAAGAAATTATGCCAAGTCTTTGGCTATCTTGTCTCTTGGCAGGCACTGCAGCTTTTTGAGTCTCACGCAGGACATCTGGGTCCAGAGCAGTTTGCAGCTTTCTCCCTTCCGTTTATCCAGTTCATTGCGAAGCGAGTGAAGAGTCAACTACAGGAACGTGGCCTGCCTGTGGTGCCCATGGTAAGAGACAGGTTTGAAGCTCTCTGCCTTTCTCTTAGGAATTCTTGGTACCAGCTGGACTTTTGCGCCTACCCTGCTTAGAAGGACTATGTTCTGATCAGCCTAAATTCAGATATGAACTTAGGTGTCTTACACAAACAGCCATTGAAACCTATTCCATCTTTCCACATTGAATATTAGCATACAGGGACATTGTGTGACATCTTTCAGGGGAAAAAAAACATTGGTAGGACATGGAGAGTGATGGTTAGGTGTAAATGGACTGTGCTGCACTAGACCAAAGATCTTTTAGTCCAACTTTCTGTTTCCCCAGTTGCCCAAACAAATTGGTATTCAAAATATTACTTCTGACAATAGAACTAATATTGAGTACTGATGACTGTTAGTAATTATAGCCTCATCCTTCAGATGTGCAGGATCATGTGTATGTGGGTTTCTCCTCCCCTTACAGGCCCCTGTCATGAGAACTGAGGACTTAGAAGCTCTGACCCTCACAATCCATAGGATGGATGAACCTGGGTCAGTGGTGGCCAACCTTGGCACTCCAGGTGTTCTTGGATTTCAATTCCCAGAAGCCCTGATTAGCAGGAGTGCCAGCATGGGCTTCTGGTAATTGAGGTCCAGGAACACCTGGAGTGCCAAGGCTGGCCATCACTGACTTAGGAAATGGGCTGCTGGCCTTAAATACTGGAATAGCCTTCCCTCTGGTACTTTCTTCCAGTCACTGGAGTGAGGCTGGCAACTCTTTAACAAATTTAGATGAAGAGATTCTAATCTACACTGGCAGAGGTTACATCTGAAACCTGCAACTTCTGAGATGAGATGTCAGCCCCCATTTTGAAACTTGATTTAAACAGAGAAACCTGCCTCTAATTAGCCAGGATTTGGGGAAATTTTACATTTTTTTCCTGCACCATGCAGAGATCTGTCATGCCCAGCCTGATGAAAATCTATGACAATAGAAAACTAGCTTCTGTTTGTAATTTTTAGTGATCTGTTAGCATTAAAGTTATACCTACACCCCATTGATTCTGAATTTTATCAGACTACCAATTTAGCGCTTTTTTTAAGTTGCGTAATTACAAGTAAAACAGCCTAACTGTGCCCAACATTGTCCTGCTTGGGTCCCCGCACCCCATTTCTTCTCTCCCAGATTATTTTTGCCAAAGATGCACATTATGCACTGGAGGACTTAGCACAGTCTGGATATGAAGTGGTTGGCCTGGACTGGACCATCCGACCTGAGGATGCTCGGTAAGAAACCGACTTTTGCTTCTGGCTGTAGGAAGAGCCAAATCCCACTGATAAGTGAGTCCAGAATAATAAAGTGATGGTGATTATTGTAAAGCCGAGGGAAGTTAAAGGATTGAGATAAATGTTGGAAATAGCTACTTTGAACAGAGATCACTTTCCCAAGAGAATGAGTTAGATTGAATGAGATTATACAACAAGTAAGCCAAAAGTGTCCCTTTGCCCTGGTTTTAGAAAAGCAGCTTTATGCAACGATTTGGCAGCATGGGACGATCAAGACAGTGTGTAGAGAAGCAAGTTTCTTTCCTGCCTGAACTAGATTCTTTGCATTCTAATGTGGGTTACTCTATAGATTTGGGACTCTCTTAGCTCTATATGGCCACCCATATTTTGTAGGTAGTTTTTGCTGACTCAGGTTACTCTAAAGCAGAGGGATCTATTTATCACGTTTGCCGCATGTTGTACAGTAACTTTCTCTTGGGTCAGCGTTCCACCTTCAGTACCAATATTTGTTTTGTTTCAGCCAGCGGACAGGGAAAGGCGTCACCTTACAAGGGAATTTGGACCCATGTGCTCTCTATGCACCAAAGGTAAAGGAGGAGGAGCTGCAGGCTGAAGAACTGTGCGCCCTCCAGCAGATTGCATACACCCTTGTCACTGCAGTGTGGTGAAGGGCAAAAGACAAGCCACATGAGTCAGCCATATGAGTACATTGAGAAATTTGGCAGACTCCTTAAGGAGGCTTGGCTTATATCTCATGCGGCTCAATTGTACGTCTAACCAAGGATAAGCACTTCATTTGGTTGGAAGCAAAATCTGGCTGAATTTGTTCATGAAGACGTAGACATGATTAATGGTTCTGTCTGTAAATCATAGGATATATTAGGGATAGTTTTACAGTCTCTGTGAGCCTGCTTTGCCCTACCTTCACTATCCCCTTTCTTAGCTTGCTGGATCAGGTCAGTGGCATGTTTAAATAGGACAAACTGAGGTTAACAGGAATCCAGACTGCTTCAAATGCATGGATTCACATGGTTTTGGGTGTGCAACATGGTTGGTTCAAACATTTTGTTTATCCAAGATAAGACACAGAAAGATTGGATGAGTAGGGCAAATGTTCAAAGGAACCCTACTAGTTGTCAAGGCATGGCTTTGAGGACTGCAGTTGTACCGTCCAGGGTTAAGCCTGTCTGCCAAGCACCCCCAGTGGAAACCTTTGTGGAGAGGTTGGTTTCAGAGTGGGGCCGAACCCTCAACTCCCATGCATTTTAATTATTATTTCTTGCTTTTGTTAGGAAAAGATTGGGGAGCTGGTGAAGAAGATGTTGGAAGGCTTTGGCTCCCAATGCTATATTGCCAACTTGGGCCATGGCCTTTACCCTGACATGAATCCAGAACATGTGGGTGCCTTTGTGGATGCAGTACATACACACTCTCGCCACCTCAACAAACGTTGCTAACATTTCGGGTAGCAAGCTCCAGGCTGGCTGGTGGACAATATCCTGAACAAGTTGTACCAAAAAGACTTGCATATCTTTTTTTGCAATGGTGGTGAAACCAGCCACCAGGGAACTGGAAAACCTTGGGAACTGTGGTCTTTACACTGTGGGAATTGTGTAAGTGTCCAATGACACACAATTAAAGTCTTGCTTCCCACTCATATTAGCACAGAGCTTTGGTCAGCAGGTTTTGAGAATGAATAAATGTGACTTATGCACTGCCTTCAGCGTGGAATGTCTCATCCTAGCTTAGCAATGGCCAACCTTGCCACTCCAGGTGTTCTTGGACTTCAGTTCCCAGAAGCCCAAGTCAGTTGGCCATCACTGTCCTAATTTGTTCCTGCAAGTACAGTACTGTATATGCAATTACATTAATGTGCAGTGACTACCTTTTGCTCTTTTGGGGCATGTGATCCACCTCTACAGCATATGGGTATAGTCCTTAGTACTCAGAACACCTTATTCATGTCATCCAACACAGCAATTCCTGCCCTGAACCCAGTTGCTGGTCCCAGCTAGAGTGGATTTTTTGAACCAGTTGCTGAATGGTAACTCAGTGGTTCATCAACTCAGTGAATCTACTTTAGATGCAAATCACAACTGAATTTAGGGGGTTTTGTTTGTTTTTGCTATTCCTGGCTGGATAGATCAGTGGTTTAGGTGTCTGACTGTGAAGCCAGAGGTTGGGAGTTCAATTCCTGCTGTGCATCCCAGGAGAACAGACAGCCTGCTGTGTCCTTAGTCAAGGCTTAAAAGTCTTTGAGTGTCCTCAGAAAAAGGTATGGTAAAATGTTGTGTATGCTCTTCCTAGAAATGACTGAAAAGGTTGATCATAAATCAGAATAGACTTGATGGCATGCAATTATTATTATTTTCTGTTACTAATATCTGTACATGATGAATAGTGCTACCTTGTGGGAGGGAGAAGGCAAGAGGAAGCTTATAGGGGAAGGCATCATCATGCACGTTGTATCCCTTTTCCCTCCCCTCTGGCCAATTTCCCTCCCCACTCAACCCCATAAGAATGAATGCATTTCACGTGAGACGTGAATCTTCTCCCTATTGCTTACACAACAAGATCTTTGCTGATGCAGTATTGGGGGGCCCAGTTCAGAAAAAGGCAGAACTCTTATTATTATCATCATCAAAGAAGCCAATACTGTCAATCAAAATATCTTTGTGAGGAAGATAGTTCAGAGGATTGCATAAACTCCCTTTTGATCCTGCTCATCTCAGCAACAGTCCCTCTAAGTCAGGGTTTCTCAACCTGCGGTCACAACACCATTTCATGCCCTCCCCACTGCCTCCACAACACCCAGAAGGGCCATGTGTGGCAGGCAGGGCAAAATGGCCATCTGGCCCCAGAAGCTGTCTTGAGGGAGCATGATCTTGACCTTGGCTTGAAAAGGTTAAGAACTCCTGCTCTAAGTACCATATCTTTCATCCTGCTGTCCTTTCATCATTTTTTTTAATTAACAAGGGCCTATCAAAGATGATTTTCTGCCTCTGGTAGAGGAACACATAATGCCCCACATTTTTAGGTATAATGCTACTTAAAGATGGCCAAGTTATTTTTTATATTGGAGGGATAAGAATCCCCATTCCTGCCTTTTTAGTCAAACAAACAAACAAACAAACATTTTCTTACCATCTTATGACACCCCAAATCATATGGCTATTTGACTGACAGAAAAATGGCTGGAGTGATACAAAAATGGCATGAACATAATTTTTTTAATTAAACATCATGTCAAGAATCTGTACACGCAAAATAAAGTTAGACGTGAAGAATGATACTTGTATGGCAACAAATACTAGGTGAACTGGAGTTGTCTGATCTTGGGACCAGTTATTCAATATATATTTTTGAAACAAAATTGGAGGCAGACATTAATAACTTTAATCCACATTTCCTAAACTACACTTTATCCTAACCTAGTCCCACCCACCCTCGTTCCCTCCCTGCCCCTTTTAAAACTAGAACACACTGGAACGGAGGACACAAAAAGACAATTGGAATAAGGAAGCGGCATTTTGCTCCCCTTTGATTCACTTGAACAAGATAAAAAATTAAGGTGAATGCGCAACAGTGGTAAACAGGTGGAGCAGCAAAATACATGAGAGGAAACTGTCCTCAAGAGGGCACTAACCTTTGCTGCTGACATCACAGGCAACCATTTAGAAATGGAACTGAAAACAAACATACACACACAGGCAAATAATTAAAAACCTGGGATTCCTGCTCCCCATCAGTGGAAAGAAAACAAAGAAAACCCTCCCTGCATATGTGTTCAGAGGTATGCAGTGCTTGCATGCCTCCATCCAGCCCTATGCGTATGGAGAAACGTCAAAAATAGATTATTTACACTATGGACTCAACTGTTTCACAGCCAAATCACTTGGCTTCTTCGGTATAAAACCAGCTGACACAGGGAGAGTGTTGTGGATGAGGCCCAGTGGGCCAAATCCTCACCCTGCTAGCCTTGAAATGTTGGGTGTATGTGTGTGCCTGGCTTTCCCATCATCACCTTGGTATCCTCTCTTCCAAGGCCACCACCTCATGGCAATTCTGCATCAACTGGGTTCTCTGCTCATCAGCTATGACTCGCCCTCTTCACCAACCAGTGCTGGGGGGAAAACTGAGAAATGTTCATGTTTCTCATGTCTGGAAATGTTTAACAAGGACAAATGAAAGAACACCCACAACATAATTTCAAGTATCCCCCAAACAATATAAGAATAATTATAAATAATTAGAACTTTACAATTTAATAGTCGACACATATACTATTGTATTTACAGTGTCATAAATGCTTCTGTTACTTTTAGCAAAGCAATCCCTGAGAACAGTTAAGTTTAGGTTCTTAATTAAAGATCTTCATACACACAAAAACATTTTGACATTTTGCCAGTCTTGGCAGGATGGGCATCTCTCAAGGCCACCGTCTGGCGATGCAAATAACAACCCAAGAGGCTGACCAATACACTCCCATGTCTCCTTTGTGCCGGTTTGCTTTCCAGCCTCCACCAGGCCCTTTGGAAAAGAGGTATTCAAACTTTCTAGTTAGCTTTTGGTATTGCCCGAGGTGTTTGCGAGTGAGTTGGAAACAAAATCCTTCCTATTGTGCTGCTTTTTGCTCCTCGAAGAATCTGGGAAACCTCTCCAAATGGAAAATGCAGTTGGGTCTTGCCCTATAAGCATGAGTCCACCAACAACGATCAGGGTCTCTTTCCTCTTCCAAGTGCAGAAGTTCAACCAAATCGCTCTCTCACTAGCAACATGAGCTTCTTCTTGCCCTTGTAGATCTGCTTGAGGTTGTCTATGAACTGCGCAAACTGGATGTGGCCATCCTGAGCCAGCAAGAAAGTCTCCCGAGCTTTGCTGAGAAATTCTATGAACTCCCCGTAATGCCGAGGACTGATGTGGGTGAGCCGGGAGTGTGTGGTGTTGATGTAAGCACTGATGGTAGCATCTAGCAGCTGGCGTAAAGGTGCCTTGTCTGTTGACATAAGTTTCCCAGAGTTCCTGCGGCCAGGAATACCAGCAAGACCAGGTGCAGTCATGGTGCAGCGTCGAAGGATATCAGACAGCACTGTGGCACAATGGACACTCTTCACCACCAGCGGAATAATAGCTGCAAGTTCATTCTTGCCCAGAGAGTGACTAAGTGCACAGGCCCAAAGCACATCATTGATAGCAGGGTGGGTGTCCTGGTTATAGGCAAGATTGAGGTGTGTCATGGCCAGCGATGCCAGCTTGAAGGCCCGTAGGGGGTACCCGCGGTGCTCCATGTACCGTGCAATGGTAAAGAGTTGCGAGTAAGTCATGCCTGTGGAAGCAGCATCGATAACAATTTGGTAAGCGGTCTCGAAGGCAATGTGATCCTTTTCGCACAAGGTCAAAGCTGAGAGTGCACAGTTCTGAGGATCCTTCATCGCACACTGCAGGGCCAAAGTGCGGGCACAACTGGCAAGCTCTTCTCGCTGTGGATAGTCCAGGCTGAGGCGCAAGACAGTATTGTGGGACATCACAGTTGCTGCGACAATGCTAGTGGCTTCAGTCGGAGTGAAGAGTGTGTACCAACTCTGCAAGATGCTGACCAAAGCTCGAACCCCTGAAAGGGAAGGGAGTGCGGAAAAGGGCAGGGTGTTACTGAAATGCTTGAGGGGTGGCGATAAGGAGTTCGGCAATCATGGTTTTCATTTTTCAGTTCAATTAATGAGATGCAGGTCATGTTAATTATTTTAGAGGCATAGTGTTTCAGCACTGCATGCTATGTTGGTCATAGCCTAACCCAGAGGGTGGGGAACCTGGGGCCTTGAGGGAAGCCTGGGCTTCTGGGAATTGAAGTTCCAGAACACCTGGAGGCCCAAGACTGAGAAACCCGGTCTAGAGGAAACATGCTAGTCCTCCAGGTGTTCTGGAACTTCAATACCCAGAAGCCCAGGTTCCCCTGAAAGCCACAGGTTCCCCACCCCTGTACCTCAGAAGCAAGATATCACTATTTAAGCTGGCAGTGTTCCCCATATTTTGCAGTGAGGGATTGCGCCATCAGCCAAGACATCTACAATAACCGGACATCTAATTTTTGATTTTGGTTTAGCTAGGTCTAAAAGAATTCTACATTTATGACCAGGTCTGGGCAAAATGTTTATTTGGTTTCCATTTCAATTTGCACTTACTTACACTCAGACTTCCCGAACCTGAACATAACCTAGAACAGTGATGGTGAACAATGGCACTCCAGGTGTTCTTGGACTTCAATTCCCACAGCCCAAGTTTCTATGAATCCACACAAATAGGTTTATTGCACATATGCAGAGACTTGGGTTTCTGGAAATTGAAATTCAAGAACACCTGGAGTGCCAAGGTTTGCCACCATGGACCTAGAATCAATTAGTCCTTAAAATTTTTACAAATGTAAAAAAATGCATCCCGCAATATGTGGAACGTTATTTTAAAGAAATACAGTGGAACTGAAGTATATGGGGGGAAATGTGCAAAATGCTTAATTCAATGAAGAAAATTGCTTGTAAAATATGTGCAAAATGAATACAGCTGATACATATTGTCAAAAAAGGCAGCACAACCCTCAAATATATTTGTGAAGTGTAAGAAAGAATCTGAGGGTTGTGATGGCTAATGGAGTCAAAAAATAACAGACACAGAACTGATGGAACATAGAAGAGGGAAAGTTAGATGCTGAACAAAGTGAACTGGATTGATTCATTTATATCTATTTCATGACAAAAAGAATACAGACATCTTTTTTTCATAGGTTGCCTTCAATAGTCCTTGTTATCACCAGATCTTTTAAGTTTCTCTGTTTCCTGGCTAGTGTGGGGATATTTTACCATTTGAGTTGATTGCTTTCCTTGTGGACATTAGGATGTTGATGCAGTACAATGGATAATATAATAAGCTATGAATCAAAATGTATTTGATTCAAATTTTGTATGGCAGGAACTCTATAGGTAACTTCATGAAGGTACACCACCAGCTCTGCCTCATGCTCCACATCTCCAGCATGGACATAATATGGGCCCATCGTATAGGATTGTGAAAAACATTTCAACAGGATAACATACATAACGTGCTCTAAATATTCAAAAGTGTGAATGTCTCCTCTTGTCTGTTCCTTCACATCATCGTTTAAACAGGGCCTGCTGCTTGTTCACCAAGGCAAACAAGGCTTTGGGCTTCACTTTCATGATTTCTTTATGAGAGAGACTCACCCACTTCTGTTGCACAGGTCACCAGCCATCGCACCATTTCCCTCCGTCTCCAATTCAAGGTCGACAGGGTCATGCGCATCACCTAGAAGTAAATGAGTAGAGAAGGATTATTTCTCACAGATGCTCTTTATACCAAGGGCTTGGATTTATTTGTCTAGGTCAGACTTTAAGCTGCCAAAACGAGGGCACCTTTTGGTGCATCCATTCATGTGAGAAAATTAGCCGGTACAACAAGGTTGCCATTGCCCAGAGTATGCCCAACTGTGGTTCAAAAATACCACAACCTTTCAGGATGCTCTTTCTATGTAGATCAATGTTTCTCAACCTTTGGTTTTTGGACTTCAATTCCCAGAAGCCTAAGTCAGTACAATACATTGGCTGATCAGTGCTTTGGGGAATTGACTTAGATTTCTAGGAATTCAAGTCCAAAAACCAAAAGTTGGAAAACACTGGTGTAAATCAACATATCCCTACAGGTATAGAATGGTGTGAAGCCAATGGATCCATTACCAATGTCATAATATGAGCAAGCCCTGGATAGGAGAAGATGAACTCCCCAGAAGGGGTGGTGTGTGTTTAACATAATGGGCAAAGTTGCATGTAAGAATTTACCAAGGGAAAAAAGTGGCTAAAATGTGACCTGTTTTGAGTAACTTCCTGGAAGCAGAGGTTCCTGTTGGCTCAGGCAGAGACTTATTCTCTTTCCAACTAGCCCTCTGACTGGGTTTTTCTATTGACTACTGATCTTCCTTACCTGCAGGCCCAACTCCAATGCCACATTCAACAGGGTTGTATCAGAGCTGTTATCAGCAGGTGTTGCGATCTTAAAGGCATCTTGAGCCAGTTTAAAGATCAAGGAGGAAGAATGGATGTTCTTCTGAATGGCTTCTAGGACAGTCCGTAAACGCAGCATGTCACCTGTGTGGAAACCAAAAGAAATCTCATTCATTGGCCTTTAGAATGCCAGTTCTCTCCTTTGACAGGTCAACCTCTGTCTCATTTAAACCGGGTAGCATTGCAACCCTAAACAGTGGTATCCATCCATAAAACCTAGTGGAAGAGAAACCAACGTAATGGAGCAGAGCATGGAAATCAACTTAATACTAAAATGGCCAAAGTTCCCCAGACAATATGGCAAAGGGCCATGCTGTCTGGGGGATTCTGGGATGTATACTCAAGAAACTGCTTTTTCAAACTCTAAATGATGTACAAAGAAATGAGTCACCATTAATTTCTAAACCAATGTCTAAGACTCACGGTAGCCCAACCACCACTGGGCTCTCCCCCTTTTAGACCATCACAACCTAGCAGAAATTCCATGGAGTTCCAGAACAAGTAAGCTTGCCTACTTAATATGACTGAGGACAGGGAGAAGTTACAGAGCAGATGAATGAGACTAGGTCTAGTGACTATAGCGGCATTAAACCAAGAGTTACAACATGACTTGAACACAGTACAAATATGAAATATCACCAGACAAGCTGGCTTTGCTATCACCTGTTGTATGGCCTGTTTTTCTTTCGTGTCTAGGCCACACAAAAAACTGCCAAAATGAAACCTTTTGGTGAATTCATTCTGTAATTCCTTTCACCTGACCTAGTGTGAGAAAGATTACCCAGCAAAACAAGGTTGCCGTTGACCAGGGGTACACCCGATGGTTGTTCAAAAATACCACAATCTTGAAGGAGGCTCTTTCTGTGTACCCAATATGGCCTGTAAAAATGGAGTTCATTTATGACTTCTTGGATTCGTAAGGAATTGGGAACTTTGAAGTGGTTGCCTCTGGAATGCGTGTGCATGTGCATGCATGTGCATGCATGCATGTGTGTGCGTCTGTGCATGCGCATGCATGTGTGTGCACATGCACGCACACGTGCACTGTTGCATCTTCAAGGCCAGGCATGGTAATAGGATCCTTAGGCTGATCTGACTCAACTCACCTTGGGTTTTAAGGACTTCTGAATAACAAAGTTAACTGTTGATTATAATAATCTCTTGAAATAAAGTGATTAAGGGAAGTCTTTGAAGATAAATACATGCTAGTAAAAACAACAAAGAAATATGGCAGGGATAGCAGGTGTCTATGGACTGATGCAAAAACTAAGAGAGTGTTTGCACATCAAACATGGAAGATCTTGTTCCAAAATAAAGCCCATAGAAGGATCAAAGCCAAACAAAGAAATGAAAAACTGAATTAGTAGTATTAAATGAAGAAGCATTTGAAAAATAGGAAAATTGAGAAGGAACATGGTCCTATACAGAAATAGAGGTCCTTTCTGCTTAGAATAACTGGAGTTTCAGAATAAGGTATCTGTGATAAAATGACAAGAGCACATAATGGTATTTGGCATCCTTTTTCCTAAGAGAACCTGTTTACTCTTTTGTGTTTTATATAAATCAGTGGGTAGTTCCTGTAGAATGCAAACAAAACTCTAATCCCCAGCAATTGCACTGGAGATGCGGAAACTGTCATCTGGTATAGATCACAAAAGCCACCAAAAACATCCCAAGTGAACAAAAATACAACTATCATTAGTATTTATTTTCACTTTCAATAACAAAGGTCACAGCTCAGACACAGCTTCATTTCCCTGGCCTTTTGCTCTCCTCTAGTAGTCAGCCTCCATCTGGTCTAGCTCCTGAGGCCCCATGGATACAGGCAATCCCTGCCATCCAAGCAGCTGACAGAAAACAAAATACAGTAAAACCTCATATAACACTAAAACCTGGTTCCACAAGTCTTCGTGTTATATGATTTTTCGTGTTATCTGATCCTCTATGGGATCCATAGAGATACATTGTAACCACACAGGCTTTCGCGGTTGTTATCTGAAGCATCCCATAGGATCTTAATGTTATCTGATGCAATTCTTCCCCCCAGATTCCTTAATGTTATGCGATTTTCGTGTTATTCGATACTAATGTTATATGAGGTATTACTGTACTGCCAAGTGCCTTGTGTTACCAACTGGACAAATACAATCCCAATCATGATGTTGGTCTAGAAAAGTCAGGCAGGTTTCCTGGGAGCAGAGTCACTGTCGCACCAGGCTCACAGGAGAGAAGATGTAAAACCTAGTAGCTACTGACCATTATCATTTCTTTCCAAAGTTGTACTTCCTGTATCAACTTTGCAGTCCTAATATGGAGGAGGAAAGCAACCAAAACAACGAGAGTCAATCCGGAAGCACAGCTAAAGCACCTTGATCAATTAGCCAGGTAGAATAAATAGGAATGCAATCTGACCAGTAATACTAGGCACTGTTAAGCTCTCTCTTTAAGTCAAGGAAACTATATTTCTAGTTTACTGCTACTGAAGCCAAGACAAAAAGCATGACTGTTAGTATCACAGTGCCCTTATCCCAATGTAAGTGAGAAAGGTAAAGGTCGCCCTTTCTCGAAAGCCAATCATATCCGACTCCAGGGTTCAGGGCTCGTCTCTGTTTACAGCCAAAGAGACTGTGCTGCCTGTGTCTGCAGACATTTCCGTGGACATGTGACAGGCATGACTAGACACCGGAGTACATGCAATACTGTTTACCTTTCCACTGAAGCGGTACCTAGTTATCTACCGTACTTGGAATTTCTTGTTTTTGAACTGCTAGGTTGGCAGGAGCTGGGACAGAGATGGGGGTTCACTCTGTCGTGCAGTACTTGGGTCTCAAATTGCTGACCTGCCGACCTTCCAGTTGTCAAGTTCAGCATCTTATCCACTTGAGCCACCGCAGTCCCACATACACACATGAGAAAAGGGAGATACAAAAGCTGGGGGAGGGCAGACTTCCCGTCAGCCTCATAAACCCCATCCGATTTTGTGGCCTCTGAAGCTCTCAGAGGACATTTCCCAAACATCATAATGGAGAACGGCACTCCTGGAAGTGCTATTTTCCTTCCAAACAAAGTCTCACAACTCCTCATTTGCCCACACACCTTGTTTGGCTTTAAATTAGCAGATGTTGTCCTCCAACCTAGGGTTTATGGCACTCATGTCCAGTTACACAAGGAAACCTTCACCCACCTTTGGCGGCTGTCAGCATAGTGGAAGCCAGCTCACACTGTTGTGATTCCAAGTGTCCCAGCGTAAACCAGCGTGGGTACCTGCTAGGCACCATTGAAACCATATGGTGAGCGTGTGTGACGTCACCTGAGGGAGTCGTTTCCAGAACAGGCAACCTAGGAAGAAATCAAAGCAGCCACATCAAGTCAATGAATGGGCACCTGCCAGTGGTAGGTTTTAGATTTCTTGTCTACCCATGGCATGCTGGTGGAAAGTCATATGGAAAGCCTTTCAAGGGCTTTAATTAACATATGGATGCAAGACCAGTCTTAAGCAAACTTGAAAGGCCACAAGAGAACCAAGAAATGATCTATACCCTTGTAAAGAAAACATCAGTTTGGAATTATCCCCCTCTTTGCACTTTCATGTCAGAGCCAAGCATGACCTGCATGGCAGGCATCTGGTTTTGCTTAGCCGAGTTGCAGGGAAGGGAGCTGTTTTAACTCCAGGGCATCTGCTTCAGTCTGGAGCTACCTGTTCGTTGGGTTTAAAAAAGAAAAGGCTTAGGAACCCAAAGAACAGAAAGCCAAGATGTCCTCTCCCACCCAGGCCATCTTGCTAGAACAGATTGCTGCTATAGTACCTGATGGTGTCCTTTGTTTTCCTATAGGACAGTGATGGGGAACCTTGGCACTCCAGGTATTCTTGGACTTCAATCACCAAAAGCCCAAGTCAGCACTCCTGCTGATCAGGGCTTCTGGGAACTGCAGTTCAACAACATCTAGAGCGCCAAGGTTCACCTTCACTGCTATAGGAGTACTGTATGGCCAAGAAACTACTGTTTTGGATTACAGCAGCCATAACCCACCACCACCTAGCATGGCCAATGGCTAAAACATGTAATCCAAAAAAGGTAATCTTGCCCAGCTTTGATTAAGGATGATGAATATATCAATCCAAAGACAAAAACCACATTAGACATGGCAAAAAGTCTTGTGGCAACATTTTATTTGGTATAAGCTTTGGGGGACTGCAGCCCATCTTTAAGGTATCATAAGACTCTTGGTTGGCTTTGCTGCCCCAGAGTGAACCGTGCCTCTACTGGGAATGTTTAACATGAGGGGCAGTCACTCCACCCCGGGGGGGCACATTCTTTGCATGCAGAAAGTCACAGAATCAATCCACAGTTGTTTCCAAATAGAGCTAGGGAAGAATTCCATCTGTAACCCTAGAGTATTGTTGTTGTTATTATTATTATTATTATTATTATTATTATTATTATTATTATTATTATTATTATTATTATTATTATTATTATTATTATTATTATTATTATTATTATTATTTCAAATTTATATTGCCGCTCACTTGCCATGGTGACTCAGGGCGGCGTACAGACAATACATTACATTACATTACAATACAATATGTTGGGGTGGGCACAGGGGGAGGGGTGGAAAGGTCCTCATCCTGCCCTGGCTGCTTCTTCCCCTGGCAGTTGGTATAGGCACAGGGGGAGGGGAGGCAAGGTCCTCATCCTGCCCTGGCTTCTTCTTCCCCTGGCAGTTGGTATAGGCACAGGGGGAGGGACGGCAAGGTCCTCATCTGGCCCTGGCTTCTTCTTCCCCTGGCAGTTGGTATAGGCAGTTGGTATAGTAGTAATGGTGAACCATGGCACTCCAGCTGTTCAGGCATGCTGACTTGAGCTTCTGGTAATTGAAGTCCAGGAACACCTGGAGTGTCAAGGTTTGCCATCACTTCCCTAGAGAGACACTGCCAGTTACTGTCAATGGTACTTGGCTAGACAGTCCAGTCAAGGTCTGGCTCAATGCCAGGCAGCCTCCTATGTTGCTAGCTTACCCATAAATCTGCCTACTCTTGGCATATGTGACTCAAGCAGTAACAGCAGTGCAACAGGTGAACACTATGACATCCAGGCGTAGGAAGCATATCTAGGAACAGAATGTCTAACTTTCCAGTTCTGTATTCTGAATGGTTACCATTCAACATTCTCTTCACCACAGCTGCAGGGTGGAGACACCAGTACAAATGGGGTCATTAGAACTTGATGAACCACAATTCAAACATCATCTAGGGCTGTGATGGCGAACCTTGGCACTCCAGATGTTCTTGGACTTCAATTCCCAGAAGCCCAAGCACCCTGTGAATCCACACAAATGGGTTTACTGCGATAGATCTGGCCCGCACTGCCCTTGTCACTCCCGGAAGCTGAAGTAAAAAGCGCCTGTATGGTGCTTTACTTTCATTTCCGGGAGTGATGAGGGCAGCACAGGCCGGATGAATCGCATTAAACCCATTCGTGTGGATTCACAGGGTGCTTGGGCTTCTGGGAATTGAAGTCCAAGAACAACTGGAGTGCCAAGGTTCGCCATCACGGACCTAGGGAGTAAAATAAGTCTGCTTTTAACAGCGAATAGAGAATAGCATCTTACGGATAAAACAGACCATCTGCACCTGGTTATCAGTAACTTTGTTTCTGCAGGTCCTTATAAAATAAGATAGATGCAAATTATTTCCAATAGTAATCTTTGCAGCACAGCATTTTGCAGGCTGGAGAAGCTTTTAAACAAAAGGAAGGAAATCAGCGCAGGTAAGCAGCTTCTGAATTATAATTTTTTTAACTAGAAGCTGGCTTTCCCCAGTGAAGAAAGGAGGGAAAGTGGTACCAACCTCATCGAGCGCAACGCCAGCTTGTAGGCCAGGTCAGCATCGTGGGGCAGCAAAGCAGAAAACAGATACTTGGCAAACGTGTGCATGGGCACGCTTTCGCGGTGGATCACTTCGCCAAGGCCACTGAACGGCCCACCTAGGCAAGAGCAGAGCCATGTCAGTGTCCATCTTGCAAGCAGAAGCCCCTTGGGGTTTCAATCAGAGTGTGTTCTGCTGGCTCACCAGTCGTGCAAGCAAGAGGAGAATGGCCCCTTATTGGACATACATAGAGTCTGGGTGGAGTGTCCTTGGTTCTGTTCTGTTGCTAGTGCCCATCCTTTCCACCCTCAGTCTCTTTGCTCTCCAGGCTGCTAACAGGAACTGCATTGCTGGCTGAAATCAGAACGTCTGTGACAGCACAAAACCTGCCACACATGGGGGATGCCCCGGTGGCCACCCACTTCCCCCTCCACCTTTCAGGAAGAACGGCAGAAGTGGGCATGAGCAGCAGGGAGGGCAGAAGCAGCATTTGGCTGAAACAGAGGAGGGACTGGTTAGGCTCCCTTTCTCCACTCTCCTGGAGGGAGCATAAGATTATATTGTGACATTATGCTGTTTTATTGAATTGTAACATTGTATGTGAGCCGCCCTGAGTCGGTTTTACTGAGTAGGGCGGCATATAAATAGAAAATGATGATGATGATGATGATAAGAATCATTGTGCAAGGAATTCTTCTAATTGGAAAGAAAAACAAAAGCGTGGGAAAATTACTTTTCTGGGCTACAAATGCTAGAATGTCCCCTCCAGCATGGCCGGGTGGGGGGTGGGGATTGTGAAAGCTATGGTTCAAAGAAAGTAATGCTTCCAATCTTTTAAGGTCCCTAGCAATGTTTCTGGGGGAGAAACTAACTGGAGGGGAAATGTCTGTAGACAGAATCAAGTCCAAAAGGAATGGGAAAAGGACCCCTGGTGACGCAGGGGTAAAAGTGTTGTCCTGCAGCCAAAACATTGTGAGTTCAACCCTGATGGGGGCTACAGGTTGACTCAGCCTTCCATCCTTCTGAGGTTGGTAAAATGAGTACCCAGCATGTTGGGGGCAAAATGCAGATTAATTTGTGAACCTCACAGAGAGTGCACTAAGCACTATGGGGCGATATGTGTCATTGCTATTACTAAAATATGACCATCCCAAGTATTTCTGGATAACAGTTCCCATCATCCATGTTGACTAGCCACACAAATTGAGACCAATGGGAAATGGAGCTTATCAACGCCTAGAAGGCCCATGTTCCTCATCCCAGGCTCCTCCCTTTGATTGAAGTACAGTATAAGGAAAGCTTTGTGCAGGGATGGACAGTGGCTTTACCACCTGCCTCGGTCCAACATCCTATATTCTTTATATCTTTAACCATGGCACTACCACCTGACTCTCCACCCCATCGTTACACAAACATATAAATATATAGTGGTATCTGGTCTCCTGGGGTGGACCTCCTTGCTCTATTCAGCAGTGCTTTCTCCACCTACACATGTCTTGGACTGTTATTGTGATCAAAAAGGAATTTGGGGAAGGTGGAGGGGGGCACTCCAGAGTTTCAGAGAGCTGAATGCAGGGGAGTCCAGGCTGCTTGTCTCAAGGCTTTGGTTCACCCTCAAGTGCCCTGCACTGGAACCTGATTTCCCTCACCTTCGAGCAGAAGGATACACTGCTTGCGTAGGGTCTGCACCAGCACCGCGTCCAGCTCCAGGTCCTGCAAGCGGGCAATGATCTGCTCCTCATTCCGCCACACTTTGTCCTGTGCATAAAGGCCCTCTGGCATCACCCGTTGCTGCCCCATCCCCATCAGGGCCACCTCCAAAGCCAGGGACAGGTAGGACTCCCCGCTTTCAGGGCAACTGTTGGCCACAGGCACGTGCTGATACATGGCGGGTTTGGCGTCACCAGCATCTAACAGGAAACAGGTTTCATTAATGGATATGCAAACCTTCTATCCGCCCCGCCCCTTCCTGTCAAGGTTTACTATCTGGTTAATTCCGTTGCTAAGATCTTGGAAGAATTTCATTCAGGAACCACAACTCCCACTGCTGATGCTGGATTGTGGGAATGACAGCTGTGTATCTGTTGATCCAAACTGGGAGTTCACAACGGAAGCTATTCTAATAGAATCCAGAATCCTCACTTGACCTGTGTGGAGTGATAAAGGTATCCCCTGCTCGAAAGCTAGTCGTATCCGACTCCAGGAGTCAGTGCTCATCTCAATTTACAGCCAAAGAACCAGCGCTATCTGCCTCTGCAGACATTGCCGTGGTCATGTGACAGGCATGACAGGATGCCAGAGAACACAAAACACTGTTACCTTTCCTGCCAAAGCAGTACCTATTTATCTACTTGGAATTTCTTGCTTTCAAACTGCTAGGTTGGCAGGAGCTGGGACAGAGATGGGAGCCACTCTGTCATACAGCACTTGGGTCTTTAACTGCTGACCTGCCAGTTGTCAAGTTCGATGTTTTAACCACTAAGCCACTGCATTCCTTAGAAGTGACTTTACTGAGAGTCAATTTTATAGCTTAAGGAATATTGTTTTGTAAAACTTTTTAAAATTATTTCATTCTCAAGTACCACAGCAAATTTTTGTTACAACATTTTAAAGAAGTTAGGATTTTGTTACTCATAAGGACAGGTTTCACTTACCAGTAACTGTCGTTCTCCGAGTATGTTGTTTGGGGATTCACACTGATGGGTTCTGCGCCTGCGCTGAATCCGGAGCGGAGCTGGAAAGCTGATTGGATAAAGAGTTTTGAATGTGGGACCGCCCACCATGCCCAACCCCTTTAGGCGCCATTTCGCGCTCTCCCCTCAGTTTGATATTAAAGCTGCCCGCTAAGCCTAAGGCCATCTCAGGCCGGCAGCCCTGAGGGGAGGCAGGGTTGGGTTGTGTGAATCCCCAAACAACATACTCGGAGAACGACAGTTACTGGTAAGTGAAACCTGTCCTTCTCCTTCGTGTTGTTTGGGGATGCACACTGATGGGTGACTAACAAGCTCACTTACTTGGATGGTGGGCAGCCGGCGTCCTGAGATGTAGGAGAGCGCGATGGCATCATGGATGGGCGGTCATCAGCGAAGAGGATCGGAGACCAGCCGTCAGGATGGACCTGCCCCGTCTGACATCAGGGGCGGACCTTGTATCAACCCGGTAGTGGGTGATGAAGGTGGAGGACCTGGACCAAGTGGCAGCCTTGCAGATATCCTCCATCGGGATGCCCTCTAGGAATGCAGTGGAGGAAGCCAGTGTCCTGGTGGAGTGAGCCCGGACATGAGGCGGAGGTGGCAGGGATGACATCTGATAGGCCAGGTAAATGGTACCTGAGATCCATTTAGATAGTCTCTGGGCAGACAGAGGCTGTCCCTTAGTCTTGCCACCATAAGCCACAAACAGTTGTTTTGCTCTCCTGAAGGACGCAGTCCTCTGGGTGTAAAACAGCAAAGCCCTCCTGACATCCAACGAGTGCCACACTCTCTCTTGTGGAGACGAGGGATTCAGGAAGAATGCTGGAAGCGTGATGGCTTGGGCCAGGTGAAATTCAGTCAGGACCTTGGGCAGGAATGTCAGATCTGGGTGCAATACTGCCCTGTCAGGGTAGAACTTGAGAAAAGGAGGGTCAGACCGAAGGGCTGCCAGCTCCCCTGCCCGTCGGGCAGAAGTGATAGCTACAAGGAAAGCAGTCTTGTAGGAGACAAATTTAATGTCCACCGAAGCCATGGGTTCAAAGGGTGCCTTCGTGAGTGCGGTGAGCACTGTAGTGAGGGACCACTGAGGGGGTGGTATCTTCACTGGAGGATAGGCGTTGCGTAGTCCTTGAAGGAACCTTTTAACAGTTTTGTCTCTGAAGGCGGAGGACAATACTGAAGAAGGTGGGGCCTTGGCGACCACAGCAGCTAGGTGGACCTTTAATGATGAATGTGCGGATCCCAACTCGGCGAGGTGCAGGAGGTAGGACATGACATCCTGCAGGGATGCGGAGTCCACGGTGCGGTCGCTGGATGCTAGGAAGTCAGTGAAGCGACGGTACTTGGCATCGTAGGACTTCCGTGTGGAAGGTTTCCTTGACAGATCAAGGATCCGTGCTATGTTGGGCGGATAAGCCAGGCCGTCAGGTGTAGGCTCGGCAGATCGGAGTGAAGGATCCGACCGTCTTCCATGCGGAGGAGATTCGGATCGGTGGGTAGGCGGAGACGATCGCAAGCCAGGGTTTGGAGTAGTGGGAACCACGGCTGGCGCGGCCAGGACGGGGCAACCAGGATCGTCCAGGCGTTCTCCGCACGGATCCGTATCAGGACCCGTTGGATGAGAGGGATCGGTGGAAACATGTACAGCAGTTCCTGGTGCCACGGCACCATGAAGGCATCGCCCTCCGATCCGTGGCCGATCCCTGCTCGGGAGCAGTAACGGCGGCACTTGGAGTTGGTCTGTGACGCGAAAACGTCTAGGGTCGGTGTGCCCCACCGTCGGCACAGGCGGTCGAACACCGATTCGTCCAGTTCCCACTCGTGCATTGCCGTCCCTTTGCGGCTCAGGGAGTCTGCATCGGAGTTCAGGGTGCCCTGGATGTGGACACCTATGGGGAACACATGTACCTTCAGGCACCACTCCCACATCTGGACGGTCAGGTAGAGGAGGGAGAGAGACTTGGTCCCTCCTTGCCGGTTGAGATAGGCTAGTGTCGTGGTGTTGTCCGAGGCGATCTGCACCACACTGCCCGCGATCGACGGTCTGAAGGACCTCATCGCCTTCCACACCGCTAGCAGCTCGAGGAAGTTGATATGGTGGTCGGCTTCCTCGGGTGTCCATATGCCGTGAATCCGTAGTCCGCGGCAGCACGCACCCCATCCGTGGGTGCTCGCGTCGGTGGTGACTTGGATGGACGGTGCGGGAAGGGTGAAGAGTCTCCCCGCGGTCACATTCTGGTCCATTGTCCACCAGTTTAACTGGTCTCGGAGTTCGGGAGTCGGTGTGAGCCACTTCCCGAGGTTGTCGTGGGTGCCTTTGAAGGAGGAGAGGAACCACGACTGGAGGGAGCGCATCTTGAGTTTGGCGTGCGAGACCACCGCCGTGGTCGACGCCATGAGTCCTAGCAAACGGAGGGCGTCCCTCGCACGGACCCGACGTCTGCCCTGGATCCGTGCCACCACTGTGCGGATGTCGAGCAGACGTTTGGTTGGGGCGTAGGCTCTTAGAGCCAGAGAGTCTAGAACGGCTCCGATGTATTCTATTCGTTGAGTGGGGGTCAACTGGGATTTCTTGAAGTTGACCCGCAGACCGAGGCTCTGCATAAGGGCGAGGCAATGTGCAACGTCGTCCTTGGCTTTTTGTTGGGTCGGGGAGCAGATCAACCAATCGTCTATGTACGGGAACACTTGGACGCCTTGCAGTCGCAGATGAGCAGCCACCGGTGCCATGCACTTCGTGAATACCCTCGGAGCGGTGGAGAGGCCGAAGGGTAGGCATGTGTACTGGTAGATGTTGCCGCCCACCTGGAATCGGAGGAAACGACGATGTTCCCTCCTGATGGACACGTGAAAGTAGGCGTCCTTCAGGTCGATGACGGTGAACCAGTCCCCGTGGTTGATCAGCGGGAGGATGGAGTGAAGGGTTACCATCCGGAACTTCCTCGCGTCGATATGGTTGTTGAGAAGACGGAGGTCCAGGATGGGACGTGCCCCCCCGTCTTTTTTGTCCACAAGGAAGTATCGGGAGAAGAACCCTTCGTGAGACTCCGACGCTGCGACCGGCTCTATGGCGCCCTTCTCTAGGAGAGCTGTTAGTTCCTCCTGGAGCGGTGGGGATGGATCGGTGATGCGGATCCGTCCGACAGTAGGGCATCTCTCGAACTCGATCGCGTAGCCAGAGTCTAAGATGGTTAAAACCCATCGGTCTGTGGTGATGGCAGACCACGCCGATAGGTAGTCGGAAAGGGGGCGGTAGGGTAGAGTCTCGGTCACGGAAGAGTCAAACACGTTGTTTGCCCTTCCGTTCCGTACGCTTGCCAGTCTGAGGCCGTTGCTGGTAGCGTGGACGGTTGGGTTGTTGGCGCTGCCGGTAGGGCTGGTACCGGGAGTAGTCCCCTTGTCTCTGTGGCGGGCGAGGTTGATAGGATGGGCCCGCCTGAGACGTCGACGGCTGGTCCTGATGGTAACGGCCGGACCCACGGTGTGGAGGGCGGAGCTGTTTTATTGTGGCGTAGTCCCCTTTCAGCTCTCCCAAGGAGGTGTCGGTCTCCTTGGCGAAGAGGCCCTCGCCATCGAAGGGGAGCTCCTCCACGAGCCGCTTGACATCGTCCTGCAGGTTAGCCGAACGGAGCCAGGCGTGGCGACGGAGCTGGATGGCGGAGGCCAAGTTTTTTGCCTCCGACTCGGTGACGTGGCGGCCGGTGCGGATTTGCTGGAGGGAGAGGTGGTTGCCCTCCATGCAGAGTTTTTCAAAGTCCGCTTGTCGATCAGGTGGCAGCAGGGACTTGAACGACTCCGCTTGCTCCCAGAGTCGACACTGGTAGCCTCCCATGGCCGTCGCGTAGTTGGACGCACGGAAGGACAAGGAGGCATTGGCGTAGAACCTCCTGCCCAGTGCGTCCAGCTTCTTCCCCTCTTGGGTCGACGGGATGGGAGTGCTGCTGATCGGCGTCCGGTGTTGGGAGCCCTTGACCACTCGGGAGTTCGGTGCCGGGTGAATGTGCAGAAAGTTGGAATCGTCCAGCAGTCTGTACATAGAGTCCACTCTGTTGGATACGGAGTGCGAAGAAACCGGCTTCTTCCACACCTCCTTGGCCGCTTTCGCAATCTTAGGGAGCAGTCCGAGGCGGACGGGGACCAACTCCTTGCGGTCGGCCAAGCCGCAGACGACATCCTCACAGTCGTCCGGGGGAGCCTCCGCCCGAATCCCAAGGGTGGATCCGAGGCGAGTGATCAGTCCGGTGTAGGTCTTCAAATCCTCCGGCTGGGATCCGTGGACGGCGCCGATGTTGTCGTCCGGGGACTTGTCGACCGCAACCGGAGGTGGCTGATGCTGCTCCTCCTCCTGATCCGACGAGTCGGAGTCTCCTGACCGCGCCGAGACGCTGGGCGGTGGCAGGTAGACCTCGGGGTCCGAGTCCGACCAGTACGGCCTGGCGGATCTCGGATCGCTCCCCGGCAAAGGCAGCTGGTACGGAGGGAGAGAGGCCTCCGACCGCGCCTGTTCCACCCTCTGCCGCTTCGGTGCGGGGCCCTCCTCACGGAGCGGTGGTGCTTCCGTGGCTGGTGGTGAGGGCAGAGGGCGCTCCCACGGTGTCGTCTGCGGGCCGTAGAGCTCGGTGTGCAGTTTCCGCACCATCGCCTCGATGTACGGGGCGATGAGGCTCAACTGGGGCGGCGGTTCGGTAGCCGGACCAGGAACCACGGAAGGACTGCGGAGGGAGGAAGACCTGTGCGGTGGTACAGGTGGAGGAGTCTCCGGCGGCGGTGGAGGGCTGTGGGCCCTCTCCGGCGTGGCGTCCCGGGCCTCGGTCGACATCCTACCCGGCGTAGGTGGAGCTGCGACCGGGGCGGATGCTAGGGAGCGTGGCGACGAAAGTTGAGCCGGTGCCGGGGTCGGAGGAAGAGAAGACGAAGAGCTACGGCGCTTCTTTTTCTCTTTTTTGTCTTTCTTCTTCTTCTCCTGCTCCTTCTTCCGCCTGAACAGTTCAGAGGCCGAGGGCCTGGAAGAAGAAGCGGAGGTTGAAGGAACAGACGTGGAAGCGGCCTGCTCTGGAGCTGGGGGAGCCGGTGGTGCCAGTGCGGCCTCCATGAGGTAGGCTTGAAGGCGGTACTGGCGGTTCTTGATGGCGGCCTTCGAGAAGCCGCGACAGACTTCGCAGGTCTGGACCTGGTGACTCTCCCCGAGGCAGCGAAGACAACGCACGTGCCCGTCCGAGCTAGGGAACTTTCTCTTGCAGGACGGACACTGCTTGAACGCTGCCGCTGAGGCCATCCACCGAAGTAGATGGCCGAAGAGAAAAAATTATCCCGGCCGGGAGGCCCCGACACGAGATGTTGGTCTTTTTTTTTTTTTTTTTTTTTTTTTTTAAACGGCGGCTGAGGGCGAGCCCCAGCCACACGAGGACCAAGGGAACAAGTCCCCTAGTCCGAGAAAAATTGTAAAGTTGGAAAAATTGGAAGATTCTGAGACAATCTCAGCAAAGTACTCACAGCTTTTTTTCCAGGCTCCTGCTTGCGCAGCGGAAAAAAGCAAACTGAGGGGAGAGCGCGAAATGGCGCCTAAAGGGGTTGGGCATGGTGGGCGGTCCCACATTCAAAACTCTTTATCCAATCAGCTTTCCAGCTCCGCTCCGGATTCAGCGCAGGCGCAGAACCCATCAGTGTGCATCCCCAAACAACACGAAGGAGAATTAACTTTTCATAGTTATTCTTATATTCCTATACTTATTTTTATAGTTTTTAAAAACAATTTATCCATTAAGACAAACATCCATATATCCATTTATATTTGTTGCTTGTGCCTATTCAGTAAAAGGAAGCCAAGTATAAACTTCTTAGTCATTCACAGTCTTGTTTCTTACATGGGGGATTTAATTAAAGAATATTTAGGGGAAAAGACAACCGTATCAAATGCAAAATATTTATTTGGGTCACATGGGGACTACCCTTTTTGAGATTAATCCCAGATGTAAGGACAAAAGCTTCTGATTTTTCCCTGGAGGTCTATAAAGTTCTGCAGGACTTTTAGACAGAGATTCAGGCACCAAATTTATTGATCTTACAGTTCCATAAAGCATAACTCCATCCCAAGGTGCTTGGCTGGTGCCAGCTAGAGCTGAAAAGCTGTGTATTTTGTCCTCAAGAGCAGCAAAGAGACATGAGTTTGCACACTCTTTCCTTCCAATCTGACCATCATGGTAAGAAAGAGCCCAACATGGTGCCAACCCTTAGCCAAAGAAGGAAATGCTGCTCCAATACTGTTCTCCTTCCTCCTCTTCATGTCGTGTCTCTTAGGCAGGAAGTCAACAAGCAGGGCAACCTTTACCTCTAAAAATCTATACAAATTGTACCTTGCTTAAAAAGCATAATGGGATTGCTCTTTAAGCAAGTTTGCTCTGTATGCAAAACACCATTATAAGTGACCAATTGTGACCTCTGGTGGGGGGAATGTGAACCCCAATTTATTTGTTAAGCAAGTTTCTGGTTGGTTTTAGTTGTTAAGTGAAGCGACCATTTAGAGAAAATTCTGCTCTTTAAGCAAGTTACTCTAAGCGAGGCACTCTTTATGTGAGGTTTTACTGTACTTCATTTAGGATATTTTAGGCATTTTCTAAGTGTTAAAAACAAGAGGAGCAGGAGGAACAGGAAAAGCAGAAACCAGTAGATGACTCCAAAAAATGATGCAAAAAGATGCTCCATCTACCATATTCAGGGACTGGCAAGCTGAATTCCCCATATTACCTTACCTGAAATTTCAAGGCAGTTTTCATCCTCTACTCGACATGCTTCAGTCAAAGTGAGAAACAAGCAGCCGATGGGGTTGAGGGGATGTCCTACCCAACTTTCCAGATTTGTGATCGTGGTTGCTCCCCTCTGTAGCAATTCTAGAATTGGGCCAACAGAACAAGAACAATACTGTATCACAATGATTGCTTTACTTGTGTCTGGATTGTATCTTGTTTTTCTACCATAAGGCACAACCTCTTTGACTCCAGTGTCACACTAAATTGACACAGACCAAGAAGATACCCCTAGAACACCTCATGCAATGGGGCTGTCTTTCAGCTCCTCCAACATACTAAGACTGGCTCTACTATTAGGTAAGGTGAGCTGGTTTGTTTCAGACATTAGATTTCAGGACACCATAAGGGTAACAGTATTTTGTCTTGTTTTGCAAGACTTCTTCTCCCCACCCTCAGCTGCGGAATGTGAATGGAATCAGATAGCAGTCAGGAATTACTTCATGTACAGACATCCCTCAGAAAGTTGGACTATGTATGTTATGTGTCATCAAGTTGCATATGATTAACAGCACACTAATAATGTTTTCAAAGTATGCAGGTCGTTTAAGCAGAGGTTTTTAGCACTGAGTCTCCAAGGTCAAGCTGGGACTTGAACCCAGCTCTCTTGAATCCTAGTCCATCATTCCATCTACTACACCACACTGGCTTTCACATAGCTCTCAGAAGACTAAATGGTGAAGATGATGATTGGGAAACTTCTGGGTACCTGCTACTGAACAAAGCCTCCATCAAGCCAAACTCACAATCAGAGGCTTGCACATACCTTTCTTCTGATGTTTGTAGATCTCCAGCTGTCTCTGCTGTTGCAGTCTTAAGGTGTTGATTATAGCCACAGTTAGACGGAGTGCTTCCTTGGGGTATCCATGGGAACGAAGGGCATCAACACGGGCACAGGCTGTAGGGACATGTTCTGTGACATAATGCAGACACAATACACACTTAACCCCTGAATATAGACAAGAGGTTGTGGTTAAGAATCCAGCTAGCAAGTTGCAGAAGCTTTGGGTTCCACTTTGATTTCTATATTCTCTACTTTCTTGCCTGAATCTGCCTTAATGTTTAAACACACAAGTGTACATTTCATGCAGTACAGCTCTTATAATCTTCCCTAAAGTGTTGCTTTCCCAAAAGCATGATTTGAGGGTTTCCTTATGGATGTACTTGTGGGTGTTTCCCATTCAAACGAACACAGATATCCTCACCCATCTCATTTGCAGTATGAAATGACAAAGTTACCGAGTGGGCTGTATCACATTACTCTGATCATTCACTCCAAATTTCCCATTTGTCAAACCACTATTGCTCCAGTACAAACAACAAAGGATGTTTCACTTTCTGCTCTTGACAATCCAATAAAATGTAATCATCCAACTCAGAAAAACAAAACTTGTCAAGCTTCAAATACTTCAACGCCACTCCTACCAGATAGGTGTTTTTAGTGTGCAGAAATAGCACAATGCACAGGAAGATGTGGGAGACATTACTTTTCAGACTACAACTCATAGACTTCCCTAGTAACCATGCTGCCTGGGGATTATGGGAGTTATAGTATGGGGGGTGGGGGAGAGAAACCTTCCTAAGCTCTGCAAACAGGTTCTCCCTTGAACGCATCATTTCCTAACTCGGGCAAGGGATTACAAGGAAGTTTAACTTTTCCTCCTCTAGGAAAGATAGGTTTCCCTGGGAAAGGAAATATTTGTCTTTGTTTTCCACATCTGCTTTTGGAGACTGGCAAAGTTGGTCTCCTGATCCAAGTCCATCTGGGCATTCAAAGAGAAAGAGCTAGTTACAACTGTACCCCTTCATTCAAATTACATCCTGTCATGTATGTTTGGGCTTGGACTCAGCTCCTTGACCGCCTTGCTGGAAGGTCTTGGTACTGAGTGCTAAGTTTCAAGCCTTTCCTGAAGATTTTGTTACCAGAAAACAGTGTGTTTTGTGTGCAAATACAATTGTGTAGTAGAAAAATTAATCTGCTCCTGCTGGTCTTCCTCCATTTGAAGCCACATTTACCAAGGAGAGGATTATAATTCTGATGGAGAAGTAATCAGAAGGAACAGATGACATACACTGAATGGAAAGCAGCAAACAACCATCGCCTCTGCAATGTCTCTGGCATAGAGAAAGGTAAGAGACAGAATGTTACAGCCGTGTGGGTATTGTAAAGGAAATATGTTCTGCAAGGTGCCTGCCGGCTTTTAAAGTCAGTCCTGTTTCTCTTTCTTGGCTTTCTCCAGATCCCCAGGTGCTCTGCCATGAAGGGTCACAGCTGAGAGACTAAGGCCAAACTTTTCACATTAAAAAAAAAAAGAATTTCTAGAGTTTGTTCCTTCTCCCTTTCCTTCTCCTCCTCCTTCAGTGTCTAGGCCAGACGTGAAGCTGTCAAAATAAAGGCACCTTTTGGAGAGTTCATTATGCAGTTCCTTTTGCCTGACCTAGTGTGAGAAAGATTAGCCGACAACACAAGATTATCAGGGGATGCCCAGTTGTGGTTCAAAACTACCACAATCTTTGAGGAGGCTCTTTCTGTCTACCCTTTCCTTCTCTCTCAAAACGAAACCACACAATTCTTGTTGGCAAATAAAAGCAATTCCACACTTTCCTCCAGGAGGAGCTCTAAGAAAAGAGAGCAGCAAGAAAAGAAAGCAACATTTCAGAATGACAGTATGGAGTGTTTGGTGAGCTAAGGTTTCAAGAGAGGAATTGAATGAGGATGAAGGAGCCGGACACAGGGATGGCCACATTTTTTTAATGGCTGCCAAGCAGCTGTACCACATGATTGAAAGCATGCCACCCATGATTCTAGGCATTTTGGCACAGATGTTGGATTACAGTACATGAACTGTAGGCAATCACATCTGATGCAGGCAATAAGATAAGCATACCCATTGCTGATACCCCTTACAAAATTGCTATTCTGAGCAATTTATTCATTGGGGTCAGCTCTGGTAGCATATTACTAAGTCTCTGGACATTTATATTCTGAGCAGCACAGCAATGCCTGTCCTTTGTAATGGTGCTAAAATGTAGGAAATCTTGTTTCTGTTCCTAGGATATTTTGACTATTAGCTGTCGTGTCAAAACAGGTGTATAGGAGGCAATTACAAAAACGATCTTGTAACAAAATACAGGCAAAGCATTCTACCAATGGCCGACTAAGCTCTGTGATCTCAAAAAGTTTGGGTTGATTGGGTGGGGAATCTTTTGCTTTCCAAATGTTTGTGATATCTACTTGCACAAGCCTCTGCAAGCATGGCCAATGGTAGAGAATGTGAGCGTGGGCGTGGGAGCGGGAGTCCCTAAACATCTGGAAACCCAAAGTTTCTCCATCATGAGCCTAGTGTAGTGATGTCCAACCTTGGCACTCCAGGTGTTCTTGAACTTCTATTCACAGAAGCCCTGATCAACAGGAGTGCTGACTTGGGCTTCTGGGAATTGAAGTCCAAGAACACCTGGAGTGCCACGGTTGGACATCACTGGCCTAGTGTAACTAGAGCCATTCTGCTATTAATATGGGAAAGGTTCAGAGTATTCCTTCCCACTTTATTGCAGCCTCCATCTTGTGGCTGGAGATTCTGCATCCTACATTTTTCCTATCTCATTTCAGAAAACTGTAATTCTGCTCGTTGCTAATGGAATCTGTGGCCTACTGCCCCAAGAAGCCAAATGCCTTACATTACTGCACAATGTTAAGTTACTTTCTTTATTGAAAATAGCAAAGTTTTGAGAGGCAAGATATTTTTAAAAAAGACAAAGATTGGAAAAAAGAGAAACATATTTGAGAGTTAGTGACAAACTTTCTATATTCCCAAATAGAGGGCTCCACCACTTACAATTCAAAGACAAGGTGCATCTACTCAGTGGTATTCCTCCTCCCTCATCCATAACAGATTTTATTTGGGAAGGGAAAAACAAGGAAATGACGAGAAGGGCCATAAACTGAAAAGGACATCATCTAAAATCCCCTAAATGTCCATGAAAGATACAATGTTGTCAATGACAAACACCCTTTTTGGAAGCCTCCACAGTCTGCAGAGAACATTACTAGATCTAATGAACTCTCAGGTTTTGGAAGATGAGCAAATGAAGGTGTTCTTTTCTAGGAAATCACTATACATACAAATGTGAATTATTCTTGCTTTATCTGAGAGAAACTCCAAACGTGATACTTGCAGCTTTTATAAAGTAAGCCAATGCACTGAGCAAAACACACTGCGGCAACAGGAGGAGTGGCAGCTTACCCAGCCACAGTGGCTGTCCTTGTGAGTTGAAGAGAAGGCCCTCGCCTTCCCTTTGGTAAGTGGGAGAGATATAGAAGTCACTGCTGATTATCCGCTGGAGGTGGCTATCCTGCCAATGCAAGTCACAGCCTTCAATGGCACGAGTAAACACCGTACGTCTTGGCCTGACTAGAGAATCTGTAAAGAAAGGAAGAAACAAACACATGAGTGCCCACATGTGCTCTCCCACAGGGAGGAAGGGAGAGCAACCAGAATTACTCAGGAATGGGTATGTGTGTGTGAGAGGGAATGAAAAACACATTTAAAGAGCACTGAGGACTCAGGTCAGATATACTTTTTAATTAAGGGTTCCTTAGTCACAGCACAAAGGAAGGCAAAAATCTTTTACAGCCATCTGCCGCCTCACTGTAGGTCACCCTTGCTCAAAAGCCAGTCGTATCCAACTCTAGGATTCAGTGCTCATCACTGTTTATAGCCAAAGAGTTAGCACTGTCTGTGTGTGCAGATGTTTCTGTGGACATGTGACAGGCATGACTAAACACTGGAGTGCATAGTATGCTGTTTACCTTCCCACCAAAGTGGTACCTATGTTGCAACTTCTTACTTTTGAACTACTAGGTTGGCAAGAGCTGGGACAGACAACAGGCACTCACTCCATCGTGCAGCACTCAGGTCTGCTGACCTTCCAATCATCAAGTTCAGCGTCCTAACCACTAAGCCACCACAGTCCCTCTCCTCACTGTAACCATCATCCAAATACCTCCCTAGTCAGAGTCTACCAATGACAGGCAGAGGCAAGAACGGGGGTAGCCTCTTTTCTGAGCAAGCTTTGTATTCACACACAATTGGGATTTCATTAAGATGTTTTTTGACCTCTTGCTGTACATCCAGGAGGGAAAACAACGCATGACAGAGGACAAAATGGTCTCCTTGTAACTTACTTTGCCGGTGACTTGAGCTGTGCGTAAGCGCGCTAGTGATGTTGGGAAGTTCATTGCCATAATTCCCATCCTCCAGTGGGCAAACATCCATGTCCCCCCACTTCTGCAACTGTCGCAGCCAGCATGCCTTCTCCTCTAGAGTGCAGTGCGGATTTAGTACGACACACACCCACAGGGCCCCTGCAAGGTTAAAAAAATGCAAAAAGGGTTTATTCAGTGCTATCATGTCTGGGAAAGCAACAAGGCCTACTGCCCCCTACTTTGCTCCACTGCCTACAAAATTTGTAGAAACACTTACATCATGTCTAGCGAAGTGCAGAATGGGGAGTGAGAATGGGGATACAGTACTTAAAAAAAATTGACTAATAAAAACCTTTCCTGTAATGAAAGTGAACTGTATTGTTGAAAAATAGAAATGCACAGGCGATGTCTGTACAGTATATGCATCTGAGATGATTTCTGTCTGCCAATAGGCTGAATGGCACACCAAAGTCTGTGCAAATCCATGCTAGCAAATCCAAGTGTCAAGACCTCCAAACAATAACTGGATTTTTATCTTAGTAAATGTACATATCAGAGTAAAAAAAATGTATGCCATTGTTCTTCAGCTCACATGCATTTAAGAGAGTTTATATACAGTAATACCTCATATAACATTAGTATCGAATAACACGAAAATCGCATAACATTAAGGAATCTGGGGGGAAGAATTGCATCAGATAACATTAAGATCCTATGGGATGCTTCAGATAACAACCGCTAAAGCCTGTGTGGTTACAATGTATCTCTATGGATCCCATAGAGGATCAGATAACACTAAAAATCATATAACACCAAGACTTGTGGAACCAGGTTTTAGTGTTATATGAGGTTTTACTATATATATAAATTCTTAACATTACTCCAGAGACATGTAGGAGGTTTTTTGCATGTTTGTTTTGTTTTACATCATCCTGCTAGCACAATACTACTGTGAACCTGTCACAAACCATCAAATAAAGCAAATTCAGAATGGGTAATGCAAGTAAGAGAGAGGAACTAAAGCTATGTTTCTGATACTATAGTTCAGTTGTGTTCAGATCTGTAATTTAGCACACAAAAAAGCTACGCTACACCTTCTACACATCTTCCAGATGATTAGAAGAGTGAATTCAGGAAAAAAACCCACTAAATTTCTCTTTATGATAATCTAGAACAGGGGTGCCCAAGCTATGGCCTGAGGGCCGGATCTGGCCCCTAATGCCAATTCATCCGGCCCATGAAGCCCTCATCACTCCCGCAAGTGGAAGTAAAATGTGCCTGTATGGGCACATTTCACTTCCAATTCTAGGAGCAGTAAGGGCTTTGTGAGCTGAATTAATTGGCATTGGGGCCAGATCCAGCCCCCAGGCTATAGTGACCAATCTCCTGAACCACGTGACTGGCCCATGGCCCAAAAACTTTGGGCACCCCTAATCGAGAATCTAGATCTCCTGCAAATGGTCACATGAATTTGTTCCCAATGAATTACCTCCTTTCAAAGTCTACTTTTTGTTTCACCAGATTCTTTCAAGGTAGAACCTTAATTTCAAAACTTTCTTCCAACAATCGATCACAGCACATTTCCAAGTCCATTTCAACAGACATGCGTGAGACTTCATGGCATCAATTTATACACATCAGGTACAAATGCGAGGCAACCATCCTTGAACTTCTAAGAATTTCTTCCTTCCCTTAACAGAGCTGGCTTCCAAACTCTCCAAGCCAGCAAATCTCCCTATGGAGTTCAACATAGTGGAGCAAAGCTGCTTTCTCAAAGCTACCAGATGAAAATATGAGTTCTTTTGATACAGGATGGGAAAGTGCCATGATTCTCAGCATAAAGTAACTCTGGCTTCTGGGTGGCAGCTTTTTAAACTCTCCTTTGGTTTATATAAAACAGCTGATCTAAACCTCAGACTGTTGGAAGTGCATGAGAGGAGACGAATGGCTCTCTAATTGCTCTATTCCTTCTACAAGTTTGTTAGGAAATCTGGTACTAGTTACTGTCAGAAACACAAGCAGATAATGAGCAACACAGAAGTGTGTCAACTCAGAAGTAATACAGAACACTAGCCAGAACTCACTATTTGTAATCCTATTGATAAGTTCTGAAGCACTGATAAGAGTGGGTCTGTTCTGCATAATCGATCATTTGGACAATAAATCTTTATTACTAAAATATTATTCAAGTACAGTAATACCTCGGATAACGTTTACCTCGGATAATGCTAAAATCGCATAACGTTAAGTAATCTGGGGAGGAGAATTGGATCAAATAACTTTAAGGTCCTATGGGATGGATCGGATAACAACCGCTAAAGCCTGTGAGGTTACAATGTATATCTCTATGGAGCTTTAACGTAATCCGATCCATCCCATAGGATTTTAACATGAATCGGATAACACTAAAAATCAGATAACACTAAGACTTGTGGAACCAAGTCTTAGCGTTATCCGAGGTATTACTGTACTGTATCATGAATAATACATATGATGGGAGGATAATTCATTTTCTGCACACTCAAAACTACTGAAACTCCAAGTGCAGAAGTTTGTTTCCCCAGGATACAGTAAGACCAGTAGCCATACTGCACACCTTGTTCAAATAAAGATATTGTTTGTACAGTATGTGGAATTTGGTTTTTCTCTGTTCTCATGAACCAACATGGCCATCTATGCTTATATTACAGCACATAAATGTCCCAAAGATCTCAAAGACTTAGTGAATGCCTGTAAAAACGAGGACAAAATTAAGGAAGCACCTTTTATATCAATTGGATTAGATCCAAAATAATAATAAGCATGTGTTATGTCACCAACTTTTGATACACTATTACCATATTTATTTGGGATACAGGATCTCTCATAGAACTGAGCCTTCAAAAGCCATGACTGTAAGAGGCAAGTAGATCAGCTTACAGTTGCTCTCATATACTTCCTGTAAAATCTGCAAGTAATAAGAATGTCTTTCTGAACTCTTGATTCATACTAACAAACCTGGCACATGTTCAATCTTCAGCAGCCTTTGGCCCAGACGTATTGGTGCAAAACAACCGATAAGACCTCCAAAGCAATACCTTGTATTACTTCTGATATAAAACCAAGTCATTATGCATTGAAGGTTATAGAATGAGAACCCAGTACATTCTAAGCTTCATAATAGCTAAATGCAAAAAAGCATGTTCAAGTCTTGGATCCCCTAAACATTGCTGTTGAGACTGGACCATCGTTTTGGAGCCTAAATTTGGAAACCTGCCTACTCATATGGACATGGCAGGACAAAAAAAACCTGGCTGGCAGGACAAGTATGGGGACCCAGGAATGTGGGCTCTCATGCTAGGTGGCTCATTTAATGGACTGCCACCCTTTTGAGTCTGAATTTTTATATAATTCTGTGTGCAGCTTGTACACTGTTTTAACTTTTTATGGTTTTTTAAGAGTTGATATTAAGTTTTAATTTTAAATGGCATTGATGTAGATTGTTCTATGTTTTAACCTTGATGTAAGCCGCTCAGAGTCGGGTTCACCCGATTGGGGCGGGGTAGCAAATGTAATAAATAATAATAATAATAATAATAATAATAATAATAATAATAATAATAATAATAATAATAATAATAATAATAATAATAATAATAATAATAATAATAATAATAATAATAATAATAATAGTGCCCAATGCATGGAGCAGCTGCTGTGCCTGTGTACTAAGCTTCCTACAAAATCAGTGACAATATCTGACCACTTAGGTCAATGGTGCCCAACCTTTTTTTCTTGCGGGCCAGTCCTGCCCCCGACACACAGTTGTGGGGGGCAGAGGTGGGCTGCTCCCACTTCTGACAGTTTTGACTTCAACAGTGGTGGCAACGGAGGCAGCAACTGCGCTTTTTCCAGGCTGCTCTGAGCAGCCTCTTGCTCGATCCTTTCCTCTCAGCAGCCTTTGCTGAAACCGATCGCTGCTTCGGGGAAATTTTCAGAGCCTCCTGCGAGTCAAAATTTGTGGTGCCAAGAGAGTCCCCTGGCATGCTCAGGATGACATCATCCCAAGCACACCAGGGGGCTCTCTTAGCGCTGCAAATTTTGACTCTCAGGAGGCTCTGAAAATTTCCCCAAAGCAGCGATCGGCTTCAGCAAAGGCTGCTGAGGGAAAAGGATCAAGTTCCAGGCTGCTCAGAGCAGCCTGGAAAAAGCGCAGTCGCTGCTTTCGTCACTACCACTGTTGACATCAGGTGGTGCGGGTGGGTGGGTGGCAGTCTGTGGTGAAGCCTGGGTGCTCACTGCGGGTCACATTAATTATATGCAGAGGGCCAATTAGGCCCATGGGCTGGAGTTTGGGCACCCCTGACTTAGGTCAACAAACATCAGCTACCATGTCCTCATATATCCTCTGTGGCGTGTTGCAGAACACATTGTTATCTCAGCTCACTGGCTGAACTTTGGCTGATTTTCGAGAAGCATTTTAATGACATTGTTTTTGTTTTATGAAGCCTGCCTTTTTCAAAATTACCGGAATATTTTAAATGAAGCTGTCATGAAGGAGTCGTGGAATTTAACTAATGCTAATCATACCTGGCTGAGTTTGGATCACTCTGAACATTACATTGCTCATTCAAGGCCTGCCAGATTGTTCCCAACCTGATTTGCTTGAATGCATCCGGTTCTGTGGATATTGCATAATTTTGTGCCGCTCAAGAACATTAAGCATGGACAGATCCCTCATAATGACACAGTATCTTTTGGTCAACTTTCCAATGACATCAGATAAAACATATTTACATTTTACTACTAAAGGCCACAATCATGAAAGCAAGCTCCTCCAGAAGAAGCCCTCGTGTCACCCTCCCAGAATATTTGTTGGTGTACTGCTTTGTTCAGTCACAAGACCCCTATGCTTCTCAGCCCCGCTAATGTGAGAATGACAATATCCAGACTAGTTCAAGTACACAGACTTAAAGCACAAGTAATCAATACAGTTGTACCTCACTTAAAGAGCATAATGCATTCCACAGGATTGCTCTTTAAACGAGTTTGCTCTTTAAGCGAAACACCATTTTAAGTGACCAATTGTGACTTCTGGGCGGGGGGGGGGGGATTGTGAACACTGATTTAGTTGTTAAGTTTTTGGTTGGTTTTAATTGTTAAGCGAGGCGTCCATTCAGAGAAAATTCTGCTCTTTAAGTGAGTTGGTCTCTAAGCAAGGTGATCTTTATGTGAGGTTTTACTGTACTGCTATTTATGTCACTGGAAGAATGGCTTTTCACATAGCATACTGAATGCATAAAGCTGCCTTGGAATATTGACAATCCATTACTACAATTTATTCCAGTGGTAGAGAACCTGTGGCATGCGTGCCATAGGTGGCACACAGAGGCTTCTCTGTTGGCCACTGCACCGTTGAAAGGTCTTCCCGCCTAGCACAGCCAGCACCAATGGCAGTGTCGCTTCCCCACCACCCCTCTCCCTCTGCCAATGGGGAGGCAAGAGGAAAGGCTGAAAGGCAGCTTGGTGAGGTGAAGTGATTAGACACCACCCACCCAGTCGAAGAGTCGAGTGCACCACTGAGGGGTACACCCACGGGGAGGGGGGCGGTTGCACCCCCCATGACTTTGCCAGAGGCGAAGCTGTGTGGGCACACACGGTGCCTGTCTGTATGCCACCTCCTCCTCCTTGGGCACTCGTCTCTAAAAGGTTCGCCATCACTTATCTACTCTGTCAAGGAAACGTTTGTAAGATCCAACAGAGTTCTTTGTGATATGTTTCTTTAGCTCCTTTTAAACTAAACATGAGACTTTAAAAATACCACTCCACTGCTTATGGTTGTAATGGACAAAATCCTGGATTAATGCAACAAAAAATATTTCCTGTTTAAAATTTAATGAATAGACTTTTACCAAATGTATGTCTGTATGACATTAATGTCCATAATATATCACAATTCTAATTCTAACTCGCAGTACAACCTTCTTTCCTCTTTCAAAACCCTCCTGGTTGCAGGAATAATAAACACATCTATACCAACTGGACCATAGTTTGTCAGTTTAGTCAAAATAGCAAACATGGTTGATCAAATACGGATAAAGACTGAAGGAGACTGCAAGATTTGTGTATGACTTTTGTGCATATTTTTTAGTGCTACACCTGAACCCAGCCTATTGTTCTTCTAATTGCTCCCCTAATCAATCTGGTCCAGTTCCTAACTGAAAACAAAAGAAAATATATAAACAAATTCCCAGCTCCAGACAGATTAAGGTCAAGCCCCAGTCAAACTGTTTTCAATCTTCTTCTTATAATTAGGATCTAATCTTCAGTATTACTGCACTGTGATTAAAGCTTCCAAGATGCAATGAGAGGATAAACTGTCTTTGTGTTTCAGCTAACATTGTCCACCAAAGCCCTTTTGCGTTTAGAAATGTCTCAAGTTTTACCAAGAGTAAAAGCAGCTCTCTTTGTTAATGTAAATCTCTTCCCAAATTAAAAGATATGTGATGAAACTGATATTGTACAATTTGGCCCAAACTCGCAGCATGCAGATTTTAGGGTGACCCTTTTTTTTTTACTTGCAACAAAGATCAACACATATACAGTATAGATCAAAGTAGACAGCAAGTGCCCTTCCTCCCAAAAAAACCAACAACACCTATTTCAAGCACTTAGGGGAAGAAACGTACTTAGAAAGTGTCTTTGTACACTCTAGTTAGGAACTGTGGATGGAAATTCTGCCATGTTTTGAAGAGCCCCCAGCATCTCTGAGGAAACCAGCAGGCAATTTGCTACTGTTTTTGTTTGTCTTTTAAAAATATACCTTTTTACAAGTAGAAAACAAAATGGAGCTTTTTCATTTAAAAAAAACTTGGTTAAATCCATTTTCAGATTTTAAAAACATACTCGCCTTGAGTCTTTGGAGTGCTAAAGGTAAAGGTTTCCTTTGCTCGAAAGCCAGTCGTATCCGACTCTAGGGGTCAGTGCTCATCTCTGTTTCTAAGCCGAAGAGCCAGCGCTGTCTGCTTCTGCAGACATTTCCATGGTCATGTGGCAGGCATGACTAGACACCGGAGCACATGGAACGCTGTTACCTTCCCACCAAAGTGGTCCCTATTTATCTACTTGCAATTTCTTGCTTTCAAACTGCTAGGTTGGCAGGAGCTGGGACAGAAACGGGAGCTCATTCCATCCTGCAGTACTCGGAAATCGAGAGAGAGAACTGCTTCCGTCTTTCTTTCCCTCCCTGTATGTAAACTACAGGGAGGGGGAAAGAGAGATGTGATTGGTTCTCTAGAGAACCAATCACGTCGCTCTCTTTCCCCCTTCCCTGTAGTTTAAATACAGGGAGGGAAATAAAGAGTCTCTGCGACTGCAGTAGGGTCGGGGAAAAGGCGCTTTCCCCGACCCTACTGCAGTCGCAGAGACCGCTGCGCATGGGGGGTGCCTTTAAAGGCAGGGAGGTCTCTTTCTTTCCCTGCCTGCCTTTAAAGCGGTTTGTCCCTGAAGTCAGGGCATGCATCGAACAACGCTAAAAATCGGATAACGTCATGACTTGTGGAACCAAGTCATAACGTTATCCGGTGTATTATTGTATGTTGAAAAATTTCTATGCCGAAAACACATTGCATTACCAGAAGTGGCCACTAGATGTCACCCTATATTTTTCATATGTTGAATTTTTTCTATTAAAAAGTCATATGTTGATTTTTTAAAGCCAGGATTTCTATTCATATGTCGAATTTTTCATAAGTAGAACCATTCGTATGTCCTGGTTCCAATGTATTCATGAGCAAGGTGTACTAAAGCCTTAAGGCAGGGTGCCCACACTACAACCCATGAGCCAGATATGGCCTGTGGCGGCTTTGGCACTACCAGAAGTGGACAGGGATGCGCATGCAAATGTGCATGCGCATCCAGAACCATTCTGGAAGTGGTTCCAGATACCCCTACCCCCACGCACAGAAGTAGATGCGCCCTCGCCACTTTTGGGAATGGCACAGACATATTTGCACATGAGTGGGGGCATCCAGAACCACTTCAGGGAGTGGTTCTGGATGCACATGCACAATGGCGGACACATCCCCGTCCACTTCCAGAAATGGCACAAACACACATGCGCCACTCCTGGAAGTGGTTCTGGACATGCATGTGCAAACATGCCTGCTTCTGGGTACATGCTTAGCTGTTTCGGGGGCATGGTCAGGCCCCCGACGCAAAAAGTTTGGGCACCCTGCCTTAAGGTCTAACTACATGTAACAGTTTGGTCATCATTAGACGCTGATGTGATTCAGCCAAACCTTCATAATTTGAGCAATCACACTTCCAAATTAAACCTGTACAGTAATACCCCGGATAACGTTAAAACTTGGTTCCACAAGTCTTAACATTATGCAGTTTTAAACGTTGTGCAATACATTTATCGCACAACATTTAAAAAAAAGCCCAGTTCCCTTTTCTGAAGAGGAAATCTCTTCAGAAACCCCCACCTGGATCGCTAAGGGGCTTAGCAATCTAGGCGGGGAGGGGGAGGTTTTTCTGAAGAGACTCTGGGGACCCTTTCCCCTGCCTCTCTTCAGAACCACCACCACCCCACCTGGATTTCTAAGCCCCTTAGCAATCCTGGTGTGTGTGAGTGGGTGTGGGTGTGTGTTTCTGAAGAGAGGATTGAGAAACTTTTCCCCAGCCTCTCTTCAGAAACCCCTGCTTGGATCACTAAGGGACTTAGCGATCCAGGCGGGAGGGGGGTATTTCTGAAGAGAGGTTGGGGACCCTTTTCCCAGCCTCTCTTCAGAACCCCACCCCCTTGACTGGCTCGCTAAGCCCGTTAACAATCTGGAGATCAACATCGGGAAATTTAAGGGAAACTTTTGTGGTTTTTTTGTTGGTATGTTTGTGACAGAAATTGAGAGAACTTTGTAAATAAGGCTAGGAAGAAGACAAAAGGATAAATCCAGTAAGGCTCAGCATATTGTCTCTGATGGCCTCTTCCTGTGCGGTGCAAAAGTTTCCCTCAAATTTCCCAACGTTATCCGGTTTTAACGTTGTCGTGCAGTGCACACGTTAACCGAGGGTATTACTGTATTTAAATCCAGAAGACCAGTCACAAAACAAAGCCAGCTAGTTTGCAAATTCTGAGAAGGGACGAAACATCCCCTGTGATAATCCTGTCTTTCAAATATGAAGGAATTTTACTCTTCAAGTAGTAGTTTATTGTAAGACAGAATTTGCCCCCCATAGGAAGCAAGTTGTGGAAGGAAGAAGAAGAACCTAGATTCATATTTCCCTGCTCGTGGGCCCCAGTTTTTGTTTCTTTGATCCTACTTCCATCTATGCCTCTATGTTCATCTCTTTTATCACTATTCTTTAAAAGGAAATATGTACACAAAAACAGATGCATTTATATTGGAGCTGCATCTGGTATTCCTTCATAAAAAGTGCAGTTTCATCACTTCTAATGACAAAAACTCTTATGAATGTCAGGCCAAGATTGCACTACAAATCTGGAGACACTTCTGGATCAAATGCTATTCCTTGTCCATTTGATCACAAGACAGCAGCCTGCATGGCTTACTCAAGCATTGCTACTTGGAAGAAAATAGCAACTGCAGTCAGATATCACGACAAACCAGGTTTTATCATGGTATATATATGAGCCACAGGGACTGCAGTGGCTCAAGTTTTTAAGACGCTGACTGGAAGGCGGGAGGTCAGCAGTTCGATTCCCGAGTACTGCAGGACAGAATGAGCTCCCATCTTTGTCCCAGCTCCTGCCAACCTAGCAGTTCAAATGCAAGAAATTGCATGTAGATAAATAGGGACCACTTTGGTGGAAAGGTAAACAGTGTTCTGTGCGCTCCAGTGTCTAGTCATGCCTGCCACATGACCACGGAAACGTCTGCAGAAGCAGACAGCACTGGTTCTTCGCCTTTGAAACAGAGATGAGCACTGAAACCTAGAGTCAGATACGACTGACTTTCAAGCAAGGGAAACCTTTACCTTTACCTTTACCTATATATGAGCCACAACAAGCCTTGGGACTATACATTTTTCTCTAAGGCTTTGTATATTCTGACCCTTCTCACTCTTATTTTTTTGCCTTTCAAAGAAAGATGTCTATTTGAGCTCCTTCCTTTTGTGGGCCTAAAAGACTTAAAAGACCTAAACACTTTACTTTAACTTTTTTCTGAAACAATTTCACCAAGAATCATGAGCACATGTATATTTCTCTGACTTAATTGTGAGTAAATGACATTTTGTTCTGTCTCTAAGCATTTAGTACAAGTGTATTCATTGGCTGGGCTAAATAGGGAGAAAGCTTGTGAGAACTTGTATTAAAACTAAGATTTGTATAAAAACTGCCCCTTTTTACTGTGCTGCCACTATATATAACTTAGCAAATATGGCCTGTGGAGGGATCTGGGGGCAACAATTTGGTTCCCAAGCTTGCCCCGATTGATTTATTATGACGTCAAATGCAGCCACCATGTCATGTTATAAAAGCTATACCAGACTACCTTAGGACCATAATCCAAGTTCAATTAGGCTCCTAGCAGTAGGAGTCATCCTAGCTGGCTATTTAAAAGCATACAGTGGCTACCGGTATCTTTGTGTTACTCATTCTTTACTCAACTAAAGAACAGAAGGAAAAGTGTTTTTCCCAAATACTTCATGTGCTGGAGAAAGGGCAGGCAGAGAACCATATACTGTACAGTCAAACCTCTACATATGGATTTAATTTGTTCCTTGGGGTTGGTTGTACAGTATCTTGAAAAACTCTTATCTCGAATTTCCCATAGGAATGCATTGAATGTAATTTCCCACAGGAATGTGTTGAATTTTGTATCTTGAAAAAGTCCTATTAAAATTTTTATATTGAACTTTTCCCCCCTGAGATTTCCAGATGTATCTTGAGTTTTTCTTAAGTCAAGCCGTTCTTATCTTGAGGTTTGACTGTACTGGGATAGGACTACGATTTCATAACACAGCATGTGCTTTATAGCAGCAGCAATTACATTTATATCCCACCCCATATCCCTTAGTGCACTCTCTGGGCAGTTCACAAGTTAATTAGCATTTTTGCCTCCAACATACTGAGTCCTCATTTTACCAACCTCGGAAGGATGGAAGGCTGAGTCAACCTTGTTTCTATCAGAATCGAACTCACAATGTTTTGGCTGCAGTACAGCATTGTCACCACTGTGCCACCAGGGTTCTTTCCAACTTGACATGCAAAGTTTCCATCACTGGCATTTCTACTTTAAAGAGAATAAAGGATTAGGTAGGAGAAAGACATTGACACCTTCCTCTGCTTCTAAAAATGGGTGGGAGAATTTACTTGTAAAATGGACTCACTCGCTTACGTTGGTTTTAAATTTCAGTGCTTCAGATTTGGATAAATAACTAAACTTGCTTGCTCACAATCTATCTAACCTAAGTGCTGAAGGATTCCCAAGTGGGCCCAGCCGTCAGGCAGCCTATCAGATATGTTACTCCACAAGGGCTCCCTGTAGGCTCTTCAATCACAGCTGTTGGGCAAACTGACCTCTCCAACTGAACTCCAGAGAGAGAGAGAGAAACTCACCCAGTTCATCCCAGAGTTGTCGGCACTTGTCTGTCATGCCTGTCCCCTGCTGTCTCCAGAGAGCAAGCCGTGGGTCTGCCATAAACTGCTCTGTTATGAGCGTCAGCATCCTGGCTCCATTGGAGTCTCTCATGCGCAGCATTTCGCGGACCTGGAGTAGAGAAGAAAGTAACTTTGAATAGTTACTGGTGAATAGTTTCATCAGAGACAAGGACAACTTTCTGTTCATTTCAAGGTAACCAAAAACTACCTGCTGACCTTGACCGAAGAAACGTGCCATTTCTGCATCTCTACTATACACCCACTTCAATATTAAACATTCCTTTGACTCATTTCTAACTGTTTGAGACTGAAAAGGAGACAGAGTAGTTTGTGTTCAGTCCCCTACTCAAAAGCAGCCTGGCTTCATGTTTCACCATTGTTATATTTAATAAAAAAAAGCAGCAGCATGGACCACCTGTGAAATGCGAGTGCAGACAGGTGACCTCAACTCTCCCTGTTGTATCGATTACGCCAGGCATTCGCAACCTACGGCCCACGGGCCTAATCCAGCCCATGGCACCAATTAATCTGGCCCACAGTGAGGACCCTGGAAGCACTGAAAATGCACTGGAAGTGTTGAAAACACTGGGGGGGGGGACGTGACCTGTCCACGGCATGAAAATGTTCCAAACCCCTGGATTACACCAACCACACTCAATTAATGACTCCCCTATTTATTGTGCAGCCTGACTGAGAGTACTGTGTGAGATGCTAAGCTTCCAAACTCCCCATCCCCAAGAGCTCCTGTGAGAGTAATTCCTACTATAAGAGTACTCAGGAACTTTGCTTATTAAGAAAGAAAGAGCCCACTTATTCCAGACTTTTATTTAGTTTTAACCATGATTTACTAAGAAGTCAACTCTCAACTGTGGTTTATGAAAACATCTTGTTTTCAGATATCATAATCAGGTTTGACCACCCTGAGGGTTTAAGATTAACCATCTTTAGGTTTCTGATGTAACACAAAAAGGCAGTTCATTGAATATGAAAATCCAAGCTTCTTATTTCATGGCTGTGTGGGAGTGGAAGAAGGATGAGCACATGAACCCGAGTTCATTCCCAAACAAATAAACCCCAGTTCGTTATGTCTGAATGAATCCTTAGCATACTCACAGTATCCATCCTTTAGTACTTCAGCAACTAACAATTATGCGATAAATTACCCTACCCTTGACAGTCAGATAAACAATAAACCAGCCTCCAATAATTTAATGCCATCTGGATGTGTTGTTATAGAACTGCCATAACCCCTCAGACAGCATATTTGGTTGCAGGATTATGGTAGGTATAGACCAGGGGTCAGCAAACTTGGCTCTTCAGGTGTTCTTGGACTTCAATTACCAGAAGCCCAAGTCAGTACAGCTGCTGATCAGGGCTTCTGGGAAATGAAGTCCAAGAACATCTGGAGAGCCAAGTTTGATGACCCCATTATAGACCAACACATTTAGATGACACCAAGACATCCCTCAATCAGGTTAGGCCTGCTAAGTGTCGGGACTGTTGTACTGCATTACAATTCAATTTTGTCATTTCACTCCATACATATGGCAAATTATTTCTGCTAGCTACTGAGTAGGGTAGTGTTCACTCACATGTTCAAAATAACCGGAACATCCTGCATGATAAAATGTACTGAAGAAATCTGCATTGTGACCATACGTCTTCATTTATTAAGTGCCAAATATGTCAACCTCATCTGTGCTTCTCTGAACAGTCCCATCTGGTGGCAAAATAATTTGAAACAAAGGAGGAGGTAATCCTTCAACTCAGAGTTCAGAAAAGTGCCTTTTCTGACTACAATTCTCAAATTCTGGGCATTGCAATCCTGAGGGGATGGGGGAGGCGTTTTCCAGGTTCTTCTCCATCTCTAGTGGCCAAGAAGCAACTGCGATCCAAACTGTCTGCCAGCCATATATATTTGGCAAAGAGTAAGAGAGGAAGTATCTTACAAGGAGAGAGAAGCAAAGCGCAAGAATAATGCAAAGCTGCATGTTAGGTAAGTGCCAAGAAGTGGAAGAAAGAAGGAAGCCCATTCCTCACCTTAGCAAACATGGAGTTGAGTTGTTTCCCTGAACCATAGTACCCTCCTTGGGAGAGAAACAGCTTCACTTGTTCTCGAACTTGTTCCTCATCCAAATGCCAGCAATTCTCATCATCAATGCTGGCCCCTGCAGTGGGGTCTGGTGCACCTGTGACAAGAGAAACCCAACAATGAAAGGAAACCACATCTAGAGGCATCACAAACTGTTTATTGCCTCCCGTTAGTTGCCATAGATGTTTTCATTTGGATAGAGAATATTCTATGAATATTCTCATTTGTACAAGATGGACAAGAAATAAAAAATCATTCTTTTTCCCTGACTAGATTTGTGGCAGAAGAGCTAATATCACTACAATGTAAAGCAGGGGTGCCCAAACTACAGCCTGGGGGCCACATCTAGCCCCCAACTCCAATTCATCTGGCCCACGAAGCCCTCGTTGCTCCTGGAAGTGGAAGTAAAATGTGCCCATATGGACTGGATGAATTGGCGTTGGGGGCCAGATCTGGCCCCAGAGCCATAATGACCAGCTCCCTGAACCATGTGACCGGCCCGTGGCAAGAAAAGTTTGGGCACCCATGATGTAAAGTAATGCATTAGAACATAAATGAAGCTGACTGAAAAAGCATGCTACACAGAGATATCCAAGCCAATTTAACAACAGCTGAGCAAGAGGTTTCAATTCCATGCTGCCACAAGAATGCTGGTATTTCTAATACGGTCATTCATTTACTCTCAGTCCTCTTCAGCTTGCCAAACAAATTCACAACATCACTTTGGGTTGAAGCTTCAAATTGGGTTGAAGCCTTCGCCTTTGGGTTGAAGCCTGGCTTAAATGATGCCCCATTCCAGTTTCCCAATCAAAATCACCAATGATTTGGCTCCCATCAGCTCCCTTCTGTAGAGATATTGATTCAGGTTTAGCTCTGTGGCTGGAGATCTTAATAAATTTTAGAAAAAAGAAACCATGTTTATAAGGCAAAGTTGGGCCAACTATATCAGACTTGGGGACAAAGTTTTTCACATTCAGCACTCACTACTAGCCAAATCAGGTATCAACGTCAAGATCCCCCTTGCTCAAAAGCCAGTTGTACCTGACTCTAGGGGGAAGTGCTCCTTTCAATTTACCGGCAAAGAGGCAGCGCTGTCTGTGTCTGAAGAATTTCTGTGGTCATGTGGCAGTCATGACTAGATACCAGAGGGCACAGAATGCTGTTACCCTTCATGCTGAAGCAGTACTTATTTATCTACTTGAAATTTCTTGCTTTTGAACTGCTAGGTTGGTAAGAACTGGCTCTTTCCATCACACAGCACTTGGATCTGGAACTGCTAACCTTCAGGAATGCCCAAAATGCATCCAAATAGGAGAAAATAAATGTATCAGTCTACACAGAGTCATTTCCAATTTTTTTTATTTTGGGGCAGACATGTTTGATTCCTCTTTCCAGCTCATCCATGCTAAAACAAAAAGAAAATTGCTCCTAGCAGAGGGGAATGCATTTTGGGCAGTGGTGGGCAGCAAAAAAAATGTTGCTACCACACTGTGGGTGAAGCCTATGTCATGGGTGGAGCCTACATCATGGGCAGAGCCTACATTGTGGGCAATCTAGTCATGCCTGCCATATGGCCATGTATACATCTGCAAACACAGGCAATGTTGGCTCTTTGGCTGTAAATGGAGATGAGCACTGCACCCTAGAGTTGGATATGACTGGCTTTTGAGCAAGGGAGACCTTGAACCACTTGCAGGACAAAACCTGATGGGGCAGGGCAGGAAGGTGGGCACGGCCACCCAATTTCGCTGCCCCCTCTGCCCAAAGTCCACACAATTTCGCCGCCGCCCTCCCCAGAGGCCACACAATTTTGCTACCCACCCTCCCGGGGGGGGGTTTTTTGCAAACCTGTTGCTGTCCACCACTGATTTTGGGCCTTTTCCTTTCCTACTACACTGCAGGGCTTGAGGGGGTTGCAAAAATATTCTTGGGGAGGCATATTCACCTTTGCTCTAGGGCAGGGATGGTGAACCATTTAGAGATCGAGTGCCAAAGGAGGAGATGGCACGTGGGCAGGCACCATGCATGCCCACATCTCCATGTGATATCGCCAGTGCATTTCTAGCCAAGTCACGTGTGTGCGGTCCCCCTGTGGGTACACCCCTCAGTGGGTGCTCCCAATCTCCCATGGGTGCACCTAACTCCTAGGAGGGATGGGTAAGGGTCCCCTCACCATCACCATCACCTCACCTCCCACCTCCCACCTCCCATAGGCGAAGGGAGAGGGGTGTTGGGGAAGAGGCGCTGCCTTTGGCACCACCCAGCTGGGTGGGCCTTCTCCTTGATTACACGCACTTCAACAGAGAGGCTTCTGCATGCCACCTCTGGCACGCATGCCATAGGTTCTCCACCACTGCTCTAGGGAAGTGATGGCTAACCTTGGCACTCCAGGTATTCTTGGACTTCAATTACTAGAAGCCCAAGTCAGCACTCCTGCTGACCAGGGCATGTGGAAATTGAAGCTCAAGAACACCTGGAATGCCAAGGTTAGCCATCACTATCTCTAGAGCAATGCATTTTTTTCAACATGAAACATGTTTTTGCAAGCAATGTGCACTTGTTTGACTTGAGGTTCTGAGTGAACATTATGAAATATCTTCTGTACAGGCTGAAGAGATGCAGTACAACTGTCAGTTTAATCCTAAGTGAGAGCTTATGGGACAGCTTTTTTAGAAGAACTCAGCAACAATGAACTGGAGGAAACAATTTCAGGATCACATTCTAAAACAAAAAGCAATCACAGACAAACAAAAGCAGGGCCAGATGAAACATGCTTTTCAACTACTATGTCATCACATAGCTGTAGTTAATAGGGGTCTCACAGGCCAGACCACATGAGGATAACCAATATCTTGCACTCTGGATCAATATATACACTGGCTAGTGGCAAGCCAGTTCCAAATAGCAGAAGTGAGAATAGTTCTGAAGCAGGCCTAGATGCTCTTCCACAATCCTTCGCAATGGGAGATGACAAACAAGCATTCCAAGCATCTTGGACAAGAGCAGCAGTGATTGGGTGTGAAGAAATGGAAGCTCCATTGTGTGAAACTCTAGGAATGGTGCTAAATAGCAGGCTGTTTCCTGATCATCTATCTACAACAAAAGCATGCACCCCTGAGCCTTCTGCGCTGTTGGACTGCGAACTGCTCTTCTTCCTTTCACCCAACAGCAGGAAGGACAAAAGGAAACAACTGAGAAGAGCTTTTTTAAAACCCCACTTAACAACCTGTTACTTCTCGGATGTCTGCGATTCATGCATATATAACAACTGAGATGGTGATGGGAGAAGTTTTGTATGCAAGCGCACCTGTTTATGAATTCAATTCAAGGAGGGATAATTGAGATTACTACCTACTAATGCTAATGGTTTAGTACAGTGGTGGCCAACCTTGGCACTCTGTGTTCTTGAACTTCAATTCCCAGAAGATCTGATCAGCTGGTGTGCTGACTTGGGCTTCTGGGATTTAAAGTTCAAGAACACCTGGAGCGTCAAAGTTGACCCCTGCTGCTTAGAAGAACCATGTTGTTTTAGCTCCTGTTTACGATGTTCCACATTTCTTTCAATAAACACAGCCACTGGTGACTGTTGAGTAATTGCAAGCAACTCTGACCTATACAATGCTTGCAATTCCAGAGATAAGACAGTCTTAAATACTTAACCAGAGTGTTTTATTAAGAAACATTATTTGTGGCCCAAGAAATAGGCTTCTGTTTGCCTCCCACCACCACCCATTCCCCTGCAAAATACTTACAACTAATTCTTCCAAATCCCCATGCACTGAATGCCTTTTATTTTTTAGGCTTGACTTTAGTAATGCAACTCATAAAAGCAGTCCGCTAGAGCAGCTGGTAGCCTAGTTATGGTATCCAGCAAAATTAACTGTATCCTTGTACAGTATCCTAATGCCAACAGAATGCACAAAACTCCCTGTAGAGTCAAAAGCAGCTAAACTGAAAAATGAAGAGTGTCAAGTTGACAAGCTGCCTCCCAGCCTTCGAAGCTTCCAGAAATAAAAGAGGGCAAAAGCAGTTTGTGATTGGTGAGAACAAGGCGATATTTATGAAGCAGTCAGTTGTTGAGCACTCCCATGAAATTAGAAACCATCTGCATTGTTGTGTTGCAGTCAATGTGCACAAAAGGGGGGGGGGTATTTTGAAACCTTTGAACAATGCTGCTGCTTTGTAGAAATTATTAGCATCTCTGCATTTGGATGTATGACATTAGGTAACAGCAACAAAACAAAACAACATCCATGTTCCCTGCACCAGACTGACTCCGTGCAAAAAAATTCCTGGGCGTCAATGAATATCATGGTGCCTGGAGCATGCTCTAATGAACTTTAACCCACTTGCCTCATGCTTATTACTACACTTCAGTGAATAAAGAGGTCATCCCTGGAACAGTAAGACACAGAGAAAGGAAGGAAAGCCATTGCTGCTATAGCTGTTCTCAACATACCGTTTCTTACCTCCTACCAATCACTCTATCAAAGAATTAAGTCTCACCAAGAGAGAAAGAAAAAGTCAATTTTTCTCAAGACTGATGCTTGCATGCCTACACCTGGGTGCCCAAATTACAGCCCGTGGGCCGTAGTTTGGGCACCCCTGGTTTAAGCAGAGAAAAGTAGGTATGGGTCACTGGGGGTGTGGTGACCCCCACCTGCTGGCTGATATAGTAATATCATTCCCTCATTCTTTTTAGTTGTCAGGCTAATTTTTTATTGTATTTTTATTGGGGTTTTTACTGGTTTTATGTAATTGTTGTACACCGCCCAGAGTCACTTGTCAAGTGGGCATCAATACAAATGTGACTAATAAATAAATAAATAAAATAGCAGCCGAAAAATCTATCCCATCCTGCTGCAAAACATCTGTTGCAAAACAGATTGCAAGGCACGTTTTACTTCCGCTTTGGCAAATTCATTCTGCAGTTGCTTTTGCCTGACCTAGTGTGAGGAAGATTATTCGGCAACACAAGGTTGCCGTTACCAGGGTATGCCCAATTGTGGTTCAAGAATACCACAATGTTCGAGGAGGCTCTTTCTGTATACCCCGTGCCTCCTACTATAATAATGTAACATTACCATGCACTGTACAATCATACAGAAGCTACAAACAGAAGAAACACAGGAGTTGGTTAAAGTTAAGAAGTAGATTTAATAAATTCCGAATGGCAGAGTACAGAACAGTACAAACATCTTAAAAGCAGTTAGAAATTATAAATAAAATATCAGAATGCTAGTTAAAGCTACAAGCTTCACAAGTTCTCAATTCCAGCCAGCAACTCTGCTCCCCTTAGAGATTTAACCGCAAAAATCCCGAGCCCAAGCGTTTCTATTTAGTCATGTGCCTTTTTCATGCCTTTAATTCCCCAGTATGCTATCGTGAACGGAATCCATTTCATGCATGTTTATGTTACTGATTAGGTTTATAGTCCATACTGGACTTGGCAAGAAGTAGGCCAGATGCTGGAATCATTTAACATACAAATCTGCTAGTGTGTGTGCATGCATGCATGCGCAGGTGCGTGTGTGCACAGGTGATACATTTCCAATTTTTTGAACTGTGTCTGAATGATGGGATGTAAGAAGAAATCAATTGATTTAGGATTTGTTCCCTCCTATTCGATACCAAAGCATGAGAGAGCTTTAATCCTACCCTAGGAAGCACATCTTGTATGTCATTGGTGAGGATCAAGGAGACAGGTTTTGCTTTTGGCCGCACGAAAGGAGAAAACTGTTTCAAAGGAGAAGCTGTGACTATGAGCTGTTCTGTCATCACAAAATAATTATCTAAGATCTAAACTGAGGATTAAAAATACACAAATCACTCCTTCTCACTTCAAAATATCTACAAATAGAAACAACGTTTCCCCCCAATCTCTTCTTCCCTTCTACCATCACAGTCAACAAGCCTCTGGCTGCCTTCTGCTAGCACTGTGGCAGCTGATAAATCCCCACACAATAACATGTTTAGACATCAGACTTTTAAGTCTCAGCAGCTACAGAACAGAGAAGGGACTCACACCCTATCAAAACTGAAAACTGGACTGTAGTGTCTACTGAGCTTAGGATCAACATAGCCACCTGTTGGCTGGGGATAATAGGAACTACAGTCTGACACATGCAAGGGGATCTAGGCTGGAGAAGGTCATATTGACCCATGCTTGTGCTAAATATGGATCTACAAAATCAGAAAATTTTGGAGGCAGCTGAGGGTTTCCTGTTGAGAGTAAAGGAGACCCACTTGGGGATGATTTTAAAAGAGTCTCAAAATAATCTTCTACAGGATTTCCCAACTCCTGTCTTCCAAGTGGAGGTGACAAATACATACACTGATTTATACACTGTTATCCAAACTGCAGTGTAGCACAAACGGCGAATAAAATGACCAAGGTAAATCACACCACATGTTGTGAGGGAAATGTGCATTTCAAGACATTCAGAGTTACAATGCAAAACCCCTGCAGAAAAGTAATACAGTTATACCTCACATAAAGAATGCCTCGCTTAGAGAGTAACTCGCTTAAAGAGCAGAATTTTCTCTAAATGGTCACTTCGCTTAACAACTAAAACCAACCAAAAATTTGCTTAACAAATAAATCGGGGTTCACAATCCTCCCACCAGAAGTCACAACTGGTCACTTACAATGGTGTTTCGCTTAAAGAGCAAACTCGCTTAAAGAGCAATCCTGTGGAACGCATTATGCTCTTTAAGCGAGGTACAACTGTATTATTGCAAAGCAGAATACTAAAGGGCTTGTCCATCCAAATCCAAAATCTCCCAATGAAACAATTGAAACCAAACAAAAGTGCAAGCCTTTTGCCATTCTTTCTGTCTCTACCAGGCTAGTAAAGAGACCTCAGAACCACAGGCCATTATACTCAAATATGCAGACCCACTTTAAGACTAGTGATACTCAAACTTTCTCTTTCCTTTCTATACCTTCAAACATCATCATCTGCCTAGCAATGCAGAAGTAAGGGCAAAGATGGAGATGTTATTTTTATAGCACATAGAAACACAAGTGATTTAACAGACCAGAATGGGAGGTCAAGAATTTTGGGTTCCATCTTTCAAAGCTTGGAGCCATTAGCCATGCTGGGCTTAAGGGTTCTCAGAGGCACTTTGAAAAAGATAATCCTTCCAAGCTCTGTTTATGCTTGGGCTCAAATAATATTTGCCTCTTTCATCTTGGAATTTACAGTGTAGAAGAAAGTGCCAGTACTGTATGGCTCTAATCACCACCCTTTGCTTTCCTTCTGAGAAAGATCAGATCTGTTGACAGCATTTGTACTGGAACATTAGCAAGCACAACACTTAGAGAGCCAATTATACTGACTGGTTGGCTCTCTCAGCACTGGCTATGAATTATCCATTGGCTAGGTTGTATTCTGCTTTGGAAAATTACCAACACAGCTTAGAAAAATTGGTATCAGACTACAATTTCTAGAAACCATAGCCAGCAGCATGCTTGCGGGGTGGTGGTGGTGGTGGTGGTGGTTCTGGGAACTGCATTGCCAAAAGCCACCTGTTCAACTTTTGTAATTTACCACAACTGCTTCTAACTGGGAAAACTTACCATGCAGCTGATTGATCTCGGAGTTGGAGGACAAGATTTCATCAGCGAGCTTCTGGGCTGTCGGGAGCACCTCCGTGTGGTGGGCTGTGATCAAATACTGAACAAACTTCTGAAGCTGGTCCCTGTTCATTTGGAAAAGGGTCTCTGAGATAGGAAGACGGAGTTTGACCTGATCAGGCTTGCGGATTCTGTACAGTGAGAGTGCCACAACATGAGCACAATAAAAAATGTCCTTGTTCCCACAACCACATGCCACAGAAGTTATTTTACACCGGTCGAAGCTGATTGCTACTTTGTAGGTCATTTCTGGTTCTGTCGCCGTGGCAGGTTCTGTTACTGTGCCACTCAGGTGGAACCCTGAAACGAGAAGAAAAACAAGAATATTTAGCTTTGCAAAGAAGTTTGACATTAAAGCAACCACACTTAGCCTGGCAAAGGAATTTGACAAATTAGTGTTGCTAAGAATGTCAATGTTATCTTCTTTGAAGACTGCTGGACTACACAAACATAGCCAGCTGCATTGCCATACAGGCGTGTATTACTTCCGCTTCCAAGAGCAGCAAGGGCGGTGTGGGCCAGATGAACTGGTGTTGGGGGCCAGATCCAGCCCAAGGGGCAGAATTTGGGCACCCCTGGTTTAAGCAGAGAAAGCAGCAGCCTAAGAATCTATCTCATCCTGTTGCATAACAGATTGCAAGCCATGTTTTACTTCTGCTCCAGTGGGAGAAACCATGTGACCAACCCGCTGAACCACATGACTAGCCCACGGCCTGAAAAGTTTGGGCATCCCTGGTTTAGATCCTTTGATTATCAGAGGCAATAATGTCATCTTAGACAAATCCCACAGCCTTACTTGTTACCTCCAAGCTAAGATGTAGTCATTACAATATGGGTGGGTAGCACTTTCTCAGCAACACTACATCATTTTGAGTCATCAATTGTTGCAGCATAAAATATTTTGATTTGGTATGACCTTAAATTGAGAATTAAGAACTCAAAGACTTACTCCTGAGGGAGATGAAGACTACTAGAACTGCTTTGTTATTATGGCTCGACACAGCTGCATGGATTTTTGGTCTCTTCTTTGAGATCGTGGTTATGAGATCAGTCACATTAAGTGGCAGCACCATATTACTGTCACAACCAACATAATGCATATGATTATCAAGAAAGTTATTGGTTCAATATGAAGGATGTTTTCAATTGAACAGTTGTGTTCTGTATTCTTCAGCAAGCTAAATGTTTCTCAGATGATCAAACTGACACAACACAGAAAGTGCTACAACGAAAATCACTACATGGTTATTATAGCTATGTAGGAATTGTAGTGTCCTGAGAAAATGGAAGCAGTGAAACACAGGCGAAGAAGTTTTTGTACAATCGTCCCTAAAGGAAGATTAAAGATAAAATAGATGCTTTTGTAAAAGCATTCTTATCTTGCTCTCTCTCTCCCCCTGCCCCCAATCCACTCCACAAACTACTCTATTCTCCCGCTTATTCCCAGAACTGCAATAAAAATACCAGGCGGCTTGTAAATAGGTACCACTCTGGTGGGAAAGGAAGATATGTGCCTTGATGTACAGTCATGCTTGACCACATGATCGCAGAAGTGTCATCCGACAACACTGGCTCCTTTGCCCTAGGAATGGAGATGAACACCTAAGAATCAGCTATGACTGGATATAGGGAAACCTTTAACTTAAAAAAAAAATCTTGCCTCATCCCAGGGACAAAGATAAGTGGGTTGTTTTACTGTAGGGATTCTCAACCTGAGGGCCGTGGGCCAGATGCGGCCCACAGCACCATTTCATGTAGCCCCCACTGGCTCCACTACACCAGAAAGTTCCATGTGGTGGAGGAAGGGCAAAATGGCCGTCCGGCCCTCAAAGCTGTCTGAGGGAGCATAACAAGGCCCCCAGCTTTAAAAGGTTGAGAACTCCTGTTTTAGTGGATAAGGAGCATTTGGAGAGGGACATTTCTAGTTACTTGACACATCTTGTAATAGCTCACTTTTCAGAATCCTACCTTTCAGAAATTCTGGGCACTTAACTTTTACCTCTCACAGGGTACACAGTACTAATTCTTTACATATTCCACACATCTACTAATCGTCCTCATTACACAACTGCAAAGATATTGTAACTAATTTCCAGAGTACTATGCCAGCCCTGATAAGCCAATCATGAAATTACAAACGAGATATTTTATTTAAGGTTGCAGGCTTTATTTAGAAAAAAATGTGGTTTAATCATAGGATCATATAATTGTGTGGTTGGTAGAATGTGAAAGGGTTATCCAGACCACCCTGCACCAAAAGTTGCAAAGCCTAGAACAAAAAAAGCTTAACAGATGTATCCTATCTTCACATCACACTAGTTTTTTTCAGCAGACAATTCAACACTTACTTTTGAACCTGCTGGAATCAGAGAGCATTGAAGAAATTGTACAAGAATACTGAGTTTAACATAGTATGCCCTTTATTGCTGTCCTTTTCCCCTCTAAATAATTAGTTCCATTTACCACCAAACAGAAGGACAAGAGCAATATTTACAGTGCTCCAGTCTCAAAATATATTCACCACTTCCTATCTTGTCTGGATAAAAGCAGTTATTCTGAAGAATCATCATGAACTTCTCTCCTAACTCTTTAGAAGTGAGGGTTAAATGAAGACACCATGAGAAGAGATGCATTTGGATTAAAATAACATTCACTTTTGCACAAATATTGTATCAGGCAGTCTCTGCACTGAAACATTAATCCATGACACGTATGCATACTCTTCAAAGAGAAAGAAGAAAATGAATTAGAAGGATGCTGGATGAAAAGTTATGCTCCAGATAAATGCTGTGAAGGGTGCACTTAGGATCATCTTACAATCAAGACAGTCCTTCAGAAGATCTCTTCAAACAAATAGCCTCTCAAGCGAAATAAAGTAAGATATCTGCCATTCTCATACGCTCACTGGAATACCATATGCAGGCTTTGACTGTCTTAGAAGAAGGAAAAGATACACGGCCAAGAAGTTCCAAAATGATCTAAAATATGTTCATGGGCAGAGCAGCCTTTTCTAACTAAAGATGGAAATTGTTAAGATAAAACATTGGCATGTCCAGAACTCAGAATATGACTGGACAAGAACACAGTCTTATACAATATAACTTCTTTGCTATATCCACTTATTACTCATATTGCCAGAAACCTTCTACAACAATAATTCCAGAGACAAGCCTGATCTAGAAGAAAATGAAAGGCGCACAAAGGCCAATAGGAAAATAAATGTTGGATTACATTAACTGCATAAATCCTTTGTGTATTTGCCACCTCATAAAAGTTTTCTGAAACAAATTATACCAGCAGTTTTTAATCAACAAGATCAAAATCATATATATGGTGTTATTCTCTTTAAAGCCATGCCAAAACCCACATCCAGAGCTGATTAAGCATTGAGAGGTTTTCTTTTACTATAATAATAATTTCGTGTCAGAAATAATTCTGGTTTGAAAGGATTTTTGCGGAAGAAACTCCTCCGCTCAGGGAACACCCAAATGAGGCTCCTTTCATGTCCTCAAGAACTGGGACAGAGGCGGGTGCTCAATCTGTCATCAAACTGCCGACATGCCAGCCTTCCAGATAACAAAGTGAGCTTCTTAACCACAGAGACACTGCAGCCCAGAGTTTTTCTTTTACTGTAAGAACTATGCTGTTTTAAAAAATAGTTTTGTAGCTAGGCAGTAAGAAGATAAGACTACTTGGGCTGGTGTAAAGACAAGGTATAGAAGGGTCCTGGTGGTTCAGTGGTTAAACTGCTGTACTGCAGCTGAAAGGTTGTCAGTTCGTTCCTTACAGGGTTCAAGGTTGACTCATCCTTCCATCCTTCCAAGGTCAGTAAAATGAGAACCCAGCATGTAGGGGGCAAAATGCTAGCCAGAAAATGAACATACAGAATTTACTGTCACAAAATGTCTGTTCCCAAAACAAAAATCATACACCAGGTTTTAGAAGGGAAAAAAGTGTACAAAATAAGACAAGCAGCATACAGTGGTACCTCACTTAAAGAGCATAATGCGTTCCACAGGATTGCTCTTTAAGCGAAACACCATTGTAAATGACCAATTGTGGGGGAATTGCGAACCCTGATGTATTTGTTAAGCGAGTTTTTGGTTGGTTTTATTTGTTAAGCGAAGTGAACATTCAGAGAAAATTCTGCTCTTTAAGCGAGTTACTCTTCAAGCGAGGCGCTCTTTATGCGAGGTTTGACTGTATTCTTTTTCAATTAGGGAAAGTTCTAACAGCAATGCATAATGAAGACATTAAGGCAAAACAAGCACAGCTTCTGGAAGACATTTAAGATAATTTTCAGGTTATATATATACTGTATGTGTGATTTTTATGAAAGGAAATAACCAGCCTTCTTCCTGATCATTGCAGAATGACACTATTTGTAGAGAGCAAGGATGGTTGTTCTTGTAATGTTATGTGCCACATGATCCATAGGCTGAAATCCCACCCAGCAAGCAGAGGCATGGACAAGAGAAAGTGTGGGGTGAGTTGGGTAGCAGGTGGAGGGAGGGAGGGGTGGGTTATGGGCACTAAAAGGTTCACCATCACTGCCCTGCTGAACTTTCGACAACATTCTACTTTGTTTCCTACTTCTGCATTCCAACAACGATTGGGGCAGCAACATTTGATTCTGTTTTGTTTCCTACTTTTGCATTCCAGTCACATAAGATTATTAGTATAGAATAGATCATAATTTCCGACAATTCAAGAATGGGGTTATGGGAGATGTAGTCTTACACCCTCAGAAGGAATTAGGTTGGGAAAGACTTTTGTTAACATTGTCTATTGCTTATTTGGGGTGGGGGGGCAGAGACTAATGCTGTACACTGTATACTAAATAAAATGGCATAGTTCAGATGATCCTTCATAGTATAAGCTACAATCCTATACAAGCTTGTCTAGAAGAAAATATTAATGAAAGAAGCAAAATGTATTGTAAGCAAATACTGTATAGAACTGCACTGTTAGATTAAAAATTAATGGCAGGCTCACACTCTCTTCTCTCCTCTCCTTTCAGGTGCCTCAAGTTTCTGATTGCTACAAGCATGGTTTGTTTTGATACCTGAGTTATGTAAGAGCAGGTTGCTTACCTGTAATTGTGAGAACTGGGGAAGGTTTGGGGGCGGGACCGCTGGTGGGGAGGCGTGGGGGTGGAGACTTTGACTCTGAAAGAGCTCTGGAAGATTCTGATGCTACTGCGCAGGCGTGGGGAAACCCATTAGTGTGGCTTCACAGGGGACCACGAAGAAGAACTATATTTAGTACTGTTAACCTATTTAAATATCATACCAAACAATTTTTGAATTGATGGAGCACCTGGAGTGCCAAAGTTCGCCACCACTGACCTAGGGGAAGAGAAGACCACCTTGCAGACGGGAAGATTTTCTAAGAAAGATGTTGGACCAACATGGAGAAGAACTACTAGGGGCAGATTGTTAAGGACAGAAGTTGTACGGAAGCATGCAACACATACCTGATCCTCCATAAGAATCCACGTTGATGCTAAACATTGCTCCATAGTATGGCCAACTTCACATTAATTAATTCTAATGATTTGTTTACATGCATCTTGAACTTCCATTATATTTAGCCAGGAGTTACTATATTGAACAGTTCTTATGACAGCTGAAAACAGTCTTAAGTGAAACAGGACACAACTCACATCCTGTATTTCTGTGTCATAATAGCCACATACTTGTCTGGTGGCTGCCAAGTTTATCTAGTATTAGTCTATAAATCATGTGTCAGTTTAATTTCTAGCTGTTATGACAGCAGTTCTATTTAAAATTAACCAGACAAGAAAAACATGCGCAAAATATTTATCAAAAGCTTAACCAAAGATTAAACACTGCTGAGGAAAAAACCTCTGGCCCACGAGGTTACTTAATTCAAAGTATTTACATTAGCACTTGGAATGTTTTGGTCTGACTCCAAACCAACCTTACAGAAGGCCCTTGAAAGCTAAAAGTAAGCACTAAGAGATCCTAATTTTAAAAAATTAGACAGAACAGATTTGCAGAAGAATACTGCCCCATTCTAAGAGTCATTTCTCAAAGAGGTCAGAGAGTAAACAAAACAAAAATGTCTTTTTGTTTTATTTACTCTCTAATATGCTTGAAACACAGACTAACACAGCCACCATTTCAAAAATGTTTCAAAGAGAGTATCATGCAAGTGAAGATAATCACAAAGACTTATTATCCAGACATAAAATTATTGAACCAAAGGGAGTTAATTACGTCTGTCCGTCCCACCAGGGCGTCTGTCCGTCCCACCAGGGCGGATCGGAGAGGCTCCCTTGCAATCCCATCAGCTAGAGAGGCTCACCTCTCTAGCACCAGAAGAAGGGCCTTCTCCGTGGCCGGGGCCTGTGGAACCTCCTGCCAATCGATCTACGTCAACAGACAGAGCTCCTGCCCTTCCGGAAAGGCCTTAAAACCTGGCTGGTAGGACAAGTTTGGGGATCCGAAAACATCGGATCTCATGTTGGGTGGCTTATCAGATGAGACAGCCACCCTTTGTTCTTACCTCCTTACCCCGGTCCTGTTTTTTTAATAATTTTTGTAATTTTATAACTTGGAATTGTTTAATTTCTTTTAGTTCAACTTTTAATATTGTATTACTTCACATTTTTAACTGTTAATAGGGTAATGTATATTGATTTGTGTTCTTCAGCTATGTATTTTTAAAATTGTTTATGTAAGCCGCCCAGAGTTGGGTTTTTACCCGATTGGGGAGGGATAGCAAGTTGAAGAAAATAAATAAATAAATAAATAAATTGTACAGGGGAACATGTGGAACTTCAATCTGGAGAACTGGATTCACTTTTTAGCTGAAACATGAATCAGTCATGATTCTTTATCTTGCTAATGGATGACATCATGAAGAGGACAAAGTGAAGTGCTAAGAAAATGACCATGGGATATTGGAAGATGAAGCCAGTCCAAATGTCCAAGATGGCCTTTGCTGACAATGTAGTTCTTATTGCTAGGGCCAGTTCCCAACTCCAATTCAATCTAAACTTGTGGAACAGGGAGATGGAGAAAAGAGGGATGTCCATCAACGTGGCAAAGATGAAAACCATGGTGATCTCCAGGAACAAGAAGCAGCACACCATCCAGCTGAAAGGGCAAGTCCTAGAGCAGGTAGAAGACTTCAAGTACCTTGGTGCCATAGTCAATGGAAGGGGACAAATGAGTCCTGAGATTAATCAGAAGGTGGCAGCTTCTGGCAAACTCTTCTACGCGATCAATCGGGGGTCCCTCAGTAAAGATGAAAGTCAGCAAGGCCACTAAGATGGCAGTCTACAAATCAACCTTTGTTCCTACGCTCATATATAGCAGCAAATCATAGTTGTTCACCTCCAAGCATTACAGCCATTTGCAAGCAATAGATGAGATATCTGAGGAAGGTCAAGAAGAAAATAAAGCATGACCTAGTGCGAAATGTGACCATCAGACAGAACCTGAACATTCAACCATTGAAGAGTACAACCGAGAAGGGTCAGCTATGCTGGTTTGGCCACATCAACTGAATGCCTGAAACCAGGATCCTGCAGCAGGCATAAGAGACCCAAGTGCAGGGTACAAGACCCCGAGGCAGGCCCCACATCAAGTGGATTGATAACATTAAGGAGGCCCTTCATGTTCACAGTAGTGACCTGAGGCGAGCAATGGAGCTGTCCAATGAGATATACCAATGGAGATCCTTTGTGGAATCCTCTACACTGCAAGGTACAAGAGGAGGTGATTAAGTCTAAGTCATGAATCAGTCAACTGAAGGTGCTAATACACTACTACCTCCAAAGACACATCTTCAAAGCAGGAAACAGAGCCTTTTGTCTCCTTCACAAAGCCAAACAAAAGCAAGCTAATTTGCAGCTTCCAAAGCTCCCAGAAGACAATCACACATAGTTTACTGTTCATTGTGAAAATGCTGATTTGTCTGCCTTTACCTTATTGAAGTGGCCCTTATAGCTAATAAAAGAGTGAGGAAAGCAGTAATGGGATAGAATCTTAAAAACAACAGTATGATCTCAATCCTAATCCAAGGCAAACCTTTCAACCTCACAGTAATCCAAATCTATGTTTCAACCACTGATGCAGAAGAGGCCGAAGTCAACCAGTTCTATGAAGACCTACAACACCTAGACCTGACACACACAAAAGATCACTTATCACCATAAGGTAATGGAATGCCAAAGTGGAAAGTCAAAAGGTAAATGGAATAACAGACAAGTTTTGCCTTGAAATACAAAATGAAGCAGGGCAAAGGGTAATAGAGTTTTGTCAAGAAAATGTGCTGATCATAGCAACACCCTCTTCCAACAACCTAAGAGGAGATGCTACACATGGACATTACCAGATGGCCAACACCAAAATTAGATTGATTATGTACTCTGCAGACAAAGATGGAGAAGCTCTATACCAGGGGTTCTCAACCTTTTCAAGCCAAGGGCCGGGTCACGCTCACTCAGACAGCTTTGGGGGTCGGATGGCCATTTTGCCTTTCCTGCCATACAAATGGTTGGGATCTAACCAAAGCAGAAGAGATTAGGAAAAGGTGGCAAGAATACACAGAAGAACTATACAAAGAAGGATCTTAATGACCCTGACAACAACAATGGTGTGATCACTGACCTCAAGCCAGACATCCTGAAGTGTAAAGTCAAGTGAAGCTTAGAAAGTATTACAAACAACAAAGCCAGTGGAGATTATGGTTTTCCAGTTGAGTTACTTAAAGCCCTAAAATATTATGCAGTTTAAGCGGTGCACTCAGTACGCTAGCAGTGGCCACAAGACTGGAAAAGGTCAGTTTATTATCCAATTCTAAAGAAGGGCAACACAAAAGAATGGCCAAGCTTTCGTACAGTGCACTCATTTCACATGCTAGCAAGGTCATGCTCAAGATCCTACATGCTAGGCTACCGTAATATGGAGATCAAAAACTTCTGAAGAAGCAGGGGGACTAGAGACCAAATTGTCAATATTTGCTAGATCATGGAGAAAGGAAGAGAGTACCAGAAAAACATCTACTGTACTTCTATTTCATTGACTACACGAAAGCGTTTGAGTGTGTGGATCACAGCAAACCATGCCAAGTCTCTAAAGAGATGGGAGTACCAGACACCTCACATGTCTTCTGACAAATCTGTATGTAGTTCAATAAGTGAACAGCTGATGGGTTTAGAATAGGAAAAGAAGTATGACAAGGCTGTCATATTATCCTACTTATTTAACTTATGTGCAGAGTACATCATGATTAATGCAGGGCTGGATGAATCACCAACCAAAATTAAGTTTGCCGGGGAAAAGATTAACAACCTCAGATATGTGAGTGTGATACCACCCTAACTGAAAAAGTGAAGATGATCTAAAGAGCCTCTTGAGCGTGAAAGAGGAGAATACAAAAATTGGCTTGAAACTCAAAGTTAAAAAATACAAGATCATGATATCCAGCCCCATCACTACCTGGCAAAATAACCAAATTTCCCACAGGGATGCATTGAGAACCAAAATACTTTAACCGAAATGCTGTTTCCCTTAGGAATGCATTGAAAATCAATTAATCCATTCTGGAAAAAAAAAATCAATAAACCAAGCCACTATTTTCTATGGATTTCCTTTTGTTATGCGATTTTTATGTATCCAAGATCACTGCAAACAGTGACTACAGCCATGAAATAAAAAGACACTTACTCCTTGGGAGGCAAGCAGTGGCAAATTTAGACAGCATAATAAAAATTAAAGACATCACGCTAACTACAAAAGTCTGTGTTGTTAAAGCAATGGTCTTCCAAATAGTAATGTATGGCTGAACAATAAGGAAGGATGGGCACAAAAGAACAAACACCTTTAAACTGTAGTGCTGAGATTTTTGAGAGTCCCTTGAATTGCAAGGAGATTAAATCAATTCTAAAGGGAATCAACCCTAACTGCTCTTTGGAAGGTGAGATACTAAGACTGAAGCTCAAATACTTTGGCCATCAAATGAGAAGAGAAGACTCACTGGAGAAGGCCCTGTTGCTAGGAAAGATTGGCGGCAAAAGGAGAAGGGGCAACAGAGGATGAGATGGCTAGACAGCATCACTGATGTGACAGGCATGGATCTAGGCGGACTCTGGAGGATGATGGATGACAGAGGAGTCTGGTGTGCTGTGGACCATGGGGTCACAAAGAGTCAGATTAAACTGTGCAACTGAACAACAACAACCATATTGATCTACCACGACATAGCTATTATCTCCTTTTATTTGTTTGTTTGTTTAAATAAATTGTATCTTGGTTTGATCTATTTCACATAGTTGTTATGAGACTGAAAGAATGAGAAATCATATTTAACCCATGAAAGCTAGGATTTTTAAAATTGTGATATAGAAATATATATATAATAACAGTACTGCTTTGGACCAATTTGCATCAAAAACTATTTCCAAATGGAACGTAAACAAAGACTGCTTCTACGGTAAATTCAGTTCAGTGTAAACATATGAAATAGATCTGGACAAAAATTGTTATACTAATGGGAACTGATTTGGCAGTGAATGACCAGGAAAGACACCCTGAGGTCATAGCAAACAGCTGAATGAAAACATTAGCTCTGTATGTAGTATCTATGAAAAAGCGTGAATTCCATTCAAATGAAGGGCTAGAAATGAACTATGAGTGTCATAATGCTTTTTACATAGATACAGATATATACAACACAGCCACACTTGAATAATTATGTTCATTTTTAGCCACTGGACATTAAAAGATATTCTGTAGAGCTAGGGAAGGTATATGGAAAGACAACCAAAATGATAAAGGAGCTGAATATCTTTCTTACAAAGTTTCTGTCTTCCTGTCTTAGAAAGGTAAATAAGGGAAGACACAATAACAGGTTTGGAAATTATTCATTAACAGCTGAGCAACATGGCCGGCTGGCTACAAAACGCTGCCTTCGCTGCCACCACTCTTACCGGGGCCAGACTTCTCCCTGGGAGGAATAGACAATGGCTGAGCGATGCGGCAGGCCAGCTACAAAACACTGTCTTTGCCGCCATCACTCTTACTGGGGCTGGACTTCTCCCTGGGAGGAATGGACCCCTGCCACTTAGCTGGCCTTGGGCCCATGGCCTCCTGGGGCTGGGGTGAAAAACCACGGACATTGCCAAGCGGCCGAACACCCTCCGCCCAGCTGGCCTCTGACTGAGATCCACCTGTGAGCGGGGCGGGAGGCTGCCATGCCACCTGGCGCCGGGAACATCACCATCACATGGAGCCCAGGCTCTCACCCCTGCCCAGGACATTAAAAAGTTGCGATGAGACATGACATTTGCTGCCACTGTCCCCGCTGAGATCCACCTGTGAGAGGGGTGGAAGGCCGCCATGGCACACGGCACCAAGAACATTACCATCACCTGGCACCCGGACACCCACCCCTGCCCAGGCGGTAGGACTTCACCACAGCCGCATTTGGACTTGTAATGGTTTATTTGTTTTTTCTTTCTTTCCTGTATTGTATATTGTACACTGTTGAATTGTTTATCGTATATTGAGGATTGTGCTCTGATAATATTTGGCTATTGTATTTTGATTGCATTGTAATATTGTATTGATGTGTATGTGTATTGATCTACTGTATAGTATTTACTGTACTTAATTGTTTTGTTATAATGTACTATATGCTATTGTATTTTGGTTTGCACTGTAATCTTGTTATTTGTGGATGCTGTGAGCCGCTCTGTCGGTTTTTACCGAGTAGAGCGGCATACAAGTAGTAGTAGTAGTAGTAGTAGTAGTAGTAGTAGAAGAAGAAGAAGAAGAAGAATTTAAAAAATGTTAGAGAATACACCAAACAACTAATGTCTATGTTGCGTTCTGTCCAAGAAACAAAAACAGAAACAGAAGATACATTGAGGCAGGGGTGGTCAACCTTTTTATGTAGCAAGCCTGACCACGCCTCCAGACAGCTGAGCAGGCCAGACCACGGCCAGTGGAAGCAAACACATTTACGCCTGTTGTAAATGCATCCACTTCCACGTTTATGACAGCCATGGGCATGTTTGCCCATGTGCGTTTTACGGCTGACGTAAATGCACCTGTTTCCACTTCCGGATGCAGTGGAGACAGCAGGAGCCTGGATGTAATAGTGATGAGGGCCAGGTTTGGCCCACAGGCCATAAGTTGGGAACCCCTGTCTTAAGAACTAACAGATGTATTTCAGCATGAGATCTCATGTATGTCAAGCCACTTCCTCAGCCCTGTAGCTGTTTGGTCTACGTCAGCCTTGGGACTGAAGAACTGAAGGGTAATCCATGAAAGATCACAGTGAAATAATCTGTTAGCCTTTAAAATGTCACAACTCGTTTATTGTTGTTATGCTTGTTCTTAACTTAGGCTCTTTGCAATCTGAAAAACAAAACATGTATAGATACAGTACTTTACTTGGAAAGCTGACTAACTATAGATAGGACCATGAGGGTTAACAATAAATTGATTTTGTTGTCCCATTTCAAGAATCTAAAAACAACCACACGCTAGAGCTTGTAAAAGTTGCTTTTTTTGGACTGTTAATTTCCAGAGTCTCCCAGCCAGTATAATTATTTTGGCTGGAGGCATGTGGGAGTTATTGTCCAAAAAAGTAACTTTTACAGAACCTTTACCAGTTCTGCTCTACATGACTATACAGTATTCAGAAAGAGTTTGAATATTTAAACTTTAAATAAAAGTCATTTGTACAATTTGTTTCTGGATGAAACTCCAGGTACAACAGTAACTCAGCCTTACTAGAATGATATTGAGATGACACTTGGGGAATAAAAGGTCAAGGAAACTGCACTGATCTCAATCCATTCCGGTTTCAGCAATGAGTGAACACTGACGTGAAGGTCAATCTATTCCCAAGGGATGTTGCTGTTTTGCAGTAATTCTCTCTCAAACATGAGAAGCCAAGCTTCTTCCCTACAAGTAGCACTCCAGACTAGAAATGAACAGTTGGCTTAATTCTAAAGTGCATTAAGTGACTTTGAGTACTCATAATGAGATGAAGCCTGATTAGGATACCTGAATATTTATTTTGGTCCTGGAAGAATCCGTTATAGTGAATAATATAGATGGGAAAGTAACCTAATTTCCTTTATCTGATAGCAGTCTCATTACCTATACTTACTTTATAGACATATGCTGAATAAACACGATTCTTATGTTCCCATTCCTACACAGATATGTTATATATATTTTAGTTTACATTTGCCAAACTCTAATAAGCTAAAGCAAACATCTCAAAAACTAAGTGACATCTAAAATGATTATCAAAGGTTTTTAAGATTAAGTGGGACTGCAAAATACAGGTTGTTTGGGATTTATAAAGTAAAGTAAAAGTAAACACACTTACATGCCACCCCATAGGACATAGCACTCTAGTTGGTTCACAAGTTTAGCATTTTGCCCCAAACATGCTAGTTACTCATGGTTTCAACTGATCTTTCCAATTACACTACTTAGAATTTACCGGGAGGGGTGCACTTTTCATGAGAAAGATTATTTGCCTGACCAAGGGAAGTAAATGCCAAATAATTCCCTGGTGGAGACCTCACCTCTAGTACAGTACATACGTGAACCTTGTCTTGACTTAGCCATTTTCTCTGACCCTCCATTCACCATCTTCAATGTAGAGAAAATACTACCTTCCTTTACAGTTTTTTTTTCATTTGGGCAGAAATAATCTACATAAATCAATTTGAATACTTTATATATATTTTTAAAGTGTTTAAGCTTTGGGAATTTCAGTAAAGACACAAGAGTAGAAATCTGAGAGGTAGGAACAATAACAGAAGCTGCCTTCTGCTCACAGGTTTAGTCTTACCTTGACACAGAAGCTGATGTTTCTTGAGAAAAAAATTTAGAGAGCAGCACACAATGCACTTTGTTCTCAGCACATATTGCTGCTATTACCTTCCAGGGCACAGCTGCTCAGTAACAATGCAGATTTCTGCCTGTCTCCACCACCCTTACAAAGTGTACCATCTTATAATATAGAGCATATCCAGCCTCCAGCTCCAATACACCCACATCTAAGAAGCCTAAACCAATTTAAACTGCATGTCTACTGCACAATAGTCTCCTGTCCAGATTCTAAAGACTAAAGAAATGTAATGTTGATGAAAGGCTAAGATCACATGGCCATTCCTGAACCAGCCTGACTTTTACCAGTTTCTTTTTTTCCATTTGGATGCATAAACAACTTTTCTGTCTCCTGAAACACATTGCTCTTCCTGGCCTGAGTGAAGGTCAGTCACTGGACATCATGAACTATTTGGAGAATGGTTTGCCTGTGGTTGAGACATTTTCCCATCCTAGGATCAGGGGAAAAGTGTTCACTGTCTAATTGTTCAGAGTAGCAAATATGTGCAAAAAGAGCAAACAAATAGGGCGGAGACAGACTGAAGTGGCAGATGTCTGCAGCTTCAGTTACACTGGAAAGGTTAACTGCACATTTGCCATAATCCAATTATATTTTGCATTTTCCATTTATGCTGGAAGAGTACCATACAATTGTACGATTTCCCATCTCTTAAACACACACACTCACTCACTCACTCACTCTCTCTCTCTCTCCCAGGAAAAGTCTTAATTAGCATTAAAGAATAGTTGTCATGTAGAATTGCTTACAACACATCAATGGTTGAATTTTTAAAGCTAAGATATTGCTAAATTTTACTAGTGAACTTAGGTCAGTCAATTTATAGTGCAACACTGCACATATGTGTAGATACATATTATTTGTGTGCACATGCACACACATGCAGGCATGCACGCATCCACCCACCCATATTTGTGTGTGCATGGGTGGAACAGGGAAGGATGATTCTTACATTGGTGCAGTAGGAAATGGAGGTAAGCAAACACTTTCTAGCAAACAGATCAATTGCTCCAGCCAGCTGAAACTGACAATTGCTCTGTCCCTGACCTTGCAGTTGGAAAAAAGATGGGCTCGTGAACTCATTTCCACATGACAATGCTCCTGCAAAGTGATTTGCTTGCAGATGAGAACAGCAGAGAGTGCTTCTCATTCCTGCCCTTCCAGGCTCTATTGAAAACAGCTCAGTGATGGCCTTTTGTGCTTCAAGTGTGTGAAAGACTCCACTGAAGATGTGTGCAATTAAACCCACTTTTTCGGCTGCTCTTTTGATGCACAAAGACCCTCTAGGCAGGTGTTCCCACAAACAAAGGGGAAGGAAAACCTAATATTTTACTGCAAAATAGACCCCACAGCCCCAACTCATCCATCCTAAAGGTAGGGTAAGGGGACTAGAAAGGAGAATGCACATTTTATCATAATTCTGACTCACAAGACTCATCCAGAGCTTCCAAAGATCCATATTAAAGAAGGAGATAGCACCTGTTAGTATGTGTGTTTTCCTTAGAAAACCATTTATTTTCATGACAAATGGGGAATGAATTCCAGAGATCTGCAATTGGGGTGGGGGGTTAGTGTGTAGGCTTAATGCTGACACAGCAGAACAGATAGGAACTTCAGTAATGCAATTTATTTTTTCCTAGCTCTCCCCACTCAGTTTCTATTATCAACAGCATTATTTATTACTAACAGACAAGCCTGGATTGTGGCTTGGTGAATAAAGGCCCAGTGAACAATGCACCCAGTTTGGGGGCAAAGCTTGATAATCGAGAATCTAAAGGGAAAAGAAAAAGATTAAACCAAGTTAAGGGTATGTTAGAACATGAGAATCCTATACAGACCCAAGGAAGTCTCATATCATTTTTAATATTTACAGCATGCATGAAGCTAGCACAGAAACATGCACAAGAGACCAAAGAGATGAGGAAAACATCCATATCTGCACATGTAGGTGATCTGTCATGATCCTTGTGGAAATAAAGGCATGGAGCTGCTTTAAAAGAGAAGCTCTCTAAGTAGGCTTGTTTGCCTCAGAGGTTTGCTATAAACTTCTCGGAGCAGCTGAATAAGCTGCAGGGACGTTCTTCTTGCCATCTGCTCCCTTCCCAGAACACCTCCTGCAAATCAAGAGTCAGTCTGCTGGTTTCTATTCCTGTTAACCTCTAATCACCCACAAGGCCCTTTCTTTGCTTTGCTCTTTATCTGCGCCAGCTAATGCGTGAAGTGGCCTTCGCTTCCCATCTGTTCCAGCATTAGTAGAGTTAAAGAACAATGCAGCTTGCCTGTTTCAAGCATTCACTTACACAGATGCCCTGGTATTAACTCAATTTCCCACTGTTTGCTACTATTATCCATACAGGATTTGGGATGTTTGTTTATTTGGAGGCCAAAAATTAGAACACTTCTATATTTGCTTGGTGCTTTCTAGACTCCATTCCAGTGACAAAAATCATCATCCCCATATCTGTCTGATCCAAATTATTAGAGGAGTACAGTACAGTCAAACCTCGCATAAAGAGCGTCTCGCTTAAAGAGCAACTTGCTTAAAGAGCAGAATTTTCTCTTAATGTTCGTTTCACTTAACAAATAAAACAAACCAAAAACTTGCTTAACAAATAAATCGGGATTCGCAATCCCCCCACAATTAGTCATTTACAATGGTGTTTCGCTTAAAGAGCAAACTTGCTTAAAGAGCAATCCTGTGGAACACATTATGCTCTTTAAGCGAGGCATAACTGTATATTCTAATAAAATGCCTGGGGTCTCTCTCTCTCTTTCCCCCAAGATAAGGCTTAGTGCATTAGCTAATTTATCTACCAAGTAGTTATTCCTTAGACAAATGGATTTTAATCCGCCTGTACCTGACTATCAGGTACCACTTGCACATGACATTTGAGAGATAAAAAAAAAAATGAAATTAAAATCACTCTGCTTGATTAAACCATTTGACTACACCAGCAATGGAAACTGCATTTATATACTGTATTTGTCTTTAAGTAGACAAGGCAGATGACAAGAAAAGAAAGTACTGTACGTTAAAGTATAGAGTGAATCTCCATAAGATACACAGAAAGTAACCAAGAACGGTAGCTCAACTAGATATGTTTCATTCTGATATTATTTAAATTCCTTATGCACATTGGCCTCTAATGTAAAGATACATTGAATAACTATTCTAAACTAGATAATAACCTTGCAAACCACATCCACATCATCTTCAGATGGCATGTAATGTCTCCATCAATCTCTATTCTCTGCAACCTGCTCCATGTTCTCCCAGGCTCCCAGCCACAGCAGATTCTCTCTTACTCCATCCATCCATCCATCCATCCATCCATCCATCCATCCATCCATCAGTATTCTTACTGTTCTCCTGTCTGATGAAACCATATCCAACACTATCTTCAGCCACTGCTTCTCCTTCGTTCTCACATGTCCCACCCATTCAAGTTTCTACTTTTCCTTTGTTCAAAAATGTTAAGCAGCTTTTAGAGTTGTTTCAAATATTATGGTGTTTTCTCCATTCCCTAGTACAGTGATGGGGAACCTTGGTACACAAGCTGTTCTTCAACTTAAATTCCCAGAAACCCTGACTAGCAGGAGTGTTGACTTGAGCTTCTGTTATTTGAAGTCCAAGAACAGCTGGAGAGCCAAGGTTCGTCATCACTCCCTAGCAGATGAAATTTGGACTGCTCCATATATTTACTTGAGTACAGTAATACCTCGGATAACGTTTGCATCAGATAACGCTAAAACCGCATAACGTTAAGCAAGCTGGAAAAAATTGCATCACATAATGTTAAAATCCTATGGGATGCATTGGATAACGTTCACTAAAGTCTGGACCAGTTACAATGTATCTCTATGGAGTTTTAACGTTATGCGATGCATCCCATACAATTTTAACATTATCTGGTGCATACATTAAAAATCAGATGACACTAAGACTTGTGGAACCAAGTTTTAGTGTTATCCAAGGTTTTACTATACTGTACTTCCTTCTCAAAAACAAGTAGCTGAGTAAAGTCTTGCTTCTGAGTTACCCAAGTTTGGCAGCCATAAAACATTACAGGTACAGTATTATGAACGTTTTATACAAACTGAGAAGAAGAAGAAGAAGAAGAAGAAGAACAACAACAACAACAACAACAACAACAACCAAAGAACACAAGAAAAGGAAAGGCAAGAAGATTTAGCCAGGGCCCCCACCTTCCTGGCTCCAGAGTCTTGGAGACACACTGTTGCCCCACCCTTGTACCTGCTCCAACTTGAGACACCAATTCACTAGAGGGCATTTATGCTAGTCTGCTGCCAGGCCCTCTCTTCTGCAGTTCTTGAGGGAACGTTCCAAAGGACACCAATGACAAGAGGGACAATGCCTCTGTGACACTGGAAAAATTGAAACCACAGAACAAGTTCTCTGCAGCTGCCCTTTTTATAGAGACATCCAGAACAAGTTCATATCTGCACTGCTCTGCAAGTATCCTGGCCAGACAAATAGCACATACACCCACTAGCTGCGATCTGATGAAACACCTACCTTCATCCACAACCCTGCCAAGTTCTGTGCCGCAGCATGTAAGATCAGAAGAACAATCCTGGCAGGACATCCAGCCAAATAAACTACAGTAATACCTTGGATAACATTTGCATCAGATAATGCGAAAACCGTGTAATGTTAAGTAATCTGGGGGGAAGGGGGGAATTGCATTGCATAACATTAAAATCCTATGGGATGCATCGGATAACGTTCGCTAAAGCATGTGCTAGTTATAATGTATCTCTATGGAATTTTAACGTTATCCGATGCATTCCATAGGATTTTAACGTTATCCGATGCATGCATGCATCGGATAACATTAAAAATCGGATAACACTAAGACTTGTGGAACCAAGTTTTAGCATTATCTGAGGTTTGCTGTACTAGCACCACAGCATATGTTTAGTAATAGCTGTAACACCATTGATTTATATAATAATTTTACTACTCCTTAACTGTGCAGAAATGCTCCTTTTTAACCACCTTCTTGATATATTTTAAGTACCCCCATTTTAACTTCTATTCCCTTTGCTGTTCTATGTTGGTCTTTGACCGTAATAAATATTTGATTTAAATTATTTTACTCATTTGTACTTTTTATTGCCATCTGCCAGTTGATAGGTGTATTGCTGATATCTTGCTATAACTGTACACTCATTCTTCTCATGGCTGCCTGGAAGTGCAAGTTTTGCTGCCACCAATCCCAGGGCCTGCATTATCATTTTCAGATCATCTTGTGTATATGATATTATAACAATATCATCTGCATGGGCCAAATATGTTATACAGTAATACCTCAGATAACGCTAAGACTTGGTTCCACAAGTCTTTGTGTTATCCGATCTTTAGTGTTATCCGATCCATGTTAAAATCCTATGGGATGGATCGGATATCGTTAAAGCTCCATAGAGATACATTGTAACCGCACAGGCTTTTGCGGTTGTTATCCGATCCATCCCATAGGACCTTAACGTTATTCGATGCAATTCTCCCCCCCCCCCGATTACATAACGTTATGCAATTTTAGCGTTATCCGAGGGTAAACGTTATCCGAGGTATTACTGTACTTTTATTGCCAAGTTGGATACATTGGAATTCCTGGTTATCAAACTCTCTCATGATCTTTTCATGGGCCATGTAAAACAATATCAGTGATGATCCATCCCCTATATTCTAAACCTGGATACAGTAAAACCTCGCATAAAGAACGCCTCAGTTAGAGACTAACTCACTTAAAGAACAGAATTTTCTCCAAATGGTCACCTCATAGAACAACTAAAAACTTGCTTAACAACTAAATTGGGGTTTGCAATCCCCCACCAGAAGCCACGATCGGTCACTTACCATGGCAGAGGAGGAGGCGCATTCCCCAAGTGTTTCACTTAAAGAGCAACTCACTTAAAGAGCAACTCACTTAAAGAGCAATCCCATGGAATGCATTATGCTCTTTAAGCGAGGAACCACTGTAATAGTCTTGCAAACCCAAGCTGTATACTGTATTATTAAATGAAACCAAATCATCAGCAGTTTCCCATTAAGGAGAAATTGTTTAGCTCTACCAGTTTAAGAGTACTGTACTGTATGTGTATACAATAGATAGGTAGATAGATAGAGAGAGAGAGAGAGCATGAAAGCAATTCCACATACAGTATACACATTGTTTACAAGTTGACATGAACTGTTCTTTCAAACTCGCACTTTATGCACATGAATACACCCAAGTCAGTTATTATTAAATCTAAAACCGGATTACTTGGAATAAAAAAAGTATACACATTGTTTAATGACACCCTTCATACTGTACACTGTTCCACAATACTCTGTTTCCCCGAAAATAGGACCTCCTCATATAGTAAGGCATCTCCCTATTTTTCCTCACCTCGGAAATATAAGCCCCCCCCCCAAAAAAAATAAGGCACTCACCTAAATCTTGCCCTGGCTATCTGCTGTATCAGCAATAAATGTGTACTGTATTCTTCGTCATGGAAAAATAAGACATCCCCTGAAAATAAGACTTTGTGCATATTTTGTAGTTTTTAAAAATATAAGACAGTGTCTTATTTTCGGGGACACACGGTAGTAAGTACTGTACTTCAAATTGTTTGCTGACATTTCCAATGCTGAAACATATTATTTTACAGCACCATATAACACAATCGCTGAAATCCTGCTGTACAATTCTATACTGTGTAAGGCTTATGATGTCATCAGTCATGCCTACTTTTCAGAATTATTTTAAGCAAGGCAGTGATTTTCAGACATAAAATCCTTCCTCCTGTTTTGTCGCCTGCAAAGGCTTCCACAGAATGAAGAGAACTCTCCAAACCTTCAAGGAGGAGGGAGGGGGAGGAAACTTTTTCTTTCCAAAAAGCGGCAGCACCTTATGATATCATCAGTCTTACACAACATAAAGCTATGCAAGAGGATTTCTACCACTATGTCTTTTATCACTGAAAGTGAACTTACTAAATTTGGTGCCCTCCTGATATTACAAACCTCAACACTTCCTGGCAGAGGAAAACCAGGGCCAAACTGTCAGGGATGATGAAAGTTCAAGTCTAGCAACATTTAGGGGGATCTGTACTAAAGGAGTAAAATTCTAAGAAACAGTTCTGCATGCAATATACGAACTAGTGCCAAAACTGGTATTGAGTACTCTGAATAAAACTGAGTAAGATTTTCTGAAAAATTTAAACCTTAGGAATTAGAAAGTAGTTACCAAATTAGCAAATATCACTATCTCAGTACTTTTATAGTACAGTACTGCATTTAGTACTCAGTTCATAGATCCATTTCTAACAAACCACTACTTGAATAGTATAGATATTTTATTTGACCCTACATCATAAAATGTGAGTTACAGTAATCAACTGTACACATCACCACCACCAGGAAACTCCCTTTTAACAAGCTCACACAGAAAAGCAATAATATGGAAACTAAACTAATATTTATATCCTATTTTCTTCTTCCCCACAACATGGACCTTAATGGTGCAACAGGAATTTCAGATCTAGATCTAGAAGATGTATCTTTCAGATACAAAAATAACAAAAATATAGTTTTAATAGTAGCATTCATAGTACAGTAATACCTCGGATAACGTTTACCTTGGATAACGCTAAAATCGTATAATGTTAAGTAATCTGGGGAGGAGAATTGGATCAAATAACGTTAAGGTCCTATGGGATGGATCGGATAACAACCGCTAAAGCCTGTGCGGTTACAATGTATCTCTGTGGAGCTTTAACGTTATCCGATCCATCCCATAGGATTTTAACATGCATCGGATAACACTAAAAATCGGATAACACCAAGACTTGTGGAACCAAGTCTTAGCGTTATCCGAGGTATTACTGTACTATTACTGTATAAAATTGCTAGTCCTTAAAGTGCCACAGGATTCTCAGGTGTTTTTGCTGCAACACACTAACCCTATAAGGGTGCAGTCATATCCATATTTACCTGTCAATAATTCCTACTGTTTAACTTTGCTTAAGGTACTGCAGACAAAGGCGTGGAATTTTAGGTCTCCCTCAGCTATTCCAAGGATGTTTTGAGGTAATTTCTACCTACCATCAGCATCCTTACTTGAATAAAAATTGAATTATGTCTGCTTAATTGTATTGCTAGTCATGGCCCCCTTTTTCCCATTGTCTCAGTCTGTGATCTCTTCAGCACAAAAACAAAACCCCACTAGGTAAAGGTAAAGGTAAAGGTCGCCCTTGTTCGAAAGCCAGTTGTATCCAATGCTAAGGTTCAGTACTCATCTCTGTTTATAGCCAAAAGAGCCAGTGGTGACTGTATTTGCAGACATTTCCATGGACACGTGGCAGATATGACTAAATACCAGAGTGTACGGAATGCTGTTTAGCTTCCCACCAAAGTAGTACCTATTTATCTACTTGCAATTTCTTGCTTTTGAATTGCTAGGTTGGCAGAAACTGGGAGAGAGACAGGAGCTTACTGCGTCATGAAGCACTTGGGCTCAAACTGATGACCTGTCGACCTTCCAGTCGTTAAGTGCAGTGTCTTAACCACTAAGCCACCGCAGTCCCTTAAAACCCCGCAACCGTAAGTTTAATTCAGGAAATAACTTTTATTACCGTATATACATTGCTATTCCCACTGTTGATCTGCTTTTTAGTGAGTCAATGTCCCTACTGTGTCTGCCGCTTTTCTAAGGCTTTTGTTCTGGTTTGGTTTGCCCAGACTCTAGGCAACAAAATAAGCTTACCGACTGCCTCTAGCTAGAGCAGCCTCTTGGTGACAAATAAGAGGCTTTGTCTCCATATGCATATAGCTAGACATGCATGTGGAAAACAATCTAGTATTAACACTACTATTAAGCAAATATCTCTCAAATGATTAAACTGAATTTAACCTGGCTGACTAGAGAGATTTCTAATAATCTAGAAAGATGAGAATCACTTAAACTTTATATTTGGGGTAAAGTTAATACAATCAAGATTAATATTTTGCCATGAATAATATATGTGCTTCATGGTACTGTATTTCTTTGTATATTCCTGAAGTATATTTTTAAAAGACCAATGGAATATTTCAGAAATTTGTTTGGAATAGCTCTCCACTTCACTTCTCCTTTAAAAAGGTGGTTTTAATTTCCCAGGTATTAGTTTGTACCTCAAGGCATATCTTTCAGCACATGTAAAGGATTGGTAAGTGTTTCTGTGAATACTCCACTTTTGGTGATTTTAGAGTTGGCCTATCCAGCACCTCTTTACAGATAGTTTATTTTTGGATTCAAAATACTGTACAGTCAAAAGGAAGGAGTTATACCTCCTTTAATTTTACCAACTAGTTACTAGAGAGACATGATATATATTGGTTTGTCAACACAATCTATGTTAAAATACCTTTGGGGGGGAGAGAATTCTAATCTTAAAATAGAGAGGAAGCATTTTTTTTTTGGAAGAAGTGGGTGAAATGTAGTGTATATACTGTATTACATATTAGTTAATAGGTTCAGGCTATAAATTTCTAATATTCTTCACTTTACAAGCTAAATATCATATACAGTAGTACCTCGCTTAAAGAGCATAATGCGTTCCACAGGATTGCTTTTTAAGCGAGTTTGCTCTAAGTGAAACACCATTGTAAATGACCAATTGTGTGGGGGGGGGGGAATTGCGAACCGCAATTTATTTGTTAAGCAAGTTTTTGGTTGGTTTTATTTTTTTAAGCGAAGTGAACATTCAGAGAAAATTCTGCTCTTTAAGTGAGTTACTCTTTAAGCGAGGCACTCTTTATGCGAGGTTTGACTGTACTGTATCTGCAGGCACAGAATAGCAGTATCTCCAGCTTCAGCTGGTGTCAATCTTTGGTCTATATGCACTGAGTACTTCAGAATCTCCTAAATTGTTGAAGGAATTGGATCTGTTCAGAAACTGAGTTTATAAATGTTTAATAGATCTTTATAAGTTAGAAGTCCATGTAATGGAGAACTAGAAGGTAATATCCAATCTAAATCAGTGATGCCCAAGCTTCTGGAACCTGAGGGCCACAGTACATTGTCTAATGTCTAAAGAAGGCCACATTTTAACTCAAAATGTAACAGAATTATTAATTTACTAATTTAGAATACAGTATAAGTAAACATTCAGAGGTCAATGAAGAAATAACTTCTGCTGCTGTAGTGCCTTTCAAACTTTGCAGATCACAGAAATATTGGACCATATGCACAAGCTAGGAAGATTTTTTTTTAAAATGAATAATGAATCTGATCTACTAGATGGCAAAATTGCAATCCTACATACAGTAAAACCCCTACTTACGTAAAAAGTCTGTTCTGTAGGCTTTTATGTAAATCAGTTTTTTACTTAACTTAAAGAAAACCCATAGAAAAAATGAATGAAATGCATGACAAGATTGGAGGGGGCGGCAGAGGAAAGGCAAAACCAAACAGGGCAACAAGCCAGAGCAACCAGATCTCATTGAGGAAAGAGGAATGTTTTTACCTAAGAAACAACCTCACTAGTAACCTTGGAAGCCACTTGGAGGAGCTTTGATGGGTGGAGCATCTAGAAATGTTCTGTACATACAACACTTTCTCTCCTTTTTACAAAAATATATGTCTACTGTACCCAGCCATACTGCTACTTTATCTTCCTTTACCCACACGCACCCTTCAACAAGGTACTGAATAGAGAGGAAGAGAAATAATAATTTCATGTCAGAAGTTATTTTGAGTTGAAAGGATTTTTGCTGGATAAACTCTGCTCAGGGGACACCCAAATGAGGCTCCTTTCATGTCCCCAAGATCTTTTCCCATTAAGAGAAAATGCTTTGATGGAATAGCAGTAAATAAGAAGGTTGGAGTGTCATGCACAATGGTGGGCAAGAGCTGGTTCACCCCAGTCCGCGTGGACCAGTTGTAACAATTCTGGGTGGTCTCTGGGGGGGGGGGGGAGAGCAACTTTTCCAGGTGACCACCCACGGTTGATACTTTTTTTTTTTGAGGCGACCGGTTCAGCCTGCACAAAATGGCTGCCTGGTCAGTGCGCACGCGTGTTAAGATACCAACTGACACATGCACACCTCCAGTATTGAGCACACATGTGTCAATTGATATCTTAAAACTCATGTGCATGAGACCAAGCAGCCATTTTGTGCTTGGAGCGCACATGCGTCAGGTGGGCGGAGAGGCGGAGGAACCAGAGGCGGCTGTTGAGGCCCTCAGGGGCCTCCTCAGAGGTGCGGCGGGGCTGATGCCCTTGCTTGAGTTGCACCACCCCATGTGCCGCCCCGCCACCTCATGCTGCTGCCTCACACCACCCCCTCGCACCACACCACTGCACTGCCGTGTTGCTGTGCCCTACACCACCAAGCTGGGAGGAGGAGGAGGAGGAGAAAATGCAGCTGGACCCAGCATAATTGCGCCGCCACTCTCCAGCATCAGCCCGAGTGAGTGTCCTGCTGCCTGCTCCCCAGGGTAAGTGGCTTGCCTTTGGATGTGAGGTAGTTGGGTGTATTTTAATGTGTATTTTATATGTATTTTAATGTATATTTTATGTGTATTTTATATGTATTTTAATGTGTATTCAATGTGTATTTCATATGTATTTTGTTGTGTATTTTAATACGTGTTTAATTTGCATTTAATGTGTATTTTAATGTGAGATGTTATAGATGAAGTCCACTGGCTCTTTGGCTATAAACAGAGATGAGCACTGAACCCTAGAGTTGGTAACGACTGGCTTTCGAGCAAGGGCAACCTTTACCTAATAACAGAAGATCCCTGATTTGTATTCATATTTGGCATCAGGTTTTGTCCCTGCAAGTGGTTCAAGATCTCCCTTGCTCAAAAGCCAGTCATATCTGACTCTAGGGCTCATTGCTCATCTCCATTTACAATCAAAGAGCCAGTGCTGCCTATGTTTGCAGATGTATGCATGGCTATATGGCAGGCATGACTAGATCGCCCATGACATTGGCGCCACCCACGACATTGGCTCCACCCATGATGTTGGCTCCACCCACTGTGTGGTAGTAAAAGTTTTGGCTGCCCATCACTGGCCATACAGAAAAATAAACTCAGAAGCTCCAGGTTGAAGACCCCCTAATCTAAACAATATTAGAGTTGTAAAATGTTCCTTAGACTTGAAATTGATCCAAAAAATAGTATTTAGAGAGTTTACAGTACTGTACTGTACTGTACTGTTCACAATGGTTGTTTAGGAAGACACTGTCAAACTCTGACAGACATTGGAGAAGCAATGCTGGAAATGCATTCTTGAGACATACGATCTAGGCTTGTCCAGCAATTCATTCATTTTGATTTGAAGTTATCACTTGTACTGATGTATGGGGTGGCCCGTAAGTCCCTACCTGGTCCATAAGTCCCTAGCCGTCCTCTCTATGGGCACACACACCACCACCCTGCCCAACAGTCCAATGAGAGCACTTCCTCCCTCCTCCCAGCACAGTTCACCCCGCCCCTCTGCCCAGCAGCCCAATGGGAGCGCTTTCCCCCCCACACACCCCCAGCAGAGCCCTACTCTCTTTGTGGCCAGGTAGGGACTTATAGGCCACCATGTAGTATGGGGGAAACGTTGATATTTGCAGCTTTTCAAAAAAGCAGGCAATGAAACTGGACTTCACCTTATGATAGGAAAAAGACTCAAACTTTATTCTTTGAAGGATAAACATCGACCATCAGCTGCAATCTGTCAGAGGATCTGTTAACACTAACTACATTTTACATCATACAAATACTAGTTTCATTAAGACATTTACTTAGACAGCAGGAATGCCTGCATTAATTTAAATATGTAACCTGAGATGCATATTTTGATGGTTAAAACTATATTCATAATGCAAAAAAATTTAATAGTGGCTGTAATACGTTATTGTATTTATTGTTCTTTTTTATTGTTATTTTGTTTTTTCCTTAAGTTCAATTTATTTTTGTTTCTTAGGAAAAAACTAACAAAACATGCTGTATTTTTAAAAAAATCCACAGCCTTCCTTGTTACAATCACAATGCCGCAATCCAAGAATTCCTTCCATCATTCCACCTTAATGATACTACTAAGCAGACATTAGATGTTTTATTGCCACCACTCAAAATACACTGGGAATTTCACAGGTGCAATCCTATTCAGCTCCACAAAGATACTGATGGTAAATCAGATGTAACTATAAAATTGTACAGCCTGGCTCTGAACTCTCATGTTACTTCTACAGCCAAGCTGTCTAGACTTTAACATACAGGTGCCCATTATTTAGCAATAATGAAGTTATTTTGGCTCAACTAATGGGGGCTGTTCAACGCAGATAATGTGCCAGGAGGTATAGGATTTCAAGGAAAAATACTTGGTATTAAAAGCAAAATAAGAACTCGGGGGTGCTGGGAAACCAACCAAACAGCAAGGGAGCACTGCTATAAAATCAGTAATAAGTACAGTAATACCTCAGATAACACTAAGACTTGGTTCCACAAGTCTTAGTGTTATCCGATTTTTAGTGTTATCCAATGCATGTTAAAATCCTATGGGATGTATCGGATAACGTTAAAGCACCATAGAGATACATTGTAACTGCACAGGCTTTAGCGGTTGTTATCCGAGCCATCCCATAGGACCTTAACGTTATTCGATCCAATTCTCCTCCCCAGATTATGTGATTTTAGCGATATCCGAGTTAAACGTTATCCGAGGTATTACTGTATTTAAATAAGCAACAATATAGATCAGAAACATACAAAACACACCAAAAAGCATCATTTAAAAACAATACTACTGAAATAGTAGAAAACGTTTGTTTTCCAAAACAATTATACCATAAAAAAGCCAGGAGATGCAAAATGATAGCCACACTGGTTGGTGATAATGTAAGTCATAATACAACAGATATGGAGTAAATTGGGGAAGACTGGAGTAAAAGTAGCTTATGATAACCCTATAACTATGCCCTTTTGCCCTACGTGAGTTTATTTCTTTTCTTTCTATTGCCACCCCCTTGCTGAAACAACTCTGGGCGGCTCACAATCATGATAAACATCCAAATATAAAACATTCCCTAAACCAGGGGCTCCCAAACTACGGCCCGCAGGCCCAATTAGGCCCGTGCATATCATTAATGCAGCCCATGGTGAGTACCAAGGCTCACTGCTGACTGCCCCTCCACCTGACCCCACTGTCTGATGTCAGCAGTGGCGATGGCAGTGATGGCGCTCGGTCCCATCCCTCTGCAGCCTTTGCCAAAGCCGATTGCCACGTTGGGGAAATTTTTGGAGCCTCCTCTGTTTCAAAATCTACGGTGCTACCGTGTTTCCCCGAATATAAGACACTGTCTTATATTTTTAAAAACTCCAAAATATGCACAAGGTCTTATTTTCAGGGGATGTCTTATTTTTCCATGATGAAGAATACAGTACACATTTATTGCTGATACAGCGGATTGCCAGGGCAAGATTTAGGTGAGTGCCTTATTTTCAGGAGGGGCCTTATATTACCGAGATGGGGGAAAATAGGGGGGTGCCTTACTATATGAGGAGGTCCTATTTTCGGGAAAACAGGGTAGGAGAGCTCCCTGGTGCACCCAGGATGACATCACTGCAGTGCGCCAGGTTTACCCTTCCAGAGCCACAGATTTTGAAACAGAGGAGGCTCCGAAAATTTCCCCAACGTGGCAATCGGCTTTGGCAAAGGCTGCAGAGGGGATGGGACTGAGCTAAGAAGCTGCTCGGAGCAGCCAGGACAAAGCGTGATCGCCACCGCTGACATCAAAACTGTCAGCAGCGGCAGCAACCCACCTCTGGCCCCCGCAGCTGTGTGTCGGGGCAGGACTGGCCTGTGGGAAAAAAAGTTTGGGCACCACTGCATTCCATGTTTTAAAAGAAAACCCATTAAAATACCCTCCCAACAACCCCCGTAAGTTAAAACTTAAGCTAAAAACCCAGATGACCATCATATAAGCCACCAAGGGGGGACGCCCCATCGGCAGCACCCCGCACCTACTGTGCCAGCCAGGTTTTTAAACCTTTTCTAAAAGTCAGCAACTCTGTCTGGAGAAGCAGCTCTGTCGGCAGGAGGTTCCATAGGGCTGGAGCAGATACCAAAAAGGCCCTCCTTCTAGTGCTAGAGAGGGGCCCTAACCCACAACCACTCAGTCTTGCTAGGATTCAGTTGTAGCCTGTTGTCCCCCATCCAGACCCTTACAGCCTCCAGACACCTGGATAGGACACAACTGCACCACTCAAAATACACTGGGTTGGTGAAGGATTGTAAGAATCCTAATTAAAAATAATTAGGAAATCTAATCCTTCATCTCAGGATATAATATGAATGCCTTTTTTAAAAAAAATTCTGCAATGCACTAGAAGCCTACCATTTGAGTTGCACCTGCCAAAATGGCTAAATCTTGTCTGAAAATTATGCACTTTGCTTGGATTATCCCTGCTCCCTCACTACTTATGGGCAATCTTCTTTGATGATCTTATACATGTTCTGGGCTCTACCTTGGCATTTTGCCCTAATAAGATTTAACCAGCTCACCAGTATCTCCTCAGTGAACAGAAATATATATTGTCATGCGCAACCTCACCCCCTCTTAACGCATTTTAACTATTTTTGAGGCCTCTGGTTAAAAGGTAGAAGTACAGTACTGTATTCTTCTCTATAGGTAGCTACATGTAGAGTAGCCTGTACCAGGAAGCAAGAGACAGAATTTGCTCTACTTCCAGCTGAATCAGAGACCACTCTTTGCTCATTCCTCCCTAAAAGAAACTGGCCAAAACAAGCTTTCAAAGCAGGCAGACAGTAATCTATGTTAATCAAGCAGCAACTTCTTAATCAAGCCTAACTTAATCCTTTCCCCAAAGTGAAAAGGAAGGATACTGCAAAGAGGACATCAGCCTCTTTGTAAAATAATTTGTTAGTCAGAAACTTTTATATCTATGGAAAAATGGTGGAATTTAATTTCCTCTCATAAATAGAAGACGACTCAATGTGACCAGACTACTAAAAACTGTCACCACTCTTCAGATGGAGACATTTTGCAGACTGTTTCACTAACATTCAGACTCATGATTAAAACTATGCTGGAAAACATTGCTATGCAATACACAGACTACATTTCAGTCATCTTCATTTGCTGTTGGTGCACTGCAAACATATCAAATAATGACAAGATCTATCAACAGGATGAATAATGCTACAAGGAGGGAAAATGCAGAGGTATAACAAAGAAAAAAGGACACTTGTCCTCCACAAATCTCATAAATATAAATGCTCGGGGAAAGGATGGTTACAAACAAATCAAACATCTAAAGAGAAAGGGTCACCTTGCTTATAAGGTACAGTATACATTTAAGAGCATAGAAAGACTCATCTTATTTCTTGGCTGTCCAATTTTATATGTTCTCCCTGTGTAGAAACTAGCTTTAGCAAAATAAAGATAAAGAAGAGGGTTCTGTACACCTACGTAAAGGTTTTTTGTCCATTCTGACTCTAAATTGCACAAAGATTTCAGCACAGGGGGTCCAATGAATGATTAAAGAAAGAGGCACACTCCCCCACTGATAAACTAATGGGATGTGAATTGTAACATATTACTCCCTCTACTGTGAAACAGGAGGACATCACTGTGGGAGTAGGAGCTCCAGATGTTGAGTTCCATTCTTAATTCCATATACATATTCTCTAGATCTAGACCAGTGGCTCCCAATGTGGGCTTCAATTCTCAGAAGCCTAAGTCAGTACATTGGCTGATCAGTGCTTTGGGGAATTGACAGGATTCTGGGAATTGATGCCCAAAAACCAAAGGCTGGGAAAGACTAGTCTAGACAAATTCAGGAAGGATGTTGTTTGTCTGGTTTGCACATACTACTCACCAAGGATGAGCAGTTAGTGGTAATGTTCTATTGATAGATTTCTTGGTGATCTACAAGTTAATGATGTGTCCCCCTACTGGTTATTGTTTAGAGTCGCAGCATAAAAATGCTTCTTCTACCATTTTAAAGAAGAGAAGTAAGTCTAGGTAACCAGGAGAGAATTTTCACATAGTTGGACTATGAGCTCCATTTGGCTCCAACACACAAATCCATGTTAACTAGTGGCAATTTGCCACTGTAATTAGACAGATAAGCAAACAATAGAAATCCGTCCAAAATCCAGAAAGTAAATTTCAACTAAATGTTGGGAAAGAGAAGGAAATTACAACCCCTCGTCACTTCTGATGGTGAGGGATCTGCTCTCCAGACATATGTTTACATACTTTAGCCACAATAAGAACTACTGTATATTGCGAGTGCAGTGACAAAATTATTAATAACTGTGTGTTGTTAAGTCAATTCTGACTGATAATGATCCTTTTGAGGATTTTCTGGAGAGAGAATATTCAGAAATGGTTTCCCATTCCCTTCTTCTCAGGGCACTCTGGAACTGTGCAGCTTGCTCAAGATCACACAGGCTGGCTTTACTCCTCAATGGGAAGAGTGGGAAATCGAACTCCCATCCTCTGACTCCGCAGCTATCTACCAGCTGGCCCTCTCTCTGGTAACCTCCCTTAACCAAAGCATCCAAAGGGCAGGCTGGCCGGCAATAAAAACTTTACAGCTGCTTATCAACCACAAGGAGGTTTAATTGGGTAGCGTGTTCAAAGGCTTGTGTGTGAAATGCAATGCTTCTCTTACCCTTTTAGTCCAATGAAGACATGTTGTTCAAGAAAATGATGAAGATTTATTGATCAGGTTCATAAAGCATAAAAGTCAGTAGCATAAGTCAGTCCAATACAGTCCACAGGTAATCTAGGTAACCATTTTTAAGGAGCAAAAATGCATAGCTCCTAGGCTAAGGATGTTAGCCCATAGAGATCCCGAAACAAAAACACTCAAATCAAAACAGGTCTTAATCCATGGAGAGCCAGAAACGAACTCTCCAGTTTCTCCCTAACATGGAGAATTTTCAGTCAGGTGGTTTAGCTTTAGCCAATCAGGTAACAGAGAACAACAGAGAATAACTTTCTCAAAACAACTTTCTCAAAAATGCTCTGGCATTTAGACATAACATTGGATCTCAGCTAGCTTAGAGAGATAACACGGGTACACTGGCTGAAACATGGTTGAAAAACATGCTGTCCGAGAGACAGAGAGAAGACAAAGGATTTCTATGAGGCCAATTTGAAACTACTACCTCACCAAGTTTTGAGAACATTAGGAAAAAGATGTCGTTTTCTGACACTCTTTATCTCAGGTTTCTCTAACTTGATGCTCTTTTGCAAGTACAGTACCAGACTACAATCTCCATCACTGCTACAGATTATGGGGATTGTAATCCAACATATCAAGAGGGCATCAGATTTGGGGAAATTGCTATAACTTCAATCCTGCTATACACAACATACCGTTTCACATTTTCCATTAATTGGTACCGAAGCACAATCTTGCACTCTGTCTATAAAAAAAATCCTTGCCCCTGTGGAATCACTACTAAATGTGTGCCCTGCACAGTTGAACAAAATGTTTGTTAAAACACTATGTTGAGAAAGCCATGTTTACCTTGAATTAATAACTGTTTCAATGCCTTATTTCTTGTCTTGAAGTAATAGAGAGCTCTCTTAAATAGAGAACAATTTTCCTTGCCATTTCATGATTGACTTTGCATGTGTCTGCAGAAACCGTAAGAGCTGAGCAAGACAAGTCTGGTTTATAATGCCCAAATACAAACCCCTTAAAGGGGGAAAGATGAAACCTATTTCCTAAACAAAGTCCAGCGTCTAAATAAAGTCTAAACCAATTTCTGACTCAAGTAGAAATAAATGAACTGCACTTTCCAGTCAGGTAACTGTATTAGCCTATTGCAGCAAAACAACAAATTTTGTAGGACCTCATTATGGTATTAGCTTTTACAGACTAGAGTCCACTTCACAAGATACACTAAAGCTTTCCCTGCTGCAGCCATGGAATGGGACAATTCTAAATGGGGGGAGGGGGATACAGACATCAACAACTGTGGCATCAACAGTGATTATTCATAAAACAGTTCTTTCTAATGACAGAAACATTCTGATACATTTAAAAACATAACATCTTTATCTTTTCTCACACACAAACTTTTCTCCACTTATATCCTGACATTCAAACAAGGTTGTGACCCAACCCTTACAGTAAGTTTCTTGTGTTTCAGAGAAGAGCTTATTTTCACCTCATGGACTTGGTCTGTCAAATATACTTTGCATAGTCAACAGCACAGCTCTAACGCTCAAGGCACAGTGTACACTTCCAATGCAGTGGAAACCTGCTCAGTTGTATTTCAAGTTGATGCTTAACTCTCACAGCATTATCACATTCTGTAGTATTGCACTTAATTTTACCCGTACTTGGCTGCTAGATGGGCAATGCAGATATTGTACAAGCATTGCTCTATTGTGTGCTGGCAAGCTAGAGAAGAGAAGGCACAGTTCCAAGTAATTAAATTGCTCATTTGGAGGCATCTTTTAAAGGCAGAACAGGATGCTGGACATTCAGCAGGTTTCAACTGACATTTTCTATGCTAGTGATATTTTAAAATTCTCCATTATCCAAGAGACAAAAGTGTGAAGCTGAAGACCTTGTACTTTTGCCTAATACAGACCTCAAATTCAAGGCACAGGGGCTTATGTTTCCCTTTCAAAGGACCCAGTACCTTCCCTCCCCCTTCTCTACCACCCAACGGCTGCTGCCACGTGCCTCACACAATGAGCCTCTCGACTGCTTCAGCAAAGACTGTCCTGCAGGAATGCTGGCTTGCTTTCCAGAGGCACTTTGGAACCATCCTTGTGGCTTCAGAAGGGCAGCCAACCCTAGGCGCTTAGCCAAAGTCCAAAATTACAAGACATAATTTAGGCAGAATGGAGTGCTTGGCTCAACATCCTGAGCAATCAAGGGCAAAGAAATTACCATCTTTATGCCATTGGAGAGATTACCTTTTGAGGAGGATGTAACCTCCTAGTACTCCATTAGATTCTCTAGCTTTGTTCTACATACCAAGCTATAATGCTCCGAAAATCGAAACAGCACTTGTTAATGTGGAAGGTAAGCCAGCCAAATCCCTCCAACTCAAGCCATCTTTGCAAAACAAGTCAACAAGATTAAATTTGCAAGAATCTGAGAGAGGAGCAAAATGCACAGATAGGACTAGGGATGGGAATGTTGGGCATATTTAAAGCGAGACTTTTTTTTTGTAATTTTCACAAGAGCAATTTGCTGCTTTTACTATCCACCCAACCAATGTTAAGTCATCTTCATGCACACATTTTGAACATACAGTAAAACCTTGACTTACATATGCCTCAAGTTACATAAAATTTGACTTATATAATGATTTTTGCACTAAAACCATGTCCCAATGTACATATATGTCCTGATTTACATAACACAATTTCTGTAATAAAGTAGTAGTAGTAGTAGTAATTTCCTATGGGTTTGCTTCAAGTTACGTAAAAAATTAAATTTTCCTATGGGGTTGCTCTGATTTACATAAATATCATTTTCCTATGGGTTTGCTTTGAGTTATGTAAAAATTCATTGTTCCTATTGTTTGCTTTGAGTTAAGTAAAAAACTGATTTACATAAAAGCCTACGGAACAGACATGTAAGTAGGGGTTTTACTGTACAACTGCAAACCTGTGGCAACAAAGAATGAAGGTCAATAGGAAATCCATTCTTTTTAGGTTGTTATCTACAGTTGTCATGTTGTTTGTACCATTGTGATATGAATCTCTCATAACATGTTATACCTGATTAAACTGAAATAAAGCAGTATCATGAGATAGAGTACTGACACTTCAGGAGACAGCATACAAAGACATGGTCAAGACAAATGTCCTAATGAGGTTCCCACCTACAGTGTGAATTTCATGAAACAACTATCTGATTAAGCAAACCACTTCCATCATAGTGCAAACTACCAAACTCAACTATCCGTCAGACTGTATTTATCATGCTACCATGAGATAAACATGCCAATACCACTCTGGACCACATACAAATACCAACAATATGACAATTTCTGAGCCAAATCATAATTTCCAGAGCTACTATCATGCTGCTACACAAAAACTACAAAATTCATATAGATACTTGCTGAGATTTGTATTTGTATTTGTATTTATTGGATTTCTATACCGCCCTACTTGGTACAACCAACTCAGGGCGGTGTACAACATAATATACAGTCATCCAATAAATTCCAACAATAAGACAAAAATAACATACAGTATAAAATATCACAATATAATAGCAAAATAATAATAGTAGCAAAAATACAGTCCAGCATTGCAAAAATAGTCAAGTGTCATAAATATAAATCATCAAAAGTCACAAATACAGATATCATCAACATCACAAATATAACATTTGCCCACTGACAGCTGTTCTTAGTCAGCCTCTGAGCCAAGGTAGAAGACGCCCAGAGGAAATGCAGGAGCGTCCTCTCCCTGCCACGGTCACAAGTTTCTTTTGCCTCCGGGCCGCGATGGAAAGGGTCCCGGAGGAAGGGCGGGGACGGCGCCTCACCTCCCGCAGCTGCGGCCGTTTCCTCCATCCCAGGCCAAGGTGGAAGGGGCCTGGGGAGCGCGGGAGCGTCCTTCCCCGCCACCGCCGCGGTTCTTATATCGGCCTCCGGGCCGCGATGGAAAGGGTCCCGGAGGAAGGGCGGGGACGGCGCCTCACCTCCCGCAGCTGCGGCCGTTTCCTCCATCCCAGGCCAAGGTGGAAGTGGCTGAGACCAGTTTTCCAATTTATTCCTTTTCTTAAACTACAGCCAATCTGTGTGAAATTACTAGCTCTTTTGTCATAGAAGTCCAAAGCTTAATAGAGGTAGAACCACCTCTGTTAGGAACACTTCTGTTGATTTATCTTGACTTCTTTCATCAGAGATGGTATTTATTTTGCTTTTGTCTGAAATATACTCACTTCAGGAAGACATTTACTGTTAAATTCTTTTCTTTGAAACTGAATGACTCATGTAACTAATGATGCCTTCGAAGAGACGAGTCCTCTCTTAGCTCAACAGTTTTGTAGTGACTTAGAACTTGAAATAAATATACAAATCAATTTATCTATCCAAGCAGGTATTATGTCATTACTTTTACTGGAAAATCAATGTATGATTTTTAACTTTCTTTTTTTTTCCTAGTGTATCAAAATTTCTTAACAAAATAAAGACATGCAGCATATAGCACAACAGTATAAAATTGTGCTCAATAACTACAGAAACACATTGTTGTATATTACACTGTATGTTGTTATATCACCTTCACAGAAATTTTTCAGTAAAATTCTCATTCACAAAATTCTCATTCAGAACAAAGGATGCATTCATACAATTGTGAATAGATGCTGAAGGTTAAACTCATTATCAGATGTTCACTGCCAAGTGTTTGCAAATGAAAAAAGGGAAAAATTTACAACTAATCTGAATAACAACCAGAGATAGTCTGCCATTACCAGTTGTATAAAGCCATATTGATTTGTATATTTACCAGTTGTGCTAACTAATCACTTTGTACCTCTGTAAAGGTCGGAATTGACTGTGCGACTGAACAACAAAAGTACCTAATAATAAGTTTCCTGTCAGAAATTACTCTGGGTTGAAAGGATTTTGGCTGGAGAAACTCTACTCAGGGGACATTCAAATGAGCCTCCTTTCATGTCCCCAAGATTTGCCATGCAGCACTCAAGTATCGAACCCGAATCTTCCAGTTTTCAAGCTCAGCATCTTAACCACTAAGCCACCACAGTGCTGCACCTCTGTACCTTTTGTGTTTAAACTGATGCCATGAAGTTTCACTCCCATGTCTGATGAAATGGACTTGATCCATGAAAGCTCCCATTAAAATATAACAGTCTTCAAAGTGCTACAGTGCTTTTGGTTTTGTTCTGTTTATTCTCTGATAAACAGAAAACCGGTTTTCTCTCATACATATACAGTTGTACCTCGCTTAAAGAGCATAACGCGTTCCACAGAATTGCTCTTTAAGCGAGCTTGCTCTTTAAGCGAAACACCATTGTAAGTGACCAATTGTGGGGGGGGGGGGAGGATTGCGAACCCTAATTTATTTGTTAAGCGAGTTTTTGGATGGTTTTATTTGTTAAGCAAAGCAAATATTCAGAGAAAATTCTGCTCTTTAAGTGAATTACTCTTTAAGCGAAACGCTCTTTATGCGAGGTTTTACTGTACAGTCTCGCTTGTGACATGTCTGCAGTTTCTGAAGACAAATAGTAGAAAAAAAACCTGGGACTCGTACTATTTAAATTCCATCTGGGAACAATTATGAACACCAGAATAATCTGTCGCTCATATGTTCAAAGGTTTTTGTACTTCCAGACTAATGGGAAGAGTGAAAAGGGGTTAATATCATTAGCAGAAAGTCACCTCACAAGTTTTACTGAGAGAAAGCTGGGCTAGTCTGGAAACTCTCTTGCCATTCCCGTTAAGCTCTTCAGCTCTGTTAAATATTAACTAGAAAAATAATCACATATTTCCTACACTAACAATCTGAGGCCAATAACTCAGAAAGTAATGAAAGGAGTGGCCTTGTGGATTTTCATAGTTCTAAAGATCCTCAGGCATTAGAACAAAGACACCCATTTCCCCTCTAAAAGTTTCAAAGCTGAGTTCTCTAGCTTTTCATAATAGACCACATCAATACCTCCTAATGATTCATACCTCACAGCTGCACATAAAGAGACAAGCTTTGTGGATAGGGGGAATGCTAACTTTCTGACAAACACTCCACAAGCCTGTCCTCTACAAACCCTCTGATGATTTTTATTTAGACAAATATGGCAGTATGGCATAGTGGCATTTATAATGATGAGAAACAGAGTTGGTGTCTAGCTACAGGGTTCGATTCCTTTGCCACTGTGGCATTACTTTTTCAGTTCAGTCATAGCATAAGAGTCAAAAACAGAACAAGGCAGCATCTTCACAATCAAAACTGGAGTTACTTTAAACCAGTGGTGCCCAGACTAAGGCCTAGGGGCTGGGTGCGGCCCCCAACGCCAATTCATACGCATGGGCGTGTTTTACTTCCGCTTCTAGGAGTGATGAGGGCTTCGTGGGCCGGATTAATTGGCATTGGGGGCCGCACCCAGCCCCTGGGCCTTAGTGACTGGCTCCCTGAACCACATGATCGGCCCACAGCCTAAAATGTTTGGGTACTCCTGCTTTAAACAGGTTGTTGTTGTTGTTGTCAGAGATTACTCTGGGTTATAAGGATTTTTGCTGAAGAAACTCCACTCAGGGGATACCCAAGTGAGGCTCCTTTCATGTCCCCAAGTGCAGCCCTTGGATATCAAACCCGACCTTCCAGTCTCCAAGCTCAGCATCTTAACCTGTAAACCTCCAGGGAGATAAATGATGTACTTACATTTTAATATTACTTCATTAGGATATGTTTTAGCACAGGGGTAGGCAATCTACAACCCACGGGCCAGATCTGGCCGACAGTGCCAAACCATCTGGCCTGCCTCCCTCGCTCCCACTGCCACCAGAAGTGTCGGAAACAGCCAGAAATGCATTTATGACAGCCATAAATGCAGATGCAGCTGTTGTTAATGTGTTTTATGGCAGTGTTTATAGCAGACCACTAATCTGGCCCCCTCAACTGTCTGAGGGAGCATGACCCAGCCACGGACTTAAAAAGTTTGGCAAGCCCTATTTTAGCATCTCATCATCTTCTTGGCTACAAAACTCCCCATCATGTGCATTTTGGTGCAAATTCCAGATTTTGAGCTGTGGGGAAGAGGATAGTAATCCTTTCCCATGAAGTATATCATTCAAATAACGAATAAACAACAACCATCATCATAATCAAAGGTGTATAGTCCATCAGATGTTTGGACTAGCTTTGGAATCTCATTGCTCAGGTCCTAACCTTGGACCTAAGAGTCTGTGAGGTAGTGCTTGATACTCTCTGCTACTCTCTGCTACTGCTCTATTGTGATCTTATTAATGCTAATCACACTTTGGTCTGGCCGGACATCCCGCTATGGTAATGGAGTAGACTGCACAGCCAGTGACTCAATGCCGAGTGTTGGGTGGCGGTAAATAATCTGAATCCGTAAAGAGGCCAATGGCTATTGGCAGATGAGCCCCTTTAGTTGGGGTGATGGGCCCCTCAGTAGAGGAAACGCCACTGGAAACCATCATATTGGGCCCACTTCACTATTCTGATTCCCAACACCAGGTCATGAGAAAATGCCACTGGTGTGAATTTATTTAAATTGGCTCGCAGCTTCATAGCCAGTCCATCTGGACTGGCTATGAAGGTGCACCTTGTTTATATCCTCCAGGCTGCAGCAGTCCATTGCAGTCCTGTGTTAAATCTTCCATTTCTCATTTCATACATGCCGCAAGAGATGGCTCCGGGATCACCGTGTGTGGGTCATTTCATGGCAAGCTGCGATCCACCTTAAACAAATTCACACCAGTGGCATTTTTCCTGTTTGTCCCAGGAAAAAATGTATACACAGCTAGGAGTAGCAGCTGACGATGACACTTTGATGTTTATTCAACCCTTTTGGGAATGTTCCCAATGTTTCTATCAACGGTAGTATCACTGTTGCTCTTTTCTCCCAGAAATACTATACTTTCAGTGTAACACAAATAATAATAATAATAATTCAGCTACAGTAATGTCTGGAGAGTGTTGTGTTCAAGCTTCTTATTGGTTTGGATCTCGAAGTCCCTAAAGAACTTTACAGTCTTATCCTTATTTTCAACCACTTTTTCAAGTTTTTGTTCCCACCAGTACTTTGGAGATGGTATTCCATAATTCTGGCACAGATTCCAAAGTAACATTGCTATGACTTGGTTGTGGCATCCTTTGTCATCTGTCTGTGCGATCTTACTGCATCCACAATAATGTGATAATTTCTTTACAAAGCCTACACTTATTGTCAATTTTGATTTCTTCAATTTTTGTTTTAATTATGTTGGTTTGTAGTACTTGTTCTTGTGCAGCAAATATAAGTCCTTCCATCTCCTTTTTTTAGGATACTGTACTAGATTTTAACCATACTTAAATTTTAGCCCTACCAACTTTACCTTCAATATTTTGTATATGCAAGTAATTGTTTATTATTCCAAGCATTTATTCTATTCCTTAACACTTTCCCCCTGTATGCATCTTTTGACTCAGTAGTCCTGACAATACCTTCCCTAGAAACGACATTCAACATTCTCTCATTACTGCTATGAATGTATTCACCAAAAGATCTTTCTTCCTCTTCTACCATTTGTTTCACTTAGAGCAACTCTTGTCCTTCATCTTCCCATGGCAGAAATAATCTACCCTCATCACTTTGCAAATAGAAAGCATGATTTGTAGTCATCAACTTTCCTTGTTCTCTGTCAAAGGAATCCAATTCAGCCACTATCTAATCTATAATACTAACACAATATCTTATCAATGGTACCATCCAAGTATTTGTTTCTTTTATTATATTTTCACCATTCAAACTCAATTTCAAAATTTTTCTTATTCTCCTTAAATACTAGTCTTCTTTTTCATTATTGCATGATTTATGTCATTTGCTTGTAAAATTCCCAAATACTTAGTGTTCATCATATCCAACATTCTGTTTGGTTCTTCCCTCTGCCAGCTGTATTCCTTCTGACTCAACAAATTTTCCTTTTCTTACTGCTAAAGTTGCACACTTTTCTATTCCAAAATTCATCACAACATCATTGCTGAATATTCAGACTGTGTGCACAAGTGATTAGTTTTCCATATAGTTTAAGGTCATCCTTATACAGCAGGCACAGAATTGTTCCAGATGTCATTGATGCTTGAAATCCATGATCCGTATTATTCAACAATGTCATCAATGGTACCATGGTTATTACAAATAGCAAAAGTGATAATGAATCATCTTGAAATATGCCTCTCTTGATCTTGACTTTTCCTAACTAAGCACCTTTTGCAATTAGGGTGGTATTCCATTGTTTCATCATTCTTGTCAACCATCTTCTGATGTTGCTGATTCTGCAAATCTGCAAAGTTTCATTTATCCAAGGATGTGGTAGGCTACCAAATGCCTTTCTATAATCAATCTAAACAAATGCATAGTGGTCTTCCTTCTTTTACAGTTCCTCAATATCATCTTACTTTCTTTTACAGTGCTTTAATAGCCTACCACCACCACCACCACCACCACCACCACACAGTCATATCTGCATAATAAAGGGCAACAAAAGATACATTAGAGCAGGAATAGGCATAAATGCAAAAGCAATTATTTCTGTTTTTGTTTCTGTCTTTTCTTCTAATCATGGAGAATATGTACAATATAAATCTACATTGTAGGGCCATGAACCTCCTGTTTTTGAATTATAATTAGTGTTCTTCTGACCTACAAATCTACAGGCAGAGCAAACCCTAGATTTAGGAGAAAAAAAGTGGCTGTCTCAGTCACAGATTTTAGCTCTTCCTGAAAATCATTAATCACTTAATTTATAGTGACCAGATTTTTACAAAAGAAGAGATGCTTGTGAAATAGATTGTCCATTCATTTGATTAGCTGCTTTGGAAAATAAACAAGGGGAAGAATTTTATCACTAGCTGGTGAATAAAGTAAAGGTAAAGATTTCCCTTGCTCGAAAGCCAGTTGTATCTGACTCTAGGGTTCAGTGCTCATCTCTGTTTCAAAGCCGAAGAGCCAGCGCTGTCTGCTTCTGCAGACGTTTCCGCAGTCATGTGGCAGGCATGACTAGACACTGGAGCGCACGGAATGCTGTTTACCTTCCCACCGAAGTGGTCCCTATTTATCTACTTGCAATTTCTTGCTTTCGAACTGCTAGGTTGGCAGGAGCTGAGACAAAGACAGGAGCTCATTCTGTCCTGCAGTACTCGGGTATCAAACTGCTGACCTTCTGCCTCCCAGTCAGCGTCTTAGCCACTTGAGCCACTGCAGTCCCACATTGTAAAACTTAGCTTTTCAAACTCTATAGACACCACCATTTTACAATACCTGAGCCATCCAGTGGCTGAAGTCCTACTACTTAACATGGCAAGTCAAACTATAGTAGGCCCACTGGATCATTGAGGATTTTTTTTATTCAACTCCTCTGTAAGTTCTATTGACATCAATGGGCCTATTCAGGTTGTGACACACTATGCTAAAGTAAGTCATTAGTAAAGTGAATGATCTGAAACAATAGAACTTGTGACTCACCAAATCTCCACCAATTCAATGGGTCTATTCCAGTGCAACTTACTACACAAACAACAGGATTTCAACCACTAAGTATTAGCTGATGTGCAAAAAGACATCTATTATATTGTGATTTCTTCATACTCCTCATCCTATTGTGTTTAAATTGACATATAACAGACCACACACTGGAGGGAATAAGAGTGAAATCTGCAACAACTACTGCGGTGCTGGCGAACCTTGGCACTCCAGATGTTCTTGGACTTCAATTCCCAGAAGCCCAAGGACCCTGTGAATCCACACAAATGGGTTTACAGCAATTCATCCAACCCATGCTGCCCTTGTCGCTCCTAGAAGCAGAAGTAAAATGTGCCCGTGCGGAAGGCGTCTCAGAGATCTCAACTCTGTTCTTGTCTAGGGAGGGGTAACTTCAGTGGCTCTGGTTTTTAGAGCTATTGAGGACTCTCAACTGCTGCCCCAATCTTGGGATTCTCAAAACCCAGAAAACCTCTCAGCACAGGTCAGCCAAAAACTATATTTAAGTCACCACATTTCTTAGAAGTATCTGACAGACTGTCAGCAAACCGAGGGAATTGAGTATTTCCTTGTTGAGAAGAAGCAGAATAAATAATGCAGGATAGGCAAATATATCTATGATTGTTTCAGTTACATCTGCTATATGGATCAAAAGGTTTTCTTTGTGCCCTTTGGCGTAGCAGTAAGATGTGAGGTTGTCATGCTCTTTCTGAAGAGAACACAAGGAGTGGCATACAGAATGCTGAGAATCAGAGACTGCCATGTATGATGAAGTTGAAACTAAGACAGAATCCATCAGCATACAGTAGGGGTTCTCAACCTTTTAAAGCCATGGTTCCTCCTGCCATAAATGCTGCTGTAAAATGCATCCCTGGCTGTCATAAATGTGTTTATGACAGCCGCAGGCACATTTATGGCTGTCATAGATGCATCTGCTTCCATTGGCAGTGACAATGTGGGCCACATGAAATGGCCACAGGGTGAGAACCCCTGGTATACAGGGTAAAGTCTCTATATTAAAGGAAAACATTACATTGAACCCATGTTGATATGACATTCCAGTGCTAGAGAGAGAAGCTCGCTTCTAGGGCAGTTACACATAGCATCGAAGAGATCAGAGACAAAGCCTACTGTCAGATTCTGGGGCATGGTCACCTGGCAAAGTAACACAAGCACCAGGACCCAGAGCAACCAGACTACAGGCCAAACTGTAACAATATCTCAGTACAGAATCCAAGTCCAAAACTAAGCTTTAGATAAGCAGGGATACAGGGTTAGTCCAGACAACAGGGTGTAATCCAAGCAAGCCAGAAGTCATAGGACCAAAAGAGCAGATGAGGTAGAATACCTTCAGAGGCTGGAACAAGGCAAGGACAAGGTTCAAGGAGCAAGGATCCAGCCAAGGCACAACAGTCTACATGAACCAGACATAGGTCTGGAAGTCTTTGAAAGCAGGAACATGGCAAGATATCCTGAACAAAGCAAGAGATTCAAGAGCAAAGGAACAGCAAGTCAAGTAACCTTCATTGCTAAAGCAGCTTCTGGGAGGAAGAGCTGATTCTTATCTAGCTATGCCACCCAGCGCTGAAGGTGGAGCCCATCATGATTCAGAACCTTCCCCAGGGCTCTCAGCTGAGCCTAGCAGCTGCAATACGGCGAGGGTCCAACCCTACAAGCACTAGAGCGTCCCTGAAGGCTGGGGGTCCAATTCTATGAGCATCAAGCTACCTCTGGGGAATTTATCCAGCAAATATAGAGGTGACTCAGATCTTGACACTTATCAACAGAATCGGAATTATTTATGCTGGTTCACTATTCTGTGTCTAGGCAAAATAAGAGAAGAACGCAAGTAACAACACTTAACCCCCTGAAGTGGAGAAAGAGATGCTATTTTGTTTTTAACTGGAAGAGCAACCTCCTCCTTAGCTAAGATGCAGAGCACAAAGCCCATGATGCGGTAAAAAGAATGGCGGCTGAGGGAAAAGAAATCATAAAAGAAGGGACATTGACAAGTGAGATGTTTGTTGTTGTTCAGTTGCACAGTCGATTCCGACCCTCTGCGACCCCATGGACCACTGCCCGCCAGGCACTCCTGTCCTCCACCATCCCCCTCAACTCGCTCAGCTCTGTGCCCATTGTCTCTACAATACCATCTAGCCATCTCATCTTGGGCCGTCCCCTTCTTCTTTTGCCCTCGACCCTTCCAAGCATCAAGGCTTTCTCAAGTGATTCCTCTCTTCTCATTTGATGTCCAAAGTAATTTAGCTTCATCTTTATTATTTGACCTTCTAAGGAGCAGTCAGGGTTGATTTCTTCTAAGATTGACCTATTTGTTCTCCTCGCTGTCCAGGGGACTCTCAAAACGCTCCTCCAACACCACAACTCGAAGGCGTCTATTCTTCTGCACTCAGCTTTCCTAATGGTCCAGCTCTCACAACCATACATTGCCACAGGGAATACCATTGCTTTGACTGTGCGAATTTTTGTTTGCAATGTGATGTCTCTACTTTTCACTATGCTCCCCAGGTTTCTCATTGCTTGCCTCCCAAGAAGTCACCTTTTTATTTCATGGCTGCAATCACCATCTGCAGTGAGCTTTGATCCTAGGAAAGTAAAATCTGTCACTGTTTCTACTTCTTCCCCATCTATTTTCCAGGGACTGATAGGGCCTGTTGCCATGATCTTGGTTTTCTTGATATTGAGTCTCAAGCCAGCTTTTTTACTTTCTTCTTTCAACCTAATCAGGAGCTTCTTTAGGTCCTCCTCACTTTTTGCCATTAGGGTGGTATCATCTGCATATCTCAAATTGTTGATGTTTCTTCCAGCAATTTTGATCCCAAATTGTGATTCCTCCATCCCTGCATTGCGCATTGTGTTCTGTGTATAAGTTGAATAAGCAGGGTGACAAAATGCAGCCTTGTCTTACTCCTTTTCCTATTCCAAACCACTCCGTCATTCCATTTTCTGTCTTAACTGTTGCCTCTTGATTCATATACAGATTTCTCATGAGGCCTATGAGATGTAGAGGAATAAATTATGAGGGTAAAAGGGAAAGTAGGGAGGCTTAATAAGATGCAGAATTAGGGCATAGAACAGGGGTGCCCAAACTACGGCCCATGTTTATGACAGCCGCGGGTGCATTTACGGCAGCGTTCTGCGTATGCATGGGCATTCTGGTGGGAGGAACTATGTGATCGGCCCGTGGTCCAAAAGGTTTGTGGCACAGAATGAAACAGGGACTCTCCTGTTAAATAAAGGAGGGGATGAAATCATTTATGGAATTCCCTTACCCATTCACGAACTAGTAGTCAACACATGTCCCTTTGAAAAGAGGAATTCTTACTTGAACTGGGGCATGGGGATGGGTCCTGTTACAGTGGCAGAAATCAGTAATACCTCAGATAACATTAGTATCGAATAACACTAAAATCGCATAACATTAAGCAATCTGGGGGGAAGAATTGCATCGGGTAACATTAAGATCCTATGGGATGCATCGGATAACAACCGCTAAAGCCTGTGTGGTTACAATGTATCTCTATGGATCCCATAGGATTTTAACATGCATCGGATAACACTAAAAATCAAATAACACCAAGACTTGTGGAACCAGGTTTTAACGTTATTCGAAGTTTTACTGTATTTAATTGCAGCTATAACAGACTCACTGAATCAATGGATTTTACAGAGGAGTTTGACTGATCAAATCCCAGTGATTCAATAGGTCTACCCTAGTTACGATGCAACTGGACTTCACTTAATGAGAGGTTAGCACATCAACATGATTCCCAACACATTCACAGACTGGACTGCAGGGTGTTTTTTCTTCTTTGTTGCAGTAAAATAAATAACTCAGAGGCAATGGACCCCTAAGAGAAAATGAATTGTTACCCATCAGAACATTAAATACTTTTCCTTCCTCTTGAAACTGTCATTTATAAAATGACAAACTGTTGTTACTTTGTAAATCATGATACACAATGATTGTACTAAATAAATAACATGAGATGAAATCAATATAAAGAGTAAGCATTTCACATGAAACAGTGGTGCCATTCACATACCACCAGTTTGTCATTTGAAAGTCCTTTATGGACATTCCATTTTGTTTTAATCAATATCATTTGAGTTTGTTACTGACAAGAATTATCCCACCCACTCACCCACCCAGTCTCTTTTGAAAGTAAAGCTTTGTAAAAGCCAAAGAGATGGGGGAGGATGTGCTCTAAGTTTCTCTCTCTGGCCCTCTGATGTTAAGTTTTATTTGAAATTATTTTCACAGTTGGCAGCCAGACTGAAAACCTCCTTAAAGAAATGTTTAACTCATCAGAAATGCCATACATGACTATGCTAAAGCTTCAAAAACCACTTATAAAGCAATGCCAGGTGTTGGTCTCTTCTAGCATCGTAGTTAAAGAGTTTAGTTCCTGACCACAAGAGGAAGAGGAGAATGTATTGATTTACAGTACATGAAAGTTACAGTTTTCAAATAAACTCCCATATGCCATTAGTGTAAGATAAAAAAAACCCTATAAATTGCTTTTATATTCATTAAGCCTTTTGAGAGCTACAGACATTGCTACACATCTACTTATCTCAGCGGAGACCCTTCTCAGTTATGGATGTAAGAAACCTGAGCACATCACAACAGTCATACCTCTAACCTAGAACAGATCTACTGATAAATCTTGCTTTCCTCCTGTATGGCTTATCCTCTCTACTGTGTCTTGAGGAGAAAATTAGTTGCATATGTAATCTACTGCCTTTCAGCACCACTCTGCCTGCAAACCTAATTTAGTATAGTGATAAAAACCTTATAATGAAAGTATGCATCAATTTTTTTTTGGCTTACATAATCTATTGGATCAATGTCTGAAACTAATTGCTCTCATGGAAAAACTGCTAGCCTTGCAAGACAACTCAAGCTACCATCTTACCACCTTTCACTTTCATGAAGCATTAATCACACTCAGATGATTTATAGGTTATTGGACTTTTCTGATTAATTTTCCATGTCTTGAAATCCGTCTGCCTCAGGTAGATGCAGAGGACAATGTGCAAGTGCTAAGATTTTTGTGAACAACTTAAAATGTATTGTTACTCTATTAATGTGAATTCAGAAGGAAACTGTACAACTGCACATCACTGATTTTTACTGCAGTTTAATATTGAATAGTGATTTAGCTATTCTTAACAGCCTTCTATTAGTTATTTCAGCTCAACCTTCATGTACTGGTAGTAATAAATAGAAAGATAAAAGGAATGAAGAAAAACTGATTTTGCCAAAAGCTTTTCCGACAGATACTGCTGGTTAAGTCAACAGCCATTAACAGAGGTTAGGACCACACTGGTGGTATGAAAATTATGTTCTCCTGATCAGGCACAGATTCCAGGTTAATAATTAAATTTACTTCAAGATGGAAAGAAAAATATAGACAAATAATATATAACCAGAAACTACACAAATGAACAGTGTCATGTATATCACAAAGAAAAAGGTATGCCTCTGTCATTAGAGTGTCAATGATTCTTCAGCACTAGAGAAAATCTGGTCTGGATGCAAGGAGTTGTCTAACCATTCTTATTTTACTCAACCAGCATTAAATCACCTATAATGTATCATTATTACCAACTTTAAATTAAACAAAATAAAATAAGAATACAAATTAAACAAATTAGGCTGTTCTCAGATTCAGTACAACCTTGAATCTACAAAGGAAAATGTTGTTCAGTTGCACAGTCAAGTCCGACTCTTCATGACCCCATGGAAGCAGCACACCAGGCGTCTCTATCATCCACCATCCTCTGGAGTATGCCCAGATCCATGCCCACTACATCAATGATGATGTCTAACCATCGCATTCTCTGCTGCCCCCTTGTCCTTTTGCCTTTGATCTTACCTGGCACTGAGGCCATCTTCAGTGAGTCCATTCTTTTATGGCCAAAATATTTGAGCTTCAGCTTCTGTCCTTCCAAGGAGCAATCAGGGTTGATTTGCTTTAGTATTGACTGATTTGATCTCCTTGCAGTCCAGAAGACTCTCAAAAGTCTTCTCCAGCACTATAGTTTGAAAGCATCTATTGTTCTGTGCTCATTTAAGAAAGCCTCCTTATCTCTCTTTGCTGTTCTCAGGAAATACAGTAATACTCCGTAGAACGCGAGTACCCAATAGCGTGAAAACCAAATAGCACGACAAGATTTTCGGGAAAATCTTGTATCGAAGAACGCGATTTTCACGTTATTTGATACAAGCGTATGCGGGGGGCAGTTGGATTGGGTAGAACATCTATCCAAACCAACCCACCCCCCAGCGCCCGCCCCCACGATGTTTGGAAAGGGTACGGGATCCTTACCCTTTCGAAACTTCGAGTTTCGAAAGGGTAAAGATCCTTACACTTTCGGAACTTCGGGCGTGCGCGTGCGCGTCGTTCGGGGTTAGGGCAGGAGATGGGAAAGACCCCCATCTCCTGCCCTAACCCCGAATGACATGCGCGCGCACGCCCGAAGTTCCGAAAGTGTAAGGATCTTTACCCTTTTGGAACTTCGGGTGGCTTGGAGGGTTGCGCGGTGCGGCGGTAGTGATGGGAGGATGCGAGAAGGTCCCTCGCATCCTCCCGGCACCGGCGCCGCACCGCATAACCGTCCAAGACGCCCGAAGTTCCAAAAGGGTAAAGATCCTTACACTTTTCGAACTTCGGGCGTGCGCGCGCATGTCGTTTGGGGTAAGGGCAGGGGACGGGGGTCTTTCCCGTACCTTGCCCTAACCCCGAACGACATGCGATCGCGTGCCTACCCGGGGGGGGGGAATGCCGAGCCTTGCCTTGACGTGGTTTGTCCCTGACGTCAGGGCTTTTTTTTTGCATTGTTCGATCAATGTATCGAACAACGTTAAAAACCGAACAACGTCATGACTTGTGGAACCATGTCATCACGTTGTTCGGGGTTCTATTGTATGCATTCAGTTGGGGGAATCTTTCTCTTTCACCTTTGCTTTTCTCTTCAGCTATTTGTATAGCCTCATCTGACAACCTCTTCTTTCTTGCACTTCTTTTTCTTTGCAATGATTCTAATGTTTGCCTCCTGTACAAAGTTACAAACCTCCAGCCATAGTTCTTCAGGCCTTCTGTCTGTCAAATCTAATCATTTAAATCAGGAGTTCTCACCTTTTTAAACTGGGGATGGTGGTGGTCACACTCCCTCAGACAGCCTCAGGGCTAGACAGCCATTTTGCCCTTCCACATGGCACTTCCTGGTGTGGTGGAGGCAGTGGGGGCCACATAAAATGATGTTGTGGGCCACATCTGGCCCATGGGCTTCAGGTTGAGAATCCCTGCCTTAAATGTATTCTTCACCTCCACTGTATAAGGGATGTGATCTAGGTCATACCTGAAAGGCCTAATGGTTTTCCTTACTTTCTTCATTCTAAGCCTGAATTTTGCAATCAGTAGCTCATGATGTGAGCCACAATCAGCTCCAGGTCTTGCTTTTACATATTGTACAGAACAGGGGATCTTGGGCACATGAAAGGAGCCTCATTTGGGTGTCCCCTGAGTGGAGTTTCTCCAGCAAAAATCCTTTCAACCCAGAGTAATTTCTGACACAAGATTTGTTATTATAGAACAAGGATCCCCAAACTATGGCCTGCGGGCTGCATCTGGCCCACAGCATCAAATCATCTGGCCCATGCTGTGGCTCCCACTGCCACCTCAATCTTTGTCCCCTCTGCTTGGCTTGGTGTGTCCCTGCTGGTGTTCCGTAGCAGAGCGATGGTGGCTAGAGAGGCTGAACATGGCTTGTCTGGCAGCCAGAACAGTCGAACGTGACTCTTCTAGACTGGTAAGCAGGGAATCTGTGGGGGGCAATGGGAGGCTCAGGGGATGATCACTGGTGGTAGTGGTGGGATAGGGCAGTGGAAGAGGCTGTAGATGGTCCTGTCACTACCGGCGGCATTGGGGGGAAAGTGGTGTGGGGCTTGTGGTGGTTCCACCACTGCTGGGGTTGTGGGGAATGGTGTGGGGTTCATGGTGGTCCCACTACAGTCAGCAGCTGTAGCAAGACCACCCGTCTGGCACCTCAAAAGTGTGAGGGGCCATGAGCCGGCCCCCAGCTTTAAAAGTTTTGGGACTCCTGGTATAGGACGTCTCCATTTTTTACTAGAGTACATAACCAATCTGATTTCGGTGTTGGCCATCTGGTGATGTCCATGTGTAGAGTCACCTCTTAGGCAGTTTGAAGAGGGTGCTTGACAAAGCAGAGGAGGATAACAGAGCCTGAAAGTTCAAACAAAAAAGGTGGTGCCAGGAGCACTTGCAAATAACCCAGCTAAGGGAAACAGTAAAATAATCTGTGCTGCTTACACAGAATGCAAAAATACTGTAAGCAGCTTGAGTCATTATTTCTATATTTCAGGAGAGTGGATCTGTTCAATGTCTTAGTTTTTCTTAACATGTGTGTGTTATATAAAACTTGTATTTTTCTTTCAGGAGCAAAGGCCATGTCACTGATTGGCTTAAGCAGTGTGAACGTTCCAGCTGCTCTGGGAGAAAGGCTGTCAGAAGATCTGCACAGGAGGCAGAGATTCAATGCAGTAAAGAACCGTTGAATAAAATAACAGTATTTAATGTCAGGATAGTCTGCAGTTTATAAGGAAATTCTAGGAAGTCTTGCCGCAAAATATGACAGCTCAGGAAGTGATGGTGGGATAGAAAACAGCAACCTGAAGAAAATATAGGTGGTATAGGTAGCAAACAGCTGAAGAAAGAAGGTCTGTGCCAAAAACCTCAAATAAAACGTAGCCAGGCGACCTGATAACTGTTTCCAGGGAAGAGGTGGACATGAGCCAGATAGCTGAGGACTGTGGGCCATGGAGAAATTATACGGATATACTCGCATATAAGCTGAGTTTTTTTACCCAAAAAATGAGCCCCAAAAAAGGAAACTCAGTTTATACTCGGGTCAACGTTGAGGGTCCCAAGATCATGCCAGATTGAGATGTGCCAGCATTTTAATTAATTTTACCATATTTTATGTATTTTGATTATTGAAACTCACTAGTAGCTGTTACATTTCCTACCCTTGGCTTATACTTGAGTCAATCTATTTTTCTGGGTTTCCAGGTCAAAATTATATTTGGCTTATATTCGGGTCGGCTTATACTCTAGTATATATGGGTATACTGCAAGTGCCATTATTTTTAGTGTTGCCTAAAGCATGAATGCTGGATTGAGTTTGAACTTCAAGTGTAGAATATGGTTTGGATCTCAACACCAAGATGAAATATCTGGTTATAAGCCAAACACTAACACACGACAAGCGAATGGCAGGAACACAAGAAATTGAAAGAGTGGATGAAATTGTCTATACGTGGAGTATGTTAAATGAAAATTGGAATCCCGAGGTAGAGATTATAATACAAATAGAAAAGGTAATATCCACCTTCATAAAAATGTGACATTTGTTATGCAGTAGAGATCTAACTCTCGCTACAAAGATCTGAATAGTGAGATGTTACATATTCCTAATGTTGCTATATGGCAGGGGTTCCCAAACTTTTTGTGCCGCAGGCTAGTTACATGGTTGAGCGGGCAGGTCATGTGGTTCCTCCCACCAGAAGCAGAAGTGAAACACGCCCGCACATGCACAAAACGTTGCCATAAATGCACCCGTGGCTGTCATAAATGTGTGGGTGCGTTTTACTTCTGCTTCCGGGAGTGGCACAGGCAGGGTTGTGTGGATGAGTTGGTGCTTGGGTCGGATCTGGCCCACAGGCCATAGTTTGGCCACCCCTGCTATATGGAGTCAAAGCTTGGACATTGACTAAAGCATCCGAAAAAAGGATCAAAGCTTTTGAAATGTGGATCTACAAGTGGCTGCTAAGGATATAATGGGTTGATCATGTGACTAAGGTAGAAGTATTGCACCAAATGGATAAAGAACAAGAACTCTTTAAGAGCATTAAGCAAAGAAAGCTCCAATACCTTGGCCATATCATGAGAAACAACATAAAGTGTAGAATACTCCAACACACTCTGCAAAGAAAGATCCTTGGGAAGAGAGACCCTGGACATAGATGGACCGCATCACCCCAAGAACATCTTGGGTGGATTAGAGTGGACTGGAGAGGCTCTCTAATTGTTCCATCGGCCAGAGACGCACATCTCTCTGGCACTAGAAGGAGGGCCTTCTCTGTGTCAGCTCTAGCCCTATGGAACCTCCTACCAACTGAGCTACGTCTTCAGATGGACTTGCTGTCTTTTAGGAAGAACTTAAAAACATGGCTGGCGGGACAGGTATGGGCTCCTGGCGGTACCATGAACCCAGCTCGCTGGCTTGTTTGAGCTCCCTCTCCCCCCTGGTCTTTTAATCTTTTGTTTTTAAGTTTTTTAATTTTTAATTATTATTGGGACCTGTTGATTTTTATAAATTTTAAAAACTTTTTAAATTTTATAATTGTAATTTTGAAGTTTTTAACAATGGGTTTGGGTTGAGTTGTATTATGCTTTTATGATGTTGTAAACCGCCCTGGGTCGCCCCAACGAGAAGGGCGGTATAAAAATGTAAATAAATAAATAAATAAATAAAATGGCTGAAGAACCTGAGAGAATGGTGTGGCATCTCCTTGGAAGAACTCTTCTGAGGAGTTAAGAACATGAAAACTATCGCCATGATAGCCGATATCCAGAATGGATATGGCACCTGAAGAAGAAGAAAGCATGGGTGGGAGTTAATATGCTATTCCACATCTGGCAATCCAAAAGAAGAGACAGTAAAAGACTAGAAGCAAGAGCAAGTGTACTAGAAGTATCATCTACAAAGAGAATTCAATGTTATACTGTATAATAATGCCAATTAGAACAAATTGCAATTCCATTACTTGCACAAAACATTTTTACAATTTCAATACTGAGAAAGAGTTTGGAATGCAAAGAGGAACTGTGTGGTATAGACAAAATCACACATACTCTGAATTAATTCAGCAAAATAACTATGCATGCTAATAATATCTGGAACCATGACTCTTTTCACAAGCATCACTCAAGACACAAGAAACAAGGGAAGCAAAGGAGTGTGTAGTCTTCAATTCTACTGATTAACAATCAAAAGACTACCTAAGAGGTGGCATCACCCCCACTGCAGAGAAAGTATTGTGCAAGATGGGAGGACAAAAGTGCAAAGCCGAGATACAGGAAGCAAAACCAAGAACTCCTCACTTTTCTTGCCTTATTTTGAAAAAGTGTGGTAGGTAGCATTCATATTTTGACTAGAAAAGGTGGCCTTTTTTTTTTAAGAACAAAGAGTTCTGAGGCCCCAATTCAATCTCTGTTTTCTACAACTAAGAAGTATGGAAAGGCTGGCATTGAAAAAACCATGTTACAAATATTTTTAGAGAAGCCCACAGGCTTTGTTTTCTATGTAACAAAAACAAGAGTGAATGATACTGTACCTTTATTAGACTTCTAAAAATGAACAAACAGCTAACTTTCAACATTAATATGTCTGCCTCGGGCTGTGCACCAAGATTTTGCCAATAAAGGGGGGGGGGGGAGAGAGAATAGAGTCCCAAAAATTCATGGTAGATTATTGTTCCAGATCTGCTTCTAAAGGTGAGTTCAATTGCAGGGTACAAACATAATGTTTTCTGCATGTTCATGCTACGCAAAACAGATTGGGCAATTAGAGATTTAAACATATGGGATTCTCCTAATTCAGTCCAGCTGGAAAATTGGTTTTATTAATCTTATTAAACTTAAGCCATGCTGTTGCTGCTATTTGTATACAGGTCATCTTTGCCTTACTCTGCATACAGGAATATCTCTCAGATTAATGTATACTAACTGATTAAGTCTGCCATACTGTACATATTTGTATAAAAATAAGTTACTGGATTTGATGTGAACGTACTTTTCAATATATATGTACAGTATAAGATTAATTTGAAATGCAAGTTATTAATGAGGTAATTTGCAGTTTCTTCCATTGTGACTGCCAAACCATCTTTCACTTCATTGTAAATTATGAGGAAGACTGGAAAAGTAAGATTTTGAGTACCATACCTTCTCACCATTGCTTCAGGCTATAATCCTAGAATCACATAACTAGGAGTAAACTCCATCTGAATACTGGGAGTTAGTTCACTGATCCAAATAATTTATTGAACAATGTCTGCAATTTAATAATTTAGCCTTCAGGAAGCAAAACCAGTATTTCTTCAAATCCAATGACATTTATTCATATGTACTCCCAAATGTTTTTAGGGGACAAGTAAAGAGGAAACATACTTTAACCTTCTGCTGCAAACTTTCCATGTGTCAGGAAAAAAGAGTTGAGTATATGGCCTCTACTGTGTGATAAACATTTACAAGCAAGATATATTCCCCTTTCCGTTGAGCAGGTAGGGTCTCTGAAAGATCACAAGAACATTATGCCCAACACATGGCAAAGGCTTGTGAATCAGGGTAGTATATTTTTAGGTCAATATTGTCTGACAGGTCTTGGGGGGGGGAGGGAACATTCTCATCTCTACTAGGAGATGTCAGATTGAGTCTGAGACCATATGTAGACAAAGCTGTGCTTTCCCACAAAATTAAGCCCTTCTCCATCCTTGCCTGTATATAAAATAAGCATTACTGCCAGTCTTGGCATTATAAGTAACTGAATGAGAAATCCCTACCAAAAATAAAACTTTTACATCTGTGGGACTTGAGAAAATGTAATCCAATATCAGTAAATTTCACAAGGAATGCCATTAACTTTCATATACAGTAGTTGTCTTACCTCTGTGTGTGTTTATGTCACTTGATTGCAGTTTTTTAAATTGCATACAGGTTCTAAGTTTCAATGCGAAACTAATTACATTATTTGTATTCGATATCAGCAACATTCTACAATAACATTAGCAACATGAGCAAGAGCTGCTGGTTCTTTATCTTCTTCAAAACTGTTATATTTTCCATAAATGACCCATCATTAGTAATTTTCAATGAATTTCAGAAACTAGACAAACCTCAGAAAGGAAAAAGAATAGATCATTGAAACAAGAAGGCAGCAGAACACTGCAACAAAGTAAGAAATACATGGACAGATACAGGTACTGATCAACGGATTGATAGCAACAAAAAACTCTTTCATTCAAAATCCAATGTGTTTCATAGTTCTTATCTATTTTTTAAAATGCTATGTATTATTAACAACTTGTTATAACAATGCCAGCAATATTGAACAAAGCCCTTTTGCAGAGACCGTAAATCGTTACTGCCCAGCAGGCACATATTTGGATTTTTAAGATGCTGTTGTGGAAACCTTCCCAAAATGGTAGAAAGGAAAACAAAATGGGTTCTGTAAACCAAGATCAATTGTTCCTACAGTAAAAGACCAATGTCACAGAAAAAGCCGCCGCCGCCACCCCCAGCAATAGCCAAAGATACCAACTCACATACACTCGAAATCATACTAACAAGCAAAAATTGCACACTATAAACAAACTAAAAAACTAAACACAGGAGGTTGGCCTACTGCAGAAGAGTTCCAGGCTCCTAAACCTTTAATAATTGTGTAGAGCAGTTCCCAACCTTTTCTTGCTTGTGTACCCCTTGGCAGCCCATTTCCATAAATTGTAACCCTTATTCCAAATGTACATGTTGTAAATTGTAAATGGTAAAATAAACAGTCCATTAACAAGATTAAAAATCAATGAAATAGTAAGGTGAACAGACAGAGCATATACTGTACAGTACTGTATACAGTATTTACATTTAAAACTCAGAAGATACAAATAATTCAAGTAAATACATCACAGATCATATTTAAAACATACATTACCTTAATATATTGCATGTTACTCAATTTGTTAATAATCAGAAACTTTTATATGTTTTGAAATAATATTTATAAAACACATAACAACTGTTATATGCAACAAATCTTCAGAAGAACTCACTCATTGAACACTGCTAGGGTACACAGAAAAGGACTCCTCGAAGATTGTGGTATTTTTTAACCACAATCAGGCGTACCCTGGTAATGGTAACCTTGTGTTCCCAGCTAATCTTTCTTACACTAGGTCAGGCAAAAGGAATTGCAAAATGAACTCACCACAAGGTGCCTTCATTTTGGCAGTTTCACATCTGGCCTAGACATGGAAGAAAAAGAAGATTGAACGCTGCTCACAGGGCTGACTGAGGTGCTTGTTCATATAAATATATATAGGTACAGTACTGGAATAAAGATGAACTGTTTATTTTGATTCATAGTATTCTTCTTCAGAAGCACCTGAAACCAAATGCAATAGGTTTTAAGAGCTCTGTAATCCTTTGCCAGGGACTGATTTCAGAAGATAACACTTACTGAATCAATTTCTTCTGTCTTTCTGCAGAATGGAACCCACTTGTGCTTACAAGGGAATATTTAACTACCAAGATTTGGAAAAAAACCTGGTTCCTCAGATGGGAAGGATTGCCACTTTCCCCATAATTATAGATATACCATTCTACTTGCCTATTAAAACACCAAAAACTGGGCTAAAAGTCATCTCAGCAGGTTTTTTTTTTTGCCAATCTGAAACATGTGCTAAGAAATGCTACATCTTTCCCACAAGCTATTTTCGATCTCTAGATGGACTTATCTAATCTCTTAACCATCCTCCCAATTATTCTTAACTAAGCTTGGTCCTCTAATGCTCTTTTCACTAATATCACTTTGAACACAAAGGTATAGCCAGGACAAACCTGAAAGCAGACTTAATGTCTTCAAATTCCTTCCTTCAGGTTTCCCCCTTCTGTTTGGCCTCCCTGATTCTATAATCTGAATTCAGGAAACAGACCCAATTCATTTAACTTTGCCTATTTAGGGAGGAAGGTCTAGGTCTAGGAGGTCATAGCAGGATTTTCCATGGGATTCAAAAAATACAATTCAAGGGAGATTTCCACAGTTGGCTTCCAGTTGCCAGCCATCTAGACTTCAAACATAACTCCTAACCTTGTTTAGACAGTGCTCTGCAAAACCTCTTCGCTAAAGACACTTACGTAGCCAGGTCTTCCAACATTAATTTTCCCCTGCTTTTCTATTTCACCCTCCTTTTTAAAATCCATATCTACCAGCTTTAAAGCTTTAATCAATAGTCTCTCTTTTGTAACTGTATTCAAGCAGAGGGTTATTTGCTTTGGATGCTTTAAAAATCAAATAATAACAAACTTTAAAACTGGATCAGGTTAACAACTGAGCCTCCCCTCCCCCCCAAAAAAAAATCTCATCCCTGGCTGCTAGGTTTGAGATAGTTTTTCACCAGGAAAAACAAACATGAGTATTCTTGACTGTTCTATATATACAAGTAGTCTTTTCTTCTTTGCTCTCTTCAACAAAATACACAGAACATTATCCTTAGTGATTTTCAGATGATTTTCAGTGTAAACAGCACAGTACCATACAGTATATTCATATAGGATAGGCCCTATACAGAGACTGTTCTGCTTTTAATAAATGCCTATTGGACAATTCAAAGGATTAAAGCAGTGATCATGCGTTTAACCTAATAGACGGGGCTGAAAACACTCAGCGTTTGATCACAAGGCAAATGTCAACATTATTCCTCCAGGCATATACAGCTTACAGTTCTACATGTCCGAGACATTTATACTGTATAGATCAGCGGTGGCCAATCTTGGTGCCCCAGGTGTTCGTGGACTTCAATTCCCAGAAGCCCAAGTCAACACACCAGCTGATCAGGGCTTCTGGAATTGAAGTTCAAGAACTCCTGGAGTGCCAAGGTTGTCCACCACTGATACAGGTAAACCAAGCAATGTATCTGCCCAAAAACTACAGATAATTAAACTGCTATATAGGGAATGAGGGGAGTTTATCTTAAAATAAAGACCTTCTCCCCAAACAATGGAAATTCTCTTCTAATGACATGTTACTTTTATTTTCTAGCATAGCCATTAGATGGTGTTTCCCAATGCCCCATGGGGTGTGAGTTTAATTCCCAGAAGCCTAAGTCAGTACATTGGCTGATCAGTGCTTTGGGGAATTGACTTAGGCTTCTGGAAATTGAAGTCCAAAAACGGAAGGTTGGGAAACACTGCATTAGATCTTTATGCAGAGCAATATGTAACCCCTATGGACTATTTAAATAAATGGAATAAATAATTCAGTTCAGCCCAGTGGGTGAAGAAATGGTAGGAAGGGGCTGCAATCCAAGATTTCAGTCAAAAATGCTGGAGTGGAAAGGGCTGCTGTTCCCCTGAAGAATGATAAGGCTCTTACAGACGTGGCCTAGGTAGAAGAATTATATTTGTGCATGAGGGCACTAAATGAATGGCTACCTGTAGTGATCTTATGTATCTGGTTTTGAATTTGCATTTTATTTTAGGGTTTTAAAGACTACATACTATGTTGTGAATCTCCTTCCTCAGATGCTAAATATAGTTGAGACTTTATTCTTCTTTTGCATTCTTCCTACTTTCCTCAAGCAACTCCTGCTCTGGTGCTGGTGGAAAAAACTGGGTGTCACAGTTTTATAAGTTTTGGTTTCTAAGCTTTTCTTTCTTTTTAAGTTCTACAGTACAGTCAAACCTCACAGAAAGAGTGCCTCGCTTAAAGACAGTGGTGGGCACAAAAAAAACCTTCACTACCACACCGTGGGTGGAGCCTATGTCATGGGCGGAGCCTGTTATGGGTGGAGCCTATATCATGAGCAGAGCCTACGTCATGGGTGGAGCCTACATCATGGGCGATCTAGTCATGCCTGCCATATGGCCATGTATACATCTGCAAACACAGGCAGCACTGGCTCTTGGGCTGTAAATGGAGATGAGCACTACAGCCTAGAGTAAAATATGACTGGCATTTGAGCAAGGGAGACCATGAACCACTTGCAGGGACAAAACCAGATGGAGCAGGGCAGGGAGGTGTGTGTGGCCACCCAATTTCGCCACCCCCCTGCCCAGAGGCCACCCAAATTTGCACCCTCCCCTCGTGCGAACCTGTTGCTGCCCACCACTGCTTAAAGAGTAATTCACTTAAAGAGCAGAATTTTCTCTGAATGTCTGCTTCGCTTAACAAATAAAACCAATCAAAAACTTGCTTAACAAATAAATCAGGGGTCGCATTCCCCCCCCACCAGAAGTCACAATTGGTCACTTACAATGGTGTTTCACTTAAAGAGCAAACTCGCTTAAAGCGCAATCCTGTGGAACTCATTATGCTCTTTAAGTGAAGTACAACTGTATTCTGAACACTAATAAATATTCCTTATAACAATGGGGAAATACATTCATCCTTTCAGTACTCTTAAAGCTCTTTGCTGAAGGAACAACATAGTAATTAAGTAATTAAGTAATTTATCCATGCTAAAGGATAAATCATTTATTTGTAACGTGAAGAACAGACCATTCATAGGAAATTTTAGCAGGTTATAGATTGATTGCAGACATGGTAGAAAAATTTGTCGTTAAATAGTAATTATTTTGATTTCTGCAGAAATGGACATACATAAGCTATTCAAAGCAAAACTTAAGCATAAGTGAGAGGCAAATTAACATTTCCACAAAGAAAAAACATACTATACTTATAGAAAAATCTATGAGGGTGCAACCAAGCAGCTTTTAACATAATGGTAGGGGCTGGAAACAAAAATACTCCATGAAGGTTGATTTTAAAAAAACACAACACTTAAACCTATGGATTGCCATTTTCAACTATCCCTTAAAATTTTCTTTTCCACTTTGAAGCATCACATTCCAGATTATAGACCAGGGGTGCCCAAACTTTTTGGGCCATGGGCCGATCATTTGTTCAGGGAGCCAGTCACTAAGGCCCGGGGGCTGGGTGCAGCCTCCAACGCCAATTCATCCGGCCCACAAAGCCCTTGTCGTATGGGCGCGTTTTACTTCCGCTTCCAGGAGTGACGAGGGCTTCGTGGGCCGGATGAATTGGCTTCGGGGGCCACATCTGGCCCCCGGGCCTTAGTTTGGGCACCCCTGTTATAGACCATCCCAATACTTAAACTGTGACAGTCATAAACATTAGTTTATATTTTGTGTTTTTATTCAATGCCAATCATGCTAACCTAGAAAAAAATGCAGATCTGTTCAGCAAAATTGTGACCTTAAATGGGATAGAGAGGGAATCAACTGTAATCTATGAGATCAGTAATAGGATAGGAATTTACTTTAGAAGTAGCAGTTACTTTAAGTACTAGTTTCTTTTAAAATGTAGCAGGGTTTATAAACACTGGATGAAAACTGCAGTTTATTATAATAAAAATATAGGAAGAGGAAGAAACTTTTATTCTATCAAAGTTCCATACATCAAGGTGAAGGAGCGTTCAATACACCATCTAGGCTTTTTTAAAAAAGGCTTCATATAGTATGGTTAATTTCCCTGCAATTTTTATTACAAGGACAGAAAACAGCATCTATGCAGTTCTGTTAAGGTAAAAACGACAAAATGTAATATGACAAAACATTTATATAAAAAGCAATTTCTATATTTTCCTGACCACAAGTCATTGAAGCATGATTGAAAAGCAAATGGATTCACATAGTAAGGAAAACCGCTAGTTAAAAGCTTATATCCTAAATACAGTATGTGTGTTTGGGGTGACTTACCTATCCTCAAATATAAAAGCCCTTTCTGCAAAATTGAGGAAGAGTTTTCATACATGATGAATAATTTGCTTTGAGTGTTGTTTTTTTAATTGTCCCACCTCTACTTTTTGGGGATAGTGTCCAGTGGTAGGCATCAGCAGGTTTGCACCAGTTCGACAGAACCAGTGGCAGAAATTCTGGCTGGCCCCACCCATCCAAGTTTTGAAATAAAGTGGTCCTAATTTGGGTGCAACACAGGGCTTTCTCCCTAGCCACGTCCACTATACCACACCCACAGTGTACAGTAAAACCTCATATAACACTAAAACCTGGTTCCACAAGTCTTGGTGTTATATGATTTTTAGTGTTATCTGATGCATGTTAAAATCCTATGGGATCCATAGAGATACATTGTAACCACACAGGCTTTAACGGTTGTTATCTGAAGCATCCCATAGGATCTTAATGTTATCTGATGCAATTCTTCCCCCCAGATTGCTTAATGTTATGCGATTTTAGTGTTATTTGATACTAATGTTATATGAGGTATTACTGTAGTAGTAAAAAAAATTTGGAGCCCACCACTGGTAGTGTCAAGTCGATTCTGACTTGTTTATTATTTATTTATTTATTTAGATTTATATCACCGCCCACTCGCCGTGGCGACTCAGGGCGGTTTACAATCAGGGAAAAAAACCACAAAAACAAAACAACAATAACACACACACACCGCAAACATCTAAAATCCGTTCCTCCTTCCGGCTAGAGGACGTTAGTCTTTTCCTTCCCTGGGCAGATAAGGTCCAGGATTAAGAAGTGGGAGCTTCCATCTAAAAACCTTAAAACTTTTAAAAATTAAAATCTGAAAAGATTAAAAACAGATTTAAAACAGATTTAAAACATATCAGGTGCTACAACTACTAATTTAAAAGTAGAAAAAGAGAGGGGCTCAGATCAGCCAATGTGCTGGGGTCATTATACCTTCCATACCCCAGATCTGTCCTGCCAGCCATGTTGTTAGATTCTTCCTAAAGGGCAGCAACTCTGTCTGGAGACGTAGCTCCGTAGGCAGGAGGTTCCATAGGGCCGGAGCAGACACAGAGAAGGCCCTCCTTCTGGTGCCAGAGGAAACAACTAGGGAGCCTCTCCAGTCCACTCTGGTGGGACGGGCAGATATTCTTGGGGTGAGGCGGTCTCTTAAGTATCCTGACCCACTACCATGTAGGGCTTTAAAGGTAATAACCAGCACCTTGAATTGCACCCAGAGGAAAACCGGCAACCAGTGCAGCTCCTGAAGCAGAGGCGAGGCATGAGCATACCGCCCACACCCCATCACAACCCGGGCAGCCGCATTCTGGACCAGTTGAAGCCTCCGAATGGTTGTCAAGGGCAGCCCCATGTAGAGCGCATTACAGTAATCAAGTCTGGAGGTGACCAGAGCGTGTGTGATCATGAGCAAGGAGTCCCGATCTAGGAGTGGGTGTAACTGGCGGATCACATGAAGTTGTGCAAAAGCCCTCCTAGCCACAACTGCCAAGGGCAAGATTTTCTAGTTATAGAGAACACTGTAGAGGTTTACTGTTCCTTTCTTCTAGGGATATTTGCACATAAAGGGAAGAGAAAAAGTCTGGAATATCACTGGCAAGCTAAAAAGTTTTAAGTTTTCTGCCAAGTATCACTCAGCAGCCATTAAAAATATTTTTTTACCCATTAGTGGAACACTAGAAATTCCATGAATTTTAAGTTTATTATTTTCATGGCTCAGTGTATACTCTTTATTGGATTTATATCTTTTGGCTTAGTTTCTCAAAACATAAATAATACCATTTACTACACTGGCCAGTGTGTAGGAACATATGACTGGCACTTTTATGCATGTTGGCTAAAGAATAAGGATTTTACAGAAGGGCCAAACATACTCAATCCAATTATATGAAATCTACTTTAAAAGGCTGTGATGGATCTGTGGGATGTATTTCAGACAGAAATAGATGAACACAAGGATTCTTGCTACTGAGGACCAATTCATTATCCTATTCCTACATCCAAATTAAGATGCAAATTAATGTGCTACACATGTGTAATTGTAACAAAAGTACAGCAGTGAATTTGGCTACATAGGCATGTTCTATAAACTCACAGTTGTTCTTAGTTTTCTGGACCATCTACCTTATTTATATATGTGCCAAAATCAGGTGATGACGTTACATGAGATAAGAAAAGCAGTTTATGCATACTATCATCCTAGGAGTCATCCCAAATGTTAAGTCTGAAGAAATGTCTAATCTCTGTCTGTTCACCTAGGTCATTAATGAATACTGCTCCAAGTTGTCCCACTTTGATACATGAGATCTATGGAGATGACAGGACTTCTTAATCTTTCATACAGGCCTGACTGGACTGAATCAGATGGTACACTTATTTTGAGATTCCCCATCCCCAAGATACAAATGACTCCCTGATGCTTCTGCAAGACTTTCCTATAATGTGCATTGTGGTTCTGTCTAGGCTTTGGCTATCTCTAAAACTAGAAAAACTTCGCTCCCACCACCACCGCCGGCGGACTCTTCTCTCGGCTGACCCCGGCCTCAAGAGAATGGAGAACAGCTGGGAGGGCCGACGGCCAGCATAAAAACTTCGCTCCCACCGCTGCCGGCACCGGACTCTTCTCTCGGCCGGCCCTGGCATCGAGAGAATGGAAAACAGCTGGGAGGGGCGACCGGCCGGCATAAAAACTGCGCTCCCACTGCCGCTACAACCAGACTCTTCTCTCGGCCGGCCCCGGCCTCGAGAGAATGGAGAACAGCCGTGAGGGGTGACCAGCCGGCATAAAAAGTGTGCTCCCGCCACTCCAGAACTGGATATCGTCACAGACCTGTGCACTTTCTTCTCCTTCTCACCCTCAACCATGGACTGCCAGCCATTGTTTAACACTAAATAGGATGTGCTCATAACCTACAACTCAAAACTAAACTCTTAAGATGGTTGCAAATCCTAAATTACATTTCTGATGCTATTCTCCATGTCAAAAATCTATGGCTACAAGAATGTATTACAGATCTTAACTGTAATTTTAGCACTCTACTACCAGTTTACATTTCTGCTATGCTATCTACTATAGCAGATGAAGGGTTTTTTAAAAGTGTCTTTTCACATACTCCGAAACTCATACAGAAGGGCCTTTCTTTTTGTTGTTGTTCAGTCGCACAGTCGATTCCGACCCTTTGCAACCCCATGAACCATTGTCCTCCAGGCATCTCTGTCCTCCACCATCCTCCTCAAACTGCCCAGCTCTGTGTCCATTGCATCTACAATACGTTTCGTTAAAAACCAACTAAACCAACAAGAAAAACAATCATTCAAACCACCCTTCCCTAGATTTCTTGATTTTCCTTCTTCTGATCCTCTCTTGTTCCATGTAAGGGGAGGAATTCCATTTACTATAAGATAAGAGGTCCCAACAATGGGTGCACGGAGGTTGCAACCTCAGCTTCCAAAAGCCCCAGCCCTCACTTTGGTCCAGGATTCTAGGAACTAAAGTCCAAAACATCAGAAGGGCCAAAGGCTGAGAAAGACTATTCTGAGGCAAAGCACAATTTTTACTGCTTTTCACACCAGCACATTAAAAATAAATCTGGCAACAGAAAACAGGAGCCAGGACACTTGTTGTTCAGTGGCACAGTCAAGTCCAAATTTTTGCAACCCCATGGACCACTGCAGGCCAGGCTCCTCTGCTATCTTCTGTAGTCTGGCCATATTTTTGCCCAGGACACTAGTGATGCCTAATAGCAAACATTCCAGTTGTTGTCTCTATCAACAGCTAAGGTACAAGAATATACGGAGACCCCAAAGAGAAAAGCAGTCTCCTCTCCATAAGTAGCAGTCAGACAACTAAACTGCATGTTATGCTGTGGAAGGAGTGTACAGGCTATGGTTACTTTCCTGTTTTCATTCATGAACGCTTACATCCCTTATTTAGATCAAAACCATCACACACAGCTGGAGATGTTTAAGCCTTCCTCTCCAGTTGATTTTTATTTTTAAAATATCTCCCACATATCCTGCTAATAGAGGGAAGCTCCCATGGGAGCCAACTGAAGTTTTGCAGGAAAGGCTAATCCCAGTTAAACTGATTAACACTGAATGAATAAAGATGTATTAAAACAAGCCATACAGAAAAAGAACCAAACAATCAAGGAAATGCTATTTTTGCCCAATGTTTTGAAGTTTCTTGAGGATATCAACCAAAATGTACTTGGAAAGACCTATTGTAGAGATTACATGTGTGGGACTCTGAAAAAGCTTTTACAAAGGTACCAGAATTCCAGGACTCTGTACCCCATGCTTAGACTTTTAAATAACAATCTAGAACAAGCAGTTTCCAGTTGGGAAGAGCTGTTTGATGCTGGTTTATGAAAGTCATATAACACCAGACTGCAAAAGGCCTGAGATATGAACCAGCAAGTTCTTTGTTTAGATCTCACCTCAGCCATGAATTTAGGAGGCAGCTTCCAGGAAGCTACAGTCTCTCAACTGCAGCCTTCTGAGAAGATAACACTGATCTATCCTGTTAAAGATATAATTTTAAGGATTACTGAAATAATGATGTGATATCTTTTGAAGCATATGGTGCTGTACAGATCCTCAGCAGTTGCTGGGATTAATCTGCATTTTTGTTCTTTTCATTCTGTGAAATTTCTTCCAAAATAACCACATCAATATATGTATCATTTTCACATGTCTACATACACAATTTGTATGTGCTTAAAAAACCTTTGTCCTGAAACTCCCATCATCTCCAGCTAATATGACCAATTGCCATAGTGACCTGGGTTGATGGGAGCTGTAAATCAACGTATGTGGAAATATTTAGCTTGGGGAAGACTCATCCCCTACATCAGTGGTGGTGAACCTTTTAGAGACAGAGTGCCCAAGCTGCCAACCACACCACACCCTCACGCCATATGTGATCCGCTCACCTTACCCCAGACAGGGGAGGGAGGAAGTGCTCCCATTGGGAACCCTGGTGGCACAGTGGTTAAACTGCTGTCCTGCAACCAAAGGGCTGTGAATTCGATCCTGACCAGGATCACGGTTCACTCAGCCTCCCATCCTTCTGAGGTCAGTAAAATGAGTACCCAGCATGTTGGGGGCAACATGTTAATTAACTTGTGAATTGCGCAGAGAGTGCACTAAGTGCTATGGTATATAAGTGTGATTGCTTTGTTTTTGCTTTGGCTGCTGAGCAGAGGGGCGGGGAGGGAGGAAGTGCTCCTGTTGGACTGCTGGGCAGAGGGGTGGGGTGAACTCTGTGCTGGGGGAGGGAAAAAGCACTCCCATTGGACTGCTGGGCAGAGAGGCTGGGTGAATTCTGTGCGGGGGTGACTGTGCACGTGTCCACAGAGAGGGCGCTGAGTGCTCTCTTTGGCACATGTGCAATAGGTTTACCACCACTGCTCTACAACATAAACAACAAAACTCCAACTGAATAGAACAAATTGAAAGAGACATGAGCTGTGTCATACATGAGGACTATTACTAATTCTAGGAGGCGAGAGAAGGGTTCTAATAGATACTGGTTGCTTATTAAAAGGGGTCCCTATTTTCTTTTGTAAAATGCTAGATGAATTGTCATTATAAGCTGATTCTACTACTTTTAGTTTAATACAGCAGAATAAGAGAGGAAATAAGAGCAAGAGAGAAGAAGTGAGTGTGGGCAAAAAGACTTGGAGAATTTTCTTTTTGGACTACATCATGGCTACCAGGTAAGCTGGCCAGGATTTTCTGGGCACTAAGATACAAAACTACCACAACCATGTTGATGAAAACAGTGGTTATTGTACACAAAGAAAGTGTTAGCAATATTCATTTTATAGGAAATCAATTCTCTGTGGTAAATTAAAAGAAATAAAATCAAATTCAGGTTAGCATTCTGTCATAAACAAGGCTGTTTACAGTAGTGTAGTGCTGATTTCAGCCACCCAGGGCATAAGCCAAATTTGCTACCCCCTGGTGGATGCTGGCTCCCACTCCTGCTAGGGGTTCTGGGAATTGTAGTCCAAGAACACCCATACCTCAAAAAGTGCCGCCCAGGGCAGCCCCCCCCCCCCCCCAATCACTGGCTGTTTATATATTGGTGTAAAGGCCATATCTGTCACCAATAGCTTCACCAGGATTTTTTCACATTCCTACACACTATGGTTTAACTGTTACAGATCTCTTTATTAACTTGTTTTGAGATAGATTCTGTACATCATACAAGTTAAAAGCTGATGCCCAAATCCAAATCACTACCAAATTCCCATCCTCCCACTATCAGCAGGCTCTGTGGTTTTGCAACCTGCTCTCTCACACATCACATCAAAGAAGGACAGGTTTCACTTACCAGTAACTGTCGTTCTCCGAGTATGTTGTTTGGGGATTCACACTGATGGGTTCTGCGCCTGCGCTGAATCCGGAGCGGAGCTGGAAAGCTGATTGGATAAAGAGTTTTGAATGTGGGACCGCCCACCATGCCCAACCCCTTTAGGCGCCATTTCGCGCTCTCCCCTCAGTTTGATATTAAAGCTGCCCGCTAAGCCTAAGGCCATCTCAGGCCGGCAGCCCTGAGGGGAGGCAGGGTTGGGTTGTGTGAATCCCCAAACAACATACTCGGAGAACGACAGTTACTGGTAAGTGAAACCTGTCCTTCTCCTTCGTGTTGTTTGGGGATGCACACTGATGGGTGACTAACAAGCTCACTTACTTGGATGGTGGGCAGCCGGCGTCCTGAGATGTAGGAGAGCGCGATGGCATCATGGATGGGCGGTCATCAGCGAAGAGGATCGGAGACCAGCCGTCAGGATGGACCTGCCCCGTCTGACATCAGGGGCGGACCTTGTATCAACCCGGTAGTGGGTGATGAAGGTGGAGGACCTGGACCAAGTGGCAGCCTTGCAGATATCCTCCATCGGGATGCCCTCTAGGAATGCAGTGGAGGAAGCCAGTGTCCTGGTGGAGTGAGCCCGGACATGAGGCGGAGGTGGCAGGGATGACATCTGATAGGCCAGGTAAATGGTACCTGAGATCCATTTAGATAGTCTCTGGGCAGACAGAGGCTGTCCCTTAGTCTTGCCACCATAAGCCACAAACAGTTGTTTTGCTCTCCTGAAGGACGCAGTCCTCTGGGTGTAAAACAGCAAAGCCCTCCTGACATCCAACGAGTGCCACACTCTCTCTTGTGGAGACGAGGGATTCAGGAAGAATGCTGGAAGCGTGATGGCTTGGGCCAGGTGAAATTCAGTCAGGACCTTGGGCAGGAATGTCAGATCTGGGTGCAACACTGCCCTGTCAGGGTAGAACTTGAGAAAAGGAGGGTCAGACCGAAGGGCTGCCAGCTCCCCTGCCCGTCGGGCAGAAGTGATAGCTACAAGGAAAGCAGTCTTGTAGGAGACAAACTTAATGTCCACCGAAGCCATGGGTTCAAAGGGTGCCTTCGTGAGTGCGGTGAGCACTGTAGTGAGGGACCACTGAGGGGGTGGTATCTTCACTGGAGGATAGGCGTTGCGTAGCCCTTGAAGGAACCTTTTAACAGTTTTGTCTCTGAAGGCGGAGGACAATACTGAAGAAGGTGGGGCCTTGGCGACCACAGCAGCTAGGTGGACCTTCAATGATGAATGTGCGGATCCCAACTCGGCGAGGTGCAGGAGGTAGGACATGACATCCTGCAGGGATGCGGAGTCCACGGTGCGGTCGCTGGATGCTAGGAAGTCAGTGAAGCGACGGTACTTGGCATCGTAGGACTTCCGTGTGGAAGGTTTCCTTGACAGATCAAGGATCCGTGCTATGTTGGGCGGATAAGCCAGGCCGTCAGGTGTAGGCTCGGCAGATCCGAGTGAAGGATCCGACCATCTTCCATGCGGAGGAGATTCGGATCGGTGGGTAGGCGGAGACGATCGCAAGCCAGGGTTTGGAGTAGTGGGAACCACGGCTGGCGCGGCCAGGACGGGGCAACCAGGATCGTCCAGGCGTTCTCCGCACGGATCCGTATCAGGACCCGTTGGATGAGAGGGATCGGTGGAAACATGTACAGCAGTTCCTGGTGCCACGGCACCATGAAGGCATCGCCCTCCGATCCGTGGCCGATCCCTGCTCGGGAGCAGTAACGGCGGCACTTGGAGTTGGTCTGTGATGCGAAGACGTCTAGGGTCGGTGTGCCCCACCGTCGGCACAGGCGGTCGAACACCGATCCGTCCAGTTCCCACTCGTGCATTGCCGTCCCTTTGCGGCTCAGGGAGTCTGCATCGGAGTTCAGGGTGCCCTGGATGTGGACACCTATGGGGAACACATGTACCTTCAGGCACCACTCCCACATCTGGACGGTCAGGTAGAGGAGGGAGAGAGACTTGGTCCCTCCTTGCCGGTTGAGATAGGCTAGTGTCGTGGTGTTGTCCGAGGCGATCTGCACCACACTGCCCGCGATCGACGGTCTGAAGGACCTCATCGCCTTCCATACCGCTAGCAGCTCGAGGAAGTTGATATGGTGGTCGGCTTCCTCGGGCGTCCATATGCCGTGAATCCGTAGTCCGCGGCAGCACGCACCCCATCCGTGGGTGCTCGCGTCGGTGGTGACTTGGATGGACGGTGCGGGAAGGGTGAAGAGTCTCCCCGCGGTCACATTCTGGTCCATTGTCCACCAGTTTAACTGGTCTCGGAGTTCGGGGGTCGGTGTGAGCCACTTCCCGAGGTTGTCGTGGGTGCCGTTGAAGGAGGAGAGGAACCACGACTGGAGGGAGCGCATCTTGAGTTTGGCGTGCGAGACCACCGCCGTGGTCGACGCCATGAGTCCTAGCAAACGGAGGGCGTCCCTCGCACGGACCCGACGTCCGCCCTGGATCCGTGCCACCACTGTGCGGATGTCGAGCAGACGTTCGGTTGGGGCGTAGGCTCTTAGAGCCAGAGAGTCTAGAACGGCTCCGATGTATTCTATTCGTTGAGTGGGGGTCAACTGGGATTTCTTGAAGTTGACCCGCAGACCGAGGCTCTGCATAAGGGCGAGGCAATGTGCAACGTCGTCCTTGGCTTTTTGTTGGGTCGGGGAGCAGATCAACCAATCGTCTATGTACGGGAACACTTGGACGCCTTGCAGTCGCAGATGAGCAGCCACCGGTGCCATGCACTTCGTGAATACCCTCGGAGCGGTGGAGAGGCCGAAGGGTAGGCATGTGTACTGGTAGATGTTGCCGCCCACCTGGAATCGGAGGAAACGACGATGTTCCCTCCTGATGGACACGTGAAAATAGGCGTCCTTCAGGTCGATGACGGTGAACCAGTCCCCGTGGTTGATCAGCGGGAGGATGGAGTGAAGGGTTACCATCCGGAACTTCCTCGCGTCGATATGCTTGTTGAGAAGACGGAGGTCCAGGATGGGACGTGCCCCCCCGTCTTTTTTGTCCACAAGGAAGTATCGGGAGAAGAACCCTTCGTGAGACTCCGACGCTGCGACCGGCTCTATGGCGCCCTTCTCTAGGAGAGCCGTTAGTTCCTCCTGGAGCGGTGGGGATGGATCGGTGATGCGGATCCGTCCGACAGTAGGGCATCTCCCGAACTCGATCGCGTAGCCAGAGTCTAAGATGGTTAAAACCCATCGGTCTGTGGTGATGGCAGACCACGCCGATAGGTAGTCGGAAAGGGGGCGGTAGGGTAGAGTCTCGGTCACGGAAGAGTCAAACACGTTGTTTGCCCTTCCGTTCCGTACGCTTGCCAGTCTGAGGCCGTTGCTGGTAGCGTGGACGGTTGGGTTGTTGGCGCTGCCGGTAGGGCTGGTACCGGGAGTAGTCCCCTTGTCTCTGTGGCGGGCGAGGTTGATAGGATGGGCCCGCTTGAGACGTCGACGGCTGGTCCTGATGGTAACGGCCGGACCCACGGTGTGGAGGGCGGAGCTGTTTTATCGTGGCGTAGTCTCCTTTCAGCTCTCCCAAGGAGGTGTCGGTCTCCTTGGCGAAGAGGCCCTCGCCATCGAAGGGAAGCTCCTCCACGAGCCGCTTGACATCGTCCTGCAGGTTAGCCGAACGGAGCCAGGCGTGGCGACGGAGCTGGATGGCGGAGGCCAAGTTTTTTGCCTCCGACTCGGTGACGTGGCGGCCGGTGCGGATTTGCTGGAGGGAGAGGTGGTTGCCCTCCATGCAGAGTTTTTCAAAGTCCGCTTGTCGATCAGGTGGCAGCAGGGACTTGAACGACTCCGCTTGCTCCCAGAGTCGACACTGGTAGCCTCCCATGGCCGTCGCGTAGTTGGACGCACGGAAGGACAAGGAGGCATTGGCGTAGAACCTCCTGCCCAGTGCGTCCAGCTTCTTCCCTTCCTGGGTCGACGGGATGGGAGTGCTGCTGATCGGCGTCCGGTGTTGGGAGCCCTTGACCACTCGGGAGTTCGGTGCCGGGTGAATGTGCAGAAAGTTGGAATCGTCCAGCAGTCTGTACATAGAGTCCACTCTGTTGGATACGGAGTGGGAAGAAACCGGCTTCTTCCACACCTCCTTGGCCGCTTTAGCAATCTTAGGGAGCAGTCCGAGGCGGACGGGGACCAACTCCTTGCGGTCGGCCAAGCCGCAGACGACATCCTCACAGTCGTCCGGGGGAGCCTCCGCCCGAATCCCAAGGGTGGATCCGAGGCGAGTGATCAGTCCGGTGTAGGTCTTCAAATCCTCCGGCTGGGATCCGTGGACGGCGCCGATGTTGTCGTCCGGGGACTTGTCGACCGCGACCGGCGGTGGCTGATGCTGCTCCTCCTCCTGATCCGACGAGTCGGAGTCTCCTGACCGCTCCGAGACGCTGGGCGGTGGCAGGTAGACCTCGGGGTCCGAGTCCGACCAGTACGGCCTGGCGGATCTCGGATCGCTCCCCGGCAAAGGCAGCTGGTACGGAGGGAGAGAGGCCTCCGACCGCGCCTGTTCCACCCTCTGCCGCTTCGGTGCGGGGCCCTCCTCACGGAGCGGTGGTGCCTCCGTGGCTGGTGGTGAGGGCAGAGGGCGCTCCCACGGTGTCGTCTGCGGGCCGTAGAGCTCGGTGTGCAGTTTCCGCACCATCGCCTCGATGTACGGGGCGATGAGGCTCAACTGGGGCGGCGGTTCGGTAGCCGGACCAGGAACCACGGAAGGACTGCGGAGGGAGGAAGACCTGTGCGGTGGTACAGGTGGAGGAGTCTCCGGCGGCGGTGGAGGGCTGTGGGCCCTCTCCGGCGTGGCGTCCCGGGCCTCGGTCGACATCCTACCCGGCGTAGGTGGAGCTGCGACCGGGGCGGATGCTAGGGAGCGTGGCGGCGAAAGGTGAGCCGGTGCCGGGGTCGGAGGAAGAGAAGACGAAGAGCTACGGCGCTTCTTTTTCTCTTTTTTGTCTTTCTTCTTCTTCTCCTGCTCCTTCTTCCGCCTGAACAGTTCAGAGGCCGAGGGCCTGGAAGAAGAAGCGGAGGTTGAAGGAGCAGACGTGGAAGCGGCCTGCTCTGGAGCTGGGGGAGCCGGTGGTGCCAGTGCGGCCTCCATGAGGTAGGCTTGAAGGCGGTACTGGCGGTTCTTGATGGCGGCCTTCGAGAAGCCGCGACAGACTTCGCAGGTCTGGACCTGGTGACTCTCCCCGAGGCAGCGAAGACAACGCACGTGCCCGTCCGAGCTAGGGAACTTTCTCTTGCAGGACGGACACTGCTTGAACGCTGCCGCTGAGGCCATCCACCGAAGTAGATGGCCGAAGAGAAAAAATTATCCCGGCCGGGAGGCCCCGACACGAGATGTTGGTCTTTTTTTTTTTTTTTTTTTTTAAACGGCGGCTGAGGACGAGCCCCAGCCACACGAGGACCAAGGGAACAAGTCCCCTAGTCCGAGAAAAATTGTAAGGTAGGAAAAATTGGAAGATTCTGAGACAATCTCAGCAAAGTACTCACAGCTTTTTTTCCAGGCTCCTGCTTGCGCAGCGGAAAAAAGCAAACTGAGGGGAGAGCGCGAAATGGCGCCTAAAGGGGTTGGGCATGGTGGGCGGTCCCACATTCAAAACTCTTTATCCAATCAGCTTTCCAGCTCCGCTCCGGATTCAGCGCAGGCGCAGAACCCATCAGTGTGCATCCCCAAACAACACGAAGGAGAAATATAGTTTTGTAGTAGAGCCAGATCAGCCTTTCTAAAGCATTTCACCTTTCTGATTACCAAGGATGGGAAAGAAGCCAGAGCACTAAAAGCAAAGGGAAATTCTATTCTCCTTGGAAATGAAATCCATTCTTCAACCCTGTTCACATTATGGAAGTGATGAAATGCCTGCTTCTTCCACAATGGTAGTAGTAGCCATTTCAGAATGGCTGTATCCCTCCATGCAATTCATCTAGAGCAAGGGTCAGCAAACTTGGCTCTCTAGATGTTCTTGGACTTCTGGTGATCTAAAGAATCAAACTGTGTTAACCTGAGCCAACGTTTGCCAAAGACTCAAGCACAACTTGTAATTTCCTCTTTCCTCTAAACTTGCAGAGTGACTCCATTTAGTACACATTTGTTGAAGTCTACTTGTCTACTTGGCTCCAACATCTCTTCTCCCAGCAAACTGTATCCTGTGCTAAACTAATTACATAGGGCTGAATTACAAGTCATTGTAAATATGTAATGTGCAGCTAAGCCTGTATTTCTTTGTGTACAAAATAAGAGCTAGTAAATGGCTGCATAACACTGTTGAGGTTTTTTGTTGTTGTTCAGTCGCACAATCAATTCCGACCCTCTGCAACCCCATGGAGCACTGTCCACTGTTGAGGTAGTCCACTTCTAATAAAACAGTCTACTTATTTTAACATTTTGATTTGTTTTGAAATTTACAGATATGTCATAATTTCCATAATTTTAAATTGCAAAATACTCTGAGGCAAACAAATCAATCAATTTTATTTACAGTCCATGACCAGCTGAGGCAAACAAAGAAAAGCATACAAATAAGTGTGCAGGACCATAGGCAGAATAGAACCAATGTGTATGGGTAAGTATGGTTTACATCCTTCTTAAAACAGCCACTATTCTCTCAGGAGCACAGAAGAGAGTAAAAGGCTGTATTGACACCAAGTGAATGTCTCTCTCATTAGCTCACCGGTGTGTTGGGGTTGATAAATTGGGGGGCAATGTGGGAAAATCTTTAGATCTCCTCCTATCTATACATGTTGATCTAAACCCATTGGAGGGTTTACATCACTACTTGTACCTTCAATAACTATCTTCAGACATTGTTTGGACAAATGAGAGGAAAACTCCTCCAATATGGCCTACCAGAATTTGGAACGGAATGGTTTGGACTACAATTCTCAGAATCATGTGGTCATACTAGTAGGGGATTCTGGAAGCTGTATTTCAAAGCATGATTTTTCCAAGCTCTGATTCCTACCATATATTCCAGATGGTGCAAAAGAAGGACATGGTCCCATAGTATCTGAAGCAGCTGACAAAACAAGACAAGCAGTAGGGACTCTCCCAGCACTGCGGATTTTGAAATGGAGAAGCCTTGGGAAACTTCTCTGATGCAGTGATCCAGCTTGCAAGAGGCTTCTGAAGGGTTGGGACTGAGCAGAGGTTGCTCGGACCAGCAGGAGCGAAGCCTGATCATTGCCACCGCCACCACCGCTGATTTAGAAACAGTCAGCAGCGGAAGCAGCCTGCGTCTGGCCCCCGCACCTATGTGTCAGGGGTGGGACTGGCCCTAAAAAAAAAAAGTCTGGGCACCACGGAGCTACACTAATCCCATGAGCTACCCTGCTCACCACCTACATGCAGGTCAGGAGTGAGAAGACAAGCTTTTAGGAAAAGCCTTGACTGTTGGGCCAGAGAGCAGGCAGTGTCAGGTGGGATCCCATCGTGAGGAGGCTGAAGTACTACTTGTGAGTAAGAGGATCTTGATACACATGTGTAATAAAGATCATACAGTGAAGAACCTTAAGATGGCTTGTTTCCAAAATGAGACTGGAAGCCAGACACACAAAGGGTGAGGAAAGATCTGTCAACTAGGAAGGCATGGAACTACTAGACATCAATCAAATCCAATATAAATTCAAATAAATAAATAAATAAATAAATAAAAATCAGTAATTCCCTGAAAAGTAAAAAAAAAAATACCAACATGGAATACCCTATTCCAAAATGGATTGTCCTATCCAGTTTCTAGTCATGTTACTTTAAATAATGTGGCAAGTCAATTGATGCTTTTTGTTCATTTGTGACAGATAAAACAATTTCAAAGTGCTTTTCTCTGTTGAGCTTAAAAGCATAAAGTGACAAAGAACTCACACAGTTGACATAATCGAAACTATACAAATGTTAAGACTGGTTGCTGAAAATCTCTGCTGTCCAGGTACCTGATGCCATAACATCTGGTAAGCATTAGTCCATGAATTAATACTTTCCAACAACTTCTTCCCACTTCTTTTGTTGTTGTTCAGTCGCACAGTCGATTCCGACCCTCTGCGACCCTATGGACCACTGTCCGCCAGGCACTTCTGTCCTACACCATCCCCCTCAACTCGCTCAGTTCTGTACCCATTGTCTCTACAATACCATCTAGCCATCTCATTTTTGGCCGCCCCCTTTCTCTTTTGCCCTTCACCTTTCCCAGCATCAAGGCTTTCTCAAGTGAATCCTCTCTTCTCATTTGATGTCCAAAGTACTTTAGCTTCATCTGTACTATTTGACCTTCAAGGGAGCAGTCAGGGTTGATTTCTTCTAAGATTGACCTATTTGTTCTCCTCGCTGTCCAGTGGACTCTCAAAACTCTCCTCCAGCACCACATCTCAAAGGCATCTATTTTTCTGCGCTCAGCTTTCCTAATGGTCCAGCTCCCACAACCATACATTGCTTTGACTATATGAATTTTTGTTTGCAATGTGATGTCTCTACTTTTCACTATGTTCTCCAAGTTTCTCATCGCTTGCCTCCCAAGAATCAGTCGCCTTTTTATTTCATGGCTGCAATCACCATCTGCAGTGAGCTTTGATCCTAGGAAAGTAAAATCTGCCACTGCTTCTACCTCTTCCCCATCTATTTTCCAGGGACTGACAGGGCCTGTTGCCATTATCTTGGTCTTCTTGATATTAAGTCTCAAGCCAGCTTTTGCACTTTCATCTTTCAATCTAATCAGGAGCTTCTTTAAGTCCTCTTCACTTTCTGCCATTAGGGTGGTATCATCTGCATATCTCAAGTTGTTGATGTTTCTCCCAGCAATTTTGACCCCAAATTGTGATTCCTCCATCCCTGCATTGAGCATTATGTGCTCTGTGTATAAGTTGAGTAAGCAGGGTGACAAAATGCAGCCTTGTCTTACTCCTTTTACTATTCCAAACCACTCCATCATTCCATATTCTGTCCTAACTGTTGCTTCTTGATTCATGTACAGATTTCTCATGAGGCATATAAAGTGTTCTGGTATTCCCATCTCTTTGATTACTTGCCACATTTTGTTGTGGTCCACAATGTCAAAGGCCTTAATGCAATCAATGAAACAGAAGTAGATTTGTTTCTGGTATTCCTTTGTTTTTTCCACTTCTTAGAAGGTATAAAGTTCCCTACTCCTTTTGGTGTGTTTTCTTTGAAAACTGTGTAGCAAGATAAAATGTTCCTAGAAAATTACTTTTCAATGTTTTTGATCCACCTATATTCATGAAACCCAAACTTCAGCCAATTCAATCTCAAAGAGAATTGGGAAAGTTTAGACAATTCTTTTAGTGAAATTTCAAGAGACTGTGTCAAATATCATTGCTGCCTTGACATTCATATGATTTTGTTCCAGATAAACCTAAGCCCTTGTCTTCCTGTGCTACCTCTCCTCTGGGTATGTAAGGATTTTTAACAGCCAGAAGGCAAATTTGCTTAAGATTGTATCCACAGAGATAAACTAGGAGGGTAGAATTTTTAAGCTGAGATGTCAGTTGAAATGATGGTTGAAAGGTTCTTATGACAGCTTAGCTTCTTAGAGTGTATGTGAAGCAATTTTTACTCATGCATCTTTGAATACTGAAGGACGCAGCCTGCCTCTTGTTTTGTTGATGAGACATTTTTCAAGTGAGTGTCATTTCTGGAGAACTGGGTCTATTTCCACATGTCCATAAACTCTCAGGAAAAGACAAATCTGAAGGGCAACATGTTTTGTTTTTAGCTGCCTGGATATTCTACAGTTGTCAAAATAACACATGTGTTTTGGGGTAATGTCTTCAGCTTATTTTAGGTTTATTTCTTTATTCAGCTTTATGTTTTCATGGAAGATATTAGATTTACATGTCAGAGAACATGTTTGATTAGCAAACCTGTTACTTAATTTTGGGTCTGTATATAAAGAATAAAGGACGTTGATTGACATTTGTTCATGTCCCCATAAACAATGAATTGACATAACACAGTCTTTTGCCAGAATCCAGTTGCAAAAACATGAGTGAGCAACAGTAACTGTGGAGCTGTCTCATATTTCTGTGGGGGCTGTTCTTCACCTACCTAGTTATGCAATTGGTCAGAAGCACTAAACAACTGGGCATGGAAAAAGACAGCTTACTGGGATTGGGAACTGCCTGGGATTGGGAACTTCCCTGTAGAATTCTGGCCTTCTTAGTTTAATTAGAATTAATTGAACATGATAACAAAAAGGTATGTTGCATTAATTAATTAATTAATTAATTATTAAACTAGGCTTTCAACTAACATCTTGAATCCCTTCAAGATCAGTAATTATATCAATGCCCTTACACCAGGGATTCTCAACCTGTGGCTACCACCACCTCCACCACACCAGGAAGTGGCCACCACCACCTCCACTACACCAGGAAGTGCCATGTGGTAGAAGAAGGGGAAAATGGCCGTCTGGCCCACGAAGCTGTCTGACGGAGTGTGACCCGGGCCCCAGCTTAAAAAGGTTGAGAACTCCTGCACGTACACCGATGCAAATTTGGTTTATTACTAGCTGGATGGGGTACACAGAAAGAACCTTCTCAAAGAGTGTGGTGTTATTGAACCACAATTGGGCATACCCTGGTAACAGCAACCTTGTTGTTGCCAGCTAATCATTCTCACACTAGGTCAGGCAAAGGAAACCGCAGAATGAACTCACCAAAAGGTGCCTTCATTTTGGCAGTTTCACATCTGGCGTAGACACGGAAGAAGACTATCTGGATAGTTCAGTGAGTTAGGCATGTGGCTGTGGAGCCACAGTTTGAAAGTTCCATTCTGCACTGCATCCCAGAAGAGCCAGCTTGTATAGTCATGGGCAAGCTGTACAGTCCCAGGGCAACCCCAAAAGAAGGGAATGGTAAATCATTTCTGAGGACATCCCACCTAGAAGAAACCCCTGACAAAGATTGCCATAAGTCAGAACTAATTTGACAGCACACAATTATCATTACTATTGTATCTACCAAAATGAGGTCCAAAAATGAGACTCGACTCATACTCAGGTCAACGTAAACACTCAAAAACATACCCACACAATTGTCTAAATTAATTAATATTACCATATTTTCATGTATTTTAATTATTGAAACTCACTAGCAGCTGCTGCATTTTCCACCCCTGACTTATACTCGGGTCAATCTATTTTCCTAGTTTTAGAGGTCTGAATTAGGTACCTTGACTTATATTCAGGACAACTTAGAGTCGAGTATATACAGTATACCTGATGCAGCTAGTTCATCAGCTGGTGGCCTATCTTCTGGTGAAACTTCTCTGTACTCATTTAGGGTGGTCCTAAGACAGCAGACATGCTTTTTCCGGTTATTAAAAAAAGCACTGTGATGCATTTTCAACCAATTCTGACATTCTGACATTTCCTCCCAATATTAATTAAGGCTTCAGCTATGAAAATGCATATTATTATTATTATTATTATTATTATTATTATTATTATTATTATTATTATTATTATTATTATTATTATTATTATTATTATTATTATTATTATTATTATTATTAATCAACTGACAGCAGCCTCTCTAATCATTATTATATAGAGCTATTAACCTATTTAAATTTTTGGCTCCTTCATCTTAAAAAATGTCAGTTCCTGAAACAGTTTTTTTTTAAGTTACAAAAGGCAAATTAATAAATACTGTATCCTTTTTTTAAAGATAGAAAAGCTAACACTAAAATAAGTGACATACTGTACATGTCTTCTACCTATAGGCTGAAATTCTGTTCTAGACATTTTAATGCATAAGGCTGTTGCGATTTTTCAGAAATAAAACATTTCCGATTCCCCCAACCACTTCAAGGTCCCTAGGCACCCAGAGAGTCCCTTTCATTATCAGGAAGTCATTCGGTGCTATCAAATAGGGAGAAGTTTTTAATTACTGTACTTAATTTAGGATTTACTTGTGTTGATGACTTGCAGCAATGAAGGACTCCCCCACTTTTTGTTCTATGTCCCACAATTATAGAACAGGATTTCAATTAGAGCAAGTTCAAAAATATATTTGTATTCTCTCTTTTTGGGATACAGACCTGCTTTTTTCACATCACTCCTGAATCTTTGTACAGAAGCTGTTTTCTATGGCGCAACAAAACAAAGTATTTCAACAGACATTTAATTTCTATCTTATTTTGTCACTCCTCTGAGTAGAACCAAGCAAATAACTGCATCACACATACCCTGTTGCCCAAACTGAGCAAGGAAAACAGAAACATACATACAATATAAATAGATAAGGAGTTCTCAACCTTCTTAAGCCAGTGGCTGGGTGACGCTCCTCAAACAGCTTCAGAGGCCAGACGACCATTTCCCCCTTCCTCCACCATATGGCACTTCCTGGTGTGGTGGTGGGCCACATGAAATGGTACCACGGGCCACATCCAGCTTGCAGGTCACAGGTTAAGAATCCCTGAAATAGAGTGAAACTGGCCAAAAGCAATGCTTTGGTACTTGACACATTGATATAACGTCGGTCTTTCCAGGTAACAAGAGGCTGATATTGTGATATTGTTCACACCAGGCATGAAGAAGCTATATCTGTCCACTGTCTACAACAGAGATCCTCAAACTATGGCCCATGTGCCATATCTGGCCCTCTGCATGTAGCCGTGGGTGGCACCACGGCCGTGGGTGGCACCACATCTAATTATTAAGACCCGATTCAAAGCCTTGCACCTGTCTTAAAAATATTCACTCGAGCTCACGCTGTGCCTTCCATCAAGTCACACACATAATATAGGTTAATCGTTGCTTTAATTAATTAGATTTTCTTCCTCGCTCCCCTCCCCTTGCCACATGATTAGAGCTGTGGTTTGAGGGTTTTACAATCCTCCCTTTCCTGGGCCTTCCCCTGCACGCCTGCACACCAACGTCCACTGGAGAGGCACCGTCGGCTTCCGGGGGTGGCTGGCCATCCCAGTCAGGCCATCGACTTGGTGAGGGTGAAGTTTCCAGCTATGAGGCAGTGGGCAGGGGGCACCATGGCCTGTGCACTGGTGCCTTTCTGCAGCTTCCAGGACCTGGAGTTGGCATGGGACTTTCTGTGCCCACATTTCTGTCTGGGCGGCGGTAGCGGTGCAGGGGCCAACAAGGAAAGCAGCAGTGAGTCAAGCCATCTAGGCTTCCCCAGCCACAGTGGCGGCCAATAAAACAATGCCTTCCCATCGTATTGAGTCAGACAGCTTGTTTCTTGGGTGTAGGGAAATAATGCAGGTAGCCTATGGGTACTTTAGGGTACCTGTGACTGCAATGGGTAGTCCTTATGGCAAACAGACTGATATCCCATAGACATAGCAATAGCATTTATATCCTGCCCCATAGTGTTTAATGCACTCTCTGAGCGGTTCAAAAAGTAATTGGTATTTTTGCCCCCACATTGATGGGTACTCAATTCAACCGACCTCGGAAGAATGGGAGCCTGAATCAACCTTGATCCCCCCCATCAGGATTGAACTCACAGCATCTTGGCTGCTGTATAGCAGTTTAACCACTTTGCCGCTAGGGCTCATAGACATCCCCTTCGCAGGGGTCTGCAAACTTGGCTCTCCAGATGTTTTTGGACTTCAATTCCCAGAAGCTTTGATCAGCAGGTGTAGTGACTTGGGCTTCTGGGGATTGAAGACCAAGAACACCTGGAGAGCCAAATTTGCTGACCCCCACCCTAGGGGGACTAAGGGCTATAGGAGCTTCAGTGGCTCAGTCTAAGGCAGTGGTGCCCAAACTAAGGTCTGGGGGCTGGGTGCGGCCCCCAACACCAATTCATCTGGCCCGTGAAGTCCTCATCGCTCCTGGAAGCAGAAGTAAAACGCGCCCATACGGGCGCGTTTTACTTCCACTTCCAGGAACGACGAGGGCTTTGCAGGCCGGATGAATTGGTATCGGGGGCAGCACCCAGCCCCCAGGCCTTAGTGACCGACTCCCTGAACCACATGATCGGCCCACAGCCCAAAAAGTTTAGGCACCCCTGGTCTAAGGGGACTGGCTGTGGGATGGCTGCAGGCTGGATTGGCTCTCTGCTTTTTGCACATCTTTGTGTATTTATTTATTTATTATTATTATTTTATTCCTATTGCCACCCAACTCTGAAGACTCTGAGCGGCTCACAGAAAATAAAACCAGTCACATTTTAAAAACCAATAAAAACCCCATTGAAACTGCCACCCAAAATTACTCTGACCCCTACAGATAAAAAGAGATTAAAGGAGGGAGAGAGTGTTCTTACTAAATCAGCCAGCAGGCAGGGGTCACCACATCGCTGGTGCCCCACACCTGCTTTGCCAGCAAGGTTTTTAGCCCTTTCCTAAATGACAGCAACAACTGGAGACGCAGCTCAACAGGCAGGAGATAACTAGACCCTAAGGAAGACTTTGAACTGTGGTGCTTGAGAAGACTCTTGAGCCCCCTGGACTACAAGAAGAGCAAATCAGTCAATCCTAAAGAAAATCAATCCTGACTACTCCTTGGAAGGACAAATACTGAAGCTGAAGTTGAAGCAATTTGGCCACCAAATGGGACTAATTGGAGAAGGCCATGATGCTAGGAGAGATTGAAGGCAAAAAGAGAAGGCGTGGCAGAGAAAGAGATGGTTAGACATCATTGTTGGTACTGTGGATGTAGATCTGGACAGACTCCGGAGGATGGCAGATGACAGAAGAGTCAGCACAGGGCAGCACCAACTGCTACCACCCAGTACCCAGAAAGCTAGTACCAACTGCTACCGCCCCAGTACTCAGAAACACAGGCCAGCAGCTATGATGGCAACCCTCTTTGGAAGCACCTATGTCTATGAACAGATTTCCCCCCGAATTATACATCTGAAACCTCCAATCAGATCCAGACTAACTGATGCACACTGTTACAATTGGCAGTGACAAACATGGAACCAGACACTGACTATCTCATCAGCCAAAAGCAGGCTCACATTTCCCATTGAAATACATTCCATTCAAGAAAAAGTCCAGCCCCTCAACAGTCTGAGGGACCATGAACTGGCCCCGTGCGTAAAAAGTTTGAGGACCTCTGGTCTAGAACATATTTGTCTGACATGCACAAAGGAACTTGGTAATGTGCTTGGGGGCAGTGGTGGATTAGCCATATAGCAAGAGTAGCAAATGCTATGGGCCTCGCGCCTCTGGGGGGAAGAGGCGCACCACACCGTCAACCCACCCACTTGCCCTTCCCTGCCTCCAGGATGAGCTCTGGGCGGTGCTAAGCCCGGCTCCTTGGGGTGGATGGGTTTCATTCTGAGGGGAAGGAGCCGGCAGGAGAGTTTCCTTTCCTTGCCTGCTAGCCTGCCTTGTTGCCTGCTGCATTGGGGGGGGGGGGTTTGGAGGACAGGGAAGGGGGAGGGCAGGAAGATGCTTCATCACTCAAAAGCAAGCCAATACATTTAAAGGAGAAAAGCCCCCACCCCCTTTTAGGAATTCTTGTCTCTGATCTTCTCTTCCTTCCTCCACTTCTCCGCCCTCACAGAACCACTTCAGTGGGAATGTAAAGAGCATTTGGTGTTGAGGCATGTCTGCTACATGTCCACGTTAACATCTCCAGATTCAGACAGAGCTGGCTCTTTGGCTAATAAACAGAGATGAGCACTGAACCATAAAGTCAGATACAGTACTACTAGCTGTTGAGCAAGGGTGACCTTTACCTTTATTTTAATGTTAGTGCCCCCCCCCACCTCTTACATGAAAGTAAACGAATGGGAGAGGGAGGAAAAAGGGACCCTTCTTTTTCGAGCATATCAGAGAGTAGCCAAAATAAAAACAGAAAACAAAGATAAAAATATTGTGGCCCTTTAAATACTAACTCCTATATTTAAATGTGGGCTTTCATGGATCAAATCCACTGAGTGAGGCCTCATGGCATCAATTTATACTCATCAGTTACACAGGCACGCAATGATTTGCCAACCTAACAGAAAAGTAACATTAATGTTTTATAATTTTGATTTTTGATTTTTAAGAAGTTTTATATCTTAAGTTATTTTTTTAATATTGAAGAGACATAATTTTATTTAAATTTAAATAAATTTGCTGTTGTATAATGCAGCCATGCCTTTATTAATAAATATTATTTCATGTACCTTTGATATTACATTTAGATTGTTATTTTTACTCTCCTACATGTAGTTTTCATAATTTTAAATATACAGTATACAGCAATGTACCAGAACAGTATGTTATGAACTCAGATATGTTATATATTTAACACATTTTAATTATTTTGGGTTTTTTAAAATGTAGAAGCAATAATAATAATTTAATGTCAGAAATTATTCTCGCTCCTGACAACCTAGCAGTTCGAAAATAAGAAATTACAAATAGATAAATAGGTACTAATTCGGTGGGAAGGTAAACAGCATTCCATGCACTCTGATATCTAGTCATGCCTGCCACATGACCACGGAAACATCTGCAGACGCAGACAGAGCTGGTTCTTTGGCTGGAAACAGAGATGAGCACTGAACCCTCGAGTCAGATACGACTGGCTTTTGAGCTAGGGTGACCTATTCACCAAGTGCCAGCACAGCTTTTCTTACACTGTTTAATGTTTTGTTAAAAATTTATAAATTTCTGGATGTTCATAAACCCAAAAGACAATCTGAGTCTAAATGTTTGAGTTGGACAGGTATTTAATGAAATATTTCCTGCTTCTGTGACTCTTAGCTTCCTCTCTAAACTAATAATTAAAAACAGAGTGCTCCATGGTCAAGATATGTTCCTTTACGTATATCAAACATAACACTACATTTTAAAACTTTTTCAAGGATTTGTCCTCATACACTTTTCTGCTGGCTCTATCCTGTAGGAAAACAACAACCTTCTGTCTGGCACAGGGTATGAGCAAAGTAGTGTGTGTGTGTGTGCGCGCGCGTTGAGTAAGGATTTCTCTTGCTGGATAGCCAATCTTACTGCCAGTCTCTTGCTGGATAGCCATTTTACAACCAAAGAGGCAGCACTCTCTGTGTCTGCAGAAGTTTCCGTGGTCACGTAGCAGGCATGACTAGATGCACAGAACACTGCTACCTTTCTGGCTGAAGCGGTACCTATTTAACTACTTGCAATTTCTTGTTTTCGAACTGCTAGGTTGGCAGGAGCTGGGATAGAGACGGAAGCTTGCTTTGTCGTTATGCTTGACATCATAGTTTGCTCTTAGTGCCCAGTCTTGCCTGCCAGGGTACACAATGCATGGGGCCAGTTCTTTATATTTAGCTCCATGTATTTATTGTAAAATGGCTTAGAAAATGCCAGAGAAGGCAACAAGGTAGGAAGGAAGGCTCTTTTAGTGTACTTGAGTGAGAGCAGGCCAAGGCAAGGGGTAAAGTATTTTAGAAATGCAAAGTGTTACTTATTTGTTTTTACTAGTGGTGTTTAATTTTATAGGTATCCTAAATCTAAGGAAGGCCCCCTTGACATGATTTGCTACGAGCCCTGCGCTGGCTTAATCCGGCACTGCTTGGGGGTAGAAGCAGGCAGTGATCTCATTACTCACAGCTCATATGATAAAAAAAGTCTTGAATACTACTTTGATCGGCTTGATATTAAGGAAATGATTCCTCTACCGGGGGGGGGGGGCACTGCCATCTGTAAAACAGGCCCAATTTTGATCCTTGAGTAAGAAAATGAGTTACAGCCAACAGCCAGAATTGACATATACCATGTGGTAATTATTTCAGTCACACTGTTGGAAAGCTATTTCTGGCTCAATGTGGTCTTGCTTCAAATTAGGACATATTCACATACAGTAGTTTTGATTCTTGTGATCTTTTACTGTGCAGAGTTCTCTCTCATATCCTAAACCAGTGGTGGTGAACCTTGACACTCCAACTTAATCACTGTTCAAAATCAAGATAAATCATATGAGTTTCCTTTCAAAGGTATGTGCTGTCAGTTTAGCAGTGATGGCAAACCTTGGCACTCCAGATGTTCTTGGACTTCAATTCCAGAAGCCCAAGTCAGCACTCCTGCTGCTCAGGGCTTCTGGGAATTGAAGTTCAAGAACATCCGGAGTGCCAAGGTTCACTACCACTGCCCTAAATTATACCTTCTGGGTTTAAGAGAATGCTAGGTGGACAGAAGGAAATGAAACACAAATCTCATCACCCTCCAGAACAGGGATTCACAACCTATGGCCCACAGGCCAGATCCGGCCCATGACACCAAGTAATCCACCCCCAACCTTGCTCCAAATGCATTGTCTAGGGAAGCCCCCACAGCCACCAGTAATGTGGCCATGGCTGCCCGAAACACATCCACAGCAACCAGAAATGTGTCAGCAGCAGCCGGAAACACATCGGCGTCCACCAGAAACATGTCGGCGGTGGCTGGAAACCCTCCCACAGCTGCCAGGAACACTTCCGCATCTGCCAGGAGGCACATTGCTGGCAGATGTATTCCCAGTATCTGCAGGGGTTTTTTCAGCGGCCACTGATGTGTTTCTGGCAGGTGTCAATGCATTTCTTGCAGGTGTCAATGCGTTTCTGGCTGCCGCGTTTCCGGTTGCCCAAGTCAGCACTCCTGACTGCATTTCCGGTTGCCACTGACGCATTTCCAGTGGCCAGGGAGATGTTTCCGTTAGCTGCAGTGGGTTTCCTTCACCCACACCATGCAGCTCCTCCAGGCAGGTAAGCAGGGGAGCGGTGTGTGGGGAATGTGTGGCCTTTTTCGTGTGTAGTGGGGCTCAGGGTTGGACACCAGTCTGGCTCACGAACAGTCTAGGGGGGCATGAGCCAGCTCACTGCTTTAAAAGGTTGAGAACCACTACTCCAGAATTTTATTTTGCCCCTTTTCTCCAAATGGCCAAAAATGATTTGCTACAATTCTTGGTTAAAATACAGATTACTCAATAAAGTACTGTAACTAATAAAGCAAATGGCTACTTTAAACTGACCTCGCTGACAGAGCTCTGATTTGATAAAGCCACTTTGGAAACCCAAACTCACTTGGAAAAGCAGCTCTTCATTTGCCAAAACAGGAAAATTAGCAAAATCAGCAAGTGGAAAGAAAATATTAGTTTGAGGAACACTCTCATCAGAAATTAAACCAACTTTAACTTGGAATTAATATACTGTATCACATTCTGTAACATGTTACTTTTGTGGGTAACAAGGTCATTATGATGTCCTTTCAATAAAATAACATTGTTTGTTTGTCTGTTTAATTTGAAGAAGCACTCCTGCAGATAGCGTGATCCTAAACCATTACGGACTTTATAAGTTAACATAACAGATAATGCAGAAACCTTTTTAAGAGTAATAAATAACATTTACCTATTATCCCTAAGATGTTGCTTCAAGGGCAGGAGGTGCATTTCAAGAATTTTTGCTATTTTTTTTTTTTTTGTATTATCTAAGTTACTTTTTTAACCATCTGAAGCAAAAAAAAAACTTTGTCTGTACAAATGCTAATAACACGTTACTATCTAAGGTCAAAATCATACAGAGCTTCCATTGAGTTGAACGTCCTGCCAGCACAGTAATATGGTATTTTGGCACTTGAGCAAATGTTGCATTGGCAAGCAGAGGGCACGTTTTCTTCATGGACATCACTACTTGCACAACAGCTGCCATTGTGCAAGCTATGCAATCCCATATACCAGTGATGGCAAACCTTGGCACTCCAGCTGTTCTTGGACTTCAGTTACCAGAAGCCCAAGTCAGTATACCTGCTGATCAGGGCTTCTGGGAATTGAAGTCCAAGAACAGCTGGAGTGTCAAGGTTCGCGGTCACTGCCGTATACTGTGCTATGAGACACTTTCCTTTCAGCAGATCATCATCAGTATACTGATCTACATAACTACTGATAATAATAAGTTGCTTTTAAAAAAACAACCAAGTAACAATTTACCTTTCAATAAGTAGTTCTAAGCACTGAACTAGGTTTATTCTTACCGTAAGATCCTGCTTCCAAGTGAGCATCTCTTGCATTTTAGCACTGATTGTATATATGTTGCTATAGACATTTCAACTACAGGGCAGGATAGCAATGCATTCAATAAATAAATAAATAAATAAATAAATATTATTTAGGCCAGATGGTTCAGCTGGTACAGTATATTACTTCTCTCCCCCCCCCCCCATCTCACATGCAGGCTTTGTTATTTCTTTTTTGTTGTTTCCTCCCAAACTAAGTGGGCAGAGGAGCACCTAGAAAGCAACTGGTCCCAACAGGATTCCTCCCTTTAATGAATCAGATGTCAATTCAAGTGAATATTCATAAATTACTCCTGCTCTACTTTGCACACCAAGCTGCAAACAAACACAGTGATGACTGAAGAGCAACCAAACAATTTGATTGCAATCCCCCTTAGCGTCCTTGTCTTTTGTCTATTCAGATTTTGAGTGCTGTATGTGGTCATTCTCCTCCCACTATCCCTGAGAATCATTTGTAGTTTCTTTGTTCTGTTATTATAGCATTGTCTCTTGCTTCTTCTATGCATTCATTTTTAAATGAACTTTAAGAAGAAAGGGTGCTGTCTGGATAGAAAATTACATTTGCATGCTTGAGAGAAGCCTGAGGGGCTCTCTGTAGATTTTGGCAAGGCAACTAAGCTCCATAAGGAGGAACACTGATTTGAGTCCCTTTCCCCTTCCCAGCTTGTCCTTCCCCACACTTTCTTTCCATATTATATATGTTGAGTTGATTTCGCTTTTCTTTTCTGCATGTGCAAACCACTTGAAGAACAATGGCACAGATTACATGCCCTCCTTCAAGCTGTTTATGAATGCAGTTGTTGAGTTCAGCAAAGCAGAAACATTACACCCAGTAATTGGACATTTAATTACTAATGAAGCCAGCAACTTAATATTTTTCTGAGGGTCTGAAGCAATCTGACGGTGTTTTACACACACACACACACACACACACACACACACACACACACACACACACACACACACACACACACACACACACACTTCTCTCTCTGCACACTTAATTATAGTCTCAGATGAGCTTCACTTGATAACCTGCGGGTTTAGAAACCCTCCATCTTTTAGCAAATCAAAATTAAGGTGGCATCTGTTTTGGCATCTGAACACTGGGTCAAGGCCAAATGGCCTACTGCAGAGGCTGCACAACACACACAACTCTTAAGCAAACAATGCCAATTCTCCAGATCAACATGGTCTAGGTGCAAAGCATGAGAATGCTCAGCAGGTTCCAACAAAACAGTAGAGCCCAGCACATACTGACATGAAAGATCCTTTCCAGACCACTGGAATTATAAACAAAGCAGAATTCTTTCTTATGTATCAAGCTTCCACTTGTGCTTCATGGTTTTTCCATGAGTGAGGCACCAAGCTTGTCAAAAATTCCTTTTTTTTAATAAGCATCTGAAGGTCACCAAGTAAGCCAAGCCAGTATTTATCCTCATTTTTCTTCCGATTTTCATATTAGCCAACAGTTCTTCTCTGCATAATAAGATTACCTCTCAAGATGGTGTAGCAATCATACAAGTGGCAAACAAAAATTGACCTGATTCTAAGAATATTTGCAAAGCCAAGAGCATATGGTTGAAAAGACTTGCTATTGCTTAGAATATATGGCATTTTTGTATAAAAGGATACCAAATCAGAATTAAGTGACAAAGACGACACCATATTATTTGAGGTTTTTACCCAAAGTGCCACCAACAATACTCCAGAAGCAGACTGAAAGGTTGCTTTAGAAACCAGAGTCCAACCAGAGAAAGATTACTGGCACACCTCAGGGCCCTTCAGTTTCACAGCCATCTACACTATACCATATACATTAGAGACACATCCATCTCTCCCTCCCTGTCTCTCTCTCTGCAAACGATAGCAAAAATGAATTCATAATAGGCAAATCTGCTGACCTGTAACATTTCTCAGAATCTGATATCCAAAACAACTGTTTCAGACTCTGCTTTCACTGGATATTCTAATCTTTGAATTTAAATGGCAGCAACTTTATTAATGAAACTTAAGAAGCATGAACTGCTCTATAGCAAATGTGCCATCATACAATTTTAAGAGTGACAAAATAGCACTAAAATATGTACAGTATTATAAAGCAAAAGCTCACTATATGCCTTTATTTATCCAGACTGCTAAAATCATTTCAGATATCTGTCTTGATACTTCCTCTCAATGAGCTCACATGGTAGTGACAATAATAATTTTGTGTCAGAAATTATTCTGGGTTGAAAGGATTTTTGCTGGAGAAACTCCGCTCAAGGGATGCCCAAATGAGGCTCCTTTAATGTCCCCAACATCTTTTCCCACCAAAGTGGTCCCTATTTATCTACTTGCAATTTCTTACTTTTGAACTGCTAGGTTGGCAGGAGCTGAGACAGAGATGGGCACTCATTCCATCATGCAGTATCCAGGTCTTGAACTGCCGATTTGCCAGCCTTTCAGCTAACAAGGTGAGCTTCTTAACCACTCAGACACTGCAGCCCCCGGTACTGACAAGAGAAGGCAAGCTTGGATAGGGATGGGTAGTTCTGTTGTGTACCTGGTTCCTTTGTGTAAATCTGGTTGGGACCCAAATGTCACATCCCACATTAAGATACTGTAATGTATTCTTGTAGCATATTCCTTCCAGACAATTGAAATGTTACAGTGCCTGAGACATATGTAGACTTGGTATCTTTAGTGAACATACAATAAGAGCTAGTAGAAATTTGATCTCAACTCTTGCAGAAACAAAAACAACTTCCTGGGATAATATTGCTTGATATGAGAAGAAGCAGAAAACTGAAAGTCAACTGAAAAAAAACTGAAAAATAATCCAAACAAAAAGACATTGTACGTAAAAATAACCTCAAACCAAATAGTACACCAACTGTTCTTGTTAGAGAAGACCAACCAATGTACTGTATAATAAAATAAAACAAAGAGTTGTTCAGAGCAAATTCAATGAACTTTCTACTGTCTTCATACTGACATACGGTAACTATTAAGAAATTGCAGGAACTGTCACTATGATTTCTAACCCACCTGGGTGAAGTGATCCCACCCAATTAAATTGTTTTATAGTCACAATTCCTCTGTTGCCAATGGTTCAAAGGGAGATGCATCAGCTGCCGCAAGACTAAAGGTAGGGACTACTGAGGATGAAGATGTCAGTCGTCTGAAAAGACACTGTTTAGTCCTTTGAGGATTTTTTTCACAGTTGGGTGTAAGAAGTATGATGGTACTATGGGGGCTCCAGTTTGGTACATCACCATTGTAAAGAGATACACCCTTAGTGAAGATAAACTGAAACCCGATTTCTTAAGATGGAGAATTGTGTCTAGTTTCGGAGAGTGTAGGGCATCATTTAGCCATTTGGCAAATTCAACAAATCTCTTCTATTTGTGTGAGTAGGTCTTTCTTGGTGTCTGGCCTGGTTATCCTGCTATGGTAATAGACTAGAACAGTGTTTCCCAAATGCTGGTTTGTGGACTTCAATTCCCAGAAGCCTAAGTCATTTCCCCAAAGCACTGATCAGCCAATGTACTGACTTAGGCTTCTGGGAATTGAAGTCCACTAGTGGGCTGTGTACCCCTTGTTGGGAGCCACTGGACTAGACAGTACTGCCAGTGACTCAGTGCTGAATGTCAGGTGACGGTTCATTAACCGGACAACCCTGAGGACTAACAGCTTGGGTACTGAAGTCCATAGAGAAGGGTGATGGTCCCCAAGTGGATTAAATCCCATTTGAATCCATTTTGACAGAGGGTAGCAACTTCATCAATCCTGGCCTGGGGCTGATGAAGACCTTGTGTGCCAAAAGCGCTAAAGACTAGAAAGTGATTTGTGGAACTGGATCAGTGATACACATGTCAGGCTGCGATACAGAAGGCAGAAGAAAGGCCACTGCAATATATTCTCAGGACAGTCTTCATGGCTGATTGCCATGAGGATCACCAATAATCAGATTTGGATACAGCAGAACAACAACAAGAAGAAAGTCTTTCTAGCAGCAGATTTCCTAGATTCCAAGGGGATCCTTGACACCATGGGAGAAGCCTCCATGCCATGAGACTCAGTGTCTCCACACTAGGGTAAAGTGTCAAGAGTCAGCCTTGTGCCCCTTAGAAGTGAACTCAAATTCTGAGCAGAATTTTGGCTGCTGTTTAAACACTGCATCATGGGGGGTCTATTAGCATTAATTAAAGATCTAAACTGGAAAGATGAACAGAAGCACAATGGCAAAGGTGGAGGTGAAATTTGAAGCCCAATGACATTCATAAGAAAGTAACATGAAATAAGGTTAGGATATGAATATACTGTACTGTATAAAATAATGACATTTCTCCAGTCAGGAAGAAATGAGTTTTTCTCCCTACACCAAAGAGAGATAGAGTTCAGTAAAAGAAAGAAAATTATGTTAGGAAGCAAATGGTGACTATTCTACATAAAATATGGAAAATCCATAATTTGATCCCTCAATGTTTTTCTTAGGCCAAACGCAGCCTAAGGAATTAACAATTTCCATAGCAGATTATTCTTTACTTTATGTATGGACTGTGGCAGGGCTTCAGATATTGTTGGATTGCAACTTCCATCAGTAGTAAACAGAATAGTCAAAAACAAGGGATTATGGAGGATGCGGATCAAGAACATCTAGTAGATGTTTTATGTTGCCAACTTACATCTTCCATTCAATGGACAATGGAATTCTGTTCTGCAGCTAATAGCAGCTTTAGAGACAGACTATACCAGGGATTCCCAATCTGTGGCCCACAGGCCGGATGCAGCCTGTGGTGCCATTTTATGTCCCCCCCCCCCCAATCATCTCCACCACACCAGGAAGTGCCATGTGGTGGAGGAAGGACAAAATGGCTGTCTGGCCTCTGAAGCTGTCTGCGGGAGCGTGACCTGGCCCTTGGATTAAAGTTTGAGAACTCCTGGACTATACAAACAGCACAGAGGGAGAATTAAAATGATTTCCCTTCTTTCTGCAGTTGCTTTAAACCAAAGCAAACAATTTTGTAAGAGGCAGTGAAATCTCCTGTGTCATCTCTAGTTTATCCCTGATGAACTGGAGGCAGAAACCATAACAGCCAGTCTATTTCATTTTTCAACACCAGAGAAGTAATTCTACAGATATGAAAACCCACCAATTAAAGATTATTATGAACATGCTAGATACAGAGAAATTCTAGTTAGGTAACAAGCAATGAAATTTTTTGTCACTCAAAGGCAATTAATCCTCTGGTAGGCAATGCACCAATTTAGAAGAGCTGTATTCATCCTTTTTTCCAGCTTCTAGCTATTCTTTTAAAAAAACCACATTCTGCAATGCTGTTGTACTATATTGTGAACCAACATTAGCACAAGCTGGAGCTTGTTTTCCATGGACTCCTCATATTTCATTATAAGCAGCAGCTTCTCATTTCATGATGACAAACACAACAAGCAAATCACTGAATGCTGTAATTAAACTCCTTGCAACTGTTGTCTTAAAATATTCCCTTTGCCTGAATTTACTGAAAATACGAAGGGGTGGAGTTTTTCGCACATCATACCACATCAAGCACATCATACCACATCAAGCACAGCTTTAAGACCAACTGCAAACTTCACAGAGAGATTCGTACAGTATTGCAGTGATTCTCAATGTTTTCAGGCTGCAGGCCTGACTACACCTCCTGGTCAGCTGATCCAGGCGGTCATGTGGTTCCTCCCACACAGAAACTGAAGTAAAACGTGCCACACATGCACAGAACACATTTAGTAGCGTTATGTGCATCACACATTTTACTTGTGCTTCCAGGAGCAACGAGGGTGTTGGGGGCCGGATGAAATGGCTTCAGGGTCTGGCTCTGGCTCGTGGGCTGTAGACTGTGAATGACTGCAGTATTGTCTTTCTGATGAAAATAATCTATATCATTATATGTTTATATATAGTGTATGTTATGTAATATTTTTTCCAAATATCTATTCACACAACAGACATAGTATAACCTTAGCTCTAATGTTTCAAAATCTGTGTGTCCAAATGGTTGGTATATTCTAATTATAGCAGTAGGATGACAGTAACTTCTCTAAAAACTTGAGAGGTTTTAGACAGACAAGGAAATGGAGATTTCCAAATACTGTACTGTATGCTGTGAGATGCCTATGGACTGGAGTAATTACAACCATCTAACAAATGAATCCAGTGGGGCTGGTTGGTCTGTTAACCAGCCTGCACAGGGGCAAAATATTAATGGTAGTTTTGCTGCTGGTAAAGTCTGCTACTTCGGCCAACTCCAAAGAGGGTCAGATATGGTTTCTAGAGCAGTTTGGGCCTATCTACATGTTTTCCACTAATCAAGTAAGCAAAGCCAATTTCTATTACAAACACAGATTAGATGTACAACTGATAGCAAAGCAGAGGATACAGGAGGAAAGGTTAAATATCCCTTCTTCCCTGCTTTACAGTGCAAATTGTCCCTTCCCGTTTCTCTTTGGTAGACAAGATTCAGTAGCCAGTTTCAACAAACAAGTTCTCCACATAATAAATAAATACACCTTCACTGACAGGAGCATTAGAAGACGTTAACAAACACCTGATTCAAATCAAATTTCCCCATGCTGGTTTCAGATATATGGTGGACTCTGCTCATATAAAATATAACTAAGTACCAATTTACACAGCACAGCCTAATGCAGGGGTGCCCAAACTTTTTGGGCCACAGGCCGATCACATGGTTCAGGGAGCCAGTCAGTAAGACCCAGGGGCCAGATGCGGTCCCTGAGGCCAATTCATTCGGCCCATGAAGCCCTCGTCACTCCTGGAAGCGGAAATAAAATGCGCCCGTACAGGCGCGTTTCACTTCTGCTTCCAGGAGCAACGAGGGCTTCACGGGCCGGATGAACTGGCCTCAGGGGCCGCATCTAGGGCGGCCAACCGTCCCGCATTCTGCGCGGCAATTCCATTTAGGGAGGGGGAATTTCGACTTACCCTCGGTTCGAAAATCGTCCGGACCTCTCCCGTTGCGTCACGGACGCACCGGTTTCCCCTCTGCCCGGCAGGCAGTTAAAGGGAAATGGAGCCGAAAAGGCTCCAATAAACTGCGCATGCGCAGAATGGCTTTCTGTAGTAGTGGAACATACAAACATATATTACTTCACCTACAGTCTAGGAAACTATGCACTCAGTGATGGCAAACCTTGGCACTCCATCTGTTCTTGAATTTCAATTCCCAGAAACCCTGATCAGCAGGAGTGCTGACTTGGGCTTCTGGTAATTGAAGTCCAAGAACAGATGGAGTGCCAAGGTTTGCCATCACTGCACTATATGCTATTTCTAAATGCACAGCTTAGATTTTTGTTTAACAGGCAAAGGATTGTTTTCTGTTGATGAACACAGCTCAATGAATCTCCATCTGGTGTTTACTGCATTAGCCTTGCAGGTTTCAATGGAAGGATGAAGGAATATTTTTCCAGGAATCTCCAAATAACAAAGACCACCCATGTGCCTTGGGTAATTTGTTTCCACAAATTTTAATCACTGGTGATGGGTCATTCCAAGACTGACATTTGCTGAAATCTGCTCCAAGCCAGATCATGGTGGGCATTCATTTAATAGAGTAAAAAGCTCTTACCTGATTGTCTTGACTTTCCTTAAAGCTTAACATCAACCAGCAGAGTGGTTGAACACTATATGTGCCACCTTCAATTTACATAGGACATATTTGTTAGTTTCTCTTGATTTCAATCATTCAGTGAAATTCCAGCAGCCAAATGGGAAAAAAAGGGTCATGTTTTAACTACTACAACAGAGGTGAGAAATCAGACTTATCAAAGTATAAGCTTAAGAGAATTGAAAGTTCTATCCATCAGTTTCTTCACCACATGACGTACATGTCAACATTAACAGTGGCCAGAATCCAGTTCATTAATGCAGAACACAAGGTTACACTATCATAAATGTGTCAAGCATTCCATCCCAGCAACAGAGAAAGTGAAAGCAGTTCCTGGTTAACCAATTGCACAAGTGCACTAGTGGAATTGCTTCAGGGCCAGCACTTCCACCTTGGTACAATTATAGCTACTACAGGCAATAAAATCAAGTAATGTCCATATAGTTAAGTGACTTGACTTCATCCAAGATTTGTTATGCGGTGTTAACTCAAAACTGACTTATAGAAACCCTCACTGGGCTTTCAAGGCAGGTGAGATATTTAAAGAGAAGTTTTACCAGCTCCACACACCCTATGAACCTATGGCATGCATGCCAGAGGTGGTACTCACAGCCTTCTCTGTGGGCACACATGCTGTTGCCCCAGCACAGTTGGCCCCATCCCTCTGCCCAGCAGTCCAATGGGAGCACTTCCTCCCTCCCCCAGCACAGAGTTCATCCCACCTCTCTGTTTGGCCATTTGATCTCTAAAAGGTTCACCATCACTGCCCTATGAGTTCCCATGGCCAAGCAGGACTTTGAACCAAGGTCTTCTTGGTTCTAATCTGTCAGTCTGTCCACTACACCATACAGTACTGTAGTAGATGTGATGGGAATCTGAATGTTTTTACCATTCAAACAGGTACACGAATGTGCCAAAGTGATTTACTTAGTCTGGTGAGTCATGCTGTGAAGAAACGAAACTGTTTCGACCTGTTATTGTTTAGAATTCCTGAAGAGGAGGGCATTGTGCCAAGTTTAAACAGAACCTCTAGCAGCTCATTTAATTATTAGGAGAAGAATTTACCCAGAAGCAACTCACATGAGTTCACACACTTTGACCCCAAGGGTTCACGAACCCATGAGTGGGTGAAGGGCAGCATTGACCTTGAGAGTGGGGGAAGGGTGACCTTGGCAATGGGGGATGGGTAAATCCTGATAACGATCTAATCTCAAGGGCTTCATTTCCCATGAGAAAACAGGTGGAAAACACCTTGTAGAGCCCTATAAAAAGGGCAGTCAAAACTAAGTTAGAGAGGACTTTTGGAAGTGCTGTGGAAGCTTTTGAAGTTTGGGAGGAGCACATTCCAGGAGAATCAGAAGGATGGGACTTTGAAGAAATGCAGCTTTTTGACTTCTTATCCACTAAATGGGAGAGTGAGAAGCTAAGCTTAGCCATTTCTTCAGAAGCACACTTAGAAGAAATTCTGCAATCTTGAATTCTGCAACCTTAGAATTTCTCAGCTCGCAGATTGAGAAGTTACTCTTAGAAATATTGCATTTTTGTTTTCCAGTTAAAGTGCTAGGTAGGATATTGCGCTTTGGAACAGGATAGCGATAGAGAGAGGTTTAGAAGCTTGATAGCTTAGATTTTACCCAGGAATGGGAAATTTCATTTTGATTATGCTGAACCAGATGATAGTCTTAAATTTTGCTATGCTTTGCTTTTTGGAGCAGTATTTTGCCTTTTGGACAATGCTTTGCTTTTTATTCAAATAAACACAAGACCGTCCTGTCTTATTTCTAAGGAATTTGGATTTTGCTTACCAATGAGCCAACTAACTACCAATTTTACTTTTAAAACGCTACCACACTTAAACCTTCCACGGCTCAACGTTTTGGAGATTGGAGATGGGAGGGGAGAGTTGCTGACCCAGGGGTGACACACTAGTCACAGGGCTGGAGTTTGAAGCTGTGGGAGTCAAAATAGCCCTAATTCTGGGGGAAAGGATTTCGGCAGGTGTTGACACCATCTCACAAACCGGTTCCCACCCTTCCCGCCTTTGAGACAGTAGATGAATTCTTAAATCTCTATCCTCTGTGAGAAGTCAATGTTGCTTACATTCTGCAAATTGGTAAGTAAGTACTGTATATTCAAAATATTAAACACATCTGACTTCCTACTGCTTTGTTTAACATGCAGGAAGAATGAATACATCATTGAGACCCTGTAAGGTTTATGTACAATTCAGCATAAACGTTTGATTGTCAAGAAGTCTGGCTTAGTTTATCCACCAAAATTTATGTTTTGTTCTCAGTGATATTATAATGGGCATGATTCAAGGTCTTCCACTCATTTATAAAGCAGGACAGAGTAGATGGCTTTCAGGACCTTTCCAACTTTATAGCTCTATAGTTCTCTTCGAGATATGAAACAAGAAATATAATCCAGTCTGATCTATAAACAATAATCCAGCACAGAGTCGGAGAAATATTATTTCCCTTGAGAGTTTATCATACTGAAAAGCAAAAAGAATAATGTCACTGTGAAATAACACAAGCACTATTTGCCTTCCTATTGCTAGACACATCTGTTTGCCCACAAGTCTTAATGTTTACATTTGTCGTCTCTTTCCTGGTAGATATTTAAAACCTGAGAGTACAGGAAAAAACATAACTGTTTCTACTACCTAGATCAGCAACAGAGTTACTTTTTCAAAACAAAATTACAATGTCCTTGTTGTTGTTTAAAACCTTTTCCAGAAATCTAAGATTCACAGTAACTATAACATCAAGAGTAAAAAGAATGATGACAACAAGTGGAAGCCTCCAGTAATTTACATTTTCTCTCCTCCTCCTTCCATTGTATTTATAACAACTCTTCCTTTCTGGTAGTCTGTTTATGGATATACTGTACAAAGTGCTGGTTGTGACCTATAAAACTTTTAAATAAGTTCAAGATACCTCAAAACATACATCTCTATATATGAGCCTACCCAAGTTAAGGTAATCAGGGGAGACCTTTCTCTCAACCCCACTACTCCCACAGGTGTAGTCAGTGGGGGCACAAGAGAAGGCTGCCTTTGTTGCTTCTCTCAAATGCTAGAACTCCCTTTCATAGGAGGAGGCTAGGCTATACAGTACTTGTCTTTGCCTGCGAAGACCATCCGCTTCATGTAGGCTTTCTCTCAAGTGACTGGCTATCTAAAAGGAGACTCTCAAAATATGGCTGTTAATATTTGTTGTTGTAAATGCATTTTTAGATCTGTTTTATTTTATAGTTTAATATTATATCTGTTTCATTCTTTAAAAATACTGTAATAGCATTTAGGCAGTAGCTTCATCAAAACTGGCCTGGGGCTGGGGAGGACTTTGCGTACCAAAAGGGCTCAGGACAGTGATTGGATGTAACAGGTTTGCACCAGTTCGCCAGAACCGGTAGTAACTTTTTCCAGTGTCCCGGAGGACCGATAGCAGCTTTTGGGGGAAACCACCTTCGGGGGTTACCTTTTCACTGGTGTGCATGCACGCCTACAGTGCTTGGCGCGTATGCATGGCCTCCTTGCTGTCCTCCCAAGTGGGGAGGAGGAAGAGAAGCTGCTAGCCTGAAGCTCCCTATAGCCTGCTCCCCAGGGTAAGTGACTCACCTTTGGATGTGGTGTGTCTGTGTGTATATTTTAATGTGTATTTAATACTTTTACCTATATTGATGTACTACCAGTTCCTAAAAAGTTCTGGCAGCCAGCAGGCCTGGCTTGGGGTTTTAAAGCAAAGTCTTGGAGTTACCTCATCAATAAGCTACACCTGTGCTGTTCCAATTGGAGAACCCTTAAGGAGGTACAGCTGTTTTACACTTACATTAAGGCATATTATCCTAGAGAACTGGTTAGGCAAAGACTTAGTACTGTACCTAACTTCTTTAACTGTTGAAAAGTTGAAAAGTGCCAAAATGAAGCCATCTTGTGGCGAGTTCATTCTGTAGTACCTTCCATCAGACCTAGTGTGAGAAAGATTAGCCAGAATAAGCTTTAAGCTCTGGTTTAAAAGCTCTGGCTGATTTGTGTTTTGGTGGGTGGGTGTATTTTAATGTATTTTTATTTATTTATTTATTTATGGGTTTGTGTTGTGGGTGGGTGGGTGGATTGAGGTGTGTGTGTGTGTGTGTGTGTGTGTGTGTGTGTGCTTATTTTAATTTTATTTTTAATTATTTTTCATTTTTTATTTGGCCCTGCCCACATCATGATGTCATGACATCAGCTCCACCCATGATGTCATGATGGCATGACATCAGCTCCACCCATGATGTCATGATGTCATGACATTAGCTCCGCCCACCCTGTGATGACACCACGGTGGGGTAGTAAAAATTTTGACATCCCACTACTGGCTCAGGACCAGAAAGTGACTCACGGACCTGGATCAATGGTATGCTGGATCAGTGGTACAAGTGTCACGCTGTGATATGGAAGGTAAATGGGAGGCCACTGCATTATATTCTCAGGACAGTCTTCATGGCTGATCGCTATGAGGATCACCAATATTCAGATACAATACAGCACAAGAAGAAAAAGAAGAACACAGTTGTACCTCACTTAAAGAGCATAATGCGTTCCACAGGATTGCTCTTTAAGCGAGATTGCTCTTTAAGCGAAACACCAAATGTAAACGACCAATTGTGGGGGGGGGGGATTGTGAACCCCAATGTATTTGTTAAGTGAGTTTTTGGTTGGTTTTATTTGTTAAGCGAAGCGAACATTCAGAGAAAATTCTGCTCTTTAAGCGAGTTACTCTTTAAGCGAAACACTCTTTATGCGAGGTTTGACTGTAGTTCATTGCTTTTAATTTTAATACTTTTTTAATGCTGTAAGCCACCTTGATTCCTCTTCAGGAGACAGGTGGGATATACATATTGTAAATAAATACATGTAAATAAAAATGTAACTACAGCTCCTATAATCTAACAATCTATTTATTTATTTATTTATTTATTGTTTGCATTTAATACCCCGCCCCACTCGGGAAGACCCGACTCTGGGCGGTTTACAGAATAAATTACCGTAATAGGTAATCTATAAACAAACAATATATAAAACCTTAAAAATTCATAAATTCATAAAAATTTAAAACATTAAAACAGTAAAACAGATAAAAACAAATAATAACAGATACAGATACCAGGTGGGGGGGATGGCAGCCCTTAAATCAGCCATCCTGGATGGGAACCTACATTACTGTGTCCCCACACTTGACCTGCCAGCCATGTCTTTAAACCCTTTCGAAAGGGCAGGAGCTCCGTCTGCAGATGCAGCTCTGTCGGAAGGAGGTTCCAAAGGGCCGGGGCGAACACAGAGAAGGCCCTCTTCCTAGTGCTCGTAAGACGAGCCTCCCTAGCCGATGGAGTAACAAGAGAGCCCCTCCGATCCACCCTGGTGGGACCAGCAGACATTCTTAGGATGATGCGGTCTCTTAGGTATCCTGGCCCACTACCATATAGGGCTTTAAAGGTAATGACCAGCACCTTGAATTGCACCCAGAGGCAAACTGGTAACCAGTGCAGCTCCCGGAGCAGTGGTGAGGCCCGAGCATAACGCCCACACCCCATCACTACCCAAGCTGCCGCATTCTGAACCAGCTGCAGCCTCCGAATGGTCACCAGGGGCAGCCCCATGTAGAGCGCATTACAGTAATCAAGTCTGGAGGTGACCAAGGCATGTGTGACCATGAGCAAGGCGTCCCGGTCTAGGAGGGGGCATAACTGGCGAATATATAGCCGTAGTCATAGATTTTCCAAGCTATTAAATATATAAACATTTGTATTCATGAATGAGCATCTAGATGAGCAGGCAGATGGACCCACCCATTTTATTTTAACCCTGATCATGAATAGCACAAAACCAATGATGTAAAGCACAGGTTCCCAATCACAATATCCCAAACTGATATGCTAAACCAGGAGAGGCCAAACTACGGCCCATAGGCCAGACCTGGCCCATGGCACCATTTATGCCCACACATGCATAACGCACCCGTGCCTGCCATAAACACGGCCATAAATGCACCCGCTGTTGTCCTAAATGAGTTTATGACAGCCACAGATATGTTTTATGGTAGCGTTTATGGCAGGAGGAACCACGGGACTGGACTGCTCAACCATGTAACCAGCCCATGACGTGAAACATTTTGGAACCCCTGTGCTAAACTGTGCTGATGAAGACTCTTGAGAGTAGGGAGCAGGGAGGGAGAGGGAGTTTGTAGATATGGTGCCATTTTGTGAGATTCGTGTGACAAAACTGCATTGTGGTAAAAATGTGTTTTCTTTTTAAAAAAAAAAACCATTAAAATATCTTTTTCTATAAATGTGGTAAGAGAATTGGGGGTCCTGACTCAAAAAAGGCAAGAGGCCCCTTCCCCTAATGTAAATATTAATGAGTACTAACTTTAGTTTAAACATTAAGGCAGTATAAATTACTGTATTTCAAATATTCTGACATATTTGAGAGGCAAGAAAAAGAAGAAATCACTAACAAAACAGAATACAGTACTCACATACTGTGACAAGAAAAATTTGCCTAGAAAAACTTAATGGGCACATTCAGTTCAAGTGCAGCCACATTAAGCACAGGTTTAATTCCCAAGATCAAAATTAGGTTGCCTCAAGCTGGAAACACAGTATGATAATATTATCCAATAATGTGGCTGCCTGCAACACAAACAAAGAACAAAGTTCTTTGACCATCAAACACTCTGGCAAATAGCCTCCAACAGTCCAATACAAACACCACTACAAGCAGAAAAGGCAATCAAATAAATAGGAACCTAAAGAGAGCATAGCTTTTAAATTGCTTGCACTGTAATGGTCAAAAGAAACATGACCTCTTCAGTAAAGATTTAGCAATATGACATGAATGGTGTCTGCATATAACCCAATCACAAAAAGTAACCAGACACAAAGCCTTTCCTCAGATCTCTATTATGTACCCTCCCTCTCCCCCCCCCCTTTTCAAGCACAATAAAAATACATACTCATTGCTTTCCAAGCCCTTTATCTGGGTCAGCATAACCACAATCCCTACCCTATTGGTTGCTGTCAAGGTTCATTAAGGCCAGGATAAGGGGGGCAAGCAAGTGTGTCATCTCTTCAGGCTGTCTGTCAACAACTGATCTGCTATGGACAATCTCCACTGTTTAGCTACCCAAAATCTTCCAAGTTACTAAGACTATCTGGCACAACAGGAATGCTTGTTGGTCTTAACAATCATATTTACAAAAAACAACAAATCCTGTTTCAAGTCAGAAAAATTATCTTCAGTTACACTGAAGCTGTTTTAGATTTAACCTGCCTAATTTACATGCATATTCATAACCCCACTGTATTTAATTAAATTCTTTAGTCCCTGAAGTGTCTTTCCTAAACAATGATAATTTATCTTACACAGATAACTGAACCTTGGACATATTTCCATATTATTTCCAACAGCATTCCCTTTTGATGCAAAACATGAAGTACTGTAGAACGAAATACATAGGATTTTTTTCAAATACTGTACCAAGATTACACCGCCCCCTGTTCCATATTTAAAAGCAACACAGTTTCCTGACTCCACCAAGAAGAAGTACAATACAATTTCTGTTTTTTTCAGTACCACTCATAAAATAGTAGAGGCTGCAGTGGCTCACTGTTTAAGAAGCTCGCCTTCTTAGCTGGAAGGCCGGCAAGTCGGCAGTTCAAGAACCGGGTACTCCATGATGGTCTGTGTGGCCGTCTCTGTCCCAGCTCTTGGGGACATGAAAAGAGCCTCATTTGGGCATTCCCTGAGCAGTTTCTTCTGCAAAAATCCTTTCAACCCAGAATAATTTCTGATATGAAATTATTATTATAAAGTAGTCGTTCTCAGTCATCTTAAATGCCCATATAGCTGAACTCTCTGCAAATGTGCCTCCTTTTCCAAACACATGCTTTAGATGTACCATATTCCACTTATAGTTCTTAATAGAAGTTGGAAACTTTACTTTTCTGGAAAACAGCTCCCCAACTCTCTCAGTTGGTATTTTAGCTATAGTGCAAAAAAGTAATCTCTCCAAGTTCTAGTACTAAGGACCTCATAAATACTAAGGCTAAATCTTGTGTCTCCAGACAGTAATAAAAGTACTGTATTTGCTTTTAAAAGGAAATTAATGACCAGGAAGACCAATAATCTGTTCACTCATTACAAAGAGTTAATACATTCAGGTTGTCATTATAGAACTGGTTAATCTTTAACGTGCTATGACTGAAAATTTTATGAGAGCAAAAACCGATAGCATGAAACTCAAACCTAGGTTTGAATGACAGAATCCTGTCATGTAACATGTACAGTACTTTTGAACCCACAGCCACAGTTGTGACATACAGTATGTTTACCCTTTTCCCTGACACTTGCTCTATGATTTACATAGCTATAGAGTATCATCAAAGGCCACCTTGTGCTTTCTAACTGCAAACAGCACAGCAGAGCACATAATGCCATTCCCTCTCGGACTCCAGGTCTGGCAAATCCTGTAGATTCAGCAGTAACTTCCTTGTGTAGGAAGTGACAAGAACAGACATGGAGTAATATGCTCTACTTCTGTCCTGTCTGCCTGTTTTTATGCAACATTTTCTATTTGATGCATGCAAGCATGTAGCCACATTATCATTTCTAACACATGATTGCTCGGTCAACTCTCCGCCAAGTATGGGAGATCACCTGTTATTTGCAGTTCATTCACATTTCTTTATCTTTTGGTACTGGAGGTTCACCTGAATCCAAAGTACACACAAACATACATTTCTGCTCTAAAGCAAGAACTGAAAACCCACTAGTTACCTGGAAAAATTCTCACCTTATCCATAATGTTAATGCTTACAACCAAAAGAGCAAGAATTTAGTCTTTCTTCTTTCACGTCAGAAGCATCACACCACAAATAATAAATACATCCGTTTTTTGCACAATAATGGGCAACATCAAACTTCCCATACACATGTTGAGGGGCATAGTGTACACTGACATAGGTGTGAGATTGCCTGTTCTTCCTGCACTCATGAAAAACTGTATCAGTACAAAAGCCCCATTTTCTTGGGTTCATCTTGACTGTGCCAAATCCACTCCCACAATAGGCTGCTAAGTGATTTGGAGGTAACCCAGGTGTTTGGGTGGCCAGAGACTAGAATTTCCACTCCTTTAAGCAGTGATTTGTCACACAGGTGTTCAACTTCCACCTATTTTAAAAGGTGAGTAGTTTTTTCTTTCCACATTATAATCCTGGCATTCTCTGCTGCCCCTTCAGGATCACAGATATTCCTGAGGGGGGATTCTTTTATCTTAATCTGGGAGGAAAGGGATGGTAGCCAAAGAGTGGCTATGCATTTGATGTAGATGCTTCAAATCTTTCACTCTGAGCTGCTACTTCTCTCCTTATGTCACTGAGTGCACTCCCTACTAGGTAACTGATTTTATGAGCAAGAATTGGCATGAAGGGTCCCTTAATGATTGCACAGGTTCCACTGAGTAACATGCCTATGTTTTCACATGGGCTAAACTATACGACACTGGGCTGGCATATCCACTAATACAGTAGTGTATAGCAAAGGCTGTAGTCCTTAGTATTTATGGTTGTGTGTCTTGTTTATTCCACTGTTAGAAACAGGCACCACCAGTGATGGGATGACCCCGGTTCCATCCGGTTCCTTGGAACTGGTAGGAACAATCCCGGAGGGTTCTCCGGGAGGGTAGTCAACTTTTGAGGCATCCGGTTCCGGACGCCTCACCGAAAAAAAAATTGGAGCAAAAATGGCATTGCGGATGCATCAGATTGAGTTTCTGCACGTGCGCAATAAAATTGGAACCATTTTGGTTGAAGGTGTGTTTATTTATTTATTTATTTTTATTTTAAGGCCCTGCCCACAACGTCGTGACGTCATGACGTCAGCTCCGCCCATGACGTCATGACGTCATGACATTGGCCACACCCATGATGTCGTGACGTCATGGAGTGGTGGTAACAAATTTGTAATCCCATCACTGGGCACCACCCAGCATGAGAAGAAACTACTACTACTACTACTACTACTACTACTACTACTACTACTACTACTACTACTACTACTACTACTACTACTACTACTCACACATATGTAGGTGCTACTACTACTACTACTACTACTACTCACACATATGTAGGTGCTACTCCACCACCACCACCACCACCACCACCACCACCACCACTACTCACACATATGAAGGTGCTACTCCACTACTACTACTACTACTACTACTACTACTACTACTACTACTCACACATATGTAGGTGCTACTCCACTACTACTACTACTACTACTACTACTACTACTACTACTACTACTACTACTACTACTACTACTACTACTACTACTACTCACACATATGTAGGTGCTACTCCACAGATACCGGGAGCCCTGTGACCACTTTCCTTGTCTCCCTCTAGGCTGCCCATTATAAGTTCAGACTTGTACTTTTTTCACTAAGCAAACTAGAAAGGGGCATATCTGGCTGGTGCAAACCAGGCCTCCTATCCGTAACAGTCATTGAGTGCGCAGAGTATGCATGGGGGCTGCCATTTGCATTTCTCACTCAGATTTTTTTTACCAGAATAATTTTACAGTTCTGAAAATTTTGGTAATTTGCAAAGCAGAAAAGATACGCAATAGGAAAGGGTGATATCTGAGGGGCTAGGGGTGAGGGCTATGTAATTCTGCTTTCCCAGTTCCTTTGTACATTCACTGCCAATGTTATTTCTCTGGGGGTTAGAAAGGTGGGGTTTTTTTTAAAAAAAATAATAAATTTCAGGAATCCAAATTCTGTGCAGGACTTACCAGATTCTATACAAATACTGCAAGCATATGCAGAATTACAGAAGACCAAAAGCATAGACATACAGAAGATCGTGAGCCTCGTTGTTGACATGATAAAACAGAAATTAAAAAGCTGACTTTTTGTCCTCTTAAATAGCTATGAAAAAATTACAGTAATGTTTACAGTGTGGGCTTACAACTACCAGCCTACACAGCCCAGACATTCTTCCATATTGGGGAATAAAAAGAGGTGTGCCAGTTTATCACTGTAGTATCCAAGCCTCTGTATAATGATAATTCAGAATGGATACACCTGGTAGAAACAATGTCCAATGTATGCAATTTGGCTTTTAAAAAGCAAAACAAAAATATCTCTCACACATTTTCATATTCATACAGCCTGTGTTTTTAAAAACTGCTTTTTAAGAATTTCCTTATAATTGCATATAATGAGGCTCTTGTAAACATACAATGCAAGGTTTTCATTTTCTTTAAAAAGCAGTAAAAGGTGCTTTTTATGCAGGGGAGTGGTAATAAGGGCAGAAAAAGGGAACAGTATTTTAATTGTCTGCACTGATTTGTCTCTGACAAAGATTAATTTAAGTAGATATTGTCTCCTAAACCAAAGTCCATTTAACATTCCTTCAGCCATGTGCAAGCTGAGCCTTACACAGCTTTGCTGACAACACCATTTCTTTTAGAAATGGCTTAGCCTATTTTGCTCTGCAAGATAAAAGATCATACAGCAATGTATTGTAAGGGCCTTTGATAATAGGAAGTAATACAAAATGAAATTAGGTACTGTATAACAAAATAAGAAAATGCTGCATTAGGTAAAAGGTCAATTTCGTACCTCTTTACACTAGAAATTTCATAGACGGCACACACAAAAAGTGATCTCAGTATTGTTCTCTTGGGAGACCTAGCAATATATATCAACAATGCTAAATAAAAATCATGGATTGCCTGCACCTCCTGCAAAAAGGGAGTTTCACAGTAACAAAGCACTGTTTTTAGACAGTATACTTCAGAATATGCTATATCTGATCAAGTAATGGAACAAGACAGAAAATCAACATTCTGTGTTACATGGGGAGAGAAAAATGTACTTGTTTGGAATTATTTGAAATAGATACAAACAGGGAAGCCCTCCTTTATTGCAGGGATAATTTATAAGAAAGCTATATTTTGCAAAGCATAAAGAAGATACTATTTTCTCTGTAACCTTGATGAAATGGCTCAGACTGAACAATTCACACTACTGTTTTCTTTAAGGCAACTCGAAATCATATAATAATTCAACCAAAAGTGCTTATTCTACTTCTTCCTTCAGTCTCACGCAATTCACCACCTACCCATTTAACTAAATAAAGCAAAAACTCGCATAAAGAGCGCCTCGCCTAGAGAGTGACTCACTTAAAGAGCAGAATTTTCTCTGAATGGTTGCTTCGCTTAACAACTGAAAACAACCAAAAACTCACTTAACAAATAAATTGGGGTTTGCAATCCCCCCCCCCGCCAGAAGTCACAACTGGTCACTTACAATGGTATTTCGCTTAAAGAGCAAACTCACTTAAAGAGCAATCCATTATGGTCCTTAAGCGAGGTACCACCGTAGTGAAATAAGCAAAGCTCCAGAGAAAGGAAATAACATCCCACCCAAATGCATCAAATGCAGTTTGAACAGGAGAGATTGGGTTCTATAGACCAGTGATGGTGAACCTTGGCACTCCAGCTGTTCTTGAACTTCAATTTCCAGAAGCCCTGATTACTGGGTGTGCTGACCCATATTGAAGGGGCCTAGGGCTGGATCTCTCACTCTCCAACCACACCAACTGGGTCCGGCCCTTCAGAAATGAGGAAAACCAGGACCACACAGTGCCCTGGATCCCCAATCCTTGGAGCCGTTTCAGAAGGATACTGTGGTCGACGGTAAGCTGCTGAGAGTTCAAGAAGAGCCAGGACAGATGGATGTCCACCATCCCGTTCTCTCCAGAGATCATCCACCAGTCCAACCAATGCAGTTTCTGTACCATATCCAGCCCTGAATCCTGACTGGAAAGGGTCCAGAGAATCCCCTGTAACTGCTGTGCCACTGCCTTCTCCAAGACCTTACCCAAAAAGGGAAGGTTGGACACAAGCCAATAGTTGGCCATTATCGTAGGGTCGCACAATGACTTCTTCAAGAGGGGCACACCAAAGCATGCTTTAAGATTGCTGGGGGGGGGGGACCCTCCTGCAGCGAAGAGTTAATAATTGCTTCAACCCAACCGCCTGTCACCGCCCTGGTTGATATCACTAGCCAGGCGGAGCACGCACAGGCAGTGGCACCAACAGATCCCAGGAGCCTGTCCACTTCCTCAGGGACAACTGGATCAAACTGATCCCAGATAACATGGCCAGACTGCCCTCCAGGCAACCCCAGCTCTATACTTTCCATGCCGGGATTGAACTTTGAGCGAATCCAAGCTATTTTCTCTGTCAGATAATCAGCAAAAGCCTCAGCAGACCCCTGCCAACCAGGGCCCGATCCCCACCTGCTGAGGAAGAACTTGGTCATCTGGAACAGGATTGCTGGGCGATTATCCGCAGAGGCAATAAGGGTGGTGAAGTATTGACGCTTCACCATCTCTATCACCACTAGATAGGCTTTAATAGCAGCTCTAGCAAGTGTTAAGTCGGACTCACTCCGGGTCTTCACCCAACAGCACTCTCGGCGTCTCTTAGCCCGTTTCAGTACCCTCAGCTCTTCCGTGAACCACAGGGACGAGCGATGCCTACAAACATGGAGAAGCCATAGTGGCACGATTGCATCCATGGCCGCTGCTGTCCTCTCGTTCCAAAGGCTGACCAGAGCCTCAGGCGAATCATGTCACTGACGCACAGGAATGGAATACACCCCAATTCCCTTTGGAATCCATCACGATCCATCAGTTGACGGGGAAGGCCAATTTAACAGGCCCTACCTCCCTGCAATGAAGCCTCACCCCCAGAAATACCGTGTTTTCCTGAAAATAAGACATACCCATAAAATAAGCCATAGCAGGATTTCTCAGCAGTTGCGCAATATAAGCCATACCCCGAAAATAAATCATAGTGATAGGCGTGGTTATGCAGCATCCCGACGCGAAGCAGTAAAGAAGACGGGCAGCCATAGTGATAGGTATGGCTATGCAGTGTCCCGGTGCGGAGTGAGTGACATAATAAAAATAAGACACCCCCTGAAAATAAGCCATAGTGTGTCTTCTTCAGGAAAAATAAATATAAAACAGTGTCTTATTTTTGGGGAAACACGGTAGTGAAATGGTTAATAATTAAATGTGCACCTTTAAAAAGAAAAAAAAAGTAGATACAAGATAAAGACCAATGATCCTACCATAACCTCTGGAGACATTTGATTATCTCTTATACTCAATAGTTTTAAATTGTTTTATTTTCAAAGACTGCTTTGCATGATGCAAGTCTTCTTGACTCAAGTGTTCAGCATTATCAAGGGACCTCATGCATTTTCAAAAGCATTTACACATTTGGCCTCATGGAAAAAACAACTGCTTATCCACATTTAATAAAGTATACAGAATACTGTACACTTTTCACATCAGACACACAAACCTACCTCCACCATGAAGGTATACAAGACTCATTTTTTGAGTGATACATCAACCTACTGCTGAAACATACTCATTCTGTCTTGCTTTCCTAGAAAGAAACTAACATCAATAAAATTTCAAGCACCCCATGTTATTGAAGTTTCTATGGCATGTATATTTCACTTTCCAAATACCTAAGTGAAAAGTATCTGCAAGAGTGAAGGAGGAGGAGGAAATTTTTTGAATGAAAACATGAAGTCTGTCCCACAGCTTCGTGTGTGCAAAGGAAAAACCTTGCCTTACAGCAAACATAGAATAGGCTAAGACATAAGAATATCCTCTTTATATGACATGCCCAGGCTATATCCCTAGGAAATAATCATATGACAAACAAGACATGTATTTTTAAAAGAATAGAGTGCAATTGAATTGGCAATCCCTATTAGAGCAAATCCACTGGATCAGTGGGATGTAAGTCATTGTGATTGTTTTCTAGCTCATAAATGACTTTTTAGAAGAAATTGTAACTATATAAAGTGATTCCTCCAAAGTACTCTGATTTAAAACTTGAATCTTGTTCTAATACACATTAACATGCTAACATCAAGTCTTAAAACTTCTAAAACTATCAAACTGAGGCAAAGCCAGCCATTCAACATAAAAGAGCAAACCAGGAAGAAACAATCAATGTTAAGGTCAAAATATGAATATTTATGACTGTCAGGAAGCAGTATGAACATTTAGGGCATATTAACTTCAAAAGAGGAGTGTAATGCCTTTGCTATATTCTCTCATACGAATCAATGCAACTTAATGTTTAACACTGGCTAGATTACATCCTCATAAACACTGTTCTGTTCACTGTTCCACCAGCCTTGTTTCCGAGCTTTTACAGTGCAATCTGATTGCAAAGATACACAAGCTGCTAAGGTTTGGAATGGCAGAAACCTCTTGAGCTGGTACAGTCTCCTTCTGCTGGGTGATCTCAGATCTGCTGGCAGAAGAGTCAAAACAGAAAAAGGAAAGCATGGGGGGGTGTAGATCTGAATTACATCAGTGCCAAATCCTGCACTACAGATTCATAGCCATCATGCCATCACCAAAATAGACCATGGTTAAGGTAATCCTACATAATTTCCAATTATTCCTAGCCTGGAACATTTTAAATTCAAGAAAGACTAAACAGGCTTTGTGTCAACTCAACCACATCGCAGCTGCCCTGCATAGTTAGAAGTGCAATCTTAATCTTCCAAGTAAATTATCTTGGTTAGTATCTTTGTGTGAGCACATAAAACGAAACACAAACCTATTGATCTAAAAATGTTCCACTTTAGTCTTAATTCAACATCAATCTGATACTCACCCTCATTCCCATGCAGCCCTTGGTACAACTCCCAAATGAACGCTGGATGATTTCCCAGCCATCAGACCAGGTTTTGGGGCTGGGACTGTGGTGAGGTGGAGATATCATTTCCCTCTCTCAGTGGCTGATGAAAATAATGCTACCAGCTAATGGCCCCCACTGGACTGAAGCTTTCTATTGCCATCAAATGGCAATTTAGCCAAGAATAAGTCTCACTGTGGGACTGCGGTGGCATAGTAGTTAAAATCCTGAACTTGACAACCGGAAGATCAGCATGTCAGCAGTTTGAGACCAGAGTGCTGCACGATGGAATGAGCTTCTGTTTCTGTCCCAGCTCCTGCCAACCCAGCAGTTCAAAAGCAAGAAATTGCAAGTAGATAAAGAGGTACCACTTCAGTGGGAAGGTAAACAGCATTCCGTATCTAGTCTTGCCTGCCACATGACCATGGAAATGTCTGCAAATGTAGACAGCACTGGCTATTTGGCTGTAAATGGAGATGAGCACCGAACTCTAGAGTCAGATACGACTGGCTTTTGAGCAAGAGTGACCTTTATCTTTACCTTTACTAAGTCTCACTGAACTCTCTGACTATTACATCTGAATACACAAGAATATACCCTGGACCACCAGAAAGACAAAGTAATACTGTAGATCAGGGGTGCTCAAACTTTTCAGGCCACAGGGCCAGTCACATGGTTCAGGGAGCAGGTCACTATGGCCTGGGGGCCAGATCCGGCCCCCAACACCAATTCATCTGACCCACAAAGCCCTTGTTGCTCCTGGAAGTGAAAGTAAAACGCGCCCATACAAGCACGTTTTACTTCCGCTTCCAGGAGCGATGAGGGCTTTGCAGTCCAGATGAATTGGCGTTGGAGGCTGAATCTGGCCCCCGGGCCATACTTTAGGCACCCCTGCTGTAGATCAAGAGTTCTCAACCTTTTTAAGCCGGAGGGGGCGGGTCATGTTCTCTCCGACAGCTTTGGGGGCTGGAGGGCCATTTTGCCCTTCCTCCTCCACATAGCACTTCCTTGTATGGTGGAGGTGGTGGGGGCCCACATGAAATGGCACCATGGGCCACATCTGGCCCATTGGCAGCAGGTTGAGAATCCCTGCTGTAGATCCTAGAGCAAATCAAACTTTAACTATCTCTGGAGCCAAAAATGACAAAACAGAGGATGTCATATTTTGGACATATTGTGAAAAAGTAAGAATTTCCAAAAAATATAAGAATGCTAGGAAATTTTGGGAGGCAGCAGGGAAATAGAAAGATCAAATATGATATGGATTTACTAGTACCCATGCTATTTCAGGAAATACAAAATTTATAAAATGGATAGATTTGTTCAAATCAGTATTTCCAGCTGGTGATTTCAAACATGATGTATAGCAAAATCTTATAAATCGCTGCTGAGAAGCAAATCTCACGTAGTCCCTAGAAACATCTATGATTGCAGCTGGAAATTACCTCAGGTTGAATCAGTTTTATGAAGGCCACAGCGAGTCCATCTCTTGTGAGAGTCACAGTGAGTCCCGAAGATGGATGCTGCCTGACAGTTGCTCTCCTAAGAAAGAAAGAGGGACTGGGATCCCACCATTACGGAAAGGTGGGGGGGGGAGGAATGTGCTGCATCTGAAGACAGGCCTGGGCTTATACCATGCCCTTGAAAAGGAGATAACCTGTTTCCATGGAGACTAGGGCACATCTTTATCAGTCCAGGTGCCCCTCTGTACTCCCAATGCAATCCTGAGGAGAGGGGGAGAGAAGGAGTATGAGAATATGGGGAGGGGAGACACATCAGAGAGGAACATCCCCTTTATTTCCACCTGGGACTACTAATTGGTTTCCATCAATGGAGTTACAGCTTAAAACAGAATGATGGGTTCCCGAGTGAGGGAAAAGATATATAAAATATGCTGTAAGTGCTCTGCTAGAGTTAGTTCTCCGTTTGAATGCAATATGTAATCATGTAGCTATGGGTTAGACTAGTCTGGGAAGCCCTTATTGGGTTCCAAGTTAGACAGGCTTTTTTATTCTCTGCACTCTGAATGAAATTGTTCCTATTTGCCTTTGTAACCATCTATTTTTGCTGGTCCTGAAGTCTGTACCTGCTTTGAAAATATGCAAGTAAAAGAAATGAAACAATGGAGTTTTGCTTTTCTTTTTGCTACCCTCTTAACAGGCCAGGTTCAGGCTGTGATCTGCAGGAAGGCTAGCTAAACCCCTGGAATGCTTAGCCTGACAGTGTCATTCCAGGTGGATTCTAACTCACCTGTTGGCAAATGTGCAACTCAAGAGTAAAGGGATCCTTACAAGTCTATTATTGCAAAGAATGGCTTGGATAAAGACGTGCCAATCCAGAAGAGAATCCTACAATTGTGACAGTTACATTTGTGCACCATTAATAGGTGTACAAAGGATAAGAGCATTACCAAGTTATAGCTATTGCAACTCTCTCCTACACAGTGTAGACGCCTAGCCCTCTTTTGCATCCATATTGTTCTTCATGATATGGCCAAGGTATTGGAGCTTTGTTTAATGGTCTTACTTACTTACTTACTTACTTACTTACTTAATTCTCTTCTACCGTACAGTATAGAGCAGTGATGGCCAACCTTGGCACTCCAGGTGTTCTTAAACTTCAATTCCCAGAAACCCTGATCAACAGGTGTGCTGACTTGGGCTTTTGGGAATTGAAGTTTAAGAACACTTGGAGTGTCAAGGCTGGCCATCACTGGTATAGAGGATTCCACAAAGGATCTCCATTAGGATATCTCCTTCCTGTTCTTCTTTGTGTGTTCTTTTCCATTCTCCCCGACTCTACCCGCTATGCACATGTGTCCAGAAGCAGCCCACTGTACAAACAACAATTCACCACAGGTGAATAACTGCAAAGGACCTATTTTTAATAAATATTTCAATAGCCAAACTGCAAAGAAAAAGAGTTTTTCCTTCACGATTCCTTGAAAGCAATTCTTCAATAAGAGGGAAAGCCAAAAAGGAAACTGGTTATGACTTCAAAGGAGAAACTTCCTACAGTGTATCCATTCTCACACCAATGTATCTATTCTGGAATGGAGAGATAGTTTTTTTGAAGGAAAGAAGGTTAGAAAGAAAGTGTTTTTTTAAACCTTTACAGAAAATGTTTCTGAAGGCCGATCAAAATTGTGTAAGTATCAAAAGAAAGGTTAATCTTTCCTCTTTCCAATGCACTTTGGATCATCTGAATTGGTTGGGTAGTTTCTTTGCTAGCCCCATGACAACTGAACCCCCCCCCCAGAAAAACTGTTACAGTAAAACCTCGGATAACGTTAAAACCTGGTTCCACAAGTCTTGGTGTTATCCGATTTTTAGTGTTATCCGATGCATGTTAAAATCCTATGGGATCCATAGAGATACATTGTAACCACACAGGCTTTAGCGGTTGTTATCCGATGCATCCCATAGGATCTTAATGTTATCTGATGCAATTCTTCCCCCCCAGATTGCTTAATGTTATGCGATTTTAGTGTTATTCGATACTAATATTATATGAGGTATTACTGTACTTTTCCAATGCTGCTTCCGAAAGCGATGACGTCATCACTTTGCATTTTCAGCTTTTGTGTTCTACCAATTCTTAAAGTCACCAAGACGATCTTTCAAATGACATAACCCTTATTTTTGTGGGTGCCTTAGCTTTGGTGTTACACCTTCTCAAAAGTACATGATTTTCGTTTCATTGCAAGAGCTGTCAGACCAGCCAACCAAAAGGTAAGACGTTCATAGAATTCATGTCAAAAAATAGTTCAACAGCCTATTAGCAACCACACACATAGCCTTCTTTCTTATCTTCATCAGCCCTGCCTATGTATGAGGGTGACAAAATCAAGGTAAGTACCTCCCCTGTTGACTGTGAAATCTGGGCAGGCTCATCTGAGAGTAGTAACCTTCAGATAGCCTGGACCCAATTCACTACTACATGTGTAGAATTGTTATACAACCAATTACAATGAACATGACCCACTGGGGAAAAAATTCATTGAATTTATACCAATGAATTCTAGACAGCATTGACCTGGACATGTCTACTCACAGATAAGCCCCACAGGGACATACAAAGAAGTTAGAGTGTGTAAGGCTCCATCCCTATTCTGGATCCAACCAAATATTATCTTAACTGTTCTTCAGATTGGATTAAAAAGCAAAAGGTGAATTCTGTTACAACCCAATGATTGGAGAACACACTTCTACTGAAATGCATATAAACCTCTCTGCAACGATTTCAGCATTACAGGAAACATAGTGCAGTACATTTCAGTTTTCAGTGTTGTATGTGCTATACAGGTATTATAAAGATGGGTGATTATGGTTGATAGTCTGTGAATTCACCTTTCCTTAGCTGAAAGTGTACTGCAATCACAAAATAGCATGTATAGATGACTGTGTGAAACTGAAATATTTTTGAGTACTTTATATAGAATCATGAATGACTAGTATTTATTTATTTATTTAATCAATTTATATGCCGCCCTCCTCATGAGTGTCTCAGGGGCGGCTAACATCTTTGAGGGGTTTTTTTTGTAAATTTAAAGTTTAATTATTTAATTATTTATTTTTAATAGTTTTAATTATTATTTTTGAAGTTGATTTGGTTTCTGGGTTTGTGGGGGTGTGGTGGGATTGTTTGGATTACACTCATTTGTGTAACTTTTTTCTTTTTGTGAGCCACCTAGGGTCAGGTTCACCTTATTGGGGCGGGATAATAAATCTAAATAAATAAATAAATAATATGACATTAAAAACAATTAAAACACAAAATAAAAATTAGAATTAAAAGGATTAAAAAGAGATTCAAAGAGATTCAAAAGATTCAAAGAAAAGGGGGATGAGTCAAATAAGCCAGCAGACCAGGGTGACCATCTGACTCATGCCCCATACCTGCCCTGCCAGCCAGGTCTTAACACTCTTTCTGAAGGGTGGCAACTATGTCTGGAGACGCAGCTCGGTTGGCAGGAGGTTCCATAGGGCCGGAGCGGACACAGAGAAGGCCCTCCGTCTAGTGCTAGAGAGATGTGCCTCTCTAGCCAATGGCACGACCAGAGAGCCTCTCTGTTCCACTCTGGTGGGATGTATAGATGTCCTTAGGGTGACGCGGTCTCTTAAGTATTCCGGTCCACTACTGTGTAGGGCTTTAAAGGTAATAACCAGCACCTTGAATTGGACTCGGAGGCATACTGGCAACCAGTGCAGCTCCCGGAGCAATGGAGAGGCATGAGCATAACACCCGCACCCCATCACGATCCGAGCAGCCGCATTCTGGACCATTCTGGACATAGCATTCTATTAGGAAAAATACTCATGTGAAATTTGTGATAAATAATTATATTAAGTAACTTATCAGAAATTCACATTACTGTATTTTGATCTTTCAGGAGTCCTAACAGATGGGAAAAGTTTAAAAATCACCAAACAGATAACAAAAAATGAAAGGAATGAGGAATCCTGCAAAAAAAAAAAAAAAACCAACAACATGGTTTTTAAACTTCATCCTTGATGCCACATAAGCTAAACACATCTTATCAAATTAATAAAAATTTATTAAAATAACAAAGACAGAGCTAGCAACTTGCTAAAAGAATCACTTTTAATGACCATAGTGGATCAGGCTCTGCTGTATTTCAGTTTTACTAAAATGAAGTGGTTAGTAATTGACCAGCCCACTTCACCTGTATCAGAAAGGTTGAAAATAATCTTTTTTTGTTTTGTTTTTTTAAAAATGCCACTGAATGCCTTCAAATAATATTAATTTTACGTCTATATAATTTTGAAGGTTACAGAAAGGCATATAAAAATACACTGGTTGGACTGTGTAGTATCATAATATAAACATACAGACAGGTAGAATACAGGTAACTTTCATTCCAAATTTACAATCATTTTTATTTAGCAGTCATGATCTTTCTTCTAAATAGACTTTCACAGCATCCCAAGCATCTAAAGTTCCAGTTTCCATCAAAACGATTCCATGACCAACAACCCTCTTTGTTAGTTAGACTTACCCTACTTTATACATTACTAGATATGACTATAAGTATGAAAAGCATGCTGCCCATGATATGCACAAGATAGACATTTCTAATTTTAAAGCATTTTGGTTTATTTAAATTCTCTTTTTCGTTTCTCTTTAGGGAGCAGCTTACAATATAATGCAAATGTGTACCATCTCCCTCACCTATTAAATCAACAGTTTTTCATTCCATCCTCTTTCTGTGCTGTGTATTTATCTATGGCTTGCAAACTTTAAAAAGCATGGGAGCGGAAGTATCAACATAAGTTGACAATTTTCTTTGTTGTCATTTACTGCAAAGGTTGCAACCCACACATTACCAATAATCCTATGATATTTAGTACAAGAAAAATTCTCCATTCCATCCTAACACAGAGGTGATCTCAAAAAGCAAACCACAGATTTGAACAAGTATCACTTTGCATCTAGGTTTCATTTATTTATTTATTTATTCAGATTTATATTGCCGCCTACTCGCCAAGGCGACTCATATTTCATATTTATGTGAGATGGTACCTGTCATGTTACTAATTCCAAATCTCCTTGGAGATTGCTCCAGCTAGCAAGGGTTCCATAAGATAGTAAATGCATGTACATATTCATACTTTCTATATTATCCTCAGGCAAGCTACAGAATTGCCTTTTATGAAACTGCAAATTGTTAAATTCAACTTTTGCTGATACAATGCTTTCCTTCCTTCATAACTTCCCTGAAACTCACCTTTATCATTCACAAAATCTTTACTGCCTTTGTGAGTAATTTTAGAAATAGGTATCTTAAGAGGAAACACAGCCCAGCTGCTACAAGAAAATACTAATAATAATAATAATAATACACAGAACAAATTACCACAGACTGTAGACTCCTTATGCTAGAAATATTAAGAAATGTGTCCTTTATAACACTGTACTTTGTGGTTTGTATTATTCCCATAACGATTAGAAGTCCATTCATAATTTCAATTTGAATGTATTCATGGTGCAGACTAAGTCCTGAAAGCTACTATCACAAAATCCACATGCCACTCAGTCACCAAATGCAAAATCTACTTCTAATTTCACACCTATTTTGATAAGCAATGTAATAAACCACATTTTCTTGCTGAGGTTCAAACTAAACTGAGATGTTCTGTAACAAAAGACAGCAATTGCTACAGGAAGGGACACATTTTATTTTGACACATTTTCTTGTCATAATATTATTTCTTAGCACTCTTCAGTTTTTAAGTAGGGCATTCTGATCTATTAATTTACCACCCCCTAAACCAGTGATGGCGAACCTTGGCACACCTGGTGTTCTTCTGGAATTGAAGTCCAAGAACATCTGGAGTGCCAAGGTTCGCAATCACTGCTAAACTGACAGCACATACCTTTGAAAGGAAACTCATGATTTATCTTGATTTTGAACATTGATAAAAGTTGGAATGAAAAGCGCTTTCTATTAAAAATGCAATATGAATTCTTAAAATTCTAAACATCTTTCTGTTTTTCAAATTAGCCTAAGTTCTGTCAATGCACTTCTTCTTTCATCTTCTTGGGGAGAAAAAGCATCCAAGAATATATAATACAGGGTTAAACGTTTTTAATGGAGGGGGGCCTTAACAATGCTCCTTATGTACGGCAATGAGCCTCAGTACAAAAAAGAATTTACATTTTCAAAACAAATTCTACCAGAAAAAGGTCAGTTTAATGGGAACGTTCATGTCATTCGCCTTCACTAATACAGAACAAATTATTACATGCAATAAATAAAAGCAGGTTTTAGACATGACTAAGATGTGAAGAGAAACAACCTTTACCACTCCGTCATAAGTCCTTGGCAAGGAAAGTAATAACAAATCTTGCACTGAATGTCAATAGAGTCAGATACCTCATTAGCATTCTCAGTTCCAACAGAACTGAGAAAATGCTATCAAACAAGAAATGGAGTATATATACACACAGGACATGGGATTGGAAAAAAACCTCCTCATATGCAGGAACGAGTCAAAGCTAAATTATCTCTCATGCCCCCCCCCCATTCCTTAAATAATCCCATTTGCTGCATTCAATGAAAATGATAAGCATCTGCAAAGAAAACAGGATTTTCTTTCATGCCAAAAGCTGACTTCTGAAGGTAAAAACCAGGCCAACGTTTGGCAAGGTACTTTAGCCAGTTACCCTGCACATATAGTCTCCCAAAGGTGGGATAGGGGTTGTGTTATTTTCCTTCTTCATCTTTCCTTTGTATCCCTTGAGAGGGGTGGGGGTGGAAGAAAAGAGCTTTGCACACAGGCAATTTGAGCTTTGCACACAGGCAATGCATTTTGATTTTTTTAAAAATCATTATTTGCCACTCATCTTCCTGGTTGCTGGCAGCTGCTTTAATCCATTTGCAAATTTAACCTCCCCCCCCCCTTCCAACCCTTCCCAATCCACCCATTAGGGGACATTAGCCTCATTTACAAAACACACACAGAGAGAGAGCTTAGTAGTTTACTCGATGCACCACAAAACAGAGCTGGCCTTTGTGAGGAGAGGGCAACCTTTACCATCCCTAACCTCGCCCTCAGGGGGTCCGGGTAGGAAATGCTGTCATATAACGAACAGACCAGACAAAAGGTGGCGACTGTTGGGGGCTGGGCTGGGGGAGTTTGAGGCGGTTCTTCAAGCCTAGTCGAGACAGCAAATTAGGAGGTGAAGTGGAAAGCGAAGAGGTGGGAAGACCGGGGGGGGGGGAGAGAGAAGGGGTCTAGAAGAGGACGGAACCAAAATGGGGAGAGCAAAGAGGAGGATAATTCAGACGGGGAAGGAAATGGAATGTGACAGGCGCGAAAGAGCAATGGCAATACTGGGCACTTCCAAGATGCCCCATAGCGTTCAGGGCACTCTCTGGGCGGTTCACGAGTGTTGAAAGGGGGCCTTTTTCTTTTTCTTTCTTTTTTTGATGGAGGAACTCCGCTCAGGGGACGCCCGGAGATCTTTTCTCCACCCAAGTGGTCCCTATTCGATCTCCTTGTAATGTCTTGCTTTCGAACTGCTTAGGCAGGAGCTGGGTCAGAGACGGGAGCTCATTCCGTCGTACAACACTCGGGTCTTGAATCGCTGACTTTGCCGACCTTCCAGCTCACAAGGCGAGCTTCTTAACCCACTGAGCCACCGCAGTCCCCCGCAGGAAGAGCAAAGGGGCACTACTACACCCCCCCCCCCCAGCGCTCAGTGGACTCTCTGGGCGGCTTCCAAGGGAATAGGAGCCTTCTGGCAAAAGAGGAGAGGAAGAACAGCAGGTTCGTTCGTTCCGTTTTCCTGTCAGAGATTACTCTGGGTTGAAAGAGTTTTTGCGGAAGGGAGGGGGATGCCCGAATGAGGCTCCTTTCATGTCTCCCGCCCCCCCCCCCCCATCGTGCAGGAATCGAACCCGTGTTTCCAAAAAGCAGGTGAAACTGGAGGGGAGAGGACTGACCCAGCGACCGGAGGGGAAATAATAATAATAATAATAATAATAATAATAATAATAATAATAATAATAATAATAATAATAATAATAATAATAATAATAGACCGGAGGAAGGATTGGAAAAGAAAGAGGGAGAGAAGAGAGGAGGGAAGGAAGGAAGAGAAAAGGGGGCGGGGGAGCCGTGGGGCGCGGAGAGGAAGGGCAGAAGGGGCGGCCCCTCCCCGCCCCCGAGGTCACTGCCCTCCCTCCCTCCCTCCCTCCCTCGGAGCCACCGGGCTCTGGCTCTCTCTCTCGCTCTTTCTCGCTTACTCACCCACTTGCAGCACGTTCTCCACGGCGCCGGTCTCGAGCAGGCGGATGCCTCGGCGGAAAGGCAGCCCCTCGGTCACGGGGCCGCCCGGGGCCGCCAGGGGCGCCGAGGCGGGCGCGACGGAGGAGGAGGGGGCGGCGGCGGCGGTGGCCGTCAGGGTTGCTGCGGCTGCTGCTGCTGCTGCCCCGGCGGGGCTCTCTTCTCCGCCTCCGCCCGTGCCGTGGCCGCTGCCCCCGGAGGCGCCCCCCTGCCCGCCGGGGCGCCCCGGCTGGAAGCTGGAGTACATGCAGATCTGGCGCTCGCTGCGGGGGAAGCTCCAGTAGACGATGCGGCGCTGGACGGGCTCCGGGATGCGCTGGAAGCGGCCCTCGACCCGCTCGAAGGCCCAGCTGCCCGCCACCCGCTTGGCCGCCGCGTCCAGCAGCGACTCCGGCTGCCAGAGGGGGGACAGCGCTCCCCCCCGGCCGGCCCCGGGACCCGCGCCCGGAGGGCAGCAGCCCCGCGCGACGCCCCCCGCTGCGCCCACGCCCGAGGCTCCGACGGGGCGCCCCGGACAGGCCCCCGAGCGAGGCGCCGCCGCCGCCGCCGCCACCCCCCGCGAGCACAGGCGCTTCGGGCCCGGCGACCCCGCGGCGGGCAGCGGCGGCCGGAGCAGCTCCTCGCCTTCGCCTCCCTCCGCCATGGCTGCGTCCGACCCACTGAGCCCGAGCCGGTGCCTGCCTGAGAGCGCGGGGAGGGGGGCAGGCGGGAGAGGGAGGAGACTGCGGCGGGGGAGGGGAGGGGCGGTCGGGCAGTCAGGCATCGCGGCGTGGGCAGCCGCCCCAGAGAGAGAGACACACACACGCCCCCCCCCGGGGGTTGTTATTTATTTATTGGTTGTGTCGCGTGGCCTCTGTCTATGAAAGGAGGATGGGGCGCCCTGGCTCGAAAGTCAGTCATATCCGATGTAGGGTTCATCTCAAGACCTCTCCATGGTCATGTGACAGGCATGACTAGGACCTTTCCTGCCAAAGCGGCACCTCTTTATCTACTTGCAATGACTTGCTTTCGAATAGCTAGGTTGGCAGGTAATGTCTGGCTAGACTATCCTGCTATGGTAATAGAGTAGACCATACTGCCAGCGACTCAACGCCAACTGTCAGGGCGGTAGTTAACTTGACAACTCTGTGGCTTGGTTTGCTAAGTCCACAGGGAAGGGTGATGGTCCCCAAGTAAATTAAATCCCACTTGAATCCATCTTGATGGAGGGCAGCAGCGTCATCGATACTGGCCTGGGGCTGATGCAGTAGTGGGCAGCATCAGATTCACACACACCCCAGGGGGTAGCAAATTGGGTGGCCTTCGGGCAGGGGGGGAGCGAAATTGGGTGGCCATGTCCACCTCCCTGCCCTGCCCCGCCCCATCAGGTTTTGTTCCTGCAAGTGGTTCAAGGTCTCCCTTGCTCATAAGCCAGTCATATCTGACTCTAGGGTGCAGTCCTCATCTCCATTTACAGCCAAAGAGCCAGTGCTGCCTGTGTTTGCAGATGTATACATGGCCATATGGCAGGCATGACTAAATCGCCCATGGCATAGTCTCCACTCATGACACAGGCTCCGCCCACAATGTGGTAGCAAATTTTTTTGCTGCCCACCACTGGGCTGAGGAAGACTTTGTGTGCCAAAGGGCTCAGGACCAGAAAGTGACTTGCAGAACTGAATCAATAGTATGGGTGTCATGCTGCGATGCGGAAGGCAGATGAAAGGACACTGTATTATATTCTCAGGACAGTCTTCATGCTGATTGCCATAAGGATTGCCAGTACGGTATTCGGATACAGCAGAACAAGACAAAAGAGAAGGTTGGCAGGAGCTGGGACAGAAACAGGAGCTCACTCTGTTGTGCAGCACTTAGGTCTTGAACTGCTGACCTTCCAGTCATCAAGTTCAGCATCTTAACCACTAAGGCACCTCAGTCCTTTGAAAGGAGTATACTTTGAGTCAAAGGAACAATTGCCTCTCGCATGGCTCCAGCCTGTGTAGGTGTCAGCCAGAGAGGGAGGGCACATCCCTAAATAGCGACACACACACACCAGGCTCCTCTTCTGCACTCTGAATTGGATAGTCCATGTTTAATGCAGTTTATACTGAAGAATCGCATAACATTTGGTCCAGAAGGAAATGCTTTTGTTTGCATTGCAGCTGTCCAGGAAAACGGCACTCATTTGCAACCTCCCGCAGGAATGACTTAACGCAAGCAAGGACTCTTCTTCAGAATTCATTCTCTTTCTTGAGTTGAGACTTGGAACAAGATAAATTATCCCAGAGCAGATGTCATGCTAAAAGAAGAGAGGAATGTCTTTTGCTGACCCCGCAGGTTCCCCATGTGCCCAGGATTAGGAAGATGGTTTCCAGGGCAGTTGGTTTTACTGTTGGGCAAGCTAGACAGGCCCTTAGCACTGCAATCTGCATCCCACGTTCAGCTTTGCAACACATGACTGAATCCCACAGAATTGTTAGCCCAAGAATTAATAGTATGCATACCCAGCAAAAATGCTGGGAGTGGAATGCCTAGGTGTGGGTATTAAAAAAAGAGATAATATCTGCAGAATGATCATATTTTAATCCGAAATCTGAACCAAGTCACCCTTGATTTGTACAGATTTGGGTGATGTATAAAACAAAGTAGGATTTTAACCAAGAAACGTGAATCTGAATACAGTACTCCCAAAGATCCATTAGCAGGTGTAATTCAGAGGAACACTGTCTCCTTTGTCCCTCCTCCCAGAAAAGTACATGCTATCTGCAATCAGATTCATGTTTATATAAAGTGCTTAACGCAGGCATGGGCTGGACCATCAGTGCATCCATGCCTCTGGCGCCCTGAGGCGCAAATAATAATTTTTTAATTATTTTATCTGCCCGGCACTTTATTATACTGCACTTTAGATTAAGCCATTGCTCCAAGCTCCCTCCTTCAGCTTGGAGCAATGGTTTATTCTAAAGTGCTGCGCGCTGGGTGGAACAAGTGAGGGGTGGCGACCAAGTGGTTCCTGAGGGCAGCCTTCTCCCCATCCCTTGGTCACCGCCCCTTGCCCCTGTCCATCACCCTCCCATGGTGCCCAGCACACCCCTGGCTTAATGTGTGGATGCCTTTTGCACATAATTGACAAATTGCCAGGACGCCCTGTATAAGGAAAACATGATTAGGCCTTAACGAGTAGGGGTTGCAAATTTGTGACTGGAAAGTCTAGCTCTAATCACAGTGAATAGTTTTGCAGTAGCACTGTAACTGTCATGAATGCTTTGCATGGGGGTGGGGGTGGGGGTGGGGCAGTATGTAGAAACAATATGTCACAAGACTGATCTGCAAAGTCTGGAACTATTTTTAATTCATACGTCTTGCTTAGGGCATGCATTTATCATTCTCAAATTATACATATTTTTTCCCCTAAGGAAACCTCTATCACACATGCCATTTTCCTACTGAATTGTCTTCCCACCCCCAAAGAGAATACAAATCTCTTTCACCCTTTCCAGACTGAACTCTTACCAACCAACCAACCAACCAAAAACACTACATCAATCCTTTTGACATCTTGCAGATTTCTTAATGACCATGTTGTGCTGTCTGACACAAGAATTTCTCACAAAAAGAAGGAAGGGTTAAACAAGTCTTATCTTAGGCTGCTGATGCTATTCTTGCACAAAGCTTCCTACACTGTTTCTAAAACTTAACAAGCATGATTTGCTTAGAAGTAGCAACTATTCCTTTCAATTTCATCCAATTCTCTCAAACATACTTTTGTTTGAAATTTGGCAAGCGCTGAAGTGCTTTAAAGTTTGTCCAGTTCTGACACACAAAGAAAACATTATAGCCATTTGTTGATTATCAGTTATAGAACTACAACTAGCAGAAGAACAGATATACTTCAGAAAAGCAGAAGTTGTATAAATACAAATTTTACTCTCAAAACAACCAGTAGATAAAAATATAGAATACAATAAGAATCTCTTTGTTGCATTTGTAGATCAAGAGAAGGCCTTTAACAGAGTTGATAGGAAATTGTTACCGCAAATATTGGCCAAATAAGGAGTAAGTGAACATCTTATTAGATTATGCAAAACTTATATAATGACTGTGGAAGTGTAGTTAGAACAAATCAAGGAATATCAGAACACTTTGCAGTAACATCTGGAGTGAGACAGGGATACATAGTATCACCATTATTATTTATAATCTTTTCCTTTACATAGTCTGCAAAACAGAAAAGCAAGGCTCATGAATGGAAACAATATCAATGAATTATTTTTTACAGGTGAACAGGAATTGATTGTAAGTATAACAAAGGAATTATACCAATACCTTATGTCCATGAACCAAGAATGCAAGATAAATAATATTAAGAATCAATAAATAGAAGACTGAGGTAATAGTACAGTAATTTGAAGGAAACCATATACAGTGGAACCGCCAGTGATGGGATGTAACAGGTTCTCACCAGTTCGCCAGAACCAGTAGTAACCTTTCCCAGTGTCCCGGAGAACCGGTAGCAGCTTTTGGGGGGAACCACCTTCAGGGCTTACCTTTTCACTGGTTCCCCCACTGCACATGCAAATCAAGCACTTGGTGTGTATGTACGCCTATAGTGCTTGGCACATCTGTCTCTCAGGTGGGGAGAAGGAAGAGAAGCTGCTAGCCTGAAGTTCCCTATAGCCTGCTCCCCAGGGTGAGTGACTCACCTTTGGATGGGGTGTGTCTGTGTGTATTTTAATGTGTATTTAATACTTTTACCTATATTGACGTACTAGTACAGTTCCTAAAAAGGCCTGGTGGCCTGACTTATGGTTTTTAAGCAAAGTCTTGGAGTTACCTCATCAATAAGCTACACCTGTGCTGTTCCAAGTGCTGTTCCAATTGGAGAACCCTTAAGGAGGTACAGCTGTTTTACATTTACATTAAGGCATATTATCCTAGAGAACTAGTTAGGCAAAGACTTAGTACCTAACTTCTTTAACTGTTGAAAAGTTGAAAAGTGCCAAAATGAAGCTATCTTTTGTTGAGTTCATTCTGTAGTTCCTTCCATCTGACCTAGTGTGATAAAGATTAGCCAGAATAAGCTTTAAGCTCTGGTTTAAAAGCTCTGGTTGATTTGTATTTGGAGAGAGAGAGTGTGTGTGTGTGTTTTAATGTATTTTTAATTTTATTTTATTTATTTATTTTATTTATTTATGGATTTTTGGGTGTGTGTTGAGGGGTGTGTGTGTGTGCTTATTTTTATTTATTTATTATTTTGTTTTTTTTCCTTTGGCCCCGCCCATGACATCATGATGTCAGCTCCGCCCACACTGTGATGACATCATGGTGAAGTAGTAAAAATTTTGACATCCCACCACTAGGAACCACATATAACGAAAATAAGTGGTTCCACAAGGCACTTTGTTATACGATTTTTTTCATTGTAACGATGCATGCATTGTACAACAAACATCTCTATGGGAAAAATTGTACAAAGAAAAATATTTGTTGTACGATGCATCCCATAGAGATTTTCGTTGTACGATGCAACTTTTTTTTCAAATTATCTTCCTTGTATGATTTTTTCATTGTATGATACATTTGTTATACAAGGTTCCACTGTAGTTTAAATATTGTAATAGAGGGAACAAATAAAACAAGTGGCAAGATCAAATACCTAGGAACATTTACTGAGGATGACAAACTGAACAGAGAGATTAACATATGGTGTAGTAAGCCAAACCAAGTTAACTCTGCTCTTACAACATAAGACAATACCAAGTAGCACAAAGAAACATCTCACGCAAAATATATTCATTCCCACCTTATGTTACCAGTGCCAAACATGAACACTTAAAAGAAAAGATCACCACCATGGAAATGAGATGTTTGAGGAAGGCTGCTGGAGTGACTAGAAGGAATAAAATCAGAAAGGAGATTATAAGGGAAAGAGTTGGAATAGAGCCAATCCTAAACTATATATAGAGACAACCAATAAAGTGGCTTGCCCATTTAGATAAAATGTCTTGGAATTCCATACCATACAAGAGATATGTGAAAAGAGGAGAAGAACAAAGAGTGTGAGGGAGACCCAGAGGGAGGAGAGAGACAACATCAAAGAAATATAAAAACACCAAAAAATGCTGATCGATGGCAGAACAAGAACCTTGTATCTCCCTCAACACCCAATGCCTCCCATTGACTATAACTAGAAATCAAAAATGGCAGTATGGAATTTTACTGCAGATGTTTGGGACTGGGAGTCCTTGAATTCCCTAAACCTCATCCCTGCTAAATAATACATTCATGAAAGATGGTTGTCTTGACCTTCTATCCATGAAGCCATCAAGACAGGATATGATGGTTGAAGTCCAGGTCCTCAGGCTGATGTTATGTCCCAGCTACCAAAACACATACTGTATACACATCCCAGACAAGCAATCTTGAATCAATAAACACCACCACCATGGTTCTCTTTATATCTTTGGGAGAAATGTGCTGCAGAATTTTAAACAGCCTCCCCCAATCTTAAACTTATTTAACAGAGCAGCTATAAAGGAAATGGTTTCAAAAAATATTAACACAAAGGTAAGCAGTAGATTATTTATTTCACAAATCAAACTGCTCTTGACAAGTTAGGTTTCTGTCCTCATAAGTGGACTAAGAAGTATAGTATGGTGTGAGAGTGGCTATTAATTAACCCCCAAATGACTTTGGTGGGTTAATTTTCCCCCCAAGGGGTGCATACTTTTCACTGAGAAGAGTACAATTTTAATATCAATTGTAATGTTAGATTCTGCCATACTTACGTATTCCATCTCAATGCCATTAAAAACACATACGTAAGCAGTGTTTGCTCAATTGTAATGTTAAGACTCTGTCATAGGGTTGGCAAAAAGTAGGCTTGTTTGGCCAGCAGATTGTAGACTATATTGCAAACTCTCAACTGTTTAACAATGTTATCAAATGAATTACGGCTACCTCCACCCAAAACTATATTGCTGAAAGGAAGAAAGCTTGAAGTAACCAGAACTGTTTGTGTGTTGTTTAGAAGTGTATGTTTTTGTGTGTGCTCAGAATGAATTCCTAGACTCATCATTAGCTTTTCTACTAGGCATGTGATTGGTACATCTAGAGATTTAATAAAACAACAACAAAATAGGTCACACAATTATGACACCTGTCAACCACTGGTCTGAGATGTTAGCTGAGATTCAGGTCACACAATAAGGAAAATACGTATTTCCTGCTCTTAAAACAGTTTCCTGCCAGACATGTAAATCTTCAAAGCTATGTATTTGAGAAATTAAGTTAATAGTATTTATTTATCAAGAATCAATAAGAAAACAAAGGCATGCTAATTTGTAAAAAATTGATGAAGACATGTTCTAAATAGCACATGCAGACAGTTACATCTTAAGGGAACTCTGGTTTTAATGACATGCTAACTGTATTACTTAATGCTGCCATCCAAAATTCAGAAAGGAAAATGTATTAGTCATTATTTTGAATGAGGGACACATCCTTGTATTCAGACTGTATGATATCATGTTAATAACCAAGTTTATGGTGCCCACGAAAGGCCAATTAAAAAAACAACAGTTCTTGTATACTTTTTAAGCACATTTTCTAGACTATATGCAGTGGTTGCAGGAATATTGCAAGGTAAATAAGCCAGCCAAGGGTGGTGGGATTCCCAAGAGTACTGTAAGTGAATTGCCTCAAAATAATTTGCAACATGTGGGGATTCTTAAGCATGTATACAAGGTTTGTTTTGCAAGCAAGTAATTGTGGATAAGGATTTCATGAGCTCAGGAAATTTGAAATCTGTTTTAATTTATTAGTCTGCCCAATAAATATTTCACAGCATTACTTTTAAGATGATTGAGACTGAGAGATCAGATTTATTTATGCACCAAGGAATAACAGTGAAAGAAAGGAGGCAGAGATGTTGGGGCAATGTAGCATTAATGTTTGTACTGTAATTCTTTTAATGAGTTCTTCTAAATCATTAGTGGCTAAGGAAGCCAAAAGCAGTCTCTACCAGAGATGGGATGTAACAGGTTCTCACCAGTTCGCCAGAACCGGTAGTAACTTTTCCCAGTGTCACAGAGAACCGGCAGCAGCTTTTGGGGGGAACCACCTTCGGGGTTTACCTCTTCACTGGTTCCCCCACGGCGCATGTGCACCAAGCACTTGGTGTGCATGCATGTCTACAGTGCTTGGCGCATATGCACAGCCTTCTTGCTGTCCTCCTTGCTGTCCTTGTGTTCTGGGTGGGTTGAGGGGTGTGTGTGTATGTGTGTGCTTATTTGTATTTTATTATTTATTATTTTTGGCTCCGCCCACAATGTCATGACTTCATGATGTTGGCTCCTCCCACACTGATGACATCACGGTGGGGTAGTAAAAAATTTGACATCCCACCACTGGTCTCTACCCTTTATTATATGCCGCCCTCAGATTAATTTGAAAACTCTAAAACACTTCCACATTTTCTGTTCTCCATGACTGATTGGTATCAAGTTGGAAAGAACAAAAGGATAATAACAATCCATTGCTTGTTTCATATTCCAGGTACAGGCTTCGGTTTGTATCCTGAAGTAAAATTAAACACATTTCTTTTAAAACGGACTGTTTTATATTCCCTCAACACAAGAAGGGGTAAAAGAGGAAGCAAAGGAGACTGATTTATATTCCAGGTCCCTCTTGTGGTGAGAAGAGGATAGCAATATAAAGATCGGTCCCAACCAACAGGAATATGACAAATACTGTACTGTACATCTTTAGAGTTATATTCTGGTGTCATGGACCAGAATAGTTTCCGAGATGTTTGCTGTAAAGAATCAGGCCATGTGAGGCAATCCTCTCTCCCCTTGCTATTACAAAAATAACAATATAATTATTTTGTCTTTGTGTATTTGTTCCTCAGTACTGCGAAAAAAAAGGGACTGCGGTGGCTTAGTAGTTGGGACGCTGAACTTGATGACTGGAAGGTTGGCTGGTCAGCAGTTCAGGACCCGAATGCTGCATGATGGAGTGAGCTCCTGTCCCTGTCCCAGCACCTGCCAACCTAGCAGGTATCTATCTCACATTTGCCCTGCCTATTTCTCTATTGCCTTAAACCTTTCCTAGCACAGCTAGTATTCTTTTTCTCAACAATGAACGGAGGAGCAGGCTTTTCCTTAAGGCTGGTCCAAGATATTTTGCTACCTAATGTGGTCAGAGACAAGATGCTCACACAGATGAAGGTACATAACACCCAAAATCGGTCATGTTCTAATATTAAGGCTACCCACCTACACACATACAATGAAACAATCCCATAAATAGCCATTGTATTGCCAGTATTATAAATAATACATTAATTAATCAACAGTTATCTGTCTTTTCATGACATACAAAGCCAGCTGCCTCACTCTGCATCATGGTGGAAGCAGCTTAGAGATGGTTACCTTGTCACCTGACTCTCCCTTTTAGCCTTTAATGATAAATAAGTAATAAGCCCCCAATAGAGTTCAGGTTCCCCAGATGAATTCAATAGGTTTCGCCTGAGGAATGGGGCTTCCATGGATAGTCCAACAAGTTTATAGATCTGATTTGAGAGATGTGAGTAGGGAATGTTTCTCGAAATGGATGTTACTCTGACTTCAGCTTTAGAACACTCTTTGATCTCCTGGTAGGATAATAGATAGGCTCTGTGGCTGGTCATATTACCCTGGAGTCATGACAAATGCTCTTTTCTGGTTTTGATTTATGTTCAAATTTCTTTACACATTTTAGCGTTCTGTGTGTGAAAGAGAGAGAGAGAGAACATCCAACTTCACAGCAGATCAAATCATTACAGCTCAGTCAGTGTCAACAATCAAATTCTCAGCAGTTTCTATCAGAACATTTGACACAAATGTTCCCTCTAGGCATTTTAACATACTGTACTGTATTAGAACACCACAGTAGAATAGAAATTGCTAGTTGGGGAGAAATGAGGGGTGCCAGAAGATATGTGCAGCTGGTCCATCTGAATACATTTTCATGCTTGGAAAGGACAAGATGGCATACTCAGCACTTGGCTTCACAAACTATTAATACAATCACAATCATCATGTGTAAAATATCAGAAATTATTTAAAAAGCCAGATCCTCTGCTTACTGGCTCACAATACAACAGACACAATGCAAAAAAAGAGACACACAGAGGGAGAATTGGGGCCAGAATTCCATTGGTTCAATACATGTGTACAATGGTCCATCATATCAGTGAATCAACATTTTCTGTCATTGCACAAGGAAGTCAACAATCCTTCCTTGCACACTCATGACCCCTGTTCTTCCCAATGGGATGCAACAGTAAGACAGTGACTTTGCAGAAAGATGCAAATTGAATATAATGTTCTTCTTGTGAGACAAGGTACTGACTAGTGAAATTAAGAATAAGTGTTTTAATTCACTTCCATCTCTAGAGATAGAGCAGGGATTCCCAACCTACAGACTCTGGGCCAGACCTGGCCTATGACACCATTTCATGTGGCCCACCGCCATCACACTCAGAAGTGGAGATGTTTACATCAGCTGTAATATACACCCGCACATGCGTAAACGTGCCTGAAGCTGGTGTAAATGCAGAAGTGGGTGCAATTACAACAGCTGTAAATGCACCCGCTTCCACTTTGGGGGGGGGCATGGTCTGGCCTGCTCAGCTGTCTGGGGGACATTATCAGGCCCACAGCATAAAAAGGTTGGCCACCCCGAGATAGAGCAATGATCCTACTTGTAGTTGCATGCTCTGTGAGTTCTAGTATTGCAGCAAACCAAAGTTAGCACAAACACTGCTACTTGTAAAACAGCTTCAATGTTTAAATTTAGATTCTTAATTATTGGTCTATACATTATGGCAGTCTTCATTTCACATCAAAACAAACCATGAATTAGCTAAACAAACCACAGTTTTGTCTGTGTCTGAATCCACTCTCATATCAGGAAGAAAGGAAGTAAGTTTTAGCAAGCCACAATATAGCTATACAGTGAGCACAACCCTGCCAAGGGGAAAGGTTCTAGTTTGACCTTCTAGCAAAATTGTCATTCTAGCTGAAGTGGCTGCTGTTCAGAGGCATTAAATGTATTATGCAAGTAAGAGAATGTTTTAGTGAAACTATTATTTACATAGAATATTTTAGTGAAACACTTTATTATTTGCATGGGATATTTTAGTGAAATCCTTTATTATTTGCATCAATTGACAAGGTGGTGAATTATGCCTGAATGAAGTATTGGCCTCTAGGTTTCTGTTCCCTTTTTAGTTTGGGCACACTCTCAAACTGGCCTTCTCTCTATGCAGCTACTTAATTCTACAAATGTACTATAAGTAACTTTTCCCCCTTTGAGTTTTCAATGCTCACAGTCTAAACTGGGCTTCCTTTCAAACCTGGAACCCACATGGTGAGTCTTGGGCTAACCACCCCACACAGACATCTTTGAAGCCAATAGATAAAAGGTTCATCCAACTCATTACTTCATCTTGCTGTTGCAATTCCATGTGCTCAGAAGGCCAATTTTTTAAATGGAATGACAAGTATCAAGACATTACGGAATTAAGCCTGGGTTCTTGCTAGAGGAATTACTGTCTTTTCTTCCTCTGGGGGTGGAGGATACTAATAAGAGGCTTGAGATCCAGCACGTTATTCAACAGCGTCGAAGAGAAGGCTCTAGCCCAGCTAGCCTTGGCTGAATGCAGTGCTGAGTTCAGCAAAATGGAGCCCTAAGTGAATCACATTTCCTCCTAATTACTCAAGTTCATTCTATTTAATTGGAAATAAAATAATAATAAAGGCATCATTCTTGCTTGCCTGAAACAGTGTGACTAAATCAAACATAAACTACAAGTAAACAGGACATTTCAAATTGGCTTGTCGGTGTCCTAACTAATATAATTCAAACTAGCACCAGAATTGTGGTAACTTACCAATGCTGATGGTGACCCAAAGATTACTCACCATGAAAGCACCAACTTTTATGGCCAAGAATACAAAACCCAAATTGCTGTTGCTACAGGAATCAGGCCCAGCCTTTGACGTCTTCCTGTGTGAAACAGAGCAGCAAATTGTACTACAGATATTTAAATAAGGAAGGAAACTAAGATACATAATAGCCAAGGCCAGTCAATTTATTTTGGTATGATACTTTTTAAAAAATCCCTCCAGTTATCTGTCTACCCTTCCAATAGTAAAAACAAATAAATCCAGTAATATATTAAATACACCATTTGCTATTCTTTCATGACATCTTGCCTGCTGCCTGAAGCAGGGTGAGGCTGGTTCTGACTCAACCACAATCCATGATCCAAAGTAAGTAAATTTACTTGGATTAAACAACATAACACAAATTGCAAATTAAGTAACACACATTTAGGAAGTTTGTCCACCCAAAAAAATTTATAGTGCTGTGCTTGTGCAAAAAAGAATCAAAATGTCAGTCTTTGAAATTCTCTCATGCTGAACTGTCATAGGTGTATTGGTTTTGGAGAAGCACAGTATAAAAAGGGAATCTAGCCCTGTCTTTTTAACCTTCTCTACATGTTCACCTGTCAATCTTCTTGAGTTCAGGTGAAGTTTCTTAGGAGATATATTCAAAACAGTTTCATCTCTGTAGTTATAGGTAAGTCATTTTTGTTTTTCTTTTTAGGTAGTAAGATGTTAATCGGGGGGAGGGTAACTGTTTATTACTTTGTTATAACTGGCAGGGGATATAGCACTTCCGGAGAAGGTTACGATATCCAAAATAAAATAAATCAAAATAATGAAGGAGGTTAAAGTTGTATCATGGAATATAAGAGGTTCTGGAAATACAGTGAAAAGGAAGCGTTTAGAACTAGCATTGAAAAAAAGTAAACCAGACATAATATTCCTGCAAGAAACTCATCAAAAATCAGAAGACACTAATAAATTAAGACTAGGTTGGATACAGACTTATGAGAAATCATTTGGATCCTCAAAAGCGAGGGGGGTCGCAACACTTATATCAAAAAGATTGGGATTCAATGTAACAAAAAAGATTTCTGATATAGAAGGGAGGTATTTGATCATCAAAGGCAACATAGAGGAAGAAGAAATAACATTAGTAAACATATATGCCCCTAACAAAAATCAAAAAGAATTTCTAGATAAATTAGTTCAAACTTTAGTAGAAGAAAAAACAACAAATATGGTGGTGGCAGGAGATTTTAATTTAATAAGAGCAAATATAGATAGTACCAATAAAGAACAAAACAGAAAACAAGAGATGCAAGTAATGAATAATTGGATAAAACAGGTTGGTCTGAAGGACATATGGAGGGAATATAAAGGATCAGAAAGGGGATACACGTATTATTCGCAAGTACACAATTCATATTCGAGAATCGACTACATATTAGTGACTGATAATTTGATGAGAACAGTGGAAGAGATAGAAATTGATATTTTTAAAGAGTCCGACCATGCAAAAGTGATAGCAGAATTAAAAATAGGGGAAACAAAGAGACTATCTAATAATTGGAGGTATGATCCAAGACTATATAAAGAAAAGGATTACAAGGACAAAATAATTAAAAAATGGGAAGAGAACTGGTCTTGGAATGACAATGGAGAAGTGGGGTATAACACTGTTTGGGATACAATGAAAGGAATATTCAGAGGGGAGAGTATTAAAATGGCAAGTATAATGAACAAACAGAGGGAAAACAGAAGTGAAAAACTGGAGAAAGAAATTAAGCTCCTTCAAACTGAACACGCAAAGAACAAAAAACAAGAAACATTTGACAAAATGCAAAAATTGAAATGCGAGTTAGTGGGAAATGACATAGAAAAAGTGAAAAGAGATCTAATTTACTTGAAAAGAGAATTTTTTCAATATAGTAATAAAAACTCAAAATTGCTGGCAAGGGCGGCAAAAGAGAAAAAATGTAAAAGAGAAATTACTATATTGATTGATAGTCAAGGAAAGAGATGTAATAAGTCTGGGGAGAAATTAAAGATCGCGGAGGAATTTTATCAACAATTATACTCTAAGAAGGAAATAGATATAAGAAAGTTAAAGGAGAGATTCCAAGAGCAAAACAAAATTAGAATAAAAGAAGACTACACGAACAAAATGGAGGAAGAAATATTAGAAAAAGAAATTAGAGAAACAATTAGTAAATTAAAGATGGAAAAATCTCCAGGAGAAGACGGGCTACCCGCAGAATTTTATAAAGAATTTCAGAATGCGGTGGTTCCAAAATTGGTGAAATTATACAATTATATTCTTGAAGGAGGGGATATTCCCAATTCGTGGTATAGATCTATAATTGTATTAAATTTGATAGATATTGTAGGACAAAAAAAGGAAAAAGTGGGTTTTTTAGCAGTCGACATATTTAAGGCGTTCGATTCGCTGCAATGGGATTCAATTAAAGAACTTATTAAATTATACGGATTCGGACCCAAATTTTAAAAAGTTATTGACAAACTGTATTACAAGGGAATAGCAAGGGTTAGAATCAACGATAATTACACACCAGACATATCTTTGGAGGCGGGAACACGGCAGGGATGCCCACTATCTCCGACACTATTTATAATGGCCATTGAATTATTAGCAAATACAATAAGAAATGATAGGGATATTGAAGGAATAGAGGGAAACAAAATTAACTTATATGCGGACGACACTCTGATTATAATGAAACACCCAATAAAAACCTTAGATAGAATAAAATTACACCTAAGCATGTTAGAAGACACCACTGGACTTAGAATTAATTGGGACAAATCGGAAATGATATTAATTAACAGCGATAAAGAAGACCAAGATAAAATAAAAACAAAATATAAAATACAGGTTAAAAATAATTTGAAGTATTTAGGTATAACCATCTCAAACAAATGGGAGGAATTAAAGAGATTAAATTATGACAAACAAAGGAAGATAATAGAAGAAAAGATAAAGCAATACCAAAAATTAAACTTATCGTGGTTTGGGAGAATCGCCTTATGCAAGATGATGCTAGTACCGAAGATAAATTTTTTGTTTGAAACGCTACCCATTAGAATAACAGATAAAGAGATGAAAGAGATTCAGAATAAATTAAATAGTTTTTGTAATGGGAAACGAAGAGTGAGGGTGTCGCAAAGTTTATGGTACGTGTCACAACAAGAGGGGGGATTAGGATTGCCGAATCTTAAGAATTACTATAGAGCGTTCCAGATTAAAAACGTGATTAAGATCTTAATGAGAGAAGAAACAATTTGGGAAAATATAGAGCTAAAGGAAATAAGACAACTAGGAAATTTGTTGTTTTTAGACAAAGAAATTAATATAAAAGGAATTAAAAACAAAATGCTAAGAACATTACTGGAAGAATGGAAAAAAGTAAAGCAAGAATTAGTACCGGATATCTCCCCTATTATCGAACTTCAAGACATTAAAAATTTTCCTATAAAGATCGACACAAAAATGGACATCTTAGAGGAAAATGGAGTAACATTAGTCAAGGACTGGATACAGAAATGTAAAGATAAGACAAAAAAAGAAGAGATATTTACACAGTTAGGCCTAAATTGGTTCCAACGTATTGCGATAGAGAACTGGAACAAGAAATATATACAAGAGAAATCCTTAGAAAGATCAAAAACAGAAATGGAGGAAATAATAAGTAAATTAAGAAAAGGAGAGATAGTAATTAAAGGACTGGTTAGTAAAATTTACAAAATATTAAGTAAAGGGACCAGAGCCCAAGAAATATTAAAAAATATATGGGAAGAGGAGTTGAAGGTGGAAATTTCAAATCAAGAATGGAGGAAAAAATGGAAGAGAAGAATCATGAAAAATATGTCAATAAGAGTGAAAGAGCACAATTACAAACTATTATGGAAATGGTATCTGACCCCGGTGAAGTTGCACCAGATTGACGATAAAAAAAGTAACAAATGTTGGAGGTGCAATCAAGCACTGGGCTCATACGAGCATATGTGGTGGTCATGTAAGGTGGTCAATGCATTTTGGGGGAAAATCGAAAAAGAAATAGGAAATATTATGGGAATGCGACCAAAACTGGGGCCAGATACTGTGCTACTAACAAATGTTGAAAAAATGAATGTGAATAATGATAAGAAAGAGTTGATATCAATAATGTTGTCATCAGCAAGGCATATTATTGCGAGAAATTGGAAGAAGGATGTTCAACTAAACATGGAAGATTGGTACAGAGAGATATGGGAATTAGCGTTGAATGACAAACTAACATGGGAGGTGATGGTCAGGAAAGGTGCAATTCGTGAGAATAGATTTTGGAAGATATGGCATCCCCTGATAGAACATTCATTGTATAAGGGTAAAGGGAATCAACCAGAACCAGATCAACTGAGTTTTTGGAAAAACAAATGAATAAGGATAACCGTAGTTTCTCCGGATATTGTAAATAACACAGGGTGATTTCTTTTTTTTTTCTTCTTCTTCTTTTTTTTTCTTCTTTTTTTCTTTTATACATATATATATATATATTTATATAGATGTACTTATACTTTCATGTCTGTTTTCATGTCTGTTTTCATATTATTATTATTTTTGATTTTTGTGTATTGAAAAGTATAAATAAAAATTAAAAAAAAAAAAACAGTTTCATCTGACAAATATCCAGTTTTTTTCTGACTAACCAATAGCTATCATGGGGTGGGGAGAATGCAAAGAAGAGAAATCACTTCTGTTATCCATTTCTGGAACAAAAAAATTAATACTATACAGCTGATTACTATTGTCTTCTTAATTACCACTTCATATTTGTCTTTTGATTCTTCTTCTTCTTGTGCCATATCCGATTCCAAATATAGGTGATCCTCATGGTGATTCTTGATTCATAGCTTATATATTATAGTATATACATTGTTTCCTCATGCATTACACCTGAATTTACAAGCTTTGAGAATAATTTCTCTTGTTTCCACACGGTGATGTTTCCTGACACAAAAATTCATTTTGGGGTGTTATTCTGGGTATTCCAGGTGTAAGACTTCTCCCCAAAAGCAGGGAGGAGAATCAAGGAAGGTGCACTACTCTCTGGGCATTGGCTCTTCAGAACTAAGAATAAGTTGACTAACAACATACTGCACCATTCTGTCTTTCTTTCCTAGCTTACTATGCCTGTTTTCTCCATGACTAAAAGCAGGAAGGAATAGTTCGGAACGATGCTTTTCAGAAACTTTCTATTTCTATTGAAGCAAAGATGGGCAACATTATTATTTTTACACTACAACTCTGTCCTACAAAACAATGATCATTGGCCAAACTGGTTAGGAATTCTTGGGAAATAGTCAAAACACTCAATTTCCCTATCTCTACAACATTATTTTCTATGCACCTTTGATTTCCTAATTACTGTATTTGGATTGTTCAATATACTGATTCTATCACAGGATGAAGGGATGTCTGTGCTTTCTAGATTACAGCAGGAGTTCTCAACCTTTTAACACTCCCTCAGACAGCTTGGCCATTTTGCCCTTCCTTCACCACATGGCACTTCTGGGTGTGGTGGCACATGAAATTGTGCCATGGGCCATATCCGGCCCACAGTTGAGACTCTCTGGATTACAGCAATGCTTTTGACTGTGTGGATCAAGAGAAACTACGGGTTGTTCTGAAAGAAATTGAGGTGCCTTAGCACTTGATTGTCATATGTAATCTATACTGGGATGGAATATGGAGAGACGGAACTGGTTTCCTATAAGCAATGGTGTGAGACAGGTATGCATTTAATCTTCTTATCTGTTCAATATGTATATCATATGGAAAGCCAGACTAGATTCAGATGAAAAAGTGAAACTTGATGGAAGAAACATCAATAATTTAAGATATGCAGATAAAACCATCTTATTGAGAGAAAGCAATGATGACCTGAAATGAATTTTAGGGAAAGTGAAAGAATAAAGTGTCAAAACAGAACTATAGCTGAACATTCAGACAACAAAGATCATGATTAACGAATTGCACAACTTTAATATTGACAATGAAGAAATTGACATTGTTAAACATTTTGTATATCATGGTTCCTCAGTCCAAAGGAGACTACAGAAAAGAAATTAGAAGAACACTGAGACTTGAAAGGGTAGCAATAAAGAAATTACCATGTACAAGTGTGAAAGCTGGACAGAAAACAAAACTGAGAGGAAATCAAAATTATCTGTTTGAAATATGGTGCTGGAGGAAAACTTTACAGAAACCCTGGACTGCTAGAAAGACAATCAAGTAGATACTAGATCACATCATGTCTGAACTATCTCTAGAGGCAAAAATCACAACATTGAGGCTGTCCTATTTTGGGAACACCATGAAAAGGCAAGATTCTCTGGGAAATATTATAATGTTGGGAAAGATTAATGGGAGCAAGAAATGAGGAAGACTTAAATATGAGAGGGACTGACTCCCTAATGGAAACCAAAGCCATGAACTTACAAGAGCTGAGTAGGGTTGTTGAGGACAGGACATTTTGGAGAACACTCATTCAAAGTTGCCATAGGTTGGTGGTGACTTGATGCCACATAACAATGTGGTTTCCAGTTTATTCCTTATAGTAATAGAAACCCCCCCCCTACTACCATAGAGCAATGTAATGATTTTTACCCAGAAGATAACATCTGTAGAACATCTAAAGAGCAACATAGGCACAGCTGTCTTGAACAGCCAAAGTGCAGACATTACAAATCTTACTTTTCAAAATCTGGAAGTGGCTGTGTCAGGAGCCATTTGAAATAATAGATCTAGCTCAATGATCGAATGCTTCTTTTTTTCTCATCAGGGTGAACTTACCCCACACAGAAACCCACTCTTACTTATTAGGTGAACAACTGTGAATGCAAGAATACGATATGGTGCATGACATGGCTCTTAAGACTCCATTATAACAATCTCCCAAGCCTAGTCAATGAATTGGAAAAGGGAAGACATCTGGGGAGGAGGCTGTGAAGGATTTAGAAATTAGCCATACCCTGGCAGGCTGCAGACACAAATCTTTCAAAGATGTCTTTCCAATCTCAGCTGCTTATGATAGTAGCAAATGGGGATTAAGCACCCAATTTTCTGCTTAATGCAGATGGATTTGCGTTCCATGTAGCCAAACAGCTGCCAGGAAAACACACAGCTGAAGATTGGACCTAAGTGACTGATGGAGTGCAATTTCACTCTTGCAGACCCCAGATTTTCACATACAAATGGTTTTTGTAAGGCTCCCTGCACATTAAGTAAAGGATGTGCTCACAATGTGCCTGCTACTGAGGAGAATGCATCAGATGTAGAACAGACTTTGGAAAAGTTGCATTTTTGAATGCAACTCCCAGAATCATTTAGCCAGCACTATCGCTGCGGAAGACTTTTTAAATATAATTCCAGAAAGAAATATTTTCAAACTCTAAAGTGGCTAAACATCATAGTCTGTACTCCAAGACAAAGTTATAAGATTTGATAGTCAATTTTCATAGTCACTGCAGCTAAGAAAACACTAAGCAATGCTGTTAAGAGTAAAGGCAGCAATGGGAGTGATGGCAGGCACAGATGACCCAATACATTTTAATGCTTGAGGCAAAGATCAAGACAATGCAACTCCCTATTGCATAGAGGACAAGTACCTGAACTGCCAGTTAACTCTTCTCTCAACACCAATGAGAAGAAAGTGTCCTTCATCACACCTGGGATGGCAGATTTGTTTAGGGACTCAGGAAAAGTAATGTACCATGCACAACACTGTCCTCCAACAGAGAGACACAGCTGGAGAATCTAGAAGAACCATTCAGAAGGTTGCCCTATTGCTCTTTAAACTGCAGCCACAGGAAGCAAATGCCTCACTTTGCCTGATTACAGGGCTGGCCTTGATAGTAAGGAAATGATATATGGTTTAAGAAAGTGAGTGTGTACAGAGGAGATGAAGTATCACAAAATCTAAGGAGATAATACAGATGCTGAACACAAAGATTCTCCCTCCAATGATCCTCAGAAAAATAGCACTGAGAAAGCCACTGTAATCCATAGAGGATAGGTGGAGATTGTTTTTGCTGCCCTCCCAATACAGTATATTTATTGAATTTCTAAACTGCCCATTTGGGTGTACAAGCAGATAACAAATAACAGAACACACAGCAAATCAAAACAGACAACCGACAAATACTTCACAAAATAACATAACATAACATAAAGTAACTGCCTCATTAATATATATATTTGTCTAAACATTTTATTGGGTTAGTGGCAAAACTTCAAGTTCTTGCATGCCTTTTAAGACCTCTCTCTTGGCCATTTGGTCAACATAAGGATCAGCCATCAGAAACCACATTCATAATTAGTGTACAGAATGACAAACATATATTGATGAACTCATTCCACCCACTAAGTTTTACCATTCCATTGCATTCACAAGATAGGTCACCCTTGCTCAAAAGCCAGTTGTATCCAACCCTCGGGTTAAGTACTCATCTCTGTTTATAACCAAAGAGCCAGAGCTGTCTGCATCTGCAGATATTTCCATGGAGATGTAGCAAGCATTATACACCAGAATGCTGTTTACCTTCCTACCAAAGTGGTATCTATTTATCTACTTGCAATGTTTTGCTTTTGAACTTCTAGGTTGTCAGGAGGTGGGACACGGACAAGAACTCACTCTATACAGGATTAGGGTCTCAAACTACTGACCTGCCAACCTTCCATTCATCAAGTTCAGCGTCTTAACCACTAAGCCACTGCAGCCCCATTCACAGGACGGTGATACACAAATGCAAACAAAATACTTCCTTCCCTATGATAAAGTGCTATGTTATCCTGTCTGCACAATCCTAATACAGTAGAACCCTGCATAGCGAAAAAGCTCAGTTCCATAGAGCTCTTCGCTATGCGGTATTTTTCGCTATGCGATGTCCAATGGGAGATCCCCCACATAACAAAAAAAAGTTTGTTATATGGGGTTTCCATTAAACAGGGTATACAGTATGTCACTTAGCGGAAACCCTGTATAACTATTTTTCCCAATATGCGGGGTATCGCCTTTGCATATTGAGCGCTTCGTTGTACGAATGTTTCATTAAATGGAGCATTCATTATGCGGGGTTCCACTGTATAAGCATAGCATGTGGCAGAGATTGGAACATTGCTGTTTAGTACTAAAACACTCAGCATTTAACACTTACATGGCCACCACCCTATTGGCCAGGGAATTCTGGAAGTTACAGTCCTAAGAAAGGTAACCTTTCCAGTTTCTGGTAAGTGAACTGATTTGCATGTCATGAGAGGATAACTATGTTCCATCTTTACAACTCACTCTCTCCCTTCATTTTTATTGCTCTTCTGGGAGGTACACTTACTGTATCTGTATAAAATAACATGCAGTGAATAGATCTCTTACAAACATAATTTAAAACTAACCAAAAATGGTAGTGGGAGTTATTTCCAATTGCATGCTATTATGTTGTGTAATGAGCCATAAAAACACCTTAGGCACTCACACACTTGCTTAGAACAGGGCAAGAGAGACACGTGTAGGACATGGAGACATTTTAAAATCAATATTCACATCTAGAAAGACAGGATGACTCAAAAGCACCCAGGCAATTGCAAACTACCTTGTAGAAATGACTTAAGATAGTATTAAAAAGTTAGGATATGAACAGTTAAATGAGGGTATTTAAAGTTTTACATTGAGCTCTAATCAGTGTAAACCTATAAATACATTTTGTTTGTTTTTTTGTTTTTTTTAATTAGGTATTAAAAAATAATAATACAAAGATACAAAAATACAGAAATACAAAAATACAAAGATACATAATAAGACAGTTACAAAAATATATAAACTTATGAAGATCATGTGAAATATTTTATACATAACGATATTACGTATTACATTTACCACCTTTTTAGACATAATCTTCTACACCTTCTTTTCTATTACCTCATTAACACCACCCTCGTGCTATATACATTGTCCGGGGAATTCTATACCTTTACAATTTCCAAAAGTCATTCTGTTCTTGTACAGGGGGTATACCCTTTTTTTCCTCCAAAGTATAACTTATAAAAGGTTCCCAGATCCTCCAGAAATTATTGCTTTGCATTTTTCCTTTCCTACAATTTATTTCCCAAGTAAGCTTTTCATTTAACGCTAAATCCCACATTTGTATATACCAATCTTGAATACTAATTTGTTCATTACACTTCCACTTTTTGGCTATGCATAATCTTGCAACGGTCAGCATTATAGCCAATAACTCTTTGTTATTCTTATTCATATCATAATCTTCTATATCTGTTAACAAGATTGTATCTGACCCCAGTCCGATCCGCACTTTTAATATATTCTCTGTTTCTTTTTCTATTCTTTCCCAAAAAAATTTTAATACCTCACAGCTACACCACATATGCTCATATGTTCCCTTCGTTTTTTTACATCTCCAACATGTATCACTCAAATTGCTATACATTCTGTGCAGACCGACTGGGGTCCTATACCATCTCCATACTATTTTATAATTATGCTCTTTAATTCTGACCGACATTGTTCTCATTATCCTTCTTTCCCACATCTTTTGCCATTTTTTTGTTGGTATTCTTATATCTAATTCCTGTTCCCAACTTTGTCTTAACACCTCTTGTATACTTTGGCTATTATTCAAAATCTTATAGATTTTACTAACTAGTCCGTTAATACCCATTTCTTCATTCCTGACTTTAGCCAAAAGTATCTCAAATTCCGTGCAATCTCTATTTAGTCCATTTTCCCTTAGGAATTTCTTATTCCAATTATTTATCTGAAGGATCTTAAACCAATCTAATTGTAGTTGCGTGTACAGCTCATGCCTTTTCTCCTGATCTTTGCAAGTATTGACCCAATCTTTTAATAGTTTTACCTTCTTTTCTACCAATATGTCCCTGATCTTTTTGTCAATTTTAATTGGAAAATCCTGAAAATCTTCCACCTCTAAAATCGGTGATATCCCTAAAGTAAGCTCTTTCCTCACTCTGTTCCATGTCTCCACTGTTGACTTTAACATCAGAACCTGGATCTCCTTTTTTCCTTTTTCCTTTCCATCCCATAAAAACTGCGCCTTGCCCTTCTTTGTAAGACCTTTCCTTTCAATTCTTTCCCAGATTGTTTCTGGTCTAATTAGAATCTTTATCACATTTCTTATTTGAAAGGCCCTATAATATTTAATAACATTGGGAATCCCTAGTCCTCCCTCTTTTTGTGAGAGATACCACAGTGATTTGGCTATTCTAGCTCCTCTATTTCCATTACAATACCTGTTGATCATATTCTGGTATCCTTTCAACTCCTTGTCAGTATGTCTTAACGGTAAAACAGCAAACAAAAAATTCAATTTAGGAACTAACATCATTTTGCATATGGCTATCCTACCAAACCATGACAAGTTTAATTTACTATATTGTACTATTTTCTTCTCCATTTCCTTCTTCTGTCTTCCATAATTTAACTCTTTGAGTTCCCCAATTTTATGTGATAGCATTACTCCCAAATACCTCATTTTCTGCGTAATCTGCACATAAATACATTTTGTGAGTGTGCGGCATAATTGATACCAAAGAAGAAAACAGGAAGGCCAAAACCATATCTCAGCTGAAGCTGATTGCCATTTGGCTCCTTTTTGTCTAAAGCAGTTTCCTTTAGTAGTCATTCCACCTGCTCATGAAATGTTGATGTAATTTATTAAAACACTGCACAACGATTTTGCTACTGGGAATAACATGTGAATTACATGATATCGAGTGTGCTGATTCTAAATCTGAACTCAGAATTTGCCTAACACGTACAGATTTTAAGGCATGCTATAGCTGTTCAAATTATCTGTAATTGGATAATGTATTTTTACATGAGAACATAACAGTTGCATCTATCACCCTGGGCCCCACCCATGGCTGGGGTTGAAGAGCCACAGCCGCAAGTGGCAGAGGACACCCCGCCACCTCGGCAGAGGACGCCCCATCACCCTGCTCCACCCATGGCCAGGGTTGAAGAACTGCCAGCCACGAGCAGCTGCTGCTCCACCGCCTCAGCAGAGGCTGTCCTGCCACCGGGCCCCACCCACGGCTAGGTTGAAGAGCCACCGGCCACGAGCAGCAGAGGATGCCCTGCCACTTCGGCACAGGACGTTCCTCCACTCCAACCCTGGGCCCCACCCATGGCCAGGGTTGAAGAGCTGCCAGCCGTGAGGGGCAGAGGACACCCCACCGCCTCAGCAGAGGATGATCCGCCACCCCACCAATGGCCAGGGGGTTATGCTATTGTCAGGACTTGGCTGTTGAGGCTGGTGTGTTGTAGTGGGTTTTATTGTGTTTTCATGTTTAAATACTTCGTTAGCCACCCTGAGTCGCGTGACGAGTGTGCGGCATACAAGTATAAACATAGTAATACTAATACTAAAAATGTCTGCTGCCGCCTCAGTTGAATCACACACCCTGGTGGCATGCATGTTCCACCAGCAGCTGGGAAAGTCAGCGAACTGACAACAGAAATAAGTATATAAGATGAGATGGACCAAAGGCTTGTCTCTAGTGTAGGACACATGGATTAGACCAAGTAGCAGACAATATTTATTTATTTATTTATTTATTGTGATGCAGTGGAATTAGGGCCTCCATATAATTTTTTTTAATGCATCCTCCTATGTCCGTTCCCTTTTGCACTGCATGTATTGCCTGAAATCCAGTAATAAGTCACAATTAGATGAGGCCCATTAAATCAGAGAGGATCTGATCAACACCAATGTACAGTAATGTACAGTAAGTTCTATTGATTCCAATAGATACTCAAGTTGTGTTTTACTGGATTTCAGCCACCGAGTTGTAACCTATGCACCGGGATGGATTTGTTTTGCACAAAGCCTAAGTAAGGTATAACATCAAAAACATTATCTATTACCGTTAGCATTGTTTGCTAGTTTATTGTTTTTGCTTGACATTTACACCAAGGCACATTCTTGTCAGTAATCTCCCCAGAACTACCTAGCACTTTGTATCTAAAAGCAGAACTCTGAGCAGAAAGAGACTATTTTACATTAGAATTCCTTGTCCATCATTTTCTTCCCATGATATGTTCTTTCAGCAAAGAACTGTAGTACGAATGGCACAAGTACTCATAGCAGAAGCAGGTATGCTTTTTTGCTTGCTTCAGTTTTATAACCGCTCTCAACTTCCCTTCATCACATTCATCCACATCTTCAATGCTTTAAACGGGATTGGAAAGAAAATAAGACAGGGTTTCAAACTGTGAGTGTGTATTCAGAATCCCAGGAAATTTAGCACCTAAAGAGGCTCCAAGCTGTGAAAATGACTTGATAAGTCCCTCATTTACTTCCTAGAAAAAAGTACAATTTATGTAACAATGTCTCTCCTGACCATGTAACAAAATGCAACCGATTTTTACATTGCCACCAAAGCATCACAAAAACAAAAGAACATCCCCAAAATACCAATAAATGAAAACATTAAGAAAACAGAACGTGTCTAAATCGTTTTTTAGAAATAACTTATGATGAGAAATAATGGGACAGGAAATGTTCTATTCTTTGATTGGCAAGCTTCTATTGTTGCTCATATTACAATTTAGCTATTCAGAAATGAGTCCTACTGAGTTCAAAGGGAATTTCTCTGCAGTGAGCATATTCGGTCTCAGTCACCACGTAAACCAGCAAGCTCTGACTCTCTAGAGTGGGCACAGTAGTATAAGGGCAGCTGCTTAGTGTATTGTATTTTTCTGAAGATCTCCTAGCACATTCAGCAGTTTTAAGCGTTCAGCTGGGGGAGTTGCAAAGTAGGTTTTTTGCTCCTCTGAGTACTTCTCCTTCGCTTCAATCATGTCCCGGTAGCTCCAATCCTGCCAGTGGAAATTGAATTTATCTAGCAATTCTATTCTTTCTTCCTCAGTTGCCACACAATCGGTTGGAGAGTTCTGCAGCAGGAAGGGTACCTCAACATCTGGGAAAAGCAGGAGAGCTCGAATGGCAAACCAACCTCCGTAATGAGGATGGACGCAGACCCCATAGATTTTCTAAAGAGAAAGAAAGCAAATTGAACCTTAAAAGGCAGAACTCTTTAAAGGTCTGTCAATATTCAAAAGGCAAGATATTGTAACAGACTAATAAAACTAGAATATTTAGTAAGTTCATTGTCAGGATAAATGTGCATCGCCTACAAACAGGATTTGGGCAGGGGGTGAGTCCATTTCTGTCAAATTGCTGCTAGACTGCCAACAGTGGGACTCCTCCCAATTTCCCAATATTAAATGTTGGTGTGTCTAGGTCAGCGATGGTGAACCAAGTGCCCAAATTGCAACCCCCAAACCATTTATTTATCACAAAGTGCCAACACAGCAACAGGGGAGGGAGGAAATGCTCCCATTGGGCTGCTGGGCAGAAGGGCAGTACAAACTCTGTACTGGGGTGACTGCACAGGTACCCACAGATCAGGCTCCAAGTGCTATCTCTGGCACATGTGCCAAAGGTTTGCCACCACTGGTTTAGGTGGCTCAAGCCAGCAGAAGACACTCTCCAATGTTGGTGTGTCAAGGTGGCATGAGGGCTGAGTTAAAGACTTTCCCCACATTACTCTAGTATCAAAAAGGCTTCCACGGGGCAAAAGGGATTCCTAGGGAGCCTTACACCCTGAAGATGGTGTGTGTGTGTGTGTGTGTGTGAGAGAGAGAGAGAGAGAGAGAGACAGGAACAGTTAAATTAAAATTAACACTGCAGAGTGATTATTTCATTCCCCACTAACACCTGATACAGTTGCACAACAGAATTTCAACCACTGAGGGTTTTTCAGATATATGTGCCTCAGAAATCAGACTTGCAAATTAAGCCAGTGTTTAATATCTGCCTAGGACCAATAATAAAGCAAAGCATTTAAAGAAAAATCAAATATTATAACAACAACAAAAAATATCCTCCACTACTGGAAGAGTACCTATACAAAAAAGTTGGGTATGTTTTCCATATGGAAACTTACAGCCCAATCCTATGCATGTTTACTTGGAAATAAACCTATTAAATTCAGTGGTATAATTCCCAAGAAAGGTGATGTAAAGCTGCATCCTTAGAATATTTAACTTTGCTAATGGATTCCGTGCAGCATTCTCTATATATTTTGGATCTCACACATAGCTGAATCTACTTGGGGAGGCAGAGATCACCTTGGGTCCCCATGGATCTTTCTGTACATCTTTCCTTTGGTAGTAATATGCAGCACCGGCTACGTGTGCTGCTGTTTGAGCCAGGAACTTAGGTTTCCGGTTGGGCCACATCTCATAGTCATACATGATCTCCATCTGCTCGTCAGCAAGGCTCTGCAAAGAAGAATCTTTATTAGATCTGAACTTGCACAGGAATGACCACTAGCTATAAGAGTATGGAGGCTGTATGGAGCAGAACCACAACTTACAGACTCCCAACTCTTCAAGCTACACCCCTGGCCCTGTAGTCTCAGTAAGGTAATGATGAAACCTCTTGGTGAAGGAGGCTATGCTAAGATGATCTGAGGCATCCAGTACTGTGCAAAAGTCTTAGGCCACCACCAGCTGATTTGGGGAAAAGTCAATGAGCAATTTGGGAGGTCATAACTCACGACACCTTAACTCCAAACTTCACCAAACTTAGAGAGGGTTGAAAGGAGAGCCAGCAGAAGACTCTCTCCAACGTTGGTGTGTCTAGGTGGTTCGAGGGCTGAGTTATGGCTCACCAAATCACTCAGTGAATTTCCCCCAAACCAGCTGGTGGTGGCCTAAGACTTTTCTACAGTATTGTATGCCATCTTGTTTTCTCAGGTACTGCAAATTTCTCCCTTGGTGTTTCAAAAATAATTCCATTCAGTCCCATTCAAGTGACCATAGATAATCTCATGAATCAATGGTCTACTATCAGCTCTACCTTAGAAGCAGATCCCTCATATAGTTTTTTTACTTTTTAGTTTGTGTATGTATGTATATATGTAATTATTTTCCTAAACTGAAGCTGGTGGCTGATAAATATTTGAATTATTATTTATAGTGGCAGAGAAACAAAAAATAAATCTTATGGATCATGTTTGTCTATGACCATTTCTGAAGGAGGCAGAGAACTGACAGGCCTCCAAATCAGGCCTGTGCTGGCCCGGTGGGATACCAGGATGTGTCGCAGCATACCCCTACTTATAACTTAGATGGCCACACCACCTCCACAGTGTCTGCTTCTGCTTCAGTTCCTCTCACCAGGCTCCCCTTTGCGCTGTGGGAGAAAGTCTGAAGCGCTTCTGCAGAGTGTGGAGATGATGATGATGATAATTTCGTGTTGTTGTTTTTTCAATCCAAGCATTATTATTATCTCCGCCCCGCTGCTGAAGCACTTCAGACTTTCTCCCACAGGGCAAAAGGGAGCCTGGCGAGAGCAGCCGAAGTGGAAGTGGAAACTGCCAAGTGGAAACTGCCAACCGCTGGTCTACTCTATTACCATAGCAGGATAACCATGGCCAGACTCCTTTCTAGGACTACGAGATGATGATGCTTTAAATTCTCTTACCTCTCTAACCGCTGAGAGGTGGTGTGAAATGCACTGATCCACAGGGTCCTGAATCTTTTTCAGTAGTTGATTCCTGAGGAAGGGTTTGAAGGCTTTGTCGAACATTGCAGGAATGCTGAGCACCACAAATGCCAAGGCATTCTCTGAGTATGGCAGATGAAAACCTGGAGGAACGGCTTCGTTGTACCACCCCACCTTCAGAAAATAAATGAATATACAGTAATACCTCATATAACATTAGTATCGAATAACACGAAAATCGCATAACATTAAGGAATCTGGGGGGAAGAATTGCATCAGATAACATTAAGATCCCATGGGATGCTTCAGATAACAACCGCGAAAGCCTGTGTGGTTACAATGTATCTCTATGGATCCCATAGAGGATCAGATAACACTAAAAATCATATAACACCAAGACTTGTGGAACCAGGTTTTAGTGTTATATGAGGTTTTACTGTATGGTAATTAAAACAGCCAACCCGGACACCGGGAATGGAAGTGTGCCTTTATTTGCACAGAAGAAAGCACTGCAAGCTATTATTATTTTCAGAAGCAAAAAGTCCTAACCATCCTAACCTCGTAATTTGGGTTTGCAATAAATAAATAAATAAATAAATAAATAAATAAATAAATAAATAAATAAATAAATAAATAAATAAATAAATAAATAAATAAATAAATTTGTGGAAAGTCATTAACAGCTTTGTGACTTTATTTTATATTATTTTTGTTGTTGTTGTTCAGTCACACAGTTATTCCAACCCTTCACAACCCCAGTTTCACTGAAAAACAGATTGTTCACCAAGGACTGAGAATATCCCCACCCCCACCCGCAAGGGCTAGAATATGGTCAGAGAATAGGGAAGGGAGGGAGAGTGCTCCTTCCTTTACAGCATGCCTGAATGAAATGCAGAAGTCTCTTGTTAAACATGGTTTCCCGTTTTACCCAAACTGCAAAATTCTGGTTACCAGCCTTAGAACTAGCCAGAATCAGCAAAACAATTTAAAGCACTATACTGTACTGTTAATAACAAATGGAGACATCAAGTTGAGTTTCAGTTCTGCTGCTGGTAGGAAAAACCACCATCACCACCACCACATCTAGACCAGATGTGAAACTGTCAAAATTAATCCACCTTTTGGTGAGTCCATTCTGGAGTACCTTTCGGCCAACCTAGTGTGAGAAAGATTAGCCAACACAAGGTGGTCATTGCCAGGGTATGCCCAATTGTAACTGTGTTCAAAAATACCATAATCTTCAAGAAGGCTCTCCCCGTAGGAGAAACTATAAACTAATTTAGAGTTTATAATCCTTCCTCTGATGGAGACAAATGACATAGCATTTCAGCTCCTTATGATGTCATAGGAATTGTGAGGCCAAAGCAAGCCTGCCTGGGCCCTTCAGTTTAGCCATGTGATTCATGACCAAAGATCAAGAGCTAAAGGTGGAACAAGCAACAGAGGTCATGAGCAAGAGATTTCAGAAAAGGTTTTGGAAGCGCAACTTGGAGACGGGTAACAGCAATAGGAATCTTTAAGAGTCTGATCTCATGCATTTTTTCTCAGAAGTAAGAGATGGACTACACATGACAGTGGCAGTTTGGTGCATTTAAATCTGTAGGAAACTGCTTGCCCCCTTCAATCTTGAATATCTTCATGCAGAAGTAATGTTTTGTAGCACCATGAAACCATGCACACAAATGATGGTAAGAAATTATTGTACAGCTTTGCACTACTCCACTCCTGGAAAAATTCCCACAGACAACCTTGCATTTCATGAACCAAACACTCCAATCAGGCAGAAGGAGGAGGTCGGATCTGATTTCGTCAAGGTGTACATTGCAGTGGCATTGAGCTCACGCTACACCTGTCATGTATCTCTTTGTAGCCCTTCTTACCTCAATACTTTTTTATGCAGCCATGTTCACCATGAGTTAATGAGGAAAACACCAGCAGTGAAAAGCTGTGAGAAAGGGAAATTTTCTTCACCAACAGACCTTTTGTTAAAAATGAAATACCCCCCAGCCTCTTTGTGTAGAACTGAGGGTTTTCTATGTTTAAACATGGCAACCTATTGCCGTCACATCTACTTTGTCCCTCAGTTCCACCGAGTCCAGTAGGACTTGCTTCCTAAAACATTTATTTATAACTGACAAAGTATGGATTCCAGGGTCTGCAGAAGTCTTTTGCTAAAATAATTATGCAAGAAAAATGAAAAACAGGTGTATTCATTGGGAATACTGTAATGTGCATGAATGGATCACCTCACAGTGGTAAAAAGGGAATAATCAGATTAGTTCTATTCTATGTGAGCCAGAAGAAAAGCTTCTTCCTTGCCTGTACTTCATTACATATCAAAACTTGCTCAAGTATGTCAATACTCAACATACCTTAGACAGTATCTAAAGTTAACAAGAGCTAAAACCCTAAGCGCCTCCCGAAAAGTAAACAGGATCTCTCAAAAAGCCTTGGTGTTCAGCATAATCAAATGCCAGCTAAAGGCACCAAGAGGAAAAGTGTGCATTTATCACAGGTTTTATAAAACATATTCCCCTGTTTTATCTTTCCAACAACTCTGTGTAGCAGCTTAAGAAGAAGGCTATGTGCCAGCACACTGTAAAGGATTTTGTACAATAGAGGTGAAGCCTATGGCAGTGTTTGGGATTTCATAGCAGTTCATTCAGGGAAGTAGGCAGAATGGCCTTTGGCTGCCAATGACTGATCTGCTTAGCTCAATGTTTCCCAATCTTTGGTTCTTGGAATTCAATTCCCAGAAGCCTAAGTCAATTCCCCAAAGCACTGATCAGCCAATGTACTGACTTGGGCTTCTGGGAATTGAAGTTCAAGAACCAAAGGTTGGGAAATGCTGGCTTAGCTCCTCTAGTACACATTAGGCAAAACTTTCTGACAGACAGAGCTGCTAATGAAGAAATTTACTGATTCAAAGCATGGTGGACTAGTATCGTTTGAGATTTTTAAACAGTGATGGGATAGTCCTCCATAAGAGATATTTTAGCTGCTATTTTCTTGCATCACCATGATAGGTACTATATGAAGTCTAGGAGATGCTTCCAATTTTACCTGTCTGTAATTCTAAGTGATAAACATACGTATAACTATTACAGTGCTGGAGGAAGATTTTCTGCTAGAGCCGCAAAGAAAGACATATTTACTTTCCTTATACTGTATCCCAAAAAAAGTCAGTGAGTAGCCCTCAGATCAGAACATTTTTCAGTTGGCAAAACCAACAGCCTAGTGTAAAAACAGATTCCGGGGCCAGATGGCCATTTTGCCCTTCCTCCACCACATGGCACTTCCTGGTGTGCTGGAGGCGGTGGGCCCCCCCACATGAAATGGCACCATGGGTCATATCTGGCTCATGGGCCACAAGTTGAGAATCCCTGAGCTAAAATGTTTTTATATCAGTGCTTCAAGAAATTTGCATTTCTGTGAGATTTTCCCATCAATCTATGTGAACTACAGGGATGGCAGTGCCTTAGTGGTTAAGATGCTGAACTTGATGACCGGAAGATCGGAAGGTCAACAGTTCAAGACCTGAGTGCTGCTGCATGATGGAGTGAGCTCCTGTCTTCATCTTAGCTCCTATCAACCTAGCAGTGTGAAAGGAAGTAATTGCAAGTAGATAAATAGGTACCCCTTCAGCAGGGAAGGTAACAGCATTCTGTGCGCTCCAGTGTGGTCTGCCGCATGACCACAGATACTTCTGCAGATGCAGACAACGCTGGCTCTTTGGCTGTAAACAGAGATGAACAGGATTCTGACTAGCTTTTCAACTAATCAAACACCCACAATAGCATATAAACCCTTGCTAGAGAGACGGAACTCAAATGAGGCATGTACGGCACAGAGCTCTGTTTATTGGGTCTCATGCTGTGCAAGCTTGTAACAAACAAAGTGAAATTTTCATTATGGGATTGAGACCGCAGGAAAAGCAACATACATTACAAAAAGCGACACTTCTCTCTCTCTCCCACACACACACACCATTGCACACACGCACACACCCCACATGCCCAGAATAGGATATGAACAAGCAAGACTGCTGATGCTTTCCTTTTTAGAACATTTACAGATACTCTGCTGCCATATTCTACACATCTACAAACCAACAGGATCCTTCAACCACAGAGGAAAAGAAAACGTACTCTCTGGAGGTAAATGGAAATAGAAATCTATCTTTCAAATATGACCATTAGAAACATCTTCATCACTTTCTATCCCTCGTTCCTTGCAATCTGTCAAAACTGCGTATTGCAGAAATGGGAAATTGTGGGCCACTACGTACGTGTTTCTGGACTACACTTCATAGTGTCATTCACCGCTGGACATGCTAACTAGGTCTGATATGAACTGCAGTCCAGCAACAACTCGACAGCCCAAACTGCCTGCTCTTGATAGGCTGCAAAAGACATGTTACTTACCCCTTCCTTTCTCCATTAGAAGCATCTCCCATACAGATGGAACAGAATAAGCAGAACTTAAACATAATGCATTATAATTAATTAATTAACATTACATTATTTGCTTTCTAAGCCAATCCCAGGAAAATGTTCTCAAATTTAATCCTTAAGAAATTAACATTTCAAAAGCATATTACCAGCAATATTTTTTTAAAATATTACTTTTAACATTCCTTCCCAGAGGACACATTTCATTCCACTTATTCCTCCCCCAAGGGAGAAGAACCTATCTGTTCCTTTCGAAACTAACATTTAAACTAGGGAATCGAACCATGACATTAATGAATGAAAGAAAATGAAAGGACTGATTAATGAACATGAAAAGTGAAAAGCAAAGCCTTCATTTGTGTTAGTAGGGGCTCTTTTTTCATATTTCAGAAGCCGTGAATCTTTTCTATTAAAGAGGGAGATACAGACACCTAAAGTTCTGCATGCGGAATCCAGTTATTTTTGGCTCATCTAGGAGTGGCTGCAAATTTGTCTTTCTGAATGGACCAAAAATAAAATGAGCATGAAAAAGAAATGGCTTCTATTGTGTCAATGGAGGAGTGACAGATAAATAAATATATATGTAAGGTTCTAATCCTGATGAGTTATTTTGTGAAATAAGAAAGAAAGAAAGAAAGGAAGGAAGGAAGGAAGGAAAGCCTTATGTGCACAAATAGAAATTATATTTTTTTGTTTTTTCATGCCATTTTTTGTTTTATTCAAACAAGCAAATCTGCAGCCGCTAGTAGTATAATAGGCAATTTAAGTAGGCCTGCTAAGTTTCTAGGGTAGGTTGGGCCTTCTTTCCAAGTGTATAAAGAACTTTAGAGAGGAAAACCATGAAAATCACTCCTGGTTTCATCTTGTAGAGAAGCTTCTGTGAGGTGGTTTTGCTCCAGTATGTGCCCCCCCCCCAAGTTTCTGAACAATCCTGGTGAACTGATTTGGGACCAAAAAGAACTGGTCATTCAGGCCCCACTGGTCATCTGTTATGGTAAGAAAGCTCTGAACCACCTGCTGGTCAAGTTTAAACTTTTAGTCAAAGCTTCTAATAGAATTATACTAGAGAAATATAATTGGTCAGTTATCATTCTGTGGAATAATGGCTCCCAAGCTTGGGACACCTAACAGTCTTACACTATAATATGCAAAAATATTAACAAGTATTCTAAATTCTAGCTTGTGATAACTACAGCTAACTACAGCTTCTGGGTGTTATATATTTGCAAGACTAAAGCATCTGATTATTAAATGGAAAACACAGAACCCTTTGCCTTGGCATACTTGGGAAGAAGATATACCCACTGGAAATAGTATGCAAAGTTAATATTTCAACTAATGAATTAATGATGTTAATTTCGTGAATCAACAGCTCTTGATTTTAAGTGTTAATTACAATGAATTGACTCCACAATTTCTAAAGGTTGCTTATTTTTAAATCTAAAATTCCAAACTTTGAGAAGCTTACATTGTGCTTCAGCTCTAGCTATAAGCCTTCTTTGAAGTTTACATTTTACTGCAAGTAGAGAGTATGACTGGAAGGCAGGAGGTCAGCAGTTTGATTCCCGAGTACTGCAGGATGGAATGAGCTCCCGTCTTTGTCCCAGCTCCTGCCAACCTAGCAGTTCAAAAGCAAGAAATTGCAAGTACAGAAATAGGGGCCACTTCAGTGCGAAGATAAACAGCGTTCCATGCGCTCCGGTGTCTACTCATGCCTGCCACATGACCATGGAAACGTCTGCAGAAGCAGTCAGCACTGGCTCTTCGGCTATGAAGCAGAGATGAGCACTGAACCCTAGAGTCAGATACGACTGGCTTTCGAGCAAGGGAAACCTTTACCTTTAGAGAGTATCCATGTGCCAAGAAAAACATAGGGACAGCAGACTAATGTTCAGTGCTCATACTGTATGATCTTTGGGTCTCAATGATATACTACTACTGCTTGTAAAATGATTGTGACCCATTTGCCTCACAGGATTACAGCTGGACACATGGAACAGAACAAACAGCCAGTGCACTGTGAACTCCGCTACATGTCCCTGTAGAGAAAGAGTAAGTATCATTTCAAAGACTATCCACACTGGTGAATGGTTGGCACGCCAGACGTTTTGGACATCAATTCCCATGGTACTTTACTATTAACAGAAGAGGCTGGTGGTTCTGGAAGTTGAAGCCCAAAAGATCTGGAGTGCCTCTATACCCGTGATGGTGAACCTTGGCACTCCAGATGTTCTTAGACTTCCAATTCACAGAAGCCCAAGCCTCCGTGAATCCACACAAATGGGTTTGCTGCGATTCATTTGGCCCATGCCGCCCTTGTCGCTCCCGGAAGCAGAAGTAAAACGCGTCCATACGGGCGCATTTTACTTCCACCTCCAGGAGTAATGAGGGCAGTGCAGGCCGGATGAATCACAGCAAACCCATTCATGTGGATTCACAGGGGATTGGGCTTCTGGGAACTGAAGTCCAAGAACACATGAAGTGCCAAGGTTTGTCATTGCAGCTCTATACCATGATGGCGAACCTTGGCACTCCATCTGTTCTTGGACTTCAATTACCAGAAGCCCAAGTCAAGCATACCAGCTGATCATGGCTTCTGGGAATTGAATTCCAAGAGCAGCTGGAATGCCAAGGTTTGTCATCACTGTATACTATTACTCTCAATATTATGAGACAGTCTGGGAATGGGTAGTAGAAAAGCACTTAGATTCCAATACTGTAACTCAATTACTTGCTGCTAAATTGATTCTGACTTATGCCATTTCACTTTTCTATATAGTTGTTTGCCACTCCTTTTTGTTACTGTGGGGTTTGCACAACGCTACACTCACCTTGGAGGGAAAGTAGAAATTGAACTCCCAACTTTGACTTTGCAACTAGGTACCCACCTAATTGAGTAATGGGTTGCAGTATTGTCTCTCAAATCGCTGACTCAGTAACACATGAATATCACTGAGACCCAAAGATCATATCATATGAGCACTGAACATTAGTCACTACTGTCCCTATGTTTGTCTTGGCTCTTTTAACAGGCATACATGAATACTCTTCACTTGCAGTCAAATGTAGACCTCAAGCAAAGCCACCTTCAGTTAGAGCTGAAGCACTGATTGAAATTCAGCTGTTTTCCTATGGGCTTGTCAGCCTTTTGGTTCCATTCAGTCTCTTGCTTTGTTTTTAAATGTCTCTTAAGAGGCAGTTATAAAAACAAGCCATGCAATGAGATAAATGTCCACCTGTTATTCCACTGTCTCCTGTTCTGCTTTCAAAGATGCAGCAGCCATGATGGTTGGGCATCCTATCCATCAGTCCTGATTTCACAACTTAATCTCTGATGCTTTGGAATACTAGCCGTGTTAGTCTGTAGTTCAGGTATATCAGAAAACAAAATAAAACAAAACAAAACAGCTAATGGCTGTGTGAAGCTGTATTGTTATGCTTGCTTGTTTGTCATCTTGCTTGACCACACCCCTTCTCCCTTTGACCCCCTGAATTTGGTGTATAAAAACCATGCCTGTAAGTTTCACTCTTTGTCTAAAGAAGTGGACCTGATCCACGAAAGCTAACAATAAAAATACAGTATAGCAATTAGTCTTTAGTGCTACAGTGTTTTTTATTTTTATTTTATTTTGTTTATTTTGTTTTGTTTTCTGATATCTCGGATGCTGTTCATTAAAAGCTCCTACTTTGCAACAGCTATTGTTTCTGTTAATCGGGGTTAACTGATGGCAATTTCTTCAAATACCCTTGTTCTTATTCATCACAGCCGGTCTAGCGTTTGCAGTCTGAACCAGGGGTTCACCTGCAGCACATGAGATTTCAGCAGCTTTATTTTCATCCTGCAGCCAATTGAGCTCTTGTGACAGCAGATGGGCTGGATCCTAGGTATGGCTGCTGTAATCAACCATGGAATCTACCACTAGGGAGAGCTATAGGAAAGGGCCAGGATATCATCCAACTGCCCCAAGCAATGAAGCAAATGATTGTGTCCAAAATGGGTGCAAGCGGATGATATGGCAGATGAAAAGGCAATGCACATGAGACAAAAAACAGAGAATCTATATCCTGTATCAGTGATAGCAAACCTTGGCACTCCAGCTGTTCTTGGACTTCAATTACCAGAAGCCCCAAGTCAGCATACCTGCTGATCAAGGTCCGCCACCAGGCTCCTCTATCATGATCTTTTTTACTGGCTATGATGGGGCTGCAGTGGCTCAGTGGTTAAGAAGCTCACCTTGTAAGCTGGAAGGTCAGCAAGTCGGCAACTTGAGACCCAGGTACTGCATGATGGATTGAGCACCTGTCTCTGTCCCAGGTTGAAAGTCGATACCTGAGTCCTGCATGACAGATCGTAGGGACATGAAAGGAGCTTCATTCAGGCATCCCCTGAGTGGAGTTTTTCCAGCAAAAATCCTTTCAACCCTGAATAATTTCTGACACAAAATTATTATACAGTCAAACCTCGCATAAAGAGCATCTCGCTTAAAGAGTAACTCGCATAAAGACCAGAATTTTCTCTGAATGTTCGCTTCGCTTAACAAATACAACCAACCAAAAACTCACTTAACAAATAAATCAGGGTTTGCAATCCCCCCCCCCAACAATTGGTCATTTACAATGGTGTTTCGCTTAAAGAGCAAACTCGCTTAAAGAGCAATCCTGTGGAACGCATTATGCTCTTTAACCGAGGTACAACTGTACTGGCTATGACACATACTGGTCTACATGGTTAAGTACAGTATTTATTTATTTCCTATCCTACCTTTATCCCAGCAGGGGGACTCAAGGTGGCTTAATGAATTATTTATTACATGCTCAGCCACAAGAAAAAAATGCTGAACACTTAGCAGCGACTCTGATGAAGCTTAATCCAACCATGACAGAGGTGCTTCTGGTTAATCTAAAAGCAGATAGGGAAATAAGGATTCAACTTCTGCTAGATGGGGTTACTGTCCCTGACAACTCAGGCTTCCAGCTTGGGTGCAATCCTAGACTCACCTCTCAACCTGGACTCGGACATCAGTGGTAGCCAGGAGTGTGAAGGTACAGTGAAAGTTGGTGTGCCCACTGTATCCATTTTTGGAAATGCTCGATTTAGTTATGGTGATGTGTGCCTTTGTTACATCCCACTCAGCTTACTGTAATGAGCTGTACCTTGGGTTGTCTCTGAAGACAGTTAGGAAACTTCAGCTGGTTCAAAATACTATAGCCAGCTGTTGACAACAGCAAGTTATAAAGAGCATAGAACACCTCTGTTTCAACAGTTCCACTGGCTGCCAGTCCATTTCTGGGTCAAATTCAAGTTGTTGGTTAAGACACAGAAAGCCCTATATGGCTTGTGTCTAGACCAGGGGTCAGAAAATTTGGCACTCTGGGTGTTCTTGGACTTCACTTGCCAGAACCCTAACAATGTTGATTTTGGGTGCTCCACATTGCTATAGGTTTTACTGTATCTTAATAGGTTTTTAATAAGTTTTAACTTACTGTTAAAACTTATTATTTTTCCTTCTTCCAGGGCAAAAGACAGGGGCAACAGAGAATGAGATGGCTAGATGGTATTGTTGACACAATGGGCACAGAGCTGGGTGGTTTGAGGAGGATGGTGGAAGATAAGGGTGCCTGGCATGTAGTGCTCCATGGGGTCCGAAAGGGTTTGACTTGAGCGACTATGCGACTGGACAACAAAACCTTACTATTTTAATACTACTACAGTAATACCTCAGATAACATTAGTATCGAATAACACTAAAACCGCATAACATTAAGCAATCTGGGGGGAAGAATTGCATCGGGTAACATTAAGATCCTATGGAATGCATCGGGTAACAACCGCTAAAGCCTGTGTGGTTACAATGTATCTCTATGGATCCCATAGGATTTTAACATGCATCGGATAACACTAAAAATCAGATAACACCAAGACTTGTGGAACCAGGTTTTAGTGTTATCTGAGGTTTTACTGTACAGTATATGTTTGTTCTGAATGGAATAATTTATCAAGTTTTTAGCTGGGTTTTTTTTTATAATTTGTGAGCTATCTTGTGTACCTTCACTGGAAGAAATATGGCACAAAAATGTGCTGGAACCTTGTACACCAATTGCCTAACACACATGATGTTAAAAGGCAACACATTCTGGACTGGGGAAGAAGATTGTAACCAATGGTCTAATTTAAATTACTGTGTAGCAATAATGTGTTACCAAATAGCATGCCACATGAGACAGGAACTGTTAGCAAACCACTCGACTCTCCAAGCAATGTGTTAATGCAGACAGCTGCAATGATGCAAGAGAAAAGCAGTATTGCCATATGGGCAAGTATCACAGCACAAAGCACGTGTGATGCCATCACAGCTCGGTGTGATACCAGCATACGAACCAGCATGGTATGCAAGCCACAATATATATTTACATACACACACACATATATAGATAGATAGATAGACAGATAGACAGATAGATAGACAGATAGACAGATAGATAGACAGATAGACAGATATATATATATATATAGATAGATAGATAGATAGATAGATAGATAGATAGATAGATAGATATAGATATAGATATATAGATAGATATATATATATAGATAGATATAGATATATATGGAAAACACAAGAGTCATCCACAGATCAAACAGCAGCGACACAACTGAACTGCAACACTCTTAAGGGCAACAACCATATTGGACACATATGGGATATTTTTTTAAAAAAATTCCTCTTTCTTTGCCTCATGCTCAGCTCCGCTTTCCCAACCTTGCAGCTGATCACCTGTCCGGTACCTTAAAGGGATGAATTTCAAACCCCAGGTTCTCCAAGTGCTCTCGGATCTTTATCTCCAAATGCGCCACACGCGCCTCCATGGTGCCCATTCGCCCGGGCAGCCTGGGAGTTGTAGTTTCCCGTTGGTCATGAAAAGAAATCCGAATCCTAGCAGCAAGCGGCTGCTTCTACCGGCGCCTGCCCTGCCCTAACATTCCCCGCGAGTAACCGCCCACTGGCTGCCCGCGTGGAAGGAAAGGAAGAGGCTCCTCCTCCCAACGCACGTTTCCCCCCCCACTCCCTTAGCGGCGAAGGGTCTTCTGGGAAGTGTAGTCCCAGGGTGTTTCTAGGCCGTGCTCATTAGTGCAAAGCAAGGACTCTCCTCCCCAGAATCCTCCGCGGCGGAGCGGAAGGCGGAACTTGTCCTCGGGCTTTTAGCGGTCTCCGGTGTGCGTTTTCAAATCTCCCCCGTGGCAGAGACGAGCGGCGGGTTCGACTACAGCCGGCGTACGGTTTTTTCCCCCCCTTCCTCCCTCTCTCCGTTTCCGTAGGTTTGCAGGCCTCTAATCTGTGGGAAGGTAACAGCGTTCCATGCGCTCCGGTGTCTAGTCATGCCTGCCACATGACCATGGAAACGTCTGCAGAAGCAGACAGCGCTGGCTCCTTCGGCTTAGAAACAGAGATGAGCACTGACCCCTAGAGTCGGATACGACTGGCTTTCGAGCAAGGGAAGCCTTTACCTTTACCTTTAATCTGTGTAGCCGGAATGGTAGAGATCTTGGCCCGGCCATCCCACCCTTTGGGAGTGTGAAGAGTGGCTCTGTGTGTGAGAGAAAGAGTGGCTTTGAGATCCAAGGCTTCTTTGTTACCTGGCAGAGTGAGAGCCTTTTTATTGCCCTGACACCACCACCACCACCACCAGTACGTAGTAATGGTCGTCAGAGCCCCTAGCCGTGATGGCGAACCTTGGCACTCCAGCTGTTCTTGGACTTCAACCCACACAAATGGGTTTATCGCATAAGCACAGTAAACCCCTTTGTGTGGATTCACAGGGACTTGGGCTTCTGGGAATTAAAGTCCAAGAACAGCCGGAGTGCCAAGGTTTGCCATCACGGCACCTAGGCATTGGGCTTGGGTGGTAATGTGTTTCCATTATTGAGAGTGTTGAGTGTTTCAGGATGTGCCCTTTTCAATATGGTTCTTATCCTGTAGTTAAAACGTGTGTGAGGGTGTCTGCCAGAGTTACTGTCATGCCGGGGTTCTTAACCTATGGCCTGTGGGCCAGACACAGCCCGTGGCACCATTTGATTTGGCCCGTGAAGTGGGTGCATTTACAACAGGCATAAATGCACATGCTTCTACTGGGGGGTGGGGCATGGTCCGGCCCACTCAGCTGTACAGGGGTCATGGTCTGGCCCACAGCGAAAAAGGTTGGGACCCCCTACTAATGTATGTGAAGTAGTGCATTCTCTTGCCTAGATCACTCACACCACTATCTACTACTTTCACACAGATGCTAGGTTTGAAGGGTAAACTCATTAGCAAATGTATAATGCCACGATGTTTGTTTTGCATCTCTCTGCAACTCAACAGGGCAAAACTTCATTGCAAATTTAAATACCAATCAGGCATCTTCTGTCATTGCCAATTTTAAAAGGCCACACTGATTTGTAAACTTATATGTAATGCTTACCAACCATGGTGTACCTCTGTACCTGATGTGTATACTTTGATGCCCTGAAGTCTCACTCTTATGTCTGACAAAGTGGATTTGATCCATCAAAGCTGACATTAAAATACTGTACAGAAGTTAGTCTTTAAGGTGCCACAATGTTTTTATCTTTTTGTTTTGTTTTCGCTCTGATATGCTTCCTGTTTATGGGAATAAGTTATCTGTTTTGAAGAAAAGATGCTAGCAGATTTTGTGTAGAAATTTCTAAACTTTCATCTTTCTACTTCTGTTATTCTTTTACCTTTGCAGTGACTAGGATTAGTGCAGTTTGTGGAAGAAAATAAATACATATTTATACTGCTACTTTTGCAGGCACTGTTTTGTCTTGCCAGGAATTTTTTATTTCTCTCAGGCTGGTGGATTGGTAATCAGTGAATTATTAAAATTATCTTTTTGCCAACAGCATGGATTGGGACACCCAACTGAGCTCTATACTTACTGAAGCAGACAGCAATATAGCCAACATTAAGGCAAGTTTAGTGACAGAGAAGCTAAAGAACTATTCCTATAGTCTGTTTTGTTTTGAAGAAAGGCATCGAATCTTTGAATAAGGATTATGTGAGACATGTTGAGATAGTGTTATATCAATGCATTTTCTTTGAGAAAAATAGTTCAAAAGCAAGAAATTGCAAGTAGATAAATAGGGACCACTTCGGTGGGAAGGTAACAGTGTTCCATGCATTCCAGTGTTTACTCATGCCTGCCATAGGACCATGGAAACGTCTGCAGAAGCAGGCAGCGCTGGCTCTTCAGCTTTGAAACAGAGATGAGCACTGACCCCTTGAGTCAGATATAACTGGCTTTCGAGCAAGGGAAACCTTTAAGAAGCCTCCTGTAGTAGCTCTAGGATTTGCAGACCTTCCTGGTACTTAATTTGTAAAGCTGCTTATTTTTCATACCTCTTTAGGGATGAAAGTTTGGTGGGTTCAAAGTAAAAATGTATTAAAAGGGATCTTTCTTTATTTGTGTCAAATGCACCACCAGCATATAATAACATACAAAACTAAAATTAACACATCTAAAAACAAAATAGAATTAAAAAGGGCTAGATGACATCTTCCCAATATCGGGCCACTTCAACAGCATTTCCTCTTGCCAACATAAGGTCCTCCTCAGTGCACATTGAGAGGCATTGTGTGCATTGTATCATATGGGAGATAGTTTGTACTTCTCCACATTTACACAGGCTGTAATCTACAGGGAAACCCCACTTTCTCAGATTAGCCCTTGATCTTCTCAGATTATCCCTTGTTCTTGGCCAGGCGGTAGAGAGTCATGTGGTTCTGCCCAGTTATCTGGTAGCTCCTTGCTCACCTTCCATAGTTCTAAGGTGGTCTGTGGCGGCTGGTTGTTCGGAGGGGCAGAAGTTGTAAGGAATATCTGCTTGGATGGTTGGTGATCAAATAGGGCCAGGAAAGGAGCTTCCCCAAGATTCCTACTTTGGCCAGGCATCCCCTGATTTGTAGTTGGTAATCAAATAGGGACATGAAAGGAGCTTCCCCATTCCTATTTAGATCAGGCATCCCCTGGGCAATGGAGAGTTATCACTGGCTAATCCTTTCAACCCAGAAGTACCAGAAGTTAAAAGGGATATAAGGAAGTAATAGAACCAGTACTTTAGAGCTTCCTTCAATGAATAGTGAGCATTGTGGCAAACCTTTGAACGAGGTACACTAGTACCCCAGACAATGTTATGACATGGTTCCACAAGTCATGACGTTGTCCGGTTTTTCGCGTTGTCCGATCAATGCTAAAAAAAAACCTGAGAAGAGGTGCTCGCACGTGCGCGAAAAGGCATGCCAGCGGGAGCCTCTTCTACCAAACGGGTATAGCAACGGGGATCGCATGTCAAGGCAATGGATCAAAGCGGGGGTGGCTCCCCCCGCTTTGATCCATTGCCTTGAAGTGCGATCCCCATTTAGGCGCTTTGTGATGGGAGTTTGGGTGCCCAAACTCCCATCGCAAAGCACCTAAACAAGGGTCGGCATTTCCTAATTTCCCCCTCCCCCGGGGGAGGGGGGAATTCGGAAAAGTCGACCCTTGTTTAGGCGAGCGAAACGGGGATCGCACGTCAAGGCAATTGCCTTGACGTGCAATCCTCGATGCTATAGCGCGCCCGGGAAAGAGGCGGCTTGGTCAAAATCCTCACCTCCGCGCAGGGGGAGGGACTTTCAGCCAAGCCGCCACTTTCCCAATCCGGGGAGACCCCGCGGAGAGGCGCCTCTTCTCTCCCGATGTTCCGAAAGGGTAAAGATCCTTATCCTTTGGGAACATCGGGTGGCTTGCAGGCGCGCGCGCGTTGGTGGGGGTTAGCACAGGGTACGGAGGTCCCCCCCCCGTATCCTTCGCTAACCCCCACTGATGCACACCGCCCACCCGAAGTTTTGAAAGGGTAAGGATCCCCGTACCCTTTCCAAACATCGTGGGGGCGGGCGCTGAGGGGGGGGTTGGATTGGGTAGATGTTCTACCCAATCCAACTCTCCCCCCCCACGCATACGCTTGTTCCGAATAACGTTAAAATCACGTTATTCGATACAAGATTTTTCCGAAAATCTTGTCATGTTATGCGGTTTTCGCGCTATACGGTACTTGCGTTACCCGGGGTATTACTGTACTGAATTCAGGTTTAAAGGAATGCAGGTTGCAGTTTACAATAATGTTTTATTGTTTTAGAAATGGTAAAGTACCGTAGTAACAAATGTAATCTCTGGTTTAGTTTAACTGTGCCATGTTCATTTAAATTTTTTCCTGTAGATATTTTTCTGTTTTAGCCCTTGCTGAACTTCATAAGATTTACTCAATCTGTGATAATGTTCAAACCATGTAAGCAATATGAACTACTATCTGCTCATTTGCTTTCCCTTTTGAAAATGCTGTTATGCAATATAGTTGATTTCATCATCTCTTCTTAAATGGCTTGTGTGTTGCCTTTAAATAATCTGCATAAGAATGCCAATTGGCAAATAATTTGTAGTCCCTGAAGCACCTACAGTAATACCTCGCATAACGAATTTAATTCGTTATGCGATGTTGCTCGCAAACGAGCATTTCAAGGGGGAAACTCGCATAGCGAAAAAATTCGCTATGTGAGTTTTTCACATAGAAACATTCGTTGTGCGAGTTTTTCCATAGGGAAAGTCCAACTCGCATAGTGAAAATTTTCGTTATGCGAGTCAGACCGCTTAGCAAAAAACTTGCTCGTATGCGAGGTTTGACTGTATTTAAATATTACCATAATTTTAAGATCAGTCTAGACAAGACAGAACAGATATTAAATTTGTCCTACTCAAATAACCTGCTTAGAATGTAAAAAGGCCTTTTCTAGACCGATTTACAGTTTCTTTGGAAGATCAGATTCCTCACTTGGGGATAATTCAGCACCAAATTGGTAGGCTTCAAGAAATCTGATTATCAGGTGTCTGGCCCAGTAGTACTGAACCAGGAAAAAGTACCATCCTTCCCCTTATATAGCTTGTCTTCTGGAACAGAAAAGACACTGTGAATGTCAGGTGTTGCTCTTTGAAAGCTGCATGAAAACAGTGCAGTGGCACCAATTCTCTCAAGTCTTTCCAATTGGAAAGAATCAGATGGAGATAGATTGTGACACTAACACAGTGTTTCCCAAATGCTGGTTTTTGGACTTCAATTCCCAGAAGCCTAAGTCATTTCCCCAAAGCACTGATCAGCCAATGTACTGACTTAAGCTTCTGGGAATTGAAGTCCACTAGTGGGCTGTGTACCCCTTGTTGGGAACCACTGCACTAACACAAAGAGCAGTGGCGAGAATGTTGAACACTTGCAACCAGAAGTGTTTGCCATTGTTTCCAACTGGAGTTGTGCAACTGGATGGTTTCTCACTGGCCTAAAGAAGAATTCAGATGGGTGGAGCTCATGGTGTATCTAATTAGAGTTGTATAATCGGTTATTGACTTGCTAGCAAGGGATGGGAAGCTAGTGAGTACAATTTTTGACTTTATCCCCAGGTAATAATAGAAGAAGAATCTTCAGGTGAAACTTTAGAGATGCAGGTTCTAGTAATCGTTAAGCCTGGGTACCTTTAAGCCAGGTGCCCTCCTTAGCCTAATCCACTTTACCACATTGTTGTGAGGATAAAGGGGAGGGACAGGAAAAGAACAATGTATTCTACAGGAGGAAAAGTGGGTTGTGAATGTTGTTGTTCTGAGAGATAGAATTCATCACTATCATCCATACTTTGATCACCAGGACCATGGTTTGGGGTATCTTGGAGAAAGCCTCTTCCTGTATGAACTTTTCAGGTAGTAAAAGAGCTCCATGACACGGTGGTTAAGCTGCAGAACACCAGTGATCTGAGTTCAGTCCTGATGGGTACAAGGTTGATTCAGCCTTTGTCCCTTCTGAGGCCAATAAAATGAGTACAGTAATACACCGGATAACGTTATGACTTGGTTCTACAAGTCATGATGTTATCCGATTTTTAGCGTTGTTCGATGCATGCATCAGACAACGCTTAAAAAAAGCCCTGAATTCAGGGACCCCACTGGACTCTTAGCGATAGTGTGCCCGGCAAAGAGGTGCCTTGGCGAAAATTCCCCCCGCGCAGGGGGTGAGGATTTTGGCCAAGGCACTTCTTTCCCGGGCACGCTATCGCTCGGGGGTAGTGCGCCAAGGCAAGGGATCAAAGCGGGGGTGGTGGCACCCCCGCTTTGATCCCTTGCCTTGGCGCGCACCCCGTAGCGATAGTGCGCCCAGGAAAGAGGTGCCTTGGCCAAAATTCCCCCCGCACAGGGGGTGAGGATTTCGGCCAAGGCACCCTTGCCCGGGCGTGCTATCACCTGCCTGGGTAAGGATCGGCTTTGGGAACAATCCTCCCCCCGCGCGGGGGAGGGTTGTCACCCAAGCCGAACCAAGTTGCGGCTGGCGATCCCTATCCGCAGCTCGGTTCAGCTTGGGTGACAATCCTCCCCCCGCGCAGGGAGAGGATTGTAGCCAAAGCCAAACCTGTTGAGGAAATGCGCTTGTGAGCACGCATTTTCCCCACCCTACTGCGCTCGCAAGAATTCTTGCGAGCGCAGAAAGGTCGGGGGAATGTGTGCTCACGAGCGCCCTTCCTCCCGAATGAGGTGCCTTGGCCAAAATTCCCCCTGAGAATTTTAGCCAAGACACTTCTTTCCCGGGCACGGTATCGCTCTGGGGGTAGCGTGCCAAGGCAAGGGATCAAAGCGAGGGTGGACCCGGTAGCGATAGTCCGCCCAGGAAAGAGGTGCCTTAGCCAAAATTCGCCCTGCTATCGCCCGCCTGGGTAAGGATCGGCTTTGGCGACAATCCTCCCCCCCCCCCCCGCATGGGGGAGGGTTGTCACCCAAGACGAACTGAGTTGCTGTTGGCGATCCCTAGCTGCAGCTTGGTTCAGCTTGGGTGAAAATCCTCCCTCCGCGCAGGGGGAGGATAGTAGCCAAAGCCGAGGCTGTTGAGGAAATGCGCTTGTGACCACGCATTTTCCCTACCCTACTGAGCTTGCAAGAATTCTTGCAAGTGCAGTAGGGTCGGGGAATGCGCGCTCACGAACGCCCTTCCTCCCAACCCTACTGCGCTCAAAAGAATTCTTGCAAGCACAGTAGGGTCAGGGGAATGCGTGCTCATGCGTGCCCTTCCTCCCGACCCTACTGCGCTCGCAAGAATTCTTGCAAGCGTAGTAGGGTCGGGGGAATGCGCGCTCACGAACACCCTTCCTCCTAAACCTACTGCACTCGCAAGAATTCTTGCGAGTGCTGTAGGGTCGGGAGGAAAGATGCGCGTGAGCGCGCATTTTCCCCGACCCTACTCCTGTGAGCGCAGTAGGGTCGGGGAAAATGCCAGCTCGTGGGTGGGGGTGGATTGGGTAGACGTTCTACCCAATCCACCCCCATCCCCCAGATGATTGAATTGGATAATGCTAAAGGATCGTTATCCGATGCAAGTGTTTTCCAAAAAACTTGCATCGTTATCTGATTCTAGCGTTATCCAATGCAATCGTTATCCGGGGTATTACTGTACTTTGGTTACTTGGTTAGAAAAGCAATATTTGTTAGGAAAGTCAAATTGGCAGATTTGGAACAGAACAGGCATTTCTGGAAGTACATAAATGATAGAAAAAAGGTTTACTGGTATTCTGCTTTTTGAACTTAATCCTTCTGTCTTTCTCTCTGTGTGTGTTCTGTTGCTGTTTTTTAGTTCATAGGATAGAGTTGCTGTTTTCGTTATTTTAACCTGGGATATTAAGATGCTTTGTTTTGATTGTTTTTCATGCCACTTTGAGAGCAGCAGTGAGAAATCAGTTTTGAAACTTTGTAAATAAAGTTTCGTGGCAATATTGCTCTATTTTTCATACCAGTGAAGCTAGCAAGTAACAGTAGCTGTTGCTGCTTGGGAAATAATGGCATTTTGAGATTGTGCTAATTTGTTCACGCTGGGTAATCACATTGGATGCGCATTAGAACATTTTGTTGTGCCATCTCTTCTTTAAGTATTCATACAGGACATGCTGGTTTGGCTTTACTGTTACGTGGAAGCAATATGCATTCATGTGGTTCGTGTAATATTTCCAGGAAGAGTATTTGAAATGTATTAAAACTTACTGTTCCATTTGTATTTTGTTTCTCATTACAGGAGAATCTGAACACAGCCAGCTTCTCTTCCAAAAGTAAGTATGCCTGTATTATTTTCTTTCTTTTAAAATTAACATTTAAGTTAAATTAAGCATAATACAAATAGTGTGACTTTTGGAATTGCCTCAGGTTACAGAATCATTATATGTTGCTTACTGTGTCATGCAAATCAGCACACAACGTATAATGTCTGTGGCAATTTCTTAGCTTGAGACAGCAGCACTGCGGTGGCTTAGTGGTTAAGATGCTGAGCTTGAAGACTGGAAGGTTGAAGGTTGATACCTGAGTGCTTCATGACAGATCTTGGGGACGTGAAAGGAGCCTCATTCGGGCGTCTCCTGAGCAGTTTCTCCAGCGAAAATCCTTTCAACCCAGAGTAATTTCTGGCACGAAATTTATTTAACGTGAGACAGTTTACTTCCAAAAGTTATGCTGTTTGTGTTACATCCAAGTAAAATTACAATAGGATTTATGTTGAGATTCAATTTGTTAAAAATAATTTTTCAGGGAGTTTTCTGGATAGAGAATTGGAAAGAACAGAGTCTTTCTGCAGTCCCATGAGAGGCTGGTATCTGATCCCGAATGTACTCATTCTCAAAGCAAAGCAGCCATGCTTATATATCACCCCATAATGTTTAGTGTACTCTCTGGGCGGTTCACAAGCTAATTAGCATTTTGCCCCCAACATACTAGGTACTCATTTTACCGACCTCGGAAGGATGGAAGGCTGAGTCAGCCTTGGGTCATGGTCAGGATCAAACTCACAACCTTTTGGTTGCAGAAGATCAGTTTAGCCACTGCGCCACCAGGGTTGCACAGGGTACCCTGTACCATCAAACCTATTTATATAATTGTGTGGCCCCTTATGTTTCTAATTTCCTATGTGAATTCTGAGGGCCTTAAGTTGCAAATACATTAGTACCATCTATCTCTTGTAGGAGTTGACCATTTGCATGTTTTCCAACCTTTGGTTTTTGGACTTCAATTCACTGACACTACCAGTGCCTAAAACTGCAAATGTTCAGACACTAGACTGTTCATTGAATAGAGCAGTGACCCATGCCTCACAGGAGGACTTCAATTCATAGAAGCCTAAGTCAGTTCACCAAAGCACTGATGATTGCCTTTGGCTCCTAGGAATTGAAGTCCCTCTGTGGGGTGTGGGGCCCATATTGGGAACCACTGCTCTATTCATCAACAATTCTAGTGTCTGAAAATTTGCAATTTTAGGCACTGGTAGTGTTATTGAATAGAGGAGAGAGAGAGAAAGAGGTAACCTCGCATAAAGAGCGCCTAGCTTAGAGACTAACTCGCTTAAAGAGCAGAATTTTCTCTGAATGGTCACTCTCGCTTAACAACTAAAAACAACCACAATCCGTTCCACGGGGCTCGTTGTTGTACGAAATAATTGTTATACGATACATGCATCGTATAGCGGTTTTCCCTATGGGATGCATCATACAATGATTTTTTTTTTTTGCTAAGAGATTGTTCCCATTGAAAAAGTATTGTATGATTTTTTTTTCATGGGGAAAATTGTTATGTACAGTAATACCTCGGATAACGTTTACCTCGGATAATGCTAAAATCACATAACGTTAAGTAATCTGGGGAGGAGAATTGGATCGAATAACGTTAAGGTCCTATGGGATGGATCGGATAACAACCGCTAAAGCCTGTGCGGTTACAATGCATCTCTATGGAGCTTTAACGTTATCCGATCCATCCCATAGGATTTTAACATGGATCGGATAACACTAAAAATCGGATAACACCAAGACTTGTGGAACCAAGTCTTAGCGTTATCCGAGGTATTACTGTATTTGGAGGCAGAGAAATAACATATTTAAAACCAAAACTATTCCATTCCCTGCTGAAGTATACACATTTATACAAAGATTTCATTTAGTTTACATAAAGTTGCAAAGTGATAATAGCTAAAGCTGCTATGTAAGGGAATCAACCACCATGAAAACATTGAAAGCAATTTGGGAGATTTTAACAGACCTGTCAAGGAGTTTCAGCACTACACAGTATTGTGGGGGGCTCTACTATATTTATAGGGCCAATTTTACTCCCCTTATTCCCACACATTACTTTTAATAGATAATGTTTCTTTAGAAACACAAATCAGAAATTTCTATCTCTATTTTTTTTTCTGATATCAGCTATAATGACTATTAGGGAAGACAGAAAGAGTAAAGTAAATAATGTATACAGGAGCAGGGGAGCACTGTTAAATTGAGACCTTAATCAAAGAACTGAATCTGTTTACAAAACTTTATTAAAAATATATGAATACATTGTCTCATAATACAGAACTAGAACTTATACCCATCCCATAGTGAGATTTTTGAGCTGTAACACATTTTACATTAAAAATCACATACTTTTTTTTAACAAAAAAAAGGTATTTTAATAATATATGAAAGCCAATGTTGAATCTTACAAAATTCAATCAACATTTTAAACATCTGATCTTTTTTAAAATGATTTTTATCCACTCCATCCAGAGTAATAAATATGTTTCCATACTCTGCTACCATATGCATGGTTATAAACATGTCGTTGATGTGATGATGCAAGTTATTAGCAAAGGTGAAGTACTGTATGTGTAAGTGCAGATTCAGAAGTTTATGTAGATGGGCTGTAATCTTACTCAGAATGCTGTTTTTGATGGCCCATCCTTGTGTGATATGTTGGTGTAAAGCAGTGTTTCCTAGTCTTTGGTTTTTGGACTTCAGTTCCCAGAAGCCGAAGTCAATTCCCCAAAGCACTGATCACCCAATGTATGGACGAAGGCTTCTGGGAATTGAAGTCCACCAGTGTTCTGCAGAACATAGCTACATAGCTCATGTACAGTATCTTACATCCATAATGGTTAGGATGGATCATAGGTGGTTTTCATATTTTACAAACTGGCCAGGTTTGTTTGTTTTTCCCCCCATCTCTGTAGCTGATTTATTATTGGACAGAATACATACTGAGAGCGCTATTCTCACTGAACCATCAGCTGGACCTTCGCTCCTGAATTTCCCATGTGGAGCTCACCCATGCTGTAGAATGGCCACTGAGGATCTTTCAACCATTAGCAAGCAACTGCATTCACAAGCTCAGGTATAATTGGTGATAGGTTTCTTTTCTGCAGTGGTTGGAGAAGAGGATTGTTCTTGCCAATGGTGGTATGTACTCTTTCACTTATGTAAATATATGTGGAAGGGAGCGATATGTGGTAAGAGAAAAATTATGAGGCAACAGATAAAACTTCACAAGTTTCAAGATAATTAAATAGAAAGCAATCAGCACCAATATAATGAAAGATAGGCTTTTCAAGACCACTTTCAGCCATGAAGCTCGATTTGTGACATTTAGATTTGTCACTTTGTCAATTTAATTTAACCCATTTCACAAAACTGTGAGGATAGAACAAAAGGAAATCTGGTACATACCATCCTTTTCTCCACGGAGAAGGGTAATATTCATATTGGGAGCAAAGAGGTGTTCATTAAATAATAATACACATTCTCTAGTCTAAGTGATAGGATTAGCCTTTCTGACTTGGATTTTAGCTGGAGGTTTTGAGAATCCTTAGGTAGAAAGTACTCTTGCTGAAGCTCTGGTTTTTTTGTTTAGGTTATAGAGTCCCTTACCCAGTCAGTGCAACGGCTGAAACAGGAGAAGGAAATACAGCAACAGAACATCAGTCTTCTAGAAGGTATGGGAGATATGAGTGGCAGTCTGGCCCCTAAAGCTGCTATGTTGCTTTGACCACTGGTGTATTTTTAAGGTTTGTGCACAAATCCAAATACAACAGGCTTCTTAACCATATTCAGGATATATGTTTCCTTAACATTCTCAAGATGACTTAGAAAAACAGTGTAAGAAATGTGCAATATAAAATCATGACATGAGGGATAAATTGCGAAGCAGCAGGTAAAACCTCAAGCTACAGAATTGGCAGGCATGATACCTGAATGTGGTTCACCTCTGTTAAGAAAGAATAATGCTTGCTTGGCTGGGATTGAAAGCTCACCCAAGGCATCCCTGGGAAGTGGGCACACAAGTGAGGGGATGGGATATCCGTAGTCAAATGAGTTTACAGTAGCACGGAAAGTAATCAGTGGACTAGGAAAGGGTAACCTGAAGGAAAAACTGATGCAGTATGAAGAAAAGGCCAGTGGAGATACAGAGCAGATGCAAGTAAAGCTTTAATTAGAAGGTTTAATTGCAATAGTTAATATTCTAATCATCAAGAATTCAAAACACTGAAGACTAGCCAATGAATATTGAATTGGAAGAATAAATGATAAAGAGAAAGGAGGATTGAGTCAAATTTACATACATAGAAGGGTCTCTATTGCTGGCAGGCAAGGTATTAATGGGTTGGAGATCTTAGGAAGTAAGCAGCTTGTCAGATCTGGAGTCTAGAGCCTTTGATACTTGTGGTGAACAGCATCTTTTCCATATTACCTTCCCTGATTTTAAAAATCCTCAGTAGAGACTCTTTGTCCTGCTGCCCTCATAGGCTCACTGTAAACTTTCATATCTGATCTGGAGCTGCTTTCCACAGAAGGTTATGCTGGCCTCTTCTTTGCTATTCTTCCACTGATAGATTTTGCTGATTCACTTTTACAGTATTTTCAGTTGTTATAAGTTAGTGATCTTTGAATATTATTACATTTTAAACTGCATTTTAATAGTACAGTATCACTTTGTATTTTTAGCTGTATCTGCTTTTTAATCATTTTGTAATCCATCTGGGTCCTGCATCAGTGGAAAAATTAGGATATTGTTGGAGTAAATTTATTTATTTATTTATTTAGATTTATTATTCCGTGCCAGTCAAGCAAACCCAACCCTAGGCGGCTCACAAAAAGAAAAAAGTTACACAAATGAGTGCAATTATTACTATAGTATTATGTATGAGAAACCGTAAGGGGGCAGTGAATCCCAAAGTGTGGATAGGAGCCAATTTCCACTTGCAGAGATGAAAATATGAAGTAATCATTCCTAGGCTTCAATGTATGTTGAGTTTTTATATTTTGAGACTGTGGCCTTAAATACTCTCATGCTTATCTAGCAACCCAAGGAAGGGACCACATGTAAGTATGGTAAGACACTTCAAGGTAAAAGGTAGTAGCCATGTGGAGGACAGTACTTAAGTATTTGGACTTTTCTCCCTGACCCACCCTTCCTTCTACCTGAAGCTACAATATTTATGTTAAGTTCTATAAATATTTGGGTTTTCTGTTCCCTTTTTCATTTATGCTAACCCAGGGGTTCTTAACCTACGGCCTGAGGGCTGGATCCAGCCCACGGTGCCATTTCATGTGGTCCCCACCCCTCCAAGGGCATTTGAGAAACCAAATGGCTGTCTCTTTGAAGCTGTTGGGACAAAATGGCCACCGCCACCCATCATGCAGGCAGAGCAAAATGGCCGTCCAGCCCTCAGAGCTGACTGAGAGAGTGTGACCCGGCCCCTGGCTTGAAAAGGTTGGGAACCTTTGTGCTAGCCAGTTTCCTTTGCTTATGAAGGGTCACTAAAGGCTTCCTTGCTGCTAGTATTTCAGCTGACACTCTGCTTTCCAAGTGCAGACATACCTTGCCACACTAAGGAACTGGCCTCAAGATCTGTGTACTGCTTCGTTTTTTTTCTGAAGGGGATTCCTGATGGCTAAAATTTTCTTCCTTCCTTGTTTAATGTTTCAGAACAAGTAAATCGGCTGCAGCAAAATCCTCACGGAGCCTTGGAAGCGGTGCTGGGCCTGAGGATGGAAGGACTGAAGACTGAGGTCCGTAGCCTTCGGCAACACGTGTTTCAGCAGTCCGATGGTGACTGCACTCCTGACCTCTTTTCCCGGCAAGGCATCATACAAGATATGTTGGAAAGGTCAGTGTTGGAGTCATCCAGCGGAAGCACCTTGTCTCTTTTTTTACAGCTGAATGTAGTACTAAGGCAGGATGATAGGGCCATGGGGTTCGACTCTTCCTGGTGCCAGGAACACAATTGCTGCAATAAAATTGGGTTAAAAATGTTATTCACAGTTTTAAGTATATTTTCAAAGACTTAATGATACTGTAATCCAATGGTTCCCAATTCGGGGCCCAGGCCCCAAAGAGAGACTTCAATTCCCAGAAGCCTAAGTCGGTACATTGACTGAGCAGTACAGTAAAACCTCATATAACACTAAAACCTGGTTCCACAAGTCTTCGTGTTATATGATTTTTCGTGTTATCTGATCCTCTATGGGATCCATAGAGATACATTGTAACCACACAGGCTTTCGCGGTTGTTATCTGAAGCATCCCATAGGATCTTAATGTTATCTGATGCAATTCTTCCCCCCAGATTCCTTGATGTTATGCGATTTTCGTGTTATTCGATACTAATGTTATATGAGGTATTACTGTACTTTGGGGAATTGACTTAGGCTTCTGGGAACTGAAGTCCAAAAACCAAAAGTTGGGAAACACTACTGTAGTCTCTGCCCAGTTTCATTAATGGGACTGATACACCAAAGATAATGTTTTCCCCTACTAGCCACTTTCTTGTAGTAAATCATGTTACATAGATCACAGAAGTGGGTTGGTTTCTGTACATTTCCAGTATACTGAGAACCAACTATGTAATATGGTTAACCTCTAATTCCACAAATACCCTTTATGTAAATGGCATAGGGACTGTTGGCAGTACAGTAATACCTCGGATAACGTTTACCTCGGTTAACGCTAAAATCGCATAATGTTAAGTAATCTGGGGAGGAGAATTGGATCAAATAACGTTAAGGTCCTATGGGATGGATCAGATAATGTTCGCTAAAGCCTGTGCGGTTACAATGTATCTCTATGGAGCTTTAACATTATCCGATCCATCCCATAGGATTTTAACATGGATCGGATAACACTAAAAATCAGATAACACCAAGACTTGTGGAACCAAGTCTTAGCGTTATCTGAGATATTACTGTATTTGAAATTTTCAGGGAGATTCTACAGTTAATGGTGAGACATTATCCCTTTGACCTTGTTGCTTATGGTGTGATTTCCTTCCTATTCCAGCAAGAAAGTTCTGTGGCAAGAGTACGAGTTCATCAGAAGAGATGTCGAGCAGTTGAAACACAAACTTGGCAAGTACTTCTTGATCCTCCCTTGGCCACTATACAGTACTTGGATAGCTATCACAGTGAAGAAAAAGACCTCTTGGCTCATGGACTTGGTGGGGAAAGAGGGAGGATGTGTGCAGGCAGGGAAATGACACACCTTATTGCTCTTTTTAGAGCAGCAACAAGAAGATCTGTTGACCCAAGTGTCTGCAACTCATGAGATTAAGAGGACCCAAACTCGCTACTGTAAGGTACATACTTTAAGATTTGCTGACTGCTGCCCATTTCATACAATGTCAACAGTCCAGCTTGGAAGATAAAGGTGGACCTAGCCCCATTCAACATACTTTATAACCTATATTGTTAAAGAATCAAGGCTGTTCAGTACAGCTACAAGCTAGGAATGGCTGCAGAGAGTTAGTAGTTTAGGAAATAGTCATTCTTCTCTTACTCAAAAGCTTTTCATCCTTGGCAATATTTCCTCTTACTGGCTAGAATCCTATTGGTGTTTTGTATAAATTGTTAATTGACTAGGTGCTAAGGCAGTGATGGTGAACCTTTAAGAGACCGAGTGCCCAAACTACAACCCAGAACCCACTGTTGCAAAGTGCTGACACAGCAACAGGGGAGGAAGGAAACACTCCCATTGGGCTGCTGAACAGAGGGGTGGAGTGAACTCTGTGCTGGGGGAAGGGAGGCTGGGCAGAGGGACAGGGCTGGGGTGACTGCACGGGTGCCCGCAGAGAGGGCTCTGAATGCCACCTCTGGCACGCGTGCCAAAGGTTCGCCACCACTGTGCTAAGGCATTCTTGGTCATGTGTTTTGTTGCCCAGGTGAGATGTACTCCAGTGGCTGAAATCCTGTTCATATCATTTTCACGAAGTAATGCTACTAACGTCATCAGCCAGGGGAATTTTTAAAAAATAAAATAAACACCTCCTACTCCTCTCCGATAACGCCATTAATTTTGGCCTAATTCCAATTGTTGGCCATAATTTTAAAAAGTCCATTGAATGAAAGGAACTTGCTAAACTATAATTGGTCCAATGAGTCTATTCTTGTTGGGCCACTGTTTTTAAAAAATGAAATCAAACAGAAACTGAGATTTAAAACAATTGCCGCTGTCCATTTGTTTTTCCAGATGCTGGAAGACCTGGTGCACACTCATAAAGCTCAAACTTATGATTTGGAGAAAGCCAGGGTCGAGACTGAGAGTACCCAGCAGGACCTGAATCATGTCAAGTAGGGAAGCCCATGCTGGAATACTGTGAACACATACATGCCTATGGTTCTGTGTAGATTTGCTTGCTTTCTAGATATGATTATTGCTTTTATTTGGAATAAAACATGGAGATGTACAGGAGAAAGGGTGAACCTGGTGACTTACCTGGCTGCTGTCCACCAGAGGGCCCTTAATCACAGTATAATAATTTTGGCTCAGAAATTCTGGTTTGAAGGGAAGAACTGGGTTGCTGGAGGAACTCCGCTCAGGAGACGTCCGATTGAGGCTCCTTTCATGTCCCCAAGATCTTTTCCCACCAAAGTGGCCCCTATTTATCTACTTGCAATTTCTTGCTTTCAGACTGCTAGGTTAGCAGCTGGAACAAAAACTGGTGCTCAAATCGTCATGCAGTACCCGGATCTCAAACTGCCGTCTTGCTGGCCTTCCAGCTAACAAGGCGAGCTTCTTAATCACTGGGCCACTGCGGCCCCTTTAATCAACGTACTGGCAGCTATCAGGCAGTGACTTCGCTGTGCAGGTGCAATATAAAGCTGACCCTTTTCTGTTACTGTGGCCACTCAGTGAAACTAATGGTCTTGGTGCTGCTTGAACAGGGGTGTCTAGTAAGTTATTTGTCCCCTGTAGATCTTGGCAAACAAATACCTCCACTTCCTCAGCCTTTTCCATCTCTGTCCCCTTTCCTAGAATCATAGAATAATATATATATTTAAAAAAAAATCAGAAGGGGCCTATAAAGACCATTGAGTTCAATTCCCTGCTCAAAAGAAGGATCCAAATCAAAACATGCCTGACAGGTGGCTGTCTAATTTTTCTTGAATGCCTCTGAGTGCATTATCTCCAAAGGTAACTGGCTGCATTGTTTCATTCTGGTTCCATCCTGTTCACGACCCCCCCCCCCCCGATAATCAGCTGAAATCTGGCTTCCTGTAACTTGACTTCATTATTATACAGTTGTACCTTGCTTAAAGAGCATAATGCGTTCCACAGGATTGCTCTTTAAGCGAGTTTGCTCTTTAAGCAAAACACCATTGTAAATGACCCATGGGGGGGGGGGGATTGCGAACCCCGATTGTTTTGTTAAGCAAGCTTTTGGTTGGTTTTATTTGTTAAGCGAAGCGAACATTCAGAGAAAATTCTGCTCTTTCAGCAAGTTACTCTTTAAGTGAGGCACTCTTTATGCGAGGTTTGACTGTATGAGCTTCAGTGTGGGATGATTGAGAATAGATTTTGACCCTCCCCTGTATGACAGTATTTGAGATCTATTATCATTTCTTTTCCTTAATCTTCTTTTCTTGAGTCTCAACATCCCCAATATCCAGTTCTGAGGCAGCTTCAGGGCTCCAATCAGACTCACAGCTTACTGTCACTGCTGAAGTCTGATGAGGCCCCCTGAAAGTCGTGTGGTAAGAGCTATGTAAGAATCAGTTTCTCCCCCTAGAAGCTGCCTCAGCAGCAAAGGTTTCTGAATTTGTTGTGGTGCTTTGTATGAACTTCCTTCTCCTGCTGCTGCCCTAAAATACTCTGCTCTGGTTACTTCCTTGGTACTTTAATTCCTGGCCTACTTGAACGACATCTTGCCTACTAGACTAGCTTTGTTGTCCTGTCTACCTCTGGCTTTGACCTTGGACTAGGACTTGGATAAGGTTTACTTTTGACCTTGAGCTTGGTTTCCCTGGGTCCTGGTGCCTGTGCTACTAGCAGGCCACTTACGTCCCAGAGTCTTTGACAACCAGTTCTTTCAGCCCTTCCTCATAGAGCTTAGTTTCCAGTTCTCTGATCATCCTTGTTGCACTTCTCTGAATTTGTTCCAGTGTGTCTGAATCTTCCTTAAGTGTAGTGAACGGAACTGAACACAGTATTCAAGATGAAGCCTCATCAGTACCTAATATAGGAGAAATAGTACTTCATGTGATTTGGAGACTATATGGCGGAAGAGGCCATGCCAGACGGACTGGCTGTGAAGGTGTTCCAGTCCTGGTGTTAAATCCCGCATGTCGCACTTCAAGTGTGCCATGGGAGATGGCTCCAAGATCACAGTGTGTGGGTCACTTCATGACAAGATGGGATCCACCTTAAACAAATTCACGCCAGTGACATTTTTCCTGCTTCAGGAAAAAATGCATTCTCGGATACAAGTTGCAGTCGACGACATCTGTTAATACAGCCTAAAACAGCATTTGATTTTTTGGTACCCATATCGCACTGTTGGCTCATATTCAACTTGTGATCTACAACCATCCCAAGATCCATCTTGCTTGTAGTATTATCGAGCCAAGTACTGTATCCCCCGTCGTGTAACTGTGCTTTTGGCTTTTCTCCATAGGTATAGAACTTTGTCTTTATCCCTGTTAAATTTCATTCTGTTGTTTTCAGCCCAGTTTTCAAGCCTAATCTCAGCTCATTCTCATTTTTGGGATTTCTAACATCATTTCTTCAGTTCTTTTCTACAAGCCTAGACATGAATGCTTCATATTTTCATATTTACAAGTGGAAACCTTCTCCCACTCAGACACTTATTTGTCAGGTCCAGGGTGATTTTAATTGAGTTACCTCACATAAATAGTGAAGATGTGGCACAACAGACACTGAATCTTATTTTTCAAGTAGCCTATATTTTGTTTAGCTTCAGTCATTGTGGCTTATTTTTTCCTTAGTTCATTGACTAAAGACTTTGTTAATTCATCAATAAACAGTTAATTACCTCTTTGTTTTACAAGCACTTTATAGCATTTAAGATTCCCTTTCTGACAATCTTAACATAATTGTCTAGAGCAGGGGTTCCCAACCTTTTCAAGTCTGGAACCGGGTCATGCTCTTGCAGTCAGCTTCAAGGGCAGGGAAGCCATTTTGCCCTGCCTGCACAATGGGGGCAGCCTTTTTGTCTCAAGAGCTTCAAAATGGTAGCCATTTTGTTTCTTGAATGCCCTTGGATGGGTGGGGGCCACATGAAATGGTGTTGCAGACCAGATCTGGCCCACATGCTTTAGGTTGGGAACCCCTCACCTAGAGCAATGTTGGTTAACCTTGGCATTCCAGCTGTTCTTGGACTTCAATTTCCAGAAGCCCTGATCAGCAAGAGTGCTGACTTGGGCTTCTGGTAATTGAAGTCCAAGAACAGCTGGAATGCCACAGGCCTAGAGTGGACCTGAACTTGACTGTAGGTCTCAGATATGCAATACACTAGCAAGTGTGTGCGTGAAAGAGAGAGAGAATGAATGACTGTGCCCTTCCTACAGATAAGTATCAGGGGTGCCTGATGCTACAGCACAAGAGTTCATGCTGTTTGCCTGCATTATTCCCATTGAACAAATTATGGTTATGTGTTTGCTCATTTTTTAATCAGATCTGCCATATCCAACCTAAACAAACAGGTGAAAACTCTTCACTTGGAGGACAAGCTACACACATTGCTACTCAAGGAAGAACGCACACGTCCAAGTAAGTATTGATTCTTGCAACATGGAGGTATTTTAGGAAAAGGTTTCCCTGTGGATACATGTGTGGCATGAGGTATTGTGTAAGCCCCAATTCTGGTAAAATGAACAGCTAATTGTATATGAAGGTGTACAGTACTTGTTTATTCCAGCATAGGTTTTTTTAATAGCAAAACACAATGAGTAGAAAAAGAATTTCATCCTGCAAACACTGTTTCATTAGAATGTATGGCCATTGGCCAGGATACTTGTGGAATTCTGGGGGCTGTAGTATAAAACCACAAATATGCACACATCTATTAGACGCTTTCTAAAACTCTGAACTTACCATGCCACTAGGTATCTGACTCTTGGGTTCAGTGTTCCTCTCTGTTTATAGCCAAAGAGCTAGTGCTGTCTGCATTTGCAGACGTTTCCATGGACATGTGGCAGGCATGCCTAGACACCGGAGTGCACGGAACACTGTTTACCTTCCCACCAAAGTGGTCCCTATTTATCTACTTGCAGTTTCTTGCTTTCGAACTGCTAGGTTGGCAGGAGCTGCAAAAGAGATGGAAGCTTACTCTGTCGTGTAATACCGTGGTCTCAACCTGCCTGACCAGCTGGTCATCAAGGTCAGCGTCTTAACCACTAAGCCACTGCAGTCCTATCATGCCACTCCTGCAGCCTTTACTTGTACTTTCCTCCTTGTGGAACTATTTGCTATTGTTCAGTCGCACAGCCGATTCCGACCCTTTGCGACCCCATGGACCACTGCCCTCCAGGCACCCCTGTCCTCCACCATCCTCCTCAGCCCAGCTCTGTGCCCACTGCCGTCCACAATACCATCTAGCCATCTCATTTTTGGCCGCTCCCTTCTTATTTATCTCTTTATTGATGATTTGATCTCATTATAGATGATCTGATAAGCATTTCATTTTGTTGGATAACAAAGAAACATACAGTATGTACAGGGACACTCTCAGAGGTTTCCTGTTATATTTATGGAGTCAAAAAATGTTAAGCTAGAAAGAGCATTGCCTGCGTTGGATCCTGAGGGTTTCTTAGCTGGTTATGAATGGATGAATTTGCCTTAGGAAACTGAGCCCAGAACTGCTGCGACCTGCTGTTCCCCCTAATCTGACTGGGTGTTTTGTCTCCTAGAGAAAAAGAAGGAATTGCTATGCCAAGATGCCTTGGTCACCCTCAGTGATGATTCCTTTTCAGAGCTTAGTCTCACAGATGTCAGCTCAGAGGAACTCTTCAGTGAACCAGAGGTTGAACAACTTACGGGTGAGTCTAGATTTCACTGTAACATTTGGAAATATTTACTAAAACGATTGTGCAGTTTCTCTGCAACCCTGATGTTTATCTCTGACTTGTGCTTGAGTTTTTATTTTGATTCTGGCACTGACTAATGAGGAAGAAGATAAAGGTGATGATTTTTTTTTAAAAAAGCTTCTCTACAGTAATCTCCAACCTCACCCAGGAATGTCAAGGCTTATTCTGCTTCACCTTGCTTTAAGGAAAGAAAAAAATGGACATGCTTTATAGAAAATTCAAGTCCTACTTCATTTAAAATGCTTAAAAATGCTGTGAACCAGATCAAGGTGTGGTGGGATCTCTTAGAACTCTTTACTGTTTGGAAGGTTTGTTTAAATCAGGAGTTCTCTGCCTTTTAAATCTGGGGGACGGGTCACATTCCCTCAGACAGCTTCGGGGGCCGGATGGCCATTTTGCCCTTCCTCCACCGCATGGCACTTCCGGGTGTGGTGGAGGCAGGGGGGGGGCCACATGAATTGGTGCCTTGGGCCACAGGTTGAGAATCCCTGCTTTAAATGATACCATGATCCTGCTGATTTGAAGTTTCCAGAGCAATTTGTTGCATTCACAATGTGGAAAATCTGTTTCTTATCTTCAGTATATTTTTAGTACCTTTCATAGAGCTGCATCCACTTGTCACTTCATCCACTCCCTTTTATCTAACATCTTCCTAGTTGCTCAATATGGAGTGCCTGCAGGCTCTTTGCTCTTGATGTTTGAGGACACTTGCCAGGAAGTCATAAAACACATCAGTGGTGCTAATATAAGGTGAAGTTGTATTTGATCAGAGTAGTGGGTAGGGGCTGTGGTGGCTTAGTGGTTAATATGCTGAAGTTGATGACTGAAAGGCCAGCAGGTCAGCAGTTTGAGACCCTAGAACTGCACGATAGAGTGAGCGCTCATCTCTGTCCCAGCTCCTGCCATCCTAGCAGTTCGAAAGCAAAAAATTGCAAGTACAGTCAAACCTCGCATAAAGAGAGTTTCGCTTAAAGAGTAACTCGCTTAAAGAGCAGAATTTTCTCTGAATGTTCGCTTTGCTTAACAAATAAAACCAACCAAAAACTCGCTTAACAAATAAATCGGGGTCTGCAATCCCCCCCAACTGTTGACTTACAATGGTGTTTCGCTTAATGAGCGAACTCACTTAAAGAGCAATCCTGTGGAACGCATTATGCTCTTTAAGCAAGGCACAACTGTAGATAAATAGGTACAATTTGGTGGGAAGGTAAACAGTATTCAGTGTACAGTAGATGGTGCTGTCGGAAATTTGTCGAATATGCATTGAAAACCAAAATACATGGATGTTATATGTAGGGTAGGGTGTCACATGTCCAGGGCAAGCAAGGTAGTACTCATGCAGTTTATAAATGGTAAGGGGATTTAAGGTGATGTCATGGAATGTAAAAGGTACAGGTTGCACTCTAAAAAGAAAGAAAATCCAATTAGCACTAAAAAAAGATAATGCAGATATAATCTTCTTACAAGAAACGCACCAAAAGTCATCTGAAACAAATAGATTATACGTGAAAGGTATGCAAATATACGAAATGGCAACGGGAACTTCCAAATCTAGAGGTGTGGCAACGCTGATATCAAAAAGATTAGGATTCAATCTCAAATGCAGTATTGCAGACCCGGAGGGAAGGTATTTAATTATAAAGGGAGATATTGATGATGAGGAAATATCATTAATTAATATATATGCGCCAAATGAACATCAAGGAGAATTCTTGAATAAAATGACTGAGATAATAAAAAAGGAGGGTTCAGAAAATATAATAGTGGCCGGGGACTTCAATTTAATTAGGTCAGAGATAGATTCCACAGGGGCAAATCGGGGTGAAAAGAAAAAAGATTTATTAACGAATTGGATGGAAAAGACAGGGTTGGAAGACGTGTGGAGAGTAATTAAAGGGGAGGAGAGAACTTACACCTATTTTTCACAAGTATACAATATGTATTCTAGATTAGATTACTTTCTGGTAACAAAAAACTTAATTAAGAAAGTGGAAGATATTAAAACGGGCACCTTTAAGGAATCGGATCACGCCAAAATTATTATGGAAGTAAAATTAGATGAAATAAAGAAAAGATCCTATAATTGGAAGTATAACCCAAGACTCTTTAGAGACCAAAGTATTAAAAAACAAATGATAGAAGAATGGGGAAAATATTGGGGGTGGAATGACAATGAAGTAGTAAATTTCGGTACGGTCTGGGATACCATGAAGGCAATATTTAGGGGGGAAGCAATAAAATTTGCTAGTATAAAGAAAAAACAAGAAACAAACAGATACAAGGAGTTGGAAACACAACTGAAAGTTAAACATGAGGAACACGCTAAAAGCAAAGAGCCAAAGCTATTAGGAGAAATAATGAGGATAAAGAAAGAATTAGAGGGCAAAGATATCGAGAGGGTTAAGAAAGATCTAATATTCTTAAAAAGAGAATACTTTGAGTATAACAATAAAAATTCTAAATTACTGGCAAGAGCCGCTAAAGAAAAAAGTCTTAAGGGACATATTAGTGTATTGATAGATAAATCAGGGAAAAGATGTAATAAAAGTGGAGATAAATTGGAAATCGTGGAGAAATTTTATAGTGATTTATATACAAAAAAAACCCGTTAATTTGGATAAACTCAAGGAACTATTTGAGTCCCAAAAATTTAGAAAAATAGAAGAAAAACATAAAAAGGTTATGGAGGAAGAAATAACAGAAAAAGAAATTGGAGATGTGATAAGAAAGCTAAAATCAGACAAAGCCCCAGGTAAAGACGGATTAACAGCAGAATTTTACAAGGAGTTTAAGTCGATAGTGATTGGAAAATTACGCAAATTATACAATAAAATATTAGAGGGAGAAAAGATACCTGAATCTTGGACTAGGACAATTATAACTCTCATACCAAAGCCAGGGAAAGACCAAGAGAGAGTGGAATCATACAGACCAATTTCCCTAATTAATCAGGATGCTAAAATCCTTACAATGATATTGGCAAAAAGAATGAATGGCTTTATTGGAGAATACATACACAAAGATCAAGTAGGGTTCCAGAATAATAGATACATGTCAGACTTAATCAGGAAAGTACTGGATTTAACGGACATAGTAGAGCGCAAAAAAATAAAAATTGGATTTTTAGCATTGGATATATTTAAAGCATTCGATTCACTACAATGGGGCACAATACGGAAAATGATAAGTTTATACGGATTCGGCAACAAATTTCAGAATGTTATAGCCAGTTTATACCAACAAAGTATCGCAAAAGTTAAGGTAAATGGAGAATATACAAAGGAGATACAACTAGAAGCAGGCACCAGACAAGGCTGTCCGTTATCTCCAGGTATATTTGTAATAGCAATGGAGTTTTTGGCCAATGCCATCCGACAAGATAGTAAAATTATTGGTCTAGAAAATAATAAAATAAACCTTTACGCGGATGACACATTATTAATAATTAAACACCCTAATCAGATGATAGACAAAATATATCAACATCTTAATACATTTGAGGGAATTACGGGTTTGAGAATAAACTGGGAAAAGTCAGAAATGTTATATGTTAATGGGGACGTTGAAGAGCAGAATAAGATCAAGACTAAATACAAATTAAGAAGTCAATTAGATATTTAGGAATAACGATATCAGGGAAATTTGAAGATCTCAAAAAGCTAAATTATGGGAAAATGAAGAAGGAAATAGAAACGAAAATTAGGTACTATAAAACTTTAAAATTATCCTGGTTCGGCAGAATTGCACTCTCAAAGATGATGCTATTACCGAAATTAAACTTTTTGTATGATGTATTACCGATCAGACATAGTATTAAGGAGCTGCAGGAGTATCAGAAAATGATAAATAATTTTTGCAATGGTGATAAGAAACCAAGAATAGTTAAGTCCCTGTGGTACCAAACCCAGAAAGAGGGAGGATTAGGAATACCAAATATTCATAATTATTACAGAGCCTTTCAAATTAGAAACGTTATTAAAATATTAAAGAAAGAAACACTGGATTGGGAAGAATTAGAGATGAAAGAAACAATACAATTAGACAAAGCGTACTTTTTAAATGAAAAAAATAAAAAAATACATAAAGGAAGCACCCAAAATAGGTTATTAAAAACAACATTAGATGAGTGGGATCGGATTAAAAAACGTATGGCACCTCACACCTCGCCGGCCTTGGAATTAACAGACTTCAGCAATTTTCCCATTAACATAGACGATAAGATTAGGAAATCACTAATAGATAAAAAGATATTATTGCTAAAGGATTGGGTAAAATTATATAAGGACACAGTGGCAAAGAAAACTTTATATTCACAGTTGGGATTAACTTGGTTCCAAACCCTTCAGATAGATAATTGGAATAAAAAGAGAATACACGAAAGTAGTTTAGAGAGAGAGTATACAGAATTTGAAGGAATTCTAGTTCAGGTTAGAGAAAACAAGATGGGAATCAAAGGGGTGGTTAGTAAATTGTACAAAATGTTAAACAAAGTAAACAAAATACAAGAAATTCTTAGAAATATGTGGGAGCAGGAATTAAACACAACAATTGGAGAGAACAAATGGCAAGACATTCGGCAAAGAAGGATAATGAAAAACATGTCGGTTCGAGTTAAAGAACACAATTACAAGCTAATATGGCGCTGGTACCTGACTCCGGTCAAGCTACATCAAATGGATAATAAAACAAGTAAAATATGCTGGAGGTGTAAACAGGAAATCGGGACACATGTGGCGTGAATGTGTTACACTGAAAGAATTTTGGGAAGGAATAGAAAAAGAGGCTAGTCATATATTTGAGCAGAAGCTTGAACTGGACTCAGAACCAGCACTTTTGACAATTTCAGATAAAATTAATTTGAAGGGGGAGGATAGAGAATTATTGCTAATAATGTTGTCAGTAGCCAGGCAGTGCATTGCAAAAAAATGGAAAAGTGGTTTGAAAGTTAAAGTAGAAGATTGGTACAAAGAGATCTGGCAATTAGCGCTGAATGATAAATTGACTTGGGAGTTGAACATAAGGAAAGGTATCGTTCGGGAAAATAGATTTTGGGGGATTTGGAAAAGATTTGTAACTTATGTTATGGAAGGTAAAGGAGGAGTTAAACCTGCACCGGAGCAAGACTACTTCTGGAAATAAAAAATCAAAGCTATTCCTGGACGCAATATATATAGCACAGGGTGTTTTATGTTGTAGAGTGTAGTATTGTTCTTTTTATTTATGTTAATCAAGAATGTACTAAGAATGTAACAAACGAAATGTGATTTAAGATTTAAGACTTTTATACTGTGCTGTAATTATGTTACAGTCTGATGATGTGAGTGTTATTTGTTAGTGTTTTAATTGTTAATAAAATTTAAAAAAGAAAAAAGAAAAGAAAACCAAAATACACTTCCAGAGCTCAGAAAAAAGCCAAATAAAGTAAACGTCTTTTATCTGTTCACATCTCTTTATAAAGTGGCCAAAATGCAGTGAAAAATTCCAAAGTGCACTTTATGAAGAGTTTTGAACAGGAAAAAATACAGGGTTTTTTGTTTCTGAGCTCTGGAATGGATTTTTTAAATTTTTCATTGCATTTCTATGGGAAACCACGTTTCGAGATACAAATTTCTCAAGATTCAAAAAAACTCAAGGAATGAATTAATTTCGTATCTCAAGGTTTTACTGCACTCTAGGCATGCCTAGAGCATGTCTGCCACATGTACACGGAAACGCCTGCAGACGCAAAAACAGTGCTGGCTCTTTGGCTATAAACAGAGATGAGCACCGAACCCTAGAGTCAGATATGACTGGCTTTCGAGCAAGGATGACCTTTACCTAGTGGACTAACTAGTGTGTTTTATTTCTAGAGGACAAAATTTCCACCTCAAGCTTGGAGTTGGAGAACCCCCCTGGTGGGGCAACTGGTGGCACACAGGAGAAAGCAGAGCTCGGCAGTGAGGAATCCGCCAGTTTGCCTGAGCTCAACGTTAGTGACCTTTAAAACCTCACCTGAAGATGGCCTCATACTTTACACTGAGGAAGCAAATTAAAGAGAAAAGAAATGTATGGCCTGCTTTGCTATATGTCTGGCAGGTGTTTTTTGTATAAATGTGACATGAGGTAAGAGCCTTGACTTGTGTGAGAACTGTACCTATGATGTGCAGGGCCTGGACTTTGCCCCTGCCCTTCAGGGGTTCCCAACCTCCCTGTCTGGAAAGGAGCTCTTTGTCTTGTAAGTCCTGGGGTGTGTCAAGCAGAGCTTCTTTGCTTTTCAGCGAACTGGCCATTCCCAACTGTCCAAAGGTAAAAATAGCTGATAGCTAAATGCCAAGGCTGAGCTGCAAAAGAAAACATTCTGGAAATTAATACATCTTAAATGGCAGGTTTTGTAGATCTGCTTCACTCTGTGTAGCCATACAAGCATCTGACTCTCCTAGTTCAACCATTCCTAAGGCAAAACCATCTATTGAAGAACGGGAGGGCAGGGGTGGTACACGACAAGCTAACGTTTTCTGAGCTGACAGCTGGGCTGCCATATGTGTCTGGCATTCTGTCTTTAAGAACTGTCTCATCCATTTTCATGCCCATGACAGGTGAATATCTTCCTCTCATGTCCAAATAGGAGTGAAATATGGCTGTCAAGAGCATGATACTACAGTTAAGGATTGTGGGCTATTGGGTTAGATAGAGAAAGAAACAGAAAAGAGGTCAATGAAATAACAAGCTAGGATCCATTTAATCTAACCTTGGCTCTTTGTCAGTGGAAAAAGTAGAGCCTAAAAGTCTTACTTGGCCTTATTTGTTCTCGCGGGGCAACTAGGCTTTATAAGCCAGCTACAGATTTTATACCAGGGATTCTCAACCTGTGGCCATGGGCCAAATGTGGCCCATGGTGCCATTTCATGTGCCCCCACCGCCTCCACCACACCCGGAAGTGCCATGTGATGGAGGAAGGGCAAAATGGCTGTCCGCCCCCCAAAGCTGTCTGAGGGACTGTGACCCGTCCCCCGGCTTAAAAAGGTTGAGAACTCCCATTTCAAACTGTGCTAGTGGTTCATGTACAATGAAACCCACCAAGAAGTGGGTACCAAGGTGGATAAATACACAGGAACACTGCCCAGTATAATAGAATGCTTACATAGTGGAGTCCCAATTTTTATTTCTTGAAAACAGCTGCTGGGCTGCAGGTGGAGGAGAGGGATTCTTAGGGCATGGGTTCCTTAATCTTCGCTAACTTTGTTTCTGCTAAACACTCCCAAGCTCCTGTTCTCCCTTATATTTGGTTCCAAATGTTGGAATTATGTTCCTGCAACACCACCGAGGACCATGCTGAACGCAAAAATAACTAACGAGACCCGCAGGAAAGGGAAAGAAGGGTTAGTGGATGCCTTCCTACCCTACTGTTCTCTTTCTCCTCAGTAGCCCATTCTCCCTTGCTTTTAAAAAAGTCTATACAGTACTGTATTTGCAGAGAGTCATTTGCCCCCAGACTTGTTTATGCTAAGTGAATAACATGCAAACTTTAAAGTACATTTTTGTAATAAGTGGGTACAGCAGAGAGAAACTTTCTGCTCAGTACCTCAGCTGGCTGTTGGCTTGTTACGTCTCTTATGCTTCCAAGTAGTATTCTGTAAAAACAGGGGAAAGTGTAGGTAGATTCAGTGACTGGAGTGAAGCAGTTCTTGCTGACCTAGAATTCTTGAAAGTCTCTAAGAGTAGCTCACTGTAAACCCCCTTTCCTGATCACTTCTACTGAAGCACCTTGGCTTGCAAGAAACAAGATTGTCTTACTCTCAGATTCCAACTACTGTACAATAATACCTCAGATAACGTTTACCTCGGATAATGCTAAAATCGCATAACGTTAAGTAATCTGGGGAGGAGAATTGGATCGAATAACGTTAAGGTCCTATGGGATGGATCAGATAAGAACCGCTAAAGCCTGTGCGGTTACAATATCTCTATGGAGCTTTAACGTTATCCGATCCATCCCATAGGATTTTAACATGCATCGGATAACACTAAAAATTGGATAACATAAAGACTTGTGGAACCAAGTTTTAGCGTTATCCAAGGTTTTACTGTATTATGATGGTTCTTTCTCCCATGAGAAAAAAAATTATTAAAATTCACACCACTCCCACTACCCCTTTACAATCTTATGCTGGCAGGTGAATATCGTAAGTTCTTATATCTGACACTTGAGTATGTTGTGTACCACAGTATTACTCTCTCCCTGGCAATAAGGGAAATTTATATTTAAGGATGAGTCTCACAAAAACATTATCTAGCCAGGAGCATGTCCAATTTCAGGGTAAAAGCATTTCAGAAACAAAAGGTAATTAAAGATGGAGGAAATGGGGTATTAAATCAACAAATGCTTTATTACAATTCAAAGAGTGCTGGGCAACAGTCATTGTTCCTAGAACTTAATTATGGATTGCTTATCACACACTAATTTTCATAGCTGGGGAAGTCCAGCCTGAGAAACTTTTATGCATGACCTCTGGACAGAACAATAAATGTACCTGGTTGCAGTTATGAGATAAATCCATGTAAGCATTTATCAATAAATATGTTAATATATTGTTCGGTCTTAAAGCAGATAGACATAGTTTTGCTAGAAATTTGATATACGGGATGGGGTTGTAAAATAAAATAAAAAACCCTGTAGTAACCAAATTCCTCATGTATTTTGAATTTGTTCTGATTTAGTCTGTCTGTGTGCCTTGACTAAGTCCAGCTTTTTCATATTGCCGGAAGTGATACATGATAACTCTCACATTCAGAAGGATTAGAACAGGGCTTCTCACCCTTTTCAAGCCAAGGGCCAGGTCACGCTCCCTCAAGACAGCTTCAAGGGCCAGACAGCCATTTTGCCCTGCCTGCCACACATGGCACTTCCAGGTGTGGTGGAAACAGTGGGCCGGATTCAGCCTATAGCCATAGGTTGAGAAATCCTGGTTTAAAATCTAGTTGGCTTATAAAGCCTAGTTGCCCCGTGAGAACAAATATGGCCAAATAGTGTCACGGGCCACATGCAGCCCCCAGGCCATAGATTGAGAACCTCTGGATTAGAATGTATACTATACCATAAATCTAATTTTAAGGACTTATTGCAGAAGAAGTTACTATTTAGCCTAAAGCTGAGCAAGAGAGAAGAGACACTGTTCTTGTTCATGGAGAAGTAGAGGCAGTGACAGATTTTACTTTCTTGGGATCAAAGCTCACTGCAGATGGGGATTGCAGCCATGAAATAAAAAGGCGACTGATTCTTGGGAGGCAAGCGATGAGAAATCTGGGAAGCATAGTGAAAAGTAGAGACATCAAATTGCAAACAAAAATTCGTATAGTCAAAGCAATGGTGTTCCCGGTGGCAATGTATGGCTGTGAGAGCTGGACCATTAGGAAAGCTGAGTGCAGAAGAATAGGTGCCTTTGAGATGTGGTGTTGGAGGAGAGTTTTGAGAGCCCCCTGGACAGCGAGGAGAACAAACATCAATCTTAGATCAAACCTGACTGCTCCCTAGAAGGTCAAATTGTAAAGATGAAGCTGAGGTACTTTGGACATCAAATGAGAAGAGAGGATTCATTTGAGAAGGCCTTGATGCTGGGAAAGGTGGAGGGCAAAAGAAAAAGGGGGCGGCCAAAGATGAGATGGCTAGATGGTATTGTGGATGCAGTGGGGGCAGAGCTGGGTGGGCTGAGGGGGATGGTGGAGGACAGAAGTGCCTGGCGGGTGGTGGTCCATGGGGTCGCGGAGGGTCGGAATCAACTGCGACTGAACAACAACAAAATCAACTCAGGGAGATGTGCAATGGTTGTTAGTTCAATCCTGAAGGGCTCAAGATTGGCTCAGCCTCCCATCCTTCTGAGGTCAGTGAAATGGGTGCCCAGAATATTGGGGTGAGGTGGGGTGGTGGTGGTGTTGCTAATTACCTTGTCAACTGCCCGAAGAATTGGTATACAGTATAACTGTCATTGCTATTGCTGTTTAGATGCTGTCTTAGCTTCCATGCTGAACTATTCTAATGTTAAAATAAGTATGGTAAGGATAAACACAACTGCAGTGGTGAGATTTTACTAAAAGCAATTCCCCTTAACACAGAAGAAACAATTATTAAATGTACTAAACAGATCAACTCTGTTTAGTACATTTAAAACCTAAAAAGCACACCTGACTATGGCATATACGTGATAGAGAAAGTGAAGAGTATGTGAAAACATTGAAGGTTTGCATATCAGCAGGGATGTTTTTACTTAAGTTATTGAGGCTGTAATTGAGGCAACACTGAGCTTTCTGTGTAGTGTGACCTTTCAATCATTTAGTTTTTTTAAAAAAAAACTTGGATTTTGAGGATGCATATTGGCCAAGAAAAAAAACCCTGTGGTTGCTTCTATTAAATGTTACAACGATAGCTTTGCTCTTATATAACATCATGAAGTTAGCTAGCCTACATTTCAGTCCTTTGGCTGACTTTCATTTAAACATAAACCACAGAAGAAAAACAAACATTGAGCTTATAACAGTTTTCATGAAATAGCAGAATCCTCTCTAACTTGATGTTTTAAGCCTCTACTTGTAAAATTAATAAGGAAAGGTATTATCTACTGGGCACAACAGTATAGCGTCCTCTTTGTTAAGATTTCATGGATATTTAACCCCCATAATGGCGAACCTTGGCACTCCAGGTGTTCTTGGACTTCAATTCCCAGAAACCCAAGTCTCTGTGAATCCACATGAATGGGTATTCTTGGATTTCAATTCCCAGAAGCCCAAGTCTCTCTGAATCCACACAAATGGGTGTTCTTGGAACTTCAATTCCCAGAAGCCTAGGAGAATCCACACTTAGGAATGGGTTTACTGCGCATACATAGAGACTTGGGCTTCTGGGAATTAAAGTCCAAGAACACCTGGAGTCCCAAGGTTTTCCATCACAGTTTTAGCCCAATCTTCCCATTTATATTTTTTCACCATAGTACAGTATACTCCTGGCTCCCAGGATCAATATTTTTATTACGACTGCTTGCAAATATGACTAGCCAGATTACAGTAGCAGGCCAAACAGTAACCTGAAGCATGATTTTCCAGAGGTAGAAAATAAACAAAACATAAGCTGAGGTGTTTGGTCTGTATCTTTTGCAATATCATAGGAATAAAACACAAGATTTCCCAGGGCAGTCTTCTGGCTTGACAGAATGGCTCAGACTAGCCCTTCAAATCTAGTTTGCAGGTATAGAACCTCTAGTTCTTAAACTATTTCTGTAGTACAGCTCCAATAGCCCATGACAGCCTAAATGCTTCTTGTTGCACTGGGCTACTGCTACTTTATACATCACCCAGAGATCAACATTTGCCATGCACAGATATAATGAGCAACCACAACTCGTCCAAGCTCTCAGAACCCCTGTACCATTATACACTATACAACAAACACCTATTCATTGCATTTCTGGATGTTTGTATAAAAGATACAGACTAGAAAGTACCTTTCAGAACTAATGTTTGACCAAGCCTTGGAAATATAATCAAATATGCGTCTATTAGATTTTTCACTGTGTACTTTAAGGCGCATGTACATTTTTCCTCAAGTTGTAATCTTTTCACAATAAAGTTTCAAGATAGTTTAGCAAGAGCGAGACTGCATAAAGATCATAATGAGATTTCATATCTGCCTAGAAATCTGAAGTCTAGTTTCCCTAACATAAGCCTAGGCCTGTAATAGCAAGCCTTGGCACTCCCAATGTTCTTGGACTTCAATTCCCAGAATCCCAAGCATCCTGTGAATCCACACAAATGGGTTTACTGCAATTCATCCGGTCCGCGCTGCCCTCGTCACTGCTGGAAACAGAAGTAAAATGCTTCTGGGAGTGACAAGAGCAGCACAGGCTGGATGAATCGCAGTAAGCCCATTCATGTGGATTCACAGGGCACTTGGGCTTGTGGGAATTAGACCAAGAACATCTAGAGTCCCAAGGTTGGCCACCACTGGGCCCTAGACACTGTAGTTTTGTGGTTTTAATTGATGGACCCATTGTTATCTGGATAGAGCTGAAGTCCATCATGCTTACACTTTTGTAGCCAGCTGACACTACTTATTAAAATAACACTTCCCATCCCACCCTCAGTGTTGAATCTTTTCCAACAAAACCTCTCAGTGAACATAGAGAACTAGACCTCTTCAGCATTACACTAAATTCTAGCAATGGCTGTCCCATTTCTTTCCATTTTACCCATTTTTCTGTGGCCTCATCATAGATTCATGGAGTCACAGCACTTCTGATTTCTTTTTGCTTAATTATGTGCTCCACCCATTTCTAGCTTCAAAGAAACGACTAGGTTTGATTTCTAGTCTCTTTTTTAAATACATATAATGATGCCTGAGCCTGGGATTAATTAAAAAAAATCTACCCAGAGGAACCATCAAAGCCTTCTGATATCTTCAAAGGGACATATAAGAAGCTGGCACTTTGCCCATTGTGGTGCTGTCAAACACTCCTTGCTTTTGCAGTGAAACCTCAATAAGCCTTCTGGTCTCACACCAGAAAAATAGTAACATGACAATCTACTCAACTGCAAACAAGGCAGTAGCAGCATTGCATGATTTCACTCACATGCAAATCTATACATTTTCTGCCAGTACAACTGAGATCCTCTTTCCCCTTTGGTGGATGTCATATGGTTTGGGTATATTAGAAGAGAGCCCCTTGCACTGTGGCAGTAGGAATGTGAAACTAGAGGAAAAGTTCCTCTATAATCTTTTGAGTTTTGCTGAATGTAGTTTTAACTTAATTCATTGGATTGTGGTTACAAATGCCTTTTTTCCTCAAACAGTTTTGGTGCTGCCTGAGGGTTAGAAGTACATCTCTACACAGCCACGAAGACCCAGAGGAATTATTTGGCAAATTTGGAAGCAGATGAATCAAAATTTATTGTCTCTACATGTGCAATTATTTGGACCAAGATCCCTAAGACTAGGACTGAACAGCTATTTTAGCTAGTTGGCAAGTGCATACCAGGGATAGCTAGCTACAGTGTCCAGTGACATCACTAAGTAAATTTATCAGAGGACCATGGCTCATAAATTGGGGAGGGGGGTATTAACAGTTTTGACTGATTTGAACTAGTATATTTAAGGGATGGACTCAAACTAATTGGTGGGCATTTCAAATGCCATGCTTATCACAGCAGCATACTTTGCTGGGGATACTCCTAGACCTGGTGTGTGTAGTGGATCACAGTATCAGACTAGGACTCAAGAGACTTGAGTTAAAATCCTTATTCAGCCATTGGAACTCATTGGGGGAGGGAGTGACGATAGTAAACTACCCCTTGAACATCTCACATACCATGAAAACCCTATCAGAGCTATACACTTACAAGTAATATGATGGGCACGTCACAAATACCTAGAAAAAGTACTTAGTCAGACCCAAACCCATCCAAATCACAGCTGCTGTTATTTCCCCCTTGAGGTCAATGTAACAGTATTTAGGAGGAGATGGTTTAATAACAATCAAGCTGTGTTGTATGCCTTCAAGTAAAGTTGTCTGTGAACAACAGTATATAGAACATTTTGCCTTCAAGTCATGTCAGAATCTTGTTGCATCTGACTGGTAGCTGAAGAGGGCTGGTTAATGGAGCTTTGGGGCTCTTCTGGCAAGGACAAAAGCACTATTTTACTGCTTTATCCTTTGGAACAGCTTTCGATTCTATGGATAAAAAGGTAAAGATAAGAGTGCAAATAGAACAAAATTAAATTCAAGGAGGAAGTCAACATCTCCAAGTCACTATTTGCCAGCATGTCCATCCACAAGTAAAACACTCCATGTCTTGTACTGAGAAGGTTTGTTTCATTTTTTGCACAGACCAACAAGACCATCACTCCAAAATTTTCATTTTCTTCTTACGGAAGAATCCACAGTACACCTATATGAACTCCAGAAAAGGCCACCAATGGCAATAAATCCAGTGAATGCAGCCACTCAATGAAAGCCCATGAAAAATGTCCTAGTGTGTGGAGGTTCCAAGCAAAGAGAGTCCAAAGGTACCACGGAGAAGTCTTGGCCAGATGTCAGTTCTCAAAAGTAGGGGAGGGGGGAGTAGGGGAGATGTCTTTATGGAGTCACCTGACTCGCATCTTTCCAGTCATGTGCAAATCAGTACAGCAGCTCCCAAATCTTACATAAGAGTCTCGTCTCAGACAGGATCCTTTGCAACTGTTTCCCTTGACTGATCAAAACCAAAAACACTGTCCTGCAGCTCAGTAGCTGTAGAGGGAAAGAGGTGTATCTTCCATCATATCATCCTGTGTGCAAAAAAGAAACACTATTAATTCTGTGCAGAACCAAAAAAGCAGGTGAAAGGGAACCATGCAGAAAAGTACACACAACCCCAGTCGTCGTCAGCTGCAACTCGTATCCGATAATGCATTTTTACCTGAAGCATTTGCTGGTGTGAATTTGTTCAAGGTGGATCCCAGCTTGCCATGAAGTGACCCACACACTATGATCTCAGAGCCATCTCCTGCGGCACTTATGAAATAAGACATGCAGGATTTAACACCGGGACTGCAATGGGCTGCTGCAGCCTTGAGGATATTATCAAGGTGCACCTTCATAGCCAGTCCATCTGGCATGGCCTCTTCCGCCTCCATGACTGTTGGGAATCATAGTTCCTCCTCTGCTCATTTTGCTGTTTGGCCCAATATGATGGTTTCCAGCAGCATTTCCTCCGCTGAGGGAACCATTATCCCACCTAAAGGGGCTCATCCTAACTTTTAGGGAGTCAGGTTATTTACCGCCACCCAACACTTGGCATTGAGTTCCTGGCTGTATGGTCTACTCCATTACTGTAGCAGGATGTCCAGCCAGACTAAACCCCAGTATGGTTGTAGAATCCACAGCTATCCCAAAGAAGCAGAAAGTCTCTACTATGGCAGAGAATTACTACTTTAGAAAGAGATGGGCAATCTCAAGTAGGGTAAGTAAATTATATTTTATAGCACTGATAATTGAGTAATTGAAGCATTTGATATGCCTCTCGTTCCTAATCTGAACACTATGAAGAAGTCCATAGTACCAATTTCCTGACTTACTCAAAGGGGATAGCAAGCTCTATTCAGATTGAAGCTTCTGGCAATCAAACAGAATTAATGCACCACTTCTTTATGTGTAATAGAGGTTTTCCATCTTTCAAATCTAGTAACATAGAGCATACCTCTGGCTCATGCATCATGACTACTGAACAGCATCTTTAAAAGGAACTCGTTCTACATTCCACAACAATGTTCTCAAACCATAGCCAGGGATCCTGCTTCAGACAGGGAGCAGGGGTGGTGGCAGCAGCAGCCTGTGAAAGCTGGGGCAGAGGACAAATCAATGAGATCTAGTTTCAGGTGCTTACCATAGGTAAATCCTGTAGTCGCCGAAACCGTAATCGACTGCTATGCTGGCGGTATTTTAAGAAGCCCATAAGAGCCACAATCCCAACTGTTACAGAGAAGATGAAGATGACTGCAATCACCAGGGGGTCCTTACCGATGGCATTGGCTTCTGACATACTGGGCAGATCTATAGAGAGGCCATTGAGAAGGGATGAAACACAGACAATGAACCAAGGCTGCAGCATTACATTACATTACATATCCGACTCTAGGGGTTGGTGCGCATCTCTGCTTATAGGCAGAGACCCAGTAGTGTCTGCATCTCCAGACATTTCTGTGGACATGTAGGAGGCATGACTAGACACTGGAGCACATGGAATGCTGTTACCTTCCCACTGAAGTGGTACCTATTTATCAACTTGCAATTTCTTGCAAGGCTAAGGTTTATTTTTGTTTTCTTTACTCTGATATGTTTGAAACACAGAGTACCATTTAAAAAGTTTTATTCTGTGCAAGCATATCAGAGAGTAAACAAAACAAAAAGACAAAAATGTTGTGGCACCTTAAAGACTAACTGCTGTATTTTAATGTGAGCATTTGTAGATCAAGTCCACTGGCTCTTTGGCTATAAACAAAGATGTGCACTGAACCCTAGAGTTGGATACAACTGGCTTTTGAGCAAAGGCAACCTTTACCTTTACCTAATAACAGAAGATCCCTGATTGGTATTCAAATTTGCTGTGAGGTTTTGGCCCTGTTTAGTTGCAAGTGGTTAGTAAAGGTAAAGGTCTCCCTTGCTCAAAAGCCAGTCATATCTGACTCTAGGGTGCAGTGCTCATCTCGATTTACAGCCAAAGAGCCAGTGCTGTCTATGTTTGCAGACGTTTTCATGGCCATGTGGCAGGCATGACTAGATCGCCCACCCAGTCACATGGTCACCCCCAGCAAGTCACATGCCCACAGATTTGGCCCCACCCACAGAGTTGGCCCCACCCACAGTGTGGTAGTAAAAAAATTATGCCCATCACTGAAACACACCACACAGGTTTACAAACCTCAGGTTCTGCATAACCTGACATAACAACACAATATGGCAGCACACTAAACTAGATCACAATTAATGAGAAAGGAAAAACCCACTAACATTTACAACTAATTAACAGCAATTGGAAACATGTTATCAAAGGCAGCTTAGTATAGTTGTGACCTAAATATCAGGATCGAAGGATTCTGGCACATTTCAAATGGGAATTTATTCCACAGAATGGGGGATACCAATAACAAGGCCTGATTCCTTGTTGATGCCTTTTTAGCCTCCCGTGGCTTGGCTACTTTTAATAGTATATATTAGGAGACACAAATGAAATGGGCACCTGTTTTCTGGGAAAGACATTCAGACAAGTATCCATGTCCCAACCATGAAGGTCTCGCTGTTATTAGGTGTTTCTTATGCAGGTAGTGGTGCAATTGGGCAAATCAAGCAGAATTGATAAAAAGCCTGGCTATGGCTATTATTTGAGCCTTCATTGAAAATGCTGGATCCATGAATACTCCAAAGCTATGGACCCAATCTCTCAGGGGCAGCGTAGCCCCATCAAGGCCAGGTAAATTTCTCTTTAGCTGCTCTAATGATCTTCCTAAAAGTAGATGCTCTTGTCTTTTCTGGATCCATTTTCAGTTTATTGGCCCTTAGCCAGTCCATTATTGATGCCAGGCAGTACTCAAGGTCTTGTAAAGCATTCTCTATAGATGAAAGGAGAGAGTGTACTGGCAACAACAAACCCCAAATCTGAATGACTTCACTTAGCTTACATATAGATGTTAAACAGCATTGCCATTAAGCCACAATCCCTCTGAAACAACAACAGGTCTACATAAGTGTTTTCTACATAACACTCACTTCCTTGATATGATTGTATAACTTGTAGAATCTACAATCTGTAACTCTTTACTTCATATCTGGTTTTCAGCCTATTCTGTTCCTTTTGTTGCCTGGTAAAAGATAAAAGTATTTTAAGTTGTACCCTCACCATCTTCTCTCACATCAGCTACAGATGTCTTTTGCACATGGTTAACTGGCTGCTCCGTCTCCTCTGGTGTAAGGCTGTGAGCTATGCGTGTGCTGGAGACAAATTTGGGTGTTAATGTGACAGTGCTGGATGCATTCAAAAGGAGTAATTCTCCACCAGTGGACTTTGGAGCTGATGTAGAAACTGTAACATTATTTTCTGCAATTGCTTCATGGTCTGTCACTGGTGTGGTTTCTGGTCTCCCTTTTGTAGGTCCCAGAGTACTGAATGCGGAAGACTGTGGTTGAAGAACAGTTGTTGATCCTGCAGAGAAATGCCAAAAATGAATCAAGAGGAATAAAGTTGTTTTCCGCCATCATTCAGAATACATGTGCCTAGTCTATTATGGCCAAATCATCTTTTACTGTTTCTGCAGTTATTACCACATGGGTACAGCAAGCTCTACAATGATCAGTAATACCTGCTATACCTATATCCATGATGGTGAACCATGGCGCTCCAGGTGTTCTTGGACTTCAATTACCAGATATCCAATCAGCATTCCTGCTGATCAGGGCTTCTGGGAATTGAAATTCAAGAACAGCTGGAGTGCCAAGGTTCACCGTCACTGAATATGGTGATAAACCAGGGGTTCCCAACATTTTCCCACCAGGGGCCAGTTCCCGCCACTGATACTCAGCTGTGTGGGCTGGAGGCATGGCTGCGCACACTGCTTACGTTTGCAGTGATGTGAATTGTGCTTTTTTTTTTTTTTTTTTTTTGCAGCTTCTTGCACAGCCTCCACTCCTTCCCAGGGTGGTGGGAAGCTGTTTGGAGCATTTTTGCTCTATTTTGGGATTTATTTTGCCACTTCACCACTGCGTTTTGGCAGCCAAAAAGCAGCAGTTGGGAACTTCCTGGTTCCACGCTGGGAACCCAGGTGCTGATATAATCTCCGCCTGGCACCTGAAGTTCCCAACTGCCACCGTTTAGCTGCCAAAATGCAGTGGAGAAGCAGCCAAAAAAAATAAATAAGTCCCAAAATGGAGTGAAAATGCTCCAAAAAGCCGTCCACTGTCCTGGGAAACAGCAGAGGCTGTGCAAGAAGCCACAAAATAGCGTGAGTGTTACCACCACTGCAATAAGTGATGTATTACGACTTCCAGTGGGGGTAGGAGCCTCTAGAGGTGCCTGGGTGGTCACCACAGCCCATATTAATGAGCTCCATGGGCTGGTTTAGGTCTGTGGGCCATAAATTGGGAACCCCTGGAATAAACAGTAAAAGAAACAGATAAAAGTACAGGTATTACCTTCTCAAACATGGCTATAAAAAAAGGAACACAATAATTCTCCTGTTTCTTATTTAGAAGAGTCTTTGTTATGGTTTTAATCTTAAGTAAGATTGCTACTTTGATTCAGTGCTTATACCCTTTAGAAGGAATTTGAGGGTTTTGAGGCTAAAATGAGCTTCAGTGTCAGTTAAGCCCCACTAGAATTCTTGGAGGAAAAGAGCAAGGAGTTACAGTGGTGCCTTGCTCTAAAAGAGCAAGGAATTACAGTGGTACCTCGCTTAAAAAGCTTAATGTGTTCCACAGGATTGCTCTTTAAGCAAGTTTGCTCTTTAAGTGAAACACTATTGTAAGTGACCAATTGTGATTTCTTGTGGGGGGGATTGCAAACCCCGATTTAAGTGAGTTTTTGGTTGGGTTTAGTTGTTAAGCGAGGCGACCATTCAGAGAAAATTCTGATCTTTAAGTGAGTTAGTCTCTAAGCAAGGCGCTCTTTATGCGAGGTTTTACTGTATATGCAGATAAGCTATGAAAAATCATTCCTTTTGCTCACCAAAATCAAACTATGTACATCAGGAGTATATAGTATGAGTACATTTTACTTCCGCTTCTGGGAGCAACGAGGGTGGCGTGGGTCGGATGAATTGGTGTCGGGGCCCGGATCCAGCCCCCAAGCTGTACTTTGGGCACCCCTGAACCAAGTGACCAGCCTACGGCCTGAAAAGTTTGGACACCCCTGATGTACCTAATAAATACCCTCTGTTCCAAACATAATTCAGGGAAGAAAGCAAAGGCTCCCGATGGCAATCTTTTCCTCTGAGTTGGCAATTTCAAAATTAGACCAATTTTCTTCTTTTTCCTCTACAAATTGTATCTATTTCATGCCTCTCAACTGTCTTTTAGTCATGTCAGTTTTGGCTTAAACATCACAAAATATTATTCTAATCATTCCTCCAAAATGGAAATTGCAGTTGAGAAACATATGCTTGAAATAGTTCCTTCTCTTGTTATTGAAGATGGTATACAGTATGTTCAACTGCAAGCCCATTAAGATTAATCATGTGAGATTGAATAAATACACAGTATTAAATCCGCAAGCTCTTTTCGTATGCTTCACATGATAACTAACTGTGGGCCTCCTCTCCATGTTGTGTGAGGAGTTAATCATGGTTTGATGACTATTCAAGTCTTACCTTGTGCCTCTGACTGGGAGGTCTCCATAGCTGTGAACTTAGTGCTTAAACCAACTAGGGATGTGGTCCTGATCAGGTCTGCATCATCCAGGCTAGACTGATTAACTTCCGCTAGGCTTGCAGTTGGTGTAGGAAATGAAAGAATGCCAGTGCTACTATTGATGACACTGTTTGTATTCTGATGTCCTGTAGTGTTTAAAGAGCCAAGTATGGTAGGAGTTAGATGTTCAGATAGGCTTGAGCTATTGTCACTTAAATGTGGTGTCACTGTGATGTTGCCATCCATGGTAGTGCTAGTAGGGGCAATTGTCCAGGAGCTGAGATTGTCGGCCTCGTTGTAGGGAGGCGTGAAGTGTGACATAGTGCTGGATGGAGCTGATGACAAATTCTGTCCATCTCCTAGTGCAAAGAGGGGTGGAATATACAGCATATAGTTGAAATCACTAGCATCACTGTAACATATGCCCTTGTCGAGAAGGTCAGCTGCTTCCAGCAAGGGAAAATGTGAGCAGCAGAGAAATAACAGAGCCCACAGGACAAATCAATAATGAAAACTGGAGCAAGGGAATAACTCTTTCCAACTTCTTTTTCTAACCATACTGTAGCCATCATTTTCTCTGCAGAACTGGAAAAAAATCATCAATGCCTCAATACTCATAGTATATGTTTCCCCTACATTTAACAACATAAATACAGTCTATAAGCTTTGATTTCAAAATAGTTCATAAGAATTCATGAAATGGAAGTATGTTCATGACCTCTCAAAGTTGTATTCAAGGCTAAAAGCTCATGTCCTATGAGAGTAAATCATATTCACTGATAGCAAATTAATTTTCTGAGCATCGACACTTATGTAGTCAAACAGTAACCTTCATAGGCAATAGCAAAGACAAGCCGTGTGATCCATACATAAAATAAAATAAATACAGGAAGAAGGCAATACCTTATAGGATCACTTTAAAAAAAAACCAATGCAAGCTTTCATAATCCAAGATCACTTCTTTAGGAAGGGTAGGGAAACTACAATGCAATATGGAGAAATTATTATTATTATTATTATTATTATTATTATTATTATTATTATTATTATTATTATTATTATTATTATTATTATTATTATTATTATTATTATTATTATTATTATTATTAAACTTATATGCCGCCCTACTCAGCGAAAACCGACTCAGGGTGGCTCACAACACAATCAACTACAATGCAACAATTCAATAAAACAATAAAATGTCACAACACAATGAAATATCATACATCAATAATTCAAAAAATAGAATATCATAAAATACAGTACAGTAAGATAAAACCCCAATATACGTCATAAAGTTACAAAAATATTACAGAACCCATAGGAACATTACACAATCTTACAAAGAAAAAAGTTACAAAAAGGCATCCCCACCCCACTCACCCTGGATTCTACCCATTAAGCTGGTGGCCACCAACAGACTACTACCCTTCCTTCTGTCCAAGGGAAAGGAGAAAGGCAATGTGTCCATCTGAGATGTAGGTGCTGCCACAAAACCCCAGCCTAGAAAAAGTCTAGCAAACATAACAGTCAGCAGGCTTAGGAGGAAAAGGGACTCAAGGGCTACAGATCTGCAATTTCAGGGCAGAAATATTTTCAAATTTAGGTGCAAACCCACAGCAAGCCAATGAGAATTGGGTATAACCAGTGATACAAAATACAGACCAACTGGAATAACTTGGGAGAATCCTTAATTTATTGGTTGGCATCCTGGAAAAGGAGCATTCCACACTGCAGTATTTTGTGGAAGGCCTCCTTTGCTGTGTTAGAAAAATTCCAAGGAGGCGCCAACTGGAACCACATGGGGCAATAAAATAATTTCAGTAAAATAGTTTTCCTTTCAAAGGAAAAAAAAAACCCAAACACCAGCCATCTACTGGCCTGGATACACACATAGGGTGGAAACAGTAGAATAGACCAAGATGAAGTTGTGCTAGAGTCGGAGATGAGAGAGGCAATTTCTGGTAAGAATAGTTATGAGAAAGGACATGTGTGTTGTTCAGCAAATGTCTGGCCATAGTAGTGATAGGGCCAGCATTTCTTTCTCCATAACGGCACAACCACTGAGGGTGCAGCAGAGTGAGGAATCAGGGCAGACAAAAGCAGACATGTGTGTGTGTGTGTGTGAGAGAGAGAGAGAGAGAGAGAGAGAGTGAGTGAGTGAGTGAGTGCGGGGGGGGGGGAGAGGAAGCTGAATGTATTGCAACACAGGCAGGAAACAGTCATTAACTAGTCCAGTAATGCTGAACCTTTTAGTGACCAAGTACCCAAACTACAACCCAAAACCCCTTATTTATCGCAAAGTGCCAATACAGCAACAAAGAAGGGAGGAAACTCTCCCATTGGACTGATGGGCAGAGGGGCAAGGAAAAGTCTGCGCTGGGGCAACCACATGGGTGCCAACAGAGAGGGCTCTGAGTGTCACCTCTGACACATGTGCGATAGGTTTGACACTACTGCACTAGTCTGTATTTGTATGGGAGTAGACCATACTGCCAGTAACAAAATACCAAGTGTCAGGTGACGGTCAACTAACCTGACCACCCTGAGGACTAATGGTTTTGGGTGCCGAAGTCCACAGGGAAGGGTGATGGTCCCCAAGTGAATTAAATCCCACCTTCATCAATACTGGCCTGAGGCTAATGAGGACTTTGCGTGCCAAAAGGGCTCAGGACAAGAAAGAGACTTGTGGAACTGGATCAGTGGTACTGAGGTCACACTGTGATGTGGGAAGAAAATGGAAGGCCACTGCATTATATTGTTCCCAGGACAGTCTTCATGGCTGTTCACCATGAGAAGAGCCAATATTCGGATTCTGATACAGAAGAAGAAGAAGTATCTTATCAGGACTCCTAGTTCCAGTGCCCATTTGGTTTCCAAAAGAATAAAAACAATCTGTTGGGTCCAAAAGACAGAGTTTATTCATGTTGCTCGTGAACTTCAGTATACTACAGAGACATGCCTTGTTAGCATAACTAAGAAAGTTCTCTTAGTGGTGTATGAATCTTCCCATCTCTTTCATAGTGCATAAAATCCAAAAATGTCTAGCCCTGTAGAAAGCAGATATGAACATGAAAAAGGAGGAATCCACAGAAAACCAGTTCCTGCAGAGTTAAAACTAAACTTCTGTTCCATTCATTGTGGCAAACCAACCAATTATAGTTTCTCAATAAGCTTTTTACTAGCTATATTTCGGTGTTTGGTCTTGCTGAGGCAACTGTTTATAGCAAACCTGCAATTATTTTGGTATTCCCATAGGAAAACACATGAGCCTAGCTAAATTGGTCTCCTCCAGACACAACAACATCAACACAAAAACACACATTTGGGACAAGGAATCATGGAAAGTTCAAGTCAATAAGTTTACACAGCCAGATTGCTTCTCTGCATATGGAATGTCGTAACACTTTGGCTCCAAGATGGAACCCAAGACTTTTTAAACAAATTCCAATGTTTAGATGTATCCACCTCACACATACAGCACTGGGCTATGACTGGGTTCAAGAGAGGGAGATAATTTCTGGTAGCTATGACATAGAATTTGTTTGTCTGCTTGGGCCAAGAAGCAAAAAGATCCCTTCTATTTAATGTCCTGAGATACTCTGCCAATTCAGTCATCCACTATGACATGAGGTTGCCAAGGACTTGACTGATTGTGGTGCTTGGCTAGTTTCCATGATATTCCCTTCTAAAAGGCCCCATGCATGTTTCCTTTCTGGATACTTAGCCCACAGCATCAGCAATGTTTAATTTGATCTATCTTCCAGGGAACTATAAGTATTTTAGTAATTTTGGAGTTCTAAGTATGGTATAGTGGATATTTTCATCACTGCTAGTTTTGTTATTTTGCTTTTAATTTTTCTGCCCTTGCTTTATTGCACTGTACAGTATTTACATTTACATAACAGTCTTACTGTCATTATCGAGCAGGAGAGAGCAAGCAAGTGAAATACAATCAGTTGAAGGCAAATCAAATCCCATCCATTTACTCTTTGGTAATCCTAGATGCTCCAGCTCTAGCTCACCCAGAAAATCCCACTGGATTAGCATGTGAGAGGGAGTTTTCAAGTATATCACAGTTAACTGGTTTGCACATTTTTATTTTGTAAAATTCACCTAATCTAGATACTGTATCTGCAGGATTTTAATGATAGTTATCTGTGGAACAACATGGGGCAAATCACCAGAACACATTTCCCTTTAGGAAGGCACGCGCTTTCACAAAGCATTTTCTTACCATATTTATGTGAATGATGGGGTGGTGGACTGTTTATGGTAGGAACCAGCAAGAGCTGCATAAATGGTTTCGATGAGAACAATTCCTAGTGTCCTCCCATTGCTGTGGTAACCACAGGGGCTGTGGTGGCTCAATGGTAAAGAAGTTCGCCTTGTTAGCTGGAAGACTGGCAAGTTGGCTGTTCGAGACCTGAGTACTGCATGATGAATTGAGTGCCCGTCTCTGTCCCAACTCTTGGGGACATGAAAGGAGCCGCATTGGGTGTTCCCTGAGTGGAGTTTCTTCTGCAAGAATCCTTTCAACCCAGAATAATTTCTGATATGAAATTATTATACCACAGGTTGGGAAATTCTCAAAATTATCATGGGAAAAAGGAACATAGCTGAACTCTAAATAAAATACAGGTAATGGCCTCTCTGTCCTGAAACATGCATGTTAGTCATCATATCACAGTACAGATCATGTAATCAGACTACAGTTTCATTATCTTTCTGAAAATGTAATAGTATGTTTTTGAAAGCTAGTTACCAGCAACAAGGGCTGCACACATGACCAAGAGAAAGATGGGAACAGTCAGTATTAGATTCCTCCCCACTAACTCCCCCCCCCCCATCTTGATGAATGAAATTCCTGGACAACGCAAAAGTTTGCACAGTATTTTGTGACCCATGAGTTACACATACTTCCTTATAATGGATCTCATTATAGCCAATAGTTTATCCTTTCTTTTGAAGACACTTTTAATAACGGCTTGACTAGCAAGATATGCATTTTGCATTTATATTATTTTTTTATAATTTCTAGTATGGGAATGATTGCTTTTTCTCTATTAGATGAGAGACTTGTCGGGGCACTAGGCCCATGATGGCAAACCCTGGCACTCCAGATGTTCTTGGATTTCAATTCCCAGAAGCCCAAGATCCCTGTGAATCCACATGGATGGATTTACTGCAATTAATCCGGCCAACGCTGCCCTTGTCGCTCCTGGACCTGGAAGTGTTTTACTTCTGCTTTCGGGAGCAACAAGGGCAGCGTGGGCTGGATGAATTGCAGTAAATCCAATCATGTGGATTCACAGGGTGCTTGGGCTTCTTGGTTTCTGGGAATTGAAGTCCAAGAACATATGGAGTGCCAAGGTTTGCAACCATGGAACTAGGCAGTGTTGCCCATCTCTTGTCAATGATAACAATAATTTTGTGTCAGAGATTATGCCCAAATGAGGCTCCTTTCATGTTCCCAAGTGTAGCACTTGGGTATCGAAACCTGACCTTCCAGCCTCCAGCTCAGCATTTTAACCACTAAGCCACTGGGGGAGCTGCTTGCCAATGATGTCAGACTGGGACTAAAACTCACCAAAGCACTCTCCAGCTGAATCCTTAGGCAAGGTGAAAGCAGAAGGTACACGTCATGGTCCTCCTAGCCAGCGGGTGTCATGATATCCAAATGGCTTTTAAAAATGCATGCAAATGTACTTGATTTCTCAGGTCCATTTGCATGTGTGGAATATTGTTGTGGAGATGTCTACCAGTATGAGGACTCGTCGCTGAATAACGACTCCAAGGTATGCAAGGTACCCATGAGTGATATATGGCCTGAAGAAGTGATCATGCACCATGAAAGCTTACTGATGGTTTGGCTTTTTTTAAAGCAGTCTGATACAGTTTTCACTTGCACCTGCATTTGCACTTTAGAGAACCCAGCTCACAGAGCTCAATCCTTTTTTCAGCTGTCTCCTGCATCTAAACATAACATTCCAGTTTTCACTCAGCATTATCATAGCCTTTGGGAGGAAGCACAGTAGTTATAGGCATGGGCATTTTATGGCAGAGTAAAGGAAGCAACATTTAACAACACACGCATTAATGTTATTCCGGTTGCTGAATGTGAAAAATTTTAGAGTAAACATTTGAGAACACCAATTAACTGCACTAGGGTCTCTTTGCAGCTTGCAAGGGACTGAGATTTTTTTTTCTGTAGTTGTCTACACAGCACAGCCTTTCTGGCCTGACTAACATGGTGAACTGAAGAGTCTGCTCTTTTTAAGCCTTAAAACTGGGACACAGGCAGCTAATGCAATATGTAGCAGACTCTGGGGAAAGACCATCTTGTCCTGCCAAATGTAACCAACCATTATGAGCTAAATTAAACCTTCAGCAATAGTAATAAAAACTTGTATAAGAATTATGCCTTAGAGATCACAGACAATAAGCCTGTTTCATGCAATATCCACTTTCACACCCAGAGGTCTCTGGTTCCAACTAGTCAATGCCTCTTCTTCCATTTAGTACAGTACTTGGACGAATGAATGCTACTTACCTAGACACTGATACTAAAAACAGTCATCCCATGTTAAAACCCATCATACCTTCTAATATTAGACTCAAAATAATAGCAAGGTAAACATTAAAAATGATTAAAAACCAAGATCTAGCATTCAATGATCAGGTAATGCACAAGGGAAAACATACATTTTTAATACAGTAAAACCTCGGATAACACTAAAACTTGGTTCCACAAGTCTTGGTGTTATCCGATTTTTAGTGTTATCCAATGCATGTTAAAATCCTATGGGATACATTGGATAACGTTAAAGCTCCATAGAGATACATTGCAACCGCACAGGCTTTAGCGGTTGTTATCTGATACATCCTATAGGATCTTAACATTAATCAATGCAATTCTCTCACACTCACCCCCAAGATTGCTTAACGTTATGAGATTTTAGCGTTATCTGATGCAAAGATTATCCAAGGTATTACTGTATACATTTTGCTGAAACCATGTAGTTGTCATCACTTCATCTATAATAGTGGGGATAGGGAAGCATTACAAAGGCTATGGTGTCACCACAGAAAAGACCTCTGTTCTCATCCTAGATTCCAGTCTCCTAGTTATGACACGATCAACAGAGAAGCTTCTAATGAAACATGGTTATCTGTTTGGTCTACAGAAGGGAAGGAAATTTTTCATGTGTCCTAGGCCAAACTTATTTAGGAATGTATACATGAATAATAACATGATGAATATGGGTCAGTAACTAATATGCAGTCCGTGTTTTTTTCAGCATATGTTTAATATGTATTATACCATGGATCTCATGAAACACCATGACTGCTACTTTCTGTGTTACTCAGCCTCTAAAAAGACAAGGACTGCTCCAGATAAAAGGTATTGTCCAGTACCCAAAACAAAAGCTACCTAAATCTAGGAAACAGGACATCCAACACATCCACCAAACCTGGTATTACTTCCTGCTTGCCACAGATGCTACATTTAAACATTTTATAACTTTTAGTTTCCCCCCAAAATTCTCAAGATAGCTTTCAACATGAATGCAATACGTATCTGTATCTCATCATTTATTATTTATTTAAATTTCTATACCGCCCTCCTCACCGAAGGTGACCCAGGGCGGTTTAACACATTCTAAAAAACATAAAAACAGTACAGTACAGTAAATTTGCCTCCACTTGTATCCAGTTGTATCTGACTCTAGGGTTCAGTGCTCATCTCCGTTTACAACCAAAAGAGCCAGCGCTGTCTGTGGCCTGCAGATGTTTCTGTGACCATGTGATAGGCATGACTAGATGCCAGAGTGCACAAAATGCTGTTAACTTCCCACAGAAGTGGTAACTATTTATCTACTTGCAATTTCTTGCTTTCAAACAGCTAGGTTGGTAGGAGCTGGAACAGACAATGGGTGCTCACTCTGTCATGCGCCACTCAGTCTCAAACTGCTGATGTGCTGACCTTCCAGTCATTAAGTTCAGTGTCTTAACCACTAAGCCATCACAGCTTCCTAGCGAGTACTATGATATGCAAGAACTGAAACTACAATAAGACAGAAAATAACTACAAAAAGAAATATTCACACAAACTTAGGGAAACAGGCATCTTTTGCCTGGCATGATTCCAATAAAAATTACAAACCAGCTTTATGAGTGATCAGTAATGTGAATCAAGGCACCAGTCATTTCACAAATCACACATGCTGGAAAATAATCTCTGTTTTCATCACTGCTGGCTAATGGCCAGAAAGGACATTTTACTTCCAAGAGTAGAAACCAGCAGGGAAGCCTCATTGTGGAACATCTGGCGTGAACCTGATATGAACCCTGCTCTTGTCATCCTCCTGATAAGCCAGCAGCCTATGATGTTTTCATGGTCCCAGAAATCCGCCTTCTTCTTCTGTGTCTAATCCAGACATGTAACTGCCAAAATGAAATCACCTTTTTGGTGAATTCATTCCATAGTTCCTTTTGCCTAGTGTAAGAATGATTAGCTGACACAAGGTTGCTGCTGCCTAATTGTGGTCAAAAATACCACAATCTTCTAGTAGACTCTTTCTGTGTACTCCAGAGAACCACAAAGGAATGGTACTTGAGTTCTTTGTTTTCAGCAAGATTCCTAACTTCTTTCCCTTTTCACACCTTGCAAGATCCTCATTCCATCCATTAACCACTTTTCAAATACAGTATCCTAAAAGACCAACAGTAATGGTTAAAAAAAAACCACATAGTGTAGATGAAAGTTTAATGTTAAATAATAGGATAGCACCTCTCAATTGAATCTTCAAGCATATATTGTGTATTGTTTATTTTGCATGGCTTAGAGAGGGATAAGGAGCTCATCATAGTTATCTGAAATGAATTAGTTACATAGGTTAGTAGGAAGAAATGAGGTGCTGCAAGTTCATATTTCCTGTCCCTTCTCTTTCATAAAGTAGAAATATTCACTTAAAATTTTAAACAAACCACAGATCTGGATCTGGATATAACAGGAAACTGTGGTTTGTTTAGATTTAAAAGCATATGCGTATAAGTGCAGAAGAAAAGAAAGCAGCAGGATGCAGGAATAGATAAATCCACAATTGCAAGTGTAATAGAAAACCACGATTTCCTGTTGTGACTGGACTAAGACTAGGAGAAACGCTCCCAGACACAGTTTGTATCACAGTAAGCATGCTGATACCTTTAAAGATACTCTTCCTATTTGCTGCTTGCTATCAACCTATGAAACCACCTCATTATGAACTTCTGTTCAAACACTATCTTTCTTTCTAGAACACAGTAATGTTATTCATTTAGCTTCACGCGAAAGCAAGCTGCATGGTTAAGACCTTAACTCAAGGATTTCTGCCTATTGAGAAATTGCAGGTAAATCTTTCTTCTTCCCTTTATACATAACAAATATTACTTAACAAATAATGAGCACATGTCCTCCACATATGGCCAAAGAGAGATCTAACTGGACCTCAAATTAGGGATGCAGTGCTGAATTAATCAATTGAACTGATTTAATGCTAAAAGACCTGTAAACAGGTTTTGAGAATACCCCTGATTAAACAGGCATCATCTTAGATAAGATATTTATTTATTTGGCAGCTTATTTTGCAGGCTACAGAACCTGGTTTGATAGACTGAAAAACACATACCATTGGTGTACCTACCCTGCTTTCTCTTCTAAATCTCAAAGCAGTGACTACTATAGAAGATGAGCCAAAGCAAATGCCATTATCTTGTTGTCAAGGAAGGAAAAGTATTTTTAAGGTGAGTGAGGTATAATTACATGCTGAATGGAGGAAGAATGGTGCTCCGGGATGGCTCTGTATACAGCCCCTGAGCCACCCCAGAGCATAATTTTTCTTCCACTCAGCATGTTATTATAGGAGCAGAACCATAAACACCACATGTAGTTCATTTTGATTTGATCTGGTGTTAGAAAGATTAGCCAGCAAGATTACTGTTCCCAGGATATGTCCAATTGTATCCACAATCTTCGAGGAGGCTCTTTATGTGTTCCACTTCTTTTAAGCAGCACTGGCTGAATGCCAGAGCCAAAGTTAGTAAAGGTACAACATCATCAGGAAACTCACAAACTATAAATTAGGAACTCAACCATCCACACTGCATACATCAGTTTTGGTTTTGTGGATCCCCACAGCAGAGTATGCTGCTCCAGTATGGAACGCATCCACACACGTGAAACAAGTTGACATTGCTGTTAATGAAGCCATGTGTATAGTGACGGGATGCCTCAAACCTTCAGCAGGTGAAAAAATATATCCTCTTGTTGTTATCACTCCATCTAAGATAAGGAGAGAAGTAGTAGTTGACACCAAAAGAACTATGCAAGAGAATGTCCCTCAACATCCTCTAAATGGATATATGTCTCAAGTCCACTGCCTCAGATCTAGGAAGAGCTTTATGGCAAGAACAAATGTATTCTTGAAGGTACACAAGAGCAAAACAAAATTAGAAGATGGAGGAAAGAGCTCACCAGACAAGGAATAACATTAAAGGAAGGTGGAGCTGAGGAAATCAACCTCCCTTATGTCACTTGGAGGACTCTGAATAGGCTGAGGGTTGGAATTCCTAAATACAAGACCAACATGTTCAAGTGGGGACTGCTGGCAAACAACACACTATGTGAATTGGAGAGATACAGAACCAGTCTCATTTACTGATCTGCCGATTACTACCAGAAACCTATACTGTTGAGGACTTAAGTCTGGCCAACTACAAAGCCAAGAAAATTTTGGCAGTCCAAAGTTTGATCTGACAAGAAAGAAGAAATGTATCCCATTAAGAATGCCCCCACCCATCCAAGTTTTGAAATAAAGTAGTCCTAATTCAGATGCAAAGCAGGACTTTCTGCCTAGCCACACCCACCATACCACGCACACAGTGTGGTAATAATTTTTTAAAAGCATACCACTGATTATGACCACAGTAGGGCTTGACAATAATTAGTATAAATTATGTCATAGTCACTATTTTATTTTCATCCTCTTCTTTACTGGTCTGCCGATTGCTGCCAGAAACATACACAAGAAAGTGGCTTCATTTTGGCAGTCCAAGGTTTGATCAGGATATGAAAGAAGATCATCTTCTTTTGCTGAGGAACTCAAGCAGAATCTATGATCATCCAGTTTTATGCATTTTAACAGCCAGCTTGATTGTATGTATATATATCTGTAGTATGTGAGTGCAATAACAACATCCAAATACTACTTGCCTTTTTTCTATGTAAGAAATGCTGAACACTCTCCTCCTCCTCCTCCTTCTTGTCTCATATCCCTTCCAGATATTGGCTATCGTCATGGCAATAGTCTTATTGTTCTTAACTCCTTGGAACAGTTCTTCCAAGGACATGCCACACCAGTCTCTCAGGTTCTTTAGCCATGAAGTCTGTCTATGTCCAGGGCCTCCAAGTAGATTAAATCCCACTTGAATCAATCCTGATGGAGGGCAGCAACTTCATCAATACTGGCCTGGGGCTGATAAGGATTTTCCATGCCAAAAGGGTTCAGGATCAGAAAGTGACTCACGTTACTAGATCAGTGGTACAGGGGTCATGCTGTGATGCAGAAGGCAGATGAAAGGCATTATATTTTCAGGACAGTCTTCATGGCTGATCACTATGATGATCGCCTATATTCGGATTCATATATGGCAGAAGAAGAAGTCCAGGGCCTCTCTTCTCAAGGATTTTTCTTTACATAGTGATTCGGAGTATTCTATATTTCATGTTGTTCCTTATTATATGACCAAGGTATTGGAGCTTTCTTTGCTTAATGGTCTTAAGCAGTTCTTGTTCTTTATTCATCTGGTACAACACTTCTACATACCTCACATGGTCAACCCATGATATCCTTAGCAGCCATCTATAGATCCACATTTCAAAAACATTGATTTTGTTTTCAGACGTTTAGTCAATGCCCAAGCTTCAATTCCATGTAGCAACCCTGGAAATAGGTAACATCTCACTATCCAGATCTTTGTAGCGAGAGTTAGATACTGTATCTACTGCATAACAAAGGTCGAATTTGGATCTTGCTTTTTGTATTCATATTTTAATCACTACCTCGGGATCCCGATTTTCATTTAACATACAGTACTCGCCAAATAAGACAATTTTATCCACTCTTTCAATTTCTTGTGTTCCTGCCATTAGCTTGCCGTGAGTTAGTGCTTGACTGGTTTCTTACCAAGCGTTTTCAGATCCATGAATACTCCTATTCATTCATCCCAGAACATGTGTTTACATCAAACTTCAGAATGTGTGGACCAACTTATTTACTCCAAACATGGGACAGGATGACTAAGGTCTGAAAATAAATGTTCAACTTGGATGCAAAATATTGAAATCCCACAAAGAGCAACCAAGAACTGTTCTGTCAATAGCTATCTGAAATCTGCATAAAGGAAATAAACAACTTTCGTGTGCACAATAACTTACCACTACATCCAGTGCAGACAGACCCTGCATGGGTCACCAGCTGCCAGTGGTCTATGTGTAGCTACAAATAATATATCATAACTGGTCTGATTTGTCATATCTCCCCAAGATACCTCTAATCCAGATTTCCTCAACACAGTATTTTCCACAATGCGGTGGACTACAGCTCCCATGATCCAAAGCCAGCATGGCAAAAGTCCCTGGACAACAACATTTGGGGGGGAAACAGATCTAAACCCCAGTAATATTAACTGTGAACTCAAGAGTGGGCAAAGTACCCAGCGATGATGAACCTCGGCACTCCAGGTGTTCTTGGACTTCAATTCCCAGAAGCTCTGATCAGCAGGAGGCTGACTTGGGCTTCTGGTAATTGCAGTCCAAGAACACCTAGAGTGCCAAAGTTCACCATCACTGGTATAGGCTGTTGGCTGAATGCAGCTCCAACTATTTCCATGTTCTAAATACCCTAAAAATATTTTAAGTGTTTTGTTTTGGTCAGAATCCTTTAAAATCCCATGTGCAACAGTTTCAAAAAAGGCCCTTGCATTTCACAGAGGCAATTCCGTCACGTCCTGTAGTCTATTTTAGGTGAAGAAGGGTCAGAGTATATTTAATTAATGCACAAGCTAATCCCGATAGAATGTGTCATGAGAATTACAAAGGTCCTGATTCAATTCTAAAATATTTCCCAAATCCCACAAGGTGGCTTTAGCAGGCCAGCATTTTCCCCACCCAAAACCAAGCATCCAAAATAGCATTGACCTAACTTAGCCTTTATTGCGGAAATCACCAAGTTGACACCTGTGAAATTTTATGAATAGTCAAATAATTAAGTCTATGTAAATGCAAAATAATATTAACATTATCCCATAATATTAGTCTAATCTGATATGGAAATGATGACTCCTTAATTCTTGAATAGAACTGTGGAGACTTAGCGCAGACAGATAAAAGAGGGGATTTTGCTCTGGTGGCTCAATGGGTAAAAGCACTGTGCTTGGAGACTAAAAGGACAGGGTTTGATTATTCCAGAGTTGCACAATAGGAGACATAAAAGGTGCCTCATTCAGGCTTTCCCTGCAAAAATCCTTTAAAGCCAGAGTAATCTCTGTCACAAAAACAACAAATCTAAAATAACTGAATCTTTAATTATATTCTGAAATACAGTAGGTGAGGTCTTGGTTGACATGTGGATTCAGTGGCTGTTTGCAGAAATAGGTAGAATTTCAGTGTAATCCTCTCTCTTCCCAGCTAAGAAAACTTCTCCTCCTTGATATACGGAAAGGTATGGCAACAGCCATATTGCATAGCAGAATGGTCTGAGTGACACCCAATAAATCACAACAGCAGCTGGACATTTTTTGCACAGACTGAAATTGCTGTTAATGATCTTCTGAACTAGGTCAAGGTATTGTTCCTGGTATAGGAACCCCACATGTCAGAATGTGCTTTGCCTCATTTTAGTCCAGCCTTTGGGTAAGATCAGATTTCAGAGCTTTCCTCCTGTTGTATATTATGCAAGGTTGACAGAAGTTTAAAGCAAAGCTTTTTTAACAGCTTGTTTCATTTCTGTGAACTAACCTCCCCCAGAAGTTTATCTGTGTATTTCTTCCATTCAGAGAGAGGTTTTACAAGCAAAATGTTTGGCCAGCAGAAAGAAAGTGATGAAATTGTGTTGTAAGGAGGTTCTTCCTGTGATGTTGAGCTGAATTTCAACTTACTTTACCAGTGACAGGAGTGTCAATTTTGAAGACTGCGTACTTATACAGTGGTACCTCACTTAAAGAGCATAATGCGTATGTGTTCCACGGGGTTGCTCTTTAAACAAATTTGCTTTTTAAGCGAAACACCATTGTAAGTGACCAATTGTGACTTCTGGCCTGGGGGGGGGGGTGTTAACCCTGATTTAGTTGTTAAACGATTTTTTTGTTGGTTTTAGTTGTTAAGCGAGGTGACCATTCAGAGAAAATTCTGCTCTTTAAGCAAGTTAGTCTCTAAGCAAGGTGCTATTTATACGAGGTGTTACTGTACTTAATAGTCCTCATGTCCCCAAGGAGGGTAAAAACACACAAAATAAAACAACAAACAGCAACTTTTCTTATCAATATCAACAAAGTAGTTCTAGCAATTTTCATTTCCACCAGCAATGGGGCTTTTCTAAATGCAGTCATTCGTTCAAAACGGAACCACCTGAAAATATTCCACACTGAATCTGGGAGCTTTTCCTCTGTGTGTTTCACTTTGTTTCTAGAATTATTTGGCTGTAATGAACAACTTGGTTCTAGGACTTTGGAAACAGCCACACTGTCTCTGTCCCAGATCCTGCCAACCTAGCAGTTCGAAAGCAAGAAACTGCAAGTAGATAAATAGGTATCACTTCAGAGGGAAAGGTAAATAACATTCCATGCATTCTGACATCTTGTCATGCCTGCCACATGACCATGGAAACACCTGCAGATCCAAATAGCACTGATTCTTTGGCTGTAAACAGAGATGAGTACAGAACCATAGAGTCAGATACGACTGGCTTTCGAGCAAGGGAGACCTTTACCTATATTAATCCAAAAAGTGCTTCATATGGTCTAGCACCACTTTCTTGCAGCAGAGGCTTTCAATGTGATGCATTCTCCTAATTTCCTGCCCTCTGAATAAAGTTTCCACACAGAATGAAGTTCTGTTCGTAAGTGAAAATTGTCAGCAAGCCTATTTGTTTGCAGCCTATGCTCTGCACGAGGCCTCTTGACATGAACGACCCCATTTAAGTTTCAAAGCTGGCAAGACCCGCTCAGAGTTGGAGTGGGGAAAGACATCACTCACATCAGCTTTGCATTACACACTGCTCCCTGTGTATCAACAACCTTGAGCAACAGAACAGGGCCTGGAATCGTGACAATCTAAGCTTTATGCACCTCTGTAGCTCAGGGCTCCATTAGAAACATGTATGTATGGAAGTAAAGCAAACATCTACTACCACTCCTCCAGACACAGCTAGAGGCATTAAAAGGGAATACAGTATTTACAAGCCAAAAATACTCTGAACACCCACTTGAAGGAAGTACATTTCTACAGACAGCTGAAAAAGCTGAATTTATAGACAAGTACTGTACTTACTTAGTTAAACAGGATTGAGTTGGAAGACATGTTTAAACTCCTGGCTCAGTGAACCTTAAGCCATACAGTAAAGGCAACTTTACAAGTGGCTTTCAAGCAAGGGCAACCTTTACCTTTACTTAAAGGCAACTTTCTTCAGGTCTCTGGAGTTGGATTTTAAACCATTTCAGATATGTGAAACATCTTTTCAAATACAAATTGCTTGGACTAATACCCATATTATTCTCAGTCCTGATATAGAGATCATGTGGACCATCTCCTCCTGCTATAGCAGGGAAGGAAACCAATAGTATACTGTGTTGTACTACATATAATACAGTAAAGATACTAATGAACACACAATCAGAGCACATGCACTATATCCCTGAAACGGCTCTCCAAAACAACCAATGGTGTGTAATCTGTACAATGAAAATGAATAAAATTAATCAATAAACAAGATTTCCAGTCTGTGAAAAATTAATAGTTGAAACTTGTTAGGCCTGAAGGTACTGTATGTCAAAACTCTTTGTTGTTTATTGTCAAGTTTTGTTTCTGAAAACCTAGCCGATAACTTCTTTCAGTTTACAGAATCAAATGGGTACTACGGGTTAAAGAAAGTTACAGCGAGATAATGTCTCCTTGGGACCAGAAAATTAATTGACATTTTTGAACTAATTACAAAATTTAATTAAATATTCAACATATAGAGAATCATAATAATAATGAGCTAGCAAAAAAATACACCGAAATGCTGAGGTGTCGTTGGTATCCTGAAAACAGATGGCAGGGGACTAGTTTACAACATAATAATATAATACAGTGGAACTATGGTTAATGTAATTAATGCAATCTCCAGAACGTTTCTTACAGCAAAAATTACTTTAACCGAATTTCCCATAGGAAAGCACTGGATGCAGTTTCCCATAGGAATACACTGAAAAAACAAAATACATTAACTGAAACATGGTTTCCCATAGGAATGCATTGAAAACCAATTAATCCATTCTAGGGGGGGAAATCCACAAACCAAGCAGCTATTTTTATGAGTTTTTTTGTTATGCAGTTTTTATATTAACTGAACCATTTGTTAACCAAGCTTTCACTGTAATTTCATGCCATCAAGTAGCTAATTTATGGCAACCTTTTCCAGGGTTACTTGCAATTTCTTGCTTTCTAACTGCTAGGTTGGCAGGAGCTGGGACAGAGACAGAAGTTCACTCCATTGTGTAGTGCTCGGGGCTCTTCTATGTGAGTGGGCAGACCCAGGCTATTTCTAAATAATCAGATCATTCACAGTCATTTCTAGCACGATCCTGAATTCTGGGTGGAAACCACAGAGGTCCGTTGTCACTTCTGGTGCTCCCCCACCAACAGAAGGAGGAGGATAATAATCCCCGCGTCCACTGGAGACGTCACAGCGCAAGCACTCAGATTGGTCCCACGAAGGAAAAGATGCGGGAAAGGAAAGGATGACTAACCCGACGGCGGAGGTGGCAGGGGCGGCGGTGGTGGGGCGGAGGCAGGCGTGATTGGAAAGGAGGAGACGAGGACGGGAAAGGACCGCGAAGGACTTCCGAGGCACTGGGGGTGGGGAACCGGAGCTGCCCCACGAAACTTACCCTCCCACAAGCTTGCCTTCGTTTATTCCTGGGAATAAACCCCGATCCGTTTCGAACCATAAAGCAACACTTCTTCGGCCGTATCCGATTCCTAATATTGACAATCCTCATGGCAACCCGCCATGAAGAGTGTCCCGGGAACAATGTAATGCAGTGGTCTTCCGTTTTCTGCGTCGCAGTGTGACACCCGTACAGTCCCGCAAGTCACTTTCTGGTCCAGCGCCCACAAAGTTCTCCTCAGCCCCACACCAGCATTGATGAAGTTGCTGCCCTCCACCAAGATGGATTCAAATGGGATTTAATCCACTTGGGGACCATCGCCCTTTCCTGTGGACTTCGCCACCCAAGGCTGTTAGTCCTCAGGATGATCAGGTTAGTTAGCCGCAGCCAGACGATGGGCACTGAGTCGCCGGCAGTATGGTATTACCATAGTAGGATAACCTGGCCAGTCTGATAAAGCAATACTAATAGGAACATATGGCGAGACTAGCAGAAAGCGCTCCCCCCCCCCCAATGTCCTCAACAAACCACCCCTTAAAGCAGGGGCTGTTGGAAGTCCGGTAAATCGGCAGTTCGAGACCCGGGTACTGCATCACAGATTGAGCGCCCGTCTCTGTCCTAGCTCCTGCCAACCTAGCAGTTCGAAAGCAAGAAATTGCAAATAGATAAACCGGGACCACTTCCATGGGGAAAAGATCTTGGTGACATGAAAGGTGCCTCATTCGGGCATCCCCTGAGCGGAGCTTCTCCTGCAAAAATCCTTTTGAACCCAGAATAATTTCTGACACGAAATTTCCGACACGTCCCAAGTTCGAGAGCAGAGGCGGCGGCTACGAGAAAGGGGAATAAAGGGCCCGCTCGTGAGATCCTCAGACCCAACTCTCATGCATATGGGATTTAATCCCTCCCATTAAAAAACACCCCTCAACAGCTGGGGTGCCCAAACTACGGCCAAGGGGCCAGATCTGGCCCATGACGCCAATTCATCTGGCCGCGACACCCTCGTCATTCCCGTAGGAACTGAATTGGTGTCATGGGCCAGATCTGGCCCCCGGGGTGTAATGACCGGCCCCTGAACGACATAACAGGCCCACGGCCCAAAAAGTTTGGGCACTCCTGCTGTACAGCTTAACCCCCTCCCACCCTCGCCTATTGATACCCCCCTTGGAAGACAGAAAGAGAGAGAGAGAGAGAGAGAGAATCCTTCAGATTCAGAGTTGCAGCAGCTGAAAAACTGGCGCTCCAACACTAACACACAATCACACACAGTCACAGTCACAGACAGACAGACAGACAGACAGACACACACCCTCCCGCGAAAGGTCGAGCTGCCGGGGAGCCAAGCGCACCCCGAGCAAGGCGGGCAACACTCCTAGGTCGCCCTCCCTACAGTAACCCTGGAATCCCCTTCTCCCCCGCCCCCGAGGTTTGGGGTGCTGCCGGCGATCTCCCTCCCACGCCCCAGAGTAGGGATGTGGGGCGAGCAGCCCGCCCGTGTTACCTGGTGCCGCCGGCGAGGTGCCCGCGAAGAGGCACCCAAGGGCAACGAGGCCGTAGACGAGCGAGCGCCGGGCTCCCGCCATGCTGGGCTGGCTCCAAGGTTTGAGTTGGCGAGCGGGTGGGGGAGCGCAGCAAAAGGAAAGCCACGCCGGCGCCCCCTCCCGTAGCCGCCTCGGCAAGAGTCTGGTCTGGCAACCCTGGTGAGTCACTGCCACGTGGTTCATTCACAAAACACACAGGAGAGGCGAGGCGAGCCGGGGCGTGTGGCCTCCCCCCCCCACTCCCCTCCTCCCCCAAGACTGCCAAGGGCGCCTGACTATCTCACACCCCCGCTACAGGGAGGGCAAACTCCCCCTCCCCTCGCTCACTCCCACCCGGACAAGAACTGGCTCCATCCAGCCTACTTCTTGGCTTCCTCTTTTACCTCATCGGATGTCGAGGGAGATGCAAGGTTCTTGTTCAGGCACTTCCTGCGGCTTCCACCGGTGTTATTTGGTGTAATATTTCTCTGATGTTATCTCTCCACCTTGGTCTGGGTCTGCCTCGTGGTCTTTGCCCGTCTCCTCTTTCCACATATGCCTTGTAAGGTGGTGGGATTCCAAGACATTCTCTCCAGAAGGGCAAACCACTTTATTTGTTGTCTCTTAGTGCAAGATTGGTTCTATTCCAGTTCTTTCCGTTATAATCTCATTCCTGATTTTATCCCTTCTAGTCACTCCAGCAGCCTTCCTCAGACATCTCATTTCCATGGTGACCAACTTTTGCTTATGTTTTGTTGTAAGTGCCCATGTTTGGCACTGGCTGTGGTGGCTCAGGGGTTAAGAAGCTCACCTTGTTAGCTGGAAGGCTGGCAAGTCGGCGGTTCAAGACCCTAGTACTGCATGATGGGATTGAGCACCCGTCTCTGTCCCAGCTCTTGGGGACACGAAAAGAGCCTCACTTGGGCATTCCCTGAGCAGAGTTTCTTCTGCAAAAATCCTTTCAACCCAGAATAATTTCTGGCACGAAAGGTGGAGATGAATATTTATTTATTTATTTTATTAATCAAATGTATTCATTGCCCTTCTCACTAAGTGACCCAAGGCGATTTACAATAAAAGCATCAATATCCTGATAAGAAATGGGGTCCTATTATTGAAAGACTGGGTCAAAACTTGTAGAGATCGAGAAAAAAGAAGAAAGCTTTATTTGCAATTGGAGATAGGCTGGTTCAAGATTCTCCAGATGAATAATTGGAATAAGAGATTCTTATCAGAAGGTGGTTTAGATAGGGAGCTTACGAAATTTGAGACACTTTTGGCTAAATTAAGAAAAGGAGACATAGGAATCAAAGGGATAGTAAGTAAAATTTATAAAATTCTGAATAAATGTGGAAAAATACAAGAAGTTTTGAGAAATAGCTGGGAACAAGAACTGAATGGGATAATCACAGAAGAAAAATGGCAGAAAATGTGGAGGAGAAGAATTATGAGAACTATGTCCGTCAGAGTGAAAGAACATGACTATAAGTTAATATGGAGGTGGTATAGGACCCCAATGGGGCTCCATCAGATGTACTGTATAATAGTTTGAGCGATAAATGTTGGAGATGCAAACAAGCAAGGAGAACATATGAGCACATGTGGTGAAGTTGCGATTGTTTAAAAAACTTTTGGGGAAAAATAGAAAATGAAATTAAGAACATACTGGATATGCAGCTTGAATTGGGGTAGAACACAATCCTGTTAACGGACGTTGACAAGTACAAAATGAGCATAGACAATAAGGAATTGATGGCTGTGATGTTGTCAGCGACTAGACAGTATATAGCAAAAAATTGGAAAAACAATGAAAAGTTAAGAATGCAGGACTGGTATAAAGAAATGTGGGATTTAGCACTTAATGAAAAGCTCACTTGGGAATTAAATGTCAGAAAGGGCAAAACGCAAGGCAATAGATTCTGGAGAATTTGGAAACCATTTATTGATTACGTGCTGGTTAAGAAGAAAGGCATGGCCCCTGTACCGGAACAAAATGATTTTTGGAAGCTATGAGGGTTTACAATTCCCCGGACAATGTATATAGCACATGGGTGATAATAAAAGAGTGAAATGAAGTAGCGTAGGAAAACAATTTGTATCAGTAAACAGGAGGAAAAATACCATTGTATGAACATGTATTCTTATCTTTTGATTGTTTGAGTGATTTTTACTTATATTTACATTAAGGGTGATGATTCTACTGTAGTATAGATGAATGTGTTACTTTTTTATGTTTCACATTGTTCTTATGTACACTTATATCTGTTTTGTTCTATATACCTAATAAAAATCAATAAAATTAAAAAGCATCAATATGCTTTGTATGAGGTGTTTTCTTTGTATTGCCTTGTGTTGTAAAAGTGGAGATAACTGTTCTAACATTTGGTTTGTCTCACTGCACCATTTTGCCATTTTCAGTAAATATTGTTCGTAGGTGTTTGAACTCTGCCATTTGTTTTATACTTGTTTCCTCTATCACGATATGTAAAGTATACTGTTTCCTTCCAATTGCCATTACAGTACCTCAGTCTTCTCTTTGTTGATTCTTATTATCTTACATTCTTGGTTCATGGATGTAAAGTGGTGTTTTAGTTCCTTACCTGTACTTGCTATCAATGCCTGCTCCATCTGTAAAAAGTAATTCATTGATATGAACCCATTGCTCAAAAACTACAAGAGATGTAAACGGACTGGACATCCAGGCCACTGGTTGATCCAAAAGTCCTCATCCTCTCCCTGCTATTGGCTAAAGGGATCTCGATTAGATCAACTTTCCAATGATTAGCTACTATTTGTTTCTTGCCTGACCTAATAAATAATCCGATATCCTTCTCTTCTTGTGAAGGGATGTGTTAGATCCTGAGATCAGTGCGCGGGAATGAGGACACAGGAAGCCATTGTAGGATAACCCAACAACACGTCTGTTTATTGTGAGTGTAGGTAAACAAGACAACAACGGCTGGGGAAGCAGGGGATTAAATACCCTGCTTGACCCAGCCCACTGACCAATGGGCAGCGGCGGTTTTCCCGCCGCTGAACATTCAAATATCTAACACCCCTTCCCCCCAGAATGCTTTTAGTTTCTCATTTACATATGAAATCATCCAGGTGACGGGGGCGTGTCCGTACTCTTCCCGACCTGCGCAGTTCATTCGGCACCGGGGCATCGAGCAGAGCGGACCTATCGCTCTCGTTCTGCCCTGGCCGGGCCGGGAGCGGATCCGGAGGAGGAGCGACGGAGTCTGTGGCGATCGGGGGAGACTCTGATTCACATGGTAAGTCCGCTGATGGCACAACCGTGCGAGCGGGGGAGTTTTCTGGCAGAACCGGGTCGGTGACCGGTTCGTCCATCGGGTACATGTCTGGCTCTGGGCCGGTCTGGACTCCGAGGGGGGGAACGTTGTTCGTGTTGGGACTCGTCCGCCTCCTGAGTTGGTCGACATGACGTTTCCATGTTCGACCGTCAGCGAGGCGAACCTGGTATGTGTAGGGGCCCAGCATGTCGCTGATGATTCCCTCTACCCACTGTGGGCCAGGTGCGTAGTTCCGCGCAAACACCGGGGAATCTATGGGCAGTGTGCGGCCCGATGGCTGGTCTTCCCGAAACTTGTCCGGGGAGTACCTGGGGTGCAACCTATCCAGTTTGCAGCGGAGTCTCCGGCCCATCAATAACTCTGCGGGGGCTTTTCCCGTGGCAGCACAGGGGAGGTTATGTTGGGCCAACAGGAACGTATCTATACGTTCCTGCCAGTCTCCGGGTCCCAACCTTTCCAAAGCTTCCTTTGTGCTGCGCACGAACCTCTCGGCCTGCCCATTTCCTTGTGCCCTGAATGGTGAGGTGAGGGCATGCCTGGTTCCTAGGGAAGCCAGGTACTCCTCGAACTCCGTGGCCGTGAACTGGGGGCCGTTATCGGAGACCAGCGTGTCAGGGACTCCGTGCGTGGCAAACAGTTGCCTGAGCTGTCGAATTATTGCCCTGGCTGTGGTGCTACTCAGGAGTCGGACCTCCAGCCACTTAGAGTAAGCATCCACCACAATTAGGAATACTTGCCCGTGAAACGGGCCGGCGAGGTCGATGTGGATCCTCTGCCACGGACCCGTGGGCTGTTCCCACTCCCTGACTGGGGCCGCCGGAGGACTGGGCCTGGAGGATTGGCAGGGCGTGCATTTGGCTACCCAAGATTCGATGTCTTTGTCGATTCCGGGCCACCACACGTAACTCCTGGCCAACCCTTTCATCTTCACAACTCCCGGGTGGCTGATGTGAAGCGTTTCTAGGACGCTGGTGCGGAGTTTCCTGGGAACCACTACCCGGTCTCCCCATAACAGACAACCCCCCACACAGCTCAATTCGTCCCGTTTCTCGAAAAATGATTTGAACTCCCCTTCCCCTTTTACCGGCCAACCCCGCTGAACCCAGCTCATGACAGTCCGGAGCTCGGCGTCCTTCGCTGTTGCCCTGGCAACCTCAGCCGAGGTAGTGGGAGCAGAGTCCAGAACGTCTAGGGTGAGCACCGATGCCTCCCCCCTTTCTGCGCCGTCCTGATGCGGAAGGGGGCACCTGCTCAATGCGTCCGCGTTCCCCATATGTTTCCCGGGCCGATACACCAAGGAATAGGAATACCCAGACAAAAACAAAGCCCAGCGTTGCATTCTAGGGGACAGGGCCGAGGGAGTGGGACGGTCCCTGGCCAAGAGGCCCAGCAGGGGCTTGTGGTCAGTCACCAGTTCAAAGTCCCGGCCATATAGGTAGTCATGGAACTTCCTTACCCCTGCCACTGCCGCCACTGCCTCTCTGTCAATCTGCCCGTAGTTCCTCTCGGTAGGTGACATCGTCCGGGAATAGTATGCAATGGGTGCTTCGAGGCCGTTGGGAAGCCGGTGGGCCAGGACCGCGCCGACACCGTAGGGGGATGCGTCGCAGGCGAGGACCAGTGGCAGGGTCGCGTTGTACTGTATCAGGAAACTGTCCTGTGCGAGGAGATTTTTTACAGCGGCGAATTTATTTATTTATTTATTTAGATTTATTACCCCGCCCTAATCAGGCGAACCTGAATGCCGACTTCTGTTCGGGCCCCCACACCCATTCCGACTTGGCTGCCAACAGTCTGTGTAATGGTTCCGCGGCAGTGGCCTTTCCTTTCAGGAATGCCGCGTAAAAGTTTAAGAGGCCCAGGAATGCCTGCAGTTCCTGTTTGTTCTTAGGGGCCGGGGCGTTCCGTATCGCCTCCACCTTGCTCCTGGTCGGGTGGATGCCCTTGGAGTCGATCCTGAACCCCAGGAAGTCCACGGACGGAACTCCGAACAGGCATTTATCCCGCTTTACTCTCAGTCCTGCGGCCCTAAACTTGGCGAGGACGGCCGCGACCCTGTCCTTGAGCTGTCGGGGGTCACCTGCGATGATCAGGACATCATCGAAATATGGCACTACCCCCGGAAGGCCGTGGAGGAGTCTCTCCATGGTACTCTGGAACAGCCCCGGGGCGATACTGACCCCAAACTGTAACCGGGTACACTTGAATGCGCCACGGTGCGTTACGATGGTTTGCGCCTCGGCTGTGGCATCGTCCACCGGCAGCTGTTGATAGGCCTGGGCCAGGTCCAGCTTAGCGAAAACCTTTCCCGGGCCCAAGGAGTGGAGGAGGTGGTCAATCACGGGAACCGGGTATGCACTCGGCTCTAGTGCCTTGTTTATTGTGCATTTATAGTCCGCACAGATGCGCACTGACCCGTCCGGCTTAATGGGGGTCACTATGGGGGTTTCCCACCGAGCGTGGTCGACTGGGACAAGGATTCCCTGGGCAACTAGCTTGTCTAGTTCCTTCTCGACCCTGGGTTTGATGGCCAGTGGAACTCTCCGGGCCTTAAGGCGGATCGGGGCAATGTTCGGGTTTAAAGAGAACAAAATGGGTGATCCCACATACCTGCCCAGTCCTTCCCCGAAAACGTCCTGGAACTCAGTCATCAGGTCGTCTCTCAGTGAGGTGTCTCCCGGCTGGTCAGTAGTGGAATTGTGTATTCCGGCGATGGATAGCCCCAGGGCTGGGAACCAATTGGTCCCCAGTAGTGTCGGAACGTTACCACGGACAACGGTGAGCGGCAGGGTCTCTTCCCTCAGTCCGTACCCGACTCTAACCCACTTTTGTCCAACGACGGGGAGAAATTTCCCTTGGCAATCTTTGACGCGGATCCGCTGGGCTTGGAGGTCCGATTCCTTGAGAGATGGGAATGCCTTCTTCATCCGATTCCATGAGATGAGGGATACGGCGGCCCCCGAATCGACCTCCATCGAGCACTCTGCTCCGTCGATGTGGACCGTCGTGTAAAACTTGTCTCCCTTTTCTGTGGCGGCGTTACCGATGGTGACAGTGTGCGTCTCTGCGTCTTCGTATTTGCCGCCGTGGTTTCCCGGGCGCCTATGATTCGCTCGGTGGTTGGTGGCCATCTTGCCCGGCGGGAGATTTTGAACACGCCGGTCAGCCTGGTTCTCTGCTTGCTTTGCTCGGCAAACCTTTCCGATGTGTCCCCGCTTTTCGCAGTAGCGGCAGATTGCTTCCCTGAACCGGCAATGTGCCCTCTGGTGCGGCCCTCCACAGCTTGCACAGCGCTGACCACTCTTCCCTGGGTTTCCCCCGTCGGCCGCACACACCTCCGCCTCTTCATCGTCCTCCTCGTCGAGGCTGATGTCTTGGTGATGAGTGGTGGCATGATGTGGCGCCGACGGGGGCCGGTTGATAGAGGACGCGGCTGAGTTCGACACTTCGTGAGCCCTTGCCTCGTCTATTACCCCGGCCAGGGTCAGGTCCCTTCTGGCCAGGAGCCGCTTCCGAAGCTTGTTGTCCCGGACCCCTCGGATGATCTGTTCGATCAGGGCGTCCTCTAGAGACAGGCCGAACGCGGCGGGGATGGCTGCTGATCTCAGGGCGGCCACGAACTCGCCGATGGGTTCCCCAGGCATCTGATAGCGATCCCTGAAATGGATTCGGAACACGAACTTGGATGGCTCCGGCGAGAAATGGTCTCTGAGAGCCATTTGCAGGGTCTCCCAGGAGACTTCCCTTATCGGTGTTGGGGCCACCAAGGACTGGGCCACCTCGTATACCTTCGGACCACAGTGGGTCAGGAAGAACGCCTTCTTCCGTTCGGCCGATATTTCCCCCAGCTCCGCGGCTATCAGGGAGAATTCGAACCGGTCCAGGTAGCTTCCCCATTTTTCCTCCTTCGGCTGGAAAGGGGCCGGTGGTGTATAGCTAGCCATGGCGTGGTGCCTTTTCAGTTGGCTCAAGGGTTCCCTCGGTCTGGCTCGTTCCTCAAGATCCCACCTTCGTCGCCAGTGTTAGATCCTGAGATCAGTGCGCGGGAATGAGGACACAGGAAGCCATTGTAGGATAACCCAACAACACGTCTGTTTATTGTGAGTGTAGGTAAACAAGACAACAACGGCTGGGGAAGCAGGGGATTAAATACCCTGCTTGACCCAGCCCACTGACCAATGGGCAGCGGCGGTTTTCCCGCCGCTGAACATTCAAATATCTAACAGGATGAACGTCCCTAATCTCTCCCTCCCCCCCTTTGAGGTGGGAGAACCAAATTGGGCCACCTCCCTCCAGGGAGTGAGCCGAAGGAGTGAGATGGTGTACTTGTGGAGGGCACAAATTTGATCATACTTCATTGGGTGCATAGTGGCTGCCAGGAAAGTGGGTCAGGTTTTCGCTATGTGCCATTTGTTTGGTCGCAGCTGGCCAACAATATTATTTAGACCCCAGCTGCTAAATATGAATGTAAATGTCAAACAGTACAAACAGAATCAATAACTAATTAAGAGGAAAGTTTTGAAGTGGTAGCTGTGTTGGTCTATGAAAGCACGTGCAAGCTACATGAAGTCTCACTCTTATGTCTGACGAGGTGGACTTGATCCACGAAAGCTGACATTAAAATACAGGAGTTAGTCATTAAGGTGCCACAATGGTAGTCATTAAGGTGCCACTATGGTAATGGAGTAGACCGTACAGCCAACAACTCAATGCCAAGTGTTGGGCAGAGGTAAATAACCTGATTCCCTAGAGGGGACAATGGCTACAGTCAGATGAGTCTCTTTGGGTGGGATGATGCCCCCCTCAGTGGAGGAAATGCCACTGGAATCCATCATATTGGGCCCAACAACAAAATGAGCAGAGGAGGAACTCTGATTCCCAACAGTCATGGAGGCAGAAGAGGCCATGCCAGATGGACTGGCTATGATGGCACACCTTGATAATATCCTCAAGGCTGTGGCAATCCATTGCAGTCCCAGTGTAGCATCCTGCATGTCTCATTTCATATGTGCCGCAGGAGATGACTTTGTGATCACAGTGTGTGGGTCACTTCATGGCAAGCTGGGATCCACCTTAAACAAATTCACACCAATGGCATTTCTCCTGTTTCAGGGGGACAATGTATTCTTGGATACTAGTTGCAGGCGACAAGGACTCTCTGATATAATTAATAGTAAATCATCACTTCCTCTGACCTGAGAAGACAGCCTCTGAGTCTGACAGTAAACTAGGTAAACATTTTAGAATGTAAATAAACATCTGGTAGGGTAGAAGACATGGCAGTCAGTGGGGAGGGAGGGAACAAATATTCATACACATGTACACAAAACCAGGAAGATAAGAAAGCATTCATATCCACCTCCATGTACTGCATATATACATTCTTTCTCCCAGTTATGCCAAGCCAGCTCATTTACATAACTCAAATGAAGAGCAGAAGTCTCTCCCAAATTAGAACCATTCCTATCTGTTGCTCCTTTCTTCTGTGCCTGGCTTCAAAATTGGGCAATTAGTTTGCTTGTCCACATTTATTCTCTTATTCTCTTTCTCCTTCTCCACCCTCAAATCCCTTTCTGTTTCTTATGTGCAGACACATCATGAGATTGGGAGTTGAGAGACAAGCAAGGAGACCAGCAGATGAAGACTGGCTTGATTTTGTACCAGCTACTATATATGTTAAGATAATGTTTTCTCCATTCTAGCAATGTACAGTATAACCTTATAGAGCAGGAGTTATCAACTTTTTAAAGGCGGGGGCCAGGTCACACTCTCTCAGACAGCTTCAGGGGCTGGATGGTCATTTTGACCTTCCTCCACCACATGGCATTTCCTGATGTGCTGGAGGCACATGAAATGGCGTTGTGGCCTGCATCTGGCCTGTGGGCCACAGGTTGAGAATCCCTGTTTTATGGCAATAGTTTCTGGAATGTAATGCAAGGACTAATGATCTGTTTGCAGACATAGGCAGAACTGAGCTTAGATGAGGGGTTGATGACAGAAGGGACAGGAGTCCAGGATGCACAGCAACCAAATACAACTTCCTGAAGCGTGGTTTTCAGGATGTCTGCTCTTTTTGGACTTCCTGAATGCATGTGAAGATAAATAAAGCGCTGTGGCTATTGTGGAACCTTAGTTATTATCCTTTCCTCCCAGGGCTAGTTTTAGACTTTCCAGGAAACAATGAAAAAAATCTATGAGTTATCTGGCTTACAGGCTAAAGTCTTTGAGAACCGTTCATTCTGGAGAGTGGGATTAACATACTGTATATATATCCTTTACTATTTCTTTTTCTCTTTAAAAGTGTTGTTAATAAAAAAACTATACAAAAATCTAAAACACCGTAGAAATAAAATTAAAAATATTATTAAGCCTCTACTTTAGCGTCTTTTGTCATCTACTTTAGATTCTGAAGCACATCTATTACTGATGGTGCTACTTCAAGCACAGAAAATGCAGATAGCTGCTGAACTGAAGAAAAAATGGGTGAATTTTCACACACATGGCACAGGTAAATTATCCACTCTGGCTATATGACTCAGAAAGACCTGGTTTAAAGTAACTCAAGTATTATTTAGAACATAATTGGGCAAAAAGTTCAGACATCTAGAAACAACATAAGATACAATCTTTTCTGAGGTAGAGAATATGGACTTGTTATCTTTAGAGAATATACCGTATTCTTTTTTCCAGTGGGGAGTGTTCAAACGTGCAAAACTCCATCCCATTACATGAATTGATTCAATTTTTTAAAAAAGTTTCCTACTGATTTTTAATCAGAATTTAGAACCCCCTTGACATATCTTGGTACTGTATAGTGTTCTATATACAGTAGTATGATACAGAACAGTAGTAACCTGGTGCTAACAGATATGTGAAAAAATGGCATGCAGAATGTATTGGACAAAATCCTATTGCATAAATTTATGCTAATAGGAGTTGATGTATCATCAGATAGCCCTGGTAAAAGTTAATTTTAAATAATTAAAAGGATCCTATCCCCCTGTTTTAGGTCCTGAAGCTTTCTAGAGCTCCCTTTTGCTTTGGGAACCTAAGAACTGGTGAGGGTGGGGGGGGGGAGTTAATTTGCCAAAATTTGCTGCCAGATCACTGTCAGTGGGATAGAAAGCTTTCAATTAATTAAGTTTTTCTCCAGCTGTTGACACCATCAGCTTTCACTGGCATACATCTGCAGTAACAAGATTTTGGTTGTTGTAAAAAAAGGGGGGAAATCATGCACCAATGAAACATGCTGCTAAAATTCACCAACTGTGTAGGAAAGAAGATACAACAATGGAAAATAACTGTTTCTGAATATGGAGGAGGAGATCTGGAGTCTATGTATAGTAGTCATAAACTTAGCCAGCTTCTATAGACATCCTATAAAGATATTTATCAAACTTATCTGTAGTATGACCACCACATCATAAACATTTTCTCTTTTCAAAAAAAACTATTATTTTTGTTTGGATTTTTGTAATGCAAATAGTATTTAGGGACTACAGTGACTTAGAGGTTAAGACGCTGAACTTGACAACTGGAAGTTTGGCAGTTTGGCAGTTCGAGACCCAAGTGAACGCCCGTCTCTGTCCCAGGTCCTGATAACCTAGCCATTTGAAAGCAAGAAATTGCAAGTAGATAAATAGGTACCACTTTGGTGGGAAGGTAAACAGCGTTATGTGCACTCTGGTGTCTAGTAATGCCTGCCACCTGTCCATGGAAACATTTGCAGACACAGACAGTGCTGGCTCTTTGGCTGTAAATGGAGATGAGCAATGAACCCTAGAGTCAGATAGAACTTGGTTTCAAGCAAGGGTGACATGAATAGTATTTACATCTTGAGTATGCACACTTAATCATTACAATAAAATGAAAAGTGCAACAAAACTGAAACCCTAATAGAGCAGGGAGAGTGTAGGATGTTGCAGAGTCAATTTGCCTCTGGGTATACTAATTAAATAGGTCCATCAATAAATTGACTTTGGAGACTGGAGGCTGGATGTTCCTATTAAGATAGTCAATAAAGTGGATTCTATATGTCCAAGAATGTAATTTTTTGTGGAGCTTAATGCTTGAACTTGATCTATCTGTCTTCCTATATTTTTGTATACTAGAATTAATTAATTACAGTTTTTCCAATTAGCTGATATGACACATCAACCACAAGACATATCTCAGGTATTAGGGATTTGTGCAGTAGGTTGTAAACAAAAAGAACAAGCCCAACCCTGGTGTTACCATGATTTTCTGATGTGTAAACGATCAAGTTATATATTTAAAATGTTAATTTATATTAGGCAACAATTATCATATACAGTATTGATATAGGAACCCAGTTTCTGCTATCCCCGCCCAACATTCCACCTTCATTTCACCATTAATTTGTAGTCACTTAGGACCCAGGTACTATCGGGTCATTGGTCTATAATAATGTTCTCTGAATCTGTCAGGGATGGTTTTAAAGTGAAATGTTCCCCTTTCAGAAATCTACTGGTTGTCATATAGAGTGATTCCTGTTTTTCTGAGATAATTGGCACCTTGTGAGGATTCATAAAGTCATTCTAGGAGTGAGTCCAGTGTAGAGATGAGGCCTCCTGGGTTTTCAAATACTGTTAGTATTAATGCTTCAAATGGTAGAATCAACTGGGCAGCCTCCATTTTACCTCTAGGATAGTTATAAGCCCATGAAGGTGAAACTTGGCACTCCAGGTGTTCTTGGACTTCAATTCCCAGAAGCCAAAGTCTCTGTGAATCCACAGTAAACCCATTCGTGTGGCTTCTGGGAACTGAAGCCCAAGAACACCTAGAGTGCCATGGTTTGGCATCATGGTTCTAAGTGATGAAACCACACTGGGATTTATTTGCTTTCTGATATGTCAGATTTTGGGACATTTCCAGCAAAAAGACAGATCATGAATGTTTCCTCAAGCAAGTTGCAAGGGCCAAACCAAAACAAATACTGTACCCAGTAAGTCCAATGAAATACAAATAGATTTGATTAAACTAAAACAGTCTTGTAGAATCCTACATTTTCAATACCTATCCAACACAGATAATTCAAAACTTTAAAATAATATGCAAATTGGAATAATTTGTCCAAAGTTATTTATTTTTATTAATAAAATTCAAGATAATGTATTCAAAGGAACATAAATCCAAGATCCTAATACTGTACATTAACCCCCTTCTGCCCAAAAACTACACATAGTGAATTCTGGCAGATTTATTTCAAAGAAGCTCATTCTCAGATAGTGTCTACTACATGTCACTGAAAATGTTAACTCATCAGTTCAAATCAACAACATAGTTAAAACAAAATTAAATGGTGTTAAAAGGAGAACAACTGTTAATACAATCAGCTGTAAGTCCTATATTAAAAGAGGAAGAGCAGCATTAAAATGTTATCCCATAGAGCCTCAGAAAATGAGGTTCTTGTGTCTATATAATTAAAATAATTGTCCCTAGGAAAAAAAATGGCACATGGTTGGGAATCTGTCCTAAAGAAGATTGTGTCTCCTATCATCTCCCACTTAATATCTGCAAGCAAACGGATCCACAGTTACAGCCTGTAATGAAAATCTTAATCCATAGGTAGTATTACATAGAAACTGTTGGAAATGCCTTCAAATATCATGCCCAAAGGTCATAAAAGACTCTGTGGGTCAAAAGGAGCTCTTCAGTTGTGCCAAGAAACAAATTGAAATGCAGTGAAGACAATGGTTTTTTTAAATGGCAAAATATATTCTAGTTTCAATTAACTCCAGTATCCTTTAATTGTAGCCTCTTCCAAACTCAGTAAGAGTATGATGAACCTGAAAACATTTCCAATATTTTCTCCAGCATGCTCTTTTTGACAATTTATGTAACAAAAATTAACACCTTTTCAGGCATTGAGCTGCAGTCATTTCAATTTATGGCATGTCAAAGATTTTGAAAGAGCCACAGGTTTCTGTGACAGAATCTCAGGGTACCATCTGGGGAGCCTCATCAACATTTTCAACCAGTGTGACAGATTATAGATTTCTGAACAAAATAAATTTACCAAATAACAACCCAGATGAACAGAAAGTAATTCTAAGGGTATTCCACAAAGTGTCCCTAGAGAACTGAAAATAGCTGGTTTTGTTTTCAGCAAAAGGATGCCAAAGGACCCTGGAAGATGTGCCAAGCTTTGCCTGAGAATAGTGGCTGCATAGTTCAGTGAGTTAGGTGCAGAGACCAAGAGTGGGAGTTCAATTCTTTACTGTGTGAGAAGAGCCTGCCTGTGTCACCTCGGACAAACAGCAAAGTCCCAGAGTGCTCCCAGAAGGCGGCAATGGTTAGCCACTTCTGAACACTCTCCATCTAGATACCCCTTGGAAGGGATTACTTGACAACACATAATTATTATTAATGCAATAGTGGTGCATACTCTTGATGAGACAATGCTATGAGTGTCTTAACATCTTTCCACTAGTCTTTTATCTCTCTGCTGCTGGAGGGTTTTGACCTGGCTTTTTCCTGTATTTAGTTATGACTCCTTGTTACAAAGATAGGGGTGGGTGGATGTCTGTAGGTGGTGTTTTGGTGACATCAGCAAAAAGAAGAAGAAGAAGAAGAAGAAGAAGAAGAAGAAGAAGAAGAAGAAGAAGAAGAAGAAGAAGAAGAAGAAGATGATGAAGAAGAAGAAGTCAAAATTTAGGCTGTCTTACTTTGGGCACATCATGAGAAAGCGAGATTTTCTGAAAAAGACATTATTGTTGGGAAAAGTTGAAGGCATAAATATGGGATGGATCAACCCTAAAGCAGTGGTTCCTATCTTTGCAGCCCCAGGTGATTTTGGACTACAGCTCCCAGAGATTTTGACCAGCACAGTAAATGGAGAAGGCTTTTGGGATTTTTAGTTGAAGCCAGTCTGGCCAGGTTATCTTGCTATGGTAATAGAGTAGACCATACTGCCAGCGACTCAATGCCAAGTGTCAGGGTTAACTACCCTGACAACCCTGAAGACTAGCGGCTTTGGCAAAGTCCACAAGGAAGGGTGATGGTCCCCAAGTGGATTAAATCCCACTTGAATCCATCTTGGTGGAGGGCAGCAGCTTCATCAATATTGGCCTGGGGCTGAGGAGGACTTTACGTGCCAAAAGGGCTCAGGACCAGAAAGTGATTTGCAGAGCTGGATCAGTGGAACATGTGTCACGCTGCAATGTGGAACTCAGATGAAAGGCCACTGCATTATATTCACAGTACAGTCTTCATGGCTGATTGCCATGATGATTGCCAATATTTGGAATCAGATGCAGCACAAGAAGATGAAGTTGAAGAACTAGGGAGCCACTGAACTGAGCAGGGCTACTGAGGACAGGACATGTTGGAGAGTGATTATTCATAAGAGTCATTATAAGTTGGTGGTGCTTGATGGCACATAACAACATGTAAGGTAAAGGTCTCCCTTGCTCAAAAGCCAGTTGTATCTGACTAGGGTCTGGTGCTCATCTCTATTTATAGCCAAAGATCCAGTGTTGTCTGCAGCTGCAGAGATTTTCGTGGTCATGTGGCATATGACTAGATGCCGGAGTGCACGGAACATTCTTACCTTTCCTGCTGAGGCTATACCTGTTTATCTACTTGCAAATTCTTGCTTTCTGCTAGGTTGGCAGGAGCTGGGACAAAGATGGGAGCTCACTCCATCATGCAGCATTCGGGTCTCAAACTGCTGACCTACCGACCTTCCGGTCATCACATTCAACGTCTTAACCAATGAGGCACTGCGATCCCAAAAACAACATGTAGAAACAATTAAATTATTTTAGACAGGTGAAACAAGTCACTCAAAAGTTTTTTTATGACTGCCAGTCTTCCCCCCTGTACAAATATGGAAAGCTAGATTTCAATTCTACAGACTGACAGTATAAGAGCATAAGGAAGGAAGGCTAAATCTAAGGAACTGGAATCATTTTCCTCTGAAAGTATATTGGCACTTTCTACTAATAAAAACATTTGCCCTTATTCTCCTAAACTCATGGATTCAGGGTGTGGTTACATTGGAATGCTGAATCGGAGGAAGTTTTGGGTGTGGTATTTTAAGATTGGGAGAAGATAACCCGTGTTACTTCCTCTTCCCTGTGCTTTTACTATTTTATTATTTGAGATTAGCTCTACAGCAATCTTTCAGGTCACATGTGTTTTAATTCCCAAAAAGTGTACTGTAATGTTTTCAATTAACTTCTAGATTTTTATGTATAGAAATAATGTAAAGGAATAAAGCAAATGGAATTAGACAAGCTAAAGTTGCCTGGGCTTATTTTTCCCTGTTTACCTTACCATGAATAAAAACACCCTCTGAAGAGAGGTAGAGCAAGTTTGGAAGCTACAGAATATTTCTGGTAAACTAAGCAAAAGCAAATAAATAACTTCTGTCTTGACGCTCAAATAAACTTTGATATGGTCATCATTATCTGGCTCAAACTGATATTTAGCCCTTTCAAGGATAATTTTTTAGTTGTGATGGACCACCACAGACTCAAATTACCAAAGGGTATTATAAAGTTCCATAGTGTTCTGAGGCCTTGTTTGTGGGTTATACTTTTGATCTTGAACTGTGCTTTAATTAAGGCCTTACTGGTTGTTTTATAGTCTTCCCACTTCAACTACTTATCAATAATGCCCCTTTTAAAAAGCAATAAAGGCTTTGTTTACTTTTCATCCTGCAAAGTGGTTTGAATACTGAAGATGTCATGTATACAACTAATGATTAGTAGAAATAAGAAAATCTGCAAGACAATAATTTAATCCTAATTAATGGCTGAAATCCTTTTGAGACTAACAAAATGTACCTGTAGAACTAGGTAAAGCATTATACCCCGAGAGCCTGCATAGCACAGTTTGATTGTGCAATTGTTTGTGTTAGTCACATCATGACAGTTGTACAGCATAGCTGCAGAAGTGCTTCATGAACATAATTTCCAACTTAGTGTAATCTTCCTTTTCACTTGCATAACTTCAAGTTACCCCTGTGCAACAGGAATTCAGCTATTATATTTTACAAAATATATAAATATCTTTATAGATAGTAGCAGGGACAAAACCCTGTACTTAAAGGCCTCAGAACACTATGGAACTTTATAATACCTTTTGGTAACTTGAAGTTGAGATCAATAGAAACTTATTATTCTCCATCTTTCCCATTCAATGATTTTATTATTCCTCTTCAATTCTCCCTCTTACATTATGCATGTTAACTATTTAACTATTTCTAAAGAAAAATACAAACAGAAATGGTGCATAAAGCTTCAAGGATTTTAATTGCTCTTACTGCAAAAGTTATTACTGTAACTTTATGAACACCTGTTATTAACTTTATAAACACTAGATGTCACCATTCCTTAACCTTTCAATGTGTTCCTAAGAAAGCTATGAAGTTTACCCTCTTGACAGTAACCTTTACACTTGACCAAAAAACAACACTTGAGAATCACCTGCTAGAATGCAGATAAAGGCATGCATAAAATGTACAAGAATGTTGTTTGCTCTGACTTTTAACCTGTATATCATAGGACTTTACAAGAATTAGACGGTTACATATAATTCCTCATAGAATGTGGAAGATTCAAACCTTTTGATGATATGCTTACATATACTGTACAGTATGACAAGTTTGTTTACTTAAGCTGACATCTTTTTATTATTTATTTATTAACTTATATTAATTCTTCACCACCCACATTTTGTTCAGCTCCACTTCTACAAATTGGAATACCTATTCTACCCATAAATAAAGCATAAAATGTTGAAGGAATGTATTAATTATATTGTCCGTATTGCTACATGAGTGGGCTTCCATTTACCCAAAAAGGAGTCCCCACTTGTAAATTCTATCAGGCTAGAGATTCTGTGAATGCAGGGTGAGCAGATTTCAAAGTGCTGCTACAATACCCCACAGATAGGTTTTTTTAAAGCTATAGACAAAAAAATGTGGCTCTACTTAATACTCTTAGAAGACCCTAACAAAATCAGTGCGATTTAAGTAAGTGTTAAGGCAACATTCAGCAACTAATTTAATGGGGTGACTCTAATTAAGACTTTGTATGTTATCTGCTGTCAGGTTGCAACCAATTTAACAGCAATACCAATGAGGTTTGCAAGGTAAGTGAGGTACTGTATTTAAAATCATGTTGCAAAAAAAATTACTCTGAGTACCACTTTTATTCTCCGGATGTTAAATGTTAGATATATAGTTTAGGATGCTCCAAAGATGGATATACAGTATATTTTAAACACAGTTGGCAAACTTCCTTCTTCCATGTGTACGCCAGATGTGAAATGACCAAAATGAAGGCACCTTTTGGGGAGTTCGTTCTGCAGTTCCTTTTGCCTGACCCAGTGTAAGAAAGATTAACTAGCAACACAAGGTTACCATTACCAGGGTACACCCAACTGTAGTTCCAAAAACCACAATCTTAGAAGAGGTTATTTCCATGTACCTGAAGGGGGAAAACAAAATCATTATGATTCAAAACAGGAATTGATATTTTTGTAACAACAAGTGCTTTTTATTCTTTTTCCTCATTACTAGTTTGAGTAGTCCATTAATACTGGTATGAAAGCTGGACAATAAAGAAAGTTGATAGGGGAAAATCAACTCATTTGAAATATAGTATTGGGGAAGAACTTTATGGATGCCTTGGACTGTCAGAAAGACAAATAAGTGGGTCCTAGAACAAATCAAATTGAGCTGTCTCTAGGGCAAAAAAGGGATCTGCAGTGGCTCGAGTGGCTAAGACGCTGACTGGAAGGTGGGAGGTCAGCAGTTCGATTCCCAAGTCCTGCAGGATGGAATGAGCTCCCATCTTTGTGCCAGCTCCTGCCAACCTAGCAGTTCAAAAGCAAGAAATTGCAAGTAGATAAATAGGGACCACTTCAGTGGGAAGGTAACAGTGTTCTGTGCGCTCCAGTGTCTAGTCATGCCTGCCACATGACCACGGAAACATCTGCAGAAGCAGACAGCTCTGGCTCTTCGCCTTCGAAACAGATGAGCACTGACCCCTAGAGTCGGATATGCCTAGCTTCCGAGCAAAGGAAACCTTTACCTTTCCTAGGGCAAACATGATAGAAAAGACTGTTTTACTTTGTGCACATCCCAAGAAGTCTATAGGAAAGATGGTAATGATGGGAAAGGTTAAAGACAGCAGGAAAAGAGGAAGACCAAACATGAGATGAATTGACTCAGTGAAGGAATCCACAGGCTTGAATGTGCAGGAATTGAGCACGGCTGTTGAGGTCAGCAAATTTTGGAGATGTCTCATTCATAGTGTCACCATAATTCAGAGATGACTTGATAGCACATAACAAAAACAACCTTTTATGATTTTAATTATTTGTCATTATACAATTATTTTGTTTTACTTTTAAATCCAAATTTCAGGGTACAATTTAATTTAATTCTCACACTTGTATGCCATCCAATCAGGAAACCCAACTCAGAGTGGCTCACACAATATTATACAGTAAACACAATAATACAATATACAATATAGACAACAAGAAGTAGTAAATAAACACATAAAATTTAGAATGGAGTTGCAACATGGATCATCTTAAGCAGTGGTGGGATGTCAAAAAATTTACTACCCCACCATAATGTCATCAGTGTGGGTGGAGCTAACGTCATGATGTGGGTGGGGCCAAAGAATTCTTTAAAAAAAAATACAAAATAATAATAAAATAAAAATAAGCACACACACACATACCCCTCAACCCACCCACCCACCCATAACACAAACCCGTGAATTAATTAATTAATTAAAATACATTAAAATACACCCACCCAGTGAAAAGGTAAGCCCTGAAGGTGGTTCCCCACAAAAGCTGCTACCGGTTCTCTGTGACACTGGGGAAAGTTACTACCGGTTCTGGCGAACTGGTGAGAACCTGTTACATCCCATCACTGATTAAAGGCATTAATTTATTACATTCACATTTGTGAAATATTATGATAATAAATTCACTAGAAGAATCAGTATGACAAATTGCATAATTGGGTAGAATATAGGTGAAAATATGTTAGAAAATGTGCTAGGAACAAAAGTTGACTTCTTAAAAGTTTTCTCCAGCATATCTTGTTAGTAGCTCAAACTCTTGTATATTTTTATCATTTTGTGTAGAGCATTTAGAAACACATGATAGCATTTTATATTCTAGGCTAGGGTCAGGGACAGTTTTTCCTATCCTTTTCCTATTTTTTCAGTGAGACCTTTTGTAACAATTCACTTACTCCCAGGTAGGACTCAGTGGTCCTCTGGCCTCCTGGCGATGGGATTGCGCCTGATCCTGCTGTCCTGGATAAGAGTGGACCCAGCAGTTGAGAGCTTTTCCTATCAGTGTGCCCAGTCACTCCTGACCAACAACTAGGTAGTGAAAAAAGGCTGTCCCCTTAGGGATTCCAACCAATGATCTTACAGCAAGGCCTGTCAATCACATATTAAGTTTCATTTCTCCAATTCCAGAAGGCACATATTGTTTACATTCTTTTTCCTCCCCCAGATTTGGAATCGCTATTTTGAAAGTACTAAAACACATTTAGGTAGGTAAAAAGATAACAAAAAAGCACAGTTTAAAATGGGGTTTATTTTGTTATACCTCTATGCATGTGGCATATTTTAAGTATCTTTTGCTGTCCATCTGGTTCTTTTATTTTGATGGTGAAGCACAAGGTCTGTAGAAAACATAATCCTTTCCATTGCAGTTGAAAGAGATGGGTTAATTCTGTGCTTTAATTTAGGTCTAAAACAGAAATAGGTGACATAAGGCAAACTCTTTGCTTTGGCAGGGAGTTGGACTAGATCAGGGGTCAGCAAACTTGGCTCTCCAGGTGTTCTTGAACTTCAGTTTCCAGAAGCTCAAGTCAGTACACCTGCTGATTAGGGCTTCTGGGAATTAAAGTCCAATAACAGCTGGAGAGCCAAGTTTGCTGACCTCTGGACTAGATGACCCTTGAGGTCCCTTCCAGCTCCTGTGAGCCTAAGGTGAGTCTGATGTTCTTGGACTACAAATCCCATTATTCCTCACCATTGAGTATGCTGGTGGGCTGATGCAGGTTCCATGCAAAAACAGCTGTACTCAGACACTGTTCTAAAATATTTACAAAAAAAGTTGAATTATGTGGTTGTTGTGACAGTGTGAGCCAGTAGACACAGTAACAGAACATGTTTGAGACCACTGTTACAGTACATTTTACTCACAAAATTACTCAGCAGTTCTCTGAAGTAGCTGATTTTTTTCTGAATTAGCTACTTAAGCAGCAGTAATATTGAGACATAATTAATGCCTGCATCTTGAAGATGAATGAGGAGAGCTAATATTGAATAAATAGTGGTTAGAGAGCTGGAGACAGGAACTTGAGAGATTAAAGTTACAGTCTCCAGGGAGTTATGAAACACATTGGATGACCCTGTGCCAGTCTCTCTCAGCTGATCTTCCTTATATGATGGTTGTAAAGATAAAGAAGGGAGGAGAATTAGGTATACTGCCTTGAGCTCACTTGGCAGATATAAATATCATCTCGTGGTGTTAATTTGTTGCAGTGACATTTGTCAAGTATAATATTAGTTTCAGTAAAAAGAAACAGTATGAGAAATGATACAAGCACATTCATTCATTCATTCATTCATAAGAAGTTTACTTAAATTGTATTATTGTAAATTAAGTAAAATTGTTTACTTAATTGTAAAATTAAGTTTACTTAAATTGTACTTAAATTTCAATACACAATTGAAAATTATGGATGAACAGTCAAACCTCGCATAACGAGTGTTTCGCTTAGCGAAAAACTCACATAACGAGCATGTTTTTTGCTAAGCGGTCTGACTCGCATAATGAAAATTTTCGTATGCGAGTTGGACTTTCCCTATGAAAAAACTCGCACAACGAGCATTTCTATGGGGAAAACTCGCATAGCTAATTTTCCCCCTTGAAATGCTCATTATGCGAGTTTTTCCATAGGAATTTTGTTTGTTTCACATAGCGAGCAACCTCGCATAATGAATTAAATTCGTTATGTGAGGTATTACTGTACAGTAAAACCCTAGGTTACGGAATTAATCCATTCCATAGGGTTTTCCTTATAGAAAAAAATTCTTATCATGAAACGCCCATAGGAATGCATTACACAGTTTCCCATGAGATTGAATTGAAAACAAAACAAACAAAAAATTCTGAAAAATTCCATAAGCTGAGTCATTACTTTCAATGGACTTCTTTCCATAAGTCAAGTTTTCCATTACCCGAAGTGTCCATACCCGGGGCTCCACTGTGTATGAACTACAGTATAGATACAATTTGAATACCGGTAAGTTAAAGTTATTAGAAGTATTTCTGAACAGAAGCAGGCAACTTGCAATAGCATTAGCTCAACAATTTACAGGTGTTTTGTACATATGGTGGGCATAAATTGCATGCACATAAATATTACATTGATTGTATTCCACATTCCTAAAAACATTTGTCCTGTATCTAAGTAGCCTCATTTTACCTGATGAATCTTTGATCTTCTTATTTCGCTTCAAAGTTATTAAGTGACTTTCAAATAATCCACCCAGAATCTTGTCCTGATGAGAAATTATCTTCAGCATCATTCTATTCATCAAGTATGTGGTTTATGCTCATATAGTTTAGCTTACCTTCTTCTTGTTTACCATTTAGAACTTGAGAGGGGTGCAGAAATGTTTTCCTTGATTTTTAGCTGTCATCTAGAACAGGAGTCCCCAACCACTGGACTGTGGATTGGTACTGGGCCATGGGCTATCCCAGCCCTGATGACAACCTTCTGCTCACAACATGCGCTGTCAGGTCTCCCCGGTGAACAGAAAGAGAGCACAGGCTTCAAACACAGCAGATAAGCAGGTGGTCGAGCCTTTCCTCCACATTGCTTAATGATGGCAGGGCTCCCGACCACCGCCTGTGTGCAGTGTGATACTTCACTGCCCAAGTCGAACGGTGTGGCTGACAGGTGGCTGGGGCCCTCCTCTTTGTTTTTGAGGTTGAAACAGAATTATACAGTATATGTATATACCAACTGCCAGGGGAGGAAGAAGCCGGGGCAGGATGAGGACCTTGCCGCCCCTACCCCTGTGCCCACCCCAACATATTGTAATGTAAAGTATTGTCTGTAAGCTGCCCTGAGTCGCCATGGCGAGTGGGCGGCAATATAAATTTGAACTAATAAATAAATAAAAATAAATATGTAATAAATTATATATTATGCACTTTATTGTATTTTATTATGCGCTTGCAATGTCCAATCCCACCCCACCCCCCATTTACTGGTCCATGGAAAAATAGTTTAGCATGAAACCAATCAGTGGTACAAAAAAGGTTGGGGGGCCCTGATCTAGGATGTTGGTGTTCACGAAATGGATGGGTTTGATGCTGTGATACTTTATTTCATTCATTATTTGCTATCAGTTCTCTACATACTTCTGGAAGACCAATGCCAGCCAAACCATAGTGATTTCCTTGAATGATTACATTCAGAAAAGTGAAGAGCCTATGGAAGTTAATAAAGTAGGACTTTTGAAAAAGTGAAGAAGAAACGTGAATACAGAAAGGAAATGAATTAAAGTTGAACTACAAACTAGAAAAAGAAGCCTATGCATGGTTAGTATTGTACTGTACAGTACTTGAAAAACAAAGAAGGAAAGGCTGACCAAAAGCTGACATGAAGAAGGAAACTGAAGGATTGGTTTTGGCAGCTAGGGAACCAGTTTTGCCAAGAAACTGCATGAAGACTAAAATAAAACATGTATCCAACAATAGCAAATGCCAGCTTTGTAATTAAAAGGATGAAATAGTAGATCATCTGAACAGCAGATGGAACAAAATTTCAAAGACTGATTATTTGTAATGCTATGACAGGATTGCAAATATTATCCATTGGAAAGTTTGCCAGAAGTTTGGATTTGAATGGAGTAAAAAAATATTGGGAACATCAATAGAGAAAGTTTTGGGAAATGAGAGAGTCAAGATCCTGTGGGACTTTAAAATTCAAATAGATAAACATTTGACTCATAACACATCTAATATAACCATTTCAGAAATGAAGAAGGTCTGGTTTATTGACATTGCAATACCAAACAACTGGAGAAAACAAATCGCAAATTGAAGTTGAGCGTTTATGGAGGAAGAAATCTACTGTACTCATAATGATTATAACCCTTGGAGCAATACCTAAAGGACTCCATAGAACAGGGGTGCCCAAACTTTTCAGGCCACAGATTGGTCATGTGGTTGAGCAGGCCAGTCACATGGTTCCTCCCGCCAGAAGGAGAAGTTAAATGTGCCCATGCAAGCACAAAACACTGCTGTAAATACACCCATGGCTGTCATAAATGTGTTTACGAAAGCTGTGGGTGCTTTATGGCAGCATTTTGCATATGTGTGGGTGTATTTAATTTCCAGAAGCAGTGTGGGTGGTGTGGGCCAGATTATTAGGCTCTGTGGGCCAAATCCAGCCAATGGGCTGTAGTTTGGGCACCCCGTCCTAGAATATATTTGGAAACTTTTGATCTATTGGACTTGAACACCCTAACTCTCCAAAAGCCCACACCAACTGTGAGGGGAAGATGAAGCTAGGACAGGTTGAGGACTTTGCTGCTCCTCCCCCTGAGCTCCCATCAACATACTGTATTGTATTGTAATCTAATCCCATCAACATATTGTATTGTAGTGTAATGTATTGTTTGTAAGCTGCCCTGTGTTGCGGCAATATAAATATGAACTAATAAATAAATAAATAAATAACAACTCTACTAGGAACTACATACATACTTAAGATGTTACCTAACAGTTCTTAGGTCCTTGGTTAGTGCTTGAACAGTACAGTATACCAGTCTTTGACTATGAATTGAATTATAGATTTGTATGATAATCATTGTGTCCTCACGTCAATCCTGACTTATGACAACTCTTTTCAGCATTATCTAGGTAAAACATACTCAGAAATGTATCAGAGAAGTAAACAAAACAAGACAAAGAACATTGTGGCACCTTAAAGACTAACTCCTGTAGTTTAATGTTAGCTTTCAAAGTGGTCTTGATCCATGAAAGCTAGCATTAAAACACAGAAGTTAGTTTTTAAGATGCCACAATATTTTTTGTATTGTTTACTCTTTGGTATGCTTGCACAGACTAACATGGCTACCACAAAAATCTACTCAGAAATAGTTTACCATGCCCTTCTTCTGCGGGCATCCTGGGACTGTGCAGGCTGGCTCTAGTCCTCAAGGGGAACAGTGGGGAATTGAACTCCCAATCTCTTGCTCTGTTACCCAATATTTAAACCACTGAGCTATCCAGGCAGCAAATATCCATATACTGTATAAGGTAAAGTAAAAGTCACCCTTGCTCGAAAGCCAGTCGTATCGGACTTTAGGGTTAGGTGCTCATCTCCATTTACAGCCAAAGAGCTAGCACTCTCTGCAGACGCCATGTGGCAGGTATTTATTTATTTTATTTATTGAATTTATTACCCCGCCCCACTCGGGAAAACCCGACTCTGTGTAGGTATGACTAGGCACCAGAGTGCATGGAACTGCATTGCCTTCCCACCGAAGCGGTACCTATTTATCTACTTGAAATTTCTTGTGTTTGACGTGCTAGGTTGGGCAGGAGCTGGGAACGCCACTACCTTCCCACCGAAGCGGTATCTATTTATCTACTTGAAATTTCTTGTGTTTGAAGTGCTAGGTTGGGCACGAGCTGGGAACGCCACTACCTTCCCACCGAAGCGGTATCTATTTATCTACTTGAAATTTCTTGTGTTTGAAGTGCTAGGTTGGGCACGAGCTGGGAACTCCATTACCTTCCCACAGAAGGGGTACTTATTTATCTACAGTACAGTACTGTACTTGCAAATTTATTGCTTTTGAACTGCTAGGTTGGCAGGAGCTGGGACAGACGACGGGAGCCGTTGTAGATCTTGAACTGCTGACCTGTCGACCTTCTAGTCAACAAGTTCAGTGTCTTAATCACTAAGCCACCGCTAGTATGGATCTCAAAAGGCCCTATATACGAGATGCAACGTTGGGATGCCCCGGTAGTTTACAACGATTGATTACAATGGTCTTGGCAGCTGCATTTCTCCTACACCCCTCCTAGTAGTTTAGACTCGGCTGTCATACTACTTGGCAGTAGTAAGGGGACAACCAAGCGCCTTCTCACTGGCGATACAGTAAAACCTCATATAACACTAAAACCTGGTTCCACAAGTCTTGGTGTTATATGATTTTTAGTGTTATCTGATGCATGTTAAAATCCTATGGGATCCATAGAGATACATTGTAACCACACAGGCTTTAGCGGTTGTTATCTGAAGCATCCCATAGGATCTTAATGTTATCTGATGCAATTCTTCCCCCCAGATTCCTTAATGTTATGCGATTTTAGTGTTATTCGATACTAATGTTTATGAGGTATTACTGTATATAGACGGAGGGCCACTAGGTCTCAAACGCTCCTAGCAACCCGCCCTCTTACTCCCGCCTCCTCTCCACCTCTTCGGGCTGCGGTCAGCACTGTCGTCGCTGCCCTGCCACTCAAACCTCCATTCTCCAATCCAGAGGCGACCAAGCGCGTCTCCTTCCCTAGGATTCGCCGCGCCGGTCGTCACTCCAGCCCCGGGGTCGTGCCGATTGGCGGGCGTCTCCCGGGGGCCGCCCGGCTCCGCCCTCCCCTCCGTCCTGTGATGGCTTCCCTCCAGGGAGGCGTCTCATTGGGTCGGTGGCGGCCGCGGGACGGAGTCGTGTGCCGGAGGGGGCTCCGCAGTTCGGCGCTGCGAAGAAGGGGGCGTCGTTGGAGGAAGGGCCCGAGGCGGCCGCGGCCCAGCTGGGAAGGCGCCCGGCTCCCCTTTTGCTCCATGTCGCCTTCTCTTGCCTGGACGTTCCCCAAAGAAGGGCATTAGAGTAGACCGCGGCTGCTTCTTTCCCCCCCATTAAGGACCGCTTCTTGCCTCGCAGTCCCGCGGAGAAGGGAGAGCGTGAATATGAGTTGTCCGCTGCTGTGCGGGTCCCACCCGCGCCTTCTCCCCCTTCCCTCCTCCGCCTCTTCTTCGAGGCAGGTAAAGAAGAGCGGTGAGTGGGGAGCATTTGCAGCCTTTCCTGGGGAGAGAGGAGCGAATAATGCCGGGACTCTGTGAAGTAGGAATTATTGCACCCAGTGGTAACAAGGAATGGGGGGTGGAGAGGGTGTGTGTGCATGGCGGGGTGGAGGCAAATAATGGGGTGCCTCGTCTTCCCTTTGTTGCTGACGGTCCTGGGGTGGCTTCCTGCGGGCGAGAACCTGAGGAACCAGACCAGGCTCCATTGCATTGCAGGAGGCTGTCCCAAAAGGAGAGAGAGAGAGAGAGTAGGAGTATATATTGTGAAGGGCAACATGCATGTAGGAGTTTTGGAAATGGTAGCCGTGTTCGTCTGCCTTTCAAGCATATCCGAGAATAAACAAAACCAAAAGACCGAGAATAAACAAAACCAAAAGACCGAGAATAAACAAAATAAAAAGACCAATACCAAAAACAAAACCACGTTGTGGCACTTTAAAGACTCACTGCTGCTGCAAAATACATTTAAAATACAGCAGTTAGTCTTTAAAGTGCTACAACGTGTGTGTGGTCTTTTGGTTTACTCTCTGACATGTACGTAGGGAGTACGAATATGGAGGCGGAATTCCTGTAGTATGACAGTACTTTTGTGCCCAGAAGTACTTTGTGAGGAAACATTACTTCTCCTTTTTTGGGGACTTCTAACTTCCAGAAACCTATACGTCGCATGGTCAAAAGTGTATTATCTGTTGTTGTTTTAAAGCAAACCCCCCCCCGCCCCCCAGTTCTGTTTTTTTTTTCTTTTTTGAGAAACTTCTCTCTCATTTTTTGCTCCTTGAAAAGTAATTCCAAAGCCCCTGGCTGGTTGCTAGGAACAGGAAATGGTCAAACATGGAGGAGTGTCTGGCCACCTGGCAGAGACCGTGGGATAAAGAGGATGAAGTGTAAGAGAGGATGCAATATCACCCTCATCTTTATCTCCTTTAAGAGCATCAGTATCAGCAATTTGGTGAATAATGAACTGCCTATCCTTACTGAGCAGGTTTAAATAGTATTTTTTTTATTGCCACTTGAAGATGCAGTTGAGAGTATGAAGTGCCATTTAATCTCACAGCCATCTGACTATTACTTTAGAGCAGGTGCTTAAGGTTGGTCTGGCCTCAGTGGAGTAGAAGTCTGACCATTGTTGGTTCGTCTTTTGTCTTCCTCCTTGTTACATATGGATTTGTTTTGTGTATTTCTTTTGATATTATTTGGAGAAAGAAGTCAGCATAAAATGTTACACCCCACAGTTGTGTTAGTTGTCTTTTGAATATCTTGGTACTTAATTCTTATAAAATTCATTGTTAATCAGGTTAATATTCCATATAATTCATTGTGAACATTTAATTTTAAATCAAACCTGTATATTTTAGGGATCTGAATTCCAGTCTTCTCTTGGTACATAAACCAAAATAAGGCTGCCATTTTAAAACCTGAAAAACAATTTTTTTTTTGAAGAATTGGAAGAATTTTTACATTACGGTAGTTAATGCATTACAAATACTTCCAGTGCTTGCTCCTGGCGTGGAAGTGTGAACCCTGTGTAAAGGTGAATAAAAACTTGGCCACATATCTAGCCATTCAAATGAAGTTATTTATATGTGCATATTTTCTGCTCAGAATGAGCTGCCTTCATTTTTGAATTTTAAAAAGTGGTGTATCAGTTTTGCTATCTTGTTTAAAGCACTTAGCATAAAGTACATTTTTCCCCCTGAATTGATGTACTTTATAGTAGTAATCTTTGTAGTAGTGAAATGTTTTCATTTTATGTAGAGAAAAATTGAAGCTACGAATGATGACAAGGAATATGAGAATAAATATTTTCATCTGGCTTTTGGATATTGTTTGTATGTTCCCTCCAAATTAAGGAATGCTGAAGCATTTTCATCAAATAATGTGCAAAGATTGTATAATGTTTCCAATAAAAGCAGTATTCTTGTTTCAAATAAACATATGATTATTTAACTTTTCTTAGTGGAAGTAACCACTATGGGTTTTAACAATCTAAACTATAATATATTACAAGGAAGTCTTTGCATAAATAACACAATGGACAATGGTCCATTATCTGCTGACACTTCTATTCTAGCCTAAATTTCTTGCATATGCATACAAATAAGAGGTTTGCATTTTACGTGTTGTTCAGCAAAAATCAGCTTAAGTAGAATATGTGGTACTTTTTTGGTTCCTTGAAATAGATGAACAGGAGTTACTGCCTCTCACTGGTTTTTCTATTTAAAAATCGAAGCACCTGCTTGAAGAGGAAAACAGGTAGAATTATATTTTTTCCAAAAGAAGAGAATGGTAAGAAAGAGAATGAACTAGTTAATGTTCTCTTGCTCTTTATCTTTAAAACTGGGGTGGCCAATTTGGTGCTCCAGCTGTTCTTGGACTTCAATTCCCAGAAGCCCAAGTCAGCACACCTGCTGATCAGGGCTTTTGGGATTTGAAGTCAAAGAACAGATGAAGCACCAAGGTTGGCCACCCCTGCTTTAAAAGATCATGATCACTACTGGAAAAAAGATTATTAGTCACTTCTCAGACTTTTGAAAATAAGGGTTATTGAAAAGCTGTAGTTAACATTTTTGAAGTGGTAGCTGTGTTACCCTGTGCAGCATATCAGAGAGTAAACTAAAAAAAAGACAAAAAAGTTGTGACACCTTAAAGACTAATTCCTGTATTTAAATGTGAGCTTTTGTGGATCAAGTCCACTTCATCAGACATAAGAGTAACACCTTGATCCACGAAAGCTCACATTTAAATACAGGAGTTAGTCTTTAAGGTGCTACAACTTTTTTGTCTTTATTGTTGTTTTGTTTACTCTCTGATATGTAGTCAACATGTAAATCTGTCACCAAAAACCTTGAGATTATTAAGTTGTAGATGGACTATCTATAAAATTAAACTTTGACAGTGATAAAATGTTGTGATATCACTTTTTTCCCGTAAGGAAAGCTTCATTTATTGGGAAATCGCATTATTTAGTTGTGTACAAAATTGTGTTGAAAGGTTCTTGTGGACAGTTCTTATTAACATTGGACTTTCAGCTGGCTTTAATTGACTTACATTGTGCTTTTCCATTTAAAATATTTCACGACAAGTAAAACTGCTCACCTATGGTTAAACATAAAAGTTATGTATTCAGTTTTATTGATTGTTTGCTGCTGCAAATTAATGATGTGCTGAACACTGTAGTAATATGTTAAAATGTCCTTGTTTGCACTTCTAAGAACTACTACTGATTAATATTTTATAGAAGCCCAAGTTTACATTGTTGTAGCTGTAATATAAAAGTGCAAAGTTTTAAATGCTCTGATAACATGTAAACTGAAAAATGAAACCTAGCATTGGCTGTACCTTATGACGATAAATAGCAGCACAATTTGTCTAATTCCCTTACCCACAGTGTTAAAGACCCTTTTGATACTACAGTATTTTTCTTTTCAGAAGTTTTGTCTTGTCTCTGACATTAAAATGAAACCTTTTATTGTCTTATGGTTTGTTTGTTGCATCTGATGCATTCTTTGTTTATCAGGTTAATGACATATTTTTGGTGAATGATTTGAAGATATGGTAGGGATCTGAAAAGACAGAATGAATTCATTGTGCACTTTGACCATGGTTATATTTCCATGAAGTGTAAGAGTGCTCTTGTACAAAGGGCAGTTCACTTCCTGCATCATGGTATCATCTAATAACAGCTGTAGGCATTAGGGTTATGTATACATATACACACTTGACATTTAAAAGCAACAGTGCCTTCTCCTTTTCAACTCCCTCTAGATAGCATTTGTCTTCTTCATTCTAATAAAATGATATGAACCAGCTACGCTGATTGGCTATGTGCTGTAACAGTAGAAATTTGAGAACAGGAGGTTGTATACATTGGATGTTGGAGCAAGAATACTGTACAGTAACTCTAGACTACAGACTTGATGTAATAGATCAGATGAAGATATCCAAGGCACTGTCCTATCCATGTTTACTGGCTCTATTTCAGCAAGTAACATCTCAGGAAGTGTCCAGGGTGCTTGCTGATTGCAGGGCCACCTCTCATCTGCTGGACCCTTGCCCAGGATGACTAGCAAAAAAGCTGGTAGCGAAAGCTTAACGGAAATAATTAATTCCTTTTTGCGGGAGGGTTTCCTACCAGCCAGAATGAAGGAAACCATCACCTGGTTGATCCTAAAAAAGCCAAATCTGGTTAGCACCTTTGTGGTGGAGCTGTCTAGTCCCCCCCCCCCCAATGGGCACATGTAAGTTATATATTATTTTTGCTTTATGTTATATATATTGTTAATTGTTTTATTAGGTATTTATTGTATTGGCTGTCTTATTATATCTAATTTTTATTGTAAGTGGCCTAGAGTAGTGGTCTCACTAGGGACTGCAGTGGCTTACTGTTTAAGAAGCTCGCCTTGTTAGCTGGAAGGTTGGCAAGTTGGCAGTTCAAGACCCGAGTACTGCATAATGGAATGAGTTCCCGTCTCTGTCCCAGCTCCTGCCATCCTAGCAGTTCAAAAGCAAGAAATTGCAAGTAGATAAATAGGGACCACCTTGGTGGGAAAAGATCTTGGGGATATGAAAGGAGTCTCATTCAGTTCCTGAGCGGAGTTCCTCCAGAAAAAATCCTTTCAACCCAGAAAGCTTTTTTAAAAAGTGGTCTTACTAATTGGGTGAGAAATAAGTAAGTGTTGTGAATCGCCCTGGGTCCCTTTGGGGAGGAAGGCGATAAACAAATGTAAATAAATAAATAATAAATAAAATAGTCTGGCACTCTGTCATTTTTTGGAGATAGAAGGATGACTTGTGAGGACTTAATTGCATTTCATCCCTTTAGTAAGCTTGTGGCATAGGTTTAACTAAGACTGTAACTGGCCCCACGTCACTAAGAGAGCTTCACATCTCACTAAGGAATTAACTTCACGTTTCCCAGCTTGGGATTTTATCCAGGATATTGAAAGCTGTGTCCAAAATAAAATAAAACCTTCAACAAGTAACTGAAAATCTTCCATACCAATGACTGGGAATTTTAATCAGTTTATACAAGCATCTTTTATGAAGCTTGTTTCCGCTTTATTATACCTGGTTTTAGATAATTTTGGTAATATCATTCAGCAGCTCTGAGAAGGAATTAAGACAATTGCAGGGAAATAAGGAAGGTGTAGGTGTTTGTACTGTGGCATAGTGGGTGATGGTCATAAAGGTAGTGATCAGGATAAAGCTTAATGACTGCTACTTTGGTAAATAAATCTCTTATTTCTTTACTCACTGAATCCCAACTCCCTGTGATAGAGACAGAGGACTGAGCTGAATAGAAATACAGATGGACAGGTTGTAAGAGGAAATGTAAAGTGTGAGGAGAGACAGACTGAAGATCAGTGTAGAGAAAATTAATGGATGAGGATATTGTTTTGCTACTTTAGTATTCGGTATTCAAACTCAATTTCTGACTTATGCTCACTTCATGGTACAGTAATACCTCGGATAACGTTTACCTCGGATAATGCTAAAATCGCATAACGTTCAGTAATCTGGGGAGGAGAATTGGATCGAATAACGTTAAGGTCCTATGGGATGGATCGGATAACAACCGCTAAAGCCTGTGCCGTTACAATGTATCTCTATGGAGCTTTAACGTTATCCGATCCATCCCATAGGATTTTAACATGGACCGGATAACACTAAAAATCGGATAACACCAAGACTTGTAGACCAAGTCTTAGCGTTATCCGAGGTATTACTGTATTGGGCAAATCACTTATCTCTTGGTTTCACTAGCTTGTCCTCTTGGGGGAAAAAGTGTTGAAAGAGCAGATAGGGAGCAAATGGATCTTTTAGGGTTCAAGTTCACTTTGCTGTATACCATCTAGTCCAGTATCATGTTTTCTATAGTCGTTTACCTGATAGCTCTGGAATGTTACTGAAATTAGTACTATTTGTCTGCATTGTACTGTCTCCAATCGTGAAAAAGCTGTTTAGTTGTCATGACTGATTGGCTATCTTGCTCCAAAGCTGGTTGGTCCCGACAGCAAAGTCTCTGCAGGCCCAAGGTACCTGTAACAGTAGGCAGAGATCTAAGAGATGGAGTCTTACCTATGAGTCAGATAAGCCAAGTGGGAGATATGAGGCCAAAATCCATAAAAAATCTGAAATTCAAGCCATGTCACTAGTATCAGAAAACAAATGGGAAAGGATCCAAGAATTGTCACCAAGCAATGCAGGGATCAGGATACAAAGCAGGCAGGATCTGTAGCAAGAAGAAGCAATCTTCTCTCAACTAAGTCAGAGTCACAGTCAAATTTTTAATAGCTGAGCTGCTGGTGTTCTGTCCAGAGCTCAATTTAAGGCAGCTAGTTGGGGAAGGAACATAAATGCACAATTTGGTCCACTGATGTCTATGGGAGACAGAGCAATCTGTCAGAGACCCCCTACTCTCAAGGAAGCCTACAGGCCTAAAAATATTCAATAAAAATCCTGGAATGCATAATATGTTTTTCAATATAATGCTTGCAAGAAACAGAGACAAACATTTTGGTAACTCATGTAGAAGAACAATGGCATTTGAAACCCTTCTCTCGCTTCTATGACCAGAGTATATATGTTAAATATAGAGTTTACGGTTTCAGTATCTGTGGAAGGTCTTGGTACATAACCCCATGTGGATATAGGGGCAACCTGTTGTTCTCCTTCGTGTTGTTTGGGGATGCACACTAATGGGTTCTGCGCCTGCGCTGAATCCGAGCGGAGCTGAAAAGCTGATTGGATAAAAGTTTTGAAGTAAGGACCGCCCACCATCCCCAACCGCCTCTGGTGCCATTTCGCGCTCTTCCCTCAGTTCTCTTTTTTCCGCTGCGCGAGCAGGAGCCTGAGAAAAGAGCTGTGTGTTTCTCTCTGAGATTGCCTCAGAAAATCTTGAATTTTTTTCTTCCAAATACAGTTTTTCTCGGACCAAGGGACTCGCAACCCCTTGGTCCTCGTGTGGCTGGGGGATTTCCCTCAGGCGCCGAAAAAAAGAAAAAAAATCTTTGAGGTAAATTTTACCTCAGGAAATCTTGTGTCGGGGCCTCCCGGCCGGGACAATTTTTTCAACTAGGCCATCTACTTCGGTGGATGGCCTCCGCTGCATTTAAGCAGTGTCCGTCCTGCAACGTTAAATTTCCAAGCTCGGACGGACATGTGCGTTGCCTTCGTTGTCTGGGAGAAAACCACCCAGTCCAGACGTGTGCGGTCTGCAAGGGCTTCTCTAAGGCCGCCCTTAAAAAACCCCAATACCGCCTCCAAGCGTTTTTAATGGAGGCCGCTCTGGCACCACCGCCTCCCCCTTCAAGGGAGGCACCTGCTGCGTCTACCTCCGCTCCTTCTTCGTGGCCGTCCGCCGCAGAACTGTTTAAGAGGAAGAAGGAGCAGGAGAAGAAGAAGGAGAAGAAGAAACATCACCGGACTTCTTCGACTTCTCTCCCTCCAACTCCGTGCGTGACGCGCCCGTCACCAACTTGATCGCTGGCCTCCGTTGCCATCACGGCCGCGATCTCACCGGGCAGCTCGTCGTCGACCTCTCTGGTCATCATCTCCCTGGAGAAGGTCCCAAGTCTTCCGCCTCTGCCGGAGACTCCTCCGCCATCGCGGAGGACTGCGTCCTTGTCGGCCCCTTCTGTGGCTCCGGCTCCCAAGCCGTCCATACAGTTGTGCCTCATTGCCTCATTCCTGGAGGCGATGGTGCAGAAGATGGCCGAGCAGTTCCGGGTCCCTCAGCCACCACCGTCGGCTGTTCCGGAGGCGCCACTGCTCCGTGAACTAGCTCCAGAGGCACCACCACTCCGTGAGGAGGGCCCAGCTCCAGCGAAGAGGCGTCGCACGGAGCAGGCACGGTCGGAGGTCTCTCTCCCTCCGCACCAGTTGCCTTTGCCGGGGAGCGATCCAAGGTCCGCCAGGCCGTACTGGTCGGACTCGGACCCCGAGGCCTTTTTTCCACCGTCCAGCATCTCGGAGCAGTCGGAAGGCTCCGACGGATCATCAGTCGAGGAGGAGGATCAGCCGCCGCCGAAAAGTCGCCGGACGACAACATCGGCTCCACCCAAGGTTCCCAGCCAGAGAACCAACGAACATTCACGACGCTGATCACCCGCCTAGGATCCACGCTCGGGATCAAGGCGGAGGCCCCTCCTGAGGAGTGCAAGGACGTTGTGTGCGCCATGGCCAATAAAAAGCAGTTGGTCCCTGTCCATCTGGGCCTTCTCCCGAAGATCGCCAAGGCTGTGTGGCAGAAGCCCGTCTCGTCCCACTCGGTTTCGACACGAGTGGACGGGATGTACAGACTTCTAGGAGATGATGCCACCTTCCTACACGTCCACCTGGCGCCCAACTCGCGGGTCGTGAAGGGCGCCCAGCACCGGACTCCGGCAAGCAGCACTCCCCTCCCTTCATCGCAGGAGGGGAAGAAGTTGGACTCTCTGGGTAGGAAGGTCTATGCCAACGCCTCCCTGTCCTTCCGTGCAGCGAACGATGCAACGGCCATGGGCGGTTACAACTGTCACCCGAACTATGGCCTGCAGGCCAGATATGGCCCTGAAGGCATTCCATCAGGGCCATGACGCCCTTGCCAAACCAGGAAGTAAAATGGCCTCTTTCGCACATGCGCAGAAGTGTCCATGCCAAACCAGGAAGTAAAATGGCCACACATGCACAATCACACCCTGTTCCAGAGGCATGGTCTGGCCTGCTCAGCTGTTCCAGGGTCATGGTCGGGCCCCCAGCCCAAAAAGTTTGAGTCAACTTGTTATAGAGTGTCAGAAATACATAAAAACTAGTGACCAGAAATACAGTAATATGATAAAAACAAACAAAAATCTTGTAATATTCAGTCAATAGCTAAGAGTTACACTGTTAACAGTAAAATAAAAGGGAAGGTACCTGAGTAGATAAAGAGGCATTCAGTTCATGGTGGAAATATCCAACACTGGGTTCACTCACTTAATGGGGACTTGAACGACTCCATAGTTGCTTCTAGGCTCTGGCACGCTTTGTCAAGAGAGGCTAGATTTGCCTCTCTTTGCAGTCCCTTCTGCCAGCAGACAAAAACTTTTTATTCAGGTAGGTATTTGGTAGTTAAATCAAATGATTTCGGCCAATGTGCTGTTTTTCTCTTTTTGAAGGCAGACTTGTATTAGTATTTTAATTAAGAGATTTTAAAAGTATTTTTATTTTAATTGCATTCTAGTAATAGAATGAATTTTATTTTATTTCAATTTCTGCAACTTTACTGTATTTTATTTTTTTGGTTTTAACAATATTTTATGCCGCCTTTGGTTCCAGTTCTGCAAGAAAAGCAATGTATACATGGAATGAGACAAAATGTAGAAGCACAGTCTACTCTGACATCCCAAGGAAATAATGTACTCATTCATAGCCTGTTTGTTCTTTGTCTAACTTAAGCCACAGAGAAGGAATAGCATTCATTTGGGGTCCACCTTGTAAACAAATGTGCAGCAAATTACTAGCTTGTTTGTTCTCACCTTATGAGTACTGCTGATTTTTAGTCTGCAAGGTGAATTCATTTGCCTTTCTGGTTTCCAAAACACATTTCTCACTACAAGCTGTTTGCAAGCCTGTGTTCCCTGTCTTCTGTCCTGTTTTCAATTTACACACACCCATAGAATTATTATTTTATTACTTATTATTTGGATTCTAGTGAGAGGACTTCAGAGGAAGAAAATGTTTCAAGTATGTATCCTTTGTTTTTAGTGTCCAGCCAGAGAGAAGAAAAGCAGATGGAGCACCTAGGATGTGACAGAGCCTCTCCTCTTTAAAGCAACTATATTGTTGGCAGGATGGATCGGAGTAAGCGGAATTCAATAGCAGGATTTCCACCACGCTTGGATCGTGTTGAAGACTTTGATGGGGGTGGAGGAGGCGATGGGACTGTATCCCAGATGGGTAGAGTTTGGACTTCTTCATACAAGGCCTTGATAAGTGCCTTTTCAAGACTCACACGGCTTGATGATTTTTCCTGTGAAAAAATAGGATCTGGCTTCTTCTCTGAGGTGTTCAAGGTGGGTATCTAATTTTAATAATTTTTCTGTCTTCCTAGTTGCCATATAATAATTACAGGGAAATAATAAATAATCTATTATTGTTTATTTTGTGGAGCTTTTGGATGTGCTTTGTCTAAGAGCACTCGATGACAGGGGTTTTAAGAATGTCAGAATATTAATTTGATACCTGGGGCTGTGGTGGCTCTGTCGTTAAGAAGCTCGCCTTGTTAGCTGGCAGATTGGCAAGTTGGCAGTTCGAGATCTGAATGCTGCATGATGGCATGAGCGCCCATCTCTGTCCCAGCTCCTGCCAACCTAGCAGATTGAAAGCAAGAAATTGCAAGTAGATAAATAGAGACCACTTTGGTGGGAAAAGATTTTGGGTACATGAAAGGAGCCTCATTCGGGCGCCCCCTAAGCGGAGTTTCTCCAGCAAAAATCCTTTCAACCCAGAATAATTTCAGATCCAAAATTATTGTTATAATTTGTTACCTATAGCACTACGTCTGAGAATCATGAAGCACAGTAGGCTGTGTTTTGTAATTTAATGATTTGTGTATTTTTTTAAATTTCTAGTTATATTAGTGTGTTTCAGAAAAAGAAACAGCATAATATTTGTTTATTAGTCTTAATTATGCCTTTAGAAAGCAATCGAAAGAACTCTTTAGGAAGTATTTTGTTTTTTTCTGTGCAGACAAGAGTACTAATCTTGCTTCCACTTCCTCTTCTTTCTGTCATTTTCTTGTAGAGTTATCTTGATTCAATCTGAAAAGAGAGAGCTAAATATTTGAGGTAACAGTCAGTGATTACGTTTTGCAATTGAATTCCAGTTCATTTCTCTGATTACATCCTCCATGCAGTGCTTCATCCACCAAACATGTTCATAACAATCAGCTGACTGAGACCTCTGTGCAGCTGATTAATGTGAAATATCATCAGAAAAAGCTTGTACCCAATGAAATTTGGTAGTTTTAAGCTGCCCCAACACTGCTTTAAATATATGCTTACCTTTAACTATGAGTTGCAATGCTTGCAGAAGTTAATCAATTTTATTTAAATAGTTCTTCCTTTTTAGATCCAAGCATTTTAAAGCATCTGATATAACATTCAGGAAGAAAATACAAAATAGGTATTACGGCATTGTCTGCTTGAAGGTAGCTCCCAGCTACACACTTTATTGTAGATCTGAAATGCAAATGAAAGCAGGTATTTGTTAAAGAAATAAAATTTTGCTTCACCAAAGGAGTCAGAATAATGGAATGTGATAACTGACCTGTACAATTGCTTCCTGAAGATATCTGACAAAATTTAAAACATTTAAAATCTGCAACTACTATTTAAGTATAAAAAGGGTGAAAAATTAAATGTTGACAAATTAAACTTTTCCCTTTGATTTTGCCACCCTGCTGAGATAGATTAATATTATTACTACTTTGGGAGTTCAGACAAGCTAGAAGTGGAAGAGACAATACTGGTACTGTACTTCATTTCAGGTCTTATTTTCATGAAGGTTGAATTGTTATCCGGCTTTTTGTAACTTGCCAAAATCAACACAGGAAAGAAGGAAAGGAGGAAAAAAAGCAAAATATTGGGATATTTATAGTAAAGGGTAACAGGTTTATTTCAGTGTGAGGTTTCATGGATCCAAAGTCAGTTTTTCAGACAAGAAATGCAAATAATGTTCTTTATATTTGTATATATTTTTGTACTGAGAATCATGACCAAATGACAACAAAGATAATAGATACAGTGACCTTTCTTTGCTAACACAGCAAACGATCACATTTTTAATTACTTGAGTTTACGGGCCCTAGCCAGAGCCAGAAACTGTATTCTAGGTAGATTTGGTTGTAATTGGTTGTAACAGAAATGCTAAAATTTGTTTCTGGGACAGAGGTCAGAATTTGGCAAGGAAGACAACTATTTATACTGATAGGATATTACACGAGGCTGATTAATATGTATATAGTTGTACCTGGCTTAAAGAGCGTAATGTATTCCACAGGATTGTTCTTTAAGTGAGTTTGCTCTTTAAATGAAACACCATTGAAAGTGACCAATTGTGACTTCTGGTGTGTGTGGGGGTGCGAAGTCCGATTTATTTGTTAAGCAAGATTTTGGTTGGTTTTATTTGTTAAGCGAAGCAAACATTCAGAGAAAATTCTGCTCTTTAAGCGAGGCACTCTTTAAGCGAGGCACTCTTTATGCGAGGTTTGACTACTACACCTCAGAGATGCACTGGAACTTATTTTTATAGTTAGTTTTGATGTCTTCATCTTGAATCTCCCTTTATAATTCATGTTTCCTATAACAACAACTTTGATGATCCTAGCAGCACCTGGGGGGGAGGGGGGCTAAAATGTTCTGAAACTGATTTCCGTCTTTGGTTATTTCTACAAATTATGTCACATAATCAAGTCTTGGTATATTGTGGGCATCCTATTTTTGCACTCTGAATACATTTTCCCCTGTGCCCAGGATCTATTGGGAATTTACTCCATAGTAAGTGAAATTGCATCTGTCATGGTGACAGATTGCAAATAATTAACAAATTGATGGTTGTGAGCCAATCACCTTGTTAATTAGCTACAGGTCTCTATTCTGACATGCACAGTTTCGTTAACTCTTAAGTAAACTCATAATCTGGCATTTCTTTGTTGGCTTTACATATGTCTTGTATTTCTCCAAGAAGAGTCTTAAAGACATACAGTAGATTAAGAATACGTAGAAATAAATATAGATTTAAAAAATATGAAGAGTTATCATTTACGTATGTTTTGAGATAACATTAAGGCTGGCTATGCTTTTAGCATCAGTGATATGTTTACTTGAATAGTCTTCTTCAAAGCTGATTCCAGATGGCGTGGTGTATAGCAGGGATGGCCAAACTTTTCGGGCCACAGACCAGTCACATGGTTCCTCCCACCAGAAGTGGAAGTAAAATGTGCATGCACAAAATGCTGCTGTAAATGCACCTGTGGCATGTACGGGTGTGTTTTGCTTTCAGGAGCAGCATGTGCCAGATGATTTGGTGTCATGGGCCAGATCCAGCCCATGGGTCGTATTTTGGCCACCTCTGGCGTATAGCTTCTGCTTTCACACTGCACTTTTTCCTTCAGCATTGGTGTGCAAGCATGGATAATGCTTCCTTCTATGTTAAGCCCAGCTAGTACAATAAGGATGGACAGAATACAGTCTGCAGGCTACATTTTTGTACTCCCTAGGACACTCCAGGGGAAACCCTCTGAAGCATGTTTTTGACAAAACAGAGTACAACAGTAGGACTGGAAAGGGATTAAAATCCTGCTTCCACTGGAGTTAGATGTGGTATACAACTAGATGATTAAATATGCTGCTGGATCTTAAAGTGAACTGCTGTTGTGGAGGTGGAGATAATTAGTGTATGAAGAGTTTCCAGTGCCTTTTTAAAAAAGTATACACGATGTCTGACCTTAAAGAGTTGCCAATGAAAAAACAACAAAATTCAGAATAGACTCTAGTTTTCCGTGAGTTTCTTGTTCAGGACATTCTGAGTCATATACGTGACAGTGCAAGCCATCCAGGAAAGTCAATTTCAGTTCACAAGTACTCTGTCCAAGAAGTACTTTATTTATTTATAAATGTATTTATTACATTTGGCAAAAGCGACTTAGGGCGGTTCACGTGCATGCATTAAACAATAACCCCACCCCAACAGAATAAACAACATAATATGCACATATATAATCATAGTAGAAAACTGTGACAGTAACAAGGCAGTCTGAACTAAAACAGAGGCAAAATATTGTTAAAAACATTCCTATAAAGTTCAACCTTCACTGGTTTGCAGGACACCAGGAAGGAGGGGTGCCCTGACGTACATGTGGTAGTATAGCAACATAACACTGATTTCTGTGCGTGAGGTACATTTTCTGTTAAGGTCTTTCATTGAAATAGCAAGCCATGCTAGAAATCTGTAACATACAAAGTTGGCCAGATCTGACTAGTAGGCCATCCAATTTTATAAATGAAGCTGGACGACATCTTGTTGCATATTTGGAAGGAGATAGTGTATGCTTTTAGTAAAGGTTTCCCTTGCTCGAAAGCCATTCGTATCCGACTGTAGGGGTCAGTGCTCATCTCTTTCTAAGCCGAAGAGCCAGCACTGTCTACTACTGCAGACGTTTCCATGGTCATGTGGCAGGCATGACTAGACACTGGAGCGCATGGAATGCTGTTACCTTCCCACCGAAGTGGTCCCTATTTATCTACTTGCGATTTCTTGCTTTCGAACTGCTAGGTTGGCAGGAGCTGGGACAGAGACAGGAGCTCATTCCGTCCTGCAGTACTCGGGAATCGAACTGCTGACTTTCCACCTCCCAGTCAGCGTCTTAGTGACTTGAGCCATTGTAGTCCCGTGTATGCTTTTAGCAGCAGCTTTTTATGCCTCTTGAATGGTTGCTGCTACTTCTACATCTAGGCCAGACATGAAACTGCCAAAATGAAGCCATCTTTTGGTGAATTCCTTCTGCCGTTCCTTCCGCCTGATTTAGTGTGAGAAAGGTTAGCTGGCAACACAAGGTTGCTGTTACCAGGCTACACCCAATTGTGTTTGAAAAATACCACAATTTTCAAGGAGGCCCTTGTTCATCATAGTAAAACTTCACAACTATCAGGTCTTCTCATGCCATTAAAAATTTGACTCAACTCTATAAACAATTCCAGTTGTAGTTTGCCTTTTAATGTACAGTAAAACCCTGGTTTACAGAATTAATCTGTTCCGAGAGGTTTTTCTTATAGCGATTTTTCCATAAAGCGAAGCACAGTTTCTCATAGGAATGCATTGGAAAAAAACTGTTCTGGAGGTTAGAAAAGAGCCAAAAAACCATATTTTTTCTGTTGAAAACTTTCTAAAGTGAAAAAAAAAACAGGAAAAAAAGTTCCAAAGTTTAGAACAGAATTTTTTTTTTGCATTTTAGTGAATTCTGAAGCTGCTTTTTTTTTTTAAAAAAAAATTCAATAAATACCATATATACTCAAGTTTAAGCTGACCCAAATATAAGCTGAAGTACCTAATTTTGACCTGAAAACCCAGGAAAATAGATTGACCCGAGTATAACCTGAGGGTGGGAAATGCAGCAGCTGCTTCGTGAGTTTCAATAATCAAAATACATGAAAATAAGGTAAAATTAATTAAATTGTTGACACATCTCAGTCTGGTGTGGTCTTGGGGCCCTTTTGGTCATTGACCCAAGTATAAGCTGAGTCCTCTTTTTGGGGCTCATTTTTGGGAATAAAAAACTCGGTTTATATTCAATTATATATGGTATTCATCATATTTTTGACATCACCATCTAGTGGCCAGCCATGATAATTGCAGGAAAAGTGCCACCGAATCACTTCTGCCAGAGCCAAAATGCGATGAAATCCAAAACTGGAGGAGAAATGCTCCAAACACCCTCCCATGCCGTGCAAAGCCTCAGAACACCCCAAAAACCTGTCTGTAACATGATTTCCCTCTGTAAATTGGGACGTGATTTCCTCAGAATTTCCTTCGAAGTTGAGTTTTCCATAACCCCGGGGTTCTACTGTAATTCCAATAATGTATCAAGACTTTATACTTACAAAGATAAAATATTGACCTTCTGTACCTTCAGGTAAATTTTAAATTGTAAAGTTATTGAGAGTTGTTCAGATTGTCAATAGTCTCAGCCTTTGGGGAATATTACAGCAATTTGAGGTGAGAAGGATCACCAAAATGATGGAATATTGCAGTGTATAAAAAGCATGTGCTAATAGCCTTTTTCTTCCAACATTCTAATGCAGTGATAGTGAACCTTTTAGAGATCGAGTGCCCAAACTGCAACCCCAAACCCACTTATTTATTGCAAAGTGCCAACATGGCAACAGGGGAGGGAGGAAACGCTTCCATACAACTGCTGGGCAGAGGGGTGGGGTGAACTATGTGCTGGGGGGACGGAGGAAGCACTCCCATTGAGTTGCTGGGCAGAGGGGCAGGGCAAACTATGCAGGTTGGAGGAAGGAAGCACTCTCATGGGGCTGCTGGGCAGAGGAGCGGGATGAACTCTGTGCTGAGGCAATCACATGGGTGCCCACAGAGAGGGCTCTGAGTGCCACCTCTGGCACGCATTATTATTATCATTAACTCACATTTACTACCCCGCCCCAATCGGGCAAACCCGACTCTAAATACTATAGTAATAGTATTTAAAATCTCAAAACCTTAAAATTTATAAAAGATTAAAACGGTGCAGCAAATAAAACAAAAGCATGAGGGGTGGCTGTCCCTTAAATAAGCCAACCTATGTGGGATCCCGTGTTACTAGGCCCCCATACATGCTCCGCCAGCCAGGTCTTTAAGCCTTTTCGGAAAGGTAAGAGCTCTGCCTGTAGGCGCAGTTCCGTTGGGAGAAGGTTCCACAGGGCCGGGGCAAACACAGAGAAGGCCCTCTTCCTAGTGCTAGAGAGATGAGCCTCCCTAGCCGATGGGATAACAAGAGAGCCCCTCCGATCCGCCCTGGTGGGACGGACAGACGTTCTTAGGGTGACGCATGCCATAGGTTCGCTACCACTGTTCTAATGCATATTCCTTTCTATCCCCCGTATTGATTGACATATCAGACGAGGAAAGTTCATTTGGTGTGGTATAGTTTTAGATTGTTGTGTAGCTTATCTATTAAATAGATACAGTAAAACCTCATATAACGCTAAAACCTGGTTCCACAAGTCTTCGTGTTATATGATTTTTCGTGTTATCTGATCCTCTATGGGATCCATAGAGATACATTGTAACCACACAGGCTTTCGCGGTTGTTATCTGAAGCATCCCATAGGATCTTAATGTTATCTGATGCAATTCTTCCCCCCAGATTCCTTGATGTTATGCGATTTTCGTGTTATTCGATACTAATGTTATATGAGGTATTACTGTATATGCATTCCTTCTGCATTTTGTGTTTTGATGAACTGTGAACAACACTTTATGTGATTCAGATTTTTTGGATTTCTGTGTGGAAGAAGTAAAGAGGTGGGAGGCTAAATTAACAGGAACTAAGGCAGTTAAAGATAAGAGACAGAAAAAAATGAAGATAAAGACTAGGAACAGCAGTTGTGTTAATGGACTACAAGGCATACAAAGACATATGATAAGCCTTATATGAGAGACCCATTTAGATTGAGAATTGGCATAATATTTAAGATCTGATACATGTTCTAACTAAGATCCGTAAGTGTGACTTTCGGCAGATGGCTATTTAAAAGAGAAATAAAACCTTAAATGTTTATTAAGGCCACTGAAAGAGGCAGTTCTGTCTAGGATTATTAAAGCCTCTTGGAAAGTTGCTGCATCACAACATAATCAGATGGAAAGTATATTCTTCTATGGCTCTCCAGGATTCATTCATTTTTCAGTAATGGTGAATTCACTTATTTAAAACAAAATGCCTTTCGGCAAAGAGGATAAAAAACCCCGCTTGAATCTGATGATGTGATTCCATCTGTGTACTAACTTCTCTGCCTTTACATACAATATAAATGTGCTCTGAAGGACTGGGAAACTGAGCAGTGTAGAAGATTTCAGAAGTTCTTGGGAAGAGAGAAGAAGGGAGCCCCTTTGCTTTATCAGATTCTGCTAATTTGTGCTAAAATCATGAGTTGAATTTAATCTGGTAAACAAATGCAGGCTCCATCACATCTCCTTTAATTGGTCCACATTCTGCTTCCATTCAAAACAACATTGGTAGCCCAGGACCACCTGTTGAATTATGTTTTGCATCATAACTATTAATGGGAAGATGAGCTAAGAAGGTGGTTTTAATTATTTTGGCAGTTGGGAAATGATGTAAATTTCTTGCAGCCACAGTTTGTTCCATAACACTTATGCAAGTTGAAGTGAATTGGCTCATAAACCTTGAACTGTAAAGTTTCCTTTTATGTCCAATATAATGAACGGTGGAGGGCACATTTGTTTGAGTTTTATCAGTCATTGGTTAGATCCACACTAAAACAGTTAAACCTAATTCTTATTGAAATAAAACTATAATAACACCTTTATACAAACCCCATTTATTTGAGGATGAAATTTGAATTGTGCTAATTATCATTCGTCCCTGTTTGTGCAGATCAAATAGCTTTCTGTTTCGCCTTATCTGTTTTTAGGTACAGTATCTGCTTTATTTTGAAAAGTTATTTTCTACCTCTAGTGCAGGGGTTCCCAGTTTACAGTCCACAGGCCTAATCCAGCACGCAGTGCTAATTAATCTGGCCTGCAGTGGGAACCCAAGCATCACCTAAAGCACCAAAACACAGCGAAAAACTACAAAAACGCAGCAGAAATGCTCTGCATACCCTCCTGATGCTGCAAAAGCAGGTGAAAAAAACCTTACCGCTGCCACGAAAACTGGTGTTTTGGCACTTCTGGTTGCTGTGGCAGTGGTGCAGCATTTTTTTCAGCTGCTTTTGCAGCCTTTGCCGCTTCCCATGACAGGAGGGTATGTGGAGCATTTTCACAATGTTTTTTGTATTTTTTCACCTTGTCACTGCATTTTGGAAGCTAAAATGTGGGGGTTTGGCACTTCTGGTGGCAGGGGGAGCTTCTGGTGATGACTGGATTCCAACCACAGAACCCGGAAGTATGAAAACACAATGAAAAATTCTAAAAACAGAGCAGAAATGCTACAAACATCCTCCCACCAACATGGGGAGCGGTAGAGGCTGCTCAAGGAGCCAAAAAATGGTGCAGTTGCACCTGCCTCTGCTGCCAAAAATTGAAGCACTGAGAACACCTGCACAGCTGAGTGTCGGGGACAGGTCTGGCCCCTGGCAGGAAAACGTTGGGAACCCCTGCTCTAGTGGTTGCCTTTGTTGGTATTATTTATACATCCTGTACCTATTTCTAAATCCTCACTCATTATTATAAATGATAGCAAATTTCTAAGTCGGCTTGATTTAATGAGGAAAAACTGTGGCTTTTCTAAGTAGTAATGATAAATAAGTGTGGTCACCAAGGCAGATTTCTTCAATAAACATTGATCTAAGGGTTTCCTCCAAAAGAGCGTCTTTGAAATCACATGATTGTATTGTGTGCTATCAACTAAAATTATATGCCGCATTAGAGCACTTTAATATCTAGTGGAAAAAGCAAATAAAAAACAAGGCATCTGAAGAAATCCTAGCTAATAATAATGCAGCTTCTGATATTTTTTCTTTTCCCATTTGATAAATCCACTTGTTCCATCTTGTTTGGAAAGCCTAATATAACAACAACTTATCTTGCCTCATAAAAGTTACAGAAGAAGATGTAGTAATTATAGGAGCAGTGTTGTGGTGTGCATACTGTTTGGTATAATTCCATAGGCAAGATCCAGAGTTGTGTGAGTGGAAATCTGGTTAGCGCAGCGGGTGTGGGACACTGCTGGTGTGGTACTGCCCCCTCCCCCCGGGCTTCTATAAGGCCGTCCAGGTTTTTCAATTTTATAGGGATGGTGTTTTAATCTGGTTTTAATGGTTTTAAAAGTTTTAATTGTTTAGTCCTGTATGATGAGGACGTTTTGTGTTTTGAACATTTGATACTGTTGTGAGCTACCTGGAGTTGCTTCGGCAACGGAGGCAGCAATACAAATACTGTACAGTAATAAATAAATAAAATAAGTCTCCCTGCAATTGCAAACTGCATCTGCCTGATTTTCACAGATTTGCCCCCTGGTCTCAGCCATTTCCTGAGAGTCCCCAGTTCTCAGATGCTCTTTTTGAGCTGTGGGAACTGCAGTGGGGTGGAGATGATGGAAAGGCTTAAGTTCTGTCTTTATTCCATATTCCCCCCCCCCCCAAATAAATGCTCACACTGGCCAAGAGAAACTGTTCTGAGACAAAGTAATAGATTGCTTATTCATTATACAAGTTATAGTGAGCAAGGACTGTCCAGGAAAACTGTGGTTTGAAACTGGCTTGTTTCACTGTTCATGGTAGCGTTTACTCGCGTAGTGAAAATTTTCGTTATGCGAGTCAGACCGGTTAGTGAAAAAACCGCTCATTATGCGAGTTTTTCACTAAACAAGTCACTCGTTAAGCAAGGTTTGACTGTAGTTTCTTCAGGTTCAGAATGGCCTGACAAATTGTAATTCCTCTGAAGGGCATTGCATAGGAAGAAGGCAGCCTAAATGCCAGTTTGTAGTTTGCTCTTATACATAAAGCTTTCATTAGCATTAACTAGCTCCCCAAAATTGATAAGGGTTTTATGTTGGGTTTCAGAACCAGTTTGGGTACTTGATTGGGGTCTGTAAGAAATCTGACCCCAAACAAGTATCCAAAATGGTTCTGAAACATTCAGTATTTGTATCTGAGATTAAACAAAACAGAACGGGGTGGCGGGGAGACAAAAAATGTTGTGGCACCTTAAAGCAGGGATTCTCAGCCTGCGGTGTCATTTCATGTGGCCCCTCCACCACACCTGGAAGTGCCATGTGGTGGAGGAAGGGCAAAATGACCGTTCGACCCCCGAAGCTGTCTGAGGGAGCGAGAACTGGCCCCCAGCATTAAAATGTTGAGAACTCCTGGCTTAAAGACTAACTCCTGTATTTAAGTCTTTAAGATGCCACCAAAAATTTCTTTTTCTTTTCTTTTTCTGTTCTGTTTAATCTCAGATATACTTGCACAGACTAACACAGCTACCACTTCAAACATGCAGTATTTAGAATACATGGGGAAGGTTTTGTGTTTATAACAAACCCATTTCAGGCTGTTTTTATAATTTTGTGCAAAACTAATCTGAATGATAAACACAGTACATGTACAACAAGTGTTTGAAGTGGTAGTCGTGTTAGTCTGTGCAAGCATATCAGAGAGCAAACAAAACAGCAACAAATAAAGACAAAAAATGTCTGATGAAGTGGATTTGGTCCACAAAAGCTCACATTTAAATACAGCAGTTAGTCTTTAAGGTGCCACAGCATGTTTTGTCTTTTGTTTTGTTTTGTTTACTCTCTGATATGTACAACAAAATGTTGCATTTGAATAGCCTGCTTTAAAAAAAGGTTGAGCTAGTGATTATTCCTTTGATGTATGTTAACAGTTCATAAATTGCAAACAGCGATAGAATTGTGTTCCTGGTTGTACATTTACAGTGGATTCCTATATTAGGCTTATTCAAAAGCATGGCTCACCAATTTCAGTGGGGTTTAATCAGTTGGCCTTACCAAGTGGTTGCATATTAAGTTTTATTACCTAATATGAATGTTTCTAGTTTTAAGATACCAACATTTCCTTCTGTTTTTGAAGATAAGAAGGTGGGGGAATGGCTAAGATTGTATTAAATAATGCTGTATAATTTTGCTTATCTGTTTGATCAGATGGCAGGTATGACTAGTGGACAGTCTTTATCTTTATAGGGCCAAATGAGGTCTAGTTCTTAAGTATTGATCTTTTGAAGACTGTTCAGATTTTTTTCCTGCTTGATATTCCTTTTAACACTGTTAGCACAATTCAGAAATGTTAATATAACAAGAACATTAAGACAGAATTTATAGATTAACCTGGTCTGTTGGTATAAGATTTCAAAAAGGAAGTTATTAAATGTATATTATGGAGGATATTAACTAATGCTGAAGAGCCCTCATGGCAAATTGATTAAACTGCTGTACTGCAGCCAAAGTTTGATCATGAGGTGGCTAAAGGTTGACTCGGTCTTCTATCCTTCTGAGGTCGGTAAAATGCTAATTAACCTGTGAACCGCCCAGAGAGTGCACTAAGCGTGATGGGGTGGTATTTAAGTGTTATATCTATTGTTAATGCTGGCAGAATTTATATGCATGATATAAACACTTTTACTTTATTTATTTATATTTATTTATTTATTTATTGTTCACATTTATTATCCCGCCCCAATCGGGTATACCCGACTCTGGGCGGCTTACAAGACAAAACACAATCACAAACCCAACCCCATCCAATAAATACTAATAATTAAAATTTTAAAACTGTAAAAAGGATCATAAAAACAAGAAGTAAAAACCGGGAACAAACAACCCTGCGGAATAAAACCCACAGCAAGGGAAGCTATCCCTTAAATCAACCACCCTGTGTGGGATCCCACATACCTTGGTCCCCACACTTGTCCCGCCAGCCAGGTTTTTAAGCCCTTCCGGAAGGGCAGGAGCTCTGTCTGTAGGCGCAGTTCAGTTGGGAGGAGGTTCCACAGGGCTGGGGCAAACACAGAGAAGGCCCTCTTCCTAGTGCTAGAGAGATGAGCCTCCCTAGCCGATGGAATAACAAGAGAGCCCCTCCGATCCGCCCTGGTGGGACGGACAGACGTTCTTAGGGTGACGCGGTCTCTGAGGTATCCTGGCCCACTACCATATAGGGCTTTAAAGGTAATAACCAGCACCTTGAATTGCACCCGGAGACATACTGGTAACCAGTGCAGCTCCCGGAGCAGTGGTGAGGCATGAGCATAACGCCCGCATCCCATCACTATCCAGGCCGCCGCATTTTGGACCAGCTGCAGTCCGAATGGTCACCAAGGGCAGCCCCATGTAGAGCGCATTACAGTAATCAAGTCTGGAGGTGACCAAAGCGTGTGTGACCATGAGCAAGGCGTCCCGGTCTAGGAGCGGGCATAACTGGCGTATTACACGAAGTTGTGCAAAAGCCCTCCTGGCCACGACTGCCACCTGTTCTTCGAACAGTAGTCGTGAGTCCAGGAGGACCCCCAGGTTACGCACCGGGTCTGTTTGGGGCAAAACTGCCCCATCCAGAACCAAAGCTGGTAACTCCTGAGATAACACAGGGCCCCTTACCCACAGCCACTCAGTCTTGCCGGGATTCAGCTGTAGCCCGCTGTCTCCCATCCAGACCTTAACAGCCTTCAGACACCTGGAAAGGACTTTCACTGCACCGCTTGGGTCCCCACGGGCGGAGATGTACAACTGGGTATCATCTGCATATTGATGATACCTTACCCCATGGGAACGGATGATCTCACCCAGCGGCTTCATATAGATGTTAAATAGGAGAGGAGAAAGTACCGAGCCCTGAGGCACCCCATAGTGCAGGGGCCTAGGGCTGGACTTCTCCTTCTCCAGGCACACCGACTGGGTCCTGCCCCTCAGGAATGAGGAAAACCAGGACAACACTGTGCCCTGGATCCCCAGACCCTGGAGCCTACCCAGAAGGATGCCATGATCGACCGTATCAAAAGCCGCTGAGAGGTCGAGAAGAGCGAGGACAGATGGCTCCCCTCCATCCCGCTCTCTCCAGAGATCATCCACCAATGCGACTAGTGCAGTTTCAGTACCATATCCGGGCCTGAATCCTGACTGAAACGGGTCCAGATAATGTGCAAGTTAGTTACTTTTGCAAGTTAGAGGGAGAGTCTCCACCTCATCTTTGGCTGCCAAGCCACATTGTACTTATTCTTTTGGAGTATCTCTTTCTAAATATAGTAGAACAGTTATCATACATCTTTTCTACTAATCTTCTTTTAGGCTGACACTACAACAGTTGACTCCATTTTATATATTTTTTAAAATGCAAAATGTGCCCTTATATGTCTTAGGGATTTATTTATTTATTTACTTTTGTCTTCCACTTGGTTTCTTTTATTTGGTAATTTCCCACTCCCTTGGTCCTTTTATTGGATTATTTTTCCTGTGTGCTTGGCTTGCCTGCTGGATTCAGACGTCAAGTAGAAGGAGAAGAGGAACCTTCCCACATTCTTGTTGGATGGGGTTTTTGGGAGTTTTCCCCTGTGTAGGGATGTGTGATGGCTTTCCCTGCCTGCTTGATTTCTTAAAGTTATTTGATTAATTTTGGTGGAATTGTTTCGATTGACATAGTAAGGCGCACTAGAGTAGGTCTTTTGAATCAGTGGACTTGGTATGTCAAATCTACTATAACATCTATTGCAGGGGTTTCCAACCTACTACCTGTGGGCCGCCCCCAACCCGCATCACCATTTCATGGGCCCTCGTTGCCATCACCGCTGCACCAGAAGCAGAAGTGGATTCATTTATGACAGCCATAAATGCGCTTGCGGTTGTCATGAACGCATTTACAACAGCTGTAAATGTGCCAGTGGCTGTCGTAAATATGTTTCATGGCAACATTTATGCCCAGGGAAACCACCAGTCTGGCCCGCTCAGCTGTCTCAGGGGCATGGTCTGTCCCACAGCATAAAAAGGTTGGGAACCCCTGACCTATTGATTCAAATGAGCAAAAACTAGCTACAATGCTATACTAAAGTGAGTTGCAAGTAGTGCAGTTCCATTTGAATCAGTGGAACGTATGGAATTGATTCACCAAATTCCATTTGATTCACTGGTGCTATTACAATACAACTTACTAAACAAAGCAATAGGATTTTAGTTAAAGTGTGTTTTGCAAAATGCATCTCTTTTGGTTTGTTTCTTGGGGGACTGTTTAGTTTGTTTCTGTGGGAAAAGGGGTGGAGTTTGTGACTGCATCAGTGTGACATTGCACTGTGAGACATGGTTGTTGTTGGTTGGGGACAGCTTCAGATTTTTCTGTTATTGTAATGATGATTTTTCTTATGTATTGGTGCCTGCTTTTGGATTAGATTTATTATCTATTGCCTTACCTCTGCATTTTTGGTTATTTAAGATATTTTTGAATTCTGCTTGAACACACAAATTGGGAAAAATAAAATAAAATGATTCCCAAAATGCAGTCTCTTTCTTGTTAAATAAAAGGGGCAGTGCATGAAAAAATACAGAAATGAAGGGGGACTCCCTCCAAGAACCGAAAATGAAACAAATGCAAAACCTTACATTGTGTACATTCCTAGTTACAACAGAACAATGTGTGTGTAGAAATTGATCTTCCATCAAATACATTTTGATGTACATGTGTGTGTGTATGCCTGCATGTGCATATGTTTAATGAAACACTTATGACCTTTGGTGTATTAGCTTTTTCTTGCCAGTGCAGCTCTTGAAATAGAATTACAGTGGAACCTCATACAACAATCGCCCCGTATAGCAACAAAATTGCATAACAATTGGGGGGGTGGGGGAATGGCGTCCCGCATAACAATTTTCCCTATGGACAAAATTGTACAACCATTTTTCAGTGGGGAAAAAACTTAAAAGAAAAAAATCATTGTATGATGCATCCCATAGGGAAAATCACTATATAGTAGAACCCCCCCATAACAAAAAAACCTCTGTTCCACGGAGCTCTTCGCTATGCGGTTTTTTTCTGTTATGCGGTTCCCTATGGCAGATACCCCGCATAACGGGGGGGGGGGAGTTCGTTAACCAGGGTTCCCATTAAGCAGGTATACCCCGGCTACCAAAGCCCCTACATAATGAAAATGTTTTAGTTATGCAGGGTATTGCCATTGCATAACGAACGCTTCATTGTGTGAATTTTTCGCTATACAATGCGTTCATTATGCAAGGTACCACTGTACGATGCATGCATCGTATAGCAGTTGTTTCGTACAACAACAAGCCCCGTGGAATGGATTAAAATCGTTGTATGAGGTACCACTGTAGTTGCAGATTATGTGAGGGGTTTTTCATTTCATTTCATTTATTATATTTGTATGCCGCCCAATCTATCGTGAGACTCAGGGTGGCTTACGTACATCACAAAAACCTTCAATGATACAATAAAAAATATAACGACGTACAAAAACAGACAATAGCAAGCAGTACAGTCAGTGGAGACAATAGAATACAATATGATCAAAAGTGCAGAATATACAGGGGGGGGGCCTGGCGGCCACAGCTGTATCCCATCCCCTGCCGATGGTGAGAGCAGGGGGCGGGGAAGCGACGAGAGCAGAGAATGAGATGGCTAGATGGTATTGTTGAAGCAATGGACACAGAGCTGGGCATATTGAGGAGGATGTTGGAGGATAGGGGTGGCTGGCATGTGATGGTCCATGGGGTCTCAAAGGGTCAGACTCGACTATGCGACTGAACAACAAGACCCAGTTCAGCTTCCCTTGTGCACCAAAGCCTTCAGGGATTAAAGATAATGGCTTTAATAGAACTATGAAGGCTTCTCAATTGTTTCTAATGTATACTGTGGGGGTCACACACTGCCATCCCTACAGTATACATCTTTTGATTATTATTCATTTCAAAATTCTGAATTGTTTTGTATTATTTTTATTGTTGTACTCTGCCTTGAGATCTCAGGTTATAGGGTAGAACATAAATGCCCTAAATGCATGCATACACTCATGCATATTATACTAAATTGATACCCTCATATTTATTTTCTTCTTTGTTCTTTAGGTACGGCACAAAGTCTCAGATCAAGTAATGGCTTTGAAGATGAATACACTAAGCAGCAACCGTGCAAATATGTTGAAAGAAGTCCAGCTCATGAACAGACTTTCTCATCCAAACATATTAAAGTAAGAAGTTTGTGTGTGAACGTTTGTATTTGGAGATACAATTAAATGTACTGGTAGCAGACTGGTAGCCAAGCTAATGGTTATAGTAGAGAAGTTATATGCTCCCTGTAACGAGTTCCAATCTGCAGACAGCTGCATTTTGAATTAGCTGAAGTTTCTAAACCAGTATTTCCCAAACTTTGGTTTTTGGATTTCAATTCCTAGAAGCCTAAGTCAGCTCCCAAAAGCACTGGTCAGTCAGTGTTCTGACTTAAGCTTCTGGGAATTGAATTCCCCCTGTGGGGGTGGGTGGGCCCCACGTTGGGAACCACTGTTCTGAACCATCCTCAAAGGCAGCCCTACATACAATATATTACAGAAATCCAAGTAGGATGTAGCTAAGGCATGCCAAACCAGATTTCTTAAATAAATGGCATAACTGGTGTACTGTACTAGTATTAACTACACAGCTGACTTCTGGCCATCACAGAAATTTGGGTATCCAGTAATGAGGGGGAAGAATTACTGTCAAGTGGATTTCTGAACCTTTATAGGTATAAAAATACTGAACGGTAACTTGTTCAGCCAATAGACTGGTCTTCATTGCTATTACGCTAACCTTTAGGCTGCATTTTAAATCAGGAGCTTAACTGAAACTAATTACAATTAAAGAAACACTTAATTGAAATGAGTAAATGATGTTGAGTACCATATACATTTTGTTCTTTCTTAAAACTGATTTTTAAGCTGTGTTGTGTTTTATCTGTACTAAAATGCAAGTTTAATATATCTTCATTTAATGACAAAGCCAATGTGTCTGCAAATTTGGGCTGCCTCTGGGTAGTCTCTTCTGATATAAAAGTCCTAGCTGTACTAGTTGTGGTCAGTAAGTGCTGGCAGGACAAATTGCCAAAACAATGCAGAAAGCTGGAAGTATTAATTCCTCCATCTGTACCTCACACTGTAATTTTCTGTATGTGAAAAAACAAAAGTTGCATTTGTTCCCCAAATCCCACATGTGTCTGGGAACAGACAGAATTAAGAATTGGCTCCCCGTCTTCAAATACTTTTTAAGCAGGAACTGATAGAAAGGTACTGTACTACTAATTTAAATAAAATCTAATTTGAATTATGTTTTGTCCTTGTATTTGATGTAGTACAAGTTTTGGAGTGCCTATCACCCAAAATTTGTATAACTTTGTTTTCTAAAGTAGGAGCTATGTTTCAACAGATACACATTTGTTGGGAGCTAAGTTGACAACATATGTGGTCTATTATTTATTTTTAAAAGTTGTTTGCTTTTGTTTTATAGGTTTATGGGTGTCTGTATACATCAAGGACAATTGCATGCTCTTACTGAGGTATGACTGGATTTATTAAATACCAACTTGTTTGTCAGTTGTACAGCCCATGGCTATTTAGGTTACTACTGAAACAACCACATCCATATAAAAATATTATAGTCCCTCAAAACTTGACTGATTTGTACAAATGTTTCTTTGTAGGGGTCTGAAATATCTTGTAAAGTAGAGTTGGAGTATTGTACTGTCATTTGCCTAAAAAAAGATCTGAATTTAGAAACAAATATTTTGCTTAGAGAAGGTAGGAACTTGACAATAATTTTTATAAATATAGAATGCATTTCTTCATCTAAAGACCTCTTGGTTCCTCTTTGCCACAAATTGAAATGTGATTCCTATGTGTCCAAGGAATTAACATAGGAACTCATCAGTGTTGGCCAAAAGTTCCAGGGATGTGTCAAGTTGGTGAAATGGCCCACAATGTGGAAGTGTATATATATATTCTTTCCTGTTATGTGTTGACGCAATGTGTACAGGTGCCATACACTAAATAAAATAAAATTTAAACCTCCTAATATACTTTATAATTCTTCTTTAAGAAGCTGTCTAGGATTGAAAACCAAAACATTAACTTTCTAGTTGGAGAATTTCAGCAACCACAGCAACGTTTGAGGTTATGAAAACAATGATCAAAATAGTGAAGTCTTTATGAAATGGGCAGGATCTCATTCAACGTGTTTTATATATGATCCTAAATTATCCGATTCATTTAACAGTGGCGGGTGGCAGAGAAACTACAGTCCAGATCAAAATGTTGTTAATGAGTCTATAGCTCAACCATGCAGTAAGAGTGTAAATCAGAGATTCTCAACATGCAGCCCATGGGCTGGATATGGCCTGCCATTTCATGTGCCTAAAATTGAACCTCTTCTAATACCAGAACAGGCAAGTTTTAGACCTGGCAAGAGATGTACGGCTCAAATCTTAAATCTAACTCAGAATATAGAAGATGCTTCGAAACTCATAAAATTACTGGAGCAGCATTTTTGACCTTGCAGCAGTATATGACACTGTCCACCATCAGTTGCTACTAAAAACAATCCACCTACTTACTAAAGATGATGGACTAGCAGAAATGATCATTATTCAACATCAAACCAAAGATGACATGTTGAATATTAAGGGAGGTACAGTTCCTGGAGAAATCAAAGGAACAATTTTCCGTAGGCTAGTGTCCTGGCACTGTTCCTTTTTAACATTTATACAAATGATCAATCAACTTTCCCATAGCCTAGGACAGTGGTGGCAAACCTTTTGGAGACCAAGTGCCCACATTCAACAGGCAGCCATCTTCACCGCAGAGGGGCGGGGCAAACTGTGCTGAGGCAACAGCCTGCATGCCCACAGAGAGTGCTCTGAGTGCTACCTCTGGAATACATGCCACAGGTTCACCACCACTGGACTAGGAGTTTCATCTCTTTTGATGATCATGCCATGACAGTCGAGGCAGAGCCTCTTTCCTTAAATTATAAAAACAGCTAGCAAAAACAAGCCCTTTAAAACACAGGCCTATACATTCCACTTAAAGAACAGAGGAGCAGAGAGGAAGCTCTGGGTTAGCTGGGAAGGTGCGATTTTGGAAAATTGTTCTACCCCAAAGTATTTGGGTAAGCCTCTGGATCAAACTCTGAGCTAGAAAAAACATTGTCTAAGAAAGTTGCTGCCAGAAATAACATACTTGGGAAACTGGCTGGTTCAGACTTGTCTTGTTTTTCAGTCACACAGTTGAGTCCGATTCTTTGCGACCCCCATGGACCACAACATCCCAGATTGCTCTGTCAGTATCCTCATTGATCAGACATGTGTACACACCAACAAACAATAAGAACAATAGCTTTGTCCCTGTGATACTCCACAGCAGAATATGCTGGTGTGGTGTGATATAAATCAGTGCATGCCTAACAAGTAGATGAATCATCCAGGATTATTACTGGTTGTTTGAAACCTGTTCCTGCTGAAAACGTCTATTTGGCTGGCATTGCCCCTTCCAAAAGTACTGTACTGTATACAGATGTTTTAGCAAATAATGAATGAAATAAGGTAATACAGCATCAAATGCATCCACTTCAAGGACATGAATTCCTTGGATGATAGCTAAAATCAGAGAAGAGCTCTGCACATCTGTCAGATTCTAAAGAAGTGACTAGGCTAAGCCTATGGGAAGGAAAATTAACATACCTTCCCAAAAAGGATGAATGTCCAAGAATGTCTAATGTCCTATCAGACAAGATTTTGACTAGACCATCTGGAAGTCAATAAGCTTCAAATTATTTATTTGATTATTCAATGGATAATCAAATAAAATGGGCATACTTAGATACATGACAGATTTTCTGTGAATGTGGAAACATTCAATCAATGCTACATTTGTATGCATGCAATTTATGCCCCACCATATGTAAAAAAGAGCATCTAGTAAATACCTGTGGTCAGCATAGTGCTATTGAAGTAGCCGACTTGTTATCAAAAATAGTTTAATTTAACATTATTTTATCTTGAATGTTACCTGTATTTCATATTCATAATTTTAAATTGTGCAGTATTCTGATATGAATAAAGAAAGAAGGGGTTGAGGATATGTTAGCATATTAGGTGTCATCAAATCTGCAAGATCCTTATTTATCCAATATACCCCTAAATCAGTCAGAAATTATGCCAACCGGAGAGATGGTGTATTAAATTATCTCTCTTCTAATGGAGAAAAAGAAAGAAAATCTTTATTCTGACTTGATGAGCCAGGCTGAGGAAGTTGTAGTCCCTCCATTTCCCAACATCATCATATTGGAATTGCTCTGTTAATCTGGAAAATCAGCCTTCAAAAATTTATTTTGAAAACATATATTGTAAGGGTGAAACTAAAATATGGGCTTTACATATGTCATCACAGTGTCATTGGAAGAACAAACAGCCAAAGTATCTATACAGGTCTCTCCCCATATCCACAGGTTCAGTAACTACGGTTTCAGTTATCATCAGGTCCAAAAATATTCAGTCAAAATTCCCTGAAATACATAGTATATATGCATTTTAAGGTGCATTACAAGAGCTGATCACTAGAGCCCACTATATACAATGTGATGTACAGAAAGATTAGGTTGTGTTTCCAAGGGAATCATTTCCTGAGCAGACCTGAAAGATCAGTGGAAGTATTTGCAGCACACATATACCGTGCTTGTATAACTCAGGTATGTGTGTTATAATATAGAGCTAGCTGCTTTCAGTGATTTCAGATACAGTACATGAAATATTTTTGAATGTATCCCCTGTAGATATGGGGGTGGAGGGAGACTTGTGTATTTTCAGAACCAGCAGTACTGTGTTAATGTGTCTCCTGTTCTGCTCACACCAGGCAGTCAAGTAGAGTCAAAGCACTCACTAAGCAAATTATATAGCTGATCTGATCCTTATAGACTTTGTGGAAGTATTCAGACTAAATATTAAAGTATAGTATACAGTAATACCCCGTATAACGCGAGTATCATATAGCGCTAAAACCGCATAACGTTACAAGATTTTCGGAAAAATCTTGTATCGAATAACGCGATTTTAACGTTATCCGATACAGTCGTTCTTAGTAGCAGGGTGGGTGGAAAGCTGAACGGGGTTCTCCGTTCAGCTTCCCAGCCACCCTGCAGCTATGGAGGCAGGGGTGGGAAGGCTGGAAAGCTGATGGGGGGCTCCCCCGTCGGCTTACCCAGCCACCCCACAGCTGCGGAGGCAAGGGCGGGTGGCTAGGGAAGCTGACAGGGAGTCCCTGTCAGCTTCCCCAGCCACCCTGCAGCTGTAGATCGGGTCCTCTGATCTCTCTGGAGCAGGCAGGGGACACGATCCAAGCTGTTTCTGGGCTTCCCCGACGTCCTGAGCCAGTGCAGCAAGCCAGAATGTCAGGGTTCGAATCCCGACATTCTGGCTTGCTGCACTGGTTGAGGACATCGGGGAAGCCCAGAAACAGCTTGGATCGGGTCTGCCCACCTCCCTGGACCCAGTGGGGGGTCAGAAACCCCAAAATTGGTAAAAAAAATGTCCATTTTTTTTACCAATTTTGGGGTTTCTGACCCCCCCCCCCGGCCGGGTCCAGGGAGGTGGGCAGACCTGATCCAAGCTGTTTCTGGGCTTCCCCGATGTCCTGAGCCAGTGCAGCAAGCCAGAATGTCGGGATTCGAACCCTGACATTCTGGCTTGCTGCACTGGCTCAGGACATCGGGGGAGCCCAGAAACAACTTGGATCGGGTCTGCCCACCTCCCTGGACCCGGCGGGGGGGTCAGAAACCCCAAAATTGGTTTTAAAAAAAGGATGTTTTTTTTTACCAATTTTGGGGTCTCTGCCCCCCCCCCCGGCCGGGTCCAGGGAGGTGGGCAGACCCGATCCAAGCTGTTTCCAAAGTTCCTCCACCTCCCTGGAGGCTGCAGCAAGGCAAAATGTCAGGATTCGAATCCCGACATTCTGGCTTGCTGCAGCCTAAAAGAGGGTGGGGGAACTTCAAAATTAGCGCGCATTGGGTCTCCCGACCTCCCTAGAGCCGATGCGCGCTAATTTTGAAGTTCCCCCACCCTCTTTTAGGCTGCAGCAAGCCAGAATGTCGGGATTGGAATCCTGACATTTTGCCTTGCTGCAGCCTCCAGGGAGGTGGGGGAACTTTGGAAACAGCTTAGAGCAGGTCTGCCCACCTCCCTGGACCCGGCAGGGGTGGTGGTGGTCAGAGACCCTAAAATTGGTTAAAAAAAAAAAACCATCCGTTTTTATTACCAATTTTGGGGTTTTTGACACCCCCCCCCCACCGGGTCCAGGGAGGTGGGCAGACCCGCTCCAAGCTGTTTCTGGGCTTCCCCGACGTCCTGAGCCAGAGCAGCAAGCCAGAATGCCGGGATTTGAACTCTGACATTCTGGATTGCTGCACTGGCTCAGGACGTCGGGGAAGCCCAGAAACAGCTTGGATCGGGTCTGCCCACCTCCCTGGACCCGGGCGGGGTGTGTGTGTCAGAGACCCCAAAATTGGTAAAAAAAAGGACGTTTTTTTTACCAATTTTGGGGTCTCTGACCCCCCGCCGGGTCCAGGGAGGTGGGGAGACCCTATCCAAGCTGTTTCCAAAGTTCCCCCACCTCTCTGGAGGCTGCAGCAAGCCAAAATGTCAGGATTCAAATCCCGACGTTCTGGCTTCCTTCAGCCTCCAGGGAAACAGGGCTTTTTTTAACATTGTGTGATCAATGTATCGCACAACGTTAAAAACCGGATAACGACGGGACTTGTGGAACCAAGTCATAACGTTATCCGGGGTTCTATTGTAATTGAATTTCATTAGTATGTGTTTGCTTCCTTTCTTATTTCTGTACATAGCAATCGAATGTTTTCATTCCTGGTTTAGCAGCATTCTTTAGCATCCTGGTTTCACAAATCTTGCTGACAGTGACTAAAACTCTAGGGAATCTATGGTTTCTGCAAACTTTTGTTGCTCTTTCAGTTGAACCTGATCAAAATGTGCGTCACAAAGTGAGGAAAGCAAATACAAGATCATCAAAGGTATAGAGAAAAGTTAGGGAGGCTTGTGTTTGGCTTGGTATTGTCTGTCCTGAAACAGAGAGAGTATGAAAGGTGATAGGTTACTTTTTGTGGGGGAGTATCATAAAGTGTCTGAAAGGCGAACTTTCCAACTTGTTTCTGAAAGTGGAAATTGTTTCCTGTTATTGAACCTCGTTCTTAAGTTCTTGGCATTTAATTGTGCATCGTTTAGCGTAAAGGTGATATACTGTACTTGGTAGTCACCATGTGCTTGTGCAGCTGCTCCTACAATAGTATCCTTTGACTTCTGTAAGTCAGTTTGTGAGCAGTCTCCTTTACACAGATTTCTTCATATAGTGGCATGCATGAGAGTGATTCTGTGAAGGAGGTTAACTGACCAGGTCATTAATATGTGAGCCAGTCCCTGGCATTTGGAGTTGGGACTGCATTTTATTGCATATAAATAGGTACTACTTCTGCTGTATCTTAATATTGGCAATCATCATGGCGATCAGTCATGAAGACTCTCCTGAGAATATAATGCAGTGGCTGTTCATCTGCCTTCTGCATCACAGTGTGATACCCGTACCACTGGTCTGCTAGTCACTTTCTGGTCCTGAGCCCTTTTGGTATGCAAAGTCCTCATCACCCCCAGGCCAATATTGATGAAGCTGCTGCCCTCCATCAAGTTGGATTCAAGTGGGATTTAATCCACTTGGGGACCATCACTCTTCCCTGTGGACTTTGGCACCCAAAGCCATTGGTCCTCTGGCTTGTCAGGTTAGTTAACTGCTGCCTGACACTTGGCGTTGAATCATTGGCAGTATGATCTACTCCAGTGGTTCCCAACAAGGGGTACACAGCCCACTAGTGGACTTCAATTCCCAGAAGCCTAAGTCAGTACATTGGCTGATCAGTGCTTTGGGGAAATGACTTAGGCTTCTGGGAATTGAAGTCCAAAAACCAGCATTTGGGAAACACTGATCTACTCTATTACCATAGCAGGATATCCAGGCCAGACTCAGAAATAGGTACTGCAGGTTATGAATCCACTACTTGTTCAGCCCTTCCTTCCCCATGCAAATAATTAGAATAGTTAAAAATAAAAGGGTAACATAGCTCAGATTTTTTAAAAAGGTATTTCTGAAACATTTGCAGACTGGTGACCTTGTGCGGGCTTTATTTTAGAACCAAATACAGTGGTACCTTATACAACAATTTTAATCCATTCCACGGGGCTTGTTGTGGTACGAAACAATTGATATATGATGTATACATTGTATAGCGATTTCCCCTATGGGATGTATAGTTGAACAATTTTTTTCGCTAAGTGGTTTTTCCCATTGAAAAATTGTTGTACTGTACATTTTTTTCCATAGGGAAAATTGTTATGCAGGATGCCATTTCCCCCCAAAACCTAATTGTTATACAATTTCGTTGATATATGGGGCGATTGTTGTATGAGGTTCCACTGTATAAGCTTTGCTACAGTAATATTTGGGTACCTTCATCTTTAAGGTGAGATAAAGCATTCTCAAAAAAGTTACGTGGAGATGGCGACAAGAAAATGTTGAATTTCTTTCTGTCTTCTTGCCCCACGCTGTGAATTTCTCTAACCCAGAGCAGAAATTTCCCATTATCTTGCTTTTTAGAGGACTATGGAATATCTTTTGCCATATTTCAGGAAGCAAAAAATGACTAGTTCACATAATTTTTGAGCTTCTCAGAATAAATTGGTCCAAGTACAGTAATACCGCGGATAACGTTTACCTCAGATAACGCTAAAATCGCATAACGTTAAGTAATCTGGGGAGGAGAATTGGATTGAATAACGTTAAGGTCTATGGGATGGATCGGATAACAACCGCTAAAGCCTGTGCAGTTACAATGTATCTCTATGGAGCTTTAACGTTATCCGATCCATCCCATAGGATTTTAACATGGATCGGATAACACTAAAAATCGGATAACACCAAGACTTGTGGAACCAAGTCTTAGCGTTATCTGAGGTATTACTGTATTGGGGAAGAAGGTAGCAGAATACTAAACTGAGCAAATCAATATTTTTTCCTAGCAGTTCATGTCCATGCAGCTCTACATGCACAGGCATAAAATTTAGTGGAATTTCAAACTACTAGCGCTCTAGTCTTTTTGGTCTTAATTCCTGAGTATCATTGAAAGTGCACTTCTTATTCCATTAATGAAAAATGTGTTCTGGTTGGTTTAAGCTATTTTTTCTTCTTCTCAATTTAAAACTAAATTACCATTCAGTTGGAAATATTGTTTCAACAAGAGTTGGATTAATTGTCCAATTAAAGAGAAATTTCTTGACACAATGAGCTTTTAAAATCAAATGTTGAATTACTATTTCAGACAGTAACAAAAAAAGAAGATAGAAGATACATTATATTGCATTACCAAAAAGTTCTTCTTCCGTGTTTCGACCAGACATGAAACTGGCAGGAGTTTAATGCAGGAGTTCTCAACCTTTTTAAGCCGGACCAGGTCACACTCCTTCAGACAGGGGCCAGAAGGCTATTTTGCCCTTCCTCCACCACATGGCACTTCTTGGTATGGTGAAGGCGGGGGGGGGGCACATGAAATGGCACCGCAGGCCACATCCACTCTATGGGCCACAGGTTGAGAATCCCTGTTTTAGTGGGTTCATTCTCTAGATTCTAGTTCCTTTCGCTTGACATAGTGTGAGAAAGATTAACCAGCAACCCAAGGTTGTACCATTACCAGGGTACACCTGATTGTGGTTCAAACTCCACAGTCTTCACGGAGGCTCTTTCCGTGTGCTGATTTGTTAGGAATTTTTGTCAGAATCTTGTTACCTATACATGTGAAGACAATTTCACTGGTGTAAATTTCAGTGACAAATTGCTACCAGTTAAGAAGTGATTAATTATTTTTCTTGTCAGACAGCAGCTGCATGACTTAGTACATCACCATCTTAATTGGTGGGAAATCAGTCACCACTGAAATGTATGCTGTTTCAGTTACATTGCCATAAGTATGTGATAGGATTCCAGCCATTGTTTTATAATATTAGCTGGAGTAAGGCCGTATTTCATGAGCATGTTAGTTTAAATGACATTTGACCTTCAGAGCCTGCATATTTGAACTAGACAAAAGAAATAATAAAACTGGTACATGGTCCATTATTCCTACTGGAAGGAGTTTGAGTTTCTAGTAGAAATATGGACTAGCTAGAATAGATAAAGAAGTGACTTGATGACATATTTGCTGTTATTATTTATCATCTTATTCCCAGCTTCCTGGTTCATAGGGGAAGCCCAAAGAATCAAACCTACATAATTAGGAATCAAGTCCTTAAAATGTACAGGTGATATGACTGGTTTGTATAATCATTGATTATTTTTTTTTAGTTTTAGGAAGCAAAGTAGCAGCTATTGGCAATTGTCATAGATTGTTGACCAATTTTTTTTGGGGGAAACCCAGTTGTTGAAATTCGTATCTATAAAATGCCCTGGTCTTGCTTCTGTAATTTGTTTTTAATTTCTTGCCTTACTGTTTGGTACTTTGCTTGGCAGAGAATGAGATGGCTAGATGGTATTATTGATGCAGTGGGCACAGACCTGGGTGGGTTAGGGAGGATGTTGGAGGATAGAGGTGCCTGGTGTGCAATGGTCCATGGGGTCACAAAAGGTCGGACTCGACTATGTGACTGAACAACAATTTTTTTTGTATTTTCTGTTCTTTTGAGTTTACTTGTTGATGGAACCCCAACTTCTATGGGAGATAGTTGAAATAAGGGGCCTTTCAAATACCACATGACCTTAAATAGGCCACATTTTGACCCCCCCTCCCCCTGTGGCTTTCTGTGACCTTTGACTGAACCCCTAAATCATGTGGTTTCTCTGTTTCCATGATTTGAAGAGAAACGGCAGAAGCATAGCCGACCCGGAGCCTGAGGACGCCTGCTGCCCCACCCCCGGACTCCCACCTGGCCGGGGACTTAAAAGCCACGCCAGCTTGAGCGGCAGAGGATGGTCCTGCCCAGAGCCTGAGGACACCTGTCTCCCCACCCCCAGACTTCCACCTGGCCAGGGGGTTAAAATTTTGGAGTCACATGACTTCATGGCAAACCCTCTTCCCCCGTGACTTTTGGTCAACCCCTTTCCCCCTAAAATGGTCACGTGGTATTTGAAAGACCCCTAAGCTGCAGTCTTTCTGAGTAAAGTAAAAGGAGCCAGTTCCCTTGCAGATGATATTTCTTTCTCCAGTTTTACATATTATTCAGGGGTACAATCCTATTGCTTTGTTTCACAGGCAGAAAGCAAATAACATAACATTTGCTTGGTTCCAACTGACAATTAAAGAGTCACTGCTGTTGTTCTCAGGAGTACCTGCACATACTGGGTTGCACATTCTTGACAGTCTCAGTGGGACTGTTCAACTGCTGGTTGATAGCAACTGAATATTATGCCATTTGCCTTCAACCTGCATAACAAAACAACAGGATTTCCACCAGTGTGCAAAATGAATCTGTCTTTGCTTCCTGTGTGTGTGCGTGCGCGTGTGCGCACATGTGTGTGTGTGTGTATTGTATAAATGCAATCAATGTGCAGATATAATTTTAAATTCATAACAATAGCAACACCAAAGAATACCTAGCAAATCCAGCTTCAGTTCTGTAATCTAGAAATAGAGACTTTCTTAGTTTACTTACGAAAAGGCAAAAAGTCAGCCTCTTAATTAGCCAGAATGAGTCTCACTGATTTGATTAGGATTGTCAAACAGCACATTTTTGGGAAATTTTAGTTATTCCTCTTAGTTAGCAGATTATCAGGTAGAAAAACATCAACAGAAGCAGCACAGAAATGTGGAAAGATGATTAGTTCAGTTCTTGTTAAGTCCTGCCTACCTCACTAGCACTTGTATAATTTAAAAAAAAAATCACCCTAGAAGCATTTAAAGGAAAAGAAAGGTATCTTTACTGGTGGTAAAAGACAATTATAGTAGACTGCAACGCTCCTTCCCATTGATACAGATAAGAGCATGTAAGATTGCTATTATCCCAACACAAATTAGTATGCTTAAACACTTCTCTGACAGTAACAGTAAAGCACAGGTAGGCAACATGTAGCCTGTGATACCCAGGGGCCCAATTGCAACACCTCTGGTCACTCCACATCTCATAAAATGTGGGTGTCAAAAGCCTATTTAGGTGATTTTGCACCACTGTTGATATATTTTGAACCCCGTAGCATCCCCATGCTCCCCCACCACACACTGCTTTTTAAAATATTTTTTTATTCTTGGTACTAGAAAAGGCAAGGAAACTTTTCCAGTAAAGATAAGTTTTCTTGGAGGGGGTGTTACATTAGTTTTCAACCGGACCTAATGTATGGTCCTTTTCAAATGGCACAGTGCTGGTCATACTGGTCATAATGAAAGATTTCTGCTGCATTAGATGTAAATGATGTAAAGCAGCTGTAACTTAACAGAACCTTGGATATATCTGGGGCACATAACAAAGAGCAGTACACATAGTAGCATTCTTTTCTAATATGCAGAATTAATTTGCCCTAGTAGCTAAATATTATAATCCTGGCTCACAAGTGATAAACAGCTACACTCATTTTTTTAAGGTGGCCTTGGATTTTGCTGGCAGAAGAAGTTGTGAAATCTGAGCTGGCATTTAAAATCTGGCCCAAGTAGTTTGGTATGCAGCCAAAGAGCATGCCATTTTGATCCTCTTTAGTTCCTTGACTGTTTTGGACAGTTTGAAATTAACAGATCATCGATTTGTAATTCAGTGAATAATACAGCTGCTGGGTCCCTGATTTATATTAACTCAAGAATATCTGATAATAAGTTTTGGTCTCAATCTATTAAAAGAGGTGATAAGATGAAAAAAAATCTTGGGCATTCACGTTTTACACTCTTATTTTGAGTTCTCATTATTAACACTGTAATTTATAGTTTGATAGTGCTTCTGTGTAATTCTAAAGTCAGAGTTTGCTTACAGATCTATTTGACTACAGTTTGTTGTGTTGTTTGTCTGTAACCTTTGAACAGTGGTGGTGAACCTATGGCATGCATGCTAGACGTGGCATGCCCACCCTTCTCTGTTTGCACATCACCCCAGCACAGTTCACTTTGTCCCTCTATCCAGCAGCCCAATGGGAGGGCTTCCTCCCTCTCCCTCAGTACAGAGTTCACCCTGCCCCTCTGTTTGGGCACCTGGTCTCTAAAAGGTTCACCATCACTGCCCTAGGGCATCCAAGCAAGCGAGCGAGACAGAGCTTGTTTATTGTAGAAATATAGATTTAAAAAATGAATCTTGAATTATTCCATAATACTTTCTATTGGTAAAAAATAATAACAAGAATCTGAGGTGTTCTGTGTTATGGATTGTTGCATTGAACTGTTGTTCTTAATATAATGCTTTAATGAACATTACATGGTGAAAGTCAAAATTGCTTGTCCAATGTTATGTTTGTTGCTGTCAAACAAAAGTATACCACTGTACAAGTAAAGTTTCTGTAAGAGATCCTGATTTTTCAGAAGTAGATCCTGTTTTCCAGACAACCCATTTCCTTGTGGAGATAAAAGTAGATGAGAGAGAGATTAGAACTCTCCACTCCTCATGTATTCAGATTAACCAGTTTCTTAATCCCCAAATAAAGCTGCTCTGTTTGATGTGGAGTCAGCAGCAAAGTACTTGACTTTTATTTTTGCATTTTATGTTTTCCCACAACAAACCAGAGATAGCTGTCCACTTCATTTCCTGTGGCCTTTGAGAGTTATCTGTCAGCTCTGAAATATCATAATTGTCTTGGAAATTGCCATTGGAGAGTTACAATTTAACATATCAATACAGTTTCTGATTGACTTCTTTGGTATGCTGAACCCAGGACTAGCTCACCACAAAATCAAATTCAGTTTTAAAGGTCACTGGCTCATCTCAAGAGCTGCTTTGTTTTGAACTCCAGTTTCAATGTAATTTAATTTTTTAATGGCAAATCATTTTCCTCCCCAGTATATCAACTTTGGTAACTTGGAACAGTTATTAGATAGCAATCAGTACCTGCCCTGGACCGTAAGAGTGAAACTGGCATTGGACATTGCTCTGGGACTCAGTTACCTTCATTATAAAGGCATTTTCCATCGGGACCTGACATCTAAGGTACTATGCCGATCAAATGAAGTGGTTTAACAATAAATGTGTTATGCTTTCTCAACTGCTAATGTTTTCTTGATTGCTTTGCTCTCACCAGCCTCTTTCAGTACCTCAAACAGTAAAACTCTTATGTAAAATGTCACTTTAAGGGATTGTGAGAAAACTCTGAAACATAGTTTAGTGGATTAAACTTTCCCAGAACAACTCATGTTGTGTAGATGTCTGAGAGTAAGCTAACCTGAAGTAGGGGTCACAAGTAAATGAGTTGGGATTATGCAAAAATGATTGCACAACTTCTTTAATCTTTCTAGAGCAAATTGATCCAACCTCTAATTACTAAACAGCTAAATTGTATAAAACTTCAAAAGGTTATAGCCTTATTTTAGTACTTTAGCAAATTATCCTAAAGGTTTATAGTTGTATATCTTCGTGCTCCACATAACCTGGAAATATTAATGTTGTTTCACAAGTGAACAAAATAATAGTATAAATTCTGTTCAAACACTGGCATATGTGGTTTTCTCCAAGGTGCCTTGTCATTTATTTATTTATTTATTTATTTATTTATTGGATTTCTATACCGCCCTACTTGGTGTGACCAAATTACTCTTTATAAGTACATAATACTATGAAAAAATTACTTTCTTTACAGGCCTTCATTAGTTTTTGAACTTGGTAAATTAAAAATTGGTAGGGTACAGATCGGAAATTTACTATCCTGAAAGTGATACATTAGGACAGGGATTTTCAACCTGCAGTCCGTGGCACCATTTCATGTGCCCACCACCACCACCACCACACCAGGAAGTGCCATGTGGTGGAGGAAGGGCAAAATGGCCATCCAGTCCCCGAAGCTGTCTGAGGGAGTGTGACCCAGCCCCTGGCTTTAAAAGGTTGAGAATTCCTGCATTAGGATGACACCAGTTCCTAAAAGAAACTGGTACAAAGCACAATACTGGATTAAAATAGAAAAGATTCATAAAAATGACTTTTATATGTGTCTAAATAAAATAATCTGCTTAAAGTGGAGACTGAAATGTTCAAAGTGGAGATAATCAGCTCAGTAGTATTTTTAAGTCTACCAGTTCTGTGGAGATGGGGCAGAGTGAAATAAGCAGTTGTCATATTTGGTTTTGAAAAGCAATATGTGCAAAATACTTGTTCTCCAGTGTATAAGAACCTTTCAGATTTCTGTAAATGGATTCTGCAATCAAACCTGGAGTCCTTGTGAAACTCAGTGAAAGCACCCGATACTAACTTGTCATTGAGGGGTGGTCTTTGCTATGAATGTCTTAAGTTTATGTCTGAAATATTATAAAAAGGCATTTTAGTTGATTAGTATTTAGGCTGCATTACTATCATTGTATAGCCTTAACATATTCTAAAAGTGTTACACTAGTGAGGAACCAAAAGGTAATTTATGTTACCGTATTTCTGTTAGTGCTTACATCTTTACTGTAGCACACAGTGGCCAAAATCTTGTTGCATAGTTACACCAGGGACAGAGAAATGGGATAACTTACATTGACAAATTGCTACTGATTTAGTGGGGTCTTGCTTTGATTCCTCATTATGCATTAGTTGGACAGCTTCAGAGGCAACCAGAAATCCTGGCTGAGGGAGGTGTTAATTTGTGGCAATTTGCTACTGTGAGTCACGCTGTTTCTTTTTACCATTGTAACAGGATATGAGCAGCTGTGAGTCATGAGACTGAACTACAAATCAGGAAATCCTCAGTTTGAAACTTACTTCACTCAATGAACTCACTAACAGACCTTAGACAAGCCACACTGTACTTTAAGGATACTGTATATACCTTTTAGATTATTGTAAGGTTTGCAAAAAGCTAACATCCCCATATTTAAGAAACTACTTAAGACGGAACTAAACAATGTAGCTTTTAAGATTAAGAATTCATCAAATAATGTTAATTTTTAATGTTTAGAGTTTTTCCATAGATTACCACATCTGAGTCTGTTGTTGTACCATTGGATTATGTTGTTTTAGGAATGCAGTGGGTGGCAGTTGGGATGGGGGTTATTTCTCTTATACACCACCCAGAGTAGTGTGTACCCCCTAATCAGATGGTAGAAATCAGTCGGTCAATCAATCAATCCTGAGTACAAAGCAGTCCTCTCAGAGGAATTTGCTTTCTGTAACACGCTAAAAATACACTGGAAGTACATGGTAAATACACTGACCTGATCAAATTATTCTTTTCAATATTTGTTTTTTATGTAAGAGGAGGGAAATAAATGTTACACTTCCTTACTAGGATTATACTGTGCAAGGCAGATGTTAAGCACTCCCAACACACAAAGGAGCTTTATATCCGTTCACATCTGTTTATACATAAACATTTGTTAACTCTTGGGAGTTCAGCATGAGCTGCTTTAAAGGGCTTTGAATAGAGATTTTGCTGTAACTAACAGCTTGGATTGTGTAATTGTCCAGAAAGGGAAAAGTCTGTCTAATGAAGAATCTTTCTGTGATGGATTTGTTCATGTGTTGTTAGACTCTTTTTAGAAAAGCAGTGCAACAGTACAGTTTGAAGAGTTGGAATCTGTCTAAGGAAGAACCATAACTATATGCATGAATGACATACAGAATGTGTCACCTTTCCTCTGACATTTCCAGCCTAGGAAAAGACTGCTTTAAAACTGCCAGCATAGATAGTACAGTGGTCCATGGGGTCGCAAAGGGTCGGAATCGACTGTGCGACTGAACAACAAACAAAGGTTAGACATTGGTTCTTGTCAACTCTCTTGAATGGTAAGGGATGGGAGAGGCACACAAAAGGACATCTCTAGGTGACCTTAGTAGATTGAGAGGAAAACAGGGCTCTTTAAGAAAACTTCAACCCAAACCATTTAAGGCTTGAAAAGTAATGGCCAGCGCTTTGAATTTTGACTGGAAAAAGATTGACTACAATTGTAAATTTGATATTTTTTTCTAGGCCAATATAATACAATGTCATTCAAAACAGACTAAGCCTATAACTATTCTGTTTCTCAATGACATTATATAGAGCAGGGGTTTCCAACCTAAGGCCTGTAGGCTGGATCCGGCCCACACCATCATTTAATGTGCTCCCCCACCGCCTAACCCGCACCTGGAAGTGCCATGTGTGGTTCCTTTATACTGTACAGGTTGGCCCCTAAGTCCCTACCCACACAGCACACAGACACACTGGATATATAAGTAAATGAATGGGTAGGGACTTACGGGCCGCCCCCTATAAATAGCATTTAAAAGTTGTTAACATTAAAAAGGAACCATACATGGCACAGCTTCCATCAGCGCCAGGAGTCAGGACAGTGGACCACATGGAATGGTGCCATGGGGGGGGGGGGAGAACTGTTGGGCTCCTGGCCTTTTCTTTCCCAACCCCTCCAGGACCCCAGCGCCACAAGGAAGGACTAGCAAACCCTACTCTCCCATTATCCAAGCAGGAAATCCAACTCAGTCGGGAGGAAGGTCTGAAGCCTCCTTTGAGGGATGGTGTCTCCCTCACTCCTTCCAGGGAGAAACAAAATGGCCACCTCAAAATGGGACAGAATGTTGGGACAAAATGGCTGCCTCAAAATGGCCATCCCATCGTGCAGACAGGGCAGAATGGCCGTCCGATTCCTGAAGCTGACTGAGGGAGTGTGACCCGGCCCCTAGCTTGAAAAGGTTGGGAATCCCTGATATAGAGGATAGACAGTGTTAAAATCCTTTTGCTTAGCCACACAGTGTTATGCCTGTGTTAGCTACAGAAGCACCACAGCAGAAGTGCTATCCATGAAGTGCTTCTGCTGACACATTGAGCAACGGTGGCAATAGGAATCATATGACTGATTGCACAGTCTATTTACACAATTCTCTGTTGCCAGAAGTAAAATTCAGCACATTTATGTAGACATAACTTTACATTGCACTTTATTGAACATAATTTTTCCTGCTTTGTGGAACATTAAGGAGTTAAGGGAGTGTGAGATTAATTTGGTTTTCCCAAATCTCCTGTTTATAAAATGTAGAAATGCTTCTGTACTCGTATTAATCCGAATGAAAACATTCTTAGTCTGGATTAAAGGTTTCCCCAGTAATATTTATAAAGCAAACAGGGAACTGATGCACTGCAGGACATCAAACAATGCATTCCAATTGACCACCTGTGGGTTTCTTCTAAAAATACAAATAAAGTTTTAAAAGTTTATATACAGTATATTTAAGGAAAATTCATTTACATATTTCATTATGTTTTAACACCAATTAGTACCTAAAATTAATTGATATTTGATAGCACCAATTAGATGCCTGTTATTAGTAAATAGTTATTTCTGCAGCAAGGGTGCTGTGTTTTCATCATGGTTTTAACATTGCAGTATGATTAATGTTATCCCTCTAGGGTTTAGCTGTGTTTTGCAGTGAACAAATATTTAACCACAAGCAAAATGAATGAATGCATTCTTTGACAAGATATAACAAAGGCCATAATTGAGAAGCTTTAGTGTGTGTTGGGCTGGCCTGTTTTAGTTGTCCTTGTGCAAATTTGTAAATCCCAAAGTAAACTCTATCTGGTATGACTGACTCAGGTAAAAACAAATAATTGTTGGGAGTGAGAGTCAAACTACTATCCACGTACATAAGAGACGATTTCATGTGAAAGAGACACTCCTCTTTCTTGACTGCTGTTCATATGGACAGACAGGAGTATCTAAACGAAGCCCACAGCTGCCTACTGCTAACTTATCTTTACATATGTAACTTTGTGAACAATGAAGTTTTACAGGAAATTATTTGACTGAGAGAGAATCAAAGCTGAACTATAGCACACTTGTATTTTTCATTGATGATTGTGTCCACACACCTAGCCCTTCCTGCGCTAATCACATACAAATTTTCCATTATTCCACTGTATTTTAGCAAATACAGTAATACCTCGGATAGCATTTACCTCAGATAACACTAAAATCGCATAACGTTAAGTAATTTTTTTTTTTGGGGGGGGGAGAGAATTGCATCGAATAACGTTAAAGTCCTATAGGGTGGATCGGATAAGAACCGCTAAAGCCTGTGCTTTAACGTTATCTGATCCATCCCATAGGATTTTAACATGCATCGGGTAACACTAAAAATCGGATAACACCAAGACTTGTGTGTGGAACCATGTTTTAGCGTTATCCGAGGTTTTACTGTACTGTTTTATGGTTGTGATTTAATGTGTTGTCAGTCTTCCTGAATGATGTACAAGAAATAGATGGAATAGAAGAGTGCATGAATGGATGGGGAGAGATGTGCACTAACTGCACAATATATGAGATAGCCTTAGAAGACATGCTGCTATTATGCTAACACAGGGGTGCCCAGATTTTTCAGGCTGTGGGCCAGTCACATGGTTCAGTGGGCTGGTCATGTTCCTCCTGCCAGAAGCGGGAGTTAAGCACACCCATGCACGTGCAAAACGCTGCTATAAATGCACTCATGGCTGTCGTAAATGCATTTATGACAGCCATGGGTGCTTTATGGCAGCATTTTGCACGTGCATGGGCATATTTAACTTCCACTTCTAGGAGCGGTGAGGGGGCGCAGGCCTGATTATTAGACAGTGCAGCCCAGATCTGGCCCACGGGCTGTAGTTTTGGCATCCCTGTGCTAACATCTTGATTCAGATACAGTGGTACCTTGCTTAAAGAGCATAATGCGTTCCATGGGATTGCTCTTTAAGAGAAACACCATTGTAAGTGACCAATTGTGACTTCTGGCGGGGGGGGGGGGGATTGCGAACCCCGATTTAGTTGTTAAGTGAGTTTTTGGTTAGTTTTAGTTGCTAAGCAAGGCGACCATTCAGAGAAAATTCTGCTCTTTCAGCGAGTTACTCTTTAAGTGAGGTGCTCTTTATGCGAGGTTTTACTGGTATATTTAATATACATTTAAAAGGGTTTGATTTCATATATTTAAATTTCTTTGGATAACATTAATTTCCTTTTTTGTTCATTCAGAACTGCTTAATAAAGCAGGATGAGCATGGATATTCTGGTATAGTTGGTGACTTTGGCTTGGCAGAGAAAATTCCTGACTTTTGGTAAGTGTACTTGCAGAACTGATCAAAATAAAGAATCTCTGCTGTCACATAATGACTGGAGGAGTTACTATATTGCCTGGTGACTCAGTTTATTGGAGGATTCAGCTGTCCCTTGCCTCTTATAGCAACTCACTCTGGTATTACTGTACAGTATTTCTTTTTATTTCCTTTCTCCTCAGTTCAGATCACTGACTATCTTTTTTAGTTTACAATGGATACCTAGTATCTGTCTCAGTGTTATTTCACATCAGGGGTTAAAAAGTGGGTTTCTTGCTCTGCTTCATAATTGCTCTGGAATTGAATAAACACCCTAATTTGATCCATTTTTACTCATGCCATATTTTTATTATATACAATGTTGCCATAAGCAGTTCAATGAAAAAAATGGTGAGTCATTAGAACATAACAGTAAATTATTTCTGTTCTCCATATCTAATGGACAAAATGAAAAGTCGATGCACAAGAGACTAATTAGGTAAAGGTAAAGGTAGCCCTTGCTTGAAAGCCAGCCATATCTGACTCTAGGGTTCAGTGCTCATCTCTGTTTCAGAGCTGAAGAGCCAGCGCTGTCTGCTTCTGCAGATGTTTCCGTGGTCATGTGACAGGCATGACTAGACACTGGAGTGCACGGAATAGTGGTCCCTGTTTACTTACAATTTCTTGCTTTTGAACTGCTAGATTAGCACCAAGAAGAGGCCTTGTGAGAGAGTAGAAATATTTCATGAAATCATCTACCAAATCATCTATGGTTCAATCCTGCTTGTTCAGCTATGTCTGTGAAAGGCTGATGATTTCATCAGCAGGAGGCAATTTTGGAAATTAAACACTTCCCCCCCCCCCCCATCCCATGATTTTCATAGCTCCATGTAATCCTTTTCATCATTTGGAATCTGTGTGATAAAATTAAGAAGTGCTTCATTGCTGCTGCTATGATGACATTCTATTGAAATTTGTACAATAATAAACACAATTAATCTAAATTTCTTTCTGAAATATTTATTAAAATTCATTGAAATTTGTAAGAAAAGAGATTATTGCAAAATATAGATTCTTTATTATCAATAAAGCTTATTTATTTAAGTGTGGTTTGTTTGTTTGTTTTCAAATAAAAAGCTATTTTATGCCTGCCTTCTATTATCTAAAGACAGGTCTTTTTAAAATTGACACATTTGATCTGTAGTGTTTTTATTAGAGATGGCATCTATTTCCATCCCAAAAGTTGAAAGGCTTACAAAGTGCTTATGAACCACTAGTTATAACCATCTCTTTATTTCTTTAAATCTGTGAAGTGAGAAACTGCCAGTAGTGGGCTCTCCTTATTGGATGGCACCTGAAGTGTTGCGAGATGAGCCATATAATGAAAAGGTTGGTATATATTCAGTTAACATCATTTCAGCAAAGTATTTCCCTGAGGTTGGGGGTAGGATTTGTGAGTATCAGCTCCTACATAGCTGCTCTGACATGATTGCACTTACTAAACAGTTTTAGGTGAATGTCATTTATTTTAAAAATCAGAGAAGACTATGCTGTTACCTGAACCTGGTGTCACAATTTTGTACTTACAAGCAAGAATGAAATAGCAACAATTTAGATTTTACCAAACCAAATGACTAGCTATGTTTTGATTTGCTATATGTAGAGTACTGGAGAATTGTTGCTAAAAACCAACCATATGAATTGACAGCTAGGATTTGCCCATGTATCATAAGCAACAGCTAGCCTAATTGTAATCAGTTGTAGAACAGCTTGCAAGACAGCTTGCACAGATGGAGGCTAAGAATTACTTTCCACACTTATACCAGAATGGACATGGAATTTCTGCTAGTAGTAGAAGCTCTTGTGGAATAATTCTGATGGGTACAACTGTATAACCTTTTTTTTCTAAAGCAGCTAACAATCAATTCCATAAATTAAGAGTAGATTTTAAAAATTAAAAATATCTGATATTTACATTTTAAACCTGGTTTTTAATTGTTAATTTTTTAACAAAAGATCAGTGTGATTATTGTAATTTAGAATGGCAAGAATCGTGTGCGTGCGTGTGTGTGCATGTGCAGGAATCTGTGTGTGTGTGTGTGTGTGTGTGTGTGTGTGTGTGTGTGTGTGTGTGTGTGTGTGTGTGTCCCGAATCAGGCAACAAGGATTGTTCAACCATTCAACAATTGTGCCTGCAGTAGTGATTTGTGAATGTACTGGCTCAGCCTCACACTTGGCAGATTTTGGGTGGTAACACCTTTGAATGCTGGATGGTCTTAATAGTAGAAGAGAGGACAAATTCTGCCAGATAAGGCAGCTGAGCAGTTTCCTCAATTAAAATGTGTTCACTTTTCCTTCTCTACCTCAGGCAGATGTATTCTCATATGGGATCATTCTTTGTGAGATCATAGCCAGGATCCAGGCGGACCCAGACTTTCTCCCTCGCACAGAGGTGAGCAAAGTGCACTGACAAGGGCTGGTAAGGGAAGAATGTTGGAGCATTTTCCTTGGTGATTAACAATTTGCATAGAGATGCTGAGCCCGTCTTGATGAATAGTTACTGTAAGATTTCTAACAAAGCATTGATCTGCTGTTAAAATAACATGCAAGGAATGGTACAGATCTTCTCCACTCCCCTTCAAAACTCCACTCCCCTTCAAAACCCAAAATTATATATTTTTTTTGGGTGAGTGGGTTTCTTTGTTAATGGACTGGTACAACAGAAAGAAGGTTATCAGTACTACTTTTTTTGTTTTACTGGAAAAAAGCTGTCTGAACATGACTTGTTCTCCTCTTCTAAGGCTGTGATCACTTTAGCAAAAATATATATATGAAGGATTGGGACAGGCTGATTTGCATTTTTTGAAACTGATCTCATAATGTAAAAGTTAAAGCAAATCAGGCTGGAGTTTTTCTTCTCCAATCTAGTTTTTGCCTTTGCTTCTTTAGGCTACTACATTGAATCAGTTTTCATCAGTTTAAATAGTGTGATTGAATCCATGCCTCTATTTCAGAATTAATCTAGTAATGGTGGTCATTAGCATTCCCAGGTAAGCTTGGCTGTCCCTATTGTGATGGTTAAAGGCAGCTATGAAGTATTCTCAGCACTGAAGATATTGAACTTTTTGGGAAGGGAAATTTGGAAGCAAATGTTCTTATCTTAGATATCATGAAACACATTGCCCTGTTATGTTATCCTTCTGATGTTTGTATGATAGTTCCCATCATCCTTGATAATTGGTTAGACTAGTTGGGGTTAATGAGTCCAAAGCATCTATAGAATACTATATTGAAGGAAGCCTGTCTTTAAATTTGATGCTTTTATAACTAGTACTTTCCTAAGTTAGTGTGAAATTCTGTTCATGATTAAAAATGTTTTCTATTTTGTCACAGATTGTCTTTGCAGTTGTTTTCATGTTCTGGGTATGGTGATAGCAATACCACTAATATACTGCCCCATTTTGCTTAGTGTTCTCTCTGAGTGGTCCACACAGTAATTAGCAATTTGCCCCCAACGTGCTGGGCACTCTTTTTACCGACCTTGGAAGGATGGATTGTCGAATTGTCGAATCATGTACTGTACTTTATTTTTATATTGTATCCTATTATTGAAACTATGTTATGTATATGTAACTGGAATTGTACTTTGTAACCTTATTTTGCAGTGTCATTTTGTTTTGTTGCACTGCTGTACTGTATTGTTATATTTATTGCATTATACTGTATGATTTTTGATTATGTTTATTACCTTTGATTGTCTGATATGTATGGTTTCTGTAAACCGCCCTGAGTCGGTTGCACCGAGTAGGGCGGTATACAAATCAAATAAATGAATGAATGAATGAATGGAAGGCTTAGTCAACCTTGATCCCTGTCAGGATTGAACTCATAATGTTTTGGCTGCAGTATAGCAGTTTAACCACTGTGCCACGAGGCTCTTGGTGATGGCCAAACACTGTGTGTGGCTGGAAGAATGTTTCTTTAAGTGAACAATGTTTCTTTCCAGACCAGATCTCCTTATATAAACAGAGAGAGAAAACTGAAGTGCCTACAAAGATTTAGTACCTTACTCATCATAGCTTAAATTAATCCTTGTGACTGGCTACTTGTCTTTACTTGACAAACATTCAGACCACTTTTGGTCTTGCACATTGAAGAGAAGGTGAGAACATGGCCTGTTCCCCCCCCCCATGCCACGTAATGCAAGACAGACTGCTTAGTGGAGGTCTGTCATATTTTCATTGTCCCAAAAAAAGAGAAGTGCACAAACATAAGAGACACCAAGAAGAAATTCTCCTTTATCCTTATTCTTGTCTTTGTACAGTTAATAGATGTGTGGACTTAACATAAGAGAGATGATTCAATATTGATATGGTGCCTACATATGTGATTTAGCATATCACAGTGTAGGAAATTCCATTCTCTAAGGTTTGTATTTTGCCTCTGAACTTGGTCTTTCTAACTTTCCCATTTTGATGTCTAGTACAGAGATTTTATTCGATGTTTATAAATAATAGTTTTTTTTTTTTGCTGTGTACAGAATTTTGGATTGGATTATGATGCCTTTCAACACATGGTGGGAGATTGCCCCCCTAACTTCCTCCAGCTAGCCTTTAACTGCTGTAATGTGAGTATATCTCCCCCAAAAGAAGGGGTCTTATAAATCCAGTCCTATGCTAAGCAGAGTATCAGCTCATTACAACCTCTTGTAGTTCAAATAGATGAATCATGAATATTTATGAGGGAGAAATCTCTGTAGTTTAATATTAGACTTCTTGAACTATATATATACTGTATTGTGAAAAATTTCATTTTTCTTTTCTAAACTTCATTTAACATAGTGTCTGAAAACATTGGATTTCTTGAGTAATCCCATTTTAATCAATGAAACTTAAGCTTTGCCAAATCCTTACTAATTCCAAGGCCATATTCTAGTGCAATTTACTAAGCTAAACAACAGGATTTTGGCCAAGTTGTTACTAAAATGAAACATCAGGTAAACTTTCTTCATGTTTCAGTAAAAATGTCCCTCTAAGCCAGTGGTGGTGAACCAGTGGCATGTGTGTCAGTATAAGGGCCTTCTCGGGGCATGTGTGCTGTCACTCCAGCACAGGGTTTGGTCTGCCCATCAGCCTAATGGGAGTGCTTCCTTCCTCCCCTAGCACAGAGTTTGCCCTGCCCCTCTGCCCAGCAGCCCGATGGGAGTGCTTCCTTCCTCCCCCAGCACAGAGTTTGCCCTGCCCCTCTGCCCAGCAGCCTAGTGGGAGCACTTCCTTCCTCCTCTGTCTGGGATATGGTGGGCGGCTGACATGCGGCACAAGGGTATGGTGCAGACGGCAGCCTGTTGAGTCTGTGGCAAAGGTGAGTTTGGGCACTTAGTCTCTAAAAGGTTTGCCATCATTACTCTAAGCTATCATATAGCTAAACATGTGCAAACAACATACAACTGGACTGTAAAATTACTTGTTTTCTGTGAAATAGTGTATACTGGTTTTGTTTCACAATTGAACTTGTATATGACATAATTTATTCTTGTATTCGTAGATGGATCCAAAGTTACGGCCCTCATTTGCTGACATTGTCAAGACACTGGAAGAGATACTGAGCAATTTAAAAAGTGAGGAAGATGAAAGAGAAAGGAAACTTTTAACTCTGGAGAATATTGACCGAAAATCCATTTCTGTTTCCAAAGGTAGGATTTCAGGAAGGTGGGGAAAACTACTTGAAACCTAAAACAGAAGGCTACAAAGCTTTCAGTTAAAGCAAGTTAAATATTTTTGGCATCTGATCCAAGCTTCACTTGGGCACAAAGTTATGCAACAATGAGTGTATTAACAGTCCTATTACTTAAAATTCTACTAAGTGGTGAAAGATTTCCAGCATCTGTTTTCTACTGTACCTGTAGTTGGCAGTTGCTCCCCAGACCACAACTATTTCCATCCTAAGGAAGGTCCTATAGAGGTGGTCTTTGACTGGGCATAATCACAACAGGTGGAGGGAAGCACTCTTGCCTGCCCCATCCAGCTCCATTTCCAGGTTCACTGCCCTTGTACTCAGTGTGGGCAAATACTTGAAAGCAGAACATCACTATCCATCTAGCTCTCGGTGCAAAATCTCCCTCTTAGACACATTGCCCTTCATATATAAGAGGGCAATGGAACCTGAGGTGGCAAGGCAAGAATTTACCCCTCTACTCATGATGAATATACCCAGTTAGAGAATGCCTAAATAGACCTTAATTTGCATCATATGTCATAAGAAAGCAGTATCTTATTGTTTCTGTTTTTTTAAGTGTTTTTAATTTCTTCTGAATAAAGTAATTATTATTTATTTGGCTCTTAGTTCCTCCTATAAGTTATACCTTCAAATAAGTAATTTTAAGTAAATACTACTACTAATCCTGCTTTTGGCCAGTCTAGAGGGTTTAATAGAAATATTTCAATTTTTGGTAGTTATTTTGAAGAATAAAACATTTACATTCTTAGTAAATATTAAATGAAGATTATCTCCTTTGAATGTTGTATTATTACTATGATAATTTAGTGCTCAGGAGTAAAAAGAGAATAAATACTAAAATCCCATTAATTCATAACTACCAGTTGTACCTCACTTAAAGAGCATAATGTGTTCCACAGGAGTGCTCTTTAAGCGAGTTTGCTCTTTAAGCGAAACACCATTGTAAGTGACCGATTGTGACTTCTGGGGGGGGGGATTGTGACCTCCGATATATTTGTTAAGCAAGTTTTTGGTTGGTTTTATTAAGCGAAGCGAACATTCGGAGAAAATTCTGCTCTTTAAGCAAGGCGCTCTTTATGCAAGGTTTGACTGTATCATATACTAAAAATGTCTCTGAACCAAATTTGATTTATTCCACCCCAGAAAAATTTGTTGGCCCTTAAGTAGAATTCAGAAAATACACAATTATTTGCAGGTTTTCCAAGTAAGTATGCATAGAATAGGGTTGGAATACCCTATTGAAAACCCTATTGCTTTCATCACCTTGTTCCCATGTACATTTGTAGCAAATTGTGGTTTTGTTGTCAGATTTTAAACACACTTGTGGGAACAGAGATGTCAAAGGATGCAAGATGATAGATAGCTTCTAACATTTCTGAGGTATCATTTTAAATGCATCTTGGACTATGACAGATTATGATTTGGAAGATCACTTGTCATTGATACCTTGCTGATTTTCACAGGAAATGCTTTAGCATTTCTATAGGACATAAATCAACAGTACTGATTCTCTTCTACATAATGAAGATCCTTCAGTACTCCAATTCCAGGTATATAAAGCTCAGAAGGAAAATTCTATAGACATAGCTACTAATTTTTCTGTAGCTTGCACCTTTGGAGTTTTAATTCTAATTTTAGAAGTGTCCAAGGTTTCTGATGCCTGATATCCCCTTGTGAAGCAGATTCCAGGAACTTTATCCAAGTTAAGCTCTACTTTGCTGGCTTGAGAGATCTGACCTTTAATAGCCATAGTAATTACACTTATATACTGGCCCATAGCGCTTAGTGCGATCTCTGGGCAGTTCACACGGTAATTACCATTTTAATCAGATACTGGCTGTTGAAAATTATTTTCTGTAGAGTATTTCGAATCAGCTAGTATTATTGTTGTTTTAAAGAAAGAGGGAAAACCTGCTTCAGTATTTACTTGTGGAAGTTAAGCAGGTGGAGTAGTGTTAAGAGCTGGAAGCTTTTGTTTTGTTTGTTGGCATTAATGCCACCAACTTAGTGGTCTGTGTATTCATTTAGCAGAATTAATAGCTATCTAAATTGAGAGTTGAGCCCAGTGTACACATTGACTTCCTTCTTCATTCTCCTAAAAGTGACAGTGGAGAGGTATGGGCAGATTTGCCTTTAACATTGTACAGAACAAAGGAATTATTAAACATGTGGGCGATCCATGTGGATATTGATGCTTATGCAAGAAAGTTCTGAACTGCTGTCATTTAATTCTACATTCTCCAGAAGTACCAAGAAGTTTGAGTAATGTTTGGTTATTTTAGTGATCCACTAAAAGTATCACCTTGCTGCTGCATTTGTATTAAGGATCACACAGCTGTCTTTGTTTGTTTAGAGAAGAACAGAGTTCAGCAAAACCTCAGATGTCTGTTTGGATTGTATTCTGTATTCTTGCAGAGCATTACAGTGCCACCTGGTGAGCGTAGAGAAATTGGAGTAATAACTCAAGTACGGTAAAACCTCGGAGAATGCTAAAACTTGGTTCCACAAGTCTTGGTGTTATCTGATTTTTAGTGTTATCCGATCCATGTTAAAATCCTATGGGATGGATCGGATAACGTTAAAGCTCCATAGAGATACATTGTAACGGCACAGGCTTTAGCGGTTGTTATCCGATCCATCCCATAGGACCTTGACGTTATTCGATCCAATTCTCCTCCCCAGATTACTTAACGTTATGTGATTTTAGCATTATCCAATCCAATCGTTATCCGGTGTTTTACTGTATCTGTATTCTAATGTATTAGAGGAAAGTATCACATGGCTAGACACTCCACTTGCCTTAATATCTGTAATAGCTTTGTTTAGTGATGTCATATTTAAATGTATTTAACAGATTTTGCCCCCAAACCCAAGTGCTGTCTGTGCTAGTTTCTGCATTGGAAAATGTGCTGTTTCAAGGCTGATTTCAAATATAGCTCTTCACTTCCAGAGGGAAGTATTAATGTTTGCATTCATCTTTCACAGTATGGGGTGTCCTGTATTCTAGTGAAAACACACTTCTTGGAAATTTTGGCCATCTGTTATTATACGTACTATACTTAAACTGTCAGTGTCCTCTTCAATGCCTATTCTTGGGAAGAATTTCCTAGTGCATATGATACACACAAATTTGGAAGATGTAGACATTTGGATACAAATTATCTCCACATAAAGTTGTAGGGCAAAACACTTATAGATTAAAGAAAGCATATAATAATTGTATAATTTGATGTATTCCACACCAACAACCTATGCAGAATGAAAGTCAAGATAGGAGAATAAATATTTAAATATTTTGAGTAACTATGAGCAATAAGAGGCCTTATTAATTGGAAGATTTTAAAATCCTATGTTATCTGTTGATAGTAATATTTTGTAGTAGATCTCTACTCCCTGTCTTCTCACAGGAATAAAGAAGCACCTGTTTTGATGGAAAATTCCGTGTGAGATATCATACATTTCCCAAATGTGTGTGTTTATGAAGGACTAACAAGAATGTCACACATGTGTTGGTGGTGTTTCTCTGTATCTGTATGATTCCTTGTTCATCAATAATGTCATCCTTGAATTTAAGTCTTTCTTTTTCTAAAATTATCTCATTTCAGGTTTACTTGAGAGAGGACAAGGAGTCAAAAGGCTAAGTTCACTTGATGACAAGATTCCACCGAAATCACCACGCCCACGCCGAAATATCTGGTTATCGCGCAGTCAGTCAGACATCTTCTCTCGTAAGCCTTGTCGCAAGATAAATGTTCAAGATCCCTACTACACACCAAGTAAAGGGGCAAACCGTAAAATTAACCCCTTCAATTCTAGGGAAGACTTGAAAGGAGGAAAGGTCAAGTTTTTTGATATGCCAAGCAAATCGGTGATATCACTTGTATTTGACTTGCACTCCCCAGAGGCAGGAGGATGTCTGAAGATGAGCCAGCCTCTGTTCAGGCCAACCTATAGTATTGACTGGCAAGAAAATTCCTTCCTTTCTGGGAAACGGAGCAGATCACTTCCAATTTCTCCTGAACTCGTTCATAAAGATTATAGCACATTTAGGGATCCATTTTCAACTATTAGTAGATGTGATCCTAGTCAGCTGGGGGCTGAGGTGCGACAGAAGCTACTGAGCAGCAGTAGGTATAGTGTGTGTGAGATTCCTCCTTTCCAGGCCAAACATCATAGACAGGAATCCCCTCTTCTGCCCGAGGAAGAGATGGACTGTTCAGATGGCCTGGATCCCCAAAATGAAAATGGTTTCTGTCCTGTAGAAAGTTCAGCGGAAGAACTAGAACTCAGAAACTCCATGGGACAATCTCTGCAAGATTCCCAGATTGTAGATGGTATCTTGGGACAGAGTTTAGACAGCTCAGAGAATAGATCCTTGGAGATGTCCATAAGTTGTACCACCTCTGAAGATATGGAAGTGGAGGATGAAACTCAAAGGAACATGCCTTCTACTAGGTTGGGTTCTTCCCAACTCTCGTTCAGTGCTAATCTTTCTTCACAACCAGGCAGAAAATCTTCTGTTTTTGAAGCTGTGGATAGTGATGCCTCAGACATTGTTTCTCTGCCATCTTCAAATGCACCAGCACCAGTAAGTGAGCATTCAAAATGTGACATTTAAGTCCTAGCCATGATACCTTGGCGACAAACTCCTTCCAGCTTCTTTGATTTTAATTTCTTGGTCAAAACATTCTAGGAAAGACTAGCAACAAACCCAGTACTTTGAAAGTTTGCAGAATGTATTTAGAGAACTGTGTGCATATAAATGTGTCAAATAATCAACAGTTGGCTTATCTCAGGAGGCAGCTATTGCAAGAAAAAGGAGTAAGCCATCTTTCTGCAGAATGGCTGGTACAGCGCAGGGCCATATTTTATGAGGACGAAGTGTGCTTTCTCAATCTCCCTCTCCCAGTGTGTCTTCATCTGTCCTGTTCTGTAAGTTCTCAGGGTCTATGGATGGAACTCTTACAAGTTTAGAAATGGCTTTTCATTTCTTAAACTTTCCTTTCCCCCTCTCCCTTTCTTCTAGCAGTTGCTGAGCCAGAATATGAATGATTTCTTATATCAGACACAAGAAGATATTTGAAATTGGCAGTGCTTTAATACTCTAGATTGGAGATGATAAACCAGCAACCCTCTACAGCTCCCATCATCCCTGACTGTTGGCCAGACTGATGGAAGCTGGGTGACCACTGGTTGTCCGTTTTGCCCAAGATGGACAGGAGGAAGTGTAACGTTTTGTTTCTTCTTCTCAGTGACAAGTTCAATATTCTAGTTTGAAATGTAGAGTTCCTTTCTTGAACAAGAACGGCCTTGCCACCAGTAGTTTAAGGTCCCTAGGTCTTCTAGCTCTGTTTCAGAACTATGGAAATGAACACCATCAATCTTCATTTTAACTTTCGGTGACCAGTTACTTCTTGCCTTTGGTCACAGTTGAAATTCTGACCAAGAGAGATCCACAGCATTAGTAAATATCTGTTCAATAAAGTGTTTACACTTCTGTATTCCTGTTTGCTCTGCATTGCTGGAGAAATGAAGCATATGACCCTTCTAGATGATTGACATGGGAGATCTTACAAGGTATGCCAGCCACTTCTCAGCAACATGCTCTTACAATACATCTCCTTCAGTTGTCCACGTGCATCAGATAGAAGTACATAGAAAAACTTGGTTTCTGTTTCCAGTTTGTATAACGTGTGTGTTCTTTGCCAGAAATTCCCCAAATAGAAGGGATTTGTGTGTTGCTTTCTGGCTGTTAGTTGTTTGTATTAATCTCCCTCTGAGCAACCAGACCAGCAGTGAGTGCTCGAAAGTAGAGAGAGGTTAGTATGTACAATGTGAGAGGAATTAGACCACCTCTAATCCCTTATTTTAATAATGTAGCTCATGAACTCCCCTATCGGGAAGTATTAAAAGCCTCCTGATATTCATAAATTTCCTCTTACTCACTTCTTAAAAATGAACAATAGAAAGAATGGAAACTCACAGATGTATCAAGCGGTAATTGAGGTCATAGAGCAATACTAAAATCTTGAAGAGCAACTAGCTTCCTGTTTAAGCATTTTTTGTTGAACAACTGACAATGATAAACATGTTATGCAACCTGTGTTTATTTCTGTAGAAGCCCTTGGACCCTCAATCTTCTCCTGGTAATCCTTTCTCTAGGACAAGGAAAGATGGTTATCCTCCCTATGAGCCATTAGAATTTTCCAAAGCAATACCATATTCTGCTTGGCTGAACCCACATGTATCAATTACCAACTTCTGATGCACTTTGGATTTGGTATTACATCCCCATCCCCTAGGACAGGTGAAAGAGTTTGGTGCATGGATGGCGAGAGAACCAAGTGTTTTGTGTTCTGCTTTGGGGCCCATGGAAGAGAGATGCCCAATGTTTGTTTGCTCTTGTCAGTGCCTTCCTGTGAGCCTTCCAATAACCCTGTGAGCCTTTGTATGTTTTACTTGTGCTCTTAATGGATGTGATGGTTTAATGTTAAATCAAAAAGCACATCTTTGAATAAGAGGCCTCCATGATTCCTCTGTGCATTTTTCCTGCTTACATGCAATTTTTCTGGGCTTTCTGCCGACATCTTACAAGGGGTGGTAGCCTCTCTTGGCATCTGTTGGGGCAGGGGCCATTATAGAAATATGAATTCTTCCCTATTCACATCGGAATGAAAAGGGGAAAGCTTTTAGAAGACTCTAGCTGAAAGCCAGGTGTGTGTGTTTTGTTGCTGTTGTTCTAAGGCCATGATGGCGAACCTTGGCACTCCAGCTGTTCTCGGACTTCAATTCCCAGAAGCCCAAGTCCCTGTGAATCCATGCAAATGGGTTTACTGCATGTAGGTCAGGGACTTGGGGTTCTGGGAACTGAAGTCCAAGAACAACTGGAGTGCCAAGGTTTGCCATCACTGTTCTACGGTTAAAATTAAAACGTGTACCTTCCCCTTTTGCAGAGTGTAAGAGACCCTCACCTCTTACATCTGAAGTCTAAAAGCCAGTATTTCACAGCAGATGTTGGTCAGTTGCTATGCTCAGTACAGAATGTGGCCATACAAATGCAGTGCTTTGTACAAATACAGTAATGAGTAGCTTTGCTTTTATCGTGTTTTTCATTTGCTGACAGAGATGCATCTCACTTTTTATAAGCCACTTGCAGACACTTCTAAAATCCCCAATCTGTTTTTAATCCCCTTGATCTTTCTATATTACATTTATTAAACATGTATTTAGAAGGTATATTTGTGGCTATTTGGTGAAAGAAGCCTGTGTGGATAGAAATATGTAACAAATTGCTGCCCCAGCAGAAGACAGGGGTATAATAGATTTATTCTTGGTTGCTGTATCTTGTCCAAGAGCACTGGTAAATCTTGCCAGTTTAACTACAGACACTTGAATAATTCCTCTTTGCACTTAATGCTGCTGTTTATACTGCATGTCGCTACATTTCTATGCAAAAATAACCTTTGAGGCAGCCAAATATTTGATTAAGGTTTAAAGATCTGTGCAAGATCTATTTTCATATTTATGAAGGAATTTTATGTCTTAATATTTGCAGTCTGTAAATAGCTGAACTTTGTCATTAAAGCTTAGGAAAAACGTTTGTAGCCTGTGCATAATTTAACACTGCCAAAAAAGAATTTTTGCAAAACATTTTTCTAAAACTACAGGTATTTATGAAAGTGTAAAGAAAGCAAATCTTGGTTCTTGTGTTGATTTGTTTTGTCTGACTTTATTTTTATTTTCTGAAGTATAGAATGACATGTTTCACTAGAACTGAACTAAGTAACCAAAGATGATTTGAGTTTAAAGTATTTACATATTTTTTTTGCAAGTTTTTGTAAACAGTTTCCCAATTTGCTCCCAAAATAAAAATAAATTAATTTACTTTTGTGGTTGAGAAGAGACAAAGTTAAAGAGAGAGACTGGAGGAATATTATTAAATAATAGCAGAATTAGACAACCTACAGCCCATGGGCTGAATCCAGCCAGGAGTGCCGAATCGTCTGTCCCACCACCCTTGCTCCTGCTGCCACCGCCAGAAGTGGCAGAAACAGCCGTAAACACATAAATATGGATGCAGCTGATGTAAATGTGTTTGTATTCATTTATGGTTATTGTAAACATTTACCACAGTGTTTACAGCAGGGGGGACAACCGGTCTGGCCCCCTCGACTTTCTGAGGGAGGGTGACCCGGCCCCTGACTTTAAAAGGTTGGCAACTCTGAATAATAGACTCTGCAGCACACCTGTTGCAAATTTATGCTGGCTTTTCACTATTATGTGCTAGCCTTTGTCACTTTTTAAAACAATAAGCTCCTCCTGCTGGGTAGATGTCTGATTTCATTTAATGAAATCTAACCATATTTTTTCATGCAGCCAGATAATTATTATTTGTGACTTATCCTGACGCTTCTAAATGTACCCAGATTTAAATTATGCTGCTAGGGTAGCAATCTCACTTTATTTTTAATATACTTATAAATAACAGCTGCTCTTGAAAACCTTGCTGCATCAAACTCTAAACATTCTGTTTTACACCACAGTAAATTAAATGCTTTCACGTAGTTGAACAAGCAAGGGATAGGTGATAGTCCTCCTTACCAGCTGGGACACAGAAGTATAATGCTTTCAGACTTGATTTAACTTGATTTGTCTAACTATCTTCCAAAAGTTACCTAAATTAGTGGTCATATTTGCACTAACAAAGTGTATGACATATGTCAAGTTTTTTTCTTTTTGGGTTTTGTTTTGTGATGATGCCAAATCAACTGTCAGTCATATCATTGAGTGATCTATGTTGTTCTTTTCTGTACTTTGAATTTGCAAATACAGTAGAACCTCATACAACAATTGCCCCATATAGCAATGAAATCGCGTTAAAATTAGGTTTTAGGGAAAATGGCGTCCCGCATAACAATTTCCCCTATGAGAAAAAATTGTACAACAATTTTGCAGTGGGAAAAACCACTTAGCAAAAAAATATTGTTATACGATGCATCCCATAGGGAAAATCGCTATACAGTACTGTACAATGCATGCATCATATAGCAATTGTTTCATACAAGTCCCGTGGAATGGATTAAAATCGTATGAAGTACCACTGTATAGCAATGCAGTGGAATTCTAGGAATTTTCTTCCATCTCTGCTATCAGGGAAAAGATAACTCAATTAGGAGCCCCTAAAAGGCCTAAATGCTAGACTTTCCTCATATAGACAGTACTTCCATTTCCATGTTCTCTATGATTATCTTTTCAGAATTAAAATCCTTAATGATCACATAGCTTTATTTTACAGCTGTTGATAAACCAACAATACTATGAAAATATCTCTCAGACAGCAAGATCTCTTTCTTGAGTAAGTTCAGGCCTCACTTGTGCGTGCCTAAGGTGGAGAGCAGGCTAAATTAAAGTAAATCTTACTTGCCAATTTGCTGCCTGTTTATCCAGGCTGACAATATTTGACTAGAGACTCGTTTAAATTATCTTGAGTTTTCATTTTCTGATTTAGAGCCAGTTGCAAACTTAATGAACTTATCACCGATTTCCAATTCCACATCAGTTCTGAAAAAACACCATTGGGCTTACTATAGCCTTGGAAGAACAGGAATGATTTTATTGCTAGTGTCTGTTTTATTTTCTTTAACTAGTTGCATGTTGTAGAGTTACCCTTTATTTATGGTGACCTCTGAAGTAATGACCTCTAAAATATCTAATTACAGTATTAACAACGCTTGCAAACTCAAGCCGTGGCTTCTTTTATTGAATCAATCCATCTCTTTATTTAGTCTTCCTCTTTTCCTGTTGCCTTCAGCTTTTCCTAGCATTATTTTCTTTACCTGTTAGTCGTGTCTTCTTGTGGTGTCCCCAAAGTATGACAGCCTCAAGCGTCGCCATTTTTGCTTGTAGAGCTGTATTTCCCAACCTTTGGTTTTTATTCTTCAATTCCCAGATGGCTGAGTCAATTCCCCAAAGCACTGATCAGCCAGTGTACTGACTTAGGCTTCGGGAAATTGAAGTCTCCCTAGAGGGGGTGATGCCCATGTTGGGAAACATTGTTCTAGAGCAGTGGTTCCCAACAAGGGGTACACAGCCCACAGGGGGACTTCAATTCCCAGAAACCTAAGTCAGTACACTGGCTGATTACTGCTTTGGGGAAATGACTTGGGCTTCTGGGAATTGAAGTCCTAGATCCAGCATTTGGGAAACACTGTTCTAGAGTGTGCTCTAATATATATTTCCTTGTCTTTGTGGAGGTCAATAGTAATCCTCCAGCAACATATTTTGAAGAAATCATTTAGCTTCAATATTCAGCATTTACATCTGTACATGTTAATTGGAATATTATAGTATGCATTATCTTGGCTTTGGTCTCTTTCATAACTGTTGTTCCATGTCTTAGCCTTCTTCTGGCTGAAGTCTCCATTGGGACTGATGATTGAACGAAATAATAAAATTTTAGTTTCTTCAGTATCAATATTAAAGTTACATGGTTATCTTGTGGTTATAATTGTAACTTATCAGCACTCTTTAGGTTTATTTAAAGCAGGGGTGCCCAAACATTTTGAGCTGATCACATGATTCAGGGGGCTGGTCACTATGGCCTGGAGGCCGCATCCGGCCCCCAATGACAATCCATCTGGCCTACGAAACCCTTGTCACCCAGATGTCCTTTTGAACCTCTTGGAGACATTCCTTTTCAGCTCCTCTCCCACAAAGTGGTATTTATTGTGACAGAGACCTTAGCAAGAGGAATCTGGAAGTTCTTGGCCCCGTTTCCAAAACACTTTGTCTTTTTACAAGGATCAGGTTGCTCCTTCACTGGATCTTTTCTTCTGTCCAAAGATCTCTGCTTTCCATTTCTCTCAAGTTGTGGTCTTACCTTTGTCCTGTCTTTATTCATTTGAGCTGGCCTGGCATATGCTAGATACCAGGAGGGTTCTAAAAGTCTGTATACCCTATACCACAGGGGTATAAGACAAACTTTAGCCAGGTGGATTCAAGCCAGTATAAATCATGGCTTGTCTGACCAAAGCAACAGCTACATTCAGTTTTTATAGATAGTTCTCTCCCGATGGACATCTGCTGGCCAGCTGCTTGAAGCATCTGACACTTATCCATCATTATAAAATAAATAGTCTACTGAGGACATATTTGGAAGGCAACTCCTCTGGATTGTTACTACTGGTTCCCCACCCCCCGCTCTTCATGAAATTCAACTTGAGCATGTCTCATTTTAGCATGTTCTTCCACTGTGTCACATAAAGAATGGCACCTTAGGCACTCACTGTGTGAATCCATCCTAGTAGGTTGGACTCACTCAATGTTTGTAACTGTGGTCCTTTTCCTTACCAAAGCCTGTTGAGTCTCTTCTCACAGGTTATTACCTATCTGCTGTTTTCCATCTCTTCTTGTGATTCTGTCCTGTGCTACAGCTAATTAAAAAGGGAGTCCCAGAGTGTGCCAGCTCCAGTGACCTCCTTTCAGTGTCATGTTTCCTGTCTCCTGATCTGAGCCGTGACCAGATGAACCCATTCTAGTGGATTCTTTCTCTATAGCCTTGAGTGAGTATCATCTTGCTGCTGCCTTACTAAAGTTCTGTGTGTATAGCATTATGTTTCAGCTAAATAGCAGTAGACTATCCTTCAATTCTATCCTCAAAGGTTGTATTTTCCCAACAGAAATGTTGTGAAGGCCTTTTCAACAAAGGATTTTAGATTCTGTGACTAGAAAGAACTAGGCAAGAGTAACGTGATTTCCAATACAGTAATACCTCATATAACATTAGTATCGAATAACACTAAAATCGCATAACATTAAGGAATCTGGGGGGAAGAATTGCATCAGATAACATTAAGATCCTATGGGATGCTTCAGATAACAACCGCTAAAGCCTGTGTGGTTACAATGTATCTCTATGGATCCCATAGAGGATCAGATAACACTAAAAATCATATAACACCAAGACTTGTGGAACCAGGTTTTAGTGTTATATGAGGTTTTACTGTATGTTCTGTGCTGGGCACTACTGTCCAGACAGCAGAATTCCTGTGATTAGTCTTTCAAATTAGTCAAAACATGTCTTCAAATCAGTGACATTAAACGACTTCTTCTAAAATATAAACAGTCTGGAAAATTGTGGGCCACTAAACAGCACCCCTGGTTTAAGCAGATAAAATGGCAGCCTGAAATCTATCTCATTCTGTTGGAAGACATCTGTTGGAAAACAGATTGCAAGGCATGTTTTACTTCCACTTCTGGTGGGAGGAACCACATGACCGGCCCGCTGAACCATGTGACTGGCCTATGACCTGAAATGTTTGGGCACCCCTGCAGTAGTTTCATCCTTCATGCTATCTATGGGTTGGATAAAAATAGCAATTTCCACTGGCACGCTATCTAAAGAGCTAGTCACCCTTTCCCACTGCACCTGCTAGCTACACCAAACGTGTATGTTAGCATTACGGCACTCACATAATGACAGGCATGCCCAGTTCAGCTATATTTACTTTTAGTGCATTCTTAAAACATAGAAATATATGACACAAAGAGGAAAGATGTACTAATTTAATTATTACTTCCATCTGCCAAAAATTATCTGGAAATACCAACAGTACCCCTGAGCATTACAAAAAGAGGTGCCAGGTCTCATGCTATTTGGATGACCAAGTAGACTAAACTAAGCTGCTTCGAATTAGGACGTCTAGAATGTTCTTACTGGACAACAAGAAGACCCAGCACAAACAGATTTAATCATACAGATGTTTAAAAATTAACCCAATAAAGCAGGCTGCTGCTTATTAAAGAAGAGAGCCAAAGCAACTGGTTCTACCTGCTGGCCCAAGCCAATTTCATCTTTTGGTTGTGGGCTTTGGAGGATTTGGAAAACAAACTTTTCACAATCTGAAGTGGCACCGACTTCCCACTCAGGTACAACTTGTTGTGGCAGTCTGGCAACCAAGGCCCTTCCCTCGAGTCTGTGTGTTCACCGTTCTTCAGCATATGTACATATGCTATAATGTAGCCTGTCATGAAAGCGTCAAAGCCAGCCCTATGAATACCTCCTTCTGAGCATCTGGGCAATGATGTTGCTGGGCTTTCTGTAACGGGCAAAGAGATCACGGCGGGTGCGTTCTCTAGCTGGACCATTGGCTCTGGTCTTCCCATCCTTGCAGTCTCTCCCTCTTGGCCATCTTTGGATGGAGAAGTGATGCATTCACTACCCACAGCACTGGCTTGTTCCTCGTCCATCTTAGTGTCAGCTGTACTGTCAGAGCAGAGTTCTCGCTCCACATCCATAGAACTCTCCTCATTACTAGATGCCGTTTCTGTTCCTGCACCATCTGTAACAGGAATATTATCTCCAGGACAAGACAGTTTGGCAGGAGGACCATCTTCCACATTCAAAGAGACCTCCCCATCCTTCTCAGGACTTCCCAGCTCAGTTTTTTCTTCTGAGAGCTCTGCCATATTCTTACGACGCTTCCATTTCTGCCTTCTTCTCTTCCGCCTCTGCTCTTTATGGGTTTCATCCTCAGTGATTATTAGATCAATGTTGTGAGACTGTGAACACTTCATCCCATCTGGGCACCAGCCATAGGCCTGCAAGAAAGGAAGCAATCTCATTACTAAAGATAGGGAAATAGCCCTCATTAAGGCTTCCTGGCGCAGTTTCCAACTGGTCAACGTTGCAGTGACTGGAATCATAAGCAGACTGACCTCCCCACAGAACAATATTCAGGGTTACCTACACCTCTTTAATTTATATTAAAAGGCAATATTTTTCCCCATTAGTTAGACAGTTCCCAGAAAAAAGATCCAACCTTTAATAATTTTTCCTAGAATCAGAATCCTTTCCTCCTAGTATAGCACACCCAAAGAGCTTTTTTTTTTTTTTTTTTGGGGGGGGGGATCATGAATGTTTTCTCTCATTTTTGGCAGACTTGTCTCCATAACCTTTATGTTGTAATATTAAAGGTGTAGACACACAAGTTTTTGAGAAGGCCCAACTCTTTCCTAAGCCGTAGAAAGCAGAGAGAGAGAGTGATAAATACCGAAAATGTCTGGCAGATAGCAATTTTGTTTGCAGTGTTGGTCCCAGGTAGGCTGGCGTCAGAGAGAGAGCAAAAGCGGTAGTCAACATAGGAAGCTATGCTGGCAGGGTAGCTGCAGAACTCGATGTCGAGATGCTGCTTTTGGGAGTCTTTCAATCTGCAGTTTTCTCGCTTGCTGGAATGGAAGAACGACGTTAAAATATGAACATGAGGACAAGCGGAGCAAAGAAATCAAACCTTCTCTTCCAAATCTAAAGCAGACTTTGGTCCTCCAGATGTTGTTAGGCAGCAATTCCCATCAGCCTTTGTCAACGTAACTGGAAGTCAGGGATGATGGGGAATAAAGGTTAGCAATATTAAGAGAACCACAGGTTGCCCATCTCCGACTCTGTGTGGAAAATGGGATTAGAACTTACTTCCTCCTCTAGACCCATGATGGCGAACCTTGGCACTCCAGATGTTCTTGGACTTCAATTCCCAGAAGCCCAAGCCCCAGTGAATCCACACGAATGGGTTTGCTGTGATTCATCTGGCCCATGCTGTGCCGCTCTCCTCACTCCTGTAACCACATGGGCACGTTTTACTTCCGCTTCCAGGAGTGATGAGGGCAGTGCGGTACGGGCCGGATGAACTGCAGCTAACCCATTCATGTGGATTCATGGGGGCTTGGGCTTCTGGGAATTGAAGTCCAAGAACATCTGGAGTGACAAGGTTCGCCATCATGGGTCTAGACAATGAATCTGTGTAACATGAATGCATGTGTTTTTAGGGTAGCTGCCTTTTTTCTACTGGTAAACTACCTGACCCACACATGGAGTATGAGCATCTCAAAAAAAAAATTCAGTGACAGACACACATTTCTTAATAATTACCTCAAGTAGGCAACCCAAAAGATAGAGAATAGAAATTAGTCCCAAAACACTGGAGGAACTTAACTAGTTTCATAAATGTGGTTGCCAGTTGCCACCAAAATTTGGTTCCTAGGGAGTGCCTTACCCAACGCATTACAAACCCCAATATGAATAATTCTACTTCTCCATTCTTCCAGCAGGCTGCTGTTCCCTCCTGCCAGGCAGGAGAAGGCAATGTTGTCACTTTTCCCTGTCGCCATTACTCGTCCCCGCCGTAGGTCCCAAGCAGGGCACACAGGAGAGCGTCTCCTGCCACCAAGTGTTCGAATGACAGTATAAACCAAGAGAACATTTTTTTCTCTCTGCTTTGCTGCACCTGGAGAATACAGGGTGGCCTGAAAGTTCCTACCTGTCCATATGTATTATAATTTTGTTCTTCTTTTCCAGAGAAATATGGCCAATTCAAGCCCATTTACAGTTGAAGAGCAGATTGTGACAAGTATGTGGGTACATGAGTGCAAGAATATTGGTGACACCCTGGATACAATAAGTGACAAATTTAGAGAAAGATTCAGTAGAGACTTAGAGGCCACCCTGTACAGTCAGCAGTAAAAGTAAAAGTCGCCCTTGCTCAAAAAACAGTTGTATCTGACTCTAGGGTTTGGTGCTCATTTCTGTTTATAGCCAAAGAGCCAGCACTGTTATTTTTGCAGACATTTCTGTGGATATGTGGCAGGCATGACTAGACACTAGAGTGCACAGAACACTATTTACCTTCATACCAAAGTGGTACCTATTTACTTCCAATTTCTTTATTTCAAACTGCTAAGTTGGCAGGAACTAGGACAGACAGGAATTCACTCCGTCATGCAGTACTCGGGTCTCAAAGTGCTGAGTAAAGTGATAAGTAACAGCCACACCAAGGTTTTTGGACTACAGCTTAAGTCAGATCCAACACATAGTACTAAACAAGATCTGTCTCTTATTACCGCAAAGGCCAACTGAGTTTTCAAACCTGCTAACCTAACAGAACTTGATACCAAGAGTTTCTCCTGAAAACTTTTACAAGTTCATGGTGAGACAAAATACAGCAGTATAATACAAAGTTACGTCCTACCCACCCCCCATCTACATGAACACAAGTAAAAGAAAGGATTCTGAAATGAGGATCCTTTCCCTGGTCATCTCAGGGAAGTTTTATTTTTTTAGAGCTCCAAAGGTCAAGCAATGGAAAAGTGCCAACTCATGAGACCCATAGGCATTAATGATTAGTTTAATCATATTTGCCCAAGAATATACATAAGTACCGTAGAATAACCTAGAAGGATCCCTAAAAGATTTCTTGTCCCGAAGAACATATAGATTTTTTTCCTCTCCCGATCTAGGAATATGAAAATCAGGCACAAATCTTGCACAAAATGACAAGCAACAGTGGAGCAGCTGATATAGTTGTCCTTTCCTTACTTAAATCCAAGAATACATGCCAAGGCAATTGCCACTTAAACTAGGAAGGAATACATACCACTTCTTGTAAGCATATTCTAGATAAGAGGCTACAAAGCGTGCCTCAAACTCTGAGGCATATTTGGTGTCATAAATGCCAGCAGGGAACATCTCTGAAAGATCTGCAGTGAAGGTGCCCAAGTTGTCGGGTAGGTGAGCATAAAAGCACTGGTACAGAAAGACCAAATCAATCAGGCCGTTATGCAGGATGAGGGGCTTCCTAGCTCGGATAAGCTCCATAAAGAAAGTACGGACACTCTGGCTCCCATTTTCATTTCCCTGTAAGCAGGGGGAGGAAGGAGTTAAAAGAGTTACTCAGCTTAATTTCAAGACTCACACTTACCGTATTTGCCGGCGTACAAGACGACTGGGTGTATAAGACGACCCCCCAACATTTCCACTCAAAATATAGTTTGTTATATACTCGCTGTATAAGACTACCCCCTGTTCCGCACACCTTCCACACACCAAATAAAACGTAAAAGAACATCAGATTTGATTTCAACATGTTAATTTATATTCAAATGCTTATGACATGCAGAAAAACACAAGGCTGTATGTTATCAAACATGTACAGTAAACATAAAACAGTGCAAGTTTATTAAACGTTATTCACTAAAGCTGAATGGAACAATAAACCTATGGGAGCTGCCATGCTGTTTGTTTTCTAATCTGTTAACCAAACTGGAACTGTCAATGATAGAAGGAAGATAACAAATAGAGGGAGAGAGCAAGTGCCAGGCAAGTCCCTAGCAAGTTTGCTGGCGTGACAGTTTCCCTTTAAAAGCCTTCAAACTCCTGTTCGTCATCTGATATTAAAAGTTGTTATCCGATCCATCCCATAGGACCTTAACGTTATTCGATGCAATTCTCCTCCCCAGATTGCTTAACGTTATGTGAGGTAAATGTTATGCGAGGTAAACGTTATCCAAGGTAAACGTTATCTGAGGTATTACTGTATTTTATTCAACTGACGTGTACCCGGCATACAAGACGCCCCCCCCCCCCACTTTGAGGCATGTTTTTCAGGGGTAAAAAGTCGTCTTATACGCCAGCAAATACGGTACTTTCCCTACTATAGAAATCACTACCCAGTCAGCATGTTATTTACAGTAAATACAGTCCAACCCAGAATATGATGAAAGACATAATTGGCCCATTGAATCAGTGGGGATATAATAAATTAACACTTGTGTAAGTTCAGTTGATTCAAATGGGTGTGTTTTATTTCCACTTCCAGGAGTGACGAGGGCATTGGGGGCTACATTCAGCCCCCAGGCCGTAGTTTGGGCACTCCTGAACTAAATAGATGCCAGGGGTAAGGGGCTCTCATACCTTGTCATTGCCCCTATGATAAGGAATGCCTTGAGAATATTGTTTGTTGAAGTCAAAGCCATGTTGCACCAGGAACTGAACTGACTGTGGTTCAATGATATAATCTTCCATACACAGCAAAGTCAGGTTGTATATCTGAGAGAGGTACGTGCATTCGGTCTGTAACACAGGCAGATAAAGAAAACTGAAAACGGCACGATAGGAAAAGAAAGAATAGCAATATACTAGAAATACAAAAGTTCTCTACATTGGTTCAGCACCAGTGTTGGCCGATTATATCACATTTATACGCAGTGTTTCTAAAGCTACTGGTAATATATCACTGCCCATGCGCTTAGCTCAACAATAGAATTACTGACCATGGGATGAACATCATCAGCGGAAACCATACCTTATCAGGAAGCTTCTTAAAGCAGGCAATTCCTAGAGACAAAATGGAGCGTGTTCTAGCAGCATTGCAAACAGCTTTGTATCGTTCTTCAATACATCTGTAGAAAGAATAATCAAGCAACTTAATAGCAAACTTAATCAAAGAAACTTAAGCCCATGGATTCCATAACAGTTTCTTACTCCCATTCATTTGGGTATATTCCTTAGAACCTTCCTCAATTCAACACTTAAGGTCTTTTTTAAATAACAGACTACCTAGTTAAAACCTGTGGCTCTTCTAAGTTATTTGAAATTTTCATGAAAGTGAATCAGTCAATAAGTAATTTTCAGACTACTGGCTTGACCACTAGCATCAGAAATAGAAATCATTGTTCTTTTTGGTGATACAGTAACTGTTTCTTTTTTTAAAAAAAGAGCCTTTATTGAATTCAAATGCTCATAAAACAGTTTATTTGCACCTTATCAACTTCTGAAAAATATCTAATTGGAGTCCTTCTCACAAACTATTCTTGCTGAAGAATTCTAGATATGTTATAAAGCCCAAGACTCTATTTAAGGAGGTAACATGTAACTAGCTAAGTTTAACTGACTTATCTGGAATTCCATCTACAGTCAAACCTCTCATAAAGAGTGTCTCGCTTAAAGAGCAACTCGCTTAAAGAGCAGAATTTTCTCTGAATGTTTGCTTTGCTTAACAAATAAAACCAACCAAAAACTCGCTTAACAAATAAATCAGGGTTCACAATCCCCCCCACAATTGGTCACTTACAATGGTGTTTCACTTAAAGAGCAAACTCGCTTAAGGAGCAATCCTGTGAAACACATTATGCTCTTTAAGCGAGGTACAACTGTGTGTTCAACTGAAGACTTCCTGTGTTCCAAGTCCCACCAATACACTCTTTTCAGATATTCAGATATTTCACTGCAGTGTTTTAAAACAAGATTCTCACTAAATTCTTCTCTACACTAAGCGCTCCACAGTCACAAAACTGATTTTTCTTCTGAGGATTTTCAAAAGGTTTTGTTAAATATGAAGTCTAAAGGTTTGGGGCATATTCTCTCCCCCGCCAATGGTTTGGTTACGTCCTCCCAGCCAATGCTGGGCTAAGGGGAAGTAACTTGGCAAAACACACCCCAGCTAGCCAAAGAGGGTGAGGGGAATGTATAGCCTTGCAGACGCTGCTGGATGTCACATTACTTTTAGCTGTACTGGATAGGATAGATGAGAGCTGCAGTCCAGCAATACGTGAAGGGCCACCCATCTCCTATCCTTGGATTAGAGCAGGGGTTCCCAACCTAAGGCCCGAAAGCCAGATCCAGCCTGCGGCACCATTTCATGTGCCCACCCCACCCCTCCAAGGGCATTCAAGAAACAAAATGGCCACCCCTTTGAAACTATTGGGGCAAAATGGCCACCCCCATTGTGCAGGCAAAGCAAAATTGTTGTCCGGCCCTCAAAGTTGACAGAGCATGACCATACTGCTTGAAAAGGTTGGGAACCCCTGGATTAGTAAGTATCATCCTAAATGATCCCTATCAAATTCTTTTGGGGAAACCTAAAGAAAGTGTCTACTAGCAAGGAAATTATTTCTTCTCCCAGACCTGTAATAAAGAATAACTGAAGATTGAGAAGAATGACAAGAATTTGAGATCATGCACTTCTTTAACTAGTTTATTACTTACTGGTTCAGTAGACTCTTCCTTGTTCCAAGTCCACTAAGTTCCTACCAAAAAAAAAAAAAAGAGCCAGACTTACTGATAGAATGGGCTATGTAATTATATAGAAATAATGAGGAATAGGCAGTGACTCAATAGTAGAGCATACATTTTACATGCCAAACTCCCACGATCAATCTCTGATAGCTCAAATAGAGCTAAGGAACAGATTTTAAATGCTGTTCTGCATTTTCCAAAATACTACTCAATACTAGCAAGAAGAGGTAGAAGAAATCTACATAAAGGAAGTTAAAGTCCACCCCTTTGTTTCTAACAAGCAATTGAAGAATACCATATCTGTTTCCCCAGGCAAAGCAGCTATTAAAAGTCACATCTGTGGCATGCCCTCAAAAGCCTCATTGTAGAATTCCTCCCCCAATCGTTTGACAGATTATAGTAAGTGTAGTCTACTCACTGTGTCAATAGCTACAAAGCTAGAAGTCTGGATGGCCAAGAGCATGGACGGCCAAAGTTCTTTGAAGTTGTCATTCTGGACATCAATGACGGGCACCTTCAATGAATTCATCCTCGTATGGCTGTTAAACATTGTACATGTATTATTTTAAACATTCAGACAATTTTGCTTTTAAGGAACAAGTGACTGGGACACACACCAATCCACAAACTGCCAAATAAGTACCTATGGAGTAAGAGCTGGGGGGGGGGGGGCAGTTATTTCAAATGACAAGAAACCAAGAAAAAAATAGATTCTTTTGATGCCTCAAAAACTTAACATTTTATTTAGCATTAGATTTTGCAGATCAGTTTTCAGATACTGTACATGAAAAGTCCATATTGCCACATACATCCGAACAGTTTCATGAACATCACTTGCATTCTAAAGGCTTCTTCTCACTGAATTAAAAAAAAAAGCCTAAACTGGAACAATAATGAGTCAAATACAACATTAGAACTGATATTTATGATTTAAACAGAAAAAAATCTCCTGTCCACGCTGAATCTGCTGAAAGATGCTTCTACGGACCACCAACTTCAAGATCTCTAGCTGATCTCATCCTACGTTTAAAATACATATTTTAAAATCAGAGTTCAATGGGAGGAGACTTTCAAAACAACGAATGTCCTTTTTTTGCGGCCATTGAAATGAAGGACTGTCCTTTAAATTACTGAAATATCTTGTAAAAATATTTTTTTTAAAAACAACAACCCTGAAACTCTCCTAGTTACAGCGGCTGCCCAAATGTTTTCCTACCTTCACTCCCTCGTGGAAATGGTCCACTACTCATTCATTAAAACGGCGCCATCGGCGATGCTGTTAAATTGACTTCCGGCGCGTAATGCTTTGTGGGGTCCTTCTTCTGTGGCGGCGCTCGGGTTTGGCTGGCTTTGAAAATGCCTGTCTTTCGAATTCGGGGGTTAAGTTCCTTTGAAGTCAACTTGCGTAGAATCAAAGGATATTTACTGGGATATATAAGCTATATTGAGTTCAATGGGACTCAGTCCCAAGTACTGGGGATGGAGAAACTCTCTCCAAAACTCAATCCGATATGTTTCTCCCAACCCAAAGGCAATTAAGTAAAGGTTTCCCTTGCTCGAAAGCCAGTCGTATCCGACTCTAGGGGTCAGTGCTCATCTCTGTTTCTAAGCCGAAGAGCCAGCGCTGTCTGCTTCTGCAGACGTTTCCATGGTCATGTGGCAGGCATGACTAGACACCGGAGCGCACGGAACGCTGTTACCTTCCCACCGAAGTGGTCCCTATTTATCTACTTGCAATTTCTCGAACTGCTAGGTTGGCAGGAGCTGGGACAGAGATGAAGCTCATTTCCCTCCTGCAGTACTCGGGAATCGAACTGCTGACCTTCCGCCTCCCAGTCAGCGTCTTAGCCACTTGAGCCACTGTCAATTAGGGTACATAAAAAGAGCTTCCTCGAAAGATTGTAGATAGTTTTTTTATATTTTTTTGAACTACAGCCAGGCGTACCTTCCTTGGGCAACGGCAGCTTTGATTTGCCGGCTAATCTTTCTCATACCATATCAAGCCAAAGGAACTGAGGAATGAATCCACCCAAAAGGTGGACCAACTTTAACAATGATCTCAATAAAAATTAAGGGACTTTCGAGTAATAAAGAGTGTCCTGCTAACAGACATGTGCAGGAAATAAAAATATGACATATATCTGGCCCCGGAAACACATTGGGGGACAGCAAGGGACAGAATGGAATTAGTGATTGATCTCATGAGCAGTATGGGAGTGCAATTTTTGTTAGATTTGGTCTCAGTATAATATCAGCTGCATTGACGGATATAACATTGAAATCCTCACCATCCAAACCCCACAATTCTCTGTTACCTCTATTTATAAACCAACAGAAGCAAAATTTAGTTTTAATGAACCGGACAATTATATATACGTAAAAGGCAATAAAAAAGAACCAGGATGTAACTGCTGGATCGCACATTTCTGCTGATTTCCATGGTGCCATACGTCCCACCCCTTTCCCGACTGCTTGCCTGGGTAAATTTATGACTCAATTTGATTGGCTCTGAGCTTTTCCCGGGCGGAGGTTCCAAGTTGGAAGCGCGCAAAGAAAAGGGAGAAAAAGGAACTTGGAGCCTTTCCAAACTAACTTCACAGAAGATTCCTCCGGTTCTAATAGCGTCACGTGTGATCAGGTGGATAAGGCGGTAGCGACGGTTCCAGTGCAGCATCCAGGTGATACGCTGTGGCTCCTTTACAGAGTCAATTCATCTCGTGTTTAGTCTTCCACTTTTCCTGCTGCTTTCATCTCTTCCCCAGCATAATTGTCTCTTCAGAGAATCTTGTTTTCTCCTGATGTGTGCAAAATAATGCATCATGTGTGTCTCCAGAGTTCCAGGGCCGTAGCCAGGATTTTAGACCCCCGAAATTTTTTCCCAGGAGGGGCAAACAATTCCCAGGAGGGGCAACAGTGTCACAAGCACATATATAACATTGGCATCCCCGGGTGCGGTGGGGCTGTTAGCTCAGGAAAGTCTTGGGGGCCCTCCCCCTCTGGCTATGCCCCTGGACGGTTCAGACTTGATTTGCTCTGAGACCAGAGGCGTAGCTACCGTCGTATCTGCCGTATCAATTATACGGGGGGCCCGGGCTACAGGGGCCCCCAACGTGCGTAAGCAAAACAAATCTTTACCCTTCCTAAGGGCCCCCAAACAAATTTTTATACAGGGCCCCGCCAAGGCACGCTACTCTTCTGTCTGAGACCCACTTGTTCATCTTTCTGGCAGTCCAGGAAAGCTGCAAAGCTCTTCTGCATCATATTTCAAATGAACCAGGTTGTTTCCTGTTAGCTTTCTTTACTGTCCACATTTCTTAACACATTTTCTAATATTCCTAGCTTGGCAATGAGTAAACTTCGGTTGGCAAAACACAGCAAGCTGAGGACACGACAAGTCACTGAGAAGCAAGAGGAATTATCAAAGGAATTGGAAGAAAGTAGTGCACCTTTCAAAGGTAATTGAGCAATGAACAGATGTTGACCCAGAAGCAGAACAATTGCAGTTATTTCTATTGTTGAAAAGTTATTATAGAATGAAAGGAAGTTGAAAATAATCTTTTGGTACTGTCTTTTGGAGTAATAATTTCTCTTAACTTTTTTGTTGTTGTTTATACATTCAAAGACTGAAACAAGACAAAAGTTTCAAAAACTACAAAAATCCTGGGCTGATTTGACAATCGAGACTTGGAGATAGGCAGTAAACATGCAAAAAATTATGATGAGGGATTTAAAGCAAAAGTAAAGCAATCACACTTCTATACTGTCCCATAGCGCTTAGTGCCCTCTCTGGGCGGTTCACAAAGTAATTAGCATTTTGCCCCCACCATGCTGGGTACTCATTTACCAACCTCAGAATAATGGAAGGCTGAGTCAACCCTGAGCCCTGGCCAGGATTGAACATGCAATCTGTTTGTCGCAGTAAAGCAGTTGAACCACTGTGCCACCAGGGCTTCTATTTCCATTTAGGAAATATGAAAATATGTTTAGTTAGTAATACGTATGTGGAAGAGCTGTGCCTTTCTTTTCTGTATTTTGATACTGTGCTGTATAGTTAGCAATGCTAATGAAATATTTAGACATAATTAGTGACTGTGGCTCAAGTGGTTAAGACACTGACTGGGAGGTGGAAAGTCAGCAGTTCAAAACCTGAGTACTGCATGATGGAATGAGCACCCATCTCTGTCCCAGCTACTGCCAACATAGCAATTTGAAAGCAAGAAATTGCAAGTAGATAAATAGGGACCACTTTGGTGGGAAGGTAAACAGCATTCTGTGCACTTCGGTGTCTAGTCATGCCTGCCACATGTCCACAGAAATGTCTGCAAACACAGACCGCTCTGGCTCTTTGGCTATAAACAGAGATGAGCACTGAACCTTAGAGTTGGATACAACTAGCTTTCGAGCAAGGGTGACCTTTACCTTTAATCATGCACACACAAAATAAATTTATTTGAAATAGCATCTGCAAAACATCCCAGATCTGGGATCCCAAAACAACTACTTTCTGTTTGGTGCCAGCCTTGGACAAGGAGACTGAATAACAGCTTCCAGTCACAGTGCCTCAGTCTGTTGCTTTGCTTCATGTTCTTATGGTCAAAGGAGACAGATATCTGATAGGGATCCATTTGCTGGAATGGGAAGCAAAACGTGGTTGTTGGAAAACATAAAGACAGTGCCATTAGGAATGTCCCTTTTCAAATGTTTCTCAAAAATGTGTGCCATTTAGGACTTGTTCTATTTGTTTGTTGCAGGAGGGTCCAGTCAACAGCCTTTATTCCATACCTTCAGTGAAATTGAAATCAAAGCTTTCCGGAAAAGCTTACTTACCTGGTACAATAAATGCAAACGGGACCTTCCTTGGAGAAAAATGGTATGGTATAATACAGTAAAGCCTTGCATAAAGAGTGCCTCACTTAGAGAGTAACTCTCTTAAAGAGCAGAATTTTCTCTGAATGGTTGCTTCGCTTAACAACTAAAATCAACCAAAAACTTGCTTAACAAATAAATTGGGGTTCACAATCTCCCCACACACACACACCAGAAGTCACAATTGGTCATTTACAATGGTGTTTTGTTTAAAGAGCAAACTCACTTGAAGAGCAATCTTGTGGAACACATTATACTCTTTAAGTGAGGCACAGCTGTACTTGGGATATACATTTATCTTTACAAAAAGATATGATATAGCAGGGGTGTCCAAACTTTTTGGACTGTGGGCCAGTCACGTGGTTCACTATGGCCCGGGGGCCAAATCCAGCCCACGATGCCAATTCATCCAGCCCATGAAACCTTTGTCGCTCATGGAAGTAGAAATAACATGCACCCATACGGGCACGTTTTACTTCTGCTTTTAAGAGCGACAAGGGCTTTGTGGGCCAGATGAATTGGTGTTGGGGCCGGATCCGGCCCCTGGGCTGTAGTTTGGGCACCCCTGTGGTATAGGTTTTTTTAAAAAAAGATCTTTTGAACTGTCTTTACCAAAATCTCTTGATCACTCTTTTACAGGCTTCAGATGAAACAGATGCTGACAGACGAGCCTATGCTGGTGAGAAAGAGAAAAAGGCCCAAAAGGTTCCATTGAGTCCTATCTACTTTAAAAGGTTCCATGAGGATATTATTACCTAGATCACACATGACACTGCCTTGTTATCAGGTGCAGGGCAGGGCATCCTTTGTGCTACATTTTTGCCTGCTAAATTCTGTTAACCATGGCAAAGCAAGATACTATACAGTAGTAAGTTGATGCATAGCGGTGGATTGGTAGTAGAGTGGTATTCAAAAGGACAGGACAAAAATGCAAAAGAAAATTAGTTTCCCCACCTGGCCACTTTGGAGACATGTGGGGTTTGTATAGAATGCTAGTTTCCTAAAAATTATATATATTACACCCACTTAGCAGTACCACATGCTTGCCAAACAGAAGTGAGAAGGTTTTAGGAAGTTAATCTATCTGTTCCTCCTTTTTCCCTGCAGTCTGGGTATCAGAGATTATGCTCCAACAAACTCAGGTGGCTTCAGTGATCAGCTACTACAATCGCTGGATGCAGGTAATGCTGAGCTTTCTTCTCTGTGAATACCTTATTGCTTTCCTTAGTAAGCATCTTACTATCCTATTTTGTAAAGCCTATAAACTAATATGTTTATTTATTTCTCATGTAGAAGTGGCCAACCTTGCAGGATCTTGCTAAAGCTTCTGTAGAGGTAAGAAAAAGATTGCAGATGTATACATGTATGTTTGCATGCACATGTAGGTAAAGGTAAAGGTCACCTGTGCTGAAAAGCCAGCCATATCCGACTCTAGGGTTCAGTGCTCATTCCATTTATAGCTGAAGAGCCAGCGCTGTCTGTGTCTTCAGATGTTTCTGTGGATGTGTGGCAGGCATGCCTTGACACAGGAGTGCACAGAACACTGTTTACCTTTCGTGCTGAAGTAGTACCTATTTATCTACTTGCAATTTCTTGCTTTTGAACTGCTAGTTTGGCAGGAGCTGGGACAGAGACAGGGACTCACTCCATCTGCTGACTTGCTACCTTCCAGTCAAGGTCAGCGTCTTAGCCGCTAAGCCACTACTGTTCCTGCATGCATATATGGATGTTTTGATCATCTTCCTCCTCCATCCAATATTTTAAAAATCTCCCTAAATTCTTCTCTTTGGAAATAGGAAGTGAACGAGGTGTGGGCAGGACTTGGTTACTATTCCCGAGGGAAACGGCTTCAGGAAGGTGCACATAAGGTACTCCATAAAGTAGGATTGGGTTATTCAGTGTGCATTTGGGTTTGTGATGCTTAACTTTTTGCAAGAAAATACAGTAGTTTTCTTTCTATAGTCTCTTTGTGGCTAACCACTTTGGAAAAGGACAAATATGAAATAACCATGGACTGTAAACGTTGCTCTTGTCTATCTGGTGGGAAGGTCAGGCAATAGCAGCAAAATGTTCTTAGGTGCCAAGACTGCTGTCCTAAAAATTGGAGGCCTAAAAATAATCTCTAAAACTGAAAGTAAGGATTTAGGGGAAGATGTGTCAAAAGTATCCCTGAAGAGATCTCTACCAGAAATCAGCATGAAATGTTACATTAACATAATTAATAACCAACTGTTCAATTTTCCAGTAGTGTTGGGGAAACGCATTAACTTTGACTCTGTGCTGAACTGGCTGAACTGTTAATATGGATGTAATTTCTAGTCTTAGAGGAAGAGGGAAGAGGATTGATGGGGAAATGACATTATACAGTAAAACCTTGGATAACGCTAAAGCTTGGTTCCACAAGTCTTGGTGTTATCTGATTTTCAGTGTTATCTGATGCATGTTAAAATCTGGGATGCATCGGATAATGTTAAAGCTCCATAGAGAAACATTGTACCCACACAGGCTTTAGCGGTTGTTATCCGATGCATCCCATAGGACCTTAACATTATTCAATGCAATTCTCACCCCCAGATTACTTAACGTTATGTGATTTTTGCGTTATCTGAGGTAAACGTTATCCGAAGTATTATTGTACTTGTCTTCAAATATTTGAGGATATCTCCAAGATAGGACTGGAAGTAATGGACCCAATTGAACAAGAGGAGATATTTTGATTCAACATCAAGAAGTAAAAGCTGTTCAACAGCAGAACAGACTTCCTCTAGAAGTGGTGCATTCTCCTTCATTGGAGGTTTTCAAGGTGAAGCTGGATGGCTATTTACCAGGGTTGCTTTGTGGAAACTTCCTGTTTCTTTGGGGAGCTGGACTTAATTATCCTTGGTGGTCATTTCAGTTTTGATTTCATTACATCAAGAATAGAGATGTAAAGTTTCCGTATATTTTGAAGCCCTGGCGGGAAATTTTGCCTCTCAATTGTACTTGTTGCATTTGCATCCCACAGTTCCTCAAAGAAGTTCACCTTTTAATTTCAACAGATTTTATCAACAGAAAGGGTCCTTCCTTCTCCAAAGGCTACCAGAGGTTTCACTGGTTTGTCTATAGAAGTACCTCCAAAGATGGGACGTGCTGGTAAAAGTGTCCCCTGGGTTGCTTGACAAAGGAGAATACAGCTCCATGTGGTTGTTTAGCCATCAGTCCTAGTGACTTAATCAGTAAAGCCAGCGATGGCGAACCTTGGCACTCCAGCTCTTCTTGAACTTTATTTCCCAGAAGCCCTGATCAGCAGAAGTGCTGACTTGTGCTTCTAGTAATTGAAGTCCAAGAACACCTGGAGTGACAAGGTTTGCCATCATGGCAGTAGACTGTCCTTTATGTGGCGAGTTTGCTTGTTGCATGGTTTCCCTCTTTTTTCATTTCATTTGCTTTTGTTTGCTCTCCTTCATTGGTATTTTGCAGGTGGTGTCCCAGATGGCAGGTCACATGCCCAGAACAGCAGAGGAGCTTCAAAAAACTTTGCCAGGGGTGGGGAAGTATACTGCAGGAGCGATTGCGTCCATTGCATTTGGCCAGGTAAATAGGGCCACTCTCTGGATGGGCAGCATTGCTGTATGGCACAGGTAGGCAGCTTAAAGATGTCCTGCCTTTTACCAGGTTGAAGCAGTGAAACATACAGAGGCATCCCCAGATTGGAAAGTCTGCACAAAACAATTCAGCTTAATTTCAGATATCTTTGGCTCCTAGATATATCAGTTCCCGATCGCATTCCTGCCTGCTAAGCCACACACTGACCAGGAGGATAATTTAAATAGACATTGTGTTACTTGGTGCTGAGAAAAGCCAAGGAATATCTTGTTCAGCCCTAATCAACCGGGCTTCTCAGATGAGGAAGCATGATATGAATTATTTATGCAAAGCCTCGAGGTCACAACACTCTCCTGACTCTTAAAGCTTTTGGGGAGGGGAAGAGTTATGTGTATGCAAGGAAGGGGAAACACATAGCATTGGAATGAATTCCGTGCACGCCCATCTTAACCACTCTTGAGTCATGGATGACTTTAAAGATAGTGAAATGGGATCCAGTTTTCTCACAAGAGAGTTCAAAGCATAGCAAGGTGAAGAGCCTTTTTACAAGAATTGGAGTCTTTCAAAAGACAAATGAGAACCCTAGTTTTCATGGACATTTCTAAACCTAAGACTTATCACACAGTCAACTGCTTAAATTGCTTCATATGCATTAATTACTTTTGATTCTTACAGTAACCATGTAGCATAAGTCAGAGCAGTTATCCCTTATCATAGAGATGAAAGGAAAGTTGAGGTGTCAACCTGGAGGTAAGGAGGTCCAAAGCAAAGTCTTCCTGATTGTAAATTCACTTGCTTAGCCATTTAGCTAAACTTATTTGCTATGAATTCCTAGACTGGGCTGAAGTGCGTCTTGCCTTGGTTTCAGCTCATCATCAATTCAATTTAATTTGAAATACCTTCTGCTGCTAGATGTATCAGCACCCTCATCTAATGCTTGAACATAAGTTCTCAAAAGTATATTAAAATATTCTTCTTTTGTGGCTCAAATAATCCAGGTGACAGGTGTGGTGGATGGGAACGTAATTCGAGTCTTGTGCCGTACACGAGCCATTGGTACTGATCCTGCTACTGCAGCTGTAACTGACAGATTGTGGTAAGGAAAGCAGTGGTACAATCATGCTTTTTAGATGTGAGGACCATGGAAAGAGGGTAATTTCTGGAAGGAAACCCCAGTTGGAGAATAACATCAATTGACAAGTAGAAAACAGTCTCAATTTCTGTATAAACTATAGAATCTACCAAACTAGCAATTGAAAACTTGTTTGGGGTAAGAGACACACCAAGGACTTGAGAGAAAAATGTAATCGTCTCTATGAAAGGAGACCCCATTCAGATCTGTGGAGCACACAAGTAAATGTGTTTAAGACTATGTTAAAATTATTCTGTAACCTTGTCTTTCCTCTCTCTATGTAGAATACTGTACTGTATATTTCAAAATAGATGTTTATTTCATGGAAGCCTCGTGTTATGATACTTTAGATTGCTAAGCGTGTGCAAATTCTGCTCACATGTTCTAAACATTTGTCCATAGCAATTATGACCAAAAATTCTCTCTTCAAATACAATGAAAGGAGAAACTCAGTGATGTAAACAGTATTGTTAGGTGTTGTGTTAATAATAACTCTGTGATGTCACATAGATTCCAAGCTTCAGCAACACCTTCCAGGATTTTTTAAAATACAGATTACTTAGCAACAGTTTTACCAGCGCCCTTCTCTCTAGTACAAGGGGGCCAAAACTTTTTGGGCTGTGGGCCGATCATGCGGTTTAGGGAGCTGGTCACTAAGGGCTGGGTGTGGCCCCCGACGCCAATTCATCTGGCCCGCGGAGCCCTCGTCGCTCCTGGAAGCAGAAGTAAAACGCGCCCATTCGGGCGCGTTTTACTTCCGCTTCCAGGAGCGATGAGGGCTTCATGGGCCAGATGAATTGGCGTCGGGGGCCGCACCCGGCCTCCTGGCCTTAGTTTGCGCACCACTGCTCTAGTATATTAAGGAACTGAACTCACAGACCCCATCTCAGTGAACTATCCAACCAGCTAGACTTGGCATTTGTGTTAAGTAAAGCCTAATTTCAGGAGACCTTTCTTAAGTTAGGGACATTAACTTCATCTTTAATGCAACCAAACACAGCACAGTCGTCATCCCTAATGTAGTTTTTAGACAAAACCTAATACTGTACAATACTTTTCTTCCCCAAGCCTGTATTTGACGCAGATATCTCCCACTCTTTTCCCATGGCTGTGGCTGGAGACACTGAAAGTTCAAGATTTCTGGACATGCTTGTTTTGCTTGCTAATTCAAATGGCCTCTTTCTCAGGGCTTTGGCACATAGTCTAGTGGATCCAGCCTATCCAGGTGACTTTAACCAAGCAATGATGGAACTGGGAGCAACTTTGTGCACCCCCAAAAAACCCCTGTGCAAGGAATGTCCCGTACGGCCACAGTGCAGAGCTTACAACCTGGTAAGTGGATTCCCACATTCCCCACATTTCAGCTGTTCTGCTGCTGTGGTGGGGGAGAGGGTGTATCGTTTGATGATTAGTGTTCTGCTGCCATCACCTCATATCCTAGTGCAGTGATGACCAGTCTTAGCACTCCAGGTGTTCCTGGACTTCAATTCTCAGAAGCTCTGATCAGCAGGAGTGCTGACCTGAGCTTCTGGTAATTGAAGTCCACGATCACTTCAAGTGCCAAGGTAAGGTTGGTTATCACTGTCCTAGAGTAAAAAAAGTTATTCATTTTAAAGATGCGTAATAATTAAGCGCCAGAAAGTCCATTTGCATTTATGGTGACCCAGAACTTTCTAGGCACAATGTGGTTTATCAGTCCCACCTTCTGGTGGGTTTCTGAGACTGTATACTTGACCTGGGATCATATAGGTGGTAAGGCATGAAGTTACATGAGGTTCTTCTCCCAGAAGGCACTGAGGGATTTGAACTCCAAGGGTCTGCCTCTATAATCAGATGGTCAACCATGTACATGATGGTGAAAAGTTCTAAACAGTACCATTCTGTGTACATTTACTCAGGGATAAGTTTGTGTTCACCCAGTATTTTTTTCTTCAAGACTGCAGTCTTTTAAGGTGTTTTGGGGTAGGGTATATTTCCTGGGACAGTGATGGCGAACCTTTTAGAGACCAAGTGTCCAAACTGCAACCCAAAACCTACTTATTTATCGCAAAGTGCCAACACAGCAACAGGGGAGGAAGCACTCTCATTGGGTTGCTGGCAGAGGGGCGGGGTGAACTCTGTGCTAGGGAAGGGAGGAAGCACTCCCATTGGGCTGCTGGGTAGAGTGAATTCTGTGCTGGGGTGACATCACGGGAGCCCACAGAGATGGCTCCAAGTGCCACCTCTGGAGTGTGTGCCATAGGTTCACCACCACTGTCCTAGGAGGTGTACCTAGAATTACAGTTTTAGTCATATTACCTAGAATTAAGACTTAATTGTGTGAAGTTGATTTACTTCTCTGTAACAAGCATAGGTCTTCACTGCTCATCTAACAGAGGTAGTTAATGTTGCTTTACTGTAACATTTGTACTTCATCATATGCTAAATGACAAAAACATTGACATAATTCTACTCAATTCATGAGTTTTTACATAAGATACATCAACAGTCCTGTTTTGACTTGGGCTTAGTTTTGGAACCATCAATAATATTAGCATGCAGTTTCAAGTTGAGATGGGAATCTTGAAGAAATGGCAGGATATCTCTGGTATTTGCTGTTCGCTGAGAGGTACACAGATAGAACATCCTCAAAGATTGTGGTATTGATGAACCACAATTGGGCGTACCCTAGTAGTGGCAACCTTGTTATGCCAGCTAATCTTTCTCACACTAGGTCAGGCAAAAGGAACTGTGGAATAAATTCACCAAAAGGTGCCTTCATTTTGGCAGTTTCACATCTGGACAGGACACGGAAGAAGAATAAGACAGTTGGCTGAAACGTTCCTCTCTTGCAGGTGGAGAAGGACCGGTTACTTTCTGCCAAGAAACTGTGTGGAAAAGCTGGTTCTAAGTGCTCTGAGTTTCTGGATGTGGAAGAATGTGGTAAGTACTGGTAGGAGGTGGCCCTGCCATTGTTGTTGCTCGAAGGGAGCTGATTTCAATTAATTAAAGTGAAAAAAAGGAAAATTAATAGCTCTTCCCCTCCAGCTCACCTCTTTTCTGTTTGCACCAGCACCCATTATCCAAGATAGTAGTTGAAGAAAGGAGAAGCAGCATCAAAAGAAAACCGTTCTGCTCCAGTTTTTGGGGTGTTTCACAGCCATAATTCCCCTGTGCTGATTTAACATCTGATGCCACCATCACTGAGTTAAGGACTCTGTAATTCTGAAGTAGTGGTTCTTGGAGGAATTGGAATTGGGTACCTGAGATTGATCCTCCTTGGGATGGGCGGCTGATATCAAATGAGCTCCAGCTTTGCACCCCAAGCCAGAGGCTGCACTCTTCAACTTCACAAAATGTTTCATTGGAAACTGCAGCTCTCTCTTGCTAGATGTGAAAAACAAGGCAGTTAAAAAACAGTTAAAATCATTTCTTTTTAAAGAGGCTTTTGGGAGTATATTGCCAACTGCTGAGCGTTAGGTGTTTTGTTTTATTTCTGTCCAAGTTGCCAATAGGTTTTTTTTTGTTCCTGGTATATTTATATGTATTTTTTTTAAATGTGTGACTGTTTTTAATGTGTGAGTTTTCTGTTGTTAGCCGTCCAGAATAGGAAAATCTCCTCGATGGGTGGGATATAAATATAATAAATAATAATAATATAATAAGGCAATTCCCTCTTGCAGCAGCTGCCACGGGAAATTGTTCCCTCTGTCTGCCTCCTTCAGAGCCATGGGATCCCTGTCTTGGTGTAGCAAATTTCCCCAGGAAAATCACCAAGAAGCAGCCCAGAATAGAGTACACAGTCACCTGCCTGCTACAAAGGAGAAGCACTGATGGGAAACCAGAGTACCTTATTGTGCAGAGACCCAACTCAGGTAACTGGCTCAAGATGTCGGCCTGTAGGCATATCCAAGAAGAGAACAACACTTACTCTATAGAACAGATTCTACTGTTATTTTTTTAGCTGTAGCCATCCAGGTAAGTTGGACAACTGTGGATGCAAGTTGTATGTTCAATGAACCCTTCTTATAGAAAAGGACGATTTCCGTATGTTGGGTATTCAGGAGCTTTCCTTACAATGCGATAAACCATTTGTTTTACAAAGCATGTTAATAATTATGAGCAGAAGGATTTTGGTTGTGGTTCTCCAGTGTCAAAATCAGGCCCAGTTTTTCTGGTTTCTTTTCAGTGGGAGAGTTGAGCAATTCTGCCACTTTGTTAGCTGAGGTTCCATTGTACGTTGGCTTGTAGGTCTGCTGGCAGGGCTGTGGGAGTTTCCCAGCCTCCTCCTTGAGCCGGGGCAAGAGAAACAACAGAAAGTGACATTGGCACACCACCTTCAGGCCTGGGTTCTCCGCGACGTGACCGTGGAGCGCCTGCAGTATGTCGGAGAGGTAAATGGGGGTCCTAGATAAAAGGGGTAGCAATGTAAACTGCCAGGAACTGTCATGAGATTCCTCTCATCCTATACTCGGCTTTGCACAGGAGTTACAGCCCACCTCTGTTTGAGGTGGAATTACCAACTATTCAGACTTTAAAATCTTGCCATTATTGAGTGTTGCTGAATTGAAAAGTGATGCCCCTGTCAACATTTCAGTGCTGACTGTCCTTAGAATCTAAGGCCCGGGGGCCAGATGTGCCTCCCCCAACCCCAATTCACCCAACCTGTACGTGCGCATTTTACTTCCACTTCCAGGAGTGACAAGGGTTTCGTAGGCCGGATGAATTGGCGTCAGGGGGCACATCCGGGCCACGGGGTTTAGTGACCGGCTCCCTGAACCACGTGATCAGCCCACAGCCTGAAAAGTTTGGGCACCCTGCCTTAGACTGACACAAGCTGTGCTTCTACAGCCCCTCCTTGCTGTTTGACAGGTTGCTGAAATACTGTACTGTACCTGCAATTCCTAGTCTCAAAAGAGTGAGTTAGAAAGGCAAAGTCCAGAGATCCTTCTCTATTCAAAATCACACTGTTCGGCTTCCCTCTCCAAAAGCATTTATTCAGTTCTGCTTCTGACTGGCCCATGAACTTCAGAGAAAGATACTTTTGACCCATAATATGCTTCTTGTATCCTGACCACTTCTACAAATCTTTGCCTACACTAGGTTCTCCATCTCTTCTCCCACATCCGCAAAACGTATGTGATTTATTTCTTGAACCTGGAGAAAGATGAGGGAAAGTGGAGCAGAGAGATGGAGCCACAAGCATCCCGATGGGTGACCAAGACAGAATTCATAAACTCAGCCACCTCTACAGCCATGAAAAAGGTATTTGAGAATTTGTGGCTCAGCTATTTCACCTCTTCCTCTAATTTCTCATCCATTTCTTCAAAGATTTGCAATGAGTAACAATGCAGAATATTAACCATAAAATCTTGTGGTGAGGGTGAGGTGGAGTTAAGTGTCCAGTGCTACTAGTAGATACAGCAGTGCATACCTGTCTGGCAGAAGGTTTTGTTGTTCAGTTGCACAGTCGATTCCGACCCTCTGCGACCCCATGGACCACTGTCCTCCAGGCACTCCTGTCCTCCACCATCCCCCTCAACTCGGTCAGCTCTGTGCCCATTATCTCTACAATACCATCTTGGGCCGTTCCCTTCTTCTTTTGCCCTCTACCCTTCCAAACATCAAGGCTTTCTCAAGTGAATCCTCTCTTCTCATTTGATGTCCAAAGTACTTTAGCTTCATCTTTACTATTTGACCTTCTAAGGAGCAGTCAGGGTTGATTTCTTCTAAGATTGACCTATTTGTTCTCCTCGCTGTCCAGGGTACTCTCAAAACCCTTCTCCAACACCACATCTCAAAGGCGTCTATTTTTCTGCGCTCCGCTTTCCTAATGGTCCAGCTCTCACAACCATACATTGCCACAGGGAATACCATTGCCCTGACTATGCGAATCTTTGTTTGCAATTTAATGTCTCTACTTTTCACTATGCTTCCCAGGTTTCTCATCGCTTGCCTCCCAAAAATCAGTCGCCTTTTTATTTCATGGCTGCAATCCCCATCTGCAGTGAGCTTTGATCCTAGGAAAGTAAAATCTGTCACTGCTTCCACTTCTTCCCCATCTATTTTCCAAGGACTGATAGGGCCTGTTGCCATGATCTTGGTTTTCTTGATATTGAGTCTCAAGCCAGCTTTTTCACTCTCTTCTTTTAACCTAATCAGGAGCTTCTTTAGGTCTTCCTCACTTTCTGCCATCAGGGTGGTATCATCTGCATATCTCAAATTGTTGATGTTTCTCCCAGCAATTTTGATCCCAAATTGTGATTCTTCCATTCCTGCATTGCGCATTATGTACTCTGTGTATAAGTTGAATAAGCAGGGTGACAAAATGCAGCCTTGTCTTACTCCTTTTCCTATTCCAAACCAGTCCGTCACCGGTACACCAGTTCTTTTTATTTTGTATAAACTCTGCTTCATTGCACTTGTTGCTAGCCCATGTCAGGTGAAAGGAAGTACAGAATGAATTCACCAAAAGGTGACTTCATTTTGACAGTTTCCATGTCTGGCTTACACAAGGAAGGAGGAGGACAGTGAAGGACAACTTCATTTCATGTTTAAAAACAAAATAACAAATAATCCAAATCCCTACATATAGCATCAAGAACAGCCCTACATGGGTATTCTGCCTGCCATGTGGCAAACCTTATGCTTAATACCAAGATCTCCTGTGGTGTAATGTAAATGCATTTGTGACTGTTTAATCCACGTTCCCAGGCATAGGCAAGTTTGCATATAATTTCAGCTCAGCTTACTCACACACACATACACACCTAACAGATCTTTGAGTTCAGTGCACAAAGATTTGTACCAGAGGTGAATGCACAAGGATGGTGAGGATAGGATGAACATATTGATTTATCAACAGCCACTACACATGTGCAGCTGAACAACAACATCAGTTGTTGTGTACTTAATGGTGCCTTCCTCCTTTCAGGTCTTGAATGCATATGAAAAGTGGAGCTCCAAAATCAGTAGTGGTAAGGTGAGTTTGGGGACTGGGGTGGCTTAGTGGTGAAGATGCCGAACTTGACAACTAGAAGGTCGGCAGTTTGAGACCTGAATGCTGCACAATTGAGTGAGCTCCCAAGCTCCTGTTGACCTAGCACTTCGAAAGCAAGAAATTGCAAGTAGATAAACAGGTACTTCAGTGAGAAAGGTAACAGCGTTCCATGTGTTCCTGTGTCTAATCATGCCTGCCACATGACCATGGAAATGTCTGCAGACAGACAGCACTAATTCTTTGGCTGTAAATGGAGATAAGTATTCCCTCTTAACGTCAGATATGACTGGCTTTGAGCAAGGGCAACCTTGACCTTGACAGTGACTTCAGCATTTGGCTGTTGTTGAACATCTCTTGTCATTCTCCAGCTTCATGAATGTTCCTAAAACAGACCAACCTCTTATCTGTCCTTCTGATCTTGAACTCTGGAAACCACACATGCATCTAACCATATGAGTTGTTTCCTTTTACCCCTAGATTCTAGGCCCCAGAACGCAGGTGGGCACAATGGTACCCACAGCCTGTGTGTATCCTCCATTGTCTCCCCATAGTCCCTCAATGTTCCCCCCAGAAATTGTAAAGCGAAAGAAAATTTGCAATTTTCTAGTAACATTTGTTGACAGAGAGGGTAAATCTATGGAACAACCTCATTAAGATAATAAGCAACTCTTTCTGTTACGATTAATTTTAGACTTTTTATGTAAAAAATCTGCTACTTATCTGTTAATTATGGGAGTCTGGAGTGTGTGGTCCATATACACTGAAAATACTTTTAAGGAATAGTATTTGCTGACATAAAATAATTACATAAAGTAACAAAAGGAGAAAATAGCTAATTAGTCATTTCCCTTGCCTCTTCTCAATTTGCCTGCTTGCAAGTCTGGGCCCCAGTAAACTAACCAATCTGACTAACGGCCTCCCACCCCACTGGCTCTCCATCTCTGACCTGGAAAACGGGGCCTCCTAATTTCAGGTGGGTAGGATGGAATGGACAGACGATTCAAGGCTTTCTGTATTAAAGAGGCACAATTTTACAGGTTGCGAAGCGGAAGCGGGACCTTCTTGGCACCCCCCAGTCAAAGTCTGAAGAGGACGGACGCCTTTGCAAGAGGCAACTTTCCCTGGACTCATTTATTACAACAAATCCTAAGAACTAATTAGAGCCTCTCTACTTTGCCTGACCTCACATACAAAAGACTACATGCACATCCCTTCCCAGAAACTATATGTTGTACTTGGACGTTCCACTGGTTCCTCCTTTTGATGATGGATCTTCTGGGATCTGGGGATTCTTTGTGCACCTGGTCTGGCCAAGCAGTGAAATGGACCTGCCTGTTAGGGACAGTGCTGTGAAGCCTAGTTTACCAGCATTTTTTGCTCTTGTGCTGGTTGTTTTTAACTCTGCATTTTCCAGAGATCTACAGGAATCCTTTCTCTGACAACCTGACAGATGAGAACCCGTTGTTTTTCAACTAGTGAAGCAATATTGGCTGCAGTAAGTGCATCATCTAAAACTGAACACTCCTGCATATATGCACAATGCAAACAGGTTGGCAGTAGATGTTCCAGGAGGCCAATTGTGGCCTTCTGTCAAGTAAGCCACATGACAGCAAACAAAGTGTGGGTACAAACCTATCTAAGGTAGCCTGACAAGGGAGAGAACATGACAACTGCTGGACTCTTGTGGCTGATAAAGCAAAGATTTCCTTTGATGTGGAGTTTACAGCTACTTTCTTCAAAAACTAGTTTCTTCAAAGGCAGCTATCCATAAGCGTGCAACGATAACAGTGTAAACAACTCTTATTACAGTACTAAATGTCAGCATTTCTCTTGCTTACTCATCTTTTTTTATTAATTATAATGGCCCATTTTAATTCTGATTTTGCTAATAAAATTTTAAATAAATTCTGATATTGTTAATACAAATTATTTAGGTATACAGTACTTTGCTTCTCTGAAATTGATCACATTATTCTTACTAAAGTGGTGAAACGTTTGTCTCTAAGAAGGTATAATTAAGGTTTCATTAGTAATGATAATTATGCTAGCAAAGAACAAAAAAAACTTTCAAAACTGTGCGTCAGCAAAGCTCTATCAAAAAGAGATGTACATCTGGAGGCAGGGATTTATTCATACAAATGAGGATGTTTTTGTCTTCTTCGGTAATACTAAATCTACCAATACAGTAATACCTCGGATAACGCTAAGACTTGGTTCCACAAGTCTTGGTGTTCTCCGATTTTTAGTGTTATCCGATGCATGTTAAAATCCTATGGGATGGATCGGATAAGGTTAAACCTCCATAGAGATACATTGTAACCGCACAGGCTTTAGCGGTTGTTATCCGATCCATTCCATAGGACCTTAACGTTATTCAATCCAATTCTCCTCCCCAGATTACTTAACGTTATGTGATTTTAGTGTTATCCGATCCAGTCGTTATCCGGTGTTTTACTGTATGTATCACTTCAAATATACATAAAGCATATTTATTCCTCTTTAAAAAGCAAAACAAAAAATGTTCCTGTAATATCAGAAAGGTAGTCAACTGCTGCTCTGTAATTTGCAGCTAAACTGCATCATCAGCTGCCAAAACTGAATCAGTAGCAAGTTTGGAGGGTGAAAATCAGCTGTATAGCTGAGGGGTGCATAAACCAGAGATTAGCTAGAACAGGGATGCCCAAACTACAGCCCAGGGGCCAGATCCGGGGTCTGGCACCAATTCATCCGGCCCACAAAGCCCTTCTCGCTTCTGGAAGCGGAAGTAAAATGTGCCCGTACGAGGGCTTTGTGGGCTGGATGAATTGGCGTCTGGGCCTGGATCAGGCCCCTGGGCTCCCTGAACCATGTGACCGGCCCACAGCCTGAAAAGTTTGGGTACCCCTGAACTAAAATGTTGAGGCAAGATCTTTATTTCCAACTCAGTATTGAAGGCTTTTAGAATACAGTAATACCTCAGATAACGCTAAGACTTGGTTCCACAAGTCTTGGTGTTATCCGATTGTTAGAGGTATTACTGTAGATTAACAAATTTAACATTCCATGATTTCCAGAAAATAATCTGTAATATGGCATACAGAGATGTGCTCATACTTGAAAGAAATGTACCATTTAGGTTTACAGACTAACAAAACTATTCAAGGCAAAAGTAGTAAAAGTTGAGAGAGTTTACTAAACATGGAAAACCAAATATTCTTTAGCTGACAAGATGAAACCAACATTGTAATACACCATACTATTATGTCCTGGTCTAAGAGAAACATTCATCTAATAGATAGTGTTGCAGGCTGTGTTTAATGGTGTTTCACTATTTCATTCAACCTCTAAATATGAGATATAAAGGATTTGAAACAGAAATGTTAACATTTCTGTCCAATCCAAGTAGTGGTTGGCTAAGAAAGGCAACCAAACCACTTCTTGATGCAAGGTGGAGTTAATTCTTTTGATTGATACAGTACTGTTTCCTTGTTTGGGGAGAGAAACAGACAATGTCAGCATATTTCTATGATATTTGTGATAAAACATACACTAATACCTCAGATAACACTAAGACTCGGTTCCACAAGTCTTAGCGTTATCCGGTTTTTAACATTGTGTGATGCATTGATTGCACAATGTTAAAAAAAGCCCTGTTCCCTTTCTAAAGAGGAAAGAGAACAGGGGGTCGATCCGCCTGCCTCTTTGAAAGGGGCAGGCAGATCGAGCCAAGCATGCGATCACCAGCTGGGTCGGGGAGAAAACGTGTGCACATGCCGGTTCTCTCCCCGACCCAGTCAGCAATCGCACGCTCAGCCCATCGGTTTGGTTGGGGGGAGAATGTGTGCACGCCCTCCTCCCCAACAGCAGCCCTGAGCAGAGATCTCTGCCCCAAAGCCCACAGGGCTGGTCTCTAGCCCTGCAGACTTTGCGGTAGAGATCAACGTTGGGGAATTTGAGGCAAATATTTGCACTGCACAACGTTATCTTAACGTGCCTCAAATTCCCCAACGCTATCCGGTTTTAGCGTTGTGCGGTACAAACGCTAACCGGGGTATTACTGTACTGTAGTTTCCAAGCCTTTGAAAGCCTAGATAAGAGTCCATTCTATTATTTGTCATTTTCTTTTATGCATTCAGTTTAGTAGTTTCAGCCATTAAAACATTGCACAAGGATACATCAAGAGTGTATCAAGAAAACCAAGATAATGGCAACAGTCCCTATCATTCCCTGGAAAATAGATGTGGAAGAAATAAAAGCAGTGAAAGATTTTACTTTCTTAGGATCTAAGATCACTGCCTTTTAAAACATGGGCTCTACTGAGAGCTTTCAAAATTCTTCTAGATTAGAGATGCAAATTATCTCCCCATTTATAGCACTGCAGACACAAGGAACCTATGCCACAAGTAGGTTTGTAACAATACTAATGTCAAAGTTAATATACCATATATACTCAAGTATAAGTTGGGGTTTTTAGCCCCCAAAGTGAGGTCCAAAATGGGACTCAACTTATACTCAGGTCGTCATAAACAGTCAAAAACATACCCACACAAATGTCTAAATTAATTAATTTTACCATATTTCCATGCATTTTAATTACTGAAACTCACTAGCAGCTGCTGCATTTTCCACCCGTGACTTATACTTGGGTCAATCTATTTTCCCAGTTTTAGAAGTCTAAATTAGGTACCTTGACTTATATTCAGGATGACTTATAGTCAAGTATATACGGTAACCACTGAGCTTATGACTTACATAAATCAGATACCACAGCTTGTTTTTCAGAAAGAACATAGGTTCTCTCTACTGCTGGTCCATGTGATTCTGTACAGCTTGCCAGAGTGCACGGATGTTTCCCTCGCCAAAGCCTGTAGCTCTGTGTCGCTGTATGAGCTCCAGAAAGAATGTCTCCTCTGTAAAGAGTGGCTTCGTAAAGATCTGCATCAGGTACTGCTTCTCGTGAAGGGCAGGGCCACCGCTGCCTTCTTCCCTAACAACTTCAGCATTCAGAAGGATGCCATGGTCCTTCAAGAGCTGAAAATCTTGTCCAGCTTGCTCTATTTCCTGCTCCTTATTCTTCTCATTGTAATATGTTGCGGGTGGTACAAAAAAGCTTGCCCCAGACTTCTCCATGGCTGCAGCAGTCCCTACGATGTCTGTGGTGTAGAGTGCCACATGCTGGATGCCAGCTCCACCATGCTGTTTTAAGAACGTATCCACCTGGTTGGTCCTCTGCCCTGGCAGTGACTCGGCCAGAACAAGCTTGCAGTCCCACTGATCAAGTGGAAGCAAGCCATTCCCAATGTGCTGCATGGTAGTAAGTTGAAGACCCACACCATTCCCCTGGATTCTGTAGCCTCCCACAGCACTGTCTTGTGGATGGATGAAGCAGCGCTGGAAGCCAAGACAGTTCTTGTACCACTCCAGCACAGCTGGTGAACTACCTTGAGGACAAGCATAGGTGATATGGTCAAAATGTATGCTCTCTTTGGTCCCCTGGCACTGTTCAAGGGCACCTTTTACAACATGGAAGCCAGGCAGAAATGGGCCGTGATATTGTGATTGGTCGAGTAGAGTGTGGCTGATGTTTCCCACAATGGATCTCACAACTGAGTAGGTGACACAGCCGTCTTCATCTGCTACAGTGGTAGGAGGGATTAGGACCTGGCAGCCATGTTCTTGTAGTCTTTGGAAGATGCCAGGTACATCCCCCACCTCAAAGCAAATGTTAGAGGCAGTACTGACTGTATGCTGAGGGTCCACATCATATAGCATCCCTCCACCCTTGCTGTGGCCTGAATATGACACAGGAAGAGCGTCTCCTGACACTGACTGCAGTTTCTCATTGACAAGGAAAATGGCATCTCCTCTTCGGAGAGCCAGCTGCCTGCTCCATTCTCCTTCTCTTGCAGCAAACAACTCAAAGCCAAACTTACTGACCAGATCTTGAGCCAGCTTTTGCCTCTCAGAAACATGGAACCCAATGTGGCACAACCGGTTCAAAAGAGGCATTGTGGAAAGGGCACTTAGTTGGAGTACTCAGGTTAAGAAAACAGGGAGGGGGAGGATCTCAGTGGTTGGGAACTGTGGAAGGGGAACAGAAAAGGCTGAATCCACCACTGCTCCAGAAGAAGTGTCTCAAATTTCATTGGAGCAAGAAGATAAAGTTCTTCATCACCACTCTGCTGAAATAGAAACACAAGGGCAAAGAAATTCAGAACAGGGATGCAAAATATGAACCCTCTCAAAGAACAATGCTCTCCTTCCCCTACCTCTTTCCCCAGAACAACAAAGAAAATCCCATCCATCGTTCTCTTAGGTTTTTCCTGCACTATTTCTTATTCAAGCACAAATAATAAACGATATAGAGATCTAAGGGCTTGTGTTCTTCATGTTCCTAAAAATACTCTGCAGACTCTATTCTAGCGTATCACCCTTTGTCTGAAGACGATGCATTTTGTGGTATGTGAGAGGAAGCCATCTGGCTATTTGGGATACTGTGCATTCCCATCTGCTGCACAGGATTAACTCTCTGCCCAGAGTTAATTCTCTAAAACACTTTATTCAAATTGTGCAGTTTTGACTCCTCCCCACCCCAATCCTTTCCTATCATTGTTCAGGTCAGGCATAGACCATGCCTCACTACAGCCTTGTAGTTTGGTAATATCATTTTTCTTCCTGTTTATATACAGTATTTGGGAGTTTTTTACCCATGGTTATCCATTATTCTCTGCATTGTTGTTATTCCCCTGTCTCCTGTGTATCACACTTCCTACCGATGAATTCCCTGTTTTCAGGATTCTGCCATAACTTTAAAGCTTTTAAAAAATATACCGTTCCTTTGCTATGTCCCTTGTTAATAAATTGGAGGACATAGAAGAAACCTCCCCAAAGAGTGGAAAGCATCAAACTTACATTGGGGCATCCCCTGATGCAGAACTGTTGCCCTTAGCCCAGGAATAATGATACTAATATTTCAGTGTTAAATACATTCATAATATTACTTCATACATAAGATTTTCCCAAGGATAAATATGTATTTACCACTGTCATTTGCTAAGATTTATTGTTGGAATTTGAAACATCTAATAATTAAAAGAGACATCACATTGCAAACAAAAATTCGTATAGTCAAAGCAATGGTATTTCCGGTGTATGGTTGTGAGAGCTGGACCATAAGGAAAGATGAGTGCAGAATAATAGATGCCTTTGAGATGTGGTGTTGGAGGAGAGTTTTGAGAGTCCCCTGGACAGCGAGGAGAACAAATAGGTCAATCTTAGAAGAAAGTAACCCTGACTGTTCATTAGAAGGTGAAATGGTAAAGCTGAAGCTAAAGTACTTTGGACATCAAATGAGAAGAGGATTCACTTGAGAAAGCCTTAATGCTGGGACGGGTGGAGGGCAAAAGAAGAAGGGGGTGGCCCAAAATGAGATGGCTAGATGGTATTGTAGAAACAATGGGCACAAAGCTGAGCAAGTTGAGGAGGATGGTGGAGGACAGAAGTCCCTGGAGGACAGTGGTCCATAGGGTCGCAATCGACTGTGTGACTGAACAACAACAACAATAATTAAAAGAATATTAAAAAGAAATATTCTATGTATGCACATGTGTTTGTTTTGCTCTCTTTATCTGTTCTCTGTGAGCCATACTCTCTCTCTCTGTCCTGTGCAATGGCAGCGGGGGGGGGGGGGGTCTAAGATACAGAAAGGGCATACAGTATATCTAGGAGACCAGGTTTAACAAATTTCATGGTAGACCTGCCATGCTAAACATATCTGGTCAATGCAAAGATGATTGTAAGGTCTTCCCTCCCTTTCTCTGTCACCAGCAAACTATAGAAATGAAAGCTGCAGAAATATGTTAATACAGTGTCAGATATTAGATAAAGTATATTTAGACAATATATGAAGTAAGTAGGTATTAATTGAAATACTGTAGTTAATGTATTTACAATTGACTGGAAATAAGTCAGAACATTAAGTTTAAGTTTAAAAAAAGAATGGACTTGTGGTTAACATATTAACATACAAGTACAGCCTTCTTTTGATGCACAAGGTCATTCAACCATCAGTATCTAAAGTTATTACAGAGAAACTATCTTCAGAGAATATGCTGATTGCAAAAAAAAAAAAAAGACAAAAGAACACAGTTTTTGGATATAACTCATTCAAGGAACACTTCAGGGCAAAATGCCTTTTGTTTTCAAAGGGACTCCAGCACCCATGGGACAAATGGTTTGTGCAAGCAATTCTCATTTGTTTTATCTCTGGAAAATATGCCTGTTTTTGGCTCAGTGAATCTATCACACACACCCCTCAGCAGTGTACATGTCCACATCTCTTCCATTACTTCTTTCTCCTGCAGGTCATGTGCTGTGCTCCCACTTCTTTCATTCCATTGCCTTTGGTCCACTGGTATCTTGAAACACATACCAGGAATTTTAAAAATGCATAATTTTTGTAGGCCCAAGAACTAAACAGATACTGCCAAGGCTCTCTGGGAGTTTTGAACTTCAAATCATCATTCAAACCACAACTTTTTTACTTCTGGGATTGGTTTAGAAAGGGACAAGCAAAAATGGTACATCTATCCCCCTCCAACTGTACAGGACTGTTAAAAACGCTGAGGAGGCACAAAGCTAAAAGGAATCGGAGGTCCACTTTTAGTTATAAAAGATTGCAATTTTTTGTGTTGAACATGGGAAGGTTAGTGACTGCTACCTATTTAAAAGGCAAGTCACTACTCCCAGAAATTTCAGAGGCCAACATTTCATTATTAATGGTGGGGAGTTGGGGAGGGGCAACAGACAAGTTTAAGGATGATGCAAAATAAAAAAACAGTTTTGGAGACTTCAGAAAGGGTTAACATTTGCCAGCTACCGATACATGATGTTTTAAAAGTGTCCATTCTGTACTGTTGCAGCAGTTGCTGCCTGTTACAGGAACTGGTCTATCAATTATTTTCAGGTTGTGTGAGTCACTACATAACACTAATCTAATTCAATGGGCCTGTGTTGTGATCTGGATGCTGCTTTGTTTTATTTTTATTTATTTGTTTGTTTGTTTTGGTACATTTAAAAAATTTCCTGTGGAGGATTTAACACTACAAGAATCTCCTATTTAAATTATGATTGTCCATCTATCTTCTAATGCAGGGATTCTCAACCTGAGGACTGTGGGCCAGATGCAGCCCATGGCACCATTTCATGTGGGCCCCCACCATCTCCACCACACCAGGAAGTGCCATGTGATGGTGGAAGTGCAAAATGGCCATCCGGTCCCCGAAGCTGCCTGAGGGAACATGACCCGGCCCATGGCTGTCACTATGGCTCTCACTATGGGGTAAAATTTTATTTGTCAAATGACCATTTTGGACCATTCCATCCATTCTCCTCCTCTGTGCAGAGTAGCAGGACAAAAGACAGGCTTTCTTTGAAAACAGGCTTACAAATTGTCCCTCTGAGGTTTTCTTGGCAAGCACACACACAAACACACCTTCCAGTTGCCCTGCCTAAAGGTTATCCACAAGGAGAGTTCTAAGCCAGACTTGAAACTGACAAAATGATATAAACCATCCCTGTAAGTTTCACTCCTTGTCTGAAGAAGTGGACTTGATCCCCGAAAGCTAACAATAAAAATATTGCAGTTAGTCTTTAAAGTGCTAGTGTTTTTTTTATTTTGTTTTCTGATATGCCTGAACCACAGACTAACAAGGCTACTATTCCAAAAAATGTCAAAATAAAGGCACCTTTTGGTGAGTTCATTCTGCAGTTCCATTTCCCTGACCTAGTGTGAGAAAGATTCAGGGCCATAGCCAGGATTCTACATGTGGGTGGGCAAATATTTTTCCAGGATGGGCAACAATCATGTCATATACTGTACTGTGTGTATATATGTCATATATATATAAGCAGCTAGGAGTATGAGGGTGGGCAAACTGCTAACCTGCCAACCCCCAGCTATGGCCCTGGAAAGATTAGTCGGCAACCCAAGGTTGCTGTTACGAGGGCACACCCGATTGTGGTTCAAAAATACCACAATCTTCAAGGAGGCTCTTTCTGTGTACTCTAGAGGGGTTGTTAAAAATCTGAAGGCTCCTTTCTTTAAACATTTCACAGGGACAAATTGTAAAACACATGGGGGGGTGGAGGGCCATAGCCAGGGTGTGACCAGGGTGTGCGAACCACCCTGAGTTAGCAGTTTGCCCACCCTCAAACTCCCAGCTGCTTATATACATGACATATACAGTCTATATGACATTGTTGCCCATCCTGAAAAAATGTTCGCCCACCCACATCTAGAATCCTAGCTAGGGCCCTGGGAGGGGTGGCAAAACTAGAGTTCCTTTTAAGCCACAGTCTCCGGCTAAACTAATCCAAGCCATCGTATTTCCCAATAAGCACCCTTGTCAAAGCGCATCAGTGTCCATTCATGCTTTGACCCTGCGTTTTTAAAAAAGCATCATTTTCTCCCCCATTACTGAATGTTTCTTGCTTTTTCTCTCCCGTTGCAAACCCCCCCCCCCGTTACGTCCTCCCTCACCCACCCACCCTCCCTTGAAGATCTTGCCTCAGGCGGCTTGCTTGCTGCAATCCGGCGTTTTTGCAGACGACTTTCCAGGCGGCAGGCAGGCAGGCACGCCGGATGGTTGTTGGAGCCTCTACTCAAAGGAGCATGCGATCGGAAGCGGAAAGGGGGCGGTGAAGGTTACACGTGCGTTTTGCTGTCCCGGCCCTAAAGTGAGTCCTTGGCCAGGCAGCCCCAGGCACGTCCCTTGAGCTGTCACGCCATCCACTTGAGGTTGCAGGCAGGGGAAAGATGCTGGGAAATCAGAGGCGCTGCGGTGCACACGGTGTGGCCAAGGGCACCTTGAGGAGGGCTCTCTCTTCTCCCCTTTGGCAAGCTTCAAAAGGAGATCGGAAATATCACGTTGTGTGCATTGACTAGACATGGGGTGCCCAAACTACGGCCTGTGGGCAGGATCCGCCCCCCTTGCCAATTCATCCAGCCTCCACTGCCCTCTTTGCTCCTGAAAGTGGAAATAAAATGTCCCCGTGGGGCAGGAGCAGGGCGGATGAATTGGCATTGAGGGCCATATCTGGCCCATGGGCCATAGTTTGGACACCCCTAGTTTAAGCACAAAAAATGTCAGCCTAAAAATCTATCTATCTCATCCTGTTGCAAAACATATCTGTTGCAAAACAGATTGGAAGGTATGTTTTACTTCTGCTTCCAGCGGGAGGAACAACGGTGACCGGCCTGGTGAACCATGTGACTGGCCTACAGCCCATGAAGTTTGGGCACCCCTGGACTAGACTAGTGTATGGGGAGGGAGATAGTGAGCATTCTTGGTGAAACAGGTCCTTAGGTAAAGATAAAGCTCACCCTTGCTCAAAAAGCCAGTCGTGTCCGACTCTAGGGTACGGTACTCATCTGTTTACAGCCAAAGAGCCAGCACTGTCTGCAACTTCAGAGGTTTTTGTGGTCACGTGGCCGGCATAACTAGACATTGAGAGGCAGGGAACACCGTTACCTTTCCTGTCAAAATGGTACCTATTTATAGACTTGCAATTTCTTGATTGGCAGGAGCTGCTAGGTTGGCAGGAACTGGAGCAGGGATGGGAGCTCACTCTGTCTTGCAGCACTTGAGTCTCAAACTGTTGACCAGCCAACTTTCCAGTCATCAAGTTCAGCATCTTAATCCCTAAGGCACTGCAGTCCCTTATGTTTCTTAGGGGGGTGTAATAGGTGTGGGGGAGGAAATACCTGTGTGCACCTGAATCTCTGCAAAGTGAAGTGATGGGCAGTGATAGTTCTGAGTTTTTGAGTATTTGGTGGAGGAAATTACCAGCACTTTCAGTGGTGGGGGCATGAAGTCATGAAGTCTTCAAAGAGCAAGTCTTCAAAGAGCCCTTTTGGCCCACAAAGCCCTCCTCAGCCCCAGGCCAGGATTGATGAAGCTGCTCCCCAATACTCAGCTCCCCATACTGCACCCACTGTAGAATGGCTCCCTACTTGCTCACTGCCTACCAACATCTTCAGACACACAGACACATGTCGGCCACAACCCAATCCGAGTATACGTTCTTTTCCTTCCTGCCCTAGGCCTGGTCTTGGAGACCGGATGGTTCTGGGCTGCCTTTGCCCTCTGAGGCAATCAGGAGAAATGCCACTGGCGTGAATTTGTTTAAGGTGGATCCCAGCTTGCCAAGAAGTGACCCACACAGTATGAACATGGAGCCATCTCCTTTGGCACATATGAAATGAGGCATGCAGGATTTAACACCAGGGCTGCAATGGGCTGCCACAGCCTTGAGGATATAGGCAAGGTGCACCTTCACAGCCAGTCCATCTGACATGGCCTCTTCCGCCTCCAAGATCATTGGGAATCAGAGCTCCTCCTCTACTCTTTTTGCCGTTGGGCCCAATATGATGGTTTCCAGTGGCATTTCCTCCACTGAGGGGGGCCATCAGCTCACCTCAAGGGCAGTGGTGGGCATCAGCAGGTTTGCACCAGTTCGCCAGAACTGGTAGCAGAAACTCTGGCTGGCCATGCCCATCCAAGTTTTGAAATAAAGTACTGGTAGTCCTAATTCAGATGCAATGTAGGGCTGGCCACACCCACCATACCACACCTCAGTGTGGTAGTAAATTTTTTTGGAGCCCACCACTGCTAAAGGGGCTCATCTGCCCACAGCCATTTGCCCCTTTAGGGAGTCAGGTTATTTACCACCACCCAACACATAGCATTGAGTCACTAGCTATACGGTCTACTCCATTGCCGTAGCAGGATATCCGGCCAAACACGTGCACATGGAGCAAAAAGGCTTGCAAAAACTCTCCACTTCAAATTCTGGATGCAGTCGCACATTGGACAGCACTATTCCGCAGCGGAGTAAGAGGAGGAATGTTGTGCTGGCCAGTCAGAGGCAGCGTTCCATGAGCCAATTGACAGGCTGTTGCACAATCCAATGGCCTGCCCCTTCCTACAGCAATCTATACGACTCTTCCATGCATGCAGAGACTGTGGAGTGCATTGCAAGAACCTGTTGTGCAAGTTACTGGCATTGCCATTTTTTATTTTATTTCAACCCTGCAACATTTCCTCTTGCGCTTACCTCCCCCTACAACCACTTGACTGCTTCATTCAGCACTAACCCCAAACCCCTTTGTCCTTTTATAGGTTTCTTTAAGGCTTGTCTACACAAAGGCTCATTTGGTGCAGACTGGCAAAGGCAAAACAGAGTTAGTTGTTTAATATTGGGTTGATCCTTACATCCAAATGGTATATGCGCCTCAAGTAACCCTATTTAATATGGCTTATTTCACTGTCGATTTCCCATATCATGAAGCGGCTAAAGAAGACACAGACACTTTACAACAATGGGGAATTAAACACTGCCTTTTCTCTGTCTCCTTACACTTCTGTGTACATGATACAATGTATTTTGTACATTTTAAATTAAAATAGCATATTGTATGTATATTGTATGTACAGTCAAACCTTGCATAAAGAGTGCCTTGCTTAAAGAGTAACTCGCTTAAAGAGCAGAATTTTCTCTGAATGTTCACTTCACTTAACAAATAAAACCAACAAAAAACTTGCTTAACAAATAAATCGGGTTTTGCAATCCCCTCCACAATTGGTCACTTACAATGGTGATTCACTTACAGAGCAAAGTCGCTTAAAGAGCAATCCTGTGGAACACATTATGCTCTTTAAGCGAGGCACAACTGTATGTCTTTCGGTAGGGCCTAAAAACCTGGCTGTCCAGTAGTACGGGGTCCCATGTTGTGTGGTTGATCTGATTAGACAGCCACCTCTCTCTCTCTTTTAAACCTTTTAAATTTTAAAAAATCTTTTAAATTTTAGAGTCTTGTAAATTTATAGTTTTAACATTGTTAATCAGTTTTGAACTCTTGGGTTTTTAATCTCTGAATTTGTACAGGTATAGTTGGATTATCCTGTTTATATTGTATTAATTATGTATGATTTTTTAATCTGTAAGCTGCCTAAAGTCGGGTTCACCTGAGTAGGATGGGATATAAATTTGAAGAAATAAATAAATAATGTATGTACTTTTTTAAAAAATGATAAAATAAAAGAAGATAACGTGTTTTCATGTTTTAAAAAGTACAGTACTGTACTGTATGTCTATTTCTGCAGATCTTGAGGCTCTCTCAATCTTGCTGTTGCATTTTACTTCTGCATACACAGTTCTGTTATGGTTACGAAAGCAATGACATATTTGTTCCTGAAGAAGAGATAAAAGCTCAGAGGCTCTAATGCTTGACAACTGCCCCAAGAGCTGTATAAAACTTTATAGACCTCTAGGGGGGGAAGTCAGAATTCTGTGTTCATACAGCTGGTATTTACCCCAATAGAAGGTTAATTCCAAAATATAACTAGACAATCATTTCCAATCATATCAGCATTCATGAGGGTATCAAGTCTTTTCATTATTGCAATAATTTCATGAAATTTCAGCTTGTCTATTTCTACAACTTTATTTATCTACATTGCTTCTATGTTCCATACACGAAAATGCTTCAAGCTTGTGAAATATATCCAAAAATCCTGCAGCTACAAAAAACTGTAGACACAAATATTAAAAAATATATGAAAACGAAATTTAGATTGCAGGGAAATACTCAAGTTGGAATTGAATACAGAATACAAGATTCAATCCAAAATACAGAAGCATAAAAATACAGTACAATACCAACAAGAATGACTATTACTTCCTAAAAATACAATAGCTTGTACTTACAGCAATGTACCTAAAAAGGTATACTGAAGAAAGAGACAATACCTCTCTGAAACACATAATTTCAAAAGTGAAAAAGCATTGTAACTTTGAAGGATCTTTAGCTTTTGAGCATTTTAAAACAATACATTCTAAGATGCAGTATTGCCAGAACTTTGCTCACAATCTGAGTTTGGTCCTGATGGGCTCAAGGTTGACTCAACCTGCTATTCTTCCAAGGTCTGTAAAATATCTAGTACTTTGTGGAGGGGGAATGCTAACTTCCTCCTCCTCCTCCTGCGTCTAGGCCAGACATGAAAATGCCGAAATGAAGGTACCTTTTAGTGCAGGGATTCTCAACATGCGGCCCATGGCACCATTTCATGTGGTCCACCACCACCTCACCACACCAGAAAGTGTTATGTGATGGAGGAAGGGCAAAATGGCCATCCAGCCCCCAAAGCTGCCTGAGAGAGTGTAACCTGGCTTTAAAAGGTTGGAAACTCCTGATTTAAGGAGTTAATTCTAAAGTTCCTTTCACCTGACCTAGTGTGAGAAAGATTAGCTGGCAACACAAGGTTGCTGTTACCAGGGGTACCCTGATTGTGGTTCAAAAAGACCACATTATTCGAGAAGGTTCTTTCTGTGTATCCAACTACCTTATGAACTGGCCAGAGAGCGCACTAATGCTATGGGGTGGTATCAAATGTGATTGTTATTTGTATTCTACTTTAACTTCTTCTTTTTTTTGGGGGGGGGAGGAATTTCCTCAAGTGATGCTGCACAATATTCATACATCACTTATTCTCTATGTCCCTTATATCAAAGAAAAAAAGAAAAGATGCAGCCACAGGAATGGCAACTATAAAGGAAGACAAGGAAGCGGGTAAGAAGCAAACAAGGAACAGTAAGAGAAGTAAACGAGGCGGAATGGAGTAAATCAAAGACCAGGATCCCTTGGGACAGGAAAATAAAATTTGAGGTCTAAATCAGTATTTCCCAAATGCTGGTTTTTGGACTTCAATTCCCAGAAGCCTAAGTCATTTCCCCAAAGCACTGATCAGCCAATGTACTGACTTAGGCTTCTGGGAATTGAAGTCCACTAGTGTGCTGTGTACCCCTTGTTGGGAACCACTGGTCTAAATGGTAGGTTCACTCAAGTGATAATCGGGTGAGAAGTAAAATTGATCTCACTAAAGATAAGAACTTTTTCAGAGCAAGCCAGTCTGGACATGCCCATAGTTGAAGGTGATCATGCTTTTCAACATGCACTGGCTGGTACTGCCTGGTATTTCTTCAGCTGGTGGAACGTGGTGTTTCTCAATGAAAACAGAGTATCAGTGTGTGACTGGTAGTGACAAACACAATGCATATTGCTATAAAACTTCCTGGGGACATCTGTCCCTCAAGCAGCAACTTGCTTTCTCCCTGCCCGTTGTGGGCGGAGAGACTTTGAATGAAAGATGAATTATTCCAGGGGCCAGACCGGGGAAAGGAGAGCAAAAGCACTACAGTGACACCAGTAGAGTCCAAAGTTTCTTTTGGATGGGACAGAACAACATCAAGAGTCACCTGGGAAAAGGCAGGTTATCGCTTTGTTGGGAATGTGGGGTGCAAAGGGATGTGAATGGAGAGAGTTGTATCAGTACCTCTCATGTTTGTGTTTTGCAAGTAGTTCAAGGAGAATCTGGGTCTTCTTAGGCATCTTATGTGGAGGGTGAAATCACAAAGAGGCAAGTTCTAAAGAAGGAAGAAACACAACTGCTTCCTAAAACAAAACGATGACAATTTTTTTCAGTGGCACAATTCTGTCTAGGTGACATTTATTATCATACCAGTTTCTATGGAGGACAGTGAGAATTTTCTTTAATTCCTAACAGAATGTGCTTTTTTTGCTCCCCCATTATTTGAGTTTGACTTCTTGAAGGTCAGGAGATATGTGGGGAGGTTTGGCTTCTTGAAGGTCAGAAAATATGTGGGGAGGTTTGACTTCTTGAAGATCTGAATATAAGGGGGATGTGGAACTAAAGTTGAGGATGATAAGAAGCCTATGTAGAGATACGTAAAAGGTCATTTCGATACCATAGCTAACATCAGGGTCGCAGCACAGCTGCTTATAATGGTGGGGAAAGTTTGTGGTCTGTTTGGTTAGCCTCATTCCATACCTCATAAGAATATTTGTCCATTGTGTCGAAAGTGGAAGAGTCAAATCTGGGCAAGATTAGCTTTGGTTAAAAAAATAATCTTCTATGTTTTGTCTCCTTGGGATAAATGTAACAACATTCCAAATATGTTTGCAGTGATATTGGGTAGATATAGCTGAATCATGGTGTTGAGTTATTGATTTATTTTTACTTACAGCACTAATGTGAAATGGCTTGTGGATGTTTTTTTTTGCTAAAAAGCTGAAAAGTTGAAAATCAGAATTAAGAATGGGGCTGCAGGATTTATAATAGGATCATGATAGCTGTTTATAATGAGATAGACAAATTAGTCAATTGCAGAAAAAACTAAATAAAGAGTTTTATGATTCTATAAGGATTAATAACTTTTATTTAGTTTTTCTGGACTGTAATTCGCTTCTATAAATTATTCAGATGACATTTGAAGAAGTGGGTTAAATTCCAGAAAAACAAAAAGCAGATAAAAATTTGTAACACCTTCGAGGTGCCATAGGATTCTTAAATCTTGCAGGCGGAAGGTGGAAAGACTGAAAATTGGATTATAACATTTGTGAAAATAAGATACAGTAATGTTTAAATCATAAGAAAGGAAAATTGCAGAAGAGTTGTATTTCAAATCAGAGATCCTGTGTGTCTCCTTTGACCAACACCTAGCCTTGAAGCCACAGAATCGAACCATTTAGCTTTGCAAATTGTAGTGTTAAGGGGGGAAATATCTTTGTAGAAAGCAAAGAGATTTGGAGAGAGGTTAATAATGGGGTTCCACCTCCATCCTAAATGGTATAAATACAATATATGCTTGCATGCTTATGTTTCATTTGCTTTGTCTCTTGTAATAACATCATTTTCTTTTTGTCTGCTACTGTTATCTGCCTTAATGCATTTTAGCTCTTCCATTTTTGAGTGGCTTATCAGAGTCTATATTGTATTGAACCCACCATTTGTTGCTAAACCAGACTGGCTGAAACTACACATTGAGGATAACCCACAGTACTTCTTTTTTTTGGCTGCAGGTTATCCTGCTATGGTATTAGAGTAAATCACACTACCAGCGACCTTCAGGTGGTAGTTAACTAACCTGACAACTATGAGGACTAACAACCTTGGGTGGCTGTTACACATGTGGGTGTGATGGTCCCCAAATGGATTAAACCCCACTTGAATCCATCTTGATGGAGGGCAGAAGCTTCATCAATTCTGGCCTGGGGCTGAGGAGGACTTTGTTTGCCAAAAAGGCTCAGGACCAGAAAGTAACTCACAGGAGGGGGGGGGGGGCTAACACAGAAAGAGCCTCCTTGAAGATAGTGGTATTTTTGAACCACAATCGGGTGCACTTTAGTAACAGCAACCTTGTGTTGATGGTTAATCTTTCTCAAACTAAGTCAGGTGAAAGGAACTGCAAAATGAACTCACCAAAAGGTGCCTTCATTTTGGCAGCTTCATATCTGGCCTCGGCACAGAAGAGGAAGAAGTGACTCGTGGAACTGGATCAGTGGTACAGGTGTCACACTGTGATGCAGGAGGCAAATGGAAGGCCATTGCATTATATTCTCGGGCCAATCTTTGTGGCTGATCACCATAATGATCGCCAATACTTGGGATTGGATACGACACAGGAAGACTATCCAGAGCAAAATGGCTCCTACCATATTAATGTTTTAATGCAACAAAGCAGAGCCACTGTCTGTTCTCTGGGCCATTTTAGGAACAATGTTAATTGACAAAAGGCGAAGTGAGCTGGGTGCTCTTCCAACACTGGCTACTTAGAGCCAGCTTCACCAGCTCTGCACTTGAAGCAGGCTGCTCTTCTTCTTCCTCTGGGCTTACTCATTTGGCAAGCTTCTGGACTGTGGTAGCAGCTGGGGAGTGCATGTTGGCAGCAGCTGTAGAGGTGGCAGTCTCCTTAACCCTTGAAGATATCACTGCTGCTGCTGCTACACATCTGCTCACTGGCCAAAGCAAGCCTCAAGGAAGAGGAAGGCTTTTCTTGCCCAGCTGAAGCCTTACTGTACTTGAAAATGGTGTCCAACACACATTATATTAAAGCTAAAGAAGGTGTATAGGACTGTGGTAGCCTAGTGGTTAAGACTCTGAACCTGATGGCTGGAAGGTCGGCAGGTCATCAGTTTGAGACCCGAGTACTGGATAATGGAGTGAGCTCCCATCTCTTTCCCAGCTCCTGCCGACCTAGTTGTTCGAAAGTAAGAGATTGCAAGTAGATACAGTTGTACCTCGCTTAAAGAGCATAATGCGTTCCACAGGATTGCTCTTTAAGCAAGTTTGCTCTTTAAGCAAAACACCATTGTAAGTGACCAATTGTGGGGGGGACTGCAAACTCCGATTTATTTGTTAAGCGAGTTTTTGGTTGGTTTTATTTGTTAAGCGAAGTGAACATTCAGAGAAAATTCTGCTCTTTAAGCGAGTTACTCTTTAAGCGAGGCGCTCTTTATGCGAGGTTTGACTGTACTACTTGGGTGGGAAGGTAACAGTGTTCAGTCATGCCAGCCACATATCCCCTGAAACATCTGCAGACGCAGACTGCACTAGCTCTTGTTATGGGAACCAGGGTATGTTTATACAATCCCTGGGCTCAAATTGGCTGTATGCTAATTAGGAGGGCCAAGCTCATGTCTTTCCTATAGACACATGGATTTGGGAGTTAGTTCTAGTTTGAATTCTAGTGGAGTTCGAGTTTGGGGTTTCTGGGGCTACACCAAAATCCCTGGTCCCACCCAACATGATTACTTAGAAGTAGTCAGGTTTTCCTTTTGTTTCTGGGGGAAGGCCTGAGTGTGGATTTCCCTAACTGTCCTTTTTTATTAGTATTTCTGTATGCTGTAATTCTGTATTTCTCTATCCTGAACCATTTCTTCAAAATGCTTCAAGAACAATATACATCTTTACTTCATCAACAATGTCTGTTCATTGGAAGAGGGGGTAAGACAAGAGTTAAACCATAAACCACACACTACCACATTTAACACAATACTCTCCATAATACTTGCTGGGCTCTGCTAATACAGGTAAGCCCCAGGTTGCTGCAGGATATGCAGGATGGCATTAGGCCTCCTGAGCTTGGAGTCTCCGGGGAAGTTCCATAGGGCAGGCTGGTAAAAGTCACTCGGCTGGAATGGGAGAACCCCAAGGGCAAGGGCCAGGTCAAAGCCTATCTGTCACAATCCTTCACAAAAATAAAGAAAGATTTTCTATTTACAGATTGCAGTCTGAAGATAGCAAGACTGTTATCTTATTCCATGTAATGTTTGGCATAAACCAACAAAGAGACCCGTGTACCTCACCCAAAGTAATGGACAGATTTATAGGGTTCCCAGTTTTTCTTTTCAGGAAGAGGAAAGCCTATAAAATATTTCTCTTGAAACCTTTCATCAATATTTTGTTGCTTATTAACTGTGTGCAGAATGGTCTGTTCCCCACCTCTTGTGAACTAATTCTTCATTTAAACGGAAGCTGCTGTTGTTTTCAACATTAAATTATTATTATTAGCATTCTGCATTTAAGGACAATGGATGTCACATCCGACTCAAATCCAATTATTTTCTTGCTCCCTTAGTTCAACATTTTATATAACTTTTATCTAAATCAGTGTCTCCCAACCTTTGTATTTTGGACTTTAATTCTCAGAAGCCTAAGTCAATTCCCCAAACCACTGATCAGCCAATGTATTGACTTAGACTTGTGGGATTTGGAGTTCCCCTGTGGGGCATGGGCCCCATATTGGGAACCACTGGTCTAAACAAAGAGTTATGCAGAACCTAAAAACTTACCTTGTTTATAGCTCTTTAGTGCTGCATTAGAATAGCAAATCCTCTGAGCTTGGTTTAGCGCCAGTAAAAGCTTGGTAAGTGCCATGTGACTATGTGTATAATGCATCCATTGGTCAAAAACTGGATACTAGACCATGGAATTTAGCTTAATAGCCATAACTGTGGCTGTGACTACATAGCAAAATACAGGAATACCTCATATAACATTAGTATCGAATAACACTAAAATCGCATAACATTAAGGAATCTGGGGGGAAGAATTGCATCAGATAACATTAAGATCCTATGGGATGCTTCAGATAACAACCGCTAAAGCCTGTGTGGTTACAATGTATCTCTATGGATCCCATAGGATTTTAACATGCATCAGATAACACTAAAAATCATATAACACCAAGACTTGTGGAACCAGGTTTTAGTGTTATATGAGGTTTTACTGTACTGGGGGCTTTATATAAAACAGGTGAATTCAAAGTATTTTTTTTAACAGACTATGTAATGCACAGGTTGATTTGAAACAGTCCAGCCTTTTTTCCTCTCAAAGTAGTTTTCCCCCTCTGCCATTAGGGGACTTCATCTTTTTATTGTGCCAGAACAATTTGAATGGCTTTTTCTTGTGTGGTTAGTTGTGATACATGCTTGTAAAGGTGGGGGACATGTCTTCAGATGGTTTTTCAGCACTTAAGATGTGATGTTTAGGACTGGGGAAACACACACACACTGCATTATTCCTTTTCTCCCAATTGCCCTCCACTTTTAAAAAATTTCTTCCAAAATGTTTACATATACAGTATGAGATTAGCGCTAGATCACCCTATCACCTTACTGCTGGGCAATTAATATTAATAAAAGGATTGGCAGAGGTGGGACCAGAGGAAGGAAGGAAATAATGGTGGGGCTAGAATGTGACTCACATCACATCCAGTACAAATGGTGAACTCCCAAATCAATTTGTTGTCCCTGTGGGAGCACTGGCTGAGATTTCAAATGTAATACAGACTGTAAATAAAATCCAGTGTAGTCATACCCTAAGCTTAGTAAAGAAGAAGAAAAATCAATGTAGACTTGCCACTCTACCAGGACCTCCTGCAGGAGTTTTTTAATACAGTATTGTTGTTTTCTACTACAGGCAGGGGAGATGGCCAGGATGGACTTCTTGACCTCAGCCACATCAGTCTTCCTGCTAGGACTAGTGATTGCTACAAAGGGGGCAGAAGTGGCTGAGAACAGGACACGGATATGCCAGCCTACACCACTCTGGAAGATTAATGGAACAACCCCAATGACTGGGATGGAGGGCCAAGTGAAAGTGGTGGTGCTGTTAAAAGCCAGCTGACACTTCTGTCTGAAGCAGGCTGCCAGGTGAGTTTACTTTATAGGGAAAACTACCTGACTCACAGACTATACATGTAGCATCAGGACAAAAACAGACAAGATGGGCAGCTTCACAAGTAGAAATAGAAATGATTTAAGTGTTATCCTAAATGTGAAGTTAAACTTTTTTTGTTTTTGTCCTCCATCAGGTGGAATGCTATCCTGCAGCAGGTAGTACTATCAGTCGTAACTCAAGCTTAGTTATCTAAAAATCAGAAATAACTCCAGCAGCTATGCTGGTTTGGGGATGCTGGGAATGCTAGTCTAAAAAGTAACTTCCAAGTTGTGCTCTGGGATTTAAAAAACAATATTTCAGTTCACATCTTTGCCACTAGGCTCTCTGTTAAGAAATAATGCACTGAACAGAGTACAATATTAGTAAACACGGCAAAATACTGCTTCCTATACATTCCAGCTCTGTGATTTGTATGTTGAAGATGTAAGAGGCAAGCTATTGTACACATTACTAAAAGTAGATGCAATTTATCTCATGAATCAGAGTTGAAGAATAACATCTAATATCATTTACCATTGTCTCTGTCCAACAATGATCACTATTTCAACCATTTCAGTGAATCAATATATATTTCCTGTTAAAGAAACTGTCTTTCATTTTGATTTGTTGTCTTCCATTTTGTGTAGATGAGCTAATTCTACAGTGTAAAAATTGTCTAGGTCTAGGGACATATTAAGCTAATGTTTTAGGAAAGCTGGGAAAAAGCTATACTTAATCAAATGTTGCTAGCAATGGGTTTTTTTTTACTTATCAAGTGAGACGCTAAAAAAGGAGTGATTCACATACAGTACTGTACTTTGTAACCCATCTGAAACTTATTGGGATAAACAGTAAAATATATATACAGTACTATACTGTAGATTGTTTTTACACCACCCACTGTTGTTCAGACTTCCTGAACTGGCCTTTAAGTCAGGATGTGGTCTGTTCTACGGCTGGATAAACTTTGTCTCCTTATGAGTAAACCCTGCAACAGCCTGTAATTACCTGGGATCTGTTTAAAACCCGGCATTCCCAACAACCAGGAAAATATACAAAAAAAGTACAGTAACAGACTCTTAGGTTCCCTGATACATACAGTACAGGTATATGGTTCTGCAGTCCAAAAGTACACTCGTTATTGGGTGTGGGTGGGAGGGGTGTCACCAAAATATTTTAGAATGTAGCTGAGCAGAAAATGCAGCTAAATGAATCTCTAATGCAGCTCTGTTTGCAACTCTATGGCAATAAAAGTTGTTACTCAGTTTGCTAATGTAGGCTTATTTTGTTAATAACTGAAGATGAATGCCTACAAATCCAACAACATTGAAAAGATTTAAAAGGTTTCAGAACCTGCAGCTAGATGGAAAGAAAATGGAATATTGTCCTTTGTAGACTAACATCCCAAATGCAAAGAACTGTTGGATAAACAAAAAAGAAGACTTTGCAGCATAGTTTCTGTTTCTTTCATTTGTCTGTTAGGAACCACACACCTATGGTCCTCCATAGGTGTGAAACAAGGGAGGGATGCTCTATGAATGGCAGCAAGCCACACTGATAGCATGTATTTGCTGACAGACTTTTACTGATTTGGACAATATTGAAGGACTTAATGAATCAGAGTCTCAACATCTTGCTGACATACAACTTCACTGTGCTGATGTGCATAGATAACTAAATACTTTTTCCCTGTTGCTATCAAATTAAAAAAAACTTTCAGGTTTGATATATATAAATGTAAGAATTGGAGGTGAGGAGGAAAATGTAAAGAAACTCAGTTGTACAAATTTACATCTCAGCTGGTATGTACAGAAAGCAAAGAACTTGTTGGGGGGGGGGGGTCCATGTGTTAACTTGCTTAAATGTTACTTATTTTTGACCTTCTAATCACTAGCCTTGGCGGCCTGCGGAAGAAGCTGTTTGATCAAGAGATGACCAATGTTAGTTTCATGATTGTGAATGAGAAGACTCCTCTCTCCAGAGCTATGTACTGGGAACTGAAACGACATTCCCCTGAAGGTATTCCCGTCTACCAGCAACAGATCTGGGAGCCTGATGTTTGGCAAATTCTAGATGGAGACAAAGATGACTTCCTCATATATGACAGGTCAGTGCTATAAGGTATTTATAGACAGAAGGCTTCTTATGATAGCAGTTAGATGTCAGCATGTGCCTGTCCCATCTTGCTCTCCATAGTGGGATGTTTCTGGTTAAAAAATAAAGAGACAGCGAGAAAGCAGGGGCAAAGAAGTTGTGGGTGGTTGGGGAGAAGGGAAGGAGGATGTCCTTGAAAGCTCCTTTGAGAATTTAGTGAATGAGACAGGACAATAGTATGATAAGAAAAGCCTGATCTAGAAACCTTTAAAGATAAAGGTTTTTTCCCCTCATAGCAAGACCTTATGGAGATGGTGACATTTTATGCATCTGCTTCCCAGTGTATCCTGAGCTTTGGAACTCCTGGAGCAATTAGGCTAATTTGCAACAGATAGCTAGAACAAAAGAATATGAATCCTTGTTACCCAGCATACAGCAGTAGGTTGATGGGGAGGGCCAGTGTGGTAATTAAATTATTGGACTAAGACTTGGGAGACTTGAGTTCAAATCCCTCTCAGTTATGATGTGATCACATGGCAAAAGAGATCACAATATGGACTACACGTGGAATGGTCTAGTGCAATCTACTTCCTGGCAATCACACACAACTCAAGGAAATGCACTCCATCCTGATCTCGATCTTTATCCAATTAACCTGATCGGTCTGTGATCTCTAAAGCCTTGGACACACTAGGAAGCATAAAAGGTAGGGTTTCTGCTCTTGGGGACTGAGCTAGAGCAATTCCCAACAGATAGAAGAGTTTTAAAAAGAAAGATTGCTCCTGTTAAAGCGACCCTTTCCTGTGGGATTAGGGATATGCTTTTGCAGTTATTTGACCATGCACTGATTATTTGGTTGACATCAGACCAATCTGATTCACTTATTTTGACCTCACAGGATTGTTCTAAGGATAAAGTGGGAAAGAAAGGAGGTCTGTATAAATATATGTGAAAAGTAATTAACAGAACAGTGCAATGAAAACAGAGCATAATAATACCAGATTCCTGGTTATATGATCTCAAAGTCTAAAGGTTTGGATTTTTCTCTGAGGTAGTTTCCTCAGAATAGATGGTAGTTATACCTTTTAACACTATCCAAATCCCTCCTCCTATTCCTTCTTATTTTCTTCCTTCCATTGACACACATATCTTGCTTCTACCCTGGCTGTACACAGGAGCAGGTCTGAGCTGCATAAAGACTGGATGGCTTCAACATACTGAATGTATTATTAAGTAGTGTCCTTTCTTGCCCTTTTCTGCCTTTGAGAAAAGTACCAGATCAATTCATGCTGATCATATTCACTCCCAATACATGTCGATGGATCGAGACAAATCTCGGTGTCCTTTTACTTCTTCCATTGTTCTTGGGGTTTGCAGGTGCAACAGGCTGGCTTTCCATATCCAGTTGCCATACAGTTTTCTGCACTTGCCGTACGTTGAAGCAGCTGTGCGCTACACATACCACAAAGACCACTGTGGCAATTGTTCCTGGTACTATTCCAACAGCAGCCAAGAGGTAGGAGTACCTCATCCTTTCTCCTTTCAACAATTCTAACCTATATGCCCAGCCTGGTCCTCCAATAGGAAATTTTAGAAGAGCTCTAATTATATGATTCTTAACTGTGGAAACTGTTACGTTTTTATGCAGCAGTAAAGTGGAGCAGTTTTACAATTAGCTTTAGTTTGAGTTGTAAGTTCTCCAAGACTTATACTCCCCTCTCTATGCCAGCAATTAAACACCCCACACAATTTTTAAGAAACATAACAAAAGTATTTTTTACTTACAGTTGTTTCAGAAATAAACATGTGCTTTGCTTTGTAAACGCTCTTTTTTGTAACGCTTCCACGTACCCAAACTAAATGGTTGTTCTTAAACATACATGCTTTGCTTGTAAGGCAAATAGCAACAATAATAGGAGAGGAGAGTGAGTGAGCAGCAGAATGAAGAAACTCAAACAAACAAGCAAGCAAGGCTTGATACATAAAAATACACGTCAGGTGACCCTAGAAGCTAGAAAGTGGAAGACTCCTCTTGCATCACATAAAAAGCAGGTAAGAGTTAGACACACACACACACACACACACACACACACACACACACACACACACACACACACACACACACACACACACACACACACACACGAGAGGAATATCCAGATGATGTGGGTAGAGCAAACATCCCACCCACCTACAGTATATTTTCTCGCAACCCTCACTTTCCTTCCTTTGTCTCCAACATAATGGGATAAGAGCTGGCTATCCTGCCTCTTTTTGTTTCAGCCTCCATTCAGTTAAGGTAAAGTTGTCTTTGCTTGAAAGCCAGTCCTATCCAACCCTAGGGTTCAGTTCTCATCTCTGTTTATAACCAGAGTCTGTGTCTGCAGACATTTCTGTGGAGATGTGGCAGACATGACTAGACAACTGAGTGTACAGAATGCTGTTTACCTTCCCACCGAAGTGGTGCCTATTTATCAACTAGTAATTTCTTGCTTTTCGACCTGCTAGGTTGGCAGGAACTGGGACAGAAACAGGAGCTCACTCTGTCATGCAGCACTCGGGTCTCGAACTGCTGACCTTCCAGTCATCAAGTCCAGCATTTTGACCACTAGGCTACCACAGTCCCTATGCCAATAGCAGTAGCTGTGCGCTATTCTCACTGCTAGACTAAAATCAGGGATAGCTTTTAGTTGCTGGACAGTACTTCTGGATCCCCTGCTTGACATTTCTTTCGAGAAAGAGGAAGCAGCCACTGCTGAATCCTGCCCACTGCAGAAGTCCCTTCCTCCCATAGTGGACCTTTGGTAGTTGTATAGCAGAAGGGTTCCAGCAATTGCCAACTGGTCAAAATCTCCCTTCTACACACCTCTTAAAAAACACAGGAGGATCATTTTGAGTCTTGTCCCATCCTCCAGTACAGATTTCCAGATATTTCTCAGTGATCAAACTTTTTTTGCAATTGCTGCAGACTCCAGACATCCATCATGCTTATTCATTTAATAATTCATTCATTACCTTTGCATTTATAAAGCATTAGCCTTGGAGATTGGGTGAAATTGCTTCATGATAGCCTGGATAATCCACCATTTGGAACACTCTGCAAAACTCCTTGTAGACATGAAAATGGTTTCTTTATTTTTACAAGAGGTAGACAGCAAGTCTGCTCTTCACAACTAGCCTTCTCCAAAAACAGGACAAACCAGTTGCTCCTCAGCAAAGATCACTTCAGTGTTTGTATGTTTGTCTGTTAAGGGCTTGGGTGTACATTTGTGTCAGGCTCACTGCTTGAGAACTATACATTGGTTTCACCTTTAAAAGCCTGTTTGTTTTCACTCTCGGTATATCACTAGAATCCATCTGTACAATATATTAAATTCGCTTTTACCTCCACAGGGGAATAACACAGCAAGTACTGATGGGATGACTACTGAGGCTACCAAAGTCATGGAGAAGAGCATACTGAGACACAAGCATGAAGAAGAGAGACAAGTGACACCTATCACTCAGCACTTAGGCCATCGCCACTCACATCATGGCGAACAAAGCGTACCCAGCAAAGAGCGCTCATTCCACCACGCACAGAGCCACTCCCAGACGCATCAAGGAGGGACATCTCAGTAAAACCTTTCAGCTTCCATGAAACAAAAAAAACCCCAGTAATTAGGCATACATTTCCCCACCCCAAATGAACAAGCCGTTTAAAGAAGGAAGTCTAAAGTAGTTAGGGAACAGAGCTATAACTCAGAAGGAAGAACCATGATGGCTCAGTTTTCAACAAGGCAAGGGAAATGAAATACTTCAAATTCTTATCTAAATTAACACAAATTCTCAACAGCATTCTGTTGAGAGCAAAATAGCAGAGAGCATTACACAGCCTTCTGTTTGTGATGCAAACAACTAAACATTATAAATTCATATCCGTGCTGAAAGCTGTGATATTTGTGAGTCAGGATCCTTTACATCTGTTAATTTTGTTAAGTGCTCTTTATTAGAGGCTCCAGGGCTTTTAAAAGGTGTCACATTTTTGCACTGCAGATTGTCTAAGGTAGCCATCTTGGTTTCAGGAGGAATCCATAATTATTATGATTCTCTGTTTGTTGGGAAGCCAGTTTTGATCCTACCCCTCTTTTCCCTTTTTGCTTTTCTGTACTCATTGATGCACGTGGTGTAAACTGTAATACTGCAGTCACTACAGGCTGACACTGTACAGAAGAGTATATCAACAGAGATTAAGGGATTGGATCAGAATTTGCATTTGTAGGAGGGAACTGATTAAGTTGTAGGACAGAAATCAAAGGACACTGACTTGAGGCCTGGAGCACAACATTTTATACTTGAAGGTCCATACATATAAATAGCTTGAAAATGGTGACATTTATTGTGTTGATGGAAGAAAAAAATCTGTGTTACGTATTGAAATGCAAGTAGCAAGACTGGAGTCAGGCAAGTTTACAAAAGTTCTAATCTGAGTTGAGATAATTTACTTTTTGTCTACTGCTCCCAGAATCTTATACTAGATGGAGCAAGCTGGAAACTGAAATCCAAAACTGACATTTCCAAGCTGTGATATTAACTCTGGACATAGCCAGGCAGGAATGGTTGGGGGCAGGTTTGGTGTGAAGTAAGTCTTGCATGTGATTCACACGCCCTGCTCCAGTTAACCCAAAACAATTGAGGACTAATTTGGGTGGAAGATACATTTGTCTCAATAATCAATGAAAATGATGGTTGTGGGTGAATAAGAGTAAAGCTGTATCCTGGAAAAGAAAACAAGAATAAATTTTCTTTAAACAACTTGTTTGAGTTATTTGCTCACAATAACCTTATGTATAAGGAGCTTTATAACTATAAGAGATAATCTTTACCTGAAATACACTATAGCACCTTAGAAACTTGTTCAGCTTCAAGATGAAAGAAACACCCCATAGGATAGGCATACTGGTCAGTCCTTACATAGTGCATTCCATCCCATCTTTCCCAAAATCACTCCACAATATATTGTTTTTAAGGAAGCCCCTAATATTGTCTGGTACAGTATTTTGTTCGATCTCAGTTAATTGGCATATCTTAAGTTCTTGCACTGCTCTAAAGTTTAATGACATGACACACAAATGTGTAAAAAAATACAAATTGCTTAAATCACTGTTTCCCAATCTTTGGTTTTCAGACTTCAATTCCCAGAAGCCTAAATCAATTCCCCAAAGAACAGATCAGGCAATGTACTGACTTGGACTTCTGGGAATTGCAGTCCATCTGTGGGGTGTGTGCCCAACATTGGGAACCACTGGCTTATATAGTTCTGCCAAAGAATTGGACAAATAGATGATGACATTGTTAATGAGTACTTGTCATGATGGGTATATACCTCCCCAAGAATGAGATGCAGCATGGTTCAAAATACCATTTGCTTAGGGGCCAAAGAAAGAGAGATTGTCTGCTCTCTTCACTGGCAAGATGTTTCCAAATGCTTAGATCAAGTCTGACCCTTTGTGACCTCATGGACCACCACATGCCAGGCTCCTCTGTCATCTCCTGTCTTCCATAACCCACCCAGGTCTACACCCCATATGTCACTGATGCCATCTAGCCATCTCATCCTCTGCCACCCCCATCTCTTTTTGTCTTTGATCTTTCCCAGCAATAGGGCCTTATCTACCTTCTTCACATCCCTGGCTGCAACTCCAAGACAGGATATTTAATAAACCTGCAGAGACTGAAGGCTGCAACAGCTGAGGCATAATTTTATTCAGGTTGCAGCCCCGTTGACAGTGAAAGTGACTCACAAGTGACAACATAAAGATAGGACTTACTGATTAGCTAATTAACACAGGCCTGGGATATAAGAAACTCATTTTATTCTGATAGTTGTGATAAACCAAAGTTACCATATAGTTATTTTTCTTCATTTGTTTAAATTTTATGTATGATATCGTGCCTCAATTTTAAAGACCTTTTTATTATGTTGTATTATTTTTAGGGATATAAATTATTTTCATGGGGGGGGAAATTGTTTTTGTTTGGAAAATTTTTGCTTAGAGCAGCAAAATGAGAATCAACAATGGCCTTGGAATTCCATCCAACTTATCTGATACCCTCTTGCCCTTACTTGCTGCTCCCATTAACTAATCTTACATTCTCTGTTTACTTTTGCAGTAGTCTGAGGCCATAGGTTTCTTATCGTTCATATTTTGTTCTCAAATATTTGCTGAAATCTATCCTTCAGTTGCCCTCTCTGTTGCTCAGTAGCACCAGTCTACTTACAAGGCAGCTCCATGGGAATCTGCAACAGAATCTGGTGCAAAGCAAGGCTAGCTTCAGCATACAGGTACACGGAGAGTGTCTCTTTGAAGATCGTAATATTTTTGAACCACAATTAGGCAATGACCACTTTGTGCCTGCTAATCTTTCTCACACTAGATTGGGCGAAAGAAACTGCAGAATGAACTCACAAAAAGGTGGCTTCATTTTGAAAGTTTCATGTCTGGCCTAGACAAAGAGGAAAAAGCACCAACATACAGGAATGGTTCCTGAGGACATACAAAATGTTAAGATGTCTTCTCTAATTTATCTCCACTCCCTCTCCAAGAGTGAGATTTTTGAAGAGACACCTGCCTTAGCAACCAGATTTGCAAATTAAGCCTGTATTTGCCTCTCACTGGCCAAAAACAAAACAAAGATACACCTAATGCAAGATACATATGTGAGGAAAACCATGTGCAATAACATCTTCCACCATTTGTGGGCACCTCTGCAAAAAACAAAGTTCTTGCATTCTAGTGTTAGATTGTGGACCACACTTCCCTGGTGGCATAGAGGTTAAGCTGCTGTACTGCAACCAAAAGGTTCAGAGTTCAATTCTGGCCAAGGCTCAAGGTTGACTCAGCCTTCCATCCTTCTGATGTCAGTAAAATGAGGACCCAACATGTTGGGGCAGCCTTGGGCCTTGGCCAGAATCGAACTCTGAACCTTTTGGTTGCAGTACAGCAGTTTAACCTCTATGCCACCAGCAAAGTGTGGTCCACAATCTAACACTAGAATGCAAGAACTTTGTTTTTTAACTCGTGAACTGCCCAGAGAGTGCATGAAGTGCTATGGGGCAGTATATAAGTGTGGTTGCTTTGATTGCTTTATTCCCATTTTCTGTATCCTGCTGCTGTGTCTAGCTAAAGCAAAAGGCAGTTCTCTTAGCTGCAACAACTCTAGTAATTCCAGAGACCAAGACTTGCTATTTTCACTCCATCCCAGCAGGCACTGCTAGATGGAGCCTTGGTGGCACAGTGGTCCAACTGCTGTACTGCAGCCAGAATGTTGTGAGTTCAATCCTGACCAGGATTCAAGGTTGACTCAGCCTTCTATCCATCCAAGATTATTAAAATAGTACCCAACATGTTGGGGGCAAAATGCTAATTGCTTAGTGCACTCTCTGGGCAATTCACAAAGTGCTATGGGGCAGAATATAAGTCTAATTGCTATTGCTAGATGTAACCTTCCTGAAACCTACCTATTTACCAGTGAATCATAAAGCCTACATTCTCTATCTTGAGAATGAATGGCTTACCCCACTGCTAATTACATCTAATCGTATTTTTGGATTGCCACACTTCATTTCTCTTCTCTAAGCGTTTTCCCCTCGAACTACTAGCCTTATGCAGACATTAGAAGAAATCAAATACTTGAACAATTTAGGGATGTCTGATCAATGTCTGAGGGGGAAGAACCTAGAATGCCATAGAGCCAGAATAGATAAGGTTATGTAAGTAGGTACTTTGCTTAGGCCAGCTGATTGTGGTCTCCTGTAGGCACAAAGGAAGCAAAGGTAGATGGTTCCAGAATTTGGGTAAAAGGTAGCTAGCCAGGTAATATGGCTATCCAGAATAAAATTCTGTATGTTTTTTGCTGACTGGCAAACAGCAAATTGTTTCCAGAAGGTGCAGCCCCTGTTGGTACTGTATTTCCACTACACTCACATTGTTTAAATACTCTTTCGGTTGACACCTAAGGAATAAAAAAAAGTATTCATGTGAACATTATGGCTTTACATTGCACTGTACATGGATAGTGTAGAATGTATAGTATTAGATAATGGGGAACATTTCTTTATCTTACTTTTCCTGCTTTGCACAATTCTGTACCTTTGAAAAACGGTTGTAAGCTAAAGACACTCAACAGTTCTCAACAACCCAGCCTACAAAGTTATCTGCCATATGATGGTGATGTTAAAGAAGCATGCGCCACATTTCAGAATTTATGCCTGTTTGTTTTAATCCTCTGAGGGCTTAATTCACAGTGAATTGAGCAAAAATTTGAAATGCTATTTTAAAAAATTGAATTTCATGTTTCCACCATTCTCATTTTAGCAACATGACATTCTGACACCTAGTGGTAACAAAGAGCATATTATTTTTAGTAATACCCTGTATGCTACAAAATCTCACACTAAAATAAATGAGTTTTAAAGCTACAATACTTTTGTTTTTAAGGACATTGCCGCAGATCCTATTGCTTAGTCACTGCAAGAGTAGGCCCACTGAATCAGTGAAGATTTACTGAATCAACTACTTCATAAATCCCATTGATTCATTGGGTATACTTTAGTTGTAACATATGGTGAGCAACAGGATTTCAGCCACAATATCAATGTTACTTATATGTAGAAAATTAGATGTCTTATTCTAAGAAATTTGTATTCCAGTATCAAATGCACATTATTTGGTTCTGTTGGCGTTTGAGAGCTGTAATTTTCTTTATCAAGCATGGAAAAATATGACACAGGTGGCTATCTTGACTGCTTCAAGAACAAATAGATCATTTTTAATACTGTACAGTATATAGAAAACATACTGGCTATCTTGTCTTTCATGCTTTTTTGTAGAAAGCATTTTGATTAAATGGTTGCAGATTTGTGTTTTCAGACTATAGACCCCAACATTTTATAATCAGCAAGTTCCTAGAGATATTCCAAACTTCTAAGCACCACTTAGACTTCAACTAATTATTCTTACAGTTACCAAATCTATTTCCTTGTGACGCATTTTACCAGTATTTTAGTTCAATCTGAGACAGAGGTTCTAAGATTATGGTGAAGACCCATGATTAGCACTTAAAGTCTTGGGAATGATATCTTCAGCACATGAGCAGATCTGCTTTGCTGCATAAGATATACAGTCAAACCTCATATAACACTAAAACCTGGTTCCACAAGTCTTGATGTTATATGATTTTTAGTGTTATCCGATGCATGTTAAAATCCTATGGGAGCCATAGAGATACATTGTAACCACACAGGCTTTAGCGGTTGTTATCTGAAGCATCCCATAGGATCTTAATGTTATCCGATGCAATTCTTCCTCCCCGATTGCTTAATGTTATGCGATTTTAGTGTTATTCGATACTAATGTTATCTGAGGTATTGCTGTACAGTATTTCATCAGTATAAGGAGGTCAGTTGGCTGGATAGATCAGTGAGTTAGGAATTGGGCTGCTGAGTCTAAGGTAAGGAGTACAGTTCCCTACTGTGCACCCAAGAAGTCAACTTGCATATTCTTGGGCAAGCTGCAATCTCAAGATGTTTCCAAAAAAGTCATATACTGTATCACTTTTCTGTAGTCTCCATCTAGAAAAACCCCAGCTTTGCAAACAGCCTCTTAAATTATAGGTTAACTTATCTTCCTGTGATTTTGAATCATTCCATTTTGATCACATTTGTTGCAAGAATCCACACCATATACATGTCAGCAGATCACCATCCCCACATTCAACTTTGCTTGAAAGCCAGTTGTTTTCAACTCTAGGGAACGGTGCTCATCTCTATTTACAACCCAGGAACCAGTGCTGTCTGCATGCACAAATATTTCTATGGCCATGTGGCAGACATGACTAAATGCCAGAGTACATAAAATGCCAAGGTAGTATCTATTTGTCAACTTGTAATTTCTTGCTTTTGAACTGGCAAGAACTGGGACAATGGGAGCTCACTCTGTCGTTCAGCACTCAGTTCTCTTAACTGCTGACCTTCTGGTCCTCAAGCTAAGTGTCTTAACCACTAAGCCACCAATCCACTGCAGCCTTTGCTGATTTAGAGGCTATGAAATTTACAAAACAATTAAAAGAAGAAGCAATAGGTTTAGCTTAGCTTAATCAGCAAGGTAAAAAGGTGTCCTTGTGACACAGTGGTTAAACTGCCATATTGCAGCAAAACAACAACTGCTGACATTGTGAGTTTAATCCTGATGGGGGGATCAAGGCTGACTCAGTCTTCCATCTTTCTGAGGTACCTAAAAGGAATACCCAGCATGTTGGGGTCAAAATGCTAATTAACTTGTGAACCAACCAGAGAGTACACTAAGCGCTATGGAGCAGGACATATAAGTGCAATTGCTATTGCTCTTAACTCTTTACAGGCTGACATTCATAGATGCATCGTATCTCAGAAATAAGAGTACTGGTTCCCTTTTCCTGACAATCTGGGGTACCACAATTAAAGCATTCTATTAATAGTTCCATTTCAAAGTGGCTGTTGATGTTCCTACTGTTTCAAGAACCATCAATGAACCTGACACACAAACCTTGTGTTGTTTATTTGCACAAATTTAATGACAGTACAAAAAGACCAGTCAAATACAAAATATCTGTTTTATGTTCAGCACTAAGCCAATAAGTTAAATGGTGCTGATTCTCAGTTACCCACAAAAGCAGAAGGAGTGTTAGGTTTTCTATCTTGGTTCAGATAATTACAGCATAGCATAAGCTGTAAGTACTGACCAGTTAACAGGTTTCAACTCCCAATCTGTTTACTCCAAAAGGCATCCTGTTAAAGTCAAGTCGGTCCACAATAAATGGGCTTACGAATTGCAGCAATAAGCCAATTAGCTTACAATATAGTTACTCTTTAAATATAATAGCAAAGATAGTTCTGCATTTCGTCTTACATGAGTTACAGAATTATTTGTGGTATGACACACAGCATATTTATTTTTGCTTGGAGAAGTACTCTTTACTCTCCTTAATATCAGGCTTGATAGTGTCAGCTCCAGGTTGCCAGCCAGCAGGACACACTGAAAAGATAACATCGAGTCATTTATTTACTGAGAAGTGCAATACAGTTAAACAGAACACATTGGGGTGTGGGGGTGTGTGAAGAGAGCTTTCTATTCATAGCCACATTTTGCACAATGAAGCATGGGCCAATATACCAAATAGCTACCTCTGCCTCTTTGACCATTAACCACAACACTTTAATATTCAATTAGAGCACCACTACTGGAATACTAGATGATCTGATGTTAGTACAACACACACTTCTGTTCCTTTGTGCCTTGACTGCCACCAGAGGGAGAAAGAGGCTGCATAACACAGAATGGTTGGATGCAATGAATGTTGCAAGCAGAAAAGTACTGTATAGGCAGAATGGTATTCAATGAATGCAAATAATCAAGACGCAGGAACAAATTAAGCAGATGTAGCAAGAAAACTATACTATGAGACTGCTTCATGCCAGAGTAGGAGACACCCCTCCTGTTTCTAGCAAAGTGATTTCTTGATGCATGTTTTTAATTACTTGTGCAATCTATAGCTTGCAGTTAACAATTGTAGTCACATACGGGGAAAGAGGATATCTTTCTGACGCAGTTTGACTCTTCAACTTTGGAACAGACAAGAGCGAAGGAAACAAGCAAGTTAGTTTTCTAGCCTGTTCCATAACTTGTGAAGTGAGGTAAGCCTTGCTGTGGAAAAAAAGCCTTTCTCCTCCTGCCGAAAGGCTGTTTTGTCAAGAGGGTAAGTTCAGTTCCAATACTGCTGAGGCCAGAGGCCTTCGCCACATAAGCCTGACTCTTACAAACATGCAACTGAGACAGCATTAAAGCTACTCTTCAATGGTAAGTGGAGAACTCTAAACACCAGGCATGTCCAGCATTAGAAGAGTCTCGTGAAACTTTTACAGACATTTTACCTAACTCTCACCATTCAAACTTATTACCAAGCCAAATGCCGCACATAAGGATTGGGGTAGAAAAGGGAGAAAACATCGCAAAAGGTCCTGAGAAGGGCCAGAGTAGTTGTTATGTACTGTGTATAAAGCAACACTAACCCACTTAAAAGATCTCAGATGGAGAAATAACAACTAATAGTGTATCATGGCTTTTCCCGAACAGAATAATCCCCCCAAAAAAGAGCTGCTTCCCTGTATCAGAGTAATTAATAGCCATTTATTCAGTAAAATGTAAATATACAGACCCTAGGATCTTTTTGGTATGGGGATTAAACTGGCCCACTTGATTTCAATGATCCTAGTTTCATGGGTAGAAGCAATTGTGAACCTCCATGTGAACCTCCATCAACTGTGACAATCTTTGTCTTAGTCCCACAGAGATAATAAAAGCCACAGAGTAAAGCTTACTTCCACACAACAAGCCTTATCTGGTTAGCTCATGCTTTCCTTCCACTGAAGAATACCTTAGTACAAGCTAGAAAAGTATAGACAATGACAATCTTACCTTCTCCGTGTTTGTCTGTAAACTGAAAAGCCTGAACTAGTCGGAGTGTTTCATCAACTGAGCGGCCAACAGGAAGATCATTGATTGTGATCTGGCGTAAAATCCCCTTATCATCAATTATAAAGAGCCCCCTAAAAATGAAACAGCATACATTACAAACAAGTATTTAAACTTATGCTAGTAGTATATGTTAGGACATTTTTCATTTGGGGGTATTGTACTAAGATTGCTGCCCAGTGGAATAGTACAACTTTAAGGCCCTCCATGTGTTTTGAACACAGGTGTACATAATAGAGCCTCAAACTGATTGCCAGGCTGTGCATCCTTGGTCCATGTGCTCCTGTAATAACCCAGCTGTGGCTGATTAGAGAATCTGCCCAGCAACACTGGGGCCCTCTGGGAAGGGTCTATGGAGGAGGCTATTAGTACTGGAGGAGATTATCTGTGAGGAGGTTGCTATTCTGAAGGAGTCTATATACTGAGAAGGACTGAGACACTGAAGGAGGTGATGGTGTTCAGAGTTTTTTCTTCAACTGAGAAGAAAGAACTGCTAAAGGATCACCAGGACTTTTTGAGTGCTCCTGGAGTTGGAGCCAACAGAGGAATCCAAGCTGTCTACCTACTGTGGGGCTTGGAGAGAGAGAGAGAGACTGTTGTACATAGTCCTGTGTATGTCTGTCTTCCCCTCACTGTAAGTAAAGCGCACCTTTCCACTGAAGGCATATGTGTGTGTGTTATTGCACTAAGGCTTCTGCTGCGTAAGAGCTTAAAAGTGCTACTCTGCTATCCAGCCACACATATCGCTAGGGGAATCCCTGATAGTATACACCAGGGGTGGCCAACTGTAGATCTCCAGGTGTTCTTGGGCTTCAATTCCCAGAAGCCCAAGTCAGCACTCCTGCTGATCAGGGCTTCTGGGAATTGAAGTCCAAGAACATCTGGAGATCTACAGTTGGCCACCCCTGGTATACACAGCTGCTGAACTCAGCCCAGGCACAAATTACCCCTTTTCTCTAAAGATGGGGTGTACAGCCATTACTTTAGAATAGTGTTTCCCAAATGCTGGTTTTTGGACTTCAATTCCCAGAAACCTAAGTCATTTCCCCAAAGCACTGATCAGCCAATGTACTGACTTAGGCTTCTGGGAATTGAAGTCCCCCTGTGGGCTGTGTACCGCTTGTTGGGAACCACTGCTTTAGAAATCAAAGCAAAGTGAAACATCACCTAGAATTCCTCCTAGAAAAAGGCATATAGAATGTTATATAACAAAATATGTAAAGTTTTCTCCCTCTGTTTTCTCTATAAACTACACCAGTTCTCAACCTTTTTAATCCAGGGGCTGGGTCACGCTCCCTCAGACAGCTTCGGGGACTGGACAGCCATTTTGCCCTTCCTCCACCACATGGCACTTCCTGGTGTGGTGGAGGCAGTGGGGGAGGCCACATGAAATGGTGCCGTGAGCTGCATCTGGCCCATTGGCCACAGGTTGAGAATCCCTGAACTACATCCTAGATTCCTCTGGCTTGCAAACACAGGGTCATAACATACAGACTGAAATTGCTAACCTTCTTTTGAAGAATATATTTTAATCCCCAAATGCAGATAAATTTGTTTTCCTACATTCAAATTCAGAGTAGTAGAAGGCACAATTATTTCAAGGGCAAGTAAGCATTCCCATCCCAAGTACCCTGTGGTCTATAGCCCACTTCCAGTGCCCACCTTGCTCCTCCAATAACCAACCATCTGCCATTCCTGTACTGCACCAAACTAGTTTTCCCAGAGTCTAATCTACACTAGACTCTTGCACAAGATACCAATTTCACTCCAACTTGTATCTCTCAGGCATTTATATGGTATTTATATCAGTTCTGCACATAGGTGTACCTTTGACAAAACAACAATGTCTCAACGCTAGATGTTTGTCATCAGTACGTATGAAGTATTTGGCACAAATTTAGTTGCACAGATTACAACAAGGCTATTCAAGTCTATATTTCTATGCCTCGTATTTCACAGGGCTAAGCAGATGAGGTAAAGGCTTGCAGAAAGCCATCTAGTAAGTTCATGGTGGAGTGAAGATTCACAGAAAGAGCTTGATGATTCACAGCTCAGTCTCTTCACTACATCGTACCAGTTCAACTTACTTTTCTATTGAAAGAGAAAAGAATCTGAGCAAAATGTTGTACTAGCACAAGACAACATTACATACAAAAATTTTCCTTCACAAAAGACTGAACACAGAAAAATGTGCTCTACATGATACAAGAACACATTGAGCCATTAGGCAATGTATGTCCTTAGCAAATTATGCATTAATTTGTAGAACAGCTCAATTTGTGCAATAGCAAATTTAATTGTAACTAGCCTCTCCTTGAGAGGCTTAACCCCTGCCATAACCCATATTCAAGCCAAGTAGAGATAGTAGGAAATTTGCAGATACAAATTAGACAAGTATCTTAATATACCTGGGGTGCCCACACTTTTTGGGCTGTGGGCCGATCCTGGTTCAGGGAGCTGGTCACTAAGGCCTGGGGGCCAGATGCGGCCCCCGATGCCAGTTCATCCAACCGACGAAGCCCTCATCACTCCTAGAAGTGGAAGTAAAACTCTTATGGGCGTGTTTTACTTCCGCTTCCAGGAGCGACGAGGGCTTTGTGGGCTGGATGAATTGGTGTTGGAGGCCTCATCCTACCCCCTGGCCTTAGTTTGGGCACCCCTGTCATATACAGTAATACCTCATATAACATTAGTATCGAATAACACTAAAATCGCATAACATCAAGGAATCTGGGGGGAAGAATTGCATCAGATAACATTAAGATCCTATGGGATGCTTCAGATAACAACCGCGAAAGCCTGTGTGGTTACAATGTATCTCTATGGATCCCATAGAGGATCAGATAACACTAAAAATCATATAACACGAAGACTTGTGGAACCAGGTTTTAGTGTTATATGAGGTTTTACTGTACTGTATTCAATTTCCCTTCCCCAGTGAAATGGACACAAATGTATGAATACAAGGTTCCTCTCTCATAATAACATGAATAAAGGGTGTGTGTGTGGGGGTGGGTGGGGAGAGCTACCAAGGAAAGTGGAGGGTCACACAAAAAAAGACCAAAGATGTGAAGGCCTAGAAAATAAACTGGGGAAAATATTTTCAAAGTCCTTTCTTCCCTCAGATTCCAGCCTACCTCAGACCTAAGGAAATCATCCCCACCCTTTATTTATCTAGATCTCCATGTCCTTATACTCAGATTTTGCTTTCTTATTTTATAAAAGTTTTTCCCCACCAGGATAAAGCTGGTTTTCTTTCTAAAATACAGGATATAATCCTGCCGTGCTTCTGTAAATGATTAGGAACAAAGAGAGTGTGAAATTAACTTTACCTGTAAGAAATGCCCTCATCTTCTTTCAGTACTCCATAGTCTTTTGAAATTGAACGGTTTGTATCAGATATCAAAGGAATGCGCATGCTGCCTAGCCCTCCTTGTTTCTTAGGTGTGTTGATCCTGGAACAAGAGAAAAAACATTTAACAAAAGGCATAGTATTTTAAGATTCTGAGGAGAACCGAAATGAATATTTTAGGACATTCTTGTAACTTTGTCCAATTACACTTTGAAATGCCTGCACAATATATGCCAAGATATTTCTATCTATTTATCAACAGTTTAAAAATACCAATAAGGACCAAATCCAAATAAATATGGGTTGTAAAACACGCTGGCAGGTGTTGAAAATTATGAATACATTTCTTCCTCTGTCCACACATTATCAGCTCTTTTGAAGAGTTATTATTATAGGCCTCAGAACAGTAATAAACTCCCTTTCAAAGCTCTGAGTTAACAAAATTATTGTCTCTGCCAGTAAGACAACCAAGGCCACTGCTAATCTAAGCATCAAGGATATGTTTAGGGTATTTTTTCAGCCCAAGGATGTGGGTGTTGATTGGAGATTAGCCGGTGAGCTGCTCTATGGGGCACTGTCCATCCTGAAATAAGTGCTTATTTGATAGAGGACCACATTTATATACCTCTGAAATAGCTATAAGATTCTTATTAAAGCAGTCTTCAACAGTGCGCTCACCAACCCAAATTGTTATCAACCCATTTCTAATGCCCTTCTGGAAGGTAAGTTCTCAGAAGTGGGTTTTGATGTTGCTAGTCTAAACCTTCTTGGATGGAGTTTTCTGGATTTTGTACAATCTGGTTTCAGGGCTAGCTTGGGTGCAAACAGCCTTCATGGATGAAAAAATACCTAACAGGTTACTTCAGTAGTCACTGGCTTTCTTATTAACATTAATGACCATATTTGTGCACAGCTATTGACTTCACTGATATGAGCTGATGAGATAATCTGATAGCAACTACTTTCACTTGTGCAAAAGGCTTATATGTCTGAAGATGTAACTTCAGACCCTCTTTCCTTGGAGCAAATTACAGTAAACTTAACAGGACTTACTTATGAGTAAATAATGAGTTAATATAACACTATTAACATAAAGAGGCCCACTGAGGAAAAATGAAGCCTGAAGCTCAAACATTCTTACCAGGCAAGATGACAGAAGTGGGAGTCAACAGAAGCAGCAATTACTTCACAGTTGATTTTTTTAAACTCATCAGACCTGTCACTGAAGGCAATTATTTCGGTGGGACAGACAAAGGTGAAGTCAAGTGGATAGAAGAAAAACACAACGTATTTCCCTAGGAAAACATTTAAAAGATTTGCATTATGAAATTCCTTCTATACTCAAATTTCAGCAACAAATCACAAAATATTAAATTTAAACATGAATGGCACCTACTTCATAGCAACATGTTTCCTGACCCTATTTAATCTCCAAATATTGTATACAGAAGAGCTACATAGTTACCATCAAACTCAAAGAAGTATCACATGATACAGTTAAGGACACCCCTACAGTGCTGGGGCCAGACTTCCTAAAAGCCAAGAGTTTTTGGATTTGGCTGTTCCAAGAACAACTGCAGTACAGTAATACCCTGGATAATGATTGCACCGGATAACGCTAAAACTGCATAACGACGACAAATTTGGGGGGAAGATTTGCACTGGATAACGTTCTTTTTAGCGTTATCTGATACAGTCGTTCTTAGCAGCAGGGTGGCTGGAAAGCTGAATGGGGTTTTCTGTTCAGCTTCCCAGCCACCCTGCAGCTACAGAGGCAGGGGTGGGGTGACTGGAAAGCTGATGGGGGGCTCCCCTGTCGGCTTCCCCAGCCACCCCACAGCTGCAGAGGCAAGGGCGGGTGGCTAGGGAAGCCGACAGGGAGTCCCCGTCAGCTTCCCCAGCCACCCTGCAGCTGTAGTTCGGGTCCTCTGATCTCTCTGGAGCAGGCAGGGGACCCGATCTACAGCTGTTACTGGGCTTCCCCGATGTCCCCAGCCAGTGGAGCAAGCCAAAACGTCAGCGTTCGAACATTTTGGCTTGTTGCACTTGCTGAGGACATCAGGGAAGCCCAGAAACAGCTTGGACCGGGTCTTCCCACCTCCCTGGACCCAGCAGGGGGGTCAGGGATCCCAAAATTGGTTTTAAAAAAGTCACTTTTTAAAAACCAATTTTGGGGTCCCTGACCCCCCTGCCGGGTCCAGGGAGGTGGGAATACCCAATCCAAGCTGTTTCCAAAGTTCCCCGATGTCCTCAGCAAGTGCAGCAAGCCAAAATGTCAGGGTTCGAACCCTGACGTTTTGGCTTGCTGCACTTCCTGAGGACGTTGGGGAAGCCCAGAAATGGTTTGGATCGGGTCTTCCCACCTTCCTGGACCTGGCAGGGGGGTCAGGGACCCCAAAATTGGTAAAAAAAAATGGATGTTTTTTTCTACCAATTTTGGGATCCCTGAACCCCCCTGCTGGGTCCAGGGAGGTGGGAACACCCAATCCAAGCTGTTTCCAAAGTTCCCCCACCTTCCTGGAGGCTGTAACAAGCCAAAACGTCAGGATTCGAATCCTGACGTTTTGGTTTGTTGCAGCCTCCAGGAGGGTGGGGGAACTTCAAAATTAGTGCGCATCGGGTCTCCCAACCTCCCTAGAGCCGATGTGCGCTATTTTTGAAGTTCCCCCACCCTCCTTGAGGCTGCAACAAACCAAAACTTCAGGATTCAAATCCTGACGTTTTGGCTTGTTACAGCCTCCAGGAGGGTGGGGGAACTTTGGAAACAGCTTGGATCGAGTCTTCCTACCTCCCTGGACCCGGCAGGGGGGTCAGGGACCCCAAAAATGGATTTTTTAAACCAATTTTGGGGTCCCTGACCCCCCTGTCGGGTCCAGGGAGGTGGGAATACCCGATCCAAGCTGTTTCTGGGCTTCCCCGACGTCCTCAGCAAGTGCAGCAAGCCAAAATGTCATGATTTAAATCCCGACGTTCTGGCTTGCTGCAGCCTCCAGGGAAACAGGGCTTTTTTTAACGTTGGGTGATCAATGCATCGCACAACGTTAAAAACCGGATAACGACGAGACTTGTGGAACCAAGTTTCATCGTTATCCGGGGTACTATTGTACTTCTTTTTAAAAAGTCTGCATTTACCATTGCAGGCACATGGGTTTCAACATGAAAGCAGGTACAGTGGAACACTACCTATCTGTTGTATTAGCATCACTGTTTCTAGGATCAACTCAAAGTGATGGTTATTGTCTTTAAAGCAGGGCTATGCATATTTCTTTTTCCGGGGTATAACCTCCAGTTTTAATCCAAAAGGCACAAATATACACATCTCCACTTTAAAACAAGGAATTATCCAACGAGAAATGTCACATCCTTTATGATCCTGCTAAATCACTGAAATCAGCTGGCAAACTTTGTTGGAGTGTCTGGCAAGAACACAAAAAAACAAACAAACCCCAAACTGTGCCTAGAAAGAACTCCCGGGCCCAGAAGATGAATCAAATGTATGCCAATAATCTCATCTAGACTTTGATAGGCAATATACCATATACAGTAATACCTCATATAACATTAGTATCGAATAACACTAAAATCGCATAACATTAAGGAATCTGGGGGAAGAATTGCATCAGATAACATTAAGATCCTATGGGATGCTTCAGATAACAACCGCTAAAGCCTGTGTGGTTACAATGTATCTCTATGGATCCCATAGAGGATCAGATAACACTAAAAATCATATAACACCAAGACTTGTGGAACCAGGTTTTAGTGTTATATGAGGTTTTACTGTATACTCGACTATAAGTCATCCCGAATACAAGCTGAGATACCTAATTTGGACTTCCAAAATAAGAAAATAGATTAACCCGAGTAAAAGTCGGGGTGGAAAATGCAGCTGCTGCTAGTGAGTTTCAATAATTAAATACTGTACATGAAAATACGGTAAAATTAATTAATTTAGACATTTGTGTAGGTATGTTTTTGAGTGTTTACATTGACCTGAGTATAAGTTAAGTCCCATTTTGGACCTCATTTTGGTGGCTAAAACCCCCGACTTATACTCAAGTACATATGGTAGGTTACTTTGAAAAAGTCAGCCACTCCATCTGTGTTTACAGTAACTAGAGCAGAAAAAAGTGTTTTTGGTTTAAGTCATGTTTCAGTTTCTATTACCTACAATAGGTACTTTTTATTGAAATGGAAGCCTGGGGTACAATAAGATGAAATGTTTTAGTGCTAAGGGCAGGCCATACCCTTGATAGAAGTCTGGATGGGCTAAAATAAAGTCCGTAGGCCCACCAGTTTTGTCAGCATCTTGTAACACCTTCCCTGTATCTACAGTGCCTGGAGTGTCTTGCAAACAAAGTGAGAGAAGTACTTTGCTGTCTCCCTGTTAGTGTGGTATGAGCATTTCAATGGTCAGGCCACATTTTACTGCTGGGACATTATGTAAGATTCAGCTGAATGAACAGGAGAACAGAAGTTCCTTGTCCCTCAGCTTGTGGCAATGAGGAGCTTCTATTTATTCAGCCCTTGGAACATTATTAGTTGATCCGAGATCTGAAGCTACTGAAGGGAACAAATGAGACATTTAATTACAATTTCCCATTTCTCCTACATGTGGCAACTTTCAGGACACCCTATATTTGAGGACTCACTCAAAATACTGTAAAATGTTACCTGTGTAGACTTGCCACTTTTGTAGGAGTGGTCTTACCATCCTGAAGCAATATCATTTCACTCTTTTGGATCTGTTAAATTTTATTAAAGCTACTCATAAAACACTGAGCGATCTAGCAAAACATATACTAGAGACCACAATTTCAGATTTGTTCTCATAAGCCTGAAGCAAAGATGATTCTATGTTCAAGGCACTAGACACCATGATTTTTAGATGTTTATACTAGAACCCCAAATTACAAAAACAGTTTTCTTCCTTGGACTTACCTTTGTAGCTGGAGAGCCTGATATCTGTGAATTGCCCATCAGGCATTACCGCTGCAGCCTTAAAGTCTGGAGCTGGTTTCCCAATGCAAGCTTTTCCCGCTGACATTCTGAAAGAAGCTGAAGACAGGAAATATACTGTCAGACTCTAGGCCTGGGGTGCTCAAACTTTTCAGGCCGCAGGGCCAGTCACATGGTTCAGGAAGCTGGTCACTATGGCCTAGGGGCCAGATCCAGCTCCCAAGCCATAGTTTGGGCACCCTGCTCTAGGCATGCCTAACCAGCCCAGAAAGGAAACCACAAGCCCTGTTTTTGCTAATGCTGCAATGTCACTTGAAAGGTATCAAACTGACCAGCTACTGGAGGGATTTCATATATATTATGTACACCAGGGTTTCTCAACCTGTAGCCCTAAGCCCGGGTGTGGCCCCAACACTGCCTCCACCACACCAGGAAGTACCATGTGGTAGAGCAGTGGTTCCCAACAAGGAGTACACAGCCCACAGGGGGACTTCAATTCCCAGAAGCCTAAGTCAGTACATTGGCTGATCAGTGCTTTGGGGAAATGACTTAGGCTTCTGGGAATTGAAGTCCAAACACCAGCATTTGGGAAACACTGTGGTAGAGGAAGGGAAAAATGGCTGTCCGGCCCCCAAAGCTGTCTGAGGGAATGTGACCCAGCCCCTGGCTTTAAAAGGTTGAGAACTCCTGATGTACCCCATACTCAGTGTGGTGCAATTCAAGGTACAGTAATACCTCCGATAACGTTTACCTCGGATAACGCTAAAATCGCATAACGTTAAGTAATCTGGGGAGGAGAATTGGATCGAATAACGTTAAGGTCCTATGGGATGTATCGGATAACAACTGCTAAAGCCTGTGCGGTTACAATGTATCTCTATGGAGCTTTAACGGTATCCGATACATCCCATAGGATTTTAACATGCATTGGATAACACTAAAAATCGGATAACACCAAGACTTGTGGAACCAAGTTTTAGCGTTATCCGAGGTTTTACTGTACTGGTAATTACCTTTAAAGCCCTGTAGGTAGTGGGCCAGGATACTTAAGAGACCGCCTCACCCCAAGAACATCTGTCTGTCCCACCAGAGCAGACCGGAGAGGCTCTCTAGTTGTTCCATCAGCCAGAGAAGCGCATCTCTCTGGCACCAGAAGGAGGGCCTTCTCTGTGTCCGCTCCAGCCTATGGAACCTCCTGCCAACGGAGCTACGTCTCCAGACAGAGTTGCTGCCCTTTAGGAAGAGTCTAAAAACATGGCTGGGGAGGCAAATATGGGGTTTGGGAGACATAATGACCCCAGCTCACTGGATGGTTTAAGCTCCCTCTCTCCCTCAAGATGTAGTAACTTGGTGTTCTTTTAAATTTTTTAAGATTTTAAAATTTAATCTTTAATAGTTTTAAATTTGAGGTTTTTATGAATGTTTTTATGTTTTTATTGTGGTGTTTCTTATGACTTGTAAACCACCTTGAGTCACCTCGGTGAGGAGGGCAGTGGATAAATATGAATAATAAATAGAGTGATGGACTAGGACACAGGCAGTTTAGCTTGTGTTCGAATCTACTCTCAGACATGGAAACACACTGGCAGTAAGGAACAGGTAAAACTGTTACTTCAAGATGTCACTTAGGTTCCAACTGAAAGGTCCATAAGAATGGGTTCATTACCATGTTATTCTGAGATACAGTAAAACCCCAATTTACAAATGCCCCTACTTACGAATAATTCAACTTACGAATTGGTTCTGCACTGAAATCCATGCCTCGAGTTACGAACATGCCCTGATTTACAAATTAATTCTTTTCCCTCTGTGTTGCCTCCAGTGAAGCAAAAAACATCATTTTCCCTATGGGTTTGCTTCAGGTTACACAATCTGATTCCACAGAATGCATTGCGCACATGCAGCCTTTCTGAGGCCTGTAGGTGGGAGTAGAGTGTTTGGAGTGATTTCTTTGTCTGGAGTTTCAGAGCAAAAATGGCTGCCTGTTGCTGTTTCTTGCTGGATTTTTCTGAGTTTTCTGTCCATTTTCAAAGCTCTTTTAAGGTAAGGAATAGCGTTTTTGCTTATGCATGCTTTCCTTTCAATGCTGCTGTTGTTTTTGGGTGGTTTGATTGATTTTGGGAGGGTAGAGTGGGGACTTTTTCTTTATCCCAATGGGAATGCCTTGAGTTACAAACAAATTCGAGTAACAAATAAGGCCATGGAACTGATTTTATTCATAACTCGAGGTTTTTCTGTACTGTTAGATATGGTAAATATAGAATAACTGCAATATTTAGAATAACTTGAGAAGAACCTTCCGTATAAACAATGATATACAGTAAAACCTCGGATAACACTAAAACTTGGTTCCACAAGTCTTGGTGTTATCCGAGTTTTAGTGTTATCCGATGCATAGTGTTATCCGATGCATGTTAAAATCCTATGGGATGCATCGGATAACCCCTCCCCCTGTGCCTACACCAACTGCCAGGGGAGGAAGAAGCCAGGGCAGGTTGAGGAATTTGCTGTCCCTCCCCCTGTGCCTACACCAACTGCCAGGGGAGGAAGAAGCCAGGGCAGGTTGAGGACCTCGCCACCCCTCCCCCTATGCCTACACCAACTGGCAGGGCAGGAAGAAGCCAGGGCAGGTTGAGGACTTTGCCGCCCCTCCCCCTGTGCCTACACCAACTGCCAAGGGAGGAAGAAGCCAGGGCAGGTTGAGGACTTTGCCACCCCTCACCCTGTGCCTACTCTAACTGCCAGGGAGGAAGAAGCCAGGGCAGGTTGAGGACTTCGCCGCTCCTCACCCTGTGCCCAGAACAACATATTGTATTGTAAAGTAATGTATTATTTGTAACCCGCCCTGAGTCGCCACGGCGAGTGGGCAGCAATATAAATTTGAACTAATAAATAATAAATAAATAATAACGTTAAAGCTCCATAAAGATACATTGTAACCGGACAGGCTTTAGCGGTTGTTATCCAATGCATCCCATAGGATCTTAACGTTATTTGATGCAAACCCCCCCCCAGATTGCTTAACGTTATGCAATTTTAGCGTTAACTGATGCAAACGTTATCTAAGTTATTACTGTACAGTACTACATAAGAAAAAAATGTGGTCCCTCAAACAAGCTTCTGCTGACTTTTTATACTTGTACAAAGTTCTGGGAAATATGGTGGCAGTAGATTTACTTTCAGCTTTCATCTATACTATTGGCTGACTGACAATAAGAACATGAAGATTAATAGTCTCATATAGAAACTTCCAGAGGATTTAGTTCACCATGTGTTTTCATCTTCAGAGCCCAGCTTAGCTCTGCCACAACATGCCATAGTTGCAGTTACTGTAAAAGTTACCTTAAAATAATAACAATTTTGTGTCAGAGATTATTTTGGATTGAAAGGATTTTAGGGGACGCCCAAATGAGGCTCCTTTCATGTCCTTAAGTGCAGCTCTCGGATATTGAAACCTGACCTTCCACTCTCCAGCTCAGTGCCTTAACCACTAAACCACCGGAGGAGCTGCTTACCTTAAAATTAAATAAATAAAGGCTGAAATCCTGTTTAGTTGATGAAGTCACAACTAGAGTAAGCCAATTGAACCAGTGGTGATTTGGTGAGCCAACTCTACTGAAAGTTCAGTTGATTCAATAGATATACCTTTCAGTAATACAGTAATACCTCGGATAAAGTTAAGACTTGGTTCCACATCCGATTTTTAGCCTTATCCGATGCATGCACCAGATAACATTAAAATCCTATTCAGATGGATCAGAAAATGTTAACTCAATAGAGATAAGCAACAGAGGATTCAAGGGAAAGTCAAGGAAACCTGCTGGAACCTTTGTCTAAAGGGTAAATATATTACAAAAGCTTGCCAGACCAGTCTGACTAGTTTAGCTGAACAAAAGCAGGAATCAGTTTTAAAAGGTAACAGCAAGGATGCCCAAACTTTTCAGGCCACGGGCCAGTCACGTGGTTCATGGGTGCCCAAACTACAGCCTGTGCACCAGATCCAGCCCTGACACCAATTCATCTGGCCCATTCCACTCTTGCCATTCCCAGAAGCTAGGTGGCAGGCATGACTAGACAGCGCACAGAACACTGTTAGGGGTAATTCCGTGTCAGTTCAACCAGGCTATCTCACCTAACATCTCAGATTTTGATTAAACTTGGCTTATTTGTTCTACCCACAAAGATAAGTACCCATGCCAAATTTTAACACTCTAGCTCACTTCGTTTCCATTTTATAGGCTTTTGAAGTTTTGTATTTTTGGCAACTGTAACCAACGGATGTCATGAAATGAAGGTCGCTGACATTTTGAAAATAATTTATAACTTTTTTATTTACCATCCAATCTTGATGAAAGTTTGTAGTCTTTTTCTTCAGAAAATGAGGATTCTAGAAAAAATACATAATACCTCTAAGAAAACCTACTAAGTCTGAAAAAATATTTTCGTTTACATATTTGTATTTTTTAAAAACCAAAACATAGGTCAGCGTAAAATTCTATATCACAGAAAGGGTATGTGATAATCACAATTTTTTTTTTCAAAATGATCCTTACTAAATGGGCTATCAAATGCAGAAAAAAAATTGATGGGGTTTTGATACCTTTGTTGTGTTTCATTATGTTATATATTAGTTTTTCAAATTGTTTTATTCACCGATTTTACTGAGTCAATTGTTGATCCTCCTGACACTTCAACTGGAAGGACCTACAGGTTTTCTGAAAAATGTATGAGGTCAATTGAAGAGAAAATGTCAAACCTCCATTAAATTTGTTACTGTAGAAGTTGAAGAATGTAAATATTGGAAATATCAAATACATTGGTAAGTTTCCAGACCTTATCGTTTCTTTATGTTGTTGAGTTAGTCTAAAATTAAGTTATTGAAGAAGACAATTCTGGTTAAAATATTATGTTATCAACTGATGATAAAATAGGTAGTTGTCCAATCTTCATAATAGTCTAAACCTAGAGAATTTTAATCCCTTAAAATCCTTATTACTCAGTAAAATCGGTGAATAAAACAATTTGAAAAACTAATATATAACATAATGAAACACAACAAAGGTATCAAAACCCCATCAATTTTTTTTCTGCATTTGATAGCCCATTTAGTAAGGATCATTTTGAAAAAAAAAGATTTTATGATTATCACATACCCTTTCTGTGATATGGAATTTTACGCTGACCTATGTTTTGGTTTTTAAAAAATACAAATATGTAAACGAAAATATTTTTTCAGACTTAGTAGGTTTTCTTAGAGGTATTATGTATTTTTTTCTAGAATCCTCATTTTCTGAAGAAAAAGACTACAAACTTTCATCAAGATTGGATGGTAAATAAAAAAGTTATAAATTATTTTCAAAATGTCAGCAACCTTCATTTCGCGACATCCGTTGGTTACAATTGCCAAAAATACAAAACTTCAAGAGCCTATAAAATGGAAACGAAGTGAGCTAGAGTGCTAAAATTTGGCATGGGTACTTATCTTTGTGGGTAGAACAAATAAGCCAAGTTTCACCAAAATCTGAGATGTTGGGTGAGAAAGTTAATTTTTTTTGGTTGAATTGATATGGAATGACCCTTAGGTTAAATTTAATAAGGGGTGACAGAGGTTGAGCCCCATTCCCGTGTCTCTTGGTGCCTTGCCAACCGCTGTTTGTCACCCCCCCCCCACTTTCTGATATCTTGCCTTGGCGCTCAGCTGCCTCTGTCTGGTGTGAGGCATAGCTCTGTGCTCTGCACTCGGCTGGCCAAGCCTGGCTCAGTCGAGAAGCATGGAACAGAGTGGGAGGACTGTGCTTCGAAAGGGCATGGCGGCCTGAAACAAGGCAGGAGTCGAGTCGAGTTTGCTTGGTGGGCAATGGAAAGGATGTGCCCGCTTGTCCACCAGCACCAGCAGGTAGCTGAGACACCCTGAACGGCACCCCATTGCTCCGGGGAGGGGGGGCAGGATGGAGGGAAGTAGCGGGGGGAGGAGCCTTGGCCTCCTTTACTTCCTTATTAGGATGCATCGGATAACGCTAGAAGAATGGCTAGAAGAACGGTATCTGATGCAAAACTTTCCCCAAAATTTGTCGTCATTATGCGGTTTTAGCGTTATCTGATGCAATCATTATCCGAGGTATTATTGTACTAGCTTAATATGAGCCAGTGTTAAAACCAGGAACCTTTTGGAGAAAACCAAAAACAACCCAGTGGAAGAGTGAGTCTAGATTCACTGGTTGATGTCCTCCTATTTTGAGTAGCAGGGACTACATCATAATTTGCTACCATAAACGGGCTTTTCTGTCCTTAGTTTAGCTGCAGTCCTCACAAAAGCTGGGAGAATAATAGTATATTGCTGCAAACTATCCCTGTTATAATGCAAAGTATCTGAGGGCAGTTTGGTTTGAATATAGACTTAAAAGCCATTTACCTTACAAAATACCTGTTCCTCATTTATAAATATCTTAAATTTGGCCAAAGACAAAAAAAAGTAGCTTCATTTTGGGAGTCCAGGGTTTGATCACAACACAAAAGAAGAATTTGAATATATGGACGAATCCAATTGCCTACATTTTGAATCCTCCTTGGAAGAGGGCCAGTTATCTAAAGTAGGGGAGCCCAAACTTTTCTGGCCTTGGGCCGGTCACTATGGCCCATGGGCTGGATCCGGCCCTGATGCCAATTCATCCGGCTCACAAAACCCTCATTGCTCCCAGAAATGGAAGTAAAACCCACCCATTCGGTGCATTTTACTTCCACTTCTGGGAGCAATGAGGGTTTCATTGTTATTCTTGTTCATTTGCAGTCGATTCTGACCCTTTGCGACCCCATGGACCACCACCCTCCAGACACCTCTGTCCTCCACCATCCTCCTCAACCCGCTCAGCTCTGTGCCTACTGCATCTACAATACCATCTAGCCATCTCATTCTTGGCCTCCCCCCTTCCTCTTTTGCCCTCCACCTTTCCCAACATCAAGGCTTTCTGAAGTGAGTCCTCTCTTCTCATTTGATGTCCAATGTACTTCAGCTTTACTATTTGACCTTCTAAGGAGCAGTCAGGGGTTATTTCTTCTAAGTTTGCCCTATTTGTTCTTCTCGCTGTCCAGGGGACTCTCAAAACTCTCCTCCAACACATCTCAAAGGCCTCTATTCTTCTGCGCTCAACTTTCCTAATGGTCCAGCTCTCACAGCCATACATTACCACTGGGAATACCATTGCTTTGACTATGTGAATTTTGGTTTGCAAGGTGATGTCTCTGCTTTTAACTATGTTCCCCAGGTTTCTCATAGCTTGCCTCCCAAGAGTCAGTCGCCTTTTTATTTCATGACTGCAATCACCATCTGCAGTGATCTTCGATCCCAAGAAAGTAAAATCCATCACTGCTTCTACTTCTTCTTCATCTATTTTCCAGGGACTGATAGGGCCTGTTGCCATTATTTTGGTTTTCTTGATGTTGAGTCTCAAGCCAGCTTTTGCACTCTCCTCTTTCAACCTGATTTGGAGCTTCTTTAGGTCTCCCTCACTTTCTGCCATTAGGGTGGTATCATCTGCATATCTCAAATTGTTGATGTTTCTCCCAGCAATTTTGATCCCAAATTGTGATTCCTCCATCCCTGCATTGCACATTATGTGCTCTGTGTATAAGTTGAACAAGCAGGGTGATAAAATGCAGTCTTGTCTTACTCCTTTTCCTATTCCAAACCACTCCATTACATATTCTGTCCTAACTGTTGCTTCTTGACTCTTGTACAGTTATCTCTTGAGGCATATAAGGTGTTCTGGTATTCCCATCTCTTTAATTACTTTCATGGGCCAGATGAAATGGTGTTGGGGGCCAGATCCAGCCCACAGGCCATAGTTTAGGCACCTCTTCAGTGTTTCCCAAATGCTGGTTTTTGGACTTCAATTCCCAGAAGCCGAAGTCATTTCCCCAAAGCACTGATCAGCCAATGTACTGACTTAGGCTTCTGGGAATCAGAAGAGTAGCGTGCCTTGACGGGGCCCCGTATAAAAATTTGTTTGGGGGCCCTTAGGAAGGGTAAAGATTTGTTTTGCTTACGCACGTTGGGGCCCCCCGCGGCCCGGGGCCCCCGTATAATTGATACGGCAGATACGGCGGTAGCTACACCTCTGCTGGGAATTGAAGTCCACTAGTGGGCTGTGTACCCCTGCCTTGTTGGGAACCACTGAAAGAAATGGATCATCATTGTTCTTCAAAATTTACTAATCCATTACAGTCTGTACCCTCAAACAGTTGATAGCATAATTCCATTATGTTTGAAACACTGCCCCTTGCATAGCAGTGTTAATCTTCGTAAATCACTAGCAGTGTAACCCAACATTTATCTCTCTTCAAAAATACACCCCATTGAATTTAATGGCGGACACTCCCAAGTGTACAAGATTACAGCCTTAATTTTCCGTTACGCAACGCCCAAAAAAAGAAAAACCGCAATGTTAAAGGGGAAGCCTCTTAATCTTAATGAATTGCGGTCGCCTATCGCAACATGCCCTCCGGCAGAGATTACAAAATGACCAGTACAAGTAATACCTCATATAACATTAGTATCGAATAACACTAAAATCGCATAACATTAAGGAATCTGGGGGGAAGAATTGCATCAGATAACATTAAGATCCTATGGGATGCTTCAGATAACAACCGCTAAAGCCTGTGTGGTTACAATGTATCTCTATGGATCCCATAGGATTTTAACATGCATCATATAACACCAAGACTTGTGGAACCAGGTTTTAGTGTTATATGAGGTTTTACTTGTATTTAAGTTTCATTCAGTCCAACGACTTTGGTAGAACAGCAGATGCTCGTCCTGTTTCCATAAGCATCGCCTCTTAAACCTCAAATCAAGAAATCAGAAGCACATCCGCCCAAAACCAAGACTTTCTGTTTCCTTCCTGAACGTTGCTCAAATCTCCTAATTGAAGAACCCAGCCCAATTTCCAGCCACATAAGGTTCAAAAACGCCCCACCAGCAGCCTCGCCTAGTTACACAAAACCCTTTGAAGTGCAATGCAGTATAATAATCCAAATTGTACCCAATTACGCCCTTGTCCTACAGGCAATTCTTTTGCCCGTTGGATGGCTACATAGTGAGATTTTTTCCCCTTTTCCTTCCGCCTCTTCCAGCAGAGAAACAAAGCAACGGAGACAAAGGCATCCTAAGAAGGGGCAATCCGAGCTCGCCCATCCCAACCGTCTTCCTTGCAAGAAGCACCCAAGGAAAAGCAGAAGAGTAGAGCCTAAATTCAGATTTTTTTTAAAAAAAAAAAGTTTGGGAGTACGAAAAATAAAAACTGTTTCCAAAGTTCTGCTGCCTATTTCTACGGAAACAAAGAGCCATCCCCAAAAACTTTTCAAGACACACAAGCTTAATTTGTATCCAAAAGGCACACCGGAAAGGAAAACGCTTTCTACTGGTGTGTGTTTTCTTCTTTAATCAGTACTACAGCAAACAAACCCTGACCTGAACCCCTTTATCTTACCTCTTAGGTAAACCTAAAGGCTGTAAACAGGTAACCTTCCCGCGACGGATAGAAACAACAAGGCTGGAGCTTTCCTCGCCCTCCCCGTCTTGGGCTTTTTATAAGGCATTAGAGTCTCGCGGGAACAGCGGGCCGAAGCCGAAGCCGAAGCCACCGGTCCGTTGAGGCTCCTCCTTCCTTCCTTCCTTCCTTCCTTTCCCGCGTGTTTCGCCTTCCCGGGTTCTGCAGCTGCCTCGCCAGCGTGACTTGGCATTTCCGTGTCTTCGCGGGTTGTGGTGGTTAATGTCGCCGGGATTTTATTATTATTATTATATTTCAATTTCTATACCGCCCTACTCGGTAGGACCGACTCAGGGCGGTTTACAACATATGTAAAATTACAAATTCATGTCAATAAATCATAAATGCATACATCAAAATATCAATAGCACTACAATAACAAGAAATTAAATAAACATCAATGTCAAATAACAGTCCAGAATTTCTACATCTCAGTCATCACTCAGATTTTTTTACAAAAAACAACTAAACAAAAACAAAAGCTAATCCCTGGGGGTCTCAACTAGAGTGCTGGGGAGGGGGTGGGAAGGGGGAGCCAGCGCCATTTTGCCCTCTCTGAGAGACACAGTATTGTGGTTCCTCGGGAAATAATAGGTGTCCATTCCAGGGGGGGGAGAGGAAAAATCCCTACCCTTCTAATTGCTAAAGTGATTGATTAGAGCAGGGGTGCTCAAACTTTTTGGGCTGTGGGCCGATTATGTGGTTCAGGGAGCCGGTCACTAAGGCCCGGGGGCCGGGTGCGGCCCCCAAACGCCAATTCATCCAGCCCACGAAGCCCTCGTTGCTCCTGGAAGCGGAAGTGAAACGCGCCCGTATGGGCGCGTTTCACTTCCGCTTCCAGGAGCAACAAGGGCTTCGTGGGCTGGTTGAATTGGCGTTGGGGGCCGCACCCGGGCCTTAGTTTGGGCATCACTGGATTAGAGTCTAGACAGGGGTGTGATTAATACCAAAAAAGAGAGAGAGATTGTGGTTCCTTGGAAAATAGGTGTCCATTCCAGACCAGTAGGGGGAAAGGAAAAATCCCTACCCTTCTAATTGCTAAAGTGATTGATTAGACTCTAGAGACAGGGGTGTGATTAATAGCAAAAAAGAGAGAGAGATTGTGGTTCCTTGGAAAATAGGTCTCCATTCCAGACCAGTAGGGGGAAAGGAAAAATCCCTACCCTTCTAATTGCTAAAGTGATTGATTAGAGTCTTAGGGGTGTGATTAATAACAAAAAAGAGAGAAAGAGATTGTGGTTCCTTGGAAAATAGGTGTCCATTCGAGAGAGGGGGGGGAGGAAAAATCCCTACCCTTCTAATTGCTAAAGTGATTGATTAGAGTCTAGACAGGGGAGTGATTAATAGCAAAAATTATGACCCATTGTTAAGAGGAAGGGAAAGTCATTGCAAACGCAATCGGGTTGTGCAACCGGTTTGAACCTGAATGGAAAACGCAGAGTCACGAGCATCACGTAGTTGTCATGGGGGGGGGGAGGAACCCACACACAATAATGTGAGGGTTAAGCACGTCTACTTAGGTCGGGTTTCGATACCGAAGAGCTGCACTTGGGAACTTGAAAGGAGCCTCATTTGGGCGTCTCCTAAAGCAGAGTTTCTCCAGCAAATGTCCTTTCAACCCAGAGTAATCTCTGACACGAAATTATTATTATTATAGCTGCTCCGCTAACAAACATGTGTTTGCAGAAGTAATTGTGCGTTAGGGTAGATTATGGGGTTCTCACAACCAAGGCCAGATTTACATGAAAAGAGGCCCTAGACTATTCCACTTATGTGGCCCTTTCACCTCCCATTTTTAAGTTTGTAAATTACATGAGATAACAAAATACATCAATATAGGCCCCTCTTGATCTTGAGGCCCTAGGCTGAAGCCTAGTTAGCCTATAGGAAAATCCTGCCCTGCTTGCAACATTTTCAAGCCTAGGGCCAGGTCACGTTCCCTCAGACAACTTCGGGGCCGGATGGCCAGTTTGCACTGCCTGCCATAACTTCCGGGTGTGGCAGAGGCAGGGTTGGGCACATGAAATGGTGTCATGGCCTGCATCTGGCCCCTGGGCCATAGGTTGAGAACCCCTGGTAGATACTCTCCTTGTTCACATTCAAAATGAAACATTTCAATGCCGAAAAGGAGGCGTATTAAATGAACATCATCATCATCATCATCATCATCATCATCATCATCATCATTATTCAAATTTATATTGTCGCCCACTCGCCGTGGCGACTCAGGGCGGCTTACAAAAAATACATTACATTACAATACAATAAGTTGGTGTGGGCTCAGGGAGAGGGGCGGCAATGTTCTCAACCTGCCCTGACTTCTTCCCCCAGGCATTTATTCATTCCAGGGATCCTGCATCTTCAGTTGTCACTGTTAATGACATGAATTTTATTTAGTCTCTTACATCGTTATCGTCCTGTTTGAAAGTGAATTAGAAGAATGGCCCTTACCAATACTTGTGCAAGATAATTCTGCCTTCTCTTTTTGGTATGCTCAGATTCGTTCATTTTAATGTTTCATGACAGCAGGCAGGTGAAGACTGACCTTTCTGTTAGGCAGAAGGTAGCAGATGCTGCAATCAGATTTTATGGGCAGGCCTATGTGCGTCATGTTGCCTATTCATCATCCTCTAAATTAGCCTTCTGCCCTCATCTCCTAAATCAGTCTCTTTGTGGAAGACCTTGTATGGCATAAGTACTGAAAATTCACAAACTTGTCTCATGATCTTCTGTGTCTGAAATTGTGGGTGAGATGGAGTGAAGATATAGAAAGCATCTTGTCCATTGTCAGGAAAATATTTTTGGACAAGAAAGGAAATATTGTTCTCCTGATATTATGTATGTTACATGCTGTTCAGTTGCATCTGACCTTCAATGGTGCTATTTCCATATGAGTTTCAATAACTGAGCAGGAATTTGAACCAAAGTCTGACCTCTAATCTGTGAATGTTATGTAGTGTTTCAAAACAAGGTTTCGGTGGTGATTTAGGCTTTCTGATTTCCCATGTATAAAGCCGTAACTAAAATGCAAATGATGCCTCAGTGATCAATAGATCCAAGATACTAGCCTGTTCTATAGTTTTTCTGTTAAACACAGGGAGTGATTACAAACTTGGGCCTGGAATTTTTTTTTGGAGAAGATTGATAAAAAGCACATACAGTGTTTTCAGAATGTACCACAGCGGGCTAAAGTCTCTGGAAACTGCTGTTGGTAAAAAAAAAAAAAACACACACACACAGAGGGGGAGGGGGGAGGAATTCGCTGGAGAAAGACACAAATCTTCCCCACCCAATAAACCATTATTCAGTAATGACACAAGGATATATAAATTGCATATATATCAACCTTCCAGATTTTTTCTTTTTCAGTTCTTATTTGCCTGAGACAGCATGATTCAAAAGTACTAGTTGTTATGGTTCAAAACATTTAGAGAGCACCTGATCTTATAAAGCTTTTAGATACAGAAGCAGGTTCCCACTGGCTTTTTTTGATTTGAATATCTGCAGTAACAAAATCATACTGGATCAGACTAAAAGATTATCTATCTAGTTCAGCTTCCTGAATGGCACAGGAGAATTGGCAAACCAAAGTGAAGTGAAGAAAATGTTTTTCTCTCTTCAGGAGAAGGACAAGCAGTTTCACACCTATGTCAATGTACTGTATGTCCCTCGGTATGTACCACAAAAGACTTGATATTAACTGTCCCAGATGCTCTTGATGTTGTCTTTTATTGATTGAAAATTACCTGATACTGAACTGAGTTACTCTGAAATGAATAAAGAAAGCCTTCTGTGTGTAACTGCGCTGAATATGTTTCTTTAAGCTCAACTCTAAGAAACAAGGCCTGGCCTGACACAGATATTCGCCATGAACTTTAGGAACTCTCCTTTATAATTTTCCTGCACAATCCACAAGAAACTGGTTGAGACCAGATTAAAATGTTGGAAAATTTTACCAACATATGAAGAGCTAAGGCCTCCATGCTTATGGCAAGTCAGAAACCAGAGTTTTTGTAAGTACTGTACAATACTGTGCCCATTATTATTATTTTGCTGATGAAGACAGAATAGCAAATAAAAACCTTACAATGCCAAATGATAGGCTCCTAGGTCAGCAATAATAAGTTTTGATACAGCTATATACTATTGAAATGTTTACTGCTTGTGATGATGGGCATTGAACATCCGTAAGGATATTGGGATTTGTTTCACAAAGTTGCAGTTAATTTATTGTTGTTGTGTGCCTTCAAGTCAGAACCAACATATAGTGACCCTTAAGAGTTTTTAAGATAAGTGGGATATTTAAGGAATGGTTTCACCAATCCCACACCCCCAGAGTTTCTGTGGCTAAGCAGGAATCCAAACTCAGCCCTGGCAAATCCTAGTCCATCATTGCAGCTTATATTGTCTGCTGTATTTTTAATAGTTTAGAATCCAGATAAATTGTTTTAGAACACCTTTTGAGAAAACAGCTTTCAGTTAGGATGAAAACACTAAACATGTAAAAACACAGTTTAGTTTAAGCAAAGGTTTTATATTTCAAATAACTGTTGCCAGAGTGTTTGCCTAAAGGTAAAGGTCACCCTTGCTCGAAAGCCAGTCATATCCGACTCTAGGGTTCAGTGCTCATCTCTGTTTTGTAGCCAAAGAGCCAGCGCTGTCTGCTTCTGTAGATGTTTCCGTGGTCATGTGGTAGGCATGACTAGACACTGAAGTGCATGGAACGCTGTTTACCTTCCCACCGAAGTGGTCCCTAGTTATCTACTTGCAATTTCTTGCTTTCGAACTGCTAGGTTGACAGGAGCTGGGACAGAGACGGGAGCCCATTCCATCCTGCAGTACTGTATTCAGGTATTGAATTGCTGACCTGCCACTTTCCGATCATCATCTTAGCCACTTGAGCCACTGTTTGCCTAGGAACCCTCTAATCTCTGTTTATTTGCTAGGCTTATTCAACTCACTGATAAGGGAATTGTGTGTGGGACTGTAAAGGCCAAAAGACTAATGCGGATTACTAGAAAAATACTTTACAATTGTGATTTCTCTTATCATCATGTTTGCCATTACTGTGCTTTGTCAGTGAATGTAATGTTGGAGGATAAATCTTAGATATGGCAGAATCCGTCCTAGGGTTTACTGTTAATTGACCAGATTCAGGCCTACACATTGCTTGCCCATGTTAAGGTTCTCCCATTCTTTTTAGCAACTTCATTGCGCAATTGACTTTACACTTGGGGTCTTCCCAATGCTATGGTTTCTTCAATTTGCATTGAAAATATAATCCTCTAGGTTTAATTTATTCATTTGTAATATGATAATGAGATTCAAGATTAAATGACTAGGATATGAGTTGTCAAAATATATACACTCAGTCATTAGAACAGTGTATCACATGTGTGATGATGCCAGCCTTCAATCGTAGCTGAGCATTGACTAGAGATGGCTCCCTCCGTCCCAAGCTTTCCCTCTATCACCTTTTCATTGAAGACAGTAAAACATTAGCTGTTTCAAGGTGCATAGAACTCAGGATTTGGGGAAATCTCCCCTAGGTTTTACCTGATTGACTTGCACCACAACCAGCCCAGGTAGACTTCTTAGATTAAGTCTTCTATAAAAACAGCTTTGCTCTGACTTTCTGTCTGGCAAGGTGCCTTCTTTACACAACACTCACCTCTCATTTTCAATGGTGACTCATGGTATATACAGTACAGTAGTTCATTTATTTGGTTCCAAAAAGTAAAAATTAGAAAAAATATACAGGGGAAAAAGTTCCAATGCAGAATAGAAAAAGTCATGAAAATAGGGCCATAGCCAGAGGGGAGAAAACCCTCCTGAGCTAACAGTCAGCCCCATGGTGGTAATGTTGAGTGTGACATTGTCCCTCCTGAAATGTTTTGCCTCGCCTGGGAACCCCCCGCCCCCATCTAGAATCCTGGCTACAGCCCTGCATGAAAATAAAATATAAGACAACCATCCATTTCCCTTCTCCCAGGAAAATAATAAAGATAATCCTGCTTCTACAAGGCCACTATACCGCTGATCCGTGATTAGCACACTACTACCACCAAAAGTAACTAACAAAAGTAACTATATACTGTATCAAACATTCTGACAACATAAAACCCATGAAGCAGTGACATGTCCCAATCTTCTCCTTTCCCCATTATCCAATCAGCACAGTCCATATCATAAATCATGAAGCAATATTGACTTTTAGGTGTCTCATCTGTGACTGGGATTTTTCAACTTTCACTCCGTTCTGCTGTCTGATCTTGAGATCATCATGTTATCTTTCTCTGCAGGTGCAGAGAAAAACTCACAAGCAGACAATCTAAACTTTAATCCCTTAATTCATTATATTGTTACAGCATACACAATAAAAAGAAATACCTCTTTGATGTACATGCTTAGATACAAAGGCCAGCAATGCAGCTTTTAAAGTATGGATTGTTTGTTACATAGCAGGAATATATTGTCAAATGATTATACAGTCATACCTCGTATAACAAATTTAATTCGTTCTGCAAGGCTGCTCGCTATGCGAGTCTGACTTGCATAGCGAAAATTCCTATGGAAAAACGTAACAAGCTTTTTTAGGAGAAAAACTCGCATAGTGAATTTTTTTTGTTATGCGAGTTTTCCCCATAGAAATGCTCATTATGTGAATTTTCCATAGGGAAAGTTTGACTCGCATAGCGAAAATTTTCGTTATGTGAGTCAGATCATGTTTTGAAAAACCTGCTCATTATGTGAGTTTCTCGCTAAGCAAGTTGCTTGCTAAGCGAATTTTGACTGTATAATAAAGCAAAGCAATCACACTTCTATACCACTCCATAGAGCTTAGTGCACTCTCTGGGCGGTTCACAAGCTGATTAGCATTTTGCCCCTAACGTTCTGGGTACTCACTTTACTGACTTCAGAAGGATGGAAGGCTGAGTCAACCGTCCTAATAGCCTCAGAAGTATTTTAATTTTGTTAATACTGTACTGTATGATTATACTGTCAAAATAATTTCTATAGTAAGTACTGTAATACAGTATAGCTCATCCATTCACCCATCTCTGGGGTTTTTTTTTTAAATTTTATTTGTAGTGATTTATATCATCTCCAAATCCTCTTTCAACATCACATTTCAAATGAATCAGTGTTTTTCCTGTCAGCTTTCTTTGCTCTCCACCTTTCTCTGGGAGGAGAGCCAAAAAGCACTACCCATTTTAAGCAACTTTGGTGCCTCAGAATCTCAATTCAGTACATTTCAAGCAGATCTGGTGAACAGAATCCACTTTTCTACCTTTTGAGAATTTGTCCATACTGAGTTTCACTGGATTTTTCTTGGGTTGTACAAAAAATATATGCAGTAAAAAGAGAGAAGCTCTAATCTATGTACCCTCTTATAATAATCTGCAAGGTACAGGCACATCAGGAAAAAAAATAACACCACTGTAGCACTTTAAAGACTAACTGCTATATTTTTATTGTTAGCTTTTGTGGATCAAGTCCACTTTTTCAAACAAAGAGCGAAACTTACTGGTATGGTTTTTATACACCAAATTCAGGGATCAAAGAGAGAAGGGTGTGTTCAAGCAAAAATTTCCAAAAAATGGAAGGTACAGGACAGCGAGGAGAACAAATAGGTCAATCTTAGAAGAAATCAACCCTGACTGTTCCTTAGAAGGTCAAATAGTAAAGATGAAGCTAAGGTACTTTTGACATCAAATGAGGAGAGGATTCGCTTGAGAAAGCCTTGATGCTGGGAAAGGTGGAGGGCAAAAGAAAAAGGGGGCAGCCAAAAATGAGATGGCATTGTAGACACAATGGGCAGAGAGCTAAGCGAGTTGAGGAGGATGGTGGAGGACAGAGGTGCCTGGCGGACAGTGGTCCATGGGGTCGCAGAGGGTCGGAATCGACTGTGCGACTGAACAACAAAACAGGTTTCCCTTGCTCAAAGCCAGTTGTATCCAACTCTAGGGTTCAGTCCTCATCTATTTCAAAGCCGAAGAGCCAGCGCTGTCTGCTTCTGTAGACGTTTCCATGTGGTCATGTGGCAGGCACTGGAGTGCACTGAACACTGTTTACCTTCCCACGGAAGTGGTCCCTATTTATCTACTTGCAATTTCCTGCTTTCGAACTGCTAGGTTGGCAGGAGCTGGGACAAAGACGGGAGCTCATTCCGTCCTGCAGTACTCGGGGAAACGAACTGCTGACCTCCCGCCTTCCAGCCAGCGTCTTAGCCACTTGAGCCACTGAAAAACAGGTCCCCCTAGCAAAAAGGCACTCAAGGAGTCAAGGAGGAGTGGCTTGATTAACTTTGTGAAACCTTCCACACTTCAAAGCAAAATACTAAACACAGAGCAAAGCCTCACGTGTTCTTCAACAAATATTAGTTAGTACGGTGTTTCAATAAAAAGAGCTCATTCCACCGAAAGCCTTTTAAAAGAGGGAGATTATTGTTGCAAACTACCCACAAGGAAGACTGGAGAATGGTTAAATTTTAAACCCGGAAACGGAAACGTTAAAAGCAGCGGGCAGGCATTGTACAGTACTGTACTTTGAATTCCGCGAAGTGGAGGGAGAGTCCCAGCCAAGGCTGTGGGGTAAGTGGTCTAAAGGTGGTTTCCCATTTTATAAAATCTCCTCCTTTGAGTTGATTTGCGTCAGTCGCTTTGTGTACCATCAGGGCGTGGGGGGTAATTGTTGGAAAGAGGAACAGAATGGCGCCTTTTTTGGGAGGCTGTGCCAAGTTCCTCCTTTTATTGGGTTTTTCTGGCTTAGTAAAAGTGGAGAGCTTAGAAGAGAAGTAGGTTTCCGAGCCTGCTATGTATGCAAAGAAAACCCGGCTGAATTAACCCATCTCGGCCGTTATAATATGTGCTTTCATGTGTGCAGAGTGAGGCTGTTTAGATTTATTCGAAAGTAAAGTCACTGTAATGTATGGATTGTGGTCACTTCGACCCGAGTGCTGCGTGACGGAGTGAAATCCCGTCTTCGTCCCAGCTCTAGCTGTTCAAAAAAGCAACAAATTGCAAGTAGAATAGGTACTTGCGGGAAAGGTAACAGCGTTCCATGTGCATCGGTGACTACTCATGCTTGTCAGCAGACTCAGACAGCGCTGGCACTTTGGCTGTAAACGGAGATGAGTACCGCCCCCTAGAGTTGGACACGACTGCCTTTTTACGTTTAAAGTCCCCTTAAAAGCGATGGGTTCACTTTTGACCATTATGCGTATGTTTCTAGTGCCAGAAAGCCCTATGAATTATCTACAATAAATCATCAGTGTACTTGGTGTCAGATGTCACAACACTTATCTGTTGCTGACTACCACCAGTGGTACCAGTGGTAATATTGGAAATGTATGAATTAGTTAAAAAAAAGTAACCAATGACAAAAGAGTCATTACACAACCGTTGCAGTATTACTCGCTTTTTTGTTTGAAATTAATGTATGGTGATGTGTGGAAGTCATTGGTTCAAAATGGCTGTTGCTTTATCAGCTCCTGCATTCCTCATGAATTACTTTTATGTGCTTGCAACAGACATGGTGGACAATGGTAAGTAAGTCATTAACAAGTACTCCTAGGAGTGTGGCTTAACAATGTATATTTTTCACAGTTCAGATATTCAGTGGTCTGTAAAGATTTTCATGAACAGGTCATGTTGATTATAAATGCTTACGCTACAATTAGTACTATTAAAATGAAATTTTAGTAAGAAGAATGAATAGTGCTAAATTCAGATTTAACATTTTATTCATAAATGGAAACAACCAAAATGAAAAGAACTTAAAGCAAAATTACTGTGGCACCTTATTGAAGAGCCGGTTTATTTCAGTATGTGTTTTAATGGATTACAGTCCATTTCCACAAACTCCATGTGTCAGAGTGTGTCTTTAAGGTGCCAAAATATTTTTATTGTTATTCTTGTTTTGTTATGTACAGTATCCTGAAACTGATTATTTTGATTACTGCTTTGAAAAATATTCACGAGGTTCTTTGACCAAGGAGCCACAATAACGTTTCTAGTTTGTAGGCAAAGCCTGCACTGTTGTAATTCCAAATTATTTTTATTAGAAGAATGCCCATCTAAAAGCAACTAATATTTCTTTTGGATAAAAATAGTTGGAATAGTATTGTAAAATTGCCAACCAGTTGTTGCCCTGCTGACATTTTTGGACTACAGCATCCATGTTCCCCCTTCATTGGTACTGTTAGCTAGGTTTGATGTAGGTTGCAGTCTAACACAGCATCTGGAAATCAGTAGTGTTCTCAACTTGCCTCTTGAAACTGAGCGTTCATAGGACTGAAGCATGAACTGTAACGGTGTTTTGAGGACAGCACTGGTTCAGTCACTCTCATATAATTCTTTGCCTTAGAAAGCTACTGCAAGATCCATTTAATTTCTTTACAGTTTATAGTGGGCGTGGCCAGGGGAAAGCCCTGTGAAAAACCCAAATTAGGACTACTGTACTGTATTTCAAAACTTGGATGGGCGGGGCCAGATAGTTGTGGCGAACTGGTGCGAACCTGCTGATGCCCACCACTGCCTTTATGTGCATAGAAAACCAACGCACCCAAGATTGTAATGGACCATGCTACTGCAAACTTTTGTTTGAACAATTTTGTAGTAGAATACTAAACCTAGGAATTCTTTCTGTGACTGTCCATCCCTGAGCTGACAAAATCTTTTCCTATGGTTTGAGAAATTCAAGGCAGCATGACACACCCATTGCATTTTCTAGCGGCAGACAGTCTGCACAGTTAAAATGGAACAATAAAAAATAAATAAATTATATATCACCTAGCTACCTTAATCTGACTGTGCACTATAAAAGAGAATTGCACTTATGCCGAGACTCAATCATATATGCAATATGGTCCAGCCTGTCGTGTTTAGGATACCATAACTATCAGTTTCTGCTTTTTCCATTTCAATGGGGGGTAACCCTTATCCATTAATTACTGAGAACTCAGCTTGTGTTAATGTTGGGTAAAACAAAGAGAACAGCTGATATCTCTTCATTGAGTTACTGATTGTGTGTGACAGTTTGTCTTTAGGTGAAAGTTTCACTTCCAGGATTAATGTGTATCTCAGCTGAATTGCTTAGTTAGAATGTACTGTGCTGAATTGCAAATTTTAAATTCAAAATCATAGGGATGGTGATTGTTATTTGTCTTGTAGTGCATTTACTACATTTTGTAATGTACAGTACATTCAAACACACACCCCATTACTTATTATCCTCCTGGAAATGTCCATTTAGTATGGCTAGGTAATGAAGAAAGCAGGGTTATACTGTATGTTTAATATTTGTACCAGAGAGCATTTCAGCAGATATAGATGCTGTCAGGAAAAGTTGAAGGCAGCAAGAAAAGAGAAAGACTAAATATGAAATGAATTGACTCATAAAGGAAACCACAGGTTTTAGTTTTCCAAGAGTTCAGCAAGGCTCATGTTGAAGATAGGACATTTTGGAGGTCACTCGTTCATAAGGTTGCCAGAGGTTGTCAGAGGTGACTTGGTGGCACATAACAACAAGCTTGTCACAACAACTGTTAAAGGAGCCAAAGCCTTGTTGTCTTTCATCTAGCCACCCTCCTTCCATGGTGTATCTTTCCCAGTAAAGTGAATAATTGTAACTCAGTTATCAAGTGACTGTTTTGTATATAAATTCAAGCCCAAGCATACTGTGGAATCAAGTAACTTTCTCAGCTGCAGTTTCAAGCAGTCTCCCCAGGAATAAAGATGATACTTGTGTTATAAATATTGTAATCACTGTTTGGTGTAAGCTGCATTGAAATTCAGTGTGACTTATTTGTGGGTAAACAAGGAAGTGAATCCTGTTTTGAGGCTGCAAAACATGGTCACATCACATATGCTTGAAAACCTTGACTAAATGTATGTATTTAGTCTGCATATCTACTTTAGTTTCTGTCTTTCTATCTATCTAGGGAACAGAGGAGTTATAAATATATGTAAAATAATATTTTGACTATATAGTGTGGGAAAGAGGTTGGATGATGAAAGCATGTTCATTATATACAATTGCTAAATTTGCAGCAGAATTTAGTTTTCTTTGCTGGTAATATAAAATACTACAGTATTTAAAAATTAATAAGCGGGCGTTAACTTCTTATCCTAATTGCATGCTTTAGGTGACATTTAGTTTAGGAAACAGTACTGCTATATAGCTGATTCTAGCAAAAACAAGAAGTTGACAGGGCTGGAATCTTTTGAACCATAATTTTTTCCGATAATGTGCCTAACAGAGCAGTTTTTTGGACACATTGCAGGAAGTATGTTTGATAAAAATGCTTTTCAAAAGCACATCCATAACCACAATACGAGAACAAAATGTAAAGTAAAATAATCATTAAACAGTTTCAGTCCTTTGTATACTCTGTTGAAAATATACCTTCCCTGAATTTAGTGGGACTGGCCTCTGAGTCAGTACTTGTAATACAGTACAGTATTAGACTTTAAAAATACAATGTTATGGGTTTGGGAGCAGATGAGCTTGGACACTTGTGAAGGATCTAGTTCCATGTCCCACTGGTGATCCTCATGGCGATCATCCATGAAGACTGTCCTGAGAATATAATGCAGTGGCCTTTCATCTGCCTTCCACATTGCAGTGTGACACCCATATCACTGATCTTGTTCTGTGAGTCACTTTCTGGTCCTGAGTCCTTTTGGCACGCAAAGACCTCATCAGCCCCAGGCCAGTATTGATGAAGCTGCTGCCCTCCACCAAGATGGATTCAAGTGGGATTTAATCCACTTGGGAACCATCACCCTTTCCTGTGGACTTCGCCACCCAAGGCCATTAGTCCTCAGGGTTGTCAGGTTAGTTAACTGCCAAAAAAAAAAAAAACAACATTTGACTTGTGTGCTTAAGGAATTTCTGTGTGAATTCTAATGAATGGTGTTCTGCCTCTGTCTGTGGTGTTTCTCCAACAGTGACCTAAGTCACATCACCTTTAATCCCTTGTGTTCAGCCTTCTCTAAACTATAGGTCACTGTGCTGTTTTTTTCCTTCCAGTTTCAGCAAACTCTTCAAGTCTCTACAAAAAAACTAGAGCTGTGTTTGTAGCACTTCTCACCCTCTAGTCTAGATGCAGAATAATCCCATAAATGCACAGTCATTTTATAAAAAAACTTTTTCCCTCCCTTCTAATTAACAGTGGTTGCCAATTAACCAGAAAAAAACAGCAATAAGCTTGGCTTGTTGCCTTGAGAATAACAGCACCTTGATCAGCAGTTGAACTTTTTAGGTGAATGGAGATGGACATTATCATCTGCTAATATCAAAGTACCATTGAAGGTATAAGAAGAGAGTTGATTGAAAAAGTTAACAAGAGTATTGTAAATTAGTATAGATAAATTAGTGTACATTGTATAAATAAAATGTTATTGTGTTTGACTTAGGAAAAGATGCCTTCCGAGTGCAAGTATGTTTTGCTACACACGGGACAAAAGATGCCTGTTGTTGGGCTGGGAACTTGGAAGAGTGAAGCTGGGAAGGTAAGATGTGAATGCAGTATTTCTGTGGAAGGAGAATCCAGATGGTTAAGAATTTTGTGGTTAAGTTCTTTACATAAAAATGCAGTTTCTGTAGCCAGGATAAAAAATGAGGTTGCATGATCAAGAAAGGTAATCACTTTACATACACATTTGTTAAACTTTTAATTGTAGTTAAATGATTGGGGGATGTCCCATGGGGATGTATGGTTTATGCTCTTCCATTTTCTTCTTTTCTGTGCAATTCTCTCCATGGGGTTTCCTCCTTTTTCACTTTTACTGTGGATAGATTTGGTTTGATCTGATCTGAGAAATATTAGCCAGCAACACTAGGTTGTCATTACCAAGGTATGCCTGATGGTATTCACAATCTTTGAGGAGGCTCTTTTTGAGTGCAGAACCTGGCTCATTTACTGGTCTGCAAATTACGGCCAGAAATATGTGCTGATGAGGACTTAAATTTGGCCAACAACAAAGCTAAGAAAGTGGGTTCATTTTGGCAGCCCAAAGTTTGATCTGGATGTGAAAGAATGGATAGATTTATACCTCCTTTAAGAGCAGGACTAACTCAAAGACTACCCAAGGAAGAAAACTCAAATAGTGAACAGCCACTCATGGTAGTGATAAAAAAAACACAGTAGCTTTTTTTCTAGTTATTTTTACAGTGTGGGGAAAATAATGAATCCCCACAAACCCCTCCTTTCTAGCCAAGCTTCACAAAATAATATAATCTCTAGATGAAATCATGAGATAGGTTTCAAACTATTTCCTGATTTACTTGTGTTTTAATTACATAAGTCTTTAACAAAGATTCTACAAATACAGATAGTCAGCTGAGTTATTTCCTGCTATCTGAATGCCTGTGGGTTTAGTAAAGCAAACAATGTGCCAAATTATTTTACTGCCTCTCTTCCTGTACTGCTCAGTAGTCTTGCATTCCTAAATTAAATGGATGAAATCTAGAAAGGGTGTCTCCTTAGTGCCTTCATGTCAAACTATTAAAATGCACTGGAGCAGTACTAGTAAAGCAGCAATGGGTAATATATGGCCCCTCAGAATCCCCTTGCATTCTCGCCACATCCAAAATTTTAAAAAACAAACATCGCTAGTGGCCTTTAAAAAGTAGGAGGGCAAATTTGCCATGTGTTCAGGTTGCCCTAGTGCCCTGTGCCCCACCCCCCACATTTATAAAAACATGTGTTTTTGTCATTAAAAAGTACAAGGTGTTTTTTCCAGGGAAAAAATAGGCAAAAAAGTGGTTGTGTGGGGTCATTGGAGCTTGTGTTGCCTTTCAAGGTCCATGTATGGATATGTGTAGCCTAGTGTTCACAACCTTTGGCTTTTGAACTTCAGTTTCCAGAAGCCTAAGTCAGTTCCCCAAAGCACGATCAGCCAATGTAGTGACTTAAGCTTTTGGGAATTGAAGTCGCCCTGAGGGGGGTGGACCCCACTTTGGGAACCATTGGTGTAGCCAAAGGATTGCCTATCCCTGTAGTAAACAGTTAGCAAGCCTGGTTTTTACCTGTAACTTGTTTCTCAAGTCCCCATCTAGTGATGGACTGATCCAGATTTCATATTAGGAAAAATCATGATACTGTACATAGTATCATGATTTTAGTACATAGGCTGCTTTTTGTTTTGTTGTTTAGGAAACTACATGGGTCTTCAGACACAGTCATGCAGCCTGATAGTTTTGCATCTTCCTATCTAATCTCGTGAGTAGGCTAACAACATTTGTTGCTTACATAACTTGATTTAAAGCACTTTCCTACCCTTCTTCCATTCATGCATGACTGCTGCCTCAAGAAAGAAAGGCATTCTCATCTTAATTTGTAGAGCACAATTTTGTAGCTGTATTTCTTATGTGGTCTACTTATGTGTTTTTCATCCCCAGCAATGCTTTAGTTTGTTAATCATATACCTTGTGGGAGGTAGGGGAGTAGGCAAATCTATTTTGTTTATTTATTTATATGGTGCGATTTGTATAGCCGCCCAATCAATGGGTGATTCTGGGCGACGTAAAGCAATTTGATACAAATACATAAAATCCCCACAATTCCCTATAAAACCCTTAAAATTCCTAAAACACAAAAAGCTACCAGAATATCAGTAAGGATTTGACATATGTTCATGTCTATTTGTGATTTACTTGAATCTAGCAGTAAGAGTTGTACTGAGACTTGTCACCCATGTATCCAAATTCAACTTTTCCCCAGTCCTGAACTGGTAGAAAAATCTCATTACTGTATAAAGCCTCATTTCTGCATCTGAACAGAACATGTTTGCCATTGAATTATTTTGGAACTCTGTTTTTGGCTTCTTAAATAGAATAGAATTGCTTGTTTTTGTGGTGAATGATTTCTCACAATATAGAGAGGAAAAAAGGAACATTTCCCATGCCAGCTAAGTTTTATAATAGTAATAATTGTGTACCATCAAATAGATTCAGTTCTCCGTTTTGTAGAGAAAATGTTGTCAAACTTGGAGCTTGCTGCAAAAAGGATTTCATAAATTCAGAGGTATTCAAATTTTCTTTATAGTAACTTCCCCACTGGTGTGTTTGAGGAAGGTTGTGGTGACTGTAAATCATATCTAAGATTGAAAAAGTAAAGAGGCTGCATTTGTGTGGTAGCAAGGAATTAGAATTGCTTTATCATTGTGACTAAAGAAGATTGATTTCTCATTTGAGTAATCTTTCAGAACATCAGAACATTTTGTGTTGCAGTCTCTTAGGCACATAGCCCAGGCTCCCTATAAGGAAAAGGAAATTAAATTTTATAAGCAAGTAGGAATACAGTATTGTTTTTAATCTCTGTGGTAATATTGTTTTTAATCTCTAGACTAAAGGTTTTCGTTTTCCTTTTGTGTTTATTATTTTATCACTTTTCAAACAAAACTTGTAAGCACTTTATAAAAAATAAAATAAAAAAACTAGATCTTTTTTCCTATTATTTCTTGAGTCTCATCAGAGAAGTGGATGAAAGATTTAGGGAAAAAAAGTTAAACACAGCTCTTGGGATGGCAGGTATCTTTGTACAGTATTTCCATTTCTGTGCCATTAATTTTGCCACCCTGTTTCACAATATTCTCTAATATCATACACTAAAAACATATAATTAGCACAATAAAATACAATAAATCCTATCACTAGTTAAACCTGCATCTACATAAAAATATACAAGTTAAACTCCATTTGGAAATCTCAGGACAATAGTCATATTAATAGAAGGCAGTTTTATATAATATTCAGCTTCAATTAGCTTCCTAAAAACAGAGAGGAATGATGCTTGACAAATCTCTGTGAGAAACATATTCTTGAGGGATGGGTCTATGATCAAGAAATTCAGTTTTTGGGTTTGGCCTTTTTTTTTACCTTCAATGTTACAGTTCTTAACACAGACTGTGTTGAGCGTTTGGAATGGGTAGCTATTTAAACTGAGCACTGAAACTAACAGGGAGCCAATGAAAGCATACCAAGATTGAGGACACACATTCATATCTGTTCGGCTCAGTAATTAGTCTGGCCACTGCATTTTGACCTCTTAATGTTTTTTTGTAATAACTTTAATGATAACTCTAGATAGATAAAGTTACAGTAGTCTATTTTAGAGCTCACTGGTGCATGATTCACTGTTTTAAAGCATTTCTTATATAGGTAGGGATGGAACTGGGCAATCAATCAAAGTCTATGACAAAAGGCACACAAAGGAGGCATCTGATGAATTTCAGTTGCAAGAGTGGTTCAGAGTTGTAGCACCATAACAGAAAACGTAATGTTCTTTCTTGTTAAGTTGCTCAAAATGATTTAATGTTTTCTTCAGAAATCATGGTTGATGTTATAAATGGTATGCTTTAATAACCATGGCTCCTCATGGAATCGTTACTTGGTTACACTTTAGCCTGTGGTTTATCTCATTTTTAGGAGAATGCCTGTCTTTAGTTAATAAATTTTGTATATTTTCCAGAAATCACCACTTTCCAGTTTTTATGTGGAAGTAGACATCCTCCTTGTATAATTGTCTTATCAGCTCAGGAATAGAGAGGAATCCTTCTGTATATGAGCAGGACATAATTACTTGGACCTGAGGATGATACTGCACAAGATGAAGCCCCCTCAAAAGTTATTCTTGAGGGCTATGGAACCTATGAGAACACTATGGGTTGTTTACTGGCAGTAGTAACAGTTTTTACAGATACAATAGAACCCCGGATAACGTTATGACTTGGTTCCACAAGTCCCGTCGTTATCCGGTTTTTAACGTTGTGCGATACATTGATCACACAATGTTAAAATAAGCCCTGTTTCCCTGGAGGCTGCAGGAAGCCAGAATGTCGGGATTTGAATCCTGACATTTTGGCTTGCTGCAGCCTCCAGGGAGGTGGGGGAACTTTGGAAACAGCTTGGATCGGGTCTGCCCACCTCCCTGGACGTCTGTGTTTTTTTTTTTTACCAATTTTGGGGTCTCTGACCCCCCGCCGGGTCCAGGGAGGTGGGCAGACCCGATCCAAGCTGTTTCTGGGCTTCCCCGACATCCTCAACCAGTGCAGCAAGCCAGAATGTCGGGATTCGAACCCTGACATTCTGGCTTGCTGCACTGGCTCAGGATGTTGGGGAAGCCCAGAAACAGCTTGGATCGTGTCCCCTGCCTGCTCCAGAGAGATCAGAGGACCCGATCTACAGGTGCAGGGTGGCTGGGGAAGCTGACGGCGACTCCCTGTCGGCTTCCCTAGCCACCCGCCCTTGCCTCCGCAGCTGTGGGGTGGCTGGGGAAGCCAACGAGGGAGCCCCCCGTCAGCTTTCCAGCCTCCCCACCCCTGCCTCCGTAGCTGCAGGGTGGCTGGGAAGCTGAACGGAGAACCCCGTTCAGCTTTCCAGCCACCCTGATGCTAAGAACGACTGTATCGGATAACGTTAAAATCGCGTTATTCGATACAAGATTTTTCTGAAAATCTTGTAACGTTATGCGATTTTAGTGCTATCCGATACTCGTGTTATCCGGGGTATTACTGTAAGTGACAATTAAGCAGTGAGCCTGCCTTGCCTATTTCTTAGGTAACAAAGTGTTCCAGACTTGTATTATAAAAGGAGCAGTTGTATAATGTGTTTATTAAAAAGGGAATACTGAGGTGGCCACTAGTGATGAGGGATGCTACTCCTTTGCTTTGAATAGTCTTTTGAATATCCTTCAGACTCCACATAGTCTGCCATCTCTTCTTTCAGCTATCTGAGTGCAAATAAGAAACAAGTAATTGTGCTATTTAGAACATTTTACAGGCATATGTTGTTTGGCAAAATGCAACTATATAAATAAACAGAAATAAAAACTATTGATAGATGAATGAATGAATAATGAATATTTATTAATTGATTAGTCTTTTGACCTTATCAATAATATAAGAGTTTAAAATCTGTACAATGCGATAAAGTGTGATGAAATACAATAAAAATACAATAAAAATACAATAAATACAATATATACATACCTGAACTACTTTTAAAGAATGTAAACTGGAGAAGGTCCCTAAATACTATTAATTCATGCATATTGATAGTCAGATAAGTGAATCTCCCGTGCAGGATACCCCAATTTGATTGACATATTCGATTCGTTTAGCTGATGCCTTAATTATAAACTTGGCAGTTCTACACACAACGTGGATATTAGAGCCCAGAAGGAGTTAGGACAGTTTGTTTTTTGAGTCCAAAAAAGTTGTTTTTTCCAATAGGGATGCAAGGTATTTAGATCTAATATCAGTGTACAACTGGCAATCTAATATAATATGAGAGCTATTTTCAACATTTGGAGACCCACATATGCACGTTCTTTCGTGATATGGTAAGTGGTGAAAATGCCCATATCTATTCATGGAGTCTAATAGCTCGAATCTGGCTCTACAATATGCCCTTCTTAAAGGATAAGTGAGGCGCATCAAAACATATTTTTCAGTTTGAAATGTAATTTTGTTAGCCGCCAGCCACCTTAACGAACCATTTTTGGCCAGTAGTTCCAAGTCAGATTGTGCACTGATATCTAAGACTCTCTGTTTAAAAATTTCCTTGGCCTGAGTGGCCACTGAGAGCAAATACTGAACTGAGAACCCATGGTGAGAAATTACTTCGCAGAGTTGATTAACCCAGGACTTGGGATGATCCCACTTTATCTGTTCGGCTAAGCATAATTTGGGCAGCCTATTTGAGTCCATTGATTGGATCTTCAACCAATATGAAAATGTTTTAAATACTAAATGGCTATACAAGGAGTGGAAGCCCAATTCTGCTCTGACTGCAGGAGCAGACGTGTTGCTATCAGTTCCTAAAATACTTCTTAGGAACCGGGACTGTATTTGTTCCAGAAGTGGGGCTCTATTTAGACCCCACAATTCTGCCCCGTATGACAGCATTGGGACAATTTTTGCCCTGAACACTTTTAAAATTGGGGACAGGGTGCCAGGATGATTATAATTAAATAGTTTATACAGTTTCTTTGTACTTATGGCAGCCCTTGGTGAAATTCTTTTAAAATTATTTAGCCACGACCCTGTATTGGAGAAAACCACTCCAAGATAGTTAAAAGAGTTAACTTGTTCAATAGGTTCCCCATTTATCTGCCAATTATACATTTTGCTTCTCCTACTAAAAACCAACACTTTGGATTTGCTTTTGCTGATATTTAAAATATTTTGAGCACAATATGCATTTAGTTTTTGAAGCAATCTCCTCAGACCTATTTGTGAATGAGCCATTAAAATCATGTCATCAGCATATAAAAGAGTATTAATGTGCTTATCAAGAATCTTTAACATATGGGTCTGTGTATCAAACAGGAATCCTGGTAAGTCATTAATATAAAGATTAAAAAGCATTGGAGCTAAAATGCAACCTTGTCTGACGCCTTTAAAAGTAGGTATGCTCTTCGTTAAGGAACCATTTACACCAGTCCGCACTTTCAGGTATGTATTTGAATATAGAGCTCTAACTAAGAATAAAAGTCTAGGTTCCATTTTTAGGGTAACCAATTTCTCCCACAACACGTTTCTGTCAATCGAATCAAAGGCTCCTCTAAGATCTATAAATGCAGCAAATAATTTCTTTCTATTTCTTAATTTCTTTGTGAGAAGATGATATAAAATAAAACAATTGTCTATTGTAGATCTTTCTTGTCTAAAACCAGCTTGTTCCTCCCGTAAAATATTATTTTCCATAACCCAGTCTACTATTTTACTCAGCAGATGCTTGGCATACATTTTAGCCACTATTCCAATAAGGCTTATTGGTCTATAGTTTTTAGGGTCACCTTTGTCTCCTTTTTTGTAAACTGGCACTATAATGGCAACCTCCCATCCAACTGGAATAAAACCTGTATTATTTATAAACGTAAAAAGTCCAGCTAGCAGAGGGGCCCACCAGTCACAATGAGTCTTAAAAAGCTCTGGAGGTAAAAATCCTCCCCGGGAGCCTTATTGGGCTTTAAAGATTGAATAATTATTTTTGTTTCAGCTGCAGAAACAGGAGGCCATAGTGGAAGGCTATCAATAGATGGAAAATCTGTGCTCAGATTGTAGGTTTGGCCTAGATTTGAGTTAGAAAACAAATTGGTATAATAATCTTCCCAAACTGAGGCTGGAACTGGGATATCTAATTGGAATTTGCGTTCCTTTAGCAATCCTGCCACCTTGTTCCAAAAGAAAACCGAATTTGTCCCTTTAGACCAGACTTCCAGCTCGGACCATAATTTGGCTTTATATGCTGATTTCTTGGAAGCTATTAATTTCTTGTATTCACGTCTGGCTTTTAGCATTTCTGTACGATTTTTTGTAGTAGGGTGTTCCAGAGCCTGACGCATAAAAGCCCTCAAATGTTTTCTGCTATATATGCAGTCATAGTCATACCAGTTTGATCTGGTTTGTTGTTGATAATTCCCAGGAAGTTTATGTGTTAGAAAGTTCTTCAGGGTAAAGCATATGTTAGTGTAAGAAGTCAGGATTTTATCTGAGCCTAATGTAGGGGAAGCAATTGAGCTTTTCCAAATCTGAGCCTGTTCTGAATCTAAAAAGGTTTTTAAAGACTTAGTATCAACCTTAGCCCAATTTAGTTTTCTTTCCTGCCTCACCTCAAGGTTAGTCACTATCCCCTTATCATGGGATGTGAAAGGCCTTGTATCCGAACTGCCTTTAAATGATACTATAATTGGCTGGTGGTCACTGTCCTCTCTCATAAGTGCCTGTATACCCGAAAACAACTCAATCTTATCCCTAGAAACACAAATATAGTCTAGCACACTGCTAGAGTTAACTGCATGATAGGTAAAAGGGTATTTAAGAACGGGATCCTTAACACCTAGAATATAAAGATTACATTTGTAGATCAGAGAGACCAACATGGTTCCTGCCATATTTCTTTTCTGGTCACTCGATTGCCATGGAGGATCAGTAGTCAAGTAATCCTGGGGTAGAATGCCCTGGTGTACAAAGTCTTGTAGAGAATTCCCTAGTCGGGCGTTAAAGTCTCCTGCAAGTATCAGAGTAGCTTTGGGATATGTTTTGTTTAACTTTACTATTACCTCCTCTAAGTCTACCCAAATATTTGGTGGGAAATACGAAGATGTAAAAGGAGGAATATAAACATTCAATAATATCACTACTGTAGAGACATAAGAAAATTTGACAATCAGATAGTTGGAAGAGTAGTCTCCAAGGTTCAATTGCTGTCCTTGCCAACCCAGCTCAGCTTTGGCAAGAATAATTAACCCGATGCCCGCCCTTTAGTTTTATATTTTTTGGCAGGGGTGGACCAAAAGCTGAACCCTGCTAATTTAGCCTCATCTTCTTCATCGGTCAACCAGGTCTCCTGGAGTGCAATGATATCAAACCTTGACAGAAACTCCAACAAATTGCCATCTGATGTTCTGGTCTTCCATCCAGCAATATTCCAGGACAATAGCTGGATGAGATCTTTCTGCTGGGAGTTGCTGGGAAGATGTGGCAGGGTGCTTATATTATAAGTTGGAACACAGGAGTTTTCTAGTCATCCCAAGGTGATATTGTCCAGGATACCATCAGTGTCATAAAATATGCACTGATTTGACCTCTTTTTATCTTCAACTTCACTTGGCTGTTGGGTGGGCTCCAACAAATTTTGTGGAGATTTCTTATTTAAGTGGGGTACTATTGCAGGTTGACAAGTTGAACAAATAACAGAGTCAGGAGGAAGTGTTAATAGATGTGGAGTGATTGTACTGCATGCAGAGGTATGAGAAGCCGTAATAGGTAGAAGCTTTGGATTTTCTTTTTCTTCCTTATCCACCGAATTCTGCTTAGATGATACTTCAGTTGTGGAAAGGTCAATTAGTGGTTCAGCAGTGGCCATAGTAGCCAGGAGTGTTCTCTTAAGACTGTCCAGCCTTTTCAGAATATCCACTTGCTCCACCCTAGGCAGAACTCCAAAGGACCCAACAAGTGTGGCCTCCTCTGCATCTAACTTGGCCTCCTTTTGAATGTTCACATTCCCATCATCCAATTTGGCCAGGGGCAAACCAGAGACAGAGACACCGCTGTTAACAACAGATTTGGTGTTTCCCAGACTGTGCAGACCAAAAACATCAGGACTGATCAAGGGAGTTACCACTCCATCACGGAAAACCCTAATTGGGACGATCTGAATAGACGCAAGGAAAGGTCTCATTTTAAGCAACATCTGGGGTATGGTAGGTTGCTTAAATGTCAATAAGATTCTCTTACTGCCAACCCAGCTTGGTAGCCACTCAGCCTTAAGCAAGTCTATCTGGTTAAGATGGCAACGTAGAAGTTGCCCCAGGGAAGTTATAATTGCTCTTCTAGACCACCAACGACTGGAATTAAGGCTGTTCATAGTTACATGAAGGGCAACCTGGTTCGGTTGCAAAGAGCGGGCCAGTGAAGTATTTTCACAATTTTCACTGTGCACTTGCCATCCTCTATCAACGCATAGGTTGCCCTCTTTCTTAATTTGAGATTTATTTTTCTTTTGTTGTTTGGCTAGATTATCCATTTGGGACTGAGCTTTAAGAAATGTTGACAGTCTTTCTGTTTGCTTACTTGCAAAGGCTTCAAAATCAGATTTTAAAATGTCCAAATTTTTCACAATGACAGCCCGCTGCTCAAAAACCGAAGTAACAGCCTGAGCTGTAAGGAGACATTGTGTTGCCATAAGCTCAGCCGAGTTGAGCTTTTCTCCTTCCCCGCCCTGCATACTTTTAGGAGAGAATGGAGAGCTGATAGCATGGGAGAGATGGCAAGGGGGAGTGGATACAAAATCCACCCAGTCTATTAAATCATCCTTCTGCTGCTTCCCTGCTTCAGACTCGGCAAGAGCCTCAGGTGCATTAGGAGAAGGGATCAGGGGGGGTCTTACTTACAGTCTCTTCTTGCATAAAGAGTTCATCAATTTTTGGCTGCTTGGTTGACTTTAAAAGATGTTGTGAACCTGGGCTGGCTCCTTGACGCTTTTTTCTCTTTCCCATTTCTAAATTGGCAGGGTTTTTTTCTTCTGTTCTTTCCTTTTGTTGCCCGAATTCCACCTTCACCTCCGGATAATTTGTTTGGGCCTGATAGATGTAAATCCATAAATATAGAAGTACAACACAATCTATGACCAAATACATTTCAACATATTCTTACCCAGTGGCATAGATTTTCTAGCAGCTGTTAGTGATGCTGTTAAACACAGTTGGATAATTATTAAGAGGCCTCATAAAAGAAAGGGTTTCTTTTTATCTGCTCATGGTCTACTCTAACCCAAGGGTGGGGAACCTGAGCCTTAAGGCCACTTGTGGCCTTTTTTAAGTGCAGCATTTTGACTGAATCCAGATTTACAGAACAAATCCTTTTATTTTTATTAATACATTTTTGTTTGTATTTTATATTTTATTTTAGTAACTTTAAAATTAACAAATAGGGGTGGGGTTTTTTTTTTTTTTGAAATTATTACGGTAACTACATAGTAGTTAGATTTTTACAAAATAATGTACACTTTAAATTATATCTAATTGAAGTTTCTTGACTGCAGCCTTATTTGATTACAACTAAATTAATGTGGCCATCCAATGTGGCCTTATTTAATTGCAGCTACATTAATGCGGCCTTCCGAGAGTAAAATGTTACTCGCCCCTGGACTCTTAACCAATATAGTGATATCAGAAACACAGATAGTACAGTATTTATTTGTATTTTGAATGGAAATATTTATACTTCACCACAATTCTGAGGAACAGTAGGTTACAACATATTTGTTTGTTGATTTTGTTATATCTAATTATATATTTTTACTGTTTCTAATTTTTGTTTGATATTTTCATTGTAACATATGTTCTCAAAGATGTGCCCAAAGATGTGTGTTTCCCTCCTTAAGTCACCTTATAACACTTTCCTATGTGCTTCACAGCATCTGTACGCTTCTGAAGCACAGGCAAAGGCATCAGAAAAATCAGCATTATTCATAGTGTAATTTGTTACAAATAAAGAAGAGCAATTTATGGTAAAATAAAGTTGTATTTTCTGTATTTTGATCTGTTTATTTGCCTCTCTTCTGTTTCAGGTGAAAGAAGCAGTAAAATATGCCCTTAGTGTAGGCTATCGTCATGTTGATTGTGCTACAGCTTACAGCAATGAACAAGAGATAGGAGATGCTCTCCAAGAAACTGTTGGACCTGACAAGGTAAAAAGAAGGGCAGAGGGGGAGAGAAGTAGACATGTTTATAGGTTGCTGCTGAAAAGTAAAAGACAAACAACAACAGTTCATCATTGGAGGTACAGTAAAACCCCGGGTTACACATTTTTAATCCCCCCGCCCCCGCAGTTTACAATGATCAATTCGGGATCATTTTTTTATTTTCCAATGGATCCCTATGGACATTTTGATTTACAATTTTTTCAGGTTACAACGGAGGCTGTTGGAACGGACTTCTGTCATAACCCAGGGTTTTGTTGTATTCATCTTCCAGGTTGATTTTGCTTTCAAAACAATTAGTATCATGACTTCTGTGTATGAGCTTACCACTATTAAAGCCAACTACGACTTTCTCTTGCCACCTTCTGTGTTGCACAGTCTAGCTTAAAATTCTGCACGTGTACTTGATGTTTGTCCTTTTATTCCACCAAATATTTTCATTACTAACTGGAGAATTTGCACTGTGTCACTAACTAGATCAGGGGTTCCCAACCTAAGGCCCATGGGCTGGATTCAGCCCATGGTACCATTTCATGTAGCCCCCCACCTCTCCGAGGGCATTCGAGAAACAAAATGGCTACCCCCTTAGAGCTGTTGGGACAAAATGGCCACCCCATTGTGCAGGCAGGGCAAAATGGCTGTCCGGCCCTCAAAGCTAACTGAGAGAGCATGACCTGCCCCCCTTGCTTGAAAAGGTTGGGAACCCCTGAACTAGGTAGATCCTGTACTGCAGTAGAGCCTATAGATACATGTTATGCTGTTTTTCAGTGTGATTATACATGGATAATGTAAGGTGATTCTTAAAATACATTGAAACTATTAGTTGTAAATTTGAGCATATCTCTGTAGTCATAAAAATATCCAACAAATCATACAGTCATACCTCGCATAACGAATTTAATGCGTTCTGCGAGGCTGCTCGCTATGTGAAAAATTCGCTATGTGAGTCAGACTCGCATAACAAATTTTTTGCTATGCGAGTCAGACTTTTCCCTATGGAAAAACTCGCATAATGAGCGTTTCTATGGGGAAAACTCGCATCGCGAAATTTTTGCGCTGCAAGTTTTCCCCATAGAAACGCTCATTATGCGAGGTTTTCCATAGAGAAAAGTCCAACTCGCATAGCAAAAAATGTGTTATGCGAGTCAGACCGCTTTGCAAAAAACTTGCTTGTTATGTGAGTTTTTTGCTAAGCGAAACGCTCGTTATGCGAGGTTTGACTGTATATAGGGAAAGCAAGTGTCAGCTGAAATCTTTCTGAACTAATTTTCTGTGGCAGGGTCATGGCAACCTATCCAACCTCTAGCAGAAAGTTAATTCTGATTTAAGAAAGTCCTATAATCCTCAAGAATGGCTTTTCAGGGGGCACAAAGATTTTTGTCTAGGCAGTGGCACCTTTGGGTTTGAGATGCTTCTTTTAACAATGGGTATCCTGCGTCTAAAAATCTTCCTTGGGAGCAGCAGTAGTGAAAACAAACATCCAAAGCTAGATTTTTCTCTGAGGTATCAAATTTTGATATTGGGCTTTATGGAATTTGTGTGAGGCAGAAATAGAGAGCCAGAATGTTAGCTTTCAATGGGAAAGACTGCAAAAATAAATAAATCCTACCCTTGGAGGGGATTTATGCAAATTCACAACTGCTATTTGTCAAGCTGTGAGCTAGTGGGAAAGTAGCATTCAAAATAAGAGAGTCTTATTTAGAGATCCAATAACATTTTAGAAAAATCTACATGAAAGGAATGTTAGAAGGAGCAAGTTTTGTTCTGTGCTAAGAAGGAGAATCATTGGAAGCTCAGCAACTAAAATTCTGATTAAATTTTCGTTCTTTGTTAGAATAGTTGTGTAGGGGCACAGGGGGTGGGGTGGGGAGAGAGATGAGTTCCTGTTTAGGTATTGCTAAAGCTTGAGCATACTGGAAGGGGAGTGCCAAGCCCACACTCTTGTTCTTCATGCTTTCAGCATCTAGTTGCAAGAAAAGAGGTTCCTAGACATATGTCGCCTGTAGACGCAAGAACCTGTCCTGGAAAATCTGGATTCTTGCATACATGAGAAGTAACTACATCTCCAGACTGCATTAAAATACAGTAATACCTTGGATAACGTTTACCTCCGATAACGCTAAAATTGCATAACGTTAAGTAATCTGGGGAGGAGAATTGGATTGAATAACGTTAAGGTCCTATGGGATGGATCGGATAACAACCGCTAAAGCCTGTGCGGTTACAATGTATCTCTATGGAGCTTTAACGTTATCCAATGCATCCCATAGGATTTTAACATGCATCGGATAACACTAAAAATCGGATAACACCAAGACTTGTGGAACCAAGTCTTAGCGTTGTCCGAGGTATTACTGTACTGGAGGATGTGTTAATGGAGGCAGTGAGGATAGGTGCTCCTCTTGTTAGCATGTTAGCAGTGTCACCTTTAATAATGCCTGAAAAGGTCTATAGTTAGTGAAGAAATAGAGTTTTCCATGGGGATTATATTTATTGTAAAGTGAAAAGGTCACTGGACAAATTTAAAGTTGATGAATGGCCATGATTTTATTCAGAAAGGCTTTGAAGCCACCAGTTCCCCATGTAGGAACAAGCCTGAACATTCTTTCTTGAAGGATTTCTAAAGATCTGTAACTTGCTTGGATTGAAGCTTCACCGCAATTTGTTGAATTGTGCAGTGTGTGATTGAATTGTGCTCATCCCCCATCAGATGCGATGATTCCCTGTCTCTTTCTTTCTAAAAGCTTGTTAGGAGGGAAGAGCTGTTTGTGACATCAAAGCTATGGAACACCAAGCACCATCCTGAAGATGTGGAACCAGCTTTAAAGAAGTCACTACAGGATCTGAAGCTGGATTATCTAGATCTATATCTCATGCATTGGCCACATGCTTTTGAGTGAGTGTCAAGAGAAAAGATACGAGCATAAAATCATAGGACTTCATAGCAATGGTGCAGAGGACAAAATGTGTCAAATATTTGTCATTATCGGCATAGATGTAGATTTGTTGTCAAGCCTGTTTCTTCTTCTGGTTTTACAGAAAATATTGTCCGTTTGTTTTTATTTGTCTTTACCAGATATGAAATCCAGTTTAAACAAAAAATAAATCAAAACTGATCTGCTTAGATGTGAAACATGTCATAGATTCTGTGTTGTGTATCTTGTTTGACCCTTTCAGATACTGTTCTAGCATTGTCAATAATGGTTGGTAAAACTCATAGAATTTTCTCTTGTGGTGGTTGATAATTGAAGAGAAACTGACATTATGTTGCAAAGTTCATAATAGTATGGCGTTTAATTTGGGATATTTTAAAAATTTGTAACTAGGGTTTTAGGAACTCCCTATAAATGAGTTAGAAAGCATGGTAAAATGAGAGGTTTGTATGAAATGGGTACTACAGGTAGTTCTTTTTACCACTTCTAATGGGTTTGTGATCTCTGTTTTATAACAGACGGGGGGACAACCTCTTCCCCAAGAATCCTGATGGCACAATGCGTTATGACTCAATTGACTACAAAGAAACATGGAAGGCGATGGAGAAGCTGGTAGCAAAAGGATTGGTGAAAGCCATTGGCTTATCCAATTTCAATAGCCGTCAGATTAATGATATCCTTAGTGTGGCTTCAGTCAAGCCAGCTGTACTACAGGTGAGCACAAACAAGAAAAAAAAGAAGCAGTTGCTTTCTGAAATTACAATATGTTTTGGGGGATAAGGAGAAAGATTGTGCCAGGGAATGGTGGCCAAATTTGTGCCTCTGTAATGGAATGTCTTGCATTAACTGGTACGTGTGGTAGCTTAGTGGTTAAAATGCTGAACTGCCAAGCTAGCAGTTCAAAAGCAAGAAATTGCAAGTAAATAAATAGGTACCACTTTGGTGGGAAGGTAAACATGCCTGCCCCATGTTCACAGAAACGTCTGCAGATGCAGACCGCGCTGGTTCTTTGGCTATAAACAGAGATGAGCACTGAACCCTAGAGTCGGTTATGACTGGCTTTCGAGCAAAGGCATCCTTTACCTTTACTAGTGTTTTATGCAAATGATGTAAAGAGATTTGCTTGTTCCTTTTCTCTGAATAAATATTTAAGCAACAGATATTTGATAGCCTTAAAACAAATCAATTTTTATTCATATGGAAATGTTTCAGCTTCCTCTCTAGTATTTCTCTGACTCTGTACCCTCTAACTTCACCACCCCACATCACAAGATTCAGCGTTAAAACAATTAGTTTGATGCATAAACCTCCCCTAAGGCCCCAAGAAGATGGATGGAAAAAACCTTACTCTCCCCAAAAGCTACCTTCATATCTTTCATATGGTTCTTCTAGGTTTTGCTAAAGGTTTCTGGGGATCTCTTGTGTGTTTTGGTTGTTTATTTTACTTCACAGCATCTGTATATCTTATCTTGTGAAAATGTTAAGATTCCTGTGTCCAAATTCTTGGAGGACAAATATACTGTCCACTGATCAAAGTAGAAAAGAGTCCCAGTGTACTGGAAATTTTAGGTAGCTGGCCAGATCCTCTGTAATACAAGCATTTATAAAACCAAGGCCTCTGCTAGTAAATCTCAGAGCATTGAGTCAGTATGACTTACTGTAAGGAATGCTGTAGGGCAGGTTATTTTCCAACAAAAGTCTGGCAATCAAATGCATTTTATGGAGTGAAAAGAATCTTGTAAACCAGGTATCTGAATGCTGAGCAGATGCCAAAATGACCTCTCACCTTCTTTTTGGCAAGAGTTGTAGCTCTACTTCCATCAGATTTTATGGTTTGGTGTACAGAATTACTATGTAGGTACAGGTCATAATCCAGTGCCACACGTACAATTAGACAAAGTGATTCTTGTTACTTCAAGCAGCAAGTTTTCCATATGACATGAAAGGACTCCAAATTGTTGCCTAATTTAGTATAATTTTTATTTGGAACGAAGGAGAGGCATTTCTGAAGTTTTTCTTCTCAGGTGGAAATTTTTTTTGGGTGGTTTGGGGTCTATAAACTTGGGAGTAAGCAATGTATCTTGTTCCTCTGCTTCAGATAGCAAAGTACCTTGTGCTAGATCTTTTACAATTCATACTGCATGTATACTGAGGAATTACTTTAAAAACCTATGGAACAATTGTATTATAGGCCATATTGCAGTTGTACTGGCAAGAGTCATGTCTCTTAGTATATTATACACATCTGCTTTCAGTTTTGTTTTATTCTGGACTTTGGAGATTTAGAATCCCCTACTGCTATTACTTCTGCCTGCATTTGAAATGCTCTTGTTTGTCTCTTCTCTATTTACAGATGGAAACGTAGGGCAAGTTATTATCAAGCAGAATGTGGCTAAAAAGATTAGTCACAAAGAAATGGTCCATGCAGGACTGCCTGCCATGGATTTCCATGGTAGCTTCAATTTTTTACTAATTGTATCTGATCTTTATCCAAAGTGTATTGTTTTCATTCTGTGATGTATAGTCTCCAGCAGACTATTTATGACCAGATGTTGCTTTTAACAGGTGGAATGTCATCCTTACTTAGCCCAGAATGAACTGATAGCTCTTTGCCATAAGCAAGGGCTGGTGGTAACTGCTTATAGCCCTCTTGGGTCTCCGGATCGGGCATGGAAACATCCAGATGAGCCAGTGCTACTGGAGGAACCTGGGATAAAAAATATCGCAGACAAGTATAGCAAATCTCCTGCTCAGATTATACTCAGGTAATTATGAATAACTTGCAGCTACAACGCCTAGTTTTTAATGATAGGTTTTAAAGCTTCTTTTAAACTTTTAAAACTTTTAATTTTTTTGAACTGGTTTTAAATTGTTGTTGATGCTGATGTGTTCTGAATCGCTCTGAGTCCCCTTGGGGAGGAGGCCGATAAATAAATTTAAATAAATAAATAAATATCTCTGTGAGTATTTTGTTTCTTTGTGGAAAAAGCACACGGTTACTGTGACAATACCAGCCTTACTCTCAAGCAGGCCCCATTGTTCTTCTTAGTTGCAGCTCCCTGGCTGGACAACCCAAGCCTCAGATATGTATAGATAAGGTAGCGTTAAGCCAAATAACCACTCCAAGCTTCTTCAAGAAATATATTGAAAACATAGTAAGATACACGCTACAGTCCATCAAAAGATCAGGAAGCATTTCAAAAAGAAATAAAGCAAGCTGCTTGTTAAGGGAAAGCCCTTAGGCCTCCTCCTTCCTGAAGCCTCACATTTTTGGCAAGTTAAAAGCAGAACATTCCAGAGAGAATATCCAGTGTGTGCTCCTGCCTCTGAGTTATATATCCACCCCCAGGGTCCACCTGTGGCCCTTCCACTTGAAGATTCCAACCAATGATATTACAGCAAGACATGTGTATCACACAATAGGTTTCATTTCATCTATTCCATGAGGCTCATATTGTTTACATATTTTCTCTCTCCCCCTGATTTGGAATCACCATTTTGAAAGTACTAAAACACATTTAGGTGGGTAAAAAGATAATGAAAAAAGCACCGTTTAAGTTGGGGCTTATTTCATTACAGTTACCACTGTTTCCATTTCTTATAGAACATGCGGTCTAAGTTAAGAAATCTCAATTGATATTGCCTATTACATACTGAGCTACGTGAGTAATAACTCGCATATTGCATCAGATAACGCTAAAACCGCATAACGTGCATGAGAACTCAGCTTTGAAGGTGCGCTGCTCCCCATGGGGTCACTTGTCCTCTGCAGTTGCCACCCAGAAAGGTGTGAGACAAGGATGTATATTGGCCCCACTTCTGTTTAATTTCTATATTAATGACTTGGTCAATCATTTGGCAAATCCAGACTTCCATCCTCCAAAGTTAGCAGAGAGGCATATTAATTCACTGTTTTATGCTGATGATACCCTCATTATGGCAAGATCACCGGTAGGCCTCAGACGGGCACTCAGAGCATTAGTTGCCTATTGCACAGAAAACCATCTAGTTATCAATTATGCCAAAACCAAGATCATGGTCTTTGGCAGGAAACCCAAACTTTACAATTGGGAAATCGAGGGGCATCCTATTCAGCAGGTCCCCAGCTTTAATTATTTGGGGGTTCTTTTCCATGCCTCAGGCTCTAGGAAAACCCATATTGACCATGTAGTTCAGAATGCGCAGAGGAGTGCATCAGCAATCCTTAGGTTCTACTGGAGCAGGGGAGGGCGTTATGTACCAGCAGCCATTAAACTGTATGAAGCTAAATCACTTGCCCAGCTCACATATGGTGCGCAGCTAGGACCCTTAGCCAGTTATCAGCAGGTGGAGAGAGTTCAGTCAAAGTTTCTTAGAGCTGCTCTCTCGACCCCCCGCTGCGTTTCCAATGCCAGATTAAGACTGGAGACGGGCTTAGTGAAGGTAGAGGCGAGGTGCTGGATGCTGATGATTTCATATTGGCTTAAAATACACAATTCCCAGGGCACCTTGGTGTTTCTTACACTTCAAGATTCATTTCGCTCTTCCTGGAAATGTTTTATACTTAATAAATTGGCTTCTTTGGGCTTGTGTCCAGCTACCCTGCTTGCAATGGAACCACAACAAGCCAGGGAGCTAGTGAAACAGAGAATAAGGGACACTGAACGGCAGGAAGATGTGGCCAAGTCTCCTGGTTTCTTCTCCAATGTTTCCATCAGGTACCAGCTTGTCCCCGCAGCTTATCTGCAGGAATTAGATCTCCCAAAACATAGGCTGGCATTCACCCAGGCCCGCTGTGGATGCCTGCCTTCAGCTGTCCTTGAGGGCAGATATAACGGGATACCCTATTCAGAACGATTATGTCCATGTGGAGATGGGGATGTTGAATCGATTGAGCATGTTCTCCTTTTCTGCTCATTCTATAGGGATGCCCGTGCAGAATTAATAATCCCCTTGCTGCGCCAATGCCCAGGAAAATTGCCGGCCCAACAAGCTTCCTTCCTACTCCAGGACAGTAGTATTGCTATCACGCGCAAAGTGGCGGGTTTTTGTGCACAGGCTAGTAGGATACGTCGGCTGCTGACTAGGAAGTCTAGTGTGGCTCTATAGTTTACTGAGATTGCTCCCGCACTGAGCAGCTGACCTACACTACTTATTATGTTATCTCTTCACCCTTATCATTATCGGTCTGGCCATAAATTACTGAGTTTTAGTAAACTACAACTCTATTAGAGAGTATTTTATATCCTTGTAATGAGGCTATCCCTCTTTTTCTTGTAAATATTAGTATTGCATTTTATTTTCATGACACTAGGTTTTAGTAATTATTGAGGGATTTTAGTAATATTGTTTTTAGATAGGCACCTGCTGTTTTATGTCGATTCCCAGTAGGTTTTTAGTATTATAGTACCATAGTTTCCTTTTATTACCCGTGTCCAGACTAGTTAGGATGTGGTATTATGTTTTTGTGTGTTATGCTGGTCATGGACTGTAAACAACTTGAACTTTTTTTTTTTAATGAAAAAAAGCACCGTTTAAATTGGGGCTTATTTCATTACAGTTACCACTGTTTCCATTTCTTATAGAACATGCAGTCTAAGTTAAGAAATCTCAATTGATATTGCCTATTACATACTGAGCTACGTGAGTAATAACTCGCATATTGCATCAGATAACGCTAAAACCGCATAACGTTAAGCAATCGGGAAAAATTGCATCACATAATGTTAAATCCTATGGGATGCATCAGATAACGTTCGCTAAAGCTTGTGCCAGTTACAATGTATCTCTATGTAGTTTTAACGTTATCCGATGCATCCCATAGGATTTTAACGTTATCCGATGCATTACAAATCGGATAACACTAAGACTTGTGGAACCAAGTTTTAGCGTTACCTGTGGTTTTACTGTAATTCTATGGAGATTTCTTACAGTGTAAAACATTCACAGTCGATGTAACTGCATACCAGGATTTCAGCAATTAAGTGTAACCAGTGGTGGGCTCCAAAATAGTTTACTACCACACTGTGGGTGTGATGTGGTGGGCATGGCCAGGGGGAAAGCCCTAGCCAAATTAGGACTACTTTATTTCAAAACTTGGATGGGCAGGGCCAGCCAGAATTTCTGCTACCGGTTCTAGCAAGCTGGGGCGAACCTGGTGATGCCCACTACTGATGTGTAACCAAAGTGATGGCTATGGCTTATAAAGTCCTGTATGGCTTTGGTCTTGGCTATTTGAAATGTTTTATCTCACCATATAAGCAGGTCTCAATCTTAAGAATGTCAGAAAAGGGCTCTTTCTGTCCTACCACTCGCACAGGCCATCTGATAAGAACTAGATAGATTGGTTTCTAGTTGGCTTCAGATTGTGGAATTCCCTCCCAAGGGATGTTAGTCTGGTTCTCTCCCTGTTGTCATTTTTCCAGCAGTCCAATTTGACTACGGATTGGCTCATGAGGAAGGACGTTTTTCTGTATAGTGAATGCTATATTTCTTTTTTGTTGTATTTTTGAAAGGATTTTTCGATTGCATTACTTCTGTGCTGTTTTAATGTGGCAAGTCATTTAATGGAAATTTAATACTCCAATTTATTGTGTTTTTAAGCATCTCTTTTACAGTATTTTATTTCCATTGCCTTTGGGTCCTCGCTTAACGAGCGTTTCGCTTTACTAAATACTCGCATAACAAGCAGGTTTTTCAAAAAGCGATCTGACTCGCATAACGAATATTTTCGCTATGCGAGTCCGACTTCCCCTATGGAATCGCTTGCATAGTGAGCATTTCTATGGGGGAAAACTCGCATAATGAATAAATTTTTGCTATACGAGTTTTTCCCCTAAAAAACCTCGTTATGCGAGTTTTTCCATAGGAATTTTCGCTATGCGAGTCTGACTCGCTATGCGAGTCTGACTTGAAAAATTTGCATAGCAAGCAGCCTCGCAGAATGAATTAAATTCATTATGCAAGGTATTACTGTATGTTTCATTTAGCTCTTAAACCATGTAGGTATGTGGTTTGAAAGCCACGAGAGCCTTGTAAAATCATAGAAGCAGCAGTGGCCATGGCTTATACATGGCTTGTCAAGAAGTGCATTCTGGACTTTGCTTACCTGTGTAGAGAAATTATAATTTTTTAAAAAATTATTTTTTTTGTCTATAACAGATGGCAAGTGCAACGCAAAGTGGTGGTCATTCCCAAGAGTGTTACCCCTGCACGCATACTGCAAAACCTCCAGGTAAGAAGGATGTTTACCTGGCCTTCAAGAAATAGAGAGGCTTCGGTTCTTTTTCTCTCTCTTAGTAGTAACTTTGTTCCTGTCTGGCCAAGTTATCTTGCTATGATAATAGAGTAGACCATGCTGTCAGCGATTCAATGCTGGTAATATGGTAATAGAGTAGACCATGCTGCAGCAGCTTCATCAGTACAGGCCTGGGGCCAATGAGGACTCTGTGTGCCAAAAGGGCTCAGAACCCACGGAACTGGATCAGTGGTATGCGATGTGTAATGAATGATCCCGTTATGTGCTCTAGCTGTATATATTTCATTGGAGCCCATGCAAGTACACTTCCCAGTGTCTTTTGCTTTTTGTTTAATTAAAGTTTTTGGCATAGATCAATGGTTCCCAAGCTTTGAGCCCGATATATTCTTGGACTAGAATGTCCAGATTGCTCACCAGTTTGGCCATTGGTCAGGGCTTTCTGGCAGTTGTAGTCCAAGGATATCTGAGGCTTTCGGTTGAGAAATTTTTGGGTCAGACATTAGGATTTTCTGAATGGCTCTGATTTTTAGAGGCTGACTATACTGATGAATTACTCTAGTTCTTACTACCCGTATGTTTAATCTGCTAGAGCTGACTCTTGCTTATGAACATTCATGGCCACCAGCTTCAGTCTGCAGTGCTTTAAAGAGATGTTTATTTCTGATTTTGAAATCAGTGGTTTTTCAATAGGACCCAAATTCTCTATATGCTCTCTTTTTAATATATTCTTTTTAAAATGCATTTCAAACACTGTTTTAATCTTGCATATCACTTTTGGATTTAAATAAAATGATCACATTTCCTTTGATATTTCTCTAAAGCTTTTCAAGACAAAATAAATCTCTTATTCCTCAGCTTTTCTTTTTATTAAAAATATTATTGATAAGCTGTTCTTTTATTTACTATTTTATATCTTTAATATTAGTGAGCAGGTGCATGGCTGTGCAGATCTGTCATGGTGATTGCTACTGACAATAGCACAGAGTCCTCTGTCAGATTTTTCCAAATGCATTTATTTGGATGTTTATGTGTTACTTGGAGCAGGACCACACATATGAATGGCTGAGAAATTGCATTGCATAGGATAGGGGTGCCAAACCTTTTCAGGTTATGGGCCGGTCACGTGCTTCAGGGAGCTGATCACTATGGTCCGGGGCCCACATTTGGCCCCTGGTGCCAATTCATCCAGCCCCCAAAGCCCTCATCACTCCTGGAAGCAGAAGTAAATGAGTGATGAGAACTTTGTGGGCCGGATAAATTGGCATCAGGGGTTAGATCTGGCACCCGGGCCATAGTTTGGACACTCCTGGCATAGGATAACAGAAGGCAGGTTGAAAACTGGTTACTTCCTTACAAAAGGAAGGGCTTGTTTGTTTTTTGCCTCTGAAAAGGTGGCAGTAGGTTTGCTTTCACAGAAAGGGAAATTGAGAGAGAACAATTCTATCATTCTACCCATTATCCATTTTCTTCTTAGCGAAGTGAGTGAGGCAAGACAGGTAAAAAGATGAGCTAGACATGGAGCAACTTTTCCACAAGACAATAGTGGCTTTCAGTTGAGTAATAATCCTCTTGCCCAAGAAGTTCAGTGTATGAGACTTCTCCATTACTAATGGCTCAGCTTTTGACTGATCTTAACCAGCTCATGAGAGCTAATGAATGAGACCGCCGGATAACATATGGTAGTGCTTAATTAATCACAAGGTATCCCTCCTATCTCTGTGTCCTGACAGAACAAGCAGGGCATATTCTAGACCTTGGGACAACATTCTGATACTGCGCCATCACAAAAAAGGTGTTATAGTATCTCTGATGTATTTTTTAGGATGTCCTGATGTTTTGTAATTGTTACTGGAGATTTTTGGGATGTATTTGGATATGTTTTGTGATGCTATTCTTGCTATGTGATATTTGTAATTTGCTATGTGATATATGTAATTGTTTTTTATGCTATGGAATTTTGCTATGTAATTGCAACTGTTTCCTCTGTGAGCCGCCCAGAGTCGCTGTGCGAATGGGGCGGCATATAAGTCGAAATATACAATACAATTTAAAGCTTTCTAGATATAAAATACTCAAGAGTGGTTTATCAGTTCCTCCATCTGGCCCTGTACCTTGTCCAAAGCTGTACAAGCAGCAGAGTACACAATCCTGTTAGACCCACATGCTTCAGTGATCTTGGTTATCCCTGTCCAAGGAAGCAGAATGTGAATTAAATTCCTAGGCCTTTAATCCCCAGTCGCATGCTCCATCTCACTGATTTATACCAACCTAGGATTTCATTTGAACAAATTCTGTTCATATCTTGCCAAAAGTGATCATAGGGGGAAATGTTCGAAATTCTATTTCCTCTTGATACATTGCTTATAAAAGTTCTGGCAACAGAATGCCTGGAGGTTTTGCAACCCATTCAGTTCAGCAAGTTTCAGGGACTATAGAATATGCCATGGAAGGACATCTTGTTTGGGACAAAGGGGTTTGCAAGGAATATCCAAACTATAGTACTCATAACATTGACCCTCCCTCAGAAGTTGGGCATTTTTATGTGTTAAAGAGTGATACCTTAGTGATAGATGATATGCTTTGCATGCAAAGGAGCCTATGCTGGCTAAGGAGTTGTAGGTTTCATCAAAATTCCGTGCCCCTACTGTCCCTCTCCAGAGAAAATAAGATTAAAGGCAAACAAGGAACAATTTTCCCCTTTACATTTAGTCTTCTGTATAGTTTGAAGAGACTGGCAATGGAAGAATGCATGGGTTGTTCTTGGCTGATAGCTGCTCAGAGTATTCAAACTCTGCTCCTTTTTCTGTAAATAGTACTAAAGGAAACTTTTATATTGTCTTATATCTTATAGAGTTGTATCAACATGCATAGTTTAGAAGGAATTTATTTTAGTAGAAAAACAGAACTGAGAGGCTCATGGACTTAGAAGAGTGAAAAGCCATGACTGAATAAGTAGTAAAGTATGTACCGGTACTTTTGGTTTTAGGTGTTTGACTTCAGTCTAACAGATGAAGAAATGAACTCTATTGGGAGCCTGAATAAGAACTGGCGATACATCGTGCCCATGGTTACAGTGAGTACTATCTCTTTTACTTTGTGTAAGGCATGTTTATCATAACTAAAACTTTGCATCATCACCCAGACCATACTTTCATGAGTTCTTCTGTTAGTCTCTTGTATTTGAATGACTAACCAACAATGGTTAGAATAGAATACAAGCTATCCTGTGGGTGTAGTAAGCTACTTAAGTAGAATGATTAGCTTCTGTGCATGCTGTTAGTTAGCATCAATACAGCATTTGATTTTCCAATTAAATGTTGTATGCAAGGAAACTTTTTCAAACTGTTTGAAATCTTTCTGTAATGTAACCCATCAGATGTAATGCAAGTTGTGTGGTTTCAACCATAAATGCACTGTTGCATGACCAAAGACAGGTCACAACATTTCTAAACCAGTAGTTGTGTGTATTGGAGTGACCAGGTTGAACCAAGCGATAAACTGCTTTAAATTGATGGGGCTCTTCCACACAGCATTGGAAATTATTTGTTGACATCTGTTGTTATATAAGTGAGGCTGCTGAGTAATGAATTAGTCAGTATTTCTTTAGCTGTTCTTTGTTAACACAGCAAAACATTAAGCTCATATATGCATGGCTCTTATACGCACAGGTTTCCACAGAAATAGTTAAGATGACTGGAATAAGGAGAGGAATGAATGGTAGAAAGTTAGACTTCCTATGATGCATGAAGATGACTTGAGTTTTGACTTTTTTCATTTTTATGTACTTCTGCAAAAGTACATAAAACTTTAGATTTGCTCATATTTTGATTTGTTTTTATGATTATGAAGACTATTCTCTTGATGTTGCATGCCTCTTAGTGGTTCCTGAGATACAGAAGAAAACTGTAGTGCCTGTATCAGTTTAATATACGTATTCAGATTCTACTATATAACTACATAACCCTAAAAGGAGTTGCTGTTAGAACCAACTTGACTGCACATTTTAAAAAAGGCATTTGCCACACTAGGAGCAGTGAAATGTAAACTATGTGTTATATCCTACCAAGTCACTTCTCAGTTGTGGCAATCTATGAATGAACAACCCCTAAAAGGCCCTATTATTTACAGCCTTGCTCAGATCTTGTTCAAACTATACTCTGAAAATGTATTCTTTTTATCCTCCTGGTTTAACTAGCACACTCTAAATTTAACTGTTACAGCAGAATTACTTTTAGAAATCACCAAAGGAATAGTGGTGACAGAGGTCCTAATAGATAAATACATGCTACTAAGAAGTTTCCTTTCCTTTCTGGCATAATACATTATAATGGTGCTTCCTTTTAACCAATATGCTTCTTGTCTTTCTCAGGTGGAAGGAAAACTGGTTCCAAGGGATGCTGGACACCCCCTCTATCCATTTAATGAGCCTTACTAATTCTGGAAGCTTACAGAACTAGAAAACAATTGCATTCAGGATCATGATTGCAATCAGTTACAAGATTTAAAGAATCCAAAATAAAATGTTTTACTTCTGTATGAAATTATTCCAATATTTAGCAAAAGAGATAAATCCTATACTTGTTTACGTCCCATAATTTTATATTTTTGGAGGATTGTTATAAGTATGCATACTTGTCCTTTCTGTACAAATCTGGTCCAAGGCCGTTGCTGAAAATGAAATGCTTATAAAAAGAAGAAAAATAAGTTGGATGCTAAAATATAAAAATACTGTACATCACAAACTTGCACCACCTGTCTTGTCCCATAATTTTAGTGATGCTTAGTAGTTATCTTGAACCTGAATGGGTTTAGCAGCACACGACTGCTTTCAGGGACTATAATCTGATGCAGATTGCATTTGGTATTGCTACTTCTATACTATTACCACAAGATAAAAAGTAGCTTTATATTCTGAATCAGTTCTATTCAGACAATATGAACCCTCAACTAGACAGGCTTCTAAAAGGTCTGATACATAACCAGGTGCTCTATATTGGGAGAATTGTATTAATATGCTGTTCCTTTTTTAAATAGCTACAAGAGGGACATAATTGATTTGATTATATTAAAAAGAAGCATAACTAGTATCTTTAGAAATCAAAAATATAAGCTACTGTTCTGTTTTGAGCTTTCTTAAAGTTTTTAGCGAAGTAAGTCTTCAGATTGATATAAAGCCATTTTATGTACGGTATTATTGAAATGTTTGTACTGTATTATCTTTTTGGCAAATAAACACAGTTTTATTTGTAATGGCAAAAATGTATACCTGATGTAGTTTATCAAGGAATTGTCATCTGTTTTGCAATATGTTTAGTGTGTTGATGTAATTTACTACCTCTTTTGCCTTGTTGGTTGAGAGAGTTTTAGCAAGACTCTTTACTTGCTTTTTGTTCATCAGAAAGAATACTGTAGCCTGATCCTTATACTGTAGCCCCTGCTGCAATGAAATACAGTTGTACCTCGCTTAAAGAGTGTAATGTGTTCTACAGGACTGCTCTTTAAGTGAGTTTGCTCTTTAAGCGAAACACCATTGTAAGTGACCAATTGTAACTTGGGGGGGGGGGGATTGCTAACCCTGATTTATTTGTTAAGCGAGTTTTTGGTTGGTTTTATTTGTTAAGCGAAGCGAACATTCAGAGAAAATTCTGCTCTTTAAGCAAGGCACTCCTTACGCGAGGTTTGACTGTATCAGTATTAAAGATACTGCCATCTCCAGAAATCTACATGAAGTATGAAACAGAATCATCAAACCTCACTTGAGATAAATAAAATTATTGATTCCAAGAGTTCATTGTTTTACTTTTAAAAATTCCCCATACATTTCTACTAGGAACTGGCATGCATAGACATAATCATGGATACACTTTATGAACTTTTGATTTATGTAGGCAAACGTCACCCTTGTTTGAAAGCAAGTCATAGCCGACTCTAGGGTTTGGTGTTCGTTTTTGTTTATAGCTAAAGAGCCAGTGCTGTCTGCATTTGGAGACATTTTCATTGATCATGTGGCAGTCAGGACTACACAGAATGTTGTTTACCATCCCACTGAAATGGTACCTATTTATCTATTTGCAATATCTTGCTTTCGAACTGCTAGGTTGGCAGGAGCTGAGACAGAGATGGGATCTCATTCTGCCATGCAGCACTTGGGTCTCAAACTGCTGACCTTCCAGTCATTAAGTTCAGTATCTTAAGCACTAACATTTTTGTCCTTGTAAGAGGCCAGAGTTGACAAAATGAGGATACTTTGGTTCTGCTGGCGGCACATGAATTCCAGAGGCCTAAAGCCATCACTAGGTTTTGACAAAGGGGAAAATGTGTCAACTTTGAAATTTGGCTTAAGAATGCTAGCAGTGTTATTGGCAGGTGGTTTTTCCCCCAAAACAACTTTCAAGAACCTTGGCTGTGGTTTCCATAATAATCAGGGAACTCTCCAGCCTGGAAATGGGTGTGTTCGAGCCAAGTGAAGGAAGAGGATCCTCATTTCCATACTGGGCTCCTGATTGGTTTTAGGCATATCAGAAAACAAAATAAAAAAACGCTGTAGCACTTTAAAGACAAACTGCTATATTTTTATTGTTAGCTTTCGTGGGTCAAGTCCACTTTTTCAGACAAGGAGTAAAACTTACAGGCATGGTTTGTATACACCAAATTCAGGGGTTAAAGGGAGAATGGTTTGCTCAAGCTGAATGACAGACAAGTGAGCATAACAACACAACTTCCTAAAGCTATCAGTAACAATCAATTATTCATATTATTTTAAATGTCTCCCTTTCAATCTCAAAGGTGTGGAGAAAGCCCTCTTACTTGCATGTTAGAAAACAAACAAAAACACTACTGTACTTGGTTACTTCTTGTTTTGCTACAGAGAATTGGCAGGAAGGTTATAATACACCAAAATATAATACATAAGGGACTACAGTGGCTCAAGTGGCTAAGACGCTGACTGGGAGGCAGAAGGTCAGCAGTTTGATTCCTGAGTACTGCAGGATGGAATGAACTCCCATCTCTGTCCCAGCTCCTGCCAGCCTAGCAGTTCGAAAGCAAAAAATTGCAAGTAGATAAATAGGGACCACTTCAGTGGGAAGGTAACAGTGTTCTGTGTGCTCCAGTGTCTAGTCATGCCTGTAACATGACCATGGAGATGTTTGCAGAAACAGACCACTGGCTCTTCAGCTTTGAAACAGGGATGAGCACTGAACCCTAGAGTCAGATACAACTGGCTTTCGAGCAAGGGAAATCTATAATATATAAAGCATCTAACAGCATATAGCAATATGTATCAAATTTGATAATGTCCCAGAAACCCTTAACTAATATTTAATCCCTTACGATTGGTGTCTTAACAGATGGATGTATTTGATTTCTGCTGGTTTTAGTATCTGATTAATGGACTGTTCAGCCTGATGGGATACCAAGTTGGGAAAAAGGAAATAAATTCCTTAGGATGACTTGTTGCTAGCCTTGTTCTAGTCATGGGGTAAATTGCTATGCTTTGAAGCCTTCAGGCTTCTAGATAGGCATTTCTTAAGTTTTGTGCCTGAGAATTTAATGCTGAGCTGATTTGCTCTCCTTCCTATTTTGCCTTTTTGGACTACCTTTTTGCCCTGAAATACCTTGTAACCTGTCTTTTTACCTTTTTCCATAAAACTCAAGAAAGATGACGAGTGTGACATGTTTTTCTTCCGCTACTACCCTGAACACTAGGACTCGGGGCTTACCTGTTCCCGACCTCAAAAAGAGATCGAGGGCTGGTTCAACTAAATCCAAGGTGTCTCAAAGGTTACTGGTAGCTGTCCTTGCCTAACCCCAGTGGGGGCTCTAGTGCAATTTGGAAGCTTACAGTCCTTATTTGTTTTGTTTCCTATTTGATGAACTTTTGATACAGGAGGATGTATGTATTGAACCACTAGAAGCAATGGACCAGGTCACAGATTCTACTTTGTTTTTTACTAGCACCCTGAGGTCCACTGATCCTAAGCATGTGGCTCATAAGGAGGGACATACTGTACTGTATACCGATAAAGACAATGAGTTTTGCAGCATATATTCTGCAAAGAAAATCTCATGCTGTGACCTCATCTTGTTTCAGCATCCTGATTTAGTTATTCTAGACAATTGAAAGATAGCACCAGACTAAGTTTATAGGAGTCATTTTATCCACAAAATAAATCTATGGGTGCTTAAGCAAAGGTAGGGTAAAGAACATATCACCTTCTGCCTGTTGCTGGATTGCAACTTTGTTAAACAGGTTTGTGTATGTAGAAAATAAAAAAATGGCTTAAGTTGTGCATAATTACAGAGAATGGGTTAATAGCTTAGCTGAAAGGGAAATTACTGTACAGGAATTGGTTGTTTGGGAGAATGTGTTATCAGCAGGTGCAAGGAAGTGCAGAGAATGTTTGCCAGCAATGGCTGAGGTAATTGTAAATTAAAGTACAGTACTGTACAGTATGTAGGAATGTGTTGTGGGAACAGAGATGCTATGTTAAAAAAATACAGTACAGTACTGTACTATACTTTGATTGGTTAATTTTGGGGAGATGAGCAATGAGTGACAGGTTGAACTGGTTCATGGGTTTTAGAGTAGTCAAGAATTATTAGTCTTAGGGTTAGCTCTTTACAGGGAGGTTAGAAATGTAAGTCTGATTAGAAGTGACTTAGAAATTATTGCAAAACAATTACTTGGTACAGAATTCGTTATTTTCTGGGGAAGGGGGAAATAGATGGTTCTAATAGTTTGTGATTAGCTGTTTTTCTTAATTCTGTTTTTAATACCGGTAATGGAACTTGTATCTCTGAAGATTTTTACATTTTTGCTACTACAGTATTCTTTTAATAAATGAAATAATTCTATACCGTGTGTGGTCTTTGGACACTGGGGCTTGAGTGTTGCCAGAAAGTTTTGCCTTTTTAACATGGAGGCCTATGCTACCATATTCTTGTGCCTCTCTCAATCAGAGATGGCTTAATGGAAAAAGCCTACCTAGAAGGGGCTGACAGTCTAATTCAACTAAGTGAAGTCTAGGACAGACTTCTCAAGTCCTAATGTCTATGCACTTTGGGCAGCTTAACGATTAACAGGCCCATTAAAAGTGGTAGAGTCAGGTCAGGGCAGAGGGTCCTGTCTTAGTTGTTGCAGGTTCAGGTTAAGTTCACAGAACCCGGACTGTAACACTACAGATAAATGTATTGGTTGTTGTTTAGGAAATGTCACTATGAGTTTACCTTCCCCATTCCCTGATTGCAATATAATTCAGCTAAATGAAATGCTGTTTGGGCACTAAACAGTGTTTCCCAAATAAATTAGAACTGTGTTGTGGAACAATCCCCTTGGTCATGCAGGTTGAGGCATTTGAGAGTTGAAGTCAAGATTTCCACAGGTATTACTCTTTTGCAGAAGCAAGTCACAGCGATAAAATTGTATTGTGTTTTTCTGTGTATGAAAGGGCAACACTTTCTTTTTCCTAGGCTGTCTGTTGCATGACCAGACATGCAACCCATACGTGTAATCAGTTGTGCAATCGGGAAGAAAAGGGTGTGTGACAGGCAGCCAGTGGGATTCTGGCCACTGAATTCATTGAGCCTTACTCCAAGATTAAGTGAGTAGGGTGATGCAGGCTGCAAGGAATCTTGCAAACTTTAAAGGTCCAGAAGCACAACATGCATTGACACATGGAAGCACACAGAAAAATACAGTACAGTACTGTACTGTAGTTAAGAAATTGGGACAAAGTGATCGCCCCCTGCTGGTCAGTTTAAAATAAACCACGTTTTGGCAAGTTAGTGTACAATTTAATTCAGCTGTGCATCATGTATTCCTTGAGATTAAAATTGATCCTGAACTTGGCAAAAATGATGCCAACTCAGGACCTTTTGCAAAATCAAGACACATTTAATTGCATCAGAAGAAAGGACTTAACATTCAGCCGCAGCAGACAGCCATCATGACATACAGTAGTTGAATGTCAAAGTATAAGAACAGCAATAAATTTGGCTCTGCAATTACGTATAATGTCCACCAGGTGGGTTTGGCTCAGTTACCTTTTACAACATATTTTGCTGTATATTTGTGTAAGTACAGTACAGTATAGTGAAAGAAAGGTGATTGAAAAAAGTAAAAAATATGTATTATGACAAATATATGTGTATATATAATATGAAGTGATATAAATCTAAATAAATAATAATAATAATAATAATAATAATAATAATAATAATAATAATAATAATAATAATAATAATAATAATAATAATAATAATAATAATAATAATAATAATAATAATAATATGACAGTGCCTGTCAATTACCAACTTTAAGGCATAAAAACGTGCAAAGATGTAACCATTATACTGACTTTAGAGAAAGAGATAAGTTAAACCTCAATTCCCAGAGGTCTAAGTCAGTACACTGGCTGATCAGGGCTTTGGGAATTGACTTAGGCTTCTGGGAACTGAAGTCAAAAAACCAAAGGGTGGAAAACACTGAGTTAAACCAATGTTAAATATTTTCCCAATATTTACCTCTCTTTGTTTAGCTGTCTTTCCCTGACTTTCCAGTTTCTTCCTTAGAGAAAATAAGATGGGGAATTTAAAAATTATTTACAGGAAAAAAAATACATTGGAACATAGGGGGGTGGAGTAACCAAACCAAATTTGCTTTGGCTTCTGCTCTAGTTCTTTGTCCTATTAAGAGTGTGATTTATGGACCGTAGAACCAATGAGTGTATATCTGCACACATGAGCATCTTATTAATGTATGTATTATTTACCTTCAGGTTAAAACAGTAGTTCTGTACTGTATAGGACTTTCCAAGTACTGTTTGTTGTTGTTCAGTCGCACAGTTGATTCCGACCCTCTGCGACTCCATGGACCATTGCCCGCCAGGCACTCCTGTTCTCCACCATCCCCTTCAACTCGCTGAGCTCTGTGCCCATTGTCTCCACAATACCATCTAACCATCTCATTTTGGGCCGCCCCCTTTTTCTTTTGCCCTCCACCTTTCCAAGTACTGTACAGTGACAATATCTAAGGGGTGTCATTACTAGTTCCATCTGGCTAGATAGCTCAGTAGTTTAGAAGTCAGAGGTTGGGTTTTCAGTTCTGCTCTTTGTCTCCTAACAGCCAGATTGTGTGGCCTTGGGCAAGTGGCACAGATCCAGAGCACCCCAGGAAGAAGTAATAGTAAATCATTTCTATGAGTTCTTTAATCAGAAAACACAAGGAAGGCGTCGCCATAAATTAGCATTGACTTGACAACACATTATCATTAGTAATTAACAACACAGAATCGGAATCGACTGTGCGACTGAACAACAACAAAAAACAACCCCATACTGTTCCTAGCGTCCAGCAAGGACACAGAATCCAGGTCATTTGAGACCTGTCTGTACACATTGGGCATATTATTTGTGGAAGTAGATTTTAATCAAAGAAATCTCATGCTGAAATATTTGACAGTAAACAAAAGGTAACAAAGAAAAGGAAAGCAAAAACACTGGCAGTTTAAAAACTATATTGCTATACATTTTAATTTAGCTTTCATGGATCAACGCCACTTTTACAGACATAATTGACGTCGTACTTTAGTGAGCGATGCTACACCAACTTCTTAAGAGTACGTTTCCCGAAAGGCTAATGAAAAGCTGTCTCACCCAGCCACCCAGTATTGGCAAGTTCAACATTGGGCAGCGAGAACAAATAGGTCAATCTTAGAAGAAATGAACCCTGACTGCTCCCTTGAAGGTCAAATAATAAAGATGAAGCTAAAGTACTTTGGACATCAAATGAGAAGACAGGATTCACTTGAGAAAGCCTTGATGCTGGGAAAGTTGGAGGGCAAAAGGGGGCGGCCAAAAATGAGATGGCTAGATGGTATTGTAGACACAATGGGCACAGAACTGAGCGATGGTGGAGGACAGAAGTGCCTGGTGGACAGTGGTCCATGGGGTCGCAAAGGGTTGACTGTGCGACTGAACAACAAGAACTACTATTCCATTCATGCTTTGGAACACACGGTAATTCGCCGAAAGCGCAAGTAGGCGGCCCGCAAAGCATGCTGGGAACCGTAGTTTCCCGCTCCTCGGATTGTGCCTCGCGCCTCTGGGGCGTGTCCTCGGAGGGGTATATATTCCTTCGGAGGGGCGGTGGGCTGCATTTGTCTGCCGAGGCTTGTCTTTTTTTTCTGGAAGGTAGTGAGCTGGTGTGTGGTTAGAGATCCTCCCCCTTCCCTCTTTCGACGCTACAGGCGGTTCGGGTCAGGTTTTCTTCTCCTCAGGAACTGGGTAAGAAAGAAGTGGGGCTGAGGGTCTGGTTGGCGTCAAGAGGGGACAGCGGTCGGGGGCACAGGTAGCCCCAATTCCAGGCTGGCCGACTCGCTCTTTTCCTCCGTTTGGTTATCCTTAATGCGGCAGTTGCTGCATCTTTCTCCTTCGCTTCTTCTCTCCTCAGCCCTCCTTATCTTCCCCCCCCCGGACTCCCCCGCCTTGGCTTGGTACGTGCCGTTTTCTCTGGGGGGAGGCGGCAGCGGCTGTTCTCCTCTTAACACCGAGACGCCACGTGACCCGAGAGGCGTTTGGGCCGCCATTTTCGACGTCCCGTCGGTTGGGCGCGCGGAGGGGGGGAAAACCTAAAGGCGGGGGGCGGGGGGGAGGAGGAGGAGCGCGCCGTCACGTGGTACGCGGCCTCGTCCTGTCAAAAGTGGCCGTTGAGATTTGGCGCCAAAAGGCCGCTCCGAGGGGCGGGAGGGGGGGCGGGGAAGACGGTCTATTGTTTGCTGAGGTAAACCACCGCTTTCTTCCTGGAGAGTCGTTACCGGTATCCCTTTTCTTCTGTCTAGGTGTAGGGAGTTAAAGGTGGCTCCTACCTAGGTCTCGCCTGGCTAACCTTATTAAGAAATGTTAAGTATCTGTTTTGGGACTTTTTCTTTCCTCAATTAATAACAGCTTTGCCATAACTGTGTGGGGGTACTCAGAAAGAGCCTCCTCGAAGATTGTGGTCTTCTGCAACATATTCTTCTCCAAGGCACATCAGTCTTATTATCTAATGAAGTGGATTTGATCCACAAAACCTTACTTTTAAATACAGGAGTTAGTCTTTAAAGTGCCACAACCTTTTTGTTGTTGTTTTCTTTGCTCTCTGATATGCTTTCACGGACTAACATGGCTACCAAAAGAGCCTCAAATATTGTGTTTTTGAACCACCATGTTTCAACAGCAACCTCGTGCTGGCTAATCATTCTCACATTAGGTCAGGTGAAAGGAACTATGTAATTAATTCACCAAAGGTGGCTTGAAACACGAAAGAAGAGCTCTGGGTAGTATACACCGCTTTCTCCATATGATGTGCTAAGGAGGGCTGCAACTAGTTTGAGAGATTGCACTCTGTTTTAAGTAATAAGTAGACTTGTGTCTATCCTTTTATTTATTAGTTCTCTAATGCATAGTTTACTGCATGGCAGATTATATATCAAAAATAATTCTGAGAAGTTGGGAGATGTTTGAAGTTCCTTTAAAGCATATTGGAAACCCTGGATAAATGCACAGACTGGTGTTCTTAGTGCTTTTGTGAGTTCATATGGCAAGGTGATGTGACCATATGTGTGCAGAAGTTAGCTAGCAGTTCTTGTCAGAGCAGGAATATTAGGCACTTAGTAGAGACATCAAATTGCAAACAAAAATTCGTATAGTCAAAGCAATGGTATTTCCGGTGGCAATGTATGGTTGTGAGAGCTGGACCATTAGGAAAGCTGAGCACAGAAGAATAGATGCCTTTGAGATGTGGTGTTGGAGGAGAGTTTTGAGAGTCTTCTGGACAGTGAGGAGAACAAATAGGTCAATCTTCGAAGAAATCAACCCTGACTGCTCCTTAGAAGGTCAAATTGTAAAGATGAAGCTAAAGTACTTTGGGCATCAAATGAGAAGAGAAGATTCACTTGAGAAAGCCTTGATACTGGAAAAGGTGGAGGGCAAAAGAAGAAGGGGGCGGCCAAAAAAGATGGTTAGATGGTATTGTAGACACAATGGGCACAGAGCTGAGCAAGTTGAGGAGGATGGTGGAGGACAGAAGTGCCACGGTGGTCCATGGGGTCGCAGAGGGTCGGAATCGATTGTGCGACTGAACAACAACAAAAAACACCTGCAAGCTTCTGTGGCCACTGTTGTGAAATTGTTGTATTGTAGAGGTTTAAGAAAACTATTGTGAGCTGATTTGACTTAATTTTTCAGTTGCAGAATGGCAGAAGAATCTGCTGCACCTTCCACTTCTGCTGACAAAATTGAGAGGTAAGATAACAATTGAACAAATTAGCACATAGTGGTAGCGATAGGGAAATGTATTTGACTTGTAACAAAGTCAGCAAGAGCTCTATATCCCTTGAAACTGATAAGCCAAGGGATAGAGAAGAATAGATTCTGTGCATTTTTGCTATATTTATTTGTAATACTCAGATGAAGAATGGTAAAAATGAATATTCTTGTAACTTGGATTTTTTTCACATTAGCTATGATATGTTTAATAAACTTATTTTCATTTTTTCATATTGCTGATGTGGATTCCAGTATCGATGTAGATGGAGAAGCCAAGAAGCTGCTCGGGTTGGGGCAGAAAAATCTGGTAATGGGGGATATTCCTGCTGCTGTGAATGCATTCCAAGAGGCTGCTAGTTTGTTGTAAGTAATGAGATGCCACATTTCTGTTAAATTAAAATGTATGTGGGAATTCAGGGGAAGGCCTACAACTTGATTTTTATTCTAGTTAATCTCAGGTTACATGCCCAAGAGTAACATTTTAAGATTTTGGAAGATGTGAAGGAAGTCCTAATGTTTATCAAAGGTTTTTTATTCTGTAGAAATTTTGAGATCATTATAATTGAATTATTTTTATTTTTCCACACCAGAATGGCAGTGTAGTGATGGTGAACCTCGGCACTCCAGTTGTTCTTGGACTTCAGTTACCACAAGCCCAAGTCAGCACTCCTGCTGATCATGGCTTCTGGGAATTGAAGTTCTAGAACAGCTGGAAAGCCAAGGTTAGCCATCACCGGCATAGTGTATTGTTTTCTGACATAGATTGGGTTAAGGCAGGGGTGCCCAAACTTTTTGGGCCAGTGGACTTACCATGCCTCTGGAACAGGGTGTGTTTCCGCCTGTGTGGCCATATTTACTTCTAGGCTTGGCATGGATGCTTCTGTCCATGCGCAAGGATGTCCATGCTGAACCAGGAAGTAAATATAGATGTGTCTGCACATGCACAGAATTATCTGTATTCACTTACTGGTTTGGCGAGGCCATTGCGGGCCTGATGGAATGGCTTTGGGGGATGTATCCGGCCCATGGGCCATAGTTTGGACCCCCCTGGGTTAAAGTGTGTTCTGAATTGATTATTACTTGAAACGCCCAGATAGTGCACAAAGCACTATGGGGTGATACATAAGTGTTATTGCTACTACTATATAGATGATGATATCCTGAGTAATTGGGAAGAGAGACAATGTTATATGTGTAGTTTAGAAATAAATGAGGTTCTTCCACATAGTATTTATACTTTATAAAAGTTTGAGTTAAGTTTCCTAGTACATCTTGGTGAGTAGTGATTTTTTTTTAATAGCCACCTCTAGGTGGTGTACAGATGGCTGGCTTGCAAACTACTGAAGTTCCAGTATGCCAATATTGGAAGCCTAATTACCGATAGTTGATAAAACACTTGCCATTAGTGCTGCTGAGTAATACCTTAATATATTTATTGATCAGTATGGTAACATGATACAAGGTATAAACTTACCAAAACCCGTTTTTGATTCAGAAAATTGAACCTTGGGTAACAATAAATTATCTGTAGCATAGTATATTTAGGAGATATGAGACACTAAGCTATATCTTTCTTTTAGGGGTGAGAAATATGGTGAAACAGCAAATGAGTGTGCTGAAGCTTTCTTTTTCTATGGCAAATCTCTTCTTGAGTTGGCAAGGTAACCTGATTTGTCCTCTCCTAACCCATTTAATGTTCTGTATAGTTTTACTTAGCATCTTTGCAACTAACTTTGAATTTTCCCAAAATAGAGGCAAAAATTGCAATAAAATTCTAACTCAAATAGTAAACTTGTCTAATTATATCTTTAAAACTAAACATAGATTAATTTACTTTATTCTCAAATATGTATCTATTTTCAAATATATATCACTCACCTACTGAAGGTGCCAAACAAGATTGTTGGACTCTTTAATGCAGGGGTTCCCACCCTTTTTACGCAGTGGGCCCGACCACACCTTCCCCAGGCAACTGAGCGGGCCTGACTGGTGGTTTCCACCTGGCATAAACTGCCGTAAAACGTGTCCGTGGCTGTCATAAATGCATCCACTTTCAGGGTGGCGGCATGGGCAACATGAAATGGTGCCATGAGCCATAGATTGGGAACCTCTGCTTTAATGAATGACATTTTGACTTATTGCTATTTAGGTCCCTAAATACTGAATTTATACAACAAGATAGGAAAATTATAAAGCTAGTTCAGAATTTTTCTGTTCTTAAACCTGGGATTACATCATTCTGAATTACATTTTTGCAGTAAATGTAAAGTTGGCCATTGTTTCAGAGACTTGCTACCAGTTTCCCCATCCTATACCATAGCATTTCTTTAAAGCACTTTAAAGTTCAGTTGATCATTTTCAGTCTCTTTGGCTTTGGAATACTTGGCATGAAACATACAGCAATTCTTATTCTTTTTAGAATGGAAAATGGGGTTCTAGGAAATGCTTTAGAAGGTGTGCAGGTGGAAGAAGAAGAAAAGGAAGAGAAAACAGAAGACTCATTGGTAGAAAGTGCTGATAATATAGATGGTAAGTAGAGCTTTCTTAACACATAATAGAGATGCCAAGCTATGTTTGCTCTAAGCGAATATGGAGCATGAGTCACTTTGTCCTCTTTGGTGACCCATTTTTTGAAACCAAAGCTGAATGGCTTAGCAAACTTTACTATATTAAGTCAGTGACTTTAATCAGTTTTAATAGCAGAGTGGTTTTACAAATCTACTGGGTGAAATACTTTTTGAACTCTGCTATTTAAATTTACCTATAAAACATGGCAATATAGCTCTGAATGTATATCTGAATCTATTGAGACAGATCTTGTACAGATAACTTCAATAGAAACTAAGATTACTATTTGCAACAGTAATGTGTGGCACAATATAGCCCAAGATTTTTGTGTTGCAGTGGCATCTAATTTGCCTACATAAGAGTTGATGCTGCATATATTGTATTGTATCAGTAGGTAAGATTCATTTAAGGGAATGATAGCTTATCCTGATCTTCCAGATGCCTCCTACTTGCTTAGCGTGTAATAAATTATTCTGTACTATAGTATGATTATTTATCTAGACAAAGCTTGGCATCTCCTGCTTGGATGTAACTCTTGCTGGCATATAACTCATTGCTTAAACATAGCTTCTTGCAAGCTCACAGTATTGTGACAGTGAATTGTTGTCAAGCTAAGTGCCCAAAACAGTTGGATTTTAATCCAATGTTGTAAATTTGCAAAAAAAAAAAAGTGTCTGGGATTGAGGGAGGGATGTGAAGATCATGAATGCTTATCACTAAATTCGAAGATTTGTTTGTGCTTGATCTTCCTTAATCATGTAGAAGAAGAAAGGGAGGAATTAAGAGAGCAGGTATATAATGCCATGGGGGAAAAAGATGACTCTAGAAGAACTGCTGAAGAGCCTACAGATCAGAGTGAAATGGAGAAACAGTTGAAAAACAAGGACATAGAAATTGAACAAGTTAAGGAGGAAAAAGAAGAACCAGTTGTGAGTGTAGAAGACATTTCTTTTGGGGAGAAGGAGGAAGAAGCAATTGGGCAGGAAAAACATGGAGACAAAGAAGTATCCTCTGATGGTCCACTGGAAGATGGTGCTCTGAGGGAGGAAAAGCCTATAACTACTGAAAAGACTGCTGGGGAAGAAGAGCCAGCAGTGACAGAAGAGGCTATGGAAGGCATTGCTATGAAAAAAGCTGTGGATGGAGACAAGGAAGCTGATGAAACAAACCCAATATCAGAAGAGGCTAAAGAAGCAGCTAGTGAAAACATTGCAGAAAAATATATGCCAGCAGAAAGGGAAGAGAGGGTAGTTCTTGAGAAAATAAAAGAAGAGGCAGGCAAGCTGGTAGTTTCAGCTTCTGCAAAGCAAGAAGACAAAAAAGAAAAGAATTTGGTAGTAGAGGAATTAGTAAAAACTTCAGGTGAGGAAATAAGCAAAATGGAATTGATAACAGCTGTTGAGAAAATAGAACCCCAAGTTGAAAAAACAAAAGAACAGCCACACAGTGCAAGTGACGATACTAGAGAGGAAACAGATGCTGTGGAACAAGTTGTGGACTTGAAAGAAAAAGGTGAATTGAAAGAACCATCAACCTCAGAAGATGTATGTTTTTCAACTGCAGATGAAACTATTCCTGCTGAAGTCATTGAACAGTCACACAAAGCACAAACTGAAGAGAAAGCTGAAGTTGATGCTAAGGTAGAAAAGGAAGAAGAAAAGGATGACGATATGGGAGAGGGAGAAGGTAATGGGTAGCGGATACATGTGGGTGGATTATTTTAGGGTGTTAATCCTTAGTAAAGCAACAAGCCATTCAGAATTCTCTCTTGCCTCAGACTAATGGATGAAACTAATTGGGGAACAACTTGAATGCTGCAAAAGATAATAGAATCTTCATTGGTTCTAACAAAAAGGTACTTGATTTGTTTTGCAAACATTTTGGGCTGTTTGTGGAAGGAGCAGCATGAGCAAGTAATTAATAGAGAGCTGTGGCTGATGAAAGAATGCTGAATGGATGTTTATTGCATGCTCTGGTGTTGCAACATTAACCGAATAGACTAGAGCAAAGTTTTGTTTTGTCTTTTCTGATACACCTGGGTGCACCAAACATAATAACAGTAGTGATTTATGGGCAACTGTTGAATAAAACTTCACATTTAGTTCACTTTCAGGCCTACAACTAGATATTAGTGCACACAGCAGATCACTTGGCTTTCATTTCTGGCTTTAGCATTTCTGTTAGACTGTCTCAATCTTTTTGGAAATTCATATGTATAACTAGGGATTTTAAACTATAAAATGCTGTAAGATGCAAATAATGTAAGCTAATAGTATAATACAGCTGTTTTAGACAAAAATATGTATTTGGTGCTTGTATGCTAATCCTCTGGATTTGTTTGCGTCATAAAAAATAATTGAGGTTGTAAGATTCTTAATAAAGGAACAAATAGGTGATAGAATTGTCACTTTTGATCTACAAGGTGTATGTTGCTTGGCAGGTTCTGTACAAGTGCAGCTCAAAGTACAACATTGATAGGGTTTAAGAATAATCTACAGATTTAGAGATTGAAAGTTTAAGATTTCAGTTTGAATTATCTTCTGACATCAAAACTAACATTTACTATTTGCACAACACTCCTTGACAGTGGTCTATATGTGTTCTTAAAATAACTCCCCAAATTAACTCATTAACGTAGGTACTCCCTGACATCATTGGCATGTGACTGAAATTTGTTTTGTTTCTTTTAAGATTAGAGATTTACCAAAATAGTAATGTGATTGAACGTAATTAAAAAGTAATTTCAAATTACTTTTCTATGTCAAGGGGAAAGGATAGAAAGAGTAGCATTCTAAACAGTGGTAAAACCTCAATAGTTGATTCAAGTGGAATAGTTCAGGTGACTTTACATAATAGTACAGTATACAACTAAATATGTATTCATGAGAAGTTTCTTTTGTAGAGACAGAAGGGTCAGAAGAGGAAGATAAAGCTGAAGATGATAAAGAAAATGAGAGTACGATTGAAGAGAAGGTAAAGAGTGCAGTAAATGAATTTTTACCTGTTGATGAGCTCGTGGATAATTTTTTGATGTGTTAAAAAGTATTGCAAATGCTGGTAGAACCTTGGGTTGGTCTATCTGGTGTAGTTGGTGCTAGAAGTTTGGATTTCTGCATGTGTGGTTGGTGGCATTACATCCTGTTCCACTTGTCTACTTTTGAGCAAGCTACATGTTCCCAGACTGCTACAAGAGGGAAGGACTGAGGGAATGAGAGGTTGTTTTTTAATTGGTTTTAATTTTTATTTTGTTCTTTTGGTGTTTTTAGTGGTGTATTACATGCCGGTTGTGCTCTGCCCTGAGTCACTTGTGCAAGTAGGATGGAATATAGATTTGATTAATAAATAAATAAGGACCAGTAAACCAGTTCTGACTAATTTTTATCTGGAAAACTGAATAGGCCACCATTATTTTTAAAACTATTAGAAAATAAGGAACCGGCTGAAAAGATCTCAAAACTACTATAATTTTCTTGAAATCATGGGGGATGCGTGACCTGCCAGATGATTGGAGGAGGGCTAATGTTTTCCCTATTTTCATAAAGAAAGAACTGAGGAACTACAGACCAGTCAGCCTGACGTCAATCCCAGGGAAAATTAGAAAGTGGTTATTCTTTAAGCAACTAGAAAACAATGAAGTAATAACTTGAAGCCAGCACGGATTTGTCAAAAACAAATCTTGCCAGACTAATCTGATTTCATTTTTCAATCAAGTAACTTCCATGGTGGACAGTGGGAATGCTGTTGATGTAATATATCAGGGGTAATATATCATGTGGCCCGCATTACTGGCAGCAGAAGTGGACACATTTATGATAGCTGTAAATGCACCCATGGCTGTCATAAACACATTTCCAACAGCTGCAGATACAGTTTATGGCAGCGTTTACCGGGGGGGGGGGGGGGACCAGTCTGACATGGTCAGCTGTCCTAGGGGATGTGGTCTGGCCCGTGGCTTAAAAAGGTTGAGAATTCATGTAATATATCATGACTTCAGTAAAGTACCCCATGATATTCTGATTAACAAGTTAACTGGGTATGACCTGAACAGCACATGTGTCAAATAGATATACAGTTGGTTACAGAATTGTACTACGAGAGTTCTTATTAATGGTTCTTCTAGCTGGGAGCAGGTAACAAGGGGAGCTCCACAAGGCTCAGGCTTGGGCCCTGTGATCCAACTTTTTCATAAATGGCTTGGATGTGGGAGTTCAGGGAATTATGAAATTTGCAGATGACACAACTGGGTGGAATAGCTAATACCTTGGAAGACAGGAGCAGAATTCAATCATCTTGATAGATTTGAACACCGGACTAAAACCAATAGAATGAAATTTAAAAAGAATATTTGGCTCAGTAACACTATGAGCAAGAAGGATCTTGGAATTGTTGTAGATCACAGACTAAATATGAGTCAACAGTGCAATGTGGCTGCAAAAAAAAGGCCAGCATTCTTAACACAAAGTATTCAAGAGACAATCAGACAACCATCTGTCATACCTGCTCTGATTTGGATTCCTGCATTGTGCAGGGGGTTGGACACAATGGTTTAAAAGGCCTCTTCCAACTCAGTTATTCTATGAAAACTGTTTCCAATTAGTAATGTGGTTGGCAGAAAGTAATGGCTATTTTAAGATAATTTAGTTTTATCATAAATGTACATTGTCTTAAATAAGGTGTTATAAATATTAGAGCTATCTTTCTGTTGGAAGCACCCAACATTGAAGTTTGTCTAGTTTGACAAGTGTAACTGTAAATACTATGATCAAATCAAATGATTACATTTACCATATATACTCTAATACAGTGTTTCCCAAATGCTGGTTTGTGGACTTCAATTCCCAGAAGCCTAAGTCATTTCCCCAAAGCACTGATCAGCCAATGTACTGACTTAGGTTTCTGGGAATTGGAGTCCACTTGTGGGCTGTGTACCCCCTGTTGGGAACCACTGCTCTAATATAAATCGACCCAAATATAAGCCGAAGTACCTAATTTTGACCTGAAAATCCAGGAAAATAGAGTGACCTGAGTATAAGCCGAGGATGGGAAATGCAGCAGTTGCTAGTGAGTTTTAATAATCAAAATACATGTAAATATGGTAAAAAAAATTGTTGGCACATCTCAATCGGCTGTGATCTTGGGACTGTCATGGTGGTTGACTCAATTATAAGCCTTGGGGGGCTAAAAAAACTCCACTTATACTTGAGTATATACAGATATGTTGTCATAACTTGACAACATGTATGTTATGCTTTGTCAGCAAATAAATTTTCTTAATCTAATCAGCCCAACACATGCCCCCTTTTCCCTATAAATGATTGCCTACCTACTAACATTAATCTATGTATTTGCTACAATGTAAATATTTTCAAGTTTAAAAAATTTATTTAGTAGGCATGCATGTCATTACAACCATTCCCTTCCTTTGCTCTTTGTCTTGGTGCCTGCCATTTTATCCAGCAAAATAATTGGGAGACTTCAGTTTTGCTAGAGGTCTGAACTGAAAATTTTATGGATGACTTTTTAAATTAGATTATTATCTAAAGAGGAAGTGAGTTAAAGCAATATGACCTCTTTTTCTGTTAGTATGAAACTTTTAAAGCAAAAGTTTTTTCACATAAGCCCTCCCTTGACTTCAGTAACCCATGAAGAAGTTGGGAAGGAGATGTGCATATTACTCAATTTCCTATGTCCTCCATGGTTTTAAAAAATGATCTGTTTATTTTCTGTAAGGATTGTAAGTTCTATATTTTCTCTTAAGGGAAAGGTAATGTTTTCTGGCCAATGTTTGACTGTTTCATATAACTTTGCTTCAGGAGAGTGAAGAAGAGGAAGTTGGAAACTTAGAATTGGCCTGGGATATGCTTGAATTGGCAAAAGTAATATACAAAAGGTATGCCATGGGAGTTTTACCATTTAACGTTTTTGATGACTAATTTCTAATTACAATAATTTTACTGGCTTTGTCTCTGATCTAGACAGGACACAAAAGAAGCTCAGCTCCATGCTGCTCAGGCTCACCTAAAACTTGGAGAAGTTAGCATCGAATCTGGTAACTTTCTTTAAGTTAATCAGATGTATAGAGGACTGGTGTTTAATAATATCATGTTGCCCTGCTGCACTTAGGGTTTTGTGTGTGTGCGTGTGCTTTCTGATATGCCTGAAACACAATCTAACACGGCCACTGTTCCAAAAAATTATTCAATTTATGTTGCCCTTGTGTGACTGTTACTCAGTGTAATAAGTTGCAACTAGAATATGCTTGTTGAATTAATGAAACTTGGGAGTTGATTTACCAAATCCTCAGTGATTCACTGCAACATGTGGGTTGCAATGTAATATACTCTACTAAGCAACAGTATTTCAGCCAGTAATTGTTATGTTCTGCTTGTCTGGTATAAATTACAACTGTTGCCATCTCAGTCATTTTACTTTAACACATTCCATTCTGTGGTAGGGACCCAAACTTGAGCTTTAACTAAACCTTGAATTAGATACTGCTGTGCCTTGCTATAATACCCTGTGCATTCATCTTTGTCAGGAAGAAATAGAAGGGTAGATTTGTGGTTTTCCTACATGTTAGTCTGATCCTAGGTATTCAGGCACAATATTTTGTAGCTTGTTAAATCATAGTTCCACAGCTAGAAACAAGCAAAGACTTCCAATATCTTGTTTTCTGAGAACAGAAATATGATATATCAGATCAGGAATTGTGCATCTAAACTGGGACGCAGGTTCTAGCAGTCAGAATGCTTTGCACAATAAATATGAGGTGACGTGTCTTTCCAAAATTTTGAATTGGAATCGTGATGTACTGTATGTACAGAACTAAAGATGTGAACAGCTTTCTATAGTATGAAGCAACATTCATTCTGAATGTCTGATGTGAGGTAAAAGTCCTGTCTTGGCTTTTTAATATCTTCTGTAGAAAATTACCTTCAAGCTATAGAAGAGTTCCACTCTTGCCTGGCTCTTCAGCAGAAGTATTTAGAGGCCCATGACCGCTTGCTTGCAGAGACTCACTACCATCTGGGGTTGGCCTATCATTATAACAACCAGTATGATGAAGCAGTGCAGCAATTCAGTAAATCAGTGGAAGTCATTGATAAAAGACTGGGTAAGTGAAAGTCTATTTTATCTTATTGTTGCAGTTCTTGTTAAATTGTTAAGAGCTCAAAATCACTGGGTAATTTTACGTAGACCAACATATCTTTCATGAAGATCCAGATGTATCTTCTTTTTTCTATGATCTCTTTAATATGAAGCTTGAAGTGGAATTGAACTTTCTTTTATGGGGAATGCTGAGAGGCTCTAATGTTTGTTGATTAAGTGATAAAAATGGAATGTGTTTGAAATAAGATTTAGCTGATCTCTGAGAATTAATTTTCATGAATACTGTATAATTTTGAGTAAAATTCAGAATGGTAGTCAGTTGCTCAAACAGTACTAACAACTTCCATTGTGTTCTTAGTAATGTTGACAGCGCGACTAAAAGCAAAAGAGGAGGGATCCACTGATGATGAGAAGGAAATTGAGGAACTCAAGGAACTACTTCCTGAAATTAAAGAGAAGATAGAGGATTCAAAGGAGTCTCAAAAAAGTGCAAGAGTAGCTGAACTGGCTCTAAAAGCAACACTAGTAAGTTTCTAGCCTCATTCAAATGAATCTGATAGCACAGGAGTTCTCAACCAACAGCTTGTGGGCTGGACTGGCCCATGGCACCATTTCATGTGGCTCGTGTCACCACCACTACTGGAAGCGGACACATTTAAAACAGCCATAAATGCGCCCGCAGCTATTGTAAATGCATTTATGACAGCCGTGGATGCGTTTTACAGCAGTGTTTGTGGCAGGGGGACCACCAGTGGCTCGCTTAGCTGTCTGAGGGGGCATGGTCCGGCCCATGGCTTGAAAAAGTTGAGAATGCCTGTGATAGTGTGAGAATGAAACAAATTGTAAAAAACATATTAAGGTAGAGCAAAACAGAAAAGGAGATTCCCCTCCCTACTTCATTACTGTTTGAGAGTAGCCAGGCAATCATGAAGCCTTAAACTCACACTGAATTGTTAATGGCTAGATATGATCTAAGCAAAACCTTTAGTTTAGACAGCAAAATTGTTTGATCCCAGAATATTTAAAAGTAAGATTGCAAATCATGGTTTGCCAGCTTTGAGTGAAGAACTGTGGTACTAAATATGTTTCTTGAGTTTTAAGAAGGGGAAAGACACTGGAAGCTAGGAAGTAACCAACAGTCAGTATATTGGCTGCTTCCTCTCCTCCCCCACCCCCATTTATTAATTGCTTTTTAGCCGGTTAGAAAAAAACACAGCTTTAGACTCCAGAATCTTGATACTTATATACACTGGCATAAGTTGCCATTATAGATTGCTACCCATTAAAGATTCAACACCTGTATTTCTTGTTGCATAGTACATTGTACACCTGGTGCACACAGGAATACATGTGACGGTTGGCTGCTGCAGTTTATGCACTTTGCCCAATAAATCTTAAGCATACAAATCATGCTTCAGGAATAGTGTGTAATTTATTGTAAGTATGTATACATATTTAATTTATAGAAAAAAGTGATGAACAAAAATATCTTGGGTCATAACTTTGGTAGTACAGTAATACCTCATATAACATTAGTATCGAATAACACGAAAATCGCATAACATTAAGGAATCTGGGGGGAAGAATTGCATCAGATAACATTAAGATCCTATGGGATGCTTCAGATAACAACCGCTAAAGCCTGTGTGGTTACAATGTATCTCTATGGATCCCATAGAGGATCAGATAACACTAAAAATCATATAACACCAAGACTTGTGGAACCAGGTTTTAGTGTTATATGAGGTTTTACTGTACTGCAAAACATAGTTTGTGTCTTTAGTGATCAGAGAATTTTTAATAGTGACTTATGTTTTCAGGTTGGTGGATCATCTTCCAGCTTTTCACAGGAAACTGACAGTGCTTTGGCTTCAACTGTAAGTTTATGCTTATCCAATCACATGCAGTTTAAGACTAATATAGTGAAATATTTCATTAAAAGTTCCTACTTTTTTTGTAGATTCCAGTCAGACAAGCAGCTGATGGAGCATCTCCATGTATTACAGACATCTCCCATCTTGTAAGAAAAAAGGTGTGTGTTCCTACAAATGTAACAAATCTAGTAGTCACTGGCTTGCTATAGTTAGCTTCTTAATTGCGATGTTAGATAATCCTGTCACTACAAATTGCACAGATCCTGCATAGGATGCTTTCCACTGGGAGCAATCAATCTGGGAACTATCCAGCTTCCTTGGTAGCTTTAGATAATTTAGTGCTGTGCAGCACCCACCTGACTCAACATGGTTTGGTTTCAAAGCTTAATTGTGTGGGTCCTGCAGGCACTTAAGCTTGGCTATGTAAAGGACCTGCAGATATGGTATAGATTCAGGGGTAATATGAAAGCCATTGAAACAACATCAGTAGGTAGCCAGGCTGAGCTGGGTTCCCTTAGTTCCAGTGGAAATTGAAAATTGGTTAAAATAGCAAACTGGTTAGAAACAAGCTGTTTGTACAATTGCATTTGTATTGTGGGATTATTATAGTTAATTGCTGATTAGTCTATCCATTATGATTCTCTTAATCATACCTCTTTGTGTTGTATGTTAAATGTTCATTTGCTTTGTAGACAGCCTGCCTAAATTTTTGGTATCCAGTCCTGGCAAATAACTAAAGGCTTCTGATCTTCAGAGCTATAGGTAATCTGTTAGCTGATACAGAGCTAGATGGCCTTTCTGTACTGAAGCAGAACATAGTCCAAAAGTGGAAAAATAATGAAAGGGTAGCAGTATATACACCTCATAGCTCCTCCTCTGGCCCAAAATAGTATTCACAACTTAATAATTGGTACTCTTTATAAAAGTTTACATTTGCATTTATACTTGGTGAAGACTAAACAATTTTGTCTTCAGAGGAAACCAGAGGAAGAAACTCAACAGGGAGACAATGAAGCTAAGAAACCTAAACCAGAGCCGGCTGTCAATGGTGGTGGTGATGCTGCCCCCAGTGGAAATGAGGTTGCAGAGAAAATGGAAGAGGAGGTGGGCAGTTGAGTCAGAGGAGTCTCTATACTTTCCCCTTCCCAGGGATATCTTTCCTGCCTGTTGTTAATTGCCTGCTGATCATGTTCCTGGACTGCTTCAAGTTAAATTTTTGCCCATGCATGTTGGAGTTTGTGTATGAACTAAGCGGGAAGCCTAGCCGCTAGATTAGTTCTCTGTATTTGTGGATAGCAGCACACACATTTTAAGGCTACTTTGAAGTGGCAGTCTTTAATATTTTTATGGAGAGGTTGTATAATATCTGAGCTGTAGCAAGAGACAAAACTTAAGCATACCTTTGTTAATGGCTTCCACCAACATGCAGCTATGCTGCTTTTCAGTAACTAATTGTTAAAAGTTGTTGCATGAATTAACTAGCCTAATAGGAAGGGGATACTGTACAGATCTTAAAATAATCTTTTTTCTTCTTCTTTGCAGACAGAGGAAAAACCACACAGTGAAACGGTTCAGAGTGCTGTATGATAGTTCTTTAATACTGACTATGCCTCTCTCGCAAGGACAGTGGGTTTTGTATATAATGTATTTTTTCACTTTTGGCAACTTTTTTATTCAATAAAGATTGTACCAAACATTAACTTTGACTTTTGATAAGATGCAGTAAACATTGATACTTACTCTGCTTTCTCTGTTGCCTGACTTAAAACGTTTTACTTAATTTCTAGCTAATCAGTATCTGCAATGGTTAGGTAATCTGGCTAGATTACTTTGCCAAGTATAGAAATCCTCCTGATAATATAGCTACGATCTTGACGGTATAGAAGTCTTACACAACTAAAATGTTCTTGGTAGGGTAAATGGTTCATCAGTCTTTAGTAGTAAAAGTAAGGTCCTTCTGAAAACATAAAATCAATTGGTAGTTTAAATCTAGAAATACAGGTATGCAGATTTGGTTTTTTTGAGCTGCTACTTGCAGCATGACATTTTGGGAACTAGTACCTGATCTACAAATCTGATGCCTCTAGTCTACCTACTATGCTTGGGACATTACCAAGAACTTACTACCTTGCAAAGATGTTTTTAGTCACATATGGTATATTTATTTCTTTTAGCACGTGTAACCTGCCCCTTCTCACACACTTAAAAGAGTGAGCTTTACAGAGCAGAACACTGCTTCACAAGTCTACATGGCTTTCTGAAAATTAAGTAGGACTATCTGCTTGAAGAACAAACACATTTCTGCCCCCTCCTTAAATCAGTGTTGGCTTTCCCAGTTCATGGCATAAGGTGGCTCTTTCTACATCAACTGATAAACACCATTTACAATAAATATTTTTTCAACAATAGTCTTAGTAGCTATCACCATGACCTTTTCCTTCAAAGTCCACTTTGACTACATTTTCCCCTTAAGTTCTGTTTAAAGAACAGCATTAGTTTAATATGCAAGTTGATACAAATTGGTTTCATGCTGAAGTGTGGTTAGGTATATGTATACTCTGCTGTATGAGATGCTAGGAAAAGTAGAAGATGAGTAAGGGGTTGAATTATTGGCTGAAGTCCAAACATGACAGAAAATGAGGAAACACATAAAATCCAGAAGTAAGCAGCTTCTGATCTAAAGTTTAGGCAGCATGATGGATGTCCAAGGATAATACATTTGTGTTGTAATTGCAAGTGGTGATTCTAATATATGGCTGACATGTCTTTTGGCTTAAATCTGTTCCAAAGCCAAGTGCTTTGCCTGAAATAAAGAATGGCAAATACATAATTTAATTAAATCTAGCAGTCTTTACGAGGATTTGGAGATACACTTTATCTGAACTAAAGCATACAGTGAGTGCATCACATTTCACCACTACAACCTTTGGAGATGTGCTAAATATCAGCAGGTGGATCGACAACATGGCAGTATAGGGAAGAACTATCTGCTGATACTGAGAAGAAGAAAAAATAGCTTATTTGATAGCAATGATTTTAATTTGTTGGTCACCTTTGTCCCTTAAAATGTTGGAATAAGTCTTGGCTGGTTGATTTGCTTAATTAGAAAAAACTGTTCTGTTAGCTCAAGGGGATTATTGTTCATGGGATTCCCATCTACAGTACTGTAGAGTAATACCTCGGCTAACGCTAAGACTTGGTTCCACAAGTCTTGGTGTTTTCCGATTTTTAGTGTTATCCGATGCATGTTAAAATCCTATGGGATGGATCGGATAACGTTAAAGCTCCATAGAGATACATTGTAACTGCACAGGCTTTAGCGGTTGTTATCCGATCCATCCCATAGGACCTTAACGTTATTCGATCCAATTCTCCTCCCCAGATTACTTAACGTTATGCAATTTTACTGTTATCCGAGGTAAACGTTATCCGAGGTATTACTGTACTTAGCTTTCTGTCACTATCTGTTGTTATTGAGGTGCCAGAATGAAATTCTCGAGGAAAGGATATTGTATCTTTAAAAAGAGACAATTCTAGATTGTGCAGAAGAGCAGGATTGATTTTTTTGAAGTTTAGAAGGCAACTCTGAGAATTCACTTAATTAGGAGAAAATGTCAAAATAAAAGATTGAAAATAAACAGGATTACACAACACAAGAGGCTTTATGTAATTACCCTGTATATACTCGAATATAAGCCAAGGTACCTAATTTTGACACGAAAACCCAGGAAAATAGATTGACCCAAGAATAAGCCGAGGATAGGAAATACAGCAGCTGCTAGTGAGTTTTAATAATCAAAATACATGAAAATATGGTAACATTAATTACATTGTTGGCACATCTAAATCGGGTATGGTCTTGGGACCCTCGTGGTTGTTGACCCAAGTATAAGCTGAGCCCCTTTTGGGGGGTCATTTTTGGGGCTAAAAAACTAGGCTTATACTTGAGTATATATGGTACCTCTGGTTCACTAAACTGATCAGATGTATTTCTACTTGATTCTTGCCATCAAGATACATAAATCAGATTTAACTGGGGATATGTTGCAGGGTAACTGCACTGTTCTTGGCATGAACTCTTTGCAAATTTAGATTAAAAATAAGCCTATGGCATAGTCTTTACCTGTCTGTGTGATGTCTTTAGTGACATTAATTCTCCTATTTTTATTCCAGAGGTTTCCTTGTTGTACAGATCTAGTGCTTGCTTTGGCAGAAATGATTGATCAGTGTCCTGAAACAGGAAAAGACAGGCCCATTAAGATGTGATTGTCATGTTCTAGTGTAGAATAGATAGTTTTTGGTCTAAGTAGAATATTCTAAGTACATACTGCTAGGATAATACAACTATACTGCAATGGCTTTGCTATTTTGTATCTTTACTTCTGGACTTTAATATAGTCTTAATTTGATGTTGTCCAAGTACGTCTGAGGAGTGTGGTTAATACTTTCTGAATATAATTGGATGGCTAGGGAATGAACATTAAGTATGATCAATATCCTTTGCCTTTCTCCAGAGATCCATCACTCGGTATGATTGTGCTCTTATGTTCACAGAGGGATTAAATGAGTTTACTTGCCCTAGCATTAGCTTCCGTTAGCTAGTTCATACCCATGATGTGTATCTCATTTCTTCATTCCATCTTCCATCTGCAATACGCACAATCACAGATGCACCTGGTACTAGATGGATCTGGAAGAAAACCATTTTTATTTACAGTTAGATTGCAAGTGCAGAACCATTACTATAAAATAATGGTACTGTATAGAAATAAAATTTGCTGACAGGTTTTAACTAGACAGATCCAAGTGAACTTCTGTCCTTGTGTAGATGTGACATGCTACAGTATAGTGCAGGGGTGTCCAAACTATGGCCCATGGGTTGTAGTTTGGGCACCCCTGAATTAAGGAAAGAAAATGGCATCTTAATCTCTCATCCTGCTGCAAAACAGATTGCAAGGCGTGTTTTATTTCTACTTCTGGTGGGAGGAACTGTGTGACCAGCCTGCTGAACTATGTGACTGGCCCAGGGCCCAAAAAGTTTAGGCACCCCTGGTATAATGAAAGGAAACCAGCTTCCTCACACTTGCAAGTTCTCCGAGTCCTGTTAGCTGTTCCTTGAAATGTGTTGCTTGTACAGATGAATTCCCTCCTTCCTATAGTAGAGGAACCACCCAAACATGCGTACCCTAAAGTATATATTAAAGGGGGAAATTATTACAAGAGGCATAAAGATGCCAAAATAGGGTGGTTGGTGCAGGATACTGTGTGAAATACTGTGTACCTACAACACATGAAGAGCACATTTCCATTGGGGTTTCTGTTTCTTTGAGGTGACAACATGTAGCTTTCCAGATGTTGACTGCAAGTCCCAGTGTTCATCATTAACAACACTGGCTGGGCATGGCAAGGTCTGCAATCCAGCAACAGGTGAAGGATGGCATTTCACTTACACATGTCCAGAGGAAGTCTCTTACAGCATTGTAGCTGAGAAAGAGACATTTTAATTGTTAGATTTATATTGCACTCCAGTTAGTGTAAAATTCTACTTTGGGCAGCTAACAAGAGACAAAGAACTACCATAAGCAAAGCCTTTACTGTTATACACTGGTTTCTAGAAATGGAAGATTTCTTATAAATTGGAATTTGGCTCCTAGTTTAAAAATATTTTTCACTCTCCTACACTACAGATCTTCCTCAGCTATTACATGAAGAAGAATGCTTTCAGCAAAGTTCCCAGTATGAATAGCGCTTCAGTGATCATATGAACATGGGATGTTTTTTGCTTCACACTTTAAGCTTTCTACACTTGTCTATCCACTTACCATTTTCTTGTGGAGCATGCTATGCATAACAGTGCTACATTTCCTTTGGGATAAGGAAGCCAGGACTATCTGCTTAGGAAAGAAGAATCACACTTTGAAGACCAAGTTCAAGTATTGTGAATTATTTAAGAATTGTCTGCCACTGCTCTTGGTCACCTAAACATCATATATAACTTCATTTCAATTGAAAAGAATAAGTGTGGGCAATCACTATTAACATCAAATTAAATTTGTAAACCTATGAAATAAAATTCAGGACTCCCAATTCCCTGTCATCGGGGGGGGGGGCAGGTTGCTGATTGATAAGTTATGGTAGTGAGTAAATACACGGGTTAGTAGTGATCTGTTAAAAATGTAAACTGGATTTCCAATCCTCATCTTCTAACCAAGGAGGGTGGGGAGATAAAGAAAGCAATTGTGGTTGCACAATGTGTGTAAATGGCAACTTTTTGTTGGTCCATTTTTGTGCCTCAAAAACTTGACACAATTAGTTGCCATTTTTATATCTTAATTGCTGACAAGATGGGATTTGTAAGAAAATAACATTTTAAATTCTGGGATTACACTGGGTTTTGAATGTAAAATGGATCCTGTGATTTTTGCCTTAACCATGGCTGTGCATGTTCTCAAGCTATCCTTTCACTCAAACTAGGCTAGTAATTAAGAGTGATAAACCTCATACCTGGCTGGGAGACCCTTGGTATAAGGGCAACTGATAAATTCCAGTGATGCAGTAGTCTCTAGAGAATACATGAAGAGCGGTCCATGCCTCACTTTCTACAGTGCAACATAGCTGATCATCCTTCTGATTTAGTCTTTGTGCGGTTTGAACAGTCTTTACACCAGCAGAATCCTGAGTAATATTCGCCATACTTTCATATAGGTGGATAATAATTGTTGAATATTCATGGTAGACCCTATAGGGACAGGACTGAAAAATAAATGTTACAGAGGGTCTCAGACTAGACAGCTGCTGTAGGAGATTTGCGAAGGAACTAAAAGGTGTACGGTAATTCTTGTGATTCACAGAAAAATTAACTCTTCCACTATAATAAGGTGCTGGCAGAATGCAACACCTGCTGTGCTTTTCCTTACAAGACAAAGGAAAGCATACATTTCTGTTAATGTCAGAATGCTAAGCCTTAGCTCAAAACTCAGCAAATATTGGTTGATCTCTGTTAGGTTTTCAGTAGAGAAGCCTACAGATTCAATGTAGATGTGAAGTAAGATGCCTAATTACAGTCTTCACTATTGTTCCAGCTGTGCTTAACTTTTCTGGGCCTTATTTTCGAACTCCAACTTACTATCTTCCATGTAATTCAGTCTACTTGACTAAGATTCCTAGACTTGAGAAGGTTTCAAACGGCTTACTGTGGCTGAAAATGATGCATGTTGTAAGAGGTCTATAGCATAGTTACAGACAATGGATGAAGCAAAATATATGGAAATCTCATCTACAAGTTTTTCAATACTGTTGGGTTTGCTCTTACAGTTTTGGAAAGTTACATCTCCAAGCTATGCTTTCAATAAGACAAAGCCTACTTGTGCTTCAGTGAATGGAAGGGTCTGTTTTGTCTCTAGGTATGAACTTTTACCTAGGATAAATCCAGTGTTGCATTAGCAACCACAGCAAAATTTTCTCATTCCTTCTGCAGCTCTCTGTATTACCTAAAAAAACAGGTCCAGAAAGCTCCCTTGCTCCCTTCCTAAGCTGATTTGGGGGACCTGGAATGTCAAGTGGGAGCGTCTCTGTCCTGGTTCTGCTGGAGTCCATTATTCTGCCTTCTGTTTTTAGACTGCATGGCATTCTTCAAGTGAGTAAATTATGTATGTATGTGATACCTTGAAACCATCACGCCATATAGGACATTTCTGGAAGCTGTTTACATCAAGTTCCTTAATGAAGATAGGATAATCATGCTTCAGCCATTCTCTCCCCCAGTAAAATGCTCCAGGTGGATTGAAGCAGAAATGGGCCATTGTTAAACCTGACCAGGGTAAATTCATGGCTCTATCCAAAGCAAACTGGAACACAACAGAAGTGCAGATCAGTCTGGATAATAACTGGATAACATAAGCTGATAAAGTTTAGTTAAGCACTAGGCAAAATTCTTAACATTAACTGTACCTCTCTGGGCTGCTCTCTTAACACAGGGGTTCTCAACCTATGGCTCATGGGCCAGATCCGGACCTCTGCACCAAATAATCCTGCCCCCGCCCTCACTCCAACTGCCGCCTCTGGAATTGGCCTCAGACTCATTTACGGCTGTTGTAAACGCATTTACGACAGCTGCAGACTAATTTACAACCAGTCCAGCCCCCTCAAATGTTTGAGGGAGCGAGACCCGGCCCCCCAACTTGAAAAGGTTGAGAACTCCTTGTCAGCAACTCCTGGACACATGCTAACGTTACTTTAATGCTACCTGGCACTAAACTCCCTCTGCCTCAGTCCTCTCCTTGCCCCTCCCGGGTCTCCCAAACACAGGCAGCTCCAATTTGTGACTACTGAGACTCGGAGCCATTTTCCATGGAGTGCTGGTCCAGTAAAATATTACTTTTTTTTGTTGCAACCTGGAAGATCCACTCTAAAAGTGATCCCCAGACAATGTCAAAAGGAGAGAATGGTAGCAGTGTGGCCTCTCCTGGCTTAAGATGGCTTTACTCTGTCCCCCTCCCTTCAATGAACATACAAGTTATCAAAGGAAATGTGATTTATTTTTCATAAGGGATATTAAAGATACATTGTCCAATACAGTACAGATAACTATACACTATATCAGTGGTGGGATGTCAAAAATTTTACTACCCCACCATGATGTCATCAATGTGTGGGCGGAGCTAATGTCATGACATCATGATGGTGTGGGCGGGGCCAAAGAAAAATAAATAATAATAAATAATAAAAATAAGCACACACACACACACACACACCTCAACCCACCCACCCACAACACAAACCCGTAAATAAAATAAAATAAATAAATAAATAAATAAATAAAAATTACATTAAGTGCTTGGCGCGCATGCGCAGTGGGAGAACCAGTGAAAAGGTAAGCACCAAAGGTGGTTCCCCCCAAAAGCTGCAACCGGTTCTCTGGGACATTGGTAAAAGTTACTACCGGTTCTGGTGAACTGGTAAGAACCTGTTACATCCCATCACTGCACTATATACATCACTACTCAAAAAGATTCAGGAAAATCAACACCTTGGTTTCCCCCATGAACATAAATTAATCTAACTCACTAACTTATTCTCATAGTTTAGAAGAGAACAGGATTTCCTTCCTCTCATTCTTCTCTGGCTTGTTCTCTTCAGATTCTCCTCAGAAAGTTTTCCTTAGCCTCTCTGAAAATTTACCTCAGACTCTCTCTTCTCTTCAGAAAGCCTTTTCTCTCCATTTCTTTAGAATCTCAAGTTCTCTTCAGATTTTTTTTTCCAGTTCACCCAAGTTCCTCTTTTCTCTGAAGTTTTTCTCAGAAAACCCTCTTTTCTTTTTATACCTCACCATCCCCTTCCTGCCTTATCTCATTTACATGAGTCAATCAGATACATCTCTGTATCCTTAATGTCTTCTGCCCAGCAACAGGGTACTAGAGTCGAGCACCCTCCCTCTCTGTTATATATACAGATAGAGAAACAACAAAGTTTAACAAACATATAGACTTTTAACTACCTTTGGTGTAACTTGTGAGCCCATGGTAGGCTCTACCATGACACCCCTGTCTTAACACAACGGTTTTATTTAAACAGGGAATTTGTGCCCTTGCAGTCTGAAATAGTTCAGTTGAGAAGTAGATGTATTACACTTTAAACAGATTTCTTTAGACTAATAGCTTCTTTACTGTTACCTAGTTTATGTGGAACCTCTGCTTGTGAATCAAGACTCCTGTACAAACAAAGATTTGTGTGATGAGGGGTACATTCCCCTTTGCTAACTATCTTGACTGCTTGCTTGCTTTAAACCAGGAGTTCTCAACCTCTTTAAGCTGGGGGCTGTCCCTCAGACAGCTTCAGGGGCTGGATGGCCATTTTGCCCTTCCTCCACCACATGGCACTTCCTAGAGTGGTGGAGGTGGTGGGGGGCCACATGAAATGACACTGCAGGCTGCATTTGGCCCACGGGCCACAGGTTGAGAATCCCTAATTTAAACTCTTATTTTAATACAGTACCTAAAATAACTGTTCTGGAAAGGGGTTAGCAACTGGCATGTTGCTTAGCTACTTTTTTTTGGTAGGATACTATGTGTTCTGTTCAGAATTACAGTGACTGTTGCCTGTGTTTAATATATTTAATATATTTATTTAAATTTAAATCAGGACTGTTCAGCTTCCCCAAGGATATACATGCTGGCTTTTGTTGGAGGCTCAGTAGGGAATTAAACTCTGAACTCCTCTAACTCATTGATATATCAAGACTTCTTAGCTTACTGGCTGCCAATGTAGATATGAAAATATATTTGCATAATACTAGTCTTTTACCCAATAGTCTGCAAAACATCAAATATTAGGCGGAACAAGTATGAATGAAATTCACCTTGATACCATAGGCTGGGATATATCTGGAGACATAAGTGAGGTTAAAAGTTTGTGGGCTGCTACTTGGTATCCGGGTTAGTTTCTTCTGGATCCATGTAGTGATCTCCTCATCTGTACTCAGACTTGTATTATGTCCAGCAAGCTGATGAACAATTTCTCGAACTGAAACAACTGATCTACATGGATCAAAAGCTATGGATTTTAATGTGGCACAGACTGAGAAAACCTGATGTATGCAGATTCAACATTATAATTGTGTACTGTAATTTTCTGTAGCCAAAATGTGTTTGTGAGTGAAAAAAAGCTTGTCCCATATTACTTCTGTATATTTAATTTCAGTGCAAAATCAGATTCAAATATATTTTGTAATGTTACTTCTGGCTTTTGATAATAAAATCCCATTTCTAAGCAAGAAAAGAAGGGATTTATTCATTTTGTTTGCACCCCACCTTTAGCTTAATAAAGCCACCATGTAAAAGGGCCTCTCTTGTTAACTTTAGCAGGTGGACAGAATTGATGTCCTATTGCTACCTTGGCCCTAAAGTGTATAACTCTGTATAACTTTCAATGGGAGTAGCTAACATTTTATGACATTTTAAGCAGAACCTCCCTTAGCAGCTAATCTCTAAGTATGTGGAGAATAAGTTTATGCAAATACACTGGAGGCAGACCACAAGAGGTTTAAAAAGCAGATATTTACAAGGTATGGCTTTTATTGTTGATTGTGTTTTTAACTGTTGTTCGCTGCCCTGAGTCATTCGTAAGGAGGGCAATATAGAAGTGTGACTAAATAATTAATTAATTAATAAATGGCTGTGATCTATGAAGTGCTGCATCAGTGGAAGCAGAATAGCCCTCAGCAGTGATTCATGATCATTCATGTCAGCACCTTAATAAAGCTGGGACTGCTGTGGCTTAGTGGTTAAGACGCTGAACTTGACTGGAAGGTAAGCAGTTTGAGACCTGAGTACTGCACAGTGGAGTGAGCTCCTATCTCTGTCCCAGCTCCTGCTAACCCAGCAATTCGACAGCAAGAAATTGCAAGTACAGTAGTGACACATTAGTGATATTGAAAAATCCGATTAAGTTTTTTTGGGAGGATGCAATCACATTTTAAGGAAGTGACAGGTTTAAAAATAAATTGGAAAATTGTAATATAGCAAAAGAGTAACAGATAAAGATAAAAGATAAATACAATATACAGTACAAGTTAAGAGTAATTTGAAATATTTGGGGATAAACATCTCAAAAAATATGGAGGGTCTTAAAAAATTAATTTTTGAAAAGCTAAAATTGGAAATTAAAGATAAGATACAACAATATAAAAAGTTGACTTTGTCTTGTTTTGGCAGGATTGCAATGTGTAAAATGAAATTGTTATCAAAAATATTTTTTTTTGTTTGATGTCCTGCCAATCAAGCAGAAGGAAAAGGAAATGGCCATCTTTCAAAGTATGTTAAATAATTACTGTAATGGAGGGAAAAGCCCAAGAATATCAAAGAATTTGTGGTATTTATCACAGAAAGAAGGAGGATTGGGATTACCAAATATTAAGAATTACTATAGGACTTTTCAATTAAAATATGTGCTAAAGATTTTAATGAAGGAAGAGGTAATTTAGGAAGAGGTGGAGTTTAAAGATATATGAAAAACGGAAATGCAATCCTTTGAGATAAAGATATGATAAAAGCAAGGATAAAGTATAAAACAACAAAAGCAATGATGGAGGTTTGGAAAAGCTTGAAGAAGAAATTGGCTCCAGACATTTCTCCAATTATAGAAATTGGAAGATATCAATTTTTTTCTAATTAGAACAGATACAAGAATAAAAGAAAAACTCCTGGAAAATGGTGTGCTCCTGTTAAAAGATTGGATATGGATATTTCACGAAGATGAAAAAAGATTGGAAATATATGAATCTGAACTGGTTTCAAAAAGTGTTAGTGAACAAATGGAACAGTAAATATATTAATGCAACTAGTTTAGAAAGAAGAATGACAGATATTGAAGAACTAATTTATAGAATAAGAAAAGGCTTAGTGGAAATTAAAGGGCTTATAGGTAAGATATATAAAATATTAAATCAGGAAGGAAAGCCACATGATACATTGAGAATAATTTGGGAGCAAGATTTAAAAATAAAAACTATGGAAGCAAAATGAAAAAATAAATGGGGAAAAAGGATTATGAGGACTTTGTTAGGGTTAAAGAACATAATTATAGGATGTATTATGTAATTTTTTGTGCTGTGTTGTTTTGCTGATTGTAAGCCGCCCTGAGTCACCATGGCGAGTGGGCGGCGATATAAATCTAAATAAATAAATAAATAAAATTTGCTATAAGAGATATTGATAATTATCTCTTATTAATAAGATGACATACCCTTAATCCTAAAAGTATTCACCTGTTCATCATGGCTTCATAGAAGCAAATTTCTCCTGTACCAGGTGTAGCTGAGTCTGAATAATATACTCCTTCAGAATAGTCTGGCCTAGGTTGGAAGAGGCCCATCTTGACCCATTGCTCCTGCGGGATCATGTTCTTCTGCAAAGTTTGGTGTCTGGAATCTTTAGGAGCCTTTAAAACCCTCACCAGCAAGGTTGCACAGGGCAGAGGCCTACAGAAAAGGGGTCAAAACTGATAGTAAAATAATGATGAGGTGAAGGAAAAAGTGAAAAAGATATGTAGATGAGGAAGGGCTTACCGTCCTTCTGAAGTCAGAGAACTGGCAGAGAAGGGTTGATCTGAGCAGGGATTGTTGTGAAAAACACGGAGCTGGTGTGAACCATCATTTAAAGAAACCTAAGAGAAAAGGAGTTGTAATCAATGGATCTTTCCCACTTTCTATATGTTATAATAGTTTTGTTTAACCAATGACAAATAGACCAATTATGAAGAGAGCTTGGAAAAGTTACTTTTTGGGTCTACCACTCCCAGGATTCTCAAAGAATCTAGCTGGAATGCTAACTTTACCAGACTTTATTTAATGGCATTTGTAGTGCAAAAGATGGAATTGTCTTGTGTTAGCCTCAAAATACCATATCGAATCTGGAAAAAAGAATAACTTTCATGGCACACACATAAAATATAGGGTTTTTTGAGGACTTCTGCTTGGAGCCTTACACAGATTTTTATGTCTAGTAGTGCCATTATAAAAACCTGTGAGATTCACTGGAAGAACAGTATGTCACATGATGCTTCTAGTATTCTGTTTTTTAGCACAATAATACTTCCCTGAGAGCAAAAAATACTAAACTGCTTTTGAGCCCTACAGAAGAGGTAGGGACTTTAAATACAATTTCTTCCCTGTTTGTTTAGCAAACTTGGATTCAAACCATGCCCATCTTTCCAAAATTCAGATTAGTTCCCCAACCTCCTTACTAAACTTCAGTTGACTCACCTGGATCCCTTTGGCTCCTGTTTTAGGGACTTTGTGTGTGCCAGATTCCACAAACAGATCGAGAGCTGACCAGCCAATTTGAATGAGACTGGAGCTCAAACTATCAATGGAATAAACCTATAAAAGATCAAGGGATGTTATTTCACATTTTTGTTCACACCCACAGTTGTTCTACTTAGAAGTATTGCTGTTCATTAGTACCATGCTTTTCTTACCTATTGCCCAGACAGCATGTATTAATTGTTGTCAAATTGAAACTGGTTTATAGCATCACAAATAGGGTTTTCAAGAGACATAAGGCATTTAAGAAGTGATTTTACCAGTTTCACACACCTTCAGCAACTTTTCATGGTCAAAGAAGAATTTGAACCCAAATTTCCTGAGACCTAGTCTATTGCTCTATTCCACTACTCCAGCCTGGGTATAATCACTCAGAAAACCAGGCTGAGAACAAACCTTCAGAAGCAGAGTTGCAGAAGGTACTATGAAGGGCTCTCTGATTTCAACTGAGTGGCTGTACACTGGGTTAAAGATGCTGCTGTTCAAGTCAATCCCAGTTAAAATGTCTGGACCAATTCTGGAAAGGAAAAAAACCAATTTCATCAAGGACTAGAGGTCCAAAATGCAAGCTATATGCTCAGCCATGTGAATCTACAAATGTTATTGCATTGATTATCTGGCTGAGGATACAAGCAGGGCTGGTCCACAACATTTTGCTCATGGTAGTGAAGGACAAGATGTTCATGGTATGGGTAGACATGACATAACTCAATTGGCATCTGACACTTACTTAAGCACTGCCAGTCAGACAGGGATCTGCCGCTGTACTTGCTGTAGATTAAAAGGCTCAGAACAGTCCATGTGACACACCTAGACTTATCGTCCAAGATCTTACCACCTCTTTCTGCTCCCTGTCTGCTGCCTGAGATAGCTGTTTCACCCGGCTCACCTTCCAATTGATGGACAAGGCCTGTTGACTTAGCAGACTATGAAAGAAGGAAGCCCTGCAATTGTGTGAAAGACTAATGTGAAAATACACAACTGCATCTGTGTGCCCCATGGCCATTCTCTGCACCCAGGAGCTTTTCAACCTAATATAATGCTTCATATATATAAAGTTTGGCTCAGTTTCCAGAAATAGTCAGATAACATGATAAAACTCCTGTAATACCTTAGACCAATCACATGACTATGCATTTGGGGGGAAAAGACCCAAATTCCTCAATTCTAATACAAAACTGTATTTAAGAAATGAAAGTTCTTCCTTAATTTTTCTCTTACTTTGCAAATTATTTTTAATTTTCCCTGCATGGGGTAAACATTTCTCAGCTGCAAAAGCATGCCAACATTATCTGTATGTCATGTAAATCAGTCTGCTATGGTTCCTCCTTAGGTCTCTTAAATAAATGTCAAATGCTGTGTAAAGGTAAAGGTTGGCCTTGCTCAAAAGCCAGTTGTATCCGATTCTAGGGTTCAGTCCTTATCTCTGTTTATAGCCAAAGAGCCAGTGTTGTCTACATCTGCAGATGTTTCTTTGGACACGTGGCTGCTGTGTACCACAAGTTAAAATGTCTATGACACAAAACCTTTTTTGCGCCAGCTTCTTGAAGCTGGCATAACACTAGCACAGAAAGATTTGTTATGGGATTCTTCCACATAATAAGAGACTTCTAGCTTTTATCTAGGCAGCTTCCAACATCTAAAAGTGTGCTCTAGTGCTCCCCCTCTTGAAAAAACCGTCCCTCGACCCTATGGTAATCTCCAACTACCGTCCAGTGTCTAATCTACCTTTTTTAGGTAAGGTCTTGGAAAAAGCTGTGGCGCAGCAGTTACAGGATGTCCTGGATGAAGCGGATTATCTAGACCCGTTTCAGTCAGGATTCAGGCCCGGATATGGTACCGAAACTGCACTCGTCGCTTTGGTGGATGATCTCTGGAGAGAGCGGGATGGAGGGGAGCCGTCTGTCCTTGCTCTCCTCGACCTCTCAGCGGCTTTTGACACTGTCGATCATGGCATCCTTCTGGGAAGGCTCCGGGGCTTGGGGATCCAGGGCACAGTGCTGTCCTGGTTTTCCTCATTCCTGAGGGACAGGACCCAGTCGGTGTGCCTGGAGAAGGAGGAGTCCAGCCCTAGGCCCCTGCAGTATGGGGTGCCTCAGGGCTCGGTGCTTTCTCCTCTCCTATTTAACATCTACATGAAGCCGCTGGGTGAGATCATCCGTTCCCACGGGGTAAGGTATCATCAGTACGCTGATGATACCCAGTTGTACATCTCAGCCCGTGGGGACCCAAGCGGTGCAGTGGAAGTCCTTTCCAGGTGCCTGGAGGCTGTTAAGGTCTGGATGGGGGAAAACGGGCTACAGCTGAATCCCGGCAAGACTGAGTGGCTATGGGTAAGGGGCCCTGTGTTATCTCGGGAGTTACCAGCTTTGGTTCTGGATGGGGCAGCCTTGCCCCAAACAGACCCGGTGCGTAATCTGGGGGTCCTCCTGGACTCACGGCTACTGTTCAATGAGCAGGTGGCAGCCGTGGCCAGGAGGGCTTTTGCACAACTTCGGGTAATACGCCAGTTACGCCCGCTCCTCGACCGGGACGCCTTGCTTATGGTCACGCACGCTTTGGTCACCTCCAGACTTGATTACTGTAATGCGCTCTACATGGGGCTGCCCTTGGTGACCATTCGGAGACTGCAGCTGGTCCAAAATGCGGCAGCCCGGGTAGTGATGGGACGCGGGCGTTATGCTCGGGCCTCACCACTGCTTCGGGAGCTGCACTGGTTGCCAGTTTGTCTCCGGGTGCAATTCAAGGTGCTGGTCATTACCTTTAAAGCCCTATATGGTAGTGGGCCAGGATACCTAAGAGACCGCGTCACCCTAAGAACATCTGTCCGTCCCACCAGGGCGGATCGGAGGGGCTCTCTTGTTGTGCCATCGGCTAGGGAGGCTCACCTCGCTAGTACCAGGAAGAGGGCCTTCTCTGTGTTCGCCCCGGTCCTCTGGAACCTCCTTCCAACTGAGCTGCGCACACAGACAGAGCTCCTGTCCTTCCGGAAGAGCTTAAAGACCTGGCTGGCAGGACATGTGTGGGGTTCCAGGGATGTGGGCTCCCATGTGGGGTGGTTAGTCTAGGGATATTACCCCTCTGACAACACCCCCAGATATTGTTTTAGTTCATACTTTTAACTTTTTATTGATGTGTTTTAATTTGGGCTGTAAGCCGCCCAGAGTCGGGCTTCCCCGATTGGGGCGGGTTAGCAAGTGTGAGGTATAAATAAATAAATAAATAAAAGTTAAATCTCAGAACAGGCCCTAAAAAACAAATGCAAGAGAATGGAAGAAGACAAGGAGAAACTGGTATTTAAGAAACTGGGAAGAGGAAAGGAAAATAGCCGCCCTTCCTTACTGTTCGAATGTGCTGGTGAAGATGCGAGCAGCCACCCTGGTGACAGTAACTCCATCAGGAAGGAATCGGGCTCCATCGATGTACAGGTCAAAACCATCTCCAACTTCAAAAGATTCCATGGGTGGAATGTCCCTGATGTGATGAATAAAAGCTTCCTGCAAGAATAAGTCTTAGGCCTTATAATATAAACCTTTATAACCCACACCGAGCAAACTGGTTTTGTGACATAGGTTGGAAGGCTACCATGAGTAAGAGCTGTTTATTTTTATTGCAGTGAACTGCCTCAAAACATGAAACAGATAAAATAGACAGGCAAGGAGGAGGAGAATGGGAAGAAAGGGCCCCTTCCTATTTGGACCTTATTTCTTCTGACTCCAATCCCTCTCTCAAATATCTTTCTTCCTCCCCTACCCCTACCTCTGATCCGTTTCTCCTTTCTTACTTTTCAGCCCCAGAGCCAGGTCACAGTGGAAAATGTTGTTTGAAACTGAGTGTGAAGTGTCATGAAGCACTCTTTTGCAAACACCTCTTGTTCTTGTAGGACCATTACCATGGAAACCAGGGTTGAGGATCACATATTTCTCTTGCAGTGTATAAGTACACCCTAAGGCAGTTCTCAACCTTTTTAAGCTGGGGGCTGGGTCACACTCCTCAGACAGCTTCAGGGGCCAGATGGCCTTTTTGCCCTTCCTCCACCACATGGCACTTCCTGGTGTGACGGAGGCGGTGCCCCCCCCCCCCATGAAATGGTGCCACAGGCTGCAGGTTGAGAATCCCTGCCCTAAGTAATGAGGGGCCAGATAACTTCAATGGTTTAAATGTCTGGCTGCAGAGCCAGTGGTTGGGAGGTTGATTCCCCCACTGTGTCTCCTGGGAGAAGAGCCAGACTGTGTAGCCGTGGCCAAACAGCACAGTCCCAGGGTGCCCCCAGAAGAAAGGAAGGATAAACCTCTCTGAATACTCTCTACTTAGAAAACTCTGGAAAGGTTTATTTTAAGGTGAAATCAACAGCACACAGTTATTAAGTAATGAGGCCAGGGCCATAGCCGGGGGGCGCAAAAACCCTATTGAGGTAACAGCCCACCCACCACCCCACCCTGCAGTGCCAATTTTATATATGTGAGTGTGACATTGTTGGGGGGCCCCTTGAATTTTTTTTACCCCTCCTGAAATTTTTTTTGCCCCCTCCCAATTTTTTTTAAATAAAAATAAATCTATAATCCTGGCTACAGCTCTGAATGAGGCCTGAGCAATACTGGCATGCCTAAGAACTTTCAGAGAGCTATCTGTCAGTTAGTATCAACTAACACAGAGAGAATGTCTCATTTTAAGGACTAACAAGTTGATTAACTAGCAACTTATGTAGCATAAGCTAAAGCAAAAGAGTATACAGTACAGTATATTGTTTAGATTTTTACAGTGCACGTGAACTGAGCTCAACTGAGACTGAAACCAGGATTTCTGACTTATAGCTCATGATATTAACCATCGAGCTGGAATGCAATACCGGCCAAACAGCTGTATTTGTTAGAACCTACTTAAGCAACAGAGTGTGAACTCAGTAACCATTGTGGAATGAGGGTGGGAAAGGATGCCTATAGTTATGTTCTGTTAGTTTCAGACACTTCCAATAATCCCCTTTGGAGCAGGTTCTGTTCTAGTCATCCAAATCCTTATAGGAATTGCAAAATGCACCTTGATCAGTACTCACACGAGGACAGGGTTTTGTAAGGTCAATTGGTGGTGGTAACTCTGGTGGAAAAGGCCGTTCAAGTTTCTGGCTGCTAAAGAGACAAAGTCTCAAAGTAGCATCACCGTAGGGCTTGAAGTATTTCTGTTCTGTTGACTGGAAGATACACCATCCGGGTATGTTTAAGAACAAAACAGGAGGAAAGCATGACAAAGTGTGAGTAAGAAACAGGTAGAATGAAAGGTCAACTGTTGCACTCCTTCATCATGAAATACAGCTCTATTAAAAGAGATTGACATTTCTCAACTGTAGTTTGTTGAGAATTATTGAATTCTTAGCTTCTCTTAATTTTCTGTAAAAAACCATGTGTAGTTGTTCTCCACAGGCTCCCTTCTTCCTGCATTGCTTTTGCCTTCCTCCAGTAGTTCCATGCTCATTTATTTTCTACAACAGAAGGCTAGCCATGATATGGAGTCCGTGTTGAACTTTAGCAGATATAGAAGTCAGCAGTAGTGGTTCTGAACTCACATCTAGGTTTTAGCCTGCATGGGGTTCTTGGGACAATGAATGTAAGGTTTCCCTTTCATCTTATCCTGGACACTTACTCCCAACCTGTACCCATAAGCTCATCCTTTTACTAGCCTGCTGCACTCTACTAACACCATCCCTTCTGCTTCCTAAAGAGGTGTTCAATGTTTTTATCCAATCTTGTATGGTCTGGGGTCATGATGGCAAACCTTGGGACTTCAGATGTTCTTAGACTTCAATTCCCAGAAGCCCAAACACCCATGAATCCACACAAATGGGTTTATTAAGATTCATCTGGCCTGCGCTGCCTTTATTGTTCCTGGAAGCGGAATTAAAATACACCTGTATGGGGGATGAGACTTACCTTCAGTGAGAAGGCTGCTAGAGGTGGGACAGGGCCATGATACAGAAGCAGGGTGTGGGTCCCTGTGTTCCATACAGGCATTCCAGACTCCTCTTCTTTTACTGAAGCTGCAAAAGAGAGATTGAGATCATTTTATTGTTACAGATGGGCTGGCACTAAGAAGTCTTTAATTCCTGGGGATAGGACCCTAGAGTCAGGCTAGTTAAAATGCCAATAAACTACCTGAAAACATTACTTTAGGGGACTCAAGCATTTTTGTCAATCTGAGTAAAGCCCAGGCTGCTAGCCATTTTTCACTTTCTAGCTGTGGCTGATGTAGAGGCTTTAATCCTTCATCCCATGGACTGACTGACATCTTCCCACTGGGCCAGTGATAAAAGCGAGCAATAAGGATTGTATCTTTCTGAGGCACAACATCCCAGAAGGTTACCTGAAGGAAACAAACACAAAGAAACTCAGAGGAGCCTCAATTTAAGATACCATGAAAAGTGGTGGAAATGATATAGCTAGCAGTAATACCAGAGGTTCCCAACCTTTTCAAGTTGAGGGCTGGGTTCCACTCTCTCAGTCAGCTTCGAGGGCCAGACAGCCATTTTGCCCTTCCTGCACGATGGGGGTAGTCATTTTGTCCCAACAGTTTCAAATGGGTGTTTTTGTTTTTTGAATGCCCTTGGAGGGGTCCCTACATGAAATGGCACCACAGGCCAGATTCGACCCACAGCCCTTAGGTTGGGAACCTCTGAGTAATACCTACCCTCTCCTTTAATTCCTTTTCTAATGAACCTTGATGCCTTGGAGTTGTTACTCAGCAAGGAATCTGCACATAAGCAGATGTCTCCACAACAATATTCTGCTCACACAAACTGACATGATAAATCAAGTCCATCTGTGTGTGGTTTGTTAGCCATTTGGATATCATGTCGCCTGCTGGCTAGGCGGACCATGACGTGTGCCTTCTGCTTTCACCTTGCCCAAGAGATCTGACAGAGGATGCTTTGGTGAGTTTTAGTCCTGGCCTTACATCATTGACAAGAGATGGGCAACACTACCTAGTTTGACTGCTCAAGCCTCCATGTCCTGACAAGGCTCTCACCTAGCAGGGGTCTGTCTCTAATGAACTATTTCGGGGGGGGGGGTGTGTGTGTCATTTTTCCTATTGACTAGCAATCTGTGAGGTTTATTCTGGGTTCAGCATTGCCTTTATAGTGCAATGCCAAGAAAGACTAAAAACTCAATATTTTATAAAGGAAATGAGAGAAGCAGATATTATAGATAGCCTGTAATTAGATGAGAGTATTCTTTAGCTGCTGGAAGCATTGAGGTGTGCAGAAAGAACTTTTCTTACCTTATGCAACTTGCTAACTAGCTTGTTGTTGTTGTTGTTGTTGGGTTTTTTTTTGGTGTGTGATTAGCTTTCAGAATTTAAGAAAGTTTAAAGGCTGGCTTTTCAAACACAAAGACTGCCTGAATTACATTGCATCATGCCTCTTTCCATCACTATATTGTGCTTTCAACGCTAGTCAGGGCTATCTATAATACGTGTCTATGACCCAAGTAAAACATATTATAGTTAGGATATTACTCATCTCAAAAGTTGGATCAATTCTTCTTGGAAAACAGCCAATTCTGAATTCAAGAGAAAGAGTGTTTATTGGAGGTGTTACAAAGCAAAGACCCTTTCAGATGGGAGTCCAAAAGCAATGAAATTGCCTTCACAATATCCCAGCCTCATATAACACTTCTGTACTTTTTCTCATGACAGAATAGGGCTTTTTCCAAATCCAACAGCTGAAATATGCTGAAGAAATTTAAATTTGTTGGGTGGAGGGTTAAAGTCTACTGTTGCACAGTATTGCTAAATAGCATCTAAAAACCAGATCTTGGCCTCCTTTTACAATCTTTACCAAGTATGCACCAAGATTGCCTTATGAGGTAGGTTAAAAGTTGGGATATAGCAACTAATGACCCCTGGGGGAGTCCCACAACTGGACAGAGGTGCGAATCCGCACTTCCCAGCTTAAAATATGCGTCTGTTCAGGTTACCACATTATAGTACCTCCTGCTCTCCAAAGATGAAGTAGCTATGTTTGATGTTGGATCTGACAGAATCAGTACAGTAATTTAGTCCTGAGTCCCGGGTGCCAATCACCTAGAAGAAAGTTTTGATCGTTTAAAATGTGCTACATTATGCAATTTCTTGCTTAAGCAATCAAGGTAGGTTTTACTAAAGGGACTGTTTTTGTCTGGAAGAAAATCCAATATGGTTCTCTTACCTTTCTGGGGAGGGGAGACACAGCTGTGCCGGGGGTTGGTGGCTATAAGACCTGCTGCCAGCACCCCCAACGGACTCCTCTTGCCCAGTCTCATCCAGGGAGAGGAGCACAGCCGTGCCGGGGGCTGGCAGCTTTAAGACCTGCCACTGCCACCCCCAAAGGGCTCCTTCTTTTGCCTGGTCTGCCCTGGGGAGAGGAGACACAGCTGAGTGTCCTCCGGCTGGGAGGAGGAAGGGACACCAGCTGCGGGAGGCAGCAGCTGACAAAATCTGTGCCACCACTTTACCAGACTCCTGACCAAAGGTCTTCCTTTGTGTTTGTGTGTGACTTCTGCAAAACTAGAAACTTCCTAGTACCCTGAGCCCCAGGAACAGGTCCAAATGATCCAGTGTATGTCAGTTCTGTTAGGAGAAGGTATAGTCTGTAAAGAGTTTTGGGGGATGGGGAAGGCACTGACTAGCGGTTGCTTTCTTAAGATTTCAAACATGAGCCTTTCCCAGCCCTGTCTGGATATTCCAGTGACAGACCCTCAGATTTTCAGTGCACTACCTGAAACATGTATTTCACTGTTAAGATTATTGCGAAATTTGAGTAAAAAAATGGTGAAGATAGGTATCTCGGTTTCTGGTCTAGAGCCCTAAGCATTAGATTTTGGCTTTAATTTACGGTAGTTATTTCTTACCTGACCAGTCTTCTGATGATAACCTGTCAACCGGATGGCTCCATCTCCAAATGGGGCGCCTTTCACTCGGTCAATGATGAATCCCAACTGTCCTATTTTCTGCTGCTTGGAATTCCCTTGTTTGTGTTCTGGCTTCAGTAGTGCTGGTCTACCCCTCCTGAAAAAATTAGATGCTTATTAACATAGTCCTTTTTCCCCATCTTCTTTGAAACTGTACACAGTACTTTTTTGTTCAGGGAGCAAATAGTATTTTCCCAATCAAAAAGAACCCTGCTAGTTAAGCAGTACAATTGGATTCAAAGAAAAGCAAGAAGCAATGCACACTTCTTCACTTATGCCACTTAGTAAAGTGAAAACATCCCCTAGCCCTTCCCAAGCTAAAGGAAAAAGTTGTGATTGATAGTTAGAGCCTCTATACTATCTCTTAGCAATCAAATACAGTGGAAGATATTGTCTTGTTGCTGGTACTGAAGTAAGATTTAAATACTGTACCAATATAGTTGTGCATTTTTAAAATGTAGAATTGGAGTAGGACATCTTTGTTTCACATAGCCAAAACATTCTGGACAAATCTGTTGTGAAGGCCCCATATCTATTCTCACACATCAAGTAGACTAAGCATATGCAAACTACAGTGGTACCTCGCTTTAAAAGCATAATGCGTTCCACAGGATTGCTCTTTAACCAAATTTGCTCTTTAAGCGAAACACCATTGTAAGTGTAAGTGTAGGGAAGATACCAGCCTTGGTCTTGAGACAGGCACACCATGCTGTGTCTGTTTAGGACAGAGAAAGCTAGTTCTATATCTGGCTAGCAGAAGCCTTTTTTTTTTTTTTTTGCAACAATTTGCTTTTGTGGTTGTATGTGAAGCTGACAAAAGTAAGGCAGTGCTCATTGTCTCTAATTACAACAGCAATGCAGAGATAGAGGAAAGATAGTGTTTCCATGCACATACAGAAGAAAAGCCAAACTGAAATCTAAACTGTGCTTTGTATTACCTGGAAGTCAACGGAGAAGGCTTTCAGTCTTGATTTCCAGGATACTGGCAGTGCCACAGCACAGGGAGAGATGGAAGGGAGGGCAGAAGGAAATGGGGCAAACTGCTACATGTAAACAGGTTGCAAGACTAAGATCAGAAGGGTGTTTCTTTAATAAGTCCAGTAAACCAACTTCTGCCTACTAAAAGAAGCCCAGTTAGGTGATTAGGAAGCAGGAAAGAAACATTAACAGTAATTGATCATATAGATATATGAATATATGGTTAATGATAAAGGACGGAGAAGGGGGAAAATGCAATGTTGCTAGGATTAATTTTCATGTATTCAAAGATTTCACATGATTGGAGTGAATCAATCATTGTATTTCATTAGCAAGCTGGCAACTGCATATCATACTAAGCAAAGTCACACTAAACAGTCAATCACAAGAAACTGGACAGTGATATGAGACTGTCTAAAGTGAATGACAGAAATTGGAATGGAATCAGTCTAATTAAGAACATAATCTACACTAAATTATAGCAGCTCAATGCCACCTTAGCTGCCATAGCTCCATATTATAAAAGTTTAGGATTTATAGTTTAGTGGGATACTTAGTCTTCCCTGCCAAAGAGATTTCATGTCTAACCCTCAACTGCAGCAGAAAGTTCTAGTGCTTCACCAAATCAAAGTTCTCAAGACTTCATAGGATGGAACCACAGCAGTTAGATAGGAATCAAACTACTATAACTGTGAACCTGTCCACATATCATGTTTACTTCTCTTGGAGTTCAGTTGCCCATTAATTTGGGGAATGGTTTTAACAGATGATTTTATTGGACCCTCAGATCAATTCCTCCTACTTTTCTGACACCACCACCACCACCATTTATGTAAAGAATCTCAGCTTACAGAATCTCTTACTTCCTTGGGAGGTTGGGTCATTTAAATAAGAGAATGATGAATGTACTGTACTGGCAAAATATTTTTCTTTTGTTTAACGGTGTTTCAAGCAAACGGCTTCCGAACCGAAGGGCATGTGAATTTGGGAATATACATTTGCCAAAAGCAATCATTAAATGCAAACAAGGCAAGAGGTTGGACTCTTTCAGTTACATAATGTGAAATAGAAAGTAACTGCTGATCACTCAGCATAAAAGTAATGGGCAAAGAAGTGCAGAAAAAGAACTTTTTGCCCAAAAAGCCTTAAATACTGCTTTGGATGCAATGCAATATACTCATTTAGTGTTGCTGCAGTAAAATTAAAAAATACCCATGATACTGTCCTGCCTCAGAAGGAGAAGAACAAGGAGGAGAAGGAGCAATAATCATCAGAGACCCTGCCAACCTGCATTGATGAAAATCATTTTATTTCATAGATGATTTTTACATACATCAAATAGATTAAAAGGGGCATTTGCACTACACTCGTTCCAACATATAAACAAGATAATGCCGTGGAACCAAGAGTGACTACATACAGCACTTGATATTTTGAGAGAGATGCTATCTCTGAACATGGGAGATCTAATTTTTTTCTACTAGCGTACAACTCTGTCTAATCCAGTAGTGATGGGGCCACACAGACAACAAGGAAGAATCTGAAAAAGTACTGATCTAGCAGCTGTATTGGAAATCCATCCCCAGCTCTGCTGTACAAATTGCTGTACTGTTGTGATGTGACACTGGATCGATATTTTGCCATAGAGTACTGTGGTCAATCAGAGACAAGAGTTGAATGTTATCTTCTCTTGTAGTATAGATGGACCAGTACACGCTGAGCTGATAGTGTACATTGTTTGCAGGGACTAGCTGTGATGGATGAGCACATCCAATCCCAGTTCCACCTGAGCTATATGCACGCTGATAAGGGCTTAAAACCAAATGCTTTCGAATCATGGTTGTCAAAAAAACGAGAGAAATGCTGTAAGAATGTGAGCTGTGCTGTATCATATCGTCAATCATTTTAACACAAAGCATACAGAGACAAACACACAGTGGTAGACATTGGTGGTTCTATGTTCATTGGTTTTAATTAGAAGAAAAATCTTGGAGGGAGGGAGGTGAGCAGGCATTCTTCCTCTTTCCTCACCTTTCATTAGATTTGTGCTGGACAGGCTGTTCCTGATTAGGAGGAGGGTCAACAAAGCCAGTGTAAGGAGGAACAGAAAAGGACAGGCTGGTGTGAGCAGGGTGGAAAGAGCGCTGGGTTGGAGGTAAGTCTGGAGGGGGCACTGTGGAACTGGAGATCTGCAGTGGAGGGAGAAGAAAACAACAGGAGTAAACTGGAAGAATATTCTCTCCTTCTGTAATATAGATGAACCATCACATATGGGCAGGGGATAATTAGGAATGGGTATACAGTAGAACTCCATATAGTGATCGCCCCATACAGCGATGAAATCGCACAGTGATGAGGATTGGAGGGGGGAAAGGCGTTCCACATAGCAATCATTCCTATGGGGAAATCTGTACAATGATTTTCCAATGGGAAAAACTGCTTAGCGTCAAACATTTTCCCATAGGGAAGATCGTACAATGACGAAAACCACATAGCGATGAACTCTGTGGAACGGATTAAAATCAATATACCAGTAATACCTCGGATAACGCTAAGACTTGGTTCCACAAGTCTTGGTGTTATCGGATTTTTAGTGTTATCCGATCCATGTTAAAATCCTATGGGATGGATCAGATAACGTTAAAGCTCCGTAGAGATACATTGTAACCGCACAGGCTTTAACGGTTGTTATCCGATCCATCCCATAGGACCTTAACGTTATTCGATCCAATTCTCCACCCTAAATTGCATAACGTTATGCGATTTTAGCGTTATCCAAGGTAAACATTACCTTGACCCCCTCCCTTAGGCTGCTGCTGGTGAATGCCAGATCAGTTTGCAATAAGGCTCCCCTGCTCGCAGACACCATTTCAGGGGAGCGGGCTGATCTGGCATGCATCACCGAAACCTGGCTGGTGCCAGAGGACGGGGTTCCTCTGTCTGAATTATGCCCGGCCGGTTTCGGTATTTGGCATCAGCCTAGGGAGAGGGGAAGGGGCGGTGGAGTCGCCGTGATAGCTAGGGAGTCACTGGGAGTCACCAGGGCCACGGCTCCACAAATTCCGGGTTGTGAGGCCTTGTTCTTGCGTATGGGCCCTAAGGGTCAGTTGGGAATCCTGCTCTTGTACCTGCCTCCCTGCAGAGTAGCAGATTCCCTGCCTGAGCTCCTCGAGGCGGTCTCAATGCTGGCATTGGAGACCCCCAGGCTGATGGTCCTGGGGGACTTCAACTTGCCATCGTTGGGGACCGGCTCGGAGGTGGCTCGGGAGTTCATGGCTTCCATGGCAACCGTGGGCCTGACTCAGGTAATTCAGGGTCCTACCAGGAGCAGTGGCCACACCCCGGATCTAATCTTTTTGTCGGAGCTGTGGCAGAGTGATCTGTCTTTACAAAAATTAGATATCACCCCAGTGCCATGGTCAGATCACTATCTGGTGGCTCTAGACTTCCTAGGGGCTGGACTCCGCCGCAGGGAGGCAGGGCCGATTAAGTGGGCCCGCCCCCGGCGACTAATGGATCCAGAGGGATTCCAGAGGGAACTGGGGGATTGTCCTCTTGACCCGCAAAGCGATTCATCTGAGGCCATTGTCGACGCTTGGGACAAGAAAGCGACGGCAGCCTTGGATGTAATCGCGCCACTACGGCCTCTCCGAGTCCGTGGGGATCGATCTGCCCCTTGGTTTTCTGAGGAACTAAGGGAGCTTAAACGGGCTAAGAGACGCCGAGAGCGCCGCTGGGTGAAGACTCGAAGTGAGTCTGACCGAACACTGGTTAGAGCTGCCATTAAGGACTACCTAGTGGCGATGAGGGTGGTGAAGCGTCAATACTTCACCACCCTTATTGCCTCCGCAGATAATCGCCCAGCGGCCTTGTTCCGGGTGACCAGGTCCCTCCTCGGTAGAGGGGGGCCGGGCCCTGGGTGGCAGGGCTCGGCTGAGGACTTTGCTGATTATCTGGCGGAGAAAATCGCTCAGATCCGCTCGAAGTTGAACCCCGGCGTGGAACGTATGGAGCTGGGGTTGACCATGGCACAGTCTAGCCATGTTATCTGGGATCGGTTCGATCCCGTTGGCCCTGAGGAAGTGGACAGGCTTCTTGCATCCGTTCGCGCCACGACCTGTGCACTGGACCCATGCCCTGCCTGGTTAATAAAAGCTTCCAAGTCTGTGGCAGGTGGCTGGGTCGAGGCGATTATCAATGCTTCACTAAAAGAGGGGCATTTTCCCGCACCTTTTAAACATGCTTTGGTGCTTCCCCTCTTAAAAAAACCTTCCCTCGACCCCACAATAATTTCCAACTACCGTCCAGTGTCCAACCTACCTTTTTTAGGTAAGGTTTTGGAAAAGGCTGTGGCGCAGCAGTTGCAGGGAGTCCTGGATGAAGCGGATTATCTGGACCCGTTTCAGTCAGGATTCAGGCCCGGATATGGTACCGAAACCGCACTAGTCGCTTTGGTGGATGATCTCTGGAGGGAGCGGGACGGAGGGGAACCGTCTGTCCTTGCTCTTCTCGATCTCTCAGCGGCTTTTGATACAGTCGATCATGGCATCCTTCTGGGTAGGCTCCAGGGTCTGGGGATCCAGGGCACAGTGTTGTCCTGGTTTGCCTCATTCCTGAGGGGTAGGACCCAGTCGGTGTGTCTGGAGAAGGAGAAGTCCAGCCCTAGGCCCCTGCAATATGGGGTGCCTCAGGGCTCGGTACTTTCTCCTCTCCTATTCAACATCTATATGAAGCCGCTGGGTGAGATCATCCGTTCCCACGGGGTAAGGTATCATCAGTATGCTGATGATACCCAGTTATACATCTCCGCCCGTGGGGACCCAAGCGGTGCGGTGGAAGTCCTTTCCAGGTGTCTGAAGGTTGTTAAGGTCTGGATGGGGGACAACGGGCTACAGCTGAATCCCGGCAAGACTGAGTGGCTGTGGGTAAGGGGTCCTGTGTTAACAAAGGAGTTGCCATCTTTGGTTCTGGATGGAGCAGTCCTGCCCCAAACAGACCCGGTGCATAATCTGGGGGTCCTCCTGGACTCACGGCTACTGTTCGAAGAGCAGGTGGCAGCCGTGGCCGGGAGGGCTTTTGCACAACTTCGTGTAATACGCCAGTTACGCCCCCTCCTGGACCGGGACTCCTTGCTCATGGTCACACATGCCTTGGTCACCTCCAGACTTGATTATTGTAATGCGCTCTACATGGGGCTGCCCCTGATGACCATCCGGAGACTCCAGCTGGTGCAAAATGCGGCGGCCCAGGTAGTGGCGGGGTGTGGGCGTTATACTCGTGCTTCGCCGCTACTCCGGGAGCTGCACTGGTTGCCAGTATGTCTCCGGGTGCAATTCAAGGTGCTGGTTATTACCTTTAAAGCCCTATATGGTAGTGGGCCAGGATACCTAAGAGACCGCGTCACCCCAAGAACATCTGTCCGGCCCACCAGGGCGGATCGGAGAGGCTCCCTTGCTGTCCCTTCGGCGAGAGAGGCACACCTCGCCAGTACTAGGAGGAGAGCCTTCTCCGTATCCGCCCCGACCCTCTGGAACCTCCTGCCCACCGAACTGCGCCTGCAGACAGAGCTCTTGCCCTTCCGGAAGGGCCTGAAAACCTGGCTGGCAGGTCAGGTCTGGGGACCCGGGAGCGTGGGTTCCCATACCAAGTGGCTTATATAAGGACTGCCTTCCTGAGTTGGATTGGGGGAATACTGGGGTGTAGTTTCTGTTCTTGTTTTTAAATTTCTGATAATTTTTAATCCTGATGTTTTTAATTGAGTGTTTAGGTTTTGTTTTGCTTTTATTAGGATGTAAGCCGCCCAGAGTCGGGTCCTCCCGATTGGGGCGGGGTATCAAATTTTAATAAATAAATAAATAAATAAATAAAATCCGAGGTATTACTGTACTGTACAGAGTTCTACTGTATAATAATTTCATGTCAGAAATTATTCTTGGTTGAAAGGATTTTTTGCTGGAGAAACTCTGCTCAGGGGACACCTGAATGAGGCTCCTTTCATGTCCCCAAGATAATTTTCCACTGAAATGATCCCTATTTATCTACTTGCAATTTCTTGCTGTTGATCTGCTAGGTTGGCAGGAGCTGGGCCAGAGATGAGCACTCAATCCATCATGAAGTATCTGGGTCTTGAGCAGCCAACTTGCTGGTCTTCCAGCTAATAAGGCAAGCTTCTTAACCACTGAGCCACCGCAGCCCCACTAGGAATGGTTCAAGCTAGGGCTCTATTCTCCTGATCTGACCTCTCAAGGTGCTACAGGGGATTTAATTTTGTTGGGTTTTTAAAAAAGTGGTAGCCATGTTAGTTTGTGCAAGCATATCAGAGAATAAACAAAAGAATAACAGAAACAGCAACTGCAAACATTGTGGTACCTAAACGTAGGAGTTATCAACCTTTTAAAGCTGGGGGCCGGGTCATGCTTCCTCAGACAGCTTCGGAGGCAAACAGGCATTTTGCCTTTCCTCCACCCCATGGCACTTCCTGATGTGGTGGAGGCAATGCAGGGCCACATGAAATGGTGCCGCAGGTTGAGAATCCCTGCCTTAAAGACTAACTCCTGTATTTTAATGCTAGTTTTTGTGGCTTAAGTCCACTTTGTTAGACATAACAGTGAGACCTCATGGCATCAATTTATAAATATCAAAGTACAGAGGCACACAATGGTTGGCCAGCCTCACAAACAAGTAACATTGTAGCTTTTTACAACTGGCAATAATGAAAAATTCCCCGTTGTTATTCAAACTTGCTGTGAAGCACCGGTTTGGGAATGTTGACTTACAAGAGAGGTGCTTCCAAGAGATTATCCTGGTGCTGAAAACAACTACATTGTGGCACCAGCATGGAAGTTTAATGATGGAATATAAAAGCAATATTCAACACCTGGGTAAAATACTGTTAAATAATCAGCCAAGGCTATTCCAAGAAATTTACATCACTTTTCAAAGGGTCACCCCTTTCCCCTCCCAGCTGAATTCCTATACGTATTTTTAACACTTTCAGGAGAGACACAAGTTCAATAGTAAGTTTTTACATTTCAGTGGTTGAAAAGGTTCCACCTAAATTGCCTAAGGCTACGCTGTAGAGTTAAATTCAGTTACTGTGTCTGGGGAAACATGAATTGTCACTGAATATTCCAGATCAACCCTAACAAGTGTTGATCTCTTCTACTCTGCATTTAGATACTTACACAAATCTTCCATTCCCTGGGAAATCTGCCTTGCAACTAACTTTTGAATATTTTGTAAATTGATCACACAGGTGCTTAAAATAAGTTATGTAAAAACCTATGCATGACACTAATTCAGTAACCCTGCTGGTCCTCCATCTAATACATGGTTTAAGGTACCCTTAAGGTACTGAAATGTAGCCCTTTCATGCCTTTCATACACACTCACCCACCCACAATTTGACTCAAAACGGAGGTTGTGGGGATTTTTTGGACCTTCCCCTCAATATTTTTTTACTCAGATTATTCCTTCTAAAGATGTAAGGGGCAATTTTGCCTTATTAGTGGATATTCCTACATTTTTGGGCTTCCATCTCCTAAACATTAAAAAAATGTGACCACTAGATGGCGGAAAGAGGCTTTGCTAGTTTAAAAAAACCCACCAAAGTCTGCAAGAAAGCACAATGGCCCCTCTACAGCAAGGATATCAGACTGTTGAGTTTGGGCACTCAGTCTCTAAAAGGTTCACCATCATTGTCCTATTCATTAAGATTAATCTGTAGACCATACCACCAGCGACTCAACCCAGATTGTCAGGTGGTGGTTAACTAACCTGACAACCCCAAGGCCTAACAGCTTGGGTGCAGAAGTCTGCAGGGAATGATCCCATTTTAATCCATTTTGATTGAAGGCCGCAGCTTCATCAATATTGGCCTGGGGCTGAGGAGGACTTTGTGTGCTAAAAGGGCTCAAGACCAGAAAGTGACTTGCGGAACTGGATCAGTGATACAGCTGTCATGATGTTCCCAGGACAGTCTTAATGGCTGATTGCCATGAGGATCACCAATATTTGGAATCGGATACGGCACAAGAAAAAGAAGGTATTCAACCAACTCCTCCATGGTACCCTATCCTATTGATCAGTGATGGGATGACAAAAATTCTACTACCACGCCATGACGTCACGGAAGTTATGGGTGTGGCCAATGTCATGACGTTGTGACATCATGGGTAGAGCCGACGTCATGACATCATGATGTTGTGGGCGGGGCCAAAAATAAAAATAAATAAAATAAAAATAAATAAAATAAAAATAAACACACACACACCCCTCAGCCCGCCTACCCAGCCAGACGACTACAACACAAGCCTGTAAATAACTTAAATAAAATAAATAAATAAATAAATAAATAAAATTAAAATTAAATAAAAATACAACCATCCACCCAAAACACAAATAAATTACCCACCCACCCCAAATAAAAAACCCTCACTTACTTACCTTCCTTAGGACGATGAACCCCCATGGCCCGGGCCACCCGGCAAGGCACGCCACCCCCGACTGCGGCCTCCTCCTCCTCCGAAGGCCGCGGCCACAGGAGCCACCGCCTGCAGCCGCCGTTCACAGCCGCCGCCGCCGCCAGAGCTGCTGCTGCCTGCAGCCCTGTAGCCTCCTTCTCCTCCTTGGGCCAGTGCCTTTTTGGCCTGGCTCCAGCTGCGGCCACGTCCAGGGGCTGCGGGCAGCAGTGGCTCTGGCTGCGGCTCCAGCCACGCGGCCGGAGCCACCGCCAGAGCCACTGCTGCCTGCAGCCCCTGGCCATGGCCGCAGCTGGAGCCAGGCCAAAAAGGCACCACCCCAAGGAGGAGGAGGAGGCCACAGGCGCCCGGCGGAGGAGGAGGCTGCAGGCGGCAGCAGTGCACCCCGCCAGGCATCCCCAGGGCATGGGGGCTTGTCAGCAGCGGATGGCCCAGGCAGGCCTCAACGTGCCCTCCTCTGAGGGCTGGTGCCACCACTGCCACCGCCACCGCCCTGAAAGGTGTGGCTCCGGCTCCAAAAGAAAAAAAATTAAAATAGGAGCCAAAATGGCTCCAATTGACTGCGCATGTGCAGAAACTCAATCTGACGCATGCGCAATGCGTCAGATTGAGTTTCTGCGCATGCACAGTCAATTGGAGCAATTTTGGCTCAGATTTTTTTTTTAAAAAAATTCTTTCGGTTAGGCGTCCGGAACCGGACGCCTCAAAAGTTGACTCCCCTCCTGGAGAACCCTCCGGGATTGTTCCTACCAGTTCCAGGGAACCGGATGGAACCAGGGTCATCCCATCACTGCTATTGATCCAACTTTCCCACTTCTGTAACTAGTATCCATCTGTAATCCAAAATGTATTACAATGGTCAATTGTCAACTAGTTCCAAATTTGGGGAGATTAGGTGGAAATGGGGCTTTGGAAAGATGTCTGAGCCACCCATTTAGGTTGGCTTCTTCATATGGCCCTGATTCATACCACTGTCCAGAAGACAAAAGCAACACAAGAGGTGGGCTGTGTCTTGCTCGCCTCACTTCTTGTTATTTGGCAAGATAGCACAACTGTTAGCAACAAGCTAGCAAGTTGATGGCTAGCCATTGATCATAAAACAACAATAGACATTGTATAGCTAGATAATGTTTAGGCATGAAGCTTTTAGCCTGACATTATCATAGGGCAGTCAAGAGAGAGCAAAGGCAAACAAGAAGGTGAGGATGCTGTGGGGATTTGCAGTCGGTCCCCCACATCTTGAATCTGCACTAGGTAGCTAAAATCTAAATGTATCTTATACAGTAATACCAATAAAATTCAAAGATTTCTGCAAGGGGAGTCCACCTGCATCTTTTATTAACCTAGTTCAAAGAGGAAAAAAAGAGAGAATAAGAAAGGGTTGTTTTTTAATGATACCTGCCAGAGAATTTTACTCACTGTAGGAGGGTATTTGTACAGGGAGGCATTGGAAGGATTGGTTTCTGCCAATGACTGCATGTCAGCATCTCTTGCATTCACCAGTCTCAAGTAAAGCTCAGCTTTGCCAGCCTATGAGATAAAACAAGATCCACTCTGGTTAAAATTAATACAGATGAAAGTTTAATTCCATGAGAGGTTGGAATAATATGTATTGTAGGTTTGGCTGAGCATCAGATGTTTTCTGACTCACCCTGAGAAAACATCAGCATGTTGTTCCTACTGCAACAGACTAGCATGGCCATCTCATCTAGAAATTGTTATACTGTACTAGGAAAGTTTCTAATAAGTGAATGAAATCTGAAAAGAAACCAGTCCTGAGTCACACTGAATGGGTCAGAGAGAGAAAGGAAGTACTGTACAGTAAAATCTCACATAAAGAGTGCCTCGCTTAGAGACTAACTCATTTAAAGAGAAGATTTTTCTCTGAATGGGCACCCTTGCTTAGCAACTAAAAACAACCAAAAATTTGCTTAACAACTAAATCAGGGTTCAAAATTCCCCTTGCCAGAAGTCACAATAGGTCACTTACAATGGCAGTGTTTCGCTCAAAGAGCAACTTGCTTAAAGGGCAATCCCGTGGAACATATTATGCTCTTTAAGCGAGGTACCACTGTATTCAGTATTGGGAATTGAATTTAATGGTTTGTATAGGAGTTTTTATAGGGACTGTGGTGGCTTAGTGGTTAAGATGCTGAACTTGTTGACTGGAAGGTTTTCAGGCCAGCAATTTGAGACCTGAGTGCTAGACAACAGAGTGAGCTCCCATCTCTGTCCCATCTCCTGCCAACCTAGCAGTTCAAAAGCAAGAAATTGCAAGTAGATAAATAGGTACCACTTCAGTGGGAAGGTAACAGCATTCTGTGCACTCTGGTGTCTAGTCATTCCTGTGGCGTCTAGTCATGCTCTGGTATCTAGTCATGACCACGGAAACATCTGCAGATATTGACCGCGCTGGCACTTTGGCTGTAAACGGAGATGAGCACCACATCCTAGAGTCAGATACTACCTGCTTTTGAGCAAGGGAGACCTTTGCCTAAGAGCTTTTTGAGAGGTTCTGTAGAACAATGTATTTGTTCATGGTGGACAGAGAAATGCTATCTGCATCAGAAATCTCCTTTGGGACTTCTCACCTGAGGCACGCTATTCAACTGTTCCACATTAAGGCCTGGCTTCACAGGAAGCACCCGGATCGGGACCTTCCAGCGCCCGCTCATCACTTGATGTAAGTGGTCAAAAATATTGATTTTGGCCCATCCTCTTGGACTTAGATTCCTGATTTCCAACCCATAAGCATCAAAGCCTCCAGATGCTTGAAGTTCCGTCACAAGAGCAATAGAGGTTGAAGGAAGGACTCTGAAAAGCAATTACAGATAGAGGTAATCTACATCAATATGGGTCCTTTCCCCCCTTTCCTGCTCCAGACTCACCTTTTCACAGACAACTGTAGTATAGGCTGCTAAAGGAGCCCTGGTGGCACAGTGATTAAGCTGCTGTCCTGCAACCAAAAGGTTGTGAATTCAATCCTGACCAGAGCACAAGGTTGACTCAGCCTTCCATTCTTGTGAGGTTGGTAAAATGAGTACCCAGCATGTTGGGACAAAATGTTAATTAACGTGTGAACAGCCCAGAGAGTGCATGAAGCACTATGGGGCAGTATAGAAGTGTGATTGCTTTGATTTTTGCTTTTAGTTGACATAATTTAGTGAAAAACTGGCATAAGAAGAGTGAGTATCTGGCAGTTGCAAAACTGCAGTAAGTTCATGGTGAAGTAGAAATCACATGGTCCATAAAAGCTCACATTTAAATACAGGAGTTAGTCTTTAAGGTGCCACAATATTGTTTGTCTTTTTTTTTTTGCTGTTTTTGTTTTATTTACTCTGATATGCTTGCACAGACTAACGCGGCTACCACTTCAAACATTCCCATAGAAAGTTTCCCATAACTCTGCCGTATAATCTGAGCTGAGAAACATCACAGCCAACATGGTCAGGAACACAAAATACAAAACACGACAGAGCTTAGGAACAAAACATTTTGGAACACAATTCCCAGAATCCCCCAAGTTTTGTTTCCAAGTTTATTTATTTATTATTCAAATTTATATACCGCTGCCCAATTTGAACGAGCGACTCTGGGTGGCATTACAACAATAATATAAAGCATCACAGTCCTAAAACATTTTTAAAAACCTTTAAAAACCCTTAATAGATACCAACCCCAACCCCAACCCCAACCCCGATAGCTTTGTTGTTTGATAAACTAGTGAATTACAGAAACAGGAAACAACAACAGAAGGTATACCTTATTTTAGCCCACTAATTTCTTATGTTGTTAAAATTTAAGGTCATTTAATAAATAAAGACAAAGACACTTGGAAACTGGAAATGGCTATACAGTATAGGAGAAAAGAGACATCAGACCTGTACATACCTTGGTACTGGTTGCCTAGCTGCTAAGATGGCACAACATCCTCTTTGCCCATCCATCAGGTACTGTGGCGACTGGCCCATATCTGAGGAGACCACAGGCAGTGGGGTGGGCTTGCCTAACCCTTGCTCATTACGGTATAGGCCAGAGACCAGGCAAACTTGGTAAAATGTAGGATCCAGGCCCACAAGAAAATCATAGAATATCACAAAGCCAGACCTGTGGAAAGAGAAGGATTTGCCATACCCAGGAAGCAGCTGTTCCTGCTAATTTCTTACAGCTGGGTGGGATTTGAAATACATAAACTGGTATGTTTCAAGCAAAGTGCTATATGCTCAGAATCAATAATAATAATAGGACTGAAAAAGCAGAACATTTTCATTTCATGTGATTGTGGTCATGTGACTTCTGAACAAACATTCCTTGCAGGAGTGAAGTCCCATAGTAACCTTGTTAGTAAACCCTGTATACGGTATATGCTTATTACTCCAGAATAGGACAGGTGAAAGAACAGAACATACGCAGGATCATATGGAGCTGGTCCCAGTGCATCAGGTGGATCCAGGAAGTAATGGCTTGTAGCTATGGCAGAGAATCTCCTGGGGTCCTGTAATGGGCAGAAAGTAGATGGATTTGATCAATGTTAATTATATCAGAGTGATGAGGCTTGTTGTTCCCTGGAAAGCATCACACTCTGAACAACTGTTTCAGACAAACCATTTATCTTTCATCTGGCATAGTTGTAATGGTACAGCACTTCAGTTCCCTTTGGCCGCATCTTTCTTCAACACAAAATACTTTCAGATACCTTTTCTACATACCTCTCAAGCCCAGCATGAGTGAGCTGGACTTTTCACATGTAATTCAAAGTCTCCTAGCGTTCAGTCATCCTAGAGGCTAACTCAAATCCAGACCCATGTTGAAACTCTGATATTGAACACCTTGTCCTATTCAACTGATGTTGTGGCTGGCAGAAGATTCTTGATATGATCTCTCTCTCTTCCTCACTAGGACTTTTAGCAGAAAACACTACAATATTTCCGTACAATATCCTTCCCATATAAAGTGCATACATTGCAGACAATGCAAAAATGCTGGAATGAACATAAATAGATTCTGGGAAATTCCTCACTCAACAGGACCACATTGTTCCTGCTACATGTAGTACAGAAAAGCAGTGTTTCTAAAAGTAACTTTTGCAAATATGGGCCACAGGGGTGACAGCTCTAAAATATGAAAATGGGGAACATTCCTAGAAATAAAGACTGCTTCCACTCTGAGTAAAGATGAGTCTGTTATGAATTGTCCATATTCATCAAGAGAGAGAAAGATACTCACCATGTTGCTAGCTAGAAAGGTGGGCTCTGGAAGGTGATGTGGAGGAGGAGGAGGTGGTGGTGGTAGAGGGGGAGCAACAGGAGGTGGTAGGAGGGGGGCTGTTCCCCTCCTGGGCCACTGTGTTTTCATCTTCTCACTGCCATGCCTTAGCCTGTCAATCTCAGCCTGCAAGTAAGCCATTTCTGCCATATGCAGCTGCTGTACCTTGGCCAGCTCTGTTTCCACAGAACCTAGGAAAAGGCCATCTCATTAATGTCTATTTACAATGAGGAAAAACCTATATTTCAGTCACAACTGGTTGCCTACCATCTTCAATTCTTCTCCTGTCTTTCAGGATCTTTAACTTTAATATTTCATCTTCAAGCCGCTGATTCTCCAGCTCAACAGACAGGAGCTCAGCATCTAAACCCCGTGAGTAGGCATTGGGGTTATCTTCATATTCTGCAGTGAGACGATGGAAAGTCAATGAGCAACAGGAATTATCTGGCAACACATCCAAATCATTAAGCATTCTGGAGTTACAATTATTATTATTATTATTATTATTATTATTATTATTATTATTATTATTATTATTATTATTATTATTATTATTATTATTATTATTAATTACATAGCTGACAAATAGCCCCGTAACATCACATAAACTTACATGTTTCTTATACAGTAGTTTGAACCTTCATAAATAAGACTTTATTGCATCGTGGAAGCACATTTTTCCATGACAGAGCAGTAGCCAAGGTGTCAGGGAGATTCTGAGAACTACACTCAGAGAAAATAGTTTTTCTGAACTCTAGTAAGAAGAGCCATTCAGAAGAGCCTTGGCCAAGCTGCACAATCCCAGGATGTCCCCAGAAGAAGGGAAGGGTAAACCATTTATTAATACTCTATATGTAGGAAGCACTGGAAAGGTTTGACACAGGTCAGATTTGACTTGTAATGATTGATTATTAATCTGTAAACAGTAAAGACTTGCTCAATTATTGATACATGTGCAGATGTTAAAGGGATGGGGAACCTGAGGACTTGAGGGAAGTCTGGGTTTCTAGGAATTGAAGTCCAAGTACACCTGGTGGCTCAAGGTTGAGAAACCCTGACCTAGAGGAAACAGGCTAGTACTCCAGGTGTTCTGGAACTTCAGTTCCCAGAAGCCCAGGCTCCCCTCAAGGTCTCAAGTTCCTCACTGATGAGACTCTATCTAGCCTATGATATAATATCCATCTGTGGGAAAGAGAAGACAGGAAATGTATCTCACGCTTTTTTCTGGCCTTTTGTTCAGGCCGTCCTTTATTTTTCTCCAGTGCCACAGCTTCCACCTGCAGCTCATACATCTGACGGAGGATGTTGTAGTCACTACCTCCACTCTGCACGTATGCCAAGTAGACAGCTCTGCAGAGGACATGCAAACACATCATCAAACTCTATCAAATTATCCCACCCACCCACTCCACACACACTGGGGGAAAGATGACAATCCTACTGACTACCTTCATTGAAAATAAATTTGTTTCCTTTCTCACCCAAGAATTTGCTTCCCATCCATTGAAGAGCATTGCTTTCTTACACAATTGTTAGTACTGTGGTGCTTTCCAAAATGGGAATGACAGAAAGTTCCACAGGTAACAATAAAATATAATTAACCAATATTTATCTTAATTTCCAATTTACTACAGCTCTGGTCTCAGTCAGCCTTGCCGCTTCCTCCAGACTCACTGTATCTCTGAAGAAATTGGTCCAACAGCTGATGGAAATGGCATAGATTTGAAAGTGAACTTCTCCTCCACCTTATGGGCAGCATCTTCTGTTTTCATCTTGGTTGGAGGCTCTGGTTTACTTCTAAAAAGAATCCCAAGAAGAAAGTACAGTACAGTGTATTGGGGTGTGTATTAAGGACATGCTTGTTTCAGTGATAATGCTTGCTTTTCCCCAACTACCACTTCACACTACCTGAGTTATGAAAAACAGGAGGGATCTCTCTGATATGGCCTTTGACATTTTCAGACCATCACACACTGAGCTTGGGTCCCATGTTTGGATCAGAAGCAATAAGCGTGATCAAGGACCCCTCCCATCTAGAACAATGACATCCTGAGGTTGCACTCCAGCAGTATGAATAGGGTACAGAATTAGTAATAATTCAGACAATAATGGAATTAGCTAGGATAAGTCTGGACCTATGGAAGAACTGCTGGGGACAAGATAATTGTTTTGGTGACAAAAACACCTGAACTGTCTGTCCAAAATAAGTGTCCAAAGAGCAGCGTGCTCTGTGCAGAGAAGAAACTGTAGACAAGGTGTTTGAACTAATAAGTCACCAGAAGAGGAACTGATTTTAAAAAATGAAGACTCAACAGGAATTGGAAGAAAACAGCTGTAGAAGAAGTGATTTGGAAATACAGTAAAATCCAATTTTATGTAAAAAGTCTGTTCCATAGGCTTTTATGTAAATCAGTTTTTTATATAACTCAAAGCAAACCTATAGGGAAAAATGAATTTTTATGTAACTCGAAGCAAACTCATAGGAAAAATATTTTTTACATAAATCAAAGCAAACTCATAGGAAATGAATTTTTACATAATTCAAAGGAAACCCACAGGAAATTGTGTTATGTAAATTGGGACATTTACGTAAATTGGGACACGGTTTAGCACAAAATCATCACGTAAGTCAAATTTTACATAACTCGAGGCGTACGTAAGTTGGGATTTTACTATAATGAGAAAGCACCTTCAGGAGGAGACCCCCAAAGCCAAAAAAAAACATACAGAGGAAAGAGAACTATAACACTAATTTGGAAAGACACCCATAGAATATCAAGAGCCACTTGTCTCCCCACCCCTTAGTTTGACCTGGCTAGCTGGCAATATGTAGTTGTGTGTGTATTGATGTGGTTTGCTGAATACACAAAATTAAGCTAGACAGCATTAGAACCCCAGTTGGTTTCCACAACATTATTTTTCTAAAATACCAGCCCATAAGCAGCTGTAAAGAAGCTTAAGAAATTTGTAACACCAGCAGATCTATTTGTAGAAGACTTACTTGCTTTCTGTTGCTACTTGCAGAAGTCCAACCTGTTCCCGTAGGGCAGCCAAAGCCTGCTGGTTCTTTTCCTCCTGGGCATTCAGTTCTACCAGCAGCTGTTCTATGTGAGTTGTAGACGAATTCTCTTGTTTAAGCTCTGACAAGCGCCTGTGAATCTCTGAACAAATGCAGAAGTGAAGCACTAGAACAAGCCCAAAGCAAAGGACTTCCAGAGGTTCTCTGACATGGGTTCCTACTTAAAATATAGACACTCCTTCCCTCCCTTGCATACATTATATCAGAGGTCAGATTCATCTAGCTAGCAACCTTTCACCTCTAGCAGGTCAATAGTTTCATTCTCAGGAACAGCAGATCGAGTGAGTAAACCTATGTTGTAACTTTCTCCTAAAATATCCAGGTAAGTCTAAGTCCTCATGGACAAAATTATTCCTGCAAAAGTAACATCTCAAGGGAAAAAAGAGTTTGCAATTCTCTACCTTGAAATGCTAATTGTATATATACAAAGGTACAATCTGGAGAGACACACATATGGTATTTATTTAAATCATCAAGAATTATTATTTAGACATACATTTCTTACTCATTTAACATATTTATCTGCTTTCATCCACACAAACTTCCAGAATGATTTGAAAATATAAAATATGTGACTGTTTTTATCAACTGTCTTCCCATTAAGCAGACTGAGCTACCAACTACCAGAAGGTAGATTTGGGGTGTCATTAAAAGACATAAAACTATTAAGTATTTAATTTACTTCACCTGAATTTTGACCGACACATAAAAATATATTGTTTGTGAGATCTTTACCTGCTGTTTATGAGGATCAAGTCCCCTCTGCCTTCTTGTAATATACCCAATTGTTAAGAAACTGTATAAATATAAAACTGACTGATAATAGTACTCACATATGAAATCTCTGCCTAGTTTCTTCTTCCTTTTGCCAGCACTGATAACAGGATGAGATCTATTTGCCAGTCCCATCCACTGACACTGGATGAATGCAAGCATCCTATCTTGCCTAGTTTACTGAGGCTTCCATTATCTTAACCTGAGCACTCAAAAAGGCACTCAAAGAAAGACAACTATCAGATGTGTACTCTAACCTTCTCTTACCATCTTTCTGCTTTTCTAGATGTTGGCTTCTAGCCTGGATATCAGCCAACTGTCGCTCATGTCCTTCTGCCATTTGTTGCTGGCGCTGCCAATATTCCCAGTGGTGAAGGTTTTGGTAGCTGTTGTCATTCTAAGGTTCAGGGGGAAATTATAAGTCAAGAAGTTCTAGAATCAATGATGCAGCCCTTCAGACCTAAGTGTCATTGAACAGGTTTTTTTCTGTGTGTATTTGGACACAGCTGGAAAAATAAATTGTGCCATTAGAAAAATAAATAAATATGTAACAGGCTATGCCTATTTGTACTGTATATTAAGAGCTTCAGAGTCAGACAGTATCATGTAACATGATTTCCAGTTGCATTTTTCTGTCTAACTGCATGCCAAAAGAGACTTGTCTTTGAAAGAGTACATGTGGTGAGCAGAGTGTGAACTAAAAAAGAAGACAACTCAACTTATCCTCTATGAATGCTCATACCTTCCATAATAAGACATCCTTAAACACTTTTACCTCTGACTGGAATGTTCTGAATTCTGGAAGTGTGTTTTCCAATGACTTCCTCAGTTTCTGGAACTGTGGATAGAAAGACTTTATTTAGTAGTAGGCACCATTTCTGAGTGATTAGAGGCAGTGGTGGGATTCAGCAGGTTCAACCCAGTTCACCAGAACCAGTAGCAGAAATTCCGGCTGGCCCCGCCCATCCAAGTTTTGAACTAATGTAGTCCTAATTCAGGTGCAATGCAGGGCTTTCCCCCTGGCCATGCCTACCATACCATGACCACAGAGTAGGTAGTAATATTTTTTAAAAATCCTACCACTGATTAGCGGTCAGGGTGTCAAAGAAGATTCTCCAAATGCCACCTTGTAAGTTGCAGATAGGATTGGAATTTCTATAAAACAGTACCTCCAAGACTGATCCTAGAAAGGTGTCCCAGAAGGATACCCTGCCCAGTGGATGGTATAGAAAGCTGCTGAGAGGTCCAGCAGCTCGCCCAGTGTAGGTCATTTACCAAGGTGACTAAAGCAGTTTCTGTTCCATAACCAAGTCTGAAGCCAAATTAAAATGTAACCGCCAGAGCTGAGACACCACAATGCTCCAAGAATTGACCAGAAATTGAATACTGGAGACTGGCCAATAATTATTCAATACAGTGGGATTCAATGAGGGGCTTTATAAACAGCCCTCTTCCTACTGCCTCATTTAGGCATTCTGGTATCCTTGTTGCAAGGAGGCATTCGCCACTTTTCATAATCCACTCAGCTAGTCCATGTCTGGCTGCTTTTTATAAGGCAGGAAAGGCAAGGATCCAGCATGCATGTGTTGACATTCACCTCTCTAAAAGATCTGACTATATTGTCAGGTTGTACTAATGAAATAAATCAATTACAATGGGACAAGCAGAGACTGAAGTTACATCAATAACTTGCATCTATTACAACATCTAAGTCAGTGGTTCCCAACCATTTTTTGGCCATGCCCCACTTAAGCATCTCTAAAATCCTAATGACATATAATTCTTATTATTCAAAAAGTGAACTCCTGTTCATGTGGAGGAAGCCTAAATGGCCATTAACTAGGTCTAAACAAGTTTCCAAAGAATTAACTGTTAATAACTCATTCTTGAATTGCCCTTCCTATGGGATGTGTAAGTCATCTTAATTATCTAAGACCTGAAGCATGGCAGCTCTCTGGAGTAGACAAGACTGAATTGAAAAAACAAATCATGGAAATTTCACTGCAAAAGTAATTCATGTTTTACTGTCATTTTCTGCTGTACCTCTTCAGACAGTTTCTTCAAAGCCTGGCTGTCAGAAACATTTCCTGCATGATCACGGCTCATTAAATGGGCTGCTTGTTCCTTGTATTCCACTTCTTCAACGTGTTTAGGGTGATGCCTCCTTGGTTTTGGTGCTTGTTGCTCATGATACTACTCCATAGAAACCAAGAGCCAGGAAAGAAATAAAACAATGAACTCTTAGCAAAATAAATTAGGACTGAAGATTGATTTCACAAAGTTGGAGTGTCTGAATGAACTCCTTCTGGGAGCAGCTGCAAGCTTTGTTTAACATTCTTAGCTTCCAGCTGATAAAGGAACCATTTTGTGAGGCAAGATGAAGCATCTGGGCCTCTCACACACAAAAGTAATTATTAGCTGATACAAGAAGAGAGGGAGGGAAACCCAACCCAGAAGGGTAACCCTCTGACTGAAGGCCTTCAGTGACAATGTACTTCTTGTACAACATTGACTACATAGCTATTCATCAGTTTTCGAGAGAATCCACAGGCTTTCCTTTAAAGTAGGACTTCTTGTTGCAAAATAACATTTCTTATAACTCAGATTATAAAAGTAAATAAGAAAGTGTAACAGAAGCTCATACACCCTCATATCTGATGGATGCTTTAACAGTGGTAGGGAATGTCATGCAAAAGTTGGCTGTACAAATGTCATGAGCAAGTAATGTTTGTGACAGAGCCCTAGTGGTGCAGTGCTTAAACTGCTGTGCTGCAGCCAAAATGTTGTGAATTCGATCCTAATCCCCAGGGATCAAGACTGACTCAGACTTCCATCTGTCTGAGGTGGGTAAAACGAGTACTGTACTTAGTATGTTGGAAGCAAAATGCTGATTAATTTGTGAACCAACCAGAGAGTGCACTAAGCGCTATGAGGTGATATATAAGTGTAACTGCTATTGCTATACTGCTGTTTATGAACAGTGACATTCATGATCACTTTGTTTTTAACCTCTAAACTTAAAAAACATCACTCTTGGGATGCAAAACCCTCTCATTCAAACATAAGAATATATGTGTACTTGTTACATTGCATTCAGCAATGTCTCATTCATTTCTGACCCTTTGGAAGTGATGAGGCTATCCTCATAGTACATGAGCAGAGGCTTCCAAAGACCAGAGCATTGAAAGATTGTTTTTGGACTACAACTCCCAGAACCCCCCCCCCCCCCCCAGTCAGCAGTAGCAGCCATGCTATTTAAGGAATGCTAATGAATATAATTTTAAAAAAGGAAATCTTTGCCCAAGATGAAGCCAAATTATTTCAGTGGTTCATTTTGACACAACACTGGGAAGGAATGAACAATAAAAATAAAAGTAAATATATTCAGTTTTTAAATAAGAATCCCACTCCAGTCTTGGTAGGAAGAGCTGTCAATCCATATAGAATATTAACAACCCAGCTATGACTGTAGCCCTGCCAAAAAAGGACAGTAACAAAAATGTGTATTTTATATGGGGTTATCTAACTTACAGAAAGACAACTTGTACATGATCAGAAGAAGCATATTGTTTTAATATTCTCCCTCTTATCAGTTATGTCTTTTATGATATGGTATCTTCCTATATTTCTGCATAGCCTGACTCTAGAGTAAAGTTAGTAAAAAGCCAAAACCCCGTTATTTATTGCAGGCCAGTTTTATGTCTCCTTACTGTCTATTTTTCTTGTTATGTGCGGATCAGGATCAGAAAGTAGGCTTAAAAAATTAAGAATGTGTTTTTGTACAATATTGTGCAAAAGCCTTAGGCCACCATCAACTGGTTTGGGAAAATTCAATTAACAATTTGGTGAGGAGGGGCATACCTCAGACATACTTACTCCAAACTTTGCCAAACTGGAGAGGTTGGAGAGGAGAGTCAGCAGAAGACTCCCATTTTGGTGTGTCTACATGGTTTGGGGGCTGAGTTATCACTCACAGAATTTTCCCAAACCAGCTGCTGGTGGTCTAAGACTTTTGCACAGTACTATATATCTTGAGAAGCCTTATATTTCATCTGTTAACAGTGTCATTAAAACTGAGACACTTTGGCTTTCCCAATATTTATGTTAATTGTCCCAAGATATTAGGAAGCCAGGCCATATACATTTTTTGACCAACCTTGAGTCCAACAAAGGGTGCCTCTCTTACCATCTTGTCTGGTGGTGTCTCTGTTCTCTTGGGCTCTTTCTTCTTATGCATTGCTTGCCTGTTCTCATGTCTAGCACCAGTTACCGTGGTTGTTGCTTGTCCAATGCAGAATTTATCCATGTGTTTCTCTAACAGTCTCCGGGAGCGGAAGCCCATTTCACAGCTGGGGCAGTAGAAAAACACTGGGTCTGTCATTATGAAGAATATCACACAAAGGATGACATTTATCTGGAGGCTTATGGCCACTTATTATTTCCTGAAACTAAACTAGCGTTTGGAGTTTCCAGTTGCTATGCTGGTAACTTAGGGGTGGTGCCAGCCTGACAAAAATAACAGAGGTAATTAGCTAGAACTCAGAGTGGCTGAGGCTATCACCATAGCTACTGTTTGTGTTAGCAGCAGTGGGTTGGGATAAGTAACATCTATGACTTGTAAGGGATGAGGCTTTTTTTAAAAAAATGTTATTATCAGAAAGAGGCTGCCCTGTGTCCTGGGATATGAAACTTTTGGTTTTCCAAGTACGTATTTTGTACTATAGCTTTCACAATCACTTACCACTGAACACCTGGTGAAGTCAAACAATCAACAAATTGGAGGAATAAGCATGAATGCCAATTGTTTCTCCTTTAAATTACCACTTTGAGGATAAGGGAGAAGAGAATAAACTTTGTTCCTACACTTTCCTCTTTGTATCCAGGGCTGTCCTTTGGACAACAAAGAATTGAAAGGAACTGAGCTTGGACAAGCATATTCCAGGGTGATCAGACAGGTATACAGTATAGCTCACTATTTAGTTCACTTTGACTGTAGGTTGGTTCACCCTATGTTATGGTGACGGTGACCATGTGTGTTTTGAATAAGAGCGATCCATCCTATCACTTCCACAAATTGTCCCACTCCTTTCTGACAGTGTTATGGCTGCAGTTTATTTGGTGTTATTCGGAGCACTCCTGATTATCTCTTTTTGTAGTGCATTCAGTTGGTTAATTCACACCCAAAGAGAGCTGTGGTAAATTTTATTGGAGGTGACAACTTTGTAACATATTCAGTGTGCTGTGACATTTAAAAGGATGATGGAGAAACTGCCTCTATTTTCATCTTCTATACTCTTAAAAATACAGTGGATGACAAAAGGCTTGGTTAACATAAAAATCGCATAACAAAAGGAAATCCATAGAAACAGATTAATTGGGTTTCAATGCATTCCTATGGGAACTGCATTTCAGTTGAAGTATTTTGGTTTTCGATGCATTCCTATGGGAAATTGCATTCAATAAATTCCTATAGGAAATTTGGTTAAAGTAATTTTCGTTGTAAAAAACATCTTGGAGAAAGCATCAATTACATTAACTGAGGTTCCACTGTATTTAAAAAATATTTCCCTAAGTGATGCAGTGATATTCTATGACAGTGATGGTGAACTTTTTAGAGACCAAGTGCCCAAACAAAGGGGCAGGGCAAACTCTGTGCTGGGGGAGGGAGAAGCGCTCCTATTAGGCTGCTGGGCAGAGTGGCAGAGTGAACTCTGTGCTGGGGGTGGGAGGAAACTCTCCCATTGGGCTGCTGGGCAGAGGGATGGGGGGAACTCTCCCATTGGGGTGCTGGGCAGAGGGATGGGGGGAACTCTGTGCTGGGGTGATGGTGCATGTGCCAACAGAAAGGTCTGGGAGTACCATGTCTGGCACGTGTGCTATAGGCTCACCACCACTGTTCTATGACATATCAGAGGTCTTTTTTTGTTCACTGTATCTGATGTAGCACTGACTCATTCAGAGGAAAATACATGAAGACTTTTGAAGGGTAGCGCTTTGAATATCCTGCTGCTCTCCTGCTTCTGATTTGTATGCACATGCTCCCCCCCCCCCAATTCTCTGAGATGCTGTTGTAATTGTACCTAATCATACATTTTTTCCTAGAAAGCTTCAAATGAACAGTTATAATTCCACAAGGTTGTAATCTCAGGCTCAGATATTCATCGCCACAAAATGGCTCAAGGGAAAAAATGCTTGCACCTTTGCTTTGATATTATCTCTCAATTAACAGTAGGTTGGAAGAGAAGGTACTTTATCTACCTACTGGGATACACCACAAGATGTGGTGTATGTGTGATTTGTTTTGGTAAATTCTCATTATTGGGAAACATTTTAAAAAGAATTACTCAATGCACCACTTTGAAACTGCTGCTACTTTTGTGTATGTGATGGTACTGTTACTTGTGTCTAGTGAACATTATTCCACTGTCAAAACTGGAAGAATAAACATCAAGAATTTAAGAAATGCAGTTGACACCATGCAACCAGCACCAAAAGTCAGCAATGATTTGAAATGCATATAGTTTTTTTTAAAGGGGGTGCAAAATCAGATTACACTTTGATATTAAAAAGCAACAGAGATGTGGTTCAGCATGGCTGGCTCCAAACCCCTTTAAGCACTGACCAAAGTTCATAGTGTTGAAGACCATCTTTTCATTAAAAATTGTTTAGAAGAGAGGGAAGTGTATGACAACCACAGCAGTGTTACAGCATCTTTAAAACCAAGAGAGATGTTTCACCGTGATCTCTCAAAGATTACAATTCATTTCTCTGGGCAACAGATGAATTAATATTTCAAGTGACTACTTCTTCAAGTGAGGTATCCAATTATGAATATTCATTGTCATCATGGCAATCAGCCATTAAGATTGTCCTGGGAACAATATAATGCAGTGGCCTTCCATTTTCCTTCTTTATTGCAGTATGATGCCCATACTACTGATCAGTTCCATGAGTCACTTTCTGCTCCTGAGCTCTTTTGGCACACAAAGTCCTCCTCAGCCCCAGGCCAGAGTTGCTGAAGATGCTGCCCTCCATCAAAAGGGATTCAAGTGGGATTTAATCCACTTGGGGACCATTGCCCTTCCCTGTGGACTTCACTACCCAAGGGTGTCAGTCCTCAAGGTTGTCAGGTTAGTTAACTGCCTGATTATTGGCATTGAATTGCTGACAATACAGTTTACTCTATATAGCAGGATAGCCTGACTATACACAGATGACTCTATTTGAAGTGGTAGTCATGTTAGTCTGTGCAAGGCTATCAGACAGTACGCACACACAAAAAAGACAAAAATGTTGTGGCAACTTAAAGACTAACTGCTGTATTTTAATTGTTTATGACAAGAACAAACATTTTTGAGATTACACAAGAGCAAAACCAAATTAGAAGATGAAGGAAGGAGCTCACTGGGAAAGGAACAACATTAAAGGAGGAACTCAACCTCCCCAACGTCACTTGGAGAACCCTGAATAGGCTGAAGGTTGGGGTCCCTAAATGCAAGATCAACAGGCTCAAGTGGGGGTTGCTGGCAGACAACAACATGCTGCCTGAATGTGGAGAAATACAGAATCCGGCTCACTTGCTAGTCCAATTGCTACCACAAACATGCGTTGGTGAGGACTTAAGTTTGGGCAACAACAAAGCCAAGAAAGTGGCTTCATTTTGACAGTCCAGGGTTTGATGGGACACAAAAGAGTGTCTGCTTAAAGCTAACTGCTGTTTTATATGTTAGCCAAACTTAGGTCCTTATCGGTGCACGTTCCTGGTAGGGATTGGCAGACTTGCAAATGAGTCGGACAGTCCAGGCTGGAGGACTTTAAATTAGCTTAAAAGCTAACATTAAAATGCAGCAGTTAGTCTTTAAGGTGCCAGGACGCTTTTTGTCTTTTTGTTTTGTTCACTCACGGGTGACTACGATTCCCCATAAGCTCGCTGTTAAAATGTGTTTAACAGGTTCTGGGAAATTTCACAGAAGAAACAACAATGGCATGACAAGAGTTAGTTTGTGTTCTGGTTTGGTTGTTTTATGTGGTTGCATTTTATAATTTTTATTGTACTGTTGTTGTTTTGACTGTAAGCCGCCCTGAGTCACCTCGGTGAGTGGGCGGCAATATAAATCTAAATAAATAAACGCTGTAACACTTTAAAGACTAACTCTTATATTTTAATGTGAACTTCGTTAGACTTGATGCACGAAAGCTCACGTTAAAATATAACAGTGCTACAGGGTGTTTGTTTTGTTTATTCTCTGATATGCTTGATAATACACAGACTAACACAGCTACTACTCCAAAACGTTCTGAAAGTGGAGCTTTTCAGGAAAAGAACTCCGTGAAAGGGAGTGGCCGCAAGGCATGCTGGATAATGTAGTTCCGCTGGGGCGCCAAAAGAGAATTTCCCTGCAGGCTTTGCGGCGCGCCTCGTTCAAAAGTGAGGCCGTTGGTTCGATCCCCTCCTTGTGACACCAGAGCCTGCAAGGGAAGGACTTGCGTCTTTGAGGGGCGCTTCAGGCTATTCTAGTTAACATGGACCCCACTGTTTACAGCTGCCTCCTGCCTGGACTGTCCATTAATATCCAGCGTAGGAACGGTAAGGACAAATCAAGGAATCAGGAGGATCCGCGTTGAAGGGTCTCCTCCGCCCGTCGCCTTCCGTGTTCTGGGGCGTCGTGTGAACGCGTGCGGGCGTTCTGTTTACTACTTTGGCCTCCATTAGGCTAACTCGTGTCGGGGCTGAACGCGAACTGCAAGCTGCTCTCTCTCCTCTTCCTCCCCTGGCGCCATTTCCCGTTTCTTTATGGTCTGGAACGGGTCAGGAGGGAACTCTTTTTATTATTATTAATAATAATTATTTTACTTATTAATAACACAAGAAATAAAATGACGAGAAAAGGCGAAAACATAAAATCTAAATAAAAACAGCCTTAACACATTATACTGTTTATACAGTACTAATATGCGCACCCAGCGGGACAATATATACGTTTATATGCATTTTCCAAGCTGTTATCTATTTCAAACCGGTTTAACAATTATCTCCTTTCCAGCATGATGTAAGGAAGGAACTAGCGTTTTCCGAGCTATTGCTAATTACTGCCTCCCCCCACCTTTTAGTACCGGTGATGGTGTTGCTCTAACTGCCAGTGACTCCCAACGGGTCACCCCTTTGTTTACTTTCTTAAGTTTATATCTCTTCTTTCCACTTAAAATTAAGTCCTCAGGGTGGCTGACAGCGAAATATGCATTAAGTAAAATGTTCATTAAAATACGAACATGCAAGGAATAAAAATATGTCCTAATAAAACACTACATGAGAATACATCAATAAAGGAGGGGGGAAGCCCTCAAAAGATTAAAATTTAGGTTAGCAATATACCACTGGTTTTCAAGCAAGGGAAACCTTTGCCTTTTAGCAATACTGTATCTTAAATTAAGATCTTAAGTTTTGTTTTACTTATAATGTCCAGGATGGAATGAGCTCCTGTCTTTGTCCCAGCTCCTGCCAACCTAGCAGTTCGAAAGCAAGAATTTGCAGGTAGATAAATAGGGACCACTTCAGTGGGAAGGTAAACAGCATTCCGTGCGCTCCGGTGTCTAGTCATGCCTGCCACATGACCACGGAAACGTCTGCAGAAGCAGACAGCGCTGGCTCTTTGGCTTTGAAACAGATGAGCACTGAACCCGAGTCGGATACGACTGGCTTTCGAGCAAGGGAAACCTTTACTTATTCAATTGTGAGTCCTATCTGAAGAGAAGTAATAAATAAATAAATTCAGACTTGAAGCACCATCCAAACCTCACGTTGTGAAGTTTAAGAGGCCAGAGCAACTTCAACAGCAATGATTTCTTAATTTTCCCATCATTGGAATGAATGCTTTTCCTTCTCATGGAAAAACTACTATGGTATGAAGCAAGGGTGGCCAAACTTTTTGGGCCACAGGCCATTCACGTGGTTCCTCCCACCAGAAGCGGAAGTAAAATGTGCCTGCATGCACAAAACACTACCATAAATGCACTCTCGGCTGTCAAATATGTTTACGACATCAATGGGTGCTTTATGGCACCGTTTTTGTGCATGTGCGGGCGCATTTTACTTCCGCTTCCGGGAGAAGTGCGGTCCGGATTATTAGGTGCCATGGGGTTTGGGAACCCCTGGTATAAAGTAATATTCAGTAATAACTGCTTGATCTTCTTAAGTATGAAGTAGAATCTGGTCACACAATTTTTCTGGTGATCTACGTTTGATCTTTAAAGCTTAAAAATGAAGCAGACATAACCATAGAGCAGGCTCTGTTTTATCTTCCTCCTGCAATGGAATTGTCACAGAAAGATGGTCATCCATAAAATTTTATTGGAAAAAATATTTTGAATGCTAATCTAATATTTTGCACTTGCAGGCAACAGACAGAAGAACAAACAAACAAAATAATTCAAACACTTATATGTTACCAAATATGGCCTCATTCTAATACTTTAGCCCCAGCTGAACCCATAGAATCAATGGAACTTTAGTAAGAGGCAATTCAAGGCATTTTCCTTGTCTTTGATCCTTTGATTTGACTCACCTTTGATGGCATACCCAGACATTGTCTCTTCAACTTCTTGTATTTAGGTGCAATTCATGGTGCTACTATCAATAAAGTGGATTTGGAAAAAATGACCGTATCAGTAGAATGGACAGAAAGTCAATGTATTAAAGGGAAAGAGGTAAGAAATTATGTTCCTATTCTCTGCCAGTGTGTTCAAGAAGTTAAAACCTGAGCTACAATGCTGTACACTAGCCTTTCTCAACCAAGTACAGTATCCTGAAGACTTACAGGATTTCAGTTTCTAAGATCCCCAGCTTGTATGGATATGCTGGGCTGGTATCATAGGAGTTGTAGTCAGCACATCTGCAGTGTGTCTGGTTGTGGAAAGTTGTAGTCCATATTTACCTGAGACTAAGTCACATTGAATTCAGTTGGGCTGACAGATCATGTACTTCTAAAGTATAAGCTGCTTACCTGGGCTTCCTCTCCCCGCTCCCACCCCACCCTCGGAACAGTTTCTATAGAATTAGTAAGAGGATTTCATCTCTAAACTCTCATATGCCTTTAAAGACTTGCTTATCACTGGTCATTCCTTTCAAACTCCACAATAGATGGAGCTTTTTCTTATTTATTATTCCCCTTTCCAAGTCCTACTGAAATAAAGCATCAGACAAATGGCCTACTTTTTTAGCCTCCAAAATGAGATCCTAAAAAGGGACTCAACTTATACTCGGGTCAACAACCCCGAGGGTTCCAAACGCACGGTGGTGCAAATCCAAACATACATTTTTTTAAAAAAAGCACTAACACTATCATAAAAATTTGAAAACATACCCACACAAATGTCTGAATAAATTAATTGTACTGCATTTTCATGTATTTTAATTACTGAAACTCACTAGCAGCTGTTGCATTTTCCACCCCGACTTATACTTGGGTCAATCTATTTTCCTAATTTTAGAGGACCAAATTAGGTACCTCAACTTATATCCAGGATGACTTATAGTCGAGTATATACGGTAATGTAGTGGAAAATTTTGAGTAGGCCACCTAGTTGTTCAAATTTACTCTGTAAAACAAGGGACAAGTGTGCAATCTTCATTTATTGAGTTAGGTATAAGCCTTCCATACACCCTGCAACATCAAAAATATTTTTTTTAAAAAGAAAATGGCCAGTCCTAGAAACTTCCAGGTGAAGGCAGATCTACAAACTGATGGTCCCCACATGCTGACTCACCTACAAGCACAAAAGAGATTTGAGAAAATGAGTAATAGATTTGTGGCCACTTCTGATTTTCATGTTGGGGAATGGTGCAACCTAGAATGTATCCTCCCAGTCTGGCCAGGTTTGTCCTGCTATGGTAATAGAGTAGACCAGTAATGGCAAACCTTGACACTCCAGGTGTTCTTGGACTTCAGTTCCCAAAAGACGTCTCTCTGAATCCACACAAATGAGTTTAAAGCACATAAGTCCAAGAACATCTGAAGTATCAAGGTTCGCCATCATAGGAGACCATACTGCCAGCGACTCAACGCTGAATGTGAGGCTGCGGTTAACTAACCTGACAACCCTGAGGACTAACGGCCTTGGGTACAGAAGTCCACAGGAAAGGGTAATGGTCCCCAAGTGGATTAAATCCCACTTGAATCCATCTTGATGGAGGTCTTCATCAATACTGCAGCTTCATCAATACTGGCCTGGGGCTGATGAGGACTTTGCATGCCAAAAGGGCTCAGGACCAGAAAGTGACTCACGAAAATGGATCAGTGGTACAGGTGTCATGCTGCGATGTGGAAGGCAGATGAAAGGCCATTGCATTATATTCTCAGGACAGTCCTCATCGCTGATCGGCATTAGCCAACATTCACATTTGGATACGGTAGAAGGAGGAGGATGTATCCTGGGTGAAGAAAACTAGCCCTAGAGCTACCGCACCCTTTTACAATATACTGTATATTCAGGAAATAATTAATACAAATTAGTCAGACATTATGTGTCTAATAAGCAAGCAGCCTGCCTCTGTCTGAACTAGAGTTATACTCGAGTATATACAGAGTAGTCCTTTTTCTTGCTGCCCTAGTAAATAGTGTTTAATGTAGAAAGTGCCTTAAAAGCAATGGGGCTTTTTGGTGGAAAAGGCTGGACAGTTTAGATTGCATGCAGCTAGGATAGGGCTGCATGCCACACAATATTTGTGTATTAAATGAAATGTAAACACAGTTGTTAAACGTTCACATAATAAAATAAGCACTGTTGTATGAATGAATAAGAAGCAATATTTGTTAATTTGATATGTATATAGAAGATCAACAGTTGACCTGGAATCCCATATGTATACCTGTGCATTAACTGCTGTATGTGTGTTTTTGTAGTTCAGTAAAATGATTGTTGGAATATTGCAGCACTAGCAATAGGATTATGATGTCACTCTAAGGTCAAGTGAGTGAAATAAGGGGGCATGACTTGTACAGTCTACTTCTGCATGTACAGAAAACTAAGGAAACCGTCAGCTGTGTAGCCAAGCTGATTGATTCCAGATTCAGCCCTAAATGTTGAACATTTAACAATGACAATTGTTGTTAGGTTCTGTTTCAGTAAGTAGTAACCAGGGAAAGAAACCAGGGAATTATTGGGATGTACTAAGATTAGCTGCTGGAGATTAAAGCCTCGGTAGCAAATGTGTTTTTCCTAGGTCTCTGAAATGTAGTCCAACCTATGGAACTATGTAGTGCTAGGATAGTACTCAGTGGGAAGCTTTTTTAAAAAGAAGTGTCTAAAATTTTAGGTCATAGAAGCAATGTCTGCGCTACTCATTGTTTCATCTTGTCATAACAAATCATTGACATAGACCTGCTAATATCTGATGCTTAAGTATGAGTTACTCTTTCTTGTCTGTTTTGGGCTTATTTTGTCTCCCCTATCCTCTATAGATTGACTTTGATGATGTGGTAGCAATAAATCCAGAGCTGTTCCCAACTCAGGCAGTTGCTGGTGTGAAAGAGGGTTTTCCTATCCAGGAGAATGTAACCACGAAGGTAGGTGTTCGAGGTGATATTTGCTCATGCAATGAAATGCCTGAAGCATGATGGTAAACATGGCTTCTAACTTAACAAGTACTGTTTACATTTTTAAGCACATTGTTTCATGCTTGTCTCTCTATTACCTTTTGAGTGTCTATTTCTTAAATTATGCATTCATGTGCTAGGTCTGCATAAGTAGTTGTAGTTTCTTGAGATAAAAAACCCAGCAATAACACTCCTTGACTTACTGTTAGCCGTATATGAAATGGGTTTAAGTTCTATCTGAAGAAATAACAGAACGAATGTATTGTACTGTAGAAGTATAGATTGCTGTTTTTCTATGTGGGAGTCTTAATGCAAATCACCTCCACTTAGTGGTGTGGCACCATGACTCTCTCTGCTTTCAGTCTGTGGATAGGGAAGGGAAGTAGAAGGTAGGAACTAGGTGTAGGAGTCTTAGGTGGCCCTATGCAGCCTGGGTGTTTTTTTGGAAATTAAAATTATCCTGATTTTTTTTAAGGGTTTGCAGGATGCCCGTAGAATCTGCTTCATTGTGTGGAAGTCACTGGGGATTGTGTACTTCAATTTCTGAAAATTGCCATCAGCAGTAAAGACATCCCATTTATCTTGTTCTAAAGGTGGAACCCCACTGCTTGGGGATGATCACACTGGGTCAAACAAATAGATGAATCTCAGATAGTGTGAATGGCCTACATTATTGGGTCCTATAATAATACTACCATAGTAGACATATTGTTGGCATCTAAGTCTGCCTTGCTCTGGTTCATCTGTTTGTATCTCTGTTGTGAGATCTGTTGTTGCTAGTGATTAGTATTTCCACGCCAGATTGTAGGTAAATACAGATCTGTGAGGAGGAACTGTCTTTGTTCAAGTTGACACCATTAGTGCATTTTAATCTGTCTCTTGGTCCTTGCCAGATCATAGGGCTTGGCTATACAGACAATGGAATTTAGAGTATGTTTTGGCTAAAATGTAGCTGTCTTCCAGCTTTCTTCCTTCCTATCACAGGAAGTTAACAAAAAATTCAATACCCTGTTTCCCCAAATATAGGACCTCCTCGTATAGTAAGGCACCCCCCCTATTCCCCCCCCCCCTTCGGAACTATAAGGGCCTCCCCGAAAATAAGGCACTCACCTAAATCTTGCCCTGGCGATCCACTGTATCAGCAATAAATGTACTGTATTCTTCTTCGTCATGGAAAAATAAGACATCCCCTGAAAATAAGACCTTGTGCATATTATGGAGTTTTTAAAAATATAAGACAGTGTCTTATATTCGGAAAAACACGGGTAGGCTAGGAACACTTAAGTGGAATCATCCATCCATCTGTGTTTCCTACAAGTAAGTTAGTAAATCTGTAACCTTGACACGGTATGTTATTCTTTCTCCAGTAGTTAACATGGAAATGCAGGTTTTTAGTCTCTTTACAGACTACTAAAGCTACTGCAAAGGTAATTTTTTTGAGAGTCAGCATGGTGTGGTGAATAGAGTGAAGGACTAGGATGTGGAAGACCTTGGCTCAAATCCTCACTCAGCAATAAAAACTCACTGGCAGATACATTGGTAAAACCATTCCTTAAATGTCTCACATACCTTGAATCATGGTGACCCTATGCGTCACATAGAGTCACTGTGGTTATGATGCAATGTGATGGCATGTAACACAGCGTCTATGGGCGTCTTGATACACTTTAATGCTCTCAACAAGATTTAAAAGTCAATACTTAAGAATCCTGATTGAAAGAGCTCTAGAAATATTGTAACTTTATGCATGTCAAGGTTAAAACTCTATAGATGTTCCTGTAACTGAAACATTATTTTCACTTCAGAGGCAACCTCGCAGGTCAACGATCTCAAAAATTCCTGCTCCAAGAGAAGGTAGAAACAGATTTGTGTGGCTCTAGTCTTTTGTACCTTAAATAGACTCCTGTGTTGCATCTTATTTTAAGTTATTTAAAACTATAATTTAGCTGTTGGTATTGGCCTGAAGCTCAACATCAAAAAAACCAAGATCATGGCAACTGGCCCCATCGCTCCCTAGCAAATAGAAGGGGAAGAAATGGAAGTGGTAACAGACCTTGCTTTCCTGGGATCCAAGATCACTGCAAATGGTGATTGCAGCCATGAAATAAAGATACAGTAATACCTCGGATAACACTAAAATTGGATAACGATGCAAAATTTATTTATTTTTTTGCACGGATAACGATCTGTTAGCGTTATCCAAGGTAATTGTTCATAGTGGTGGGGTGGCTGGGAAGCTGAACAAGGGATTCCCCTGTTCGGCTTCCCCAGCCACCCCGCAGCTGCAGGCACAGGGGCAGGGTGGCTGGAAAGCCAATGAGGGAGTCCCCCGTCGGCTTTCCAGCCACCTTGCCCATGCGCCCACAGGGGTTCCCTTCGCAAGCAAGGGGCTATCTCAGCTTCAGATAGCCCTTTGCTTGCGAAGGGAACGCGGTCCGCAGACCTACCCAGCTGGTGCTGTAAGGCAAAACGTCATGGTTCTTTCCCAGAGTTTTGCCTTGCAGCACTGCCTGGGAGGTCTGGGGAGGTCAGGAACAGTGCGGATCGGGTCCTCCTACCTCCCCAGAGACAGCAGGGGCTCCAAAGAGCCCGAAATGGGCAGAAAAACCCCCTTCCATTTTCCACCCATTTCGGGCTCCCCACCGCCCCTACTGCCTCTAGGGAGGTCAGGGGACCAGGTCCGCTCTGTTCCTGAAGTCCCCAAACCTACCCAGTTGGTGCTGTAAGGCAAAACGCCGGGATTTGAATCCCCAAGGTTGGCCACCCCCGGTTTAGGGCTTTGAATGTCACCATTAAAACATTGTGTCTAACATGGAATAGAAAAGGAGCCAGTGCAGCTAGGTCAAGACTGGGGAGATATTATTGTATTTTTTCATCTTGGAAATTAATCTGGCCACATCATTCTGGACCCCTACCAATTTCCATATTAAGCACGAGGGCAGCCCCATGTAAAGAGCATCACAGTCGTCAATCTTTGAGACTACCAATGCATGGATCAGTGTTGTCAGGGATTGTCTGTTCAAAACTGGGTGCAACTGGGCAACCTGGTGAAAGTGGGAAAATACATATTTAGATAAAGCCTCAATCTGGTGTACCAGACTGAATTTTTAATAACACCCAAACTGTGGACCTGGTCCCCGTAGGCACAGAAACATCGCAGTGGAGACAAAGTCCATCAGCCCCAGTGGAGAGTGAGCTGGGTCATGGGAAGCTCAGTAAACCAGCATCATCCCTATTTTCTCTCTGTGGCCAACACACAGGTGGAGAGCCTCACAACCTAGACACAAGATGGTAGAGACCCTGCCGATTTTGATATTATCTCTGTGAATTACTGCAACTCTACTCCCCATCTTTCCAATCTGCCCTGATGTTGAATGGAATACCTGGATGGACAAATTAGGGACAGAGCAACTTCTCCACCCTCACTCATCAAGTCTCAGTAATACATACCAAGTTGGCTTGTTGTCACTAGGTCACAAATTACTCGTCTTTTTTTTTAACCAACCTGGCATTTAGCAACATCAGGGACATACCCAAGGAAGGGTTGAGTTGTTTACTTTGCATCTGTTGAACAGGAGGGCAATTAGAGCTCACACTAGATCAATGATGGTGAACCTTGGCACTCCAAGTGTTCTTGGACTTCATTTCCGAGAAGCCCAAGTCTCTGTGAATCCACACATATGGGTTTACTGTGTGTACGCGCTGTAAAACCCATTCATGTGGAATCACAGAGACTTGGGCTTCTGGGACTTAAGAAGTCCAAGAACACCTGGAGTGCCAAGGTTTGGCATCACGGTACTAGATAATGAATATCTTGGGTGAGCTCTTTTGTAATGACCAATTGACCTTCTATCTTCATATCTCGCTGCCCACATAATTCTATTCTGAACAGTTCATTCTTAAACTGTATTTCATGCAAATTTTGTATTCCAAAAGGGTGTCTAGTATTCTGTACTGCTTAATATTTTTTAAAGTGCACATACGGTATATTATGTCAATTCTGTGGCTATAGAGTTAGCTGTTAGTAATATTTTGCCTTGCTTTTTTAGCTCTGCGATCCCAAGCTAGCAAAATGTCTGTCATAGCAGAATCACAGAACAATCATCTTGAAAATGAAATGGAGGTAGAAACCCCTGCTTCTGTATCAACACGAAGCCATTCTGCTCTTCCTGGTGAGTTAGGGCAGGTGGAGTTTGATATATGATACTGATCTTGAACAAGCATCTGTAAGGGCATAATATAACTCACTGTATGTATTAAGAAATTGACAATTTGCTTTTTAAAAAAGGCTCCAAAGTTTTACTGTTTTTTCAGCATTTGGGAAATTCTAGCATTCTGGTTGCAAAATTGAACACTGAAATTCATTGCTCGGGTGGGGAACCTGGAGCCTTGAGGGAAGCCTGGGCTTCTGGGAATTGAAGTTCCAGAACACATGGAGGACTAGCCTGTTTCCTCTAGGCCAGGATTTTTCAAGGAGAGTTGTAACTTTTGATATTAGTTCAGCTCATCTGGATATCAAGAGTTGAGTCGTTTCCATGCTGCAATAATGCAAAACAATTTAGTTTGTCAAACTACAAGTTTTATTTATCTACATTGCTCTGTGTATAAAATCTTCAAGGTCCTTCAAAGATGTTAAAAATGAATGACATGTATGTGATTCCAAAAATCTTAATATAATTTTACAATCATGAAGAATGAAAGGCACATACCATACTTACAAATATGACAATTGAATACATGAGCACAAAATCAATAATATGCTGAAAGTGAAAATCCATTCTTAGCTTGCTATAAGCATCAGGAACTTAAGTACATAAGTATAAATTTCAAAATGCAAAAAGTTCAGTGCAAAAGCTCATAGCTTAAAAAGGCACTTTGAAGCAGATGAGAATGCATTGCTTTAAAAGTAAAATTGCTAAATAAAAAAACATTTCTTAGCCGTTGAGCATGTTAAATGAACTCACACACACACAGAGAGAAAAAAATGCATGTAAAACTTGCCCTGCCCAGCCTGATTTAATCTTTGAGAATAGATCCATGGTGTTGATGGTTGTGGCTTTTTGATGAAGCCAGCTGCCTTTTTCTGCTTCATATGCCAGATGTTATCAGCATAGTCTCGTGTCCTTGCTGTTGCTATTCCCTTGCATGCTGTTTCAGTGTGATTGGTCTCTCTTTTTCTTTTGCTTACTATTTCCTATCTGAGGCCATATTTATATCCTCATGATTGTTATCTGGCTTCAGAAAATTTATTGTTCCCTTTCTGGCTAACAAATCAAATTAGGCCAAACTTAAAATTTTCTTTATTTTTTCACTTTCTTCTGAACTTTTTCACGTGGCTTCTCACTGTCACTTTCAAACATAAACAATATTTATTTCCCACTGACCTTTTTATTCAATCATAAATAACACCTGGTCTATCAAGGTTATCTCTTCTAGGCATAAACATCACCACAGGGACTTTCATGGCTATTTCTACCTTTTTAATGTGTAATAATATATTTTGTTCACATCTTTCCCTAATATATGATAAAAATTGAACATTTTTATTAGATTTCACTTGGCACACTTTGCAACTATTGGTTGTATAGTATTTAATTAGATCTGACAGGGCTACTTGGATACAGGACACATTTTCTGTGAATGTTGAGAAATTCAATCAATGCAACATCTATGTCCATGTAATATATGCCCCACAATGAGTACAAAAGAAGACCTAGTAAATGGACATGATAAAGTTACTGAAGTAGTCCACTCCTGGTCAAAACCTAATTATTTTAACATTTTAATCTGTTTTTAAATTGTACATATACATATTCTTCTGCCATATCCAAATATTGGTGATCAGCCGTGAAGTTGGTCACACCAAGTAGGGCGGTATAGAAATCCAAATAAATAATAAATAAGAATGTCCTGACAATACAGTATAATGCAGTGGCCTTTCATCCGCCTTCCGCATCGCAGCATGACTCTCATACCACTGATCCAGTTCCGCGAGTCACTTTCTGGTCCTGAGCCCTTTTAGCACACAAAGTCCTCATCAGCCCCAGGCCAGTATTGATGAAGCTGCTGTTCTCCATCAAAATGGATTCAAGTGGGATTTAATCCACTTGGGGACCTTCCGCTGTGCCTACACCAACTGCCAGGGGAAGAAGAAGGCAGGGTAGGTTGAGGACTTCACCGCCCCTCCCCCGTGCCCACACTAACATAATGTATTGTAATGTAATGTATTTTTTTGTAAGCTGCCCTGAGTTGCCATGGCGAGTGGGAGGCAATATAAATTTGAACTAACAACAACAACAACAACAACCCTTCCCTGTGGACTTCACCATGCAGGCTGTTTAGTCCTCAAGGTTGTCAGATTAGTTAACCACCGCCTGACGCTAAGCGTTGAGTTGCTGGCAGTATGGTCTACTTTATTACCATAGCAGGATAACCTGGCCAGACTGGAAAATATACATATACATCCATATTGTTAGGAAGATTGGAGACCAGAATGGGCTTTCCTCCTGCCTTTGACATTTAGAACTAATCTGAATAATCTAGTTTTGCTGATAGCTGTGGGAAACTGTATTGTTATGCTTGCTTGTCTGTCACTCTGCTTGAGCAAACCCTTCTCCCTTTGACACCTGAATTTGGTGTATATAAACCATGCCTGTAAGTTTCACTCCTTGTCTGAAGAAACGGACTTGATCCACAAAAGCTAACAATAAAAATATAGCAGTTAGTCTTCAAAGTGCTACAGTGGTTTTTATTTTGTTTTCTGATATCCATATTTTTAAATTGTGTAAATCCATGATATGCAAGCAAGTAAGCAAGCAAGCTCAGTCCTTTGCTAGAATCATTTTAATTGGAGTGGGGTCTCCAGAATGTTGGTGGAGTAGTAGTCATTATTGTAGTAAGAGTGGCATATGTTCTGTATAGATTCATTAAACTAAACCAGAGACCAGAAGATTCAAATGTTGCTTTTGGAGGTGGTCTTGAATGTGTCATCACCATCAACTTTGCTTTTGATACGTATACTGGATGTGTTCCAGTATACAGTATTGATGTATATACCACATACTGCAGTTCATCATCAAGCTTCTGGGAAATCTCAACAATTAAAAATAGTAGTCATAAGTATATTTCTGGACCTGTGTTTGGTTGGCTTCATCTTATTTATTTTATTTTATTGCATTTTTATACTGCCCATCTGGAAATTTCCCACTATGGGCAGTGTACATACAAATATAAAAAAATAACATAATAAAACACACAACAAATTAAAAATAAACCAACCAAATAAATACATCCTAAAATAAAATACATTCTAAAATAAAATAACTGGTGTCTGAGGATATCTTATTTGTTTTCCAATGAATATACATTAGCAGAGTGTTTTGAAGATCAATTTTATTTATTTATCACTGTGTTCAGGAATCTGTACCTTTTGCGTTCAAGGCTGTAGGAGAAGCACTTATTACTGATTGTTCCTTTGAGTAAAGCAGTACAAACCTTCCTTCTATTTCATGTGTTGCATTTGGCAGTGTGTGTTTTAATCTTTGTTTTCCTGTTCCAACAGTTGTACGTGCTCGATCCAGGAGTAGTTATTCTTCTGTTAGCTGTAACATGCAACCAAATGGCAATGAAATGACAGAGGAACCTCCACAGTCTCTAAGAATTGTTTCCTCTGCAATACAAGGTAGAAGATGGTGGATAACTTAATTTCATAAACTTTTGCATTCATCTTTTAATTAATTGTGGTATGTCTGAGAAAGATCTTCCTACTACTATACAGTCATATCTCGCATAACGAATTTAATTCATTCTGCGAGGCTGTTCGCTATGTGAGTTTTTCGCTATGCGAAACAAACTCATAGCGAAAATTCCTATGGAAAAACTCGCATAACGAGCGTTTCTATGGGGAAAACTCACATAGTGAATTTTTTTCGTTATGCGAGTTTCCCCCATAGAAACACTCATTGTGCGAGTTTTCCATTGGGAAAGTCTGACTTGCACAGTGAAATTTTTCATTATGCGAGTCGGACCGGTTAATGAAAAACTGCTCATTATACGAGTTTTTCGCTAAGCGAGTCACTCGTTAAGTGTGGTCTGACTGTACTGTTGATAGAGTAGAGAATGTGGGCTGAAGCCTAGTTGTGCTGGACTTCCACTCTGCAATTAGAGTGAAATCAACTCTAAAATGCATATAGTGGTGGCTCAAGTATTATTTTGCAATGGGTGGTGCTCTGTTGTTTATCAAAGAACCACAATCTATTGCTAGGCATCTATTAATTGTTAGCAGGGTTTCAGGCAGACAGATTCAAACCCAGACACTACTTTTTTTTCTTTCATTCATTCTATTTATTTATTGTTCACATTTGTATGCCACCCTACTTGCATAGTGACTCAAGGCGGCTGACATGGTATCATAGAACAAACGCAACCATCCAATAAACTCATCAATAAAACATGGCTAATCCCATAAAGATTTAAACGATTAAAAGCTTTAAAAAAGTTAAAATTAAGAAGTTAAGAGAGAGAGAGAGGAATCAGATCAGCCAGCAGGCTGAGGTCACCATGTTATCGGTACCCCACATGTGCCGGGCAAGCCAAGTTTTTACGCCCTTCCTAATGGGCAGAAGCTCTGTCTGGAGACACAACTCAATTGGCAGGAGGTTCCATAGGGCCGGAGTGGACACAGAGAATGCCTTCCTTCTAGTGCTAGACAGATGTGCCTCTCTAGCCGATGGAACAATCAGAGAGCCTCTCTGGTCCGCTCTGGTGGGACGGACAGATGTTCTTTGAGGTGACACGGTCTCTTAAGTATCCTGGCCCACTATTATGTAGGGCTTTAAAGGTAATTACCAGCACCTTGAATTGCACTTGTAGGCATACTGGCAACTAGTGCAGCTCCCGAAGCAGTGGTGAGGCACATGCACAAAGCCCACAACCCATCACCACCTGAGCAGCCGCATTCTGGACCAGTTTCAGCCTACATATGGTCATCAAGGGCAGCCCCATATAGAGTGCATTACAATAGTCAAGTCTGGAGGTGACCAGAGCATGCGTGATCATGAGCAAGGAGTCCCAATCTAGGAGCAGGCATAACTGTTGTATGACACAAAGTTGTGCAAAAGCCCTCCTGACCACGACTGCCACCTGCTCTTCAAGCAGGAGTCGTGAGTCCAGGAGGACCCCCAGATTATGCACCGGGTCTGTTTGGGACAAAATAGCCCCATCCAGAACCAAAGATGGTAGATCCTAAAATATTGCAGGACCCCTGACCCACAGCCACTCAGTCATAGAGGTTTACTGTGATTGTAGATGCTTTATTTAAAGCAGGGGTCTTCAACCTTTCCCACACCATGGATGGACTTGATGCCAAACAGCCTTTTCACTGACTGGCAAGCGGGGGTGGTGGGACTGGACGGCAAAAGCGCACAACAAAATACAACAAAGTTCAGGACAGTCCATGGCCCAGCCATGGTGGTTGGGGACTCCTGATCAAAAGGCAATAAATTGTGGCCTCCCAATTACTGGACTGCTTTTCTGAAAGGCGAGGGATAGAAAGACTATGGATTCAAGCTACTTCATTTCTATTCAAATAATAGTACACCTTTTCCTCCAGCTCGGAAAAAATCTAGCATTGTGAAAGAGATGGAAAAAATGAAAAGTAAGAGGGAAGAGAAAAGAGCTCAGTTCTCTGAGATAAGAAACAAGCGAGCTCAGGTAAGGATGTAACACGAATTCTTTAAGTGCAAACTTTCGAAAGACATCCCACTTGATAAATGAATCCTATCAACTACAGTTGTACCTCGCTTAAAGAGCATAATGCGTTCCACAGGATTGCTCTTTAAGCGAGTTTGCTCTTTAAGCGAAACACCATTGTAAGTGACCAATGGGGGTGTGTGTGTATTGTGAACCCCCATTTATTTGTTATGTGAGTTTTTGGTTGGTTTTATTTGTTAAGTGAAGCGAACATTCAGAGAAAATTCTGCTCTTTAAGCGAGTTACTCTTTAAGCGAGACGCTCTTTATGTGAGGTTTGACTGTACAGTATATTGAGTAACATTGAAAAGTAGAATATTACATTATTTTGTCCCATCTAATCTGGATAAAGTAAGGTACATGGAGGACGGAAAGCTCTTCTTTCACTTTGGAGTGGGCAAGGTAGTATAAAAAATAGTTACTTCGCCATGTTATGTATCAGAGCTGCCAAGATGATCTGAATTCTTTCATTTGAGCAAGAAGACAGTACTGTATTATTAACCTATATAGCTGTTATAGAGAGGAAGGCTCTCCGTTATCAGTCTTCATTAGAGCAAACCTATTAAATCTATTGGACCTATATGAAGTATTGGCTTAATAAATCTTTTTGATCTAGTGGACCTACTATAACTAGGTCTAAAAATGGATTTCGGCATAATGAGAATTATCTAGAAGGAACTTAAAAGCTGGAGGAATAATTTTTTTTCTTTGTGACAAATAATTGTCCTAGGAAAGTCTTATGATTTAAACCCTTCTCATGCATTGTTTTTAACAGGTGCTTTAAAGTTTTGTAAAATGGAAACTTTAGTGTCTTTTGTTTGCACTATAACAAGTGCATAAGCTAATCACTGTTTTGTCCTACAGGAATTTGATAGTAATTGCCCAAACCGGGACTTTGCACGCATGGTGAAGGAATACAGAGCCACTCTAAACTGCCAATCAATATCAATGAATGACCCAGTGAGTAAATACATTGAATTAGGTAGATGCTCTATTCACAAGTGTCTCCAAGCTTCTAATCTTAATGTGGTTTATGTTTTTCTTTTCTTTTTTTAAGATAGAAGAGCATAGAATTTGTGTCTGTGTGAGGAAACGGCCCTTGAATAAACAAGGTAAAATTATATTTGGAATGTTTAGTACTTTCCAGATTTTTCTTCATGCTGAGTTTTATTGATTCTGTAACTATAGAAATTGGGGGGCTACCTATTAGTACTCAGGTGATTTAGGAAAGTGCTTCATGGTAAACTAAAGAGTAACAGGATACATTCAAATTGATTCAGCAGATTTTCTAGGGTTCTAGCAAGCAAAACAGGTCCTTCTAATTTTAAGTCCTTCTTTCAGTTCTGTTCTGCCAGGTAGCATTTTATATCTAGCCCTGCATCTTAATGTAACGTAAGTCTATGCCAGTGATGGTGAACCTTTTAAAGACTGAGTGCCCAAACGGGCAAGGTGAATTCTGTGAGGGGGAGGGGAGGAAGTGGTCCCATTGGGCTGCTGGGCAGAGGGGTGGGGCAAACTGTGCTGGGGTGACAATGCATGTGCCCACAAAAAGGGTTCTAAGTGCCCCCTCTGCAGTGGTGGGATGTCAAAAATTTTACTACCCCACCGTGATGTCATCACAGTGTGGGCGGAGCTAACATCATGATGTCATGACATCGTGGGCTGAGGCAAAGAAAATAAATATATAAAATAAAAATAAGCACACGCACACACACCCCTCAACCCACCCACCCACCCACAACACAAAACGGTAAATAAATAAATATATAAATAAAAATTACATTAAAATACACCCATGCACCCACCCACCTACCCCAAACATAAATCAACCCACCCACCCTCAAACACAAACCCGTCACATACCTGTTAGTATAAGTGCCTGGGCAGCACCATGTTGCAAGATGGATATGGTCATCGTACTGGTTCTCTAGGATAATATGCCTTAATGTAAATTTAAAACAGCTGTACCTCCTTAAGGGTTCTCCAATTGGAACAGCAATTGGAACAGCACAAGTGTAGCTTATTGATGAGGTAACTCCAAGACTTTGCTTAAAAACCCCAAGCCAAGCCTGCCGGCCACCAGGCCTTTTTAGGAACTGTGGTAATATGTCAATATAGGTAAAGGTATTAAATACACATTAAAATACACAGAGACACACCACATCCAAAGGTGAGTCACTTACCCTGGGGAGCAGGCTATAGGGAGCTTCAGGCTAGCAGCTTCTCTTCCTCCTCCCCGCTTGGGAGGAAAGCAAGGAGGCTGTGCATACGGGCCAAGCACTGTAGGCGTGCATGGACACCAAGTGCTTGGCATGCATGTGCAGTGGGGGAACCAGTGAAAAGGTAAGCCCCGAAGGTGGTTCCCCCAAAAGCTGCTACCGGTTCTCCGGGACACTGGAAAAAGCTGCTACCGGTTCTGGCGAACTGGTGAGAACCTGTAACATCCCATCATTCCCCCTCTGGCACGCATGCCATAGGTTCACCACCAATGGTCTATGCCAAGTCAACTCAGTTTCTGCAATAGTTGTCTTCCTTACCTAGGCCATCATGTTTGGGAATGTTAGAATTCATGAGATCCTTCTTCATGGTGGACATGACCTCTCTTCTCAACAGAACTTGCAAAGAAGGAATGTGATATAATCACCGTTGTCAGCAAAAACAACATCTTAGTGCATGAACCAAAGACGAAAGTGGATCTGACAAAATATCTTGAAAATCAGGCTTTTCGATTTGACTTCTCATTTGATGAAAAAGCTTCTAATGAAATGGTTTATTGGTAATGTATATCCTTCTTACTAGTGACATTGACAGTACAGAGTAGAGGCAATTGGCATAGTCATAGCAGCCAGTAAGCAGTGAGAAGACATTTATATGTGATGTGTTTTGCATTCAGTCTTGCTCCCACATTTTAAAATAGAGTAGGTAATCTCTGGAGAGGGGACAAAGTTCAATTTTGTGCCTCATGACACAAACACCCCATGCTGTATCTCTAAGCAGAACCTTATCTAGTGCTTTAAAATATCTCTTTCTCTCTCCCCCCCCCCCCCCCCCGTATTTTCAATGTGCAAGGACTACACATCAATCTTTTATGAAATGACTAGAGTTGAGATAGGGGAGTTTTATAATAGCTAATTACATTACGTCAGTCTGGCCAGGTTGTCCTGCTATGGTAATAGAGTAGACCAAACTGCCAGCGACTCAACGCTGAGTGTCAGGTGGCAGTTAACTAACCTGACAACCCTAAGGACTAACAGACTTGGGTGGTGAAGTCCACAGGGAAGGGTGATGGTCCCCAAGTGGATTAAATTCTACTTGAATCCTTCTTAATAGAGGGCAGCAGCTTCACCAATATTGGCCTGGGGCTGATGAAGACTTGCATGCCAAAAGGGCTCAGACCGAGAAAGTGACTCGCAGAACTGAATCAGTGGTATGGGGGTCATACTGTGATGCAGAAGGCAGAAAAAAGGCCACAGCATTATCTTTTCAGGACAGTCTTCATGGCTGATCACCATGATGATTGCATATACAGTGGTACCTTGCTTTACAAAAGCTTAGGTTACTGTAATTTTTGCTTTACAAATGAAAATCCATTGAAAATAATGCCTCACTTTATAATTTTTTTTGGGAATAGATTAATTGGTTTTCAATGCATTCATTCCTATGGGAACTGCATTTCACTTTGTGCTTTTTTCGGCACAATTTTCAATGCATTCCTATGGGAAACTGCATTTCACTTTATTTATTTTTTGTAATACGAAACATCCCGTGGAATGCATTAAATTCGTAAATTATGCAAAACCTGTACAAAAGTTAAAGAGCATAATTATAAAATTGTATGGAGTTGGTATTTGACACCAGTTTGTTTAAATCAAATCAATAGTAGTAAATCAAAAAGTTGTTGGAGATGGCAACAAAAATTGGGTACATATGAGCATATGCAGTGGAGCTGCAAGGTTGTGTCTGATTTTGGCAGAATGTAGAACAAGAAATTGGAAAAATAATGGTATTTGCCCTGAAATAAAATGAAAAAAAAATCACCTTGCTTACAGATCTTGAGGAGTTGAGATTAGATGCAAATAAACAAGATTTGCCATCCATTTTTTTAAAGTTAACAAGGCAACGGATTGCAAAAAATTAGAAAAATAATTAAATTTAGAAAGGGGTAACAGGTATAAAGAAATATGGGGAATGCCATTGAATGATAAGCTTGCATGGGAAATAAATTTAAGAAAAGGAATAGTGAAAGAGAACAAATTTTGGGATATTTGGAAGCTTTTTTTGAAAGATACATTGGCGAATAACAAAGGAGAAATGGTGCAATGAGCTTCTGGGGAAAATAAGATGGAAATATAATAGACAAATAGTGGATTCATGGACACTGTAATATAGTACAACGGTGTTTAAACAAAAAATTTGTGTTGAAAATATAGATAAAAACATCGGGAAATACACAAAAAACCTACAAAAAACAGAGAACATTAAGAATAATGATTGTGGTAGATTGCCACACAAGGTTAGATGTACAAGGTGTACCGATGTAATTGAGTTTATTGTTTTTCCCAGTGTTTATATTGTTATGTTATGATTTGAAAACTTAATTTATTTATTTTTTTAAATCATAAATTGAGGTACGGATATGGCAGAAGAAGAATTACATTACATCTCTCCCTTGCCATAGGGAATAGGTACTATGTTTAAAGTTTAACACATCTATTTCCTGCCTTTCAAGACACAAGGCTCTTCTGTGGGGATTCCTGGTGTATATCAGAATGGGGATAGAATGTCTCCTTACTGTTGCCAGGACAAGAGGCATATGTGGGGCTCTTTTTTACGCCTTTTAAAACCAGTTTTACTACCTCATCTTTAGGTCTGACATAGCTTTGAGAGTGAAGCACACTTTAGATCCCGATTAATTGGTGATCTTTCTGACATCCTCAGCATACCCCATTTTCAGGCAGTATCATTTTGGGGGTAAAGTTTTCCACTTCTGTTTCAGAGAAATCTTGAGCTTTGATCTTATTTGCAGGTGGAGAGGGAGACCTGCAACTTCTGGTGGCTTCTTGGCTGCCTTTCCATGGAGCACAGATTGCTTTCTAAATGGACAAAAGTAGCTGCTGAGTTTGGACAGACTAAATTCTTCAGCTTACTGTGCAATTATAGTTGTGCTATGTTTTAATTTTTTCACTGTCTTACTTTTGACAATCTATACTGACAGAAAATTTAAACTGCAACTTTGGATTTTGCATAGTGCTCTTTATAATTGGGCTATATGAAAATCTGAATTCTGTACACGTGTTTGTGTTGAAATAGTCTCACTGATTCATTTATATTTTGCATTTGTCTTAATTATGCTTCTCTAGGTTTGCTGCTAGACCACTTGTGCAGACTATCTTTGAGGGAGGGAAAGCAACATGTTTTGCCTATGGTCAGACTGGCAGTGGTAAAACTCATGTGAGTGTTGTTACTTCAGATTTCAGACTTCAGTTTTACTAGATACAGAGAAACCTTATCCCATTTTTTGGTGTTTTGAACAGCTGCCATAATCTACTATTTTGGAGGCTAGGGGCTAAGAGGATTTCTAGACCAAAGTAGCTTCAGAAATAAAGGTTTGACAAACCCTGCCTTATGTTACAATTTGGATCGAATCAACAGTTTTCACCCTTTCTGCAGTGTTCTCTGAAGAATTTGGGCCCTTTAAAATGCACACATTTTCTCATCAGTGTAGAAATTAACATTCTGATTAGTATCTGACATCAATTTTACTATCTATTTAGTGTGAGAGCCACAACGCTGAGCATTTTACATCAATAATAACAACCCCCCATCCCCCACTTCAAGCTAACAAGTAAGACATAAACCATAAAATACATAAGAGCAAAGATAACCCAGATGGCAACAGTTAAATTAGATATCAAACGTTATGATCAACAAGTTCTATTACAGGGGCAATATGTTTTTAAAGACTTCTTTTTAAAGCTTTGTTTTGACCAACCTTCTAAAGGTTTGGAAGGAAGGGAACCTGTCCTATCTCCAGTGCAAGTGAATTTCACAGGGAGGGGGCCACAACTGAGAAGGTTTGGTTCCTAGTTCAGTGGTTCCCAACACAGGGCACACGCCCCAAAGGGGGGCTTTAATTCCCAGAAGCCTAACTCGGTACATTTGCTGATCAGTGCTTTGGGGAATTGACTTAGGCTTCTGGGATTTGAAGTCCAAAAACCAAAAGTTGTGAAATACTCTCCTGGCTGAAACTGCATGAACCTCCCTTGGTGTGGCTGCCTGTAATAGTGAGGTCTGGCAGGAATGGAAGACATGGGTGGCAGTTTTTGGGAGAGAAGCTTTAACAGATAATGAGGTCCAGAATCATTTAGGCCTCTATATGTCAAGGCCAAAACTCTGAATTTGAGATAGAAGCTTTCAGGGAGCCAATGTAGGTAGGCCACGTTCAGGGAGATGTGGCTAGCTTGCGTCTTATTTGTTATGCTTTTCTGTAAGAGGGCTGTGTTGACATCATTGATCATTGCTGAAATTGCCTATTCATGTGAGTTTTCATAACCTCTTCTGCTCTTGTAGCACACAAAGTCTGCAGATCTCCATTTGATCTCTCACTCTGGATTTCTAAAATCTATCTATGGCAAATAGGACTAGGGGAGGGTACAAGCCAGGGAAAGGTTTCATAGGATATAATTTTGAGGATCACAATGACTCAACTGTGAATATTCTTAATTCATAGTTATTTGGTTGCTTTCTACTATTCCTACCTAATAGTAGCACTATTTTAATTATGAAGATGTGTTATTCTAGATCAGTGGTGGAGAACCTATGGCACGTGTGGCAGAGGGGGCACTTCTAGCCCTCTCTGTTGACACACGCACCATTGTCCCAACACAGTTAGCCCCACCCCTCTACCCAGCAGCCCAAAGGGAGCTCTCCTCCAGCACAGAGTTTGCCCCTCCCCTCTATTTGGGCACTTGGTCTCTAAAAGGTTCACCATCACTGTTCTAGATCTTTGTTTAGTTCAGATGATATGCAGCTTTTGAACAATGATTCAGTGCCTCAGCATGAAAATTTCTGATTGGATTTGTTTGCATATTCAGAGCTAGTGTAGTGTTTTTAAAATAAGCTTTATTAGTTAAACAGTGGTACCTCATACAATGATTTTAATCCATTCTACGGGGCTCGTCGTTGTACGAAACAATTGCTATATGATGCATGCATCGTATAGCGATTTTCTCTATGGGATGCATTGTACAACGATTTTTTTCGCTACTTGGTTTTTCCCATTGAAAAATTGTTGTACAATGTTTTCCATAGGGAAAATAGTTATGTGGAACACAATTTCCCCCCCCAAAAAAACCTTATTGTTATATGATTTCATTGCTATACGGGGCAATTGTTGTATGAAGTTCCACTGTACAGTCAAATCTCGCGTAACGAATGCCTCGCATTGCGAAAAACTCGCATAATGAGCAGGCATTCCACAAACCTTTCTGACTCACATAACGAAAATTTTTGTAATGCGAAACTTGCATTTCCTATGGAAGAACTCGCATAACGAAAATTTCTATGGGAAAAACTGACATAACAAAATTTTTTCGTTATGTGAGTTTTTCCATAGGAATTTTCATTATGAGAAAAAAAAACTCGCATAGCAAGCAGCCTCACAGAACGAAATTTTTTTATGCGAGGTTTGACTGTATACAGTAATACCTTGGATAACGCTAAGACTTGGTTCCACAAGTCTTGATGTTATCCGATTTTTAGTGTTATCCGATCCATGTTAAAATCCTATGGGATGGATCGGATAACGTTAAAGCTCCATAGAGATACATTGTAACTGCACAGGCTTTAGCGGTTGTTATCCGATCCATCCCATAGGACCTTAACGTTATTCGAGCCAATTCTCCTCCCCAGATTGCTTAACGTTATGCGATTTTAGCATTATCCGAGGTTAACGTTATCCGAGGTATTACTGTACTCTTTTTCATGGTCCTACTGGGACAGGATTCCATTGGCATGAAAAACTTGATTTTTCTGTTTAAAATAATCAGAGTTGCATATAAGGGTGGCAGAATATCCCAGATGGGTGGAATATAAATAAATAAATATAATGGAATTCTCCTGTAGCTGTTGAGCATTTGTCCTCTAATATATGCTTTCTTTGTAGACTATGGGTGGAGACTTTACTGGAAAACTGCAAAAGGCATCCAAAGGAATATATGCTTTTGCATGTATGTACTATTTTTATTTGAACCTTCTTTAAAAATGGGGGGGGGGGGGAATATTGGAATGGGCTGAGGGCTGCCAAGTTGTTGTTATTGTCCTCATTAAATAATTAGTTAAATGATGTGTTAATTGATAACCTAAGAAATGTTTCCAATACGGTGCTTTAAATACATTACAAGCTGAACGGGAACTTGTGAAAAAGGGCTGCAAAGCACCTTAGCACTACTGATAGAAAACTTTTGTTTTGTGATTTCTCTTTCCCCTACTAGCACAGGATGTCTTTCTCCTTTTGAACCAGTCGCGATACAAAACTCAAGGTTTGGAAGTTTATGTGACCTTCTTTGAAATATACAATGGAAAGGTGAGGCACTGTGTATTGTGGGAGGTTCAGGGGAATTAGTTTTTGTAATGTAGTGGTAGAAGGGAATATTGACACTTGCATGTGTGTCGAATTGTGTTATTGCTTTGGTGCTGATCACTTAGTAAATGGAACTTGGGCCTGGAGATGTCGCTTTTGTCACAATTTGCCCCCAGTGGAATCCGTGCCTTGCTGTCATGGAGTAAATCTCTACATGACTTAAATGCAATGCACTCTTGTTGCTTGGCAAACTGTGGTGATGCTTTTGGGATGCTTCTTGAAGTGGTTTCTAGAAAAGCTATTGGTATAAATGTGAACATTCTAGTGCAGGGGTGCCCAAACTATGGGCCGGATCCGGCCCATGATGCCAGTTCATCCGACCCAAAAGCCCTCATTGCTCCCGGAAGCAGAAGTAAAATGAACCCATATGGGCGTGTTTTATTTCCACTTCCAGGAGCAACTAGGGCTTTGTATGGCATCAGGGGCTGGATCTGGCCCATGGGCCATAGTGACTGTCCCCTGAACCATGTGACTGGCCCACTGCCTTAAAAGTTTGGGCACCCCTGTTCTAGTGCCAGTTCTTCCTGCAACTGTTTGTTCTTCATCTAGTTGTTTGACCTGTTGAACAAAAAAGCAAAGCTGCGCGTGTTGGAGGATGGCAAACAGCAGGTTCAGGTGGTTGGCCTGCAAGAAATACGAGTGAATTCTGCTGAGGACGTCATCCGCATGATTGAAATCGGCAGTGCCTGCAGGTGTGTTGCTTTCTTTGCTATATCTTTGGCTTATGGGTCACATTGGGTGCATACCTGTCAGTTTCTCAAAACCCCCAGAACAGTTTAGGGAGAAATGATACTTACTGATGTGCAAAAGTCTTAGGCCACCACAAGACTTTGGGTTTTAGAAATGATATAATAACCATATACAGTATAATTATTTCTCAAGTCAGAAAAAGCTCCAAACCAGGACAGATCCTCCACTATGTTTCACTGAGGGGGCAAGCAATCATTCTTCCATTTCTCCAAAGTTTCTTCTCACATATTGTCAATGATTGGGCTCCTAAATTTCAGACTTGAGTTCATCACTCCATAATACTCTTTTCCACTGATCTTCATTCCAACCTTTGTGAGCTTTAGCATATCTGAGAAGTTTCACCCCATTCCCCTTCCACAAATGTGGTTTCTTGGCTGCTACCCTTCCACAAATACCATTCTTGATCAAGCTTCTTTGGACTGCAGAAGAGTCAATTTGCTATCCTGATGAAGTTGCCAGATGCTGGGTCAGCTCCTACTTGGATTTTCTCCAGTGTCTCAAGAAACTCTTGAGGAACCTCTTATCAGAATTTGAAGGTTTTCTTGGCCTTCTGATCCTTTTTTGTCCTTAACTTCTGATTCTTCATATTTCTTTATAGCAGCTTGAATGTAACATCTTAAATATCCAGTTTGTATGATGATTTCCCTTGAGAGTGGCCTTGCTAATGCAAAAGTATGGTTTTATGTCCGTCAGATTCTGTGACAGGTTTCCAGAAGACAGATAAGGTCCTCTGGTCTCTAATGACTTTCCACAGTTTGTTCTGATCCATACAAACAAAGGCTTTAGCGTAGTCAATGAAGCAGAAGTAGTTACCTATTATCTTTAGTAATATGTAGCCAGGAAGAGTCATACTACAGGGACTTAACATTTTTAGAAACTCTGTGCAAAGGAAACCAAAAGTATCTATGTATCTAAACCTGTTACTTGATTTTATACAGTATTTGAAATGTTGGTTCTGTATGTACTCTACTATAAGTCATCCTGAATATAAGTCAAGGTACCTAATTTGGACCTCTAAAAGTAGGAAAATATATTGACCCGAGTATAATTTGGAGTTGAAAAATGCAGTCGCTGTTAGTGAGTTTCAATAATTAAAATACGGTAAAATTAATTTAGACATTTGTGTGGGTATGTTTTAGAGTTTTTACGGTAGTGTTCATGGTTTTTTTTTTTTTTTTACTATATGTTTGAATTTGCACCACTGTGGCTTTGGGACCCAGGTATAAGTCGAGTCCCCTTTTTGGACCTCATTTGGGGGGCAAAAAAACTAGACTTATACTCGAGTATATACAGTTGTGTGTTTTGTGTTTTTTTACAAAAATCAATTACAGCAGAAAACAAACTGATGGGTAGATGTAGAGCAGGGGTGCCCAAACTACAGCCTTCAGTGTCGTTCCATCCAACCCTTCCCGCTCCTGAAAGCAGAAGTAAAACGTGCACATGTATGCCTGCCTCCTTGAGCCGTTCTGCCACCTTGAAACACCAACAGACACAACAAACTGATGGGCATTGGAGGCTTATTTTGTGTCCACCTCTCTCTCATTCGCTTAGAACTAGAAAGAAAAGACAACTTTCCTTTAATCTGACTTCATTTGAGGTGTAATATGAGTTGAATGATAGCACACTGTCTTTGGTGGTCAACATTTGGTTACAACAATTGTCTGGTTGACCAGTGAGTTTTCTCCTAATGTTTTATTGCAAATGCTTCTATTTTCTCTGCAGGACATCTGGGCAGACATTTGCAAACTCCAGCTCTTCGCGGTCCCACGCTTGCTTTCAAATTATTCTGCGCAGAAAAGGAAAACTTCACGGGAAGTTCTCCTTGGTGGACTTAGCTGGGAATGAAAGAGGCGCTGACACCTCTAGTGCCGACCGGCAGACGCGGATGGAAGCAGCAGAAATAAACAAAAGCTTGCTGGCACTGAAGGTATAGTGTAGAGCAGGGGTGCCCACACTTTTTGTGGCATTACTGTACATTAGAGTGTGTGATATGTCTGTGGCGTTCAATAGTGTGGGTTATTTATGTCTTTCTTTTCCTAATTAGTGTAAATACTACTCTGGGTGACTAACAACATCCAAAAAACAACAACAGTATAACAATATACTATACTTAATGATAATGTGCTATGATGCACATTTCTGCAGAATGGCTACTTCAAAATTTTGGTCTTGAAGCAGAGCAAGAAGGTCTAACCATTCATGTTTCTTCTTAGACTATTCTGAATATGAATTGAGAAGGGGGTAGAAACCTTAGGTCAGGGATTCTCAACCTGTGGGCCGGATGTGGTCCATGGCACCATTTCATATGGCCCCCACCGCCTCCATCACACCAGGAAGTGCCATGTGGAGGAAGGGCAAAATGGCCATCCGGCCCCCAGAGCTATCTGAGGGATTGTGATCCAGCCCCTGGCTTTAAAAGGTTGAGAACTCCTGTCTTAGGTGATTAGTTTTACTAGTTTTTCTGTCAAACATCTAAAGATCTTTGCAAACAAAACACAGAAGTGGAAGCATCCTAGAGGCAATAGAATCTGTGTAGTAGCTAACACAACTGAATGATTTAATGGTTTAGCTACTTTTTTCTAATGATTTCCTTCAAACCTGTACTTAGTGTTTAGGATCACAGCTTTGTAAAGGTAAAGGTTGCCCTTGCTTGAAAGCCAGTCGTATCTGACTCTAGGGTTCAGTGCTCATCTCTGTTTACAGCCAAAGAGCTAGGACTGTCTGCATCTGCAAATGTTTCCGTGGACACATGGCAGGCATGCCTCAGCACCAGAGTGCATGGAACTCTGTTTACCTTCCCATCCAAGTGGTACCTATTAATCTACTTGCAATTTCTTGCTTTCAAACTGCTAGGTTGGCAGGAGCTGGGACAGACACGGGAGCTGTGTCATGCAGTATTCGGGAATCGAACTCCGACCTTCCAGTCATTGAGTTCAGCGTCTTAACCACTTACAGCTAAACTATGCAAAGCTGACTGCTTTCTCTTTCTGCCCCTCAGGAATGTATCCGTGCCCTAGGTCAGAATAAACAACATACACCTTTTCGGGAGAGTAAACTTACGCAAGTACTAAGGGATTCTTTCATTGGAACAAATTCCAGAACGTGTATGGTAAGTTAAATAAGTAGTTTATTAGAATTGTGGTAGAAACTTGCTAAACGTGCTGCTTAGTCCTACCACAGTTTATCCTGGTAATAAGTAAAAATGTCTGCCCTTATATAACATAATGCAGGATGTTTTTGTCATGACTCGACTGGTGTAGAAATCTAGAATAATTTTATTAGTCCTGTCCTGTTGCATGACCTCATCAAACACTGCATCGGAATCCAGAACAAAATACCTGTACCTTTTCTGTTCCAGTTGGGTTTTCTTGTTATGTTACACCTGGCAGTTTGCTGTGTGTGATTGATTATCCCTGGTAAAAAAAATTCATTTTGGTCTGCAACTATTTTGGCTGCAACCTGCAAACTCTTTTTAATTTTATCCTCCAATTCTTTTATCCCAATTTAAACTTTCCATGATTATCTTACTTAGTTTAAATATTACAGTACTTCCTTGTTAATTGTTATCTAAGATTTTAATTAGCTCGGAATTAGGTCGGGTATGTATTTTGGTACTGGACATGAGGTGCTATGTTATGTGATGTCAAGTCGGAATTGACCTATAATGATCCTAATAGAGTTTTCAAGGTAAGTGAAAGATTTAAGGAGTAGTTCTACAGTCCCAGTGAGCTTCTTTGGCTGAGCAGGGGTTTGAACTCAGGCCTCCTGAGTCCTAGTCTGTCAGTTTTCACCACAACAGGTATTCTCTGGTGTTAGAGATACTATAAATACTGTACTGCCATTAGAGCTCTTCATGGCTGAGTTTGGCTATAAGCCTGAACACGCTTGTTAAGAAGCTTAAGATCTGTCATTGTCATGCCCAGTTAAGCCCAGCTGGCAGCAATTATTTATTTATTTATTTCATTTCATTTGTACCCCGCCCTCCTCCAAAGACTCAGGGCGGCTTAACAACTAAAAACAATTAAGGAAACCTAGGTGGAAGTGACCACTGTTGTACATAAAGTAAGATTTGGATTATATCAACTACTAACATGTGTCTCCTTTCAGATTTCAATGATCTCCCCAGGCATGAGTTCCTGTGAGTATACCCTAAATACTCTGCGGTATGCTGACAGGTGAGTGGTTTTTGAATTTGCGAATGCCACTCATGACATTGGGGTAGACTGGCTATAGAAGAGAAATTTGGACATAGAGTATCTGTAAAAGGTAGCAGTTGTTTAAGTTTGCTGTTTCTACATGGCCTTAGTGATAACTTGAATAATAATAATAACAATTTTATGTCAGAAATTATTCTGGGTTGAAAGGATTTTTGTGGAAGAAACTCCACTCAGGGAAGGCCCAAATGAGGCTCCTTTCATGTCCCCAAGAGCTGGGACAGAGATGGGCATTCAATCCGTCATGCAGTACCCGGGTCTCAAACTGCTGACTTGCCAGCCTTCCAGCTAACAAGGTGAGCTTCTTAACCATGAGCCACCACAGCCCCATAAATTGAATAATTTGATGCAAAGAATAGTAAAGGTTTCCCTTGCTTGAAAGCCAGTCGTATCTGACTCTAGGGTTCAGTGCTCATCTCTGTTTCAAAGCCAAAGAGCCAGCGCTGTCTACTTCTGCAGACGTTTCTGTGGTCATGTGGCAGGTATGACTAAGAATGGGATTTTCCTTTATTTATTTAGATATTGCCGCCCACTTGCCATGGCGACTCAGGGCGGCTTACAATTAGCAAAACAACACAGCATAAAAAAATTAATACATTTTTCTAAATCAATAATAGACTTCTCTCCTCCAGTTGTTGGTGGGTGGGTATCTTGAAAAGTTGTGAGTGTCATATAATTTCTTTTAAACCATGGTTCAAACGTAGCTCCCCCTGGGCCTCTGCAATGTCAAATGGCAGTTGGGCTCTTGGTTGCCACCTCCTTCCTGCTCTTGCCCCAGGTTGGGGGGGGGGAGGTGGCATGATGTTTTACTGACCTCCCCCTGGGCCTCTGTGATGTCCAACAGGGTGGAGCTGTTTCTACACAGTGTTTATCCTTTGCTTACAGGGGGGTCATAGGCACTGGCATGATGTAAAAGTATGTCAGTGGAAGCATGCCAAGCATTATACCTAGGCAACCAGCATTGCTCTGTTTGATTTTGCAATGAATGCATGCTCCCCATTGTGACCATTGCATGGCACACATGCACTTCTGCCTTGTGTTTTTTGCTGCTGCAGCTTCATGTATGCACAGAGGTGTGCAACAGGATTTCAGCCATTGTCTACTTCTGCAGATTGCTGAATGCAGTGCCGTTTCTAAATAAAATCAGATACTATACGTACAAGCAGTGTGGACATTCTGATAAAGATTCTGATAAAGATCGCCTTCTGAGCAAGTGAAGAGTAGCCTTTTCTTAGCAGTGTGGTAGGGGAAACCAGTGTGTTCATATATAATTGAGTTAAAGATATGCAGGCTGAAGCAGACACTGACCAAGTATTTCTCAGCTTTAGCTAGTTACATGCTGTCAAGTTGGAACCAACTTACAGTGACCCTAATAGGACTTTCAATATACATGAAATATTTAAGGAGTGGTTCTTTGTCGTCGTCTGTGAATCCCACATAGGGGTTCTGCACTTTCGTAAAAATTATGTCGAAGAACCACTGTTACAGGCAAACAACCTGTTCTTTTACCAGTTCTACTCTAGTAGGCTTTTGTGTTCAAGTGAGGATTCATATCCTGGTCTCCAAAGTACTAGTCTGTCATTCTGTCCACTACACCTCACTAGGTACCTCTCAACTTTAGTGTGTTTAATTCCACCTAGTGTATTAGTAAGGCAGTTTTCATGTGCGACCTCTTTGCTGTGTTCTCAGAGTGAAAGAACTCCCTCACAATGGAACAGCTAGAGAGACACAGAACTGCATGGAAACTGAGAATGAAGAGCTAGAGATCAGTGAGGAAGAATCGGACTGCCTTCATGAGGTATGCATCTACGTAGCGAGAGGAAACCTTTACAGAGAAACAAAATTTGGCGGGCTTGTTCTAATGTCTTCCCTTATGAACACCAGCTTTCTGAAGACGAGCTCTCTCCTCATCTGTCCAGTTTCCGTGAAGCCGTCACTCGGATTAGGGAGCTTGAGGAAAAGGCAATAGAGGAACTTAAGGAAGTCCGAGAGGTACGTCTTCATAGATGATGCATGAAATCTATTTATTGGGCTCTGCTTAGTGATGTGATTTTTAATGATTAGAAATTAGGACTGTGATACAAATCAGAGGATAGCGGGTTATGGCTCTCTAACAACACTTGCCATTGTTCAGGTTCTAGTTTCCCACAATATATTTGCACCAAATATTGACAATCTTTTCAGTTATATAAAGTGCACACATGAAAGCCACTTTACATTTCGAGTAAATTTAACCATAATTCTCTTCACTTCTGAAATGTTTGAAGTGATGGCCACGTTAGTCTGTGCAAGCATATCTGAGAGTAAATAAAACAGAACAGCAGAAAAGGACAAAAAATAATATGTTTTTCCCCCCATCACTTCTGGATCCAGAAAATGAATGATTGTAACTACCTGCTGGACATTGCAGAACAACCAGAGTATGACCTGGAGGCATTTGTGGACCAAGCCCAATGCTTCATAAATGAAGGATGCAAAAGTTTCCACAGTCTGAAAGGTACGCAGGGGGCTGCATTTTGATGATTTGGGACAGAAAATATTCCAGACGTCAAAGGGCGATGGCTTTTCAGTTTTGCTGTGATAGAATGTTGTGCTGCAATCTTGCAAGATATGTATTTAAACATCGTATTGGAATTATTAAATTGCTATGCAGAAACTATACATTTTATATTAGCTACCAAAGTTGGGAAAGGATGAGAAGAGCTCTGGGGCTTTACAGAAAGCAGTAATGATATGTATTAGATGTATGTCGTTGCTGAATAGATAGTGCTAGTTATGTTTCTGGGTGTACAGGCCAAACCAGCAAATTAAGTTCAGTGCTGTCAAGATTGTGGGAGTTTCACAATGTGTAGAATAGTTTCCTTCAGCCAACCTGTTATCTCCGCCATTTACTATTTCTGTTATATGGCAAGAGGAACATCCTCTCATCTTCATCTTACCCCATTAATGCTGCTACTGTGCCAACCTGACAGTAATTCATTTTTTGGTATTATCGTGCCACATAGCCAATATTCTTCTGGTAGCAGCGGATTGAAGAACTGCCCTGTTTTCATCTTCTAGTTTCTTATAGGCCCACTTGCAGTTCTAACGTGTTTGTGAGATTCTATAAGAGCACTTTACACTGGCCCATCTGATGTAGCAAAATACAAAGATAAAAATAGCACTGCATATGTTTCATATTGACTGTGGTGACCTAGAGGTTAAGGCACTGAACATGATGACTAGAAGGTCAGCAGTTCGAGACCCGAGTGCTGCACGAGAGTGAGCTCCCATCTTTGTCCCAGCTCCTGCCAACCTAGCCCTTTGAAAACAAGCAATTGCAAGTAGATAAATAGGTACCACTTTGGTGGGGAGGTAAACAGTGTTCCATGCACTCCGGTGTCTAGGCATACCTGTCACATGTCCATGGAAGGGTCTGCAGACACAGACTGTGCTGGCCCTTTGGCTATAAACGGAGATGAGCATTGAACCCTAGAGTCAGATACAACTGACTTTCAAGCAAATGGCAACCTTTACTTATGTTTCATATAGCTTGGGATTCTATTTCCTCGATGGTTGTGATTTAGTTTGTCATGTTATGTAAATCTCAATCTCAATCCCATGTTTTGCTGCTTCTCCTCCCTATACAGACACAATGGAAGAATTAACTCTTGTCATGCAGGTGGAAGAGCAGGCCAGCAAACACCTGAATAAGCGGCAACTTCAGCAGCCCCCCAACTGTTAAATGAATGTTTTTCTCCCATTTGTCTGTCACTTCTTTGGTTTGGTGTTAATGTAGTTTTACATGCAAGCACAGAGAGTTCTGCCTCTCTGATTTGAGAGTCCCCCCCTTTTTTTTTTTTTTTTGTGAAACTTGTCTTGAGGTAGAAGAGAGAGCACACACACCCCTTCCAGAATGTGACCTCTGTAATGCTGTTGTCTCTTCTTCAGTACTGAAATTACAGAGAAGCAGGTGCTTTAGTATCCCTTGGTGAGCATGTGTATATTCCCACTGTACATAAAATCTTTGGTGAAAAATGTTTTGAATGTTACCACTGAGTGTAATCCAGCGAATCTTAAACTGGATTTGCTATTGTGTAAATTTTTTAGAACAGGCAAGAAGCAGTTGCTAAAGTTATTTAAATAAATGTTTCTGAATTCATTAACTTTTGTCTTACAAGGGCACTGGCACTTTTCCTGCAGATCTGCTCTGCTCTTCTGAAGGTAACTTAATTGCTGAATTGTGAGGGAGATGCTAGGATGAGCACCTCCTATACAAAGAGATCCAGAAGAACATTTATTTGCTGGAAATCTTTACATGGAGAGGCTGTTTCTGACCAGCAGAGCAGGTTTGCTTGACTTACATCCCAACTATAGCATGAGGGAGCCTCGAAACCGTCAGTTTGTACTTACCTTGTCTTTTGGGTCCCCCTCACTTTACTGTTACAAAGAAAGGGTTTTAAAAGAACAGACTGGTCCTGCTCAAAGGAATTTCCTGCTAGTGACCCCTAGGAAAACAGTTCCCTTCTTAGAGTTCCTTTGCATGAGTTTTTCCACTAAAACATATTGTCAGACATTATGCGTACTTTGCGGCTGCACATGTTGGGATAGGCAAGTGCATGTGTTGTTCAATGTAGCTTGTGAGCGAAGTAATAGGACAGAAGAAAGAACACATTTGTAGCCTTCCTGACTGACGTCCTCCAAATGATTTGGACTGCATTTTTCTCATCAGCAAATGCCAGATATTGACCTTGTGGAAGCAATTCTCAGTGCGGTCTAATAAGATTGATGTGGCTGCTGCATGTTTCTACAGGCAAGTAAGGTCTTTGTGCAGTGGGCAGAATGCTGAGGTGCTGTTCCAGTAGCACAGGGTTGCCCAAACTTTTTGGGCCACAGATTGGTCATGTGGTTCAGGGAGACAGTCACTATGGCCCCTGGGCTGGATCTGGCCCCTGACACCAATTCATCCGGCCCACGAAGCCCTCATAGCTCCTGGAAGGGAAGTAAAACGCATCCATATGGGTGCGTTTTACCTCCGCTTCCAGGAGCTATGAGGGCTTAGTGGGCCGGATGAATTGGTGTCGAGGGCCAGATCTGACCCCCAGGCCGTAGTTTGGGCAACCCTGCAGTACCATGTCAGTACAGATGAAGGAATTGAGTGGAAAGTTGTTAACTCCCTGATGGGACCCCTAGAATTTACATTTCTTACAGCTGAATGTGTTGCAGTTACTTAAATGAACAAATTCAATGTATTGCTTTAGCAGTTTTTACAGATTACATAATAAACACAATATGATACAATATAAGAACATTTTAATTACACTTCTGTTCAGGGTTAAAAATTCTAAAATGATGTATCATACAGATATAAACATAGTTACAGTGGAACCCCATATAACAATTTTAATTGGTTCCAAGGGATCCATCGTTGTATTAAAAAATCGCTGTACGATACATGTATCATATAGTGATTTTTCCCTATGGGATGATTCATACAACGATTTTCCCCCTGGAAAGGCTGCCCTGCGGGGGTCGGGGAAGGCATCTATGGATGTCCCTTTCCTGTTTTGAAGCAAGGGGACCTCTGCAGATGCCTCCCCCGAAAAGCGTTGGGCTGCTTTCCTCCTGGGAACGCGCTTCCCAGGAGAATAGCAACCCAACCGTTTTAGCGAAAGGGGGTCCACAGACCCCTTGCCATTTCAGAATGACAAAGGGACCTCTGGGAATCCCTTTCGCTAAGAGCGCTAGGCTGCTATTATCTGGGAAAGTGCATTTCCAGGGCAAAAGCAGCCCAGGTATCTTAGAGAAAGGGATCCATGGACCCCTTGCCATTTCGAAATCCTTCACTATGAGGGCTGGGCTGCTTTCGCCCTGGGAACGCACTTCCCAGGACAATAGCAGCCCAGCCCTCTTAGCGAAAGGGGATCCATGGACTCCTTGCCATTTTGAAATGACAAAGGGACCCCCGGGAATCCCTTTTGCTAAGAGTGCTAGGCTGCTATTGTCCTGGGAAAGCGCGTTCCGTGGATCCCAGCGCTGCCAGTTCACAAAGGGGCTTTTCGGGGGGGGGGGCAGGGAAAAGGCTCCCCCTGCCACCCCAAAGCTACCTGGCTTTTGCCTTTTTTGTAAAAAAAAATTAATTATATCGTACAATAATGGAAATCGTATGATACAATATCTTTTTTAAAAAAGGCAATCGTATGATTTCATCGGTGTGCAATGCAATCGTAATATGGGGTTTTACTGTAATTTTAAAAGATTAAATCAGTGACAAAGGACCCTGTGTAGCAATAATATGTCAGCTTGGTTAGGGGCAAAGAATGCAAACTTAGAATGGAAATAACCCTTGCTATTCAAAATGTGACAAACTTATTCTTATCTGAAAGTAACCTCCTGAATTTGTCTTGGTCATATCTTCCAGCAAATTGCTCCAAAATAGAGCTCATAATCTTGCATGCTCTGCTGTAAGCTAGGGACAAGTTTGACATAAAGTTTTCAGTTAAGTGTTAGGAGATCTCTTCTTGAGGAAATGTATTCTCTTCACTTTGTAGTTCTTCTTCAGGGCTCGATTCTCTTTCTGAGGAAAAAAAAGAGCCCAAGTACAAATCAGGAACACGTGAGATGGCCTGTTTTAAAAATATATGTATCAGCATGTTCAAAAAGTCTTTCAGAAAGCCAGTGCAGTACTTGGAGTAGAGGACTACATTGCAGAAGGCTCAAGCAACGATTCAGACCTGAGAACAGGGAATTTGAAGGATAAAGTGAACTTGCAAAATGCACTGCACAGAGATATGAAAGTGTTAATTAGGAGATTATGACAGCTCAGAGACATAACATTATAATTGGAACTGTTTCTTCTTTTCAAATAAGTCTATTATCCACTGGTATAATTAGACATTTTTCTGTCTGGTATCTAACTAGCATTTACCTCCACAGATATTATACAGTAATACCTCGGATAACGCTTACCTCATATAACGCTAAAATCGCATAACGTTAAGTAATCTGGGGAGGAGAATTGAATCAAATAACGTTAAGGTTCTATTATGGGATGGATTGGATAACAACCGCTAAAGCCTGTGTGGTCACAATGTATCTCTATGGAGCTTTAACGTCATCCGATCCATCCCATAGGATTTTAACATGCATCGGATAACACTAAAAATCGGGTAACACCAAGACTTCTGGAACCAAGTCTTAGTGTTATCGGAGGTATTACTGTACATGACTATTTGAACAAAAAGATCTAGACCACTAATAAATACTCAATTTCTAGTAATTTGTTGGAGTTGGACTCTATGGCTTCTTATTAATACTGCTGTAAATTAACTGTTAGGTGTATATCACATTTTTTAATTTATTTTTTCATACGTTAGATCCTCCTTAGGAGAAAAATGGGACCATAAACATTTTTAACAACTACAACAACAGTATCAGTGCTAGTTAGAAAGGCAGCTCAGACTTCGCCATCATTTCTATTTGTCATTATAGCAGTATCCTTACAGTCCTGAATTTTGTCCACAGCTACAGTGCACGTACCTGGGACATCCTCTTCTGCTTTGGCCAAAAAGTCTGCTGGAATATTAACTATATTCGTAGCTAGGATATCAGCCTGCACAGCATCCATGTTCAGGTACAGATTCGTGGCATCTTGCTAAAGAGAAGAAAAAGGCCAGACATTTAACAATGTAATTAAAAGGGAAGGGCCTTTTGTAACAGTTCCTTGGCAACTGTTTTGAACAGATGGATATGTACGCAGCCCAAAGAGCACTTCCGTGCATCTGTCCATCTTTTGACACACTAGGCAAAATCTTGCTGAATTTATCCTGTGGAAGATGGATGGCATCATCATCCAGGCCAAGATAATTTAATGTAAATTAACTGAATGCTTCTTATCCCCTCACTGTCAGTTTCTTTTAAGTGTTTTAGGCAACGGAGTTACTTGGATTAACCAGTTCTCAAATAGTTACTGGGTTTATTTACCAGACACAGGTTGTTTCTCAACTTATTTACTCGAAACAAAAAGGTACAAGGGGCTTAGCTAGTAGTGAAGGATCTTTGGATCTCCCAATGTCCTGAACTTCCAGTTATCAGAAGTTGCAAACTCCAGTAATAAAGGATTATGAGTTGTAGAGCAAAACATCTGGAATACTGACTCAGCATTGGTTCATTTAGTTCAGTACAACAGATTTGCAATGACTCAGCATTTTCCAGGGATTATGTCCTGGAGATACTTGGAGATGTCTTAGATCAGTGATGGTGAACCTTGGCACTCCAGTTGTTCTTGGACTTCAATTCCCAGAAGCTCTGATCAGCAGGAGTACTGACGGGCTTTGTGAAATGAAGTCCAAGAACACCCGGAGTGCCAAGGTTTGCCACCACTGTCCTAGATTAAACTGATGACCTTTTGCCTGCAAATCATGTGCTCTTGTGGTAAATTGCCCATCAACATAAGAGAGCAGAGGATCTTACAAATTAGATAAAGGTTGAAAAACAGATGGTAGATAACAATTGTCATAAAGGGCTCTTTGTTAGGCTCTGAAACATGTATATCTTATAAGTATACAGTATGTCTAAACTTAGCTGTATTAATAGGGAGGACACAGCAATTCTTGTATGGGCAAAGGCAGATGAGCATCTAGAAGACTGAATGTTTATTGTTGATCATGGCAAATAAAGAACACAGAAGATAAATAACATACCATGAATAGCTGGAATAATTTTTCTCCCATGGCATTCCTTACGTAACTCTCAACCACTATGAATTCCTGTACAAAATACTGCAAGAAACCATCAATCTATGGTTAAAAGTGTAGTGGTCTTTTTGTTTGCCCTTTCAGACCCAAGCGGCATAAGATTCTACAATCGGAATATTTTAATTTTTTTTACTAGTATTCTTAACTCTCTACGTCTTTTCCTCACATTTCTTCCAAACCCTCTCGGAGATGTTGCAGTTCCCGGGGCCTACCCAAACCTCCACCCTCTTCTGTTTCACAACAGCCAGTGTTTTTAAATAAAAAACAATTTTGAAATCAAAACAATACTGTTGTAGAGGTGTACACTGTGGTTTAAATGTGGAGACTATTCCATGTATACATTGTTTTCAGCATGATTGAGCCATACAGTAATACCTCATATAACATTAGTATCGAATAACACTAAAATCGCATAACATTAAGGAATCTGGGGGGGAAGAATTGCATCAGATAACATTAAGATCCTATGGGATGCTTCAGATAACAACCGCTAAAGCCTGTGTGGTTACAATGTATCTCTATGGATCCCATAGGATTTTAACATGCATCAGATAACACTAAAAATCATATAACACCAAGACTTGTGGAACCAGGTTTTAGTGTTATATGAGGTTTTACTGTACATGTAAAATTGTAACACTAATGCACCAGACTTGATCTTGATGCTTCCTTTTTGCTTCTGACACTAATCTGCCTTAATCTCTTTCAATTCACCCACCACTGTGATTTATTCATCTCGATGCTTTCAAGTGGGAACAAAAACAATCCACACCCAATTCCTTAAGGAACCCCAAAGCCACTTACTTCTAATGTGATGCTGGCCTGTCTCTGGCAATTGGTGTGATCTTTGTTGCCCATGGCACACATGAGGCCATGCACCACATTCAAGAAGATCAGCTCCTCAGCTACTTCTCTTGACTCTTGAGCCAGAATGCTGTGAGGAGAGTTGTGGTCAGATCTGTTTGTTAAGCAGTGGAGGAAGAAACGTGTTTTAGGGTAGGGGTCCCCCACCTTTCCTGTACTATGGACTGGCTTCACGCCCAACAACCATTCTACGAATCAGCAGCAAGTGGGGGCGGTGGGACTGGACTGCACAATCGTACAACAAAATATGACAAAGTGCACACTGCATACAGGCAGGGCACAGAGCCCTGCCGCAGTTAAGCAACGTGGAAGAGGGGCCACCTGCCCATCTGCTGTATCTGAAGCCTGCGCCCTTGTCCACCAGGGAGACCCAGCAGAACATGTTGAAGGCAGAAGGCTGCCATCGGGACTCAGAGCGCCGCCACACACAACCCAGTTCAGGATAGCTCGTGGCCAGGTGGTTGGGGGCCCCTGTTTTAGGGGACAATTTTAAATATTTATAGCCAGGACATATTTAAGTAGCTTTAGTGCCATGGTGGCTTAGTGGTTAAGACGCTGAGCTTCATAACAGTTCAGCAGCTTGAGACCAGAGTGCTGTGTAATGGAGTGAGAGTCCATCGTCTATCCCAACTCCTGCCAACCTAGCAGTTTGAAAGCAAGAAATAGGTACCACTTTGGCGAGAAATGTAACAGCATTCCATGTGCTTCAATATCTAGACATGCATGCCACATGACCACGGAAACATCTACAGAGGCAGACAATGCTGGCTTTTTGGCTGGAAATGGACACCACCGCCTAGAGTTGGACATGCCTGGCTTTTGAGCAAGGGAGACCTTCACCTTTTTTTCTAGTGCCTTGTTAGTTGTCAGTTTAGCTGTGAAAAGGCAGAATATCAGGAAAACTATTCTTGTGAGTCAGATCCAGAATTTTTGAAGATACAGTATCTCAATGGCTATTATTTGTTTGCATCCTTTTCTCCAAGCAGCTCAGGGTGGTATTTTACCTTTATAATAGCTGTCTTGGGTCTGAGTTTGCTCCTGTGTAGACTGCCTGGTTTCCTACAATGCTAAGTATTTTGTAGTTTGCTCCTACTTGTCCCAAAGTGAAACTAACAATACTTCACATAGTTTTTTCCTAGTACTGTATCTTGAGAATATGTTCCATACTTCATTATGACCTCTTACCCAATGGCTTTGGCTGCTGCTGCTTGCTGAAGATAAACTGGCAAGGGGGCCATCTGTTGCAATGTGCCTCTTTCTGAATGTGGAAAACAAGGTACTGTCAACTCATAGCCTTCCAATGCTTTAGCTTTTGCCCTAAAAGACTGGCTGGAAGATCTGAAGAACACACATAATCCCAAAGAAAACCCATATAAATTCTGCATTCTTGTAGTGGTGCCATCTGCCTTATACAATAGTACAGCATTTGGAAGACACTGGGCTAAGTGAGACAAGCAGTTAGATCTGGGACTCAATAGTGTAATGTTTCCTATGGTAGGGAAGATTATCTCCCCCCCCCCCCGGCATGTGCTGAGAATGCAAATCTAACCAAACTGCTATAGAAATGGTCAGATGGTCTGGAAAACAGCCCATTCCAAATGGTTACTTTTAGAAAATCTCACCTTCCATGAGCTTGGCTTGCATTTTGGCAGTCTCTTGTCTTGATGGCTTTAACAATACAACCAGTCCTTTAAGCAGTGCTGGACGTACATCATAAGCCATGAGATCCTTGATCAACTGAATTGCTGAAAAGATTGAGAACTAAGAGTTTACAAAAGATCCCTACCCTTACTTTACAGGGGCAGGCAATATGTGGTTGACCAGATGTTGGGCTGCAGCTATCACCAGCCGTAGCCAACATAGCTAATGAGGAGGGATGATAGGAGCTGCAGTTCAATAACACCTAAAGATCTTCCTCTCAGGGAGTGGTTTCTTGAAGGTCCTTAGTCTCCAGTCTCTTTTTGCCAGGAAAGAAGCACAAGTATAGCAGCTTTATGTTTTGAAATGGCATAGTGCTAAGGAGAATCCCTTGGTCAACATTGGCTTTATGTGCCATATGGTGAAACGGACTGCAAGCATGTACATTTTGAAGTAAATGGACAAACTTCTGTCTTTACAAAGTAGCCCTGTTGAAATAGCAGCTCCAAATGCTAATTACAGATTAAAAGATGTTCTATGAAATTCTGCAATTAAAAAAATCAGACTGAAAACTGCTAAGTCACCACCCTCTAATGTGATGAATTCCAGTACCAAGCCTATATAGTTCTACCCTTCTCTGGAGGAATGACCATTTGGTAATATATATTTAATTCTAAAGCTGTATGTGGCCTTTTAAAATAAGAGAATATTAATATTTCCAGGAAACTATTTCAACATCATGTTATTCACTATGTAAATTAGCTTTACCGAGCCATTCAGCATTGCAACTGGCTAGTCGTCAGTAAATCTTTAGTATCAGCTCTAGGGAGGTTGAGCACTTGCTGTTGCCTAACTAGAGGAACCAAGGTTTTGAGAGGGTAGAGGAGATATGAATCTTTGCGTCTTGTGCTGTACTGTATAACATTTGTTTTTTCCAGATATCTGTGTCAACAGTTTTGAACTTTTAATTGATGTGAGTTCTCCCTGCCCTAAAATGTTGGGAAGCGGTAAAGGTGGCAAATGTGAATGTGGTGTCTTACCTTCATATTGCACCTCCAAATATAAAGAATGGAGTACACCCAGAAGAGAATCTACAATACTTGGATGGGCTATCCCAACAATTGTCTGGCAAAGTAGAGAAACAGAGTTAGATGTTCTTCCATAAAACTGGATTTTTAAAATACAGTATCAGCTTTCATCTAGGACTGCTACTAATGTAAAATAGGTCTAAAAATATTAGTCATAACCAAGAGATTACAAGTGAAATAAAGACTGCACAACCTTTAAAGCTATCATGGCCCAGTAGACAAGAGTGTGTGCTTTTATCTTGTGAAGCAAATTCCAAATTCCTTTTCAGCTGCCTACACAACAAGTCAATGTCAAAGCACTTCTTTATTTTTTACTGCATTTACTGTTTTTACAGTCTGTGAGGGAGGCAACATGAATTTGGGAAGAACAATATAAAATATGTTTTAGGTGTGCGAAGAGAAGCTAAAACAATTGGCTGGGGCAACTTGCTACCTGTATGTATCTTGAAGACAATGCATTTGTCTTCTATAATATATCCCTTAGTATTAGTTCTCAAACAAAAAACAAGAATTATAGGCTTAGTGTGAGGATAAAGACTAAACATGAGGCAAATTAAAGCAGTATACATGATAAGCAAGTGTCTCCAAGCAAAAACATTCATAGTGTTGTAACTGAGCTCATACACAGTCCAGCAATCAAGCGCAAGCTGTTTTTTAAAAAGTAAAGTATTCTGAATTTCTCTGGTTTTAAAACATTCTACTGGTCTAATTGTTGGATACTCATCAGGACCATGGAAATAGGTTGTTCCTGAAGCTGCCACAATAGAAACATGAGCTGCATTTGATATCTCTCTCCTCCAAAGAACTGAGAGTAGTGTTATCCTGTTTACAAACAGAGGCTAAAAGATTGTGATTGACTGAAAGCTACCTAGTGATCTGTATACTGAGCAAAGCAGTGGTTCCCAATTAGTTTTTTCTACGTACCACTTCAAGAAAGACCTCAAACTTGTGTACCCCTTATTGCAAGAACGTTAAATAAAAAATGAAATCAGGTGTATTTTATATTTATTATCATCAAAAGACATTCTAATGACAGAGAACACATGTTTCATTAATGTGGCAAATGTGCACATTTTTCTTTGCACAACTCTGAAAAATCTGGTTGCATTTTGATCAGCTTCAATCTCAAGTCGTCTTCGAGTTGAAGTCTGTGACGATGTTTAGTTTTTAAGTTTGTCATTGCGGAAAATCCGCTCTCGCAAAGGTACGTCGTGCAAAATGGCAGTAAATGTTTTATTGCTACTTCGCTGACATGATAAACGTCTTTAAGACCAGCCCAAAAATTAACCAGTGATTGCTCCGCAAAACAACTTTTGAGTCTACTGTTGCATGAGATGCGACAGATATTAATTCACAATTAAAACAACACAACGAGCACAGCGACACGCTCACGCGACATAAACCGAACTGACTGATTGACAATGACGAGCAAATAGGCAGGAACGGGGGCGGCTGCGATTGGGTGACGCGAGGTGCAGGAAAAACCGCCGCCGCGGGAGAAGCACTTGATGCATATGATTGACTTACCTACTGATCGTTTAATTACATTGAATAATTTTTTGGCAATTGTTATTGCATTATTGTTTTTTAAGGATTTAATATTTTAGTTAAGAGATTGCTGCGTGTACCCCTTGATGCAATCTCGCGTACCCCTGGGGGTACGCGTACCACTAATTGGGAACCACTGGAGCAGAGGGTTGAATGCCATGGAGCCCCCATAGGGCTGTGGTTAAGCAGCAGTACTGCAGCCAAATCTCTACTTATGAGCTGAGCTTTATCCTGACAGTTTCAAGGTTGACTCAGCTTTCCATTATTCTGAGACTGGTAAAATGAGTACCCTGCTTACTGATGGCAAAATACTGATTACTGTACCTTGTAAGTATTCTAAGTGATATGGGGTGGTATATAAGTGTAATTGCTATGACTTCTTTTTATGGCCTGTTCAGTTTAGAAATACAGTAAAACCTCACTTAGAGGCTAATTCGCTTAAAGAGCATAATTTTCTCTGAATGGTCGCCTTGCTTAACAACTAAAGCCATTCAAAAACTCGCTTAACAACTAAAACTAACCAAAAACTAGCTTAACAACTAAATTGGGGTTCGCAACCCCCCCTCCCGCCAGAAGTCACAATTGGTCACTTATGATGGTGTTTCACTTAAAGAGCAAACTCGCTTAAACAGCAATCCCATGGAACACATTTATTTATTTGTATTTATATACTGCCCTCCTCACTAAGGCGACCCAGGGTGGTTTGACACATAAAACAACAGAACAATACAGTTTTAAAAATTTAAAAGTTTTTAAAATCTATAATTAAAATCGATTAAAAAATTACAGCTAAATCTTAGTTTTAATTTAAAACTTAAGAGAGTGAGGGGTGTGTGTGTTTCAAAACAGCCAGCAGGTTAAGGTTGTTGTGCCACCAGTACCCCACACCTGCCGTGCCAGCCAGGTTTTTATACCCTTCCGAAAAGGCAGCAGCTCTGCCTGGAGGCGCAGCTCAGTTGGCAGGAGGTGCCAAAGGGCCGGGACGGACACAGAAAAGGCCGATGGTACATCCAGAGAACCTCTCCGGTCCGCTCTAGTGGGACGGACAGATGTCCTTGGGACGATGCGGTCTCTTAGGTATCCTGTCCCACTACCATGTAGGGCTTTAAAGGTAATTGCCAGCACCTTGAATTGCACCCGGAGGCAAACTGACAACCAGTGCAGCTCCCTGAGCAATGGTGAGGCGTGAGCATAATGCCCACAGCCCCATCATGACCTGGGCAGCTGCATTCTGTACCAGTTGCAGCCTCCGAATGGTCTCCAAGGTCAGCCCCATGTAGAGCACATTACAATAGTCAAGTCTGGAGGTGACCAAAGCATGTGTGATCATGAGCAAGGAGTCCTGATCTAAGAGCGGGTGTAACTGGCGTATAGCACGAAGTTGTGCAAAAGCCCTCCTGGCCACCTGCTCTTCGAGCAGTAGATGAGAGTCCAGGAGGACCCCCAGATTATGCACTTGGTCTGTTTGGGGCAAAACTGTCCCATCTAGAACCAAAGGTGGTAACTCCTGTGATAACGCAGGACCCCTGACCCACAGCCACTCAAGTCTTGCCAGGATTCAGTTGTAGCCCGTTGTCTCCCATCCAGACCCTAACAGCCTCTAGGCACCTGGAAAGGACTTCCACTGCATCGCTTGGATCTCAATGGGCCAAGATATACAGTTGGGTGTCATCAGCATATTGATGATACCTCACCCCATGGGAACGAATGATCCCTGAGGCACCCCATATTGCAGGGGCCTAGGGCTGGACCTCTCACCTTCCAGCCACACCGACTGGGTCTGGCCCCTTGGAAATGAGGAAAACCAGGACCACACAGTGCCCTGGATCCCCAATCCTCAGAGCCTTCCTAGAAGGATACCGTGATCGATGGCATTGAAAGCTGCTGAGAGGTTAAGAAGAGCCAGGACAGTTGGATGTCCACCATCCCGCTTTCTCCAGAGATCATCCACAAGTGCGACCAATGCATTTTCCGTACCATATCCGGGCCTGAATCCTGACTGAGAATGGTCCAGATGATCTGCTTCCTCCAGGGTCTCCTATAACTGCTGCCCCACTGCCTTCTCCAAGACCTTACCCAAGAAAGGTAAATTGGACACAGGTCAGTAGTTAGCCACTAAAGTGGGGTCGAGAGAAACTTTCTTCAGGAGGGGGTGCACCAAAGTGTGTTTTAAGGTAGTTGGAAAAAACCTCCTCCAATGAAAAATTGATGATAGCCTCGACCCAACTGCTTGTCACCACCCTGGCTGATTTCACTAGCCAAGCGGGGCATGGATCCAGCGCACAGGCAGTGGCACGAACAGATCCCAGAAGCCTGTCCACTTCCTCCAGGGAAACTGGATTAAAACTGATCCCAGATAACCTGGCCAGATTGTACTTCGGTCAACCCCAGCTCCACATTTTCCACGTCGGGAGTCAACTCTGAGCAAATCCGAGCAATTTTCTCTGCCAGATAGTCACCAAAAGCCTCAGCCGACCTCTGCCAACAGGGGCCCGACCGGTTATGCTCTTTAAGTGAGGTACCATTGTAGGTGCTTAGCAGATAATGCATAATCCAGCACTATATTGTTTTTGGAATAAAAAACTTGTTGTCTTGAAGATAGAAAGTATTATGAAGAGCATTACTTTCCCTTGTTCCTTGTTTTAAGACAGCATACAAGATTTCCCAAAAGTACTTTTGTGTTGTCTTAAAACAAGGAATACTTACCCTGTCCGCATCCCATTTTTATTTTGCTCACCTGTATTGTCCTCAGTGTTTGAAGAGAGAGTTGCTGGGCTTTAGGGCAAGTGCACTTTAGAAGAGCAATCAGGCCTTTGTATACCTGCATTTGATATTTGGGGTTACCATGACCTAAAGCATCCAGAAGAATCTGCACTTGCTCTTGAGTTTTTTCTGACTTGCAAGTGGCCAAAAACTCAGCAATCGATCGCACACCTGTGTAGGGAAAAAAACCTTTTCTGAATAGCCAGGCTAAAAACAACCAGCAGGATATAGGGAGCTTCAGGCTAGCAGCTTCTCTTCCTCCTCCCCACTTGGGAGGACAGCAAGGAGGCCGTGCATACGCTCCAAGCACTGTAGGCGTGCATGCACACCAAGTGCTTGGTGCGCATGCGCAGTGGGGGAACCAATGAAAAGGTAAGTCCCGAAGGTGGCTCCCCCCAAAAGCTACTACCGGTTCTCCGGGACACTGGGAAAAGTTACTACCGGTTATGGCGAACTGATGCAAACCTGTTACATCCCATCACTGGTTAACAGCCACCTGACAATCGGAGTTGAGTCGCTGGCAGTGTGGTCTATTCCAGTGGTTCCCAACATGCAGCCCATGTCCCACAGGGGGACTTCAGTTCTCAGAAGCCTAAGTCAGTACATTGGCTGATCAGTGCTTTGGGTAATTGACTTAGACTTCTGGGAATTAAAGTCCAAAAACCAACGGGAAACACTGGTCAATTCTATTACCATAGCAGGATAACCTGGCCAAATTCAGTACAGTAGAGGACTAAACTAGCTAGTGAACAATACACAAAAAGAAAACAAGTTTTTTCCATCAATGGGACTCATGGAATGTGAAAGAATAATCCTAGCTCTGCTGGAAATACCCTGCTGTTTAAACTGCTTCATTTAAACATCTCCCAAAATATCTGATTGTTACAATTTACCTACCATAGCTTTCACAAATAAGCTCTTTGAATTTTCTTCCAGAGTGAGCTACTATCTGAAGAAGCTTTATAGATTCCATTTTGTCCTCTTCTTTAACTTGCTTGAGGCCAAGTATTTCCAGGAGTGTAAGAACACCACCAATTTCCAAAAATTCAATAATGTACCGTTGGCTACAAATGTTTAGAGAACAAAGTAAAAATCTTAAGTTTGTTGGAACCATCTTTATCTTCTCTTCCCTACAAAATAATTGTAGGTTATTCAGTTTAACATATGTTAACTATACTGTACTTGCGATTTACAACTCTGTCGCTTCAATGTCTTTCTAAAATTTTGGTGATCCATATACTAAAGAAATGAAATTGCCAGAGGAAACACATTTTTCCACAGCCCTCTAAGCTCCAGTGTTTCATTCTGTGCAGGAATACAAGTTGCTGGTTAAAACATGGGTGCCCAAACTATGGCTAGTGGGCCAGATCTGGCCCTAACACCAATTCATCTGGCCCACACCGCCCTTGTCGCTCCCAGAAGTGGAAGTAAAACACACTCGTATGCGTTTTGCTTCTGGGAGTGATGAGGGCTACATGGGCCAGATGAATTGGTGGAAGGGGCCAGATCTGGCCCACTGGCCATAGTTTGAGCACCCCTGGGTTAAAATAATACTAGCTTTTTCATTTAAGTGGAAGGCATGGGCCAGTATTTACTACACACAGGAAACTAGTAGTACACATAGTACTCCCAAATTCAATTTACCATGTTGTCAAGAAGGGACAGTGGGCTCTCTTACCCTAAGAGTATTCTCGGGCCATCACTAGGAAAATACAGTATTTACTCCCTTATGCTATGCTAGTATGAATACTGCAGGACTTCCAAATGGATAAAAACACTGTACAGTATATGATTCCTTCACACTGCTGAAGAGTGATTAAGACATTAATCTGCAGAGCCAAGTGAGTTTGTAAATAAATTTCCTCCTATACAATGGAGTTGAAAAGGGTGCGTTAATTAGGCAAAACTGGAACACATAGCAGAGCTTCCTATTCTTGTCATTTCCTTTGATAATGTAACTGAATTATGCTAGAGATTGGAATTTTATTCCTTCTATTTAAGAACCTGTTATGCTAAAAATCCAAGGTCCCAGCCAACTCTTTTGGAAATGGAACATGTTTTACTCACCCACTTGCAGCTGATAGAAAGATGCCAACTGACCTCAACTGTTGGCCTAGGCATGTTCCATACATATATCTATGGTAAATTTGTTAAGGCTTTTATTTTTAAAAGCATTCTGAAACCTATATCTCAGCTGAATTTGAACATCTGCCACTTACTCCTACTTTTTCCAGTTTTCTACTGATTAAAATATATCTCTACTAGGAACTGTGAAATGTGTGTATATATTGGAAGTTGTAACATTTTGCAAAACAGTCCTGATTAGCAAATTCAGTTTATAACTGAAACAAAATTGATTTCAGATAATATACAGGGTGGCCCCTAAGTCCTTCCCCATCCTCTCTGTGGGGATGCGCACTGTCTTCCCAAGATTCGCCCTGCTCCTTTGCCCAGCAGCCTAATGGGAGCACTTCCTCCCTCCTCCCAGCATAGAATTCACTCTGCCCAGCAGCCCAATGGGAGTGCTTCCTGTCATGGAAATGCCATTCCATGAGCATACCATTATTGAAAACAGATTTTCTAAAAGTTAAAAAGTGGGATAAAGGTTTTTAAATGGTTCAAAATGCCATATGAGGGTTTACTGTTTAAAGTATGGAATGTGCTTAGAGGGTCAACTTTAGATCACTGTACCATGTTCTCTGTTTAACCCAGGAGTTCTCAACCTTTTAAAGCCGGGGGCCGGGTCACACTCCCTCAGACAGCTTAGGGGCTGGACGGCCATCATGCCCTTCCTCCCACCACATGGCACTTCCTGGTGTGGTGGAAGAACGGGGGCACATGGCACCACAGGCCCAGAGACTGCAGGTTGAGAACCCCTGGTTTTACCCATAGAGAGCAGAGGCAGTGATGATGCAATTGTCTTATCACTGGGGAGATAGGAAGAAAGAATTTGAAACTCCTTATAGGCAGATTTCACTGGTGGTAAACTAAGGAAACAAGGGATCTCTATGTTCCTATTTGTAGAAATTAATGTGTAAGGTAGGATGGAAAAGAGAGGGAATTAATGTGACAGGAAACCCAGTTTTTGCTATGAGTTGGAAACAGGCCTCCATTTGGCAGTTTGTTAAGGAGGGTGGCAAGAAAGGATATAAAAAGGTGTGGGAGGAGATGGAGAAGAGAGAGATGGTGATGACATCATCCCAGGTGCACATGGGGCTTTCATGTCGCCATGGATTTTAAAAGGGGAAAGGCTCCAAAAATTTCCCCAACGCAGCAATCCATGTCCCCAAAGGCTGCTGAAGCAAGGGGACTGAGCCAGAGGCTGCTCAGAGCAGCGGGGACAAAGCGTGATTGCTGCCGCCGCCATGGCCGATGTCAGAACCATCAGCGAAAGGAGCAGCCCACCTCCGGCCCCTGCGTGTTGGGGGGTGAGACCGGCCTAAGGGGAAAATGTTTGGGCACCACTGCTTTAGGTCATTGCTACTGAAGTAATATACTTCATGTACCTTCCTCTGAAATCTCTCTAGAGTAGTAGATCTCAGGTAGCTATGGTGGTCAGCTAGAAGTCCAAGCAGACTTCTCCATGGAATCTTGGGAGACCTGTGCTGGTCCTGGGAATGTGGTCTAAGTGTGAGCTGGCCAGGTCATAGGAGGGCAAGGCAAGGAGTCCTGTTTGGCAAGGGAAGGGCTAGGTGAACACACTCTCACATATGTTTAGGTGTGTGCGAAGGGTGTTGGTACCCCTGACACTTCCTACCTCCTCCCAGCACAAAGTTTGCTCCGCCCCTCTGCTCAGCAGTCCAACAGGAGCACTTCCTCCCTTTTTTTCAGCACAGAGTTCGCTCCACCCCTCTGTTTGGGCACTCGGATTCTTTATGGATGGGTAGGGACTTATGGGCAACCCTGTACAGTAAAACACCAGATAACGCTAAAACTTGGTTCCACAAGTCTTGGTGTTATCCGATTTTTAGTGTTATCCGATCCATGTTAAAATCCTATGGGATGGATCGGATGTTAAAGCTCCATAGAGAAACATTGTAACTGCACTGGCTTTAGCGGTTGTTATCTGATCCATCCCATAGGACCTTAACGTTATTCGATCCAGTTCTCCTCCCCAGATTACTTAACGTCATGCTATTTTAGCGTTATCCGATCCAATCGCTATCCGGTGTTTTACTGTACTTTAAAGTTCTGCTCAACACAGAAATATACACCTGATTCTAGTAATTTATACTGGAAAATACTGCCTCTTTTCTAGCTTGTCCTTCTACTTAAGTCCCACCTAACTGAGAAACTGGATACGTTAGTCTAAGCCAGGCTGTTATGCGGGCCAGAAACAAACTGGCACCCTGAGAGAATTCCATCTCCAATTCTGGACCTGTCTTGCCTTGATTTATTTGGATGAAATTTTCCAGAATGCGGTATCGAGCAACTTTTCCTGCGCTGTCCCATTCTTGTAGAAAACTTATTAATCTACTGATAGATGCTTGCTCCTTTATGGAAGTCATGGCTTGTACTTTTCTCCTATTGCTGAAAGTGAAAAGAATGAAGGGTTTAGAACTCTTTAGAGTTACTGGGTGTTATCAGGGAAATACAGTTTGTATCAAAATGTGCAGAAGAGAACTGACACCAAATGCATGCAATTTATTGTAACTGGACTGAAGCCAGAAACAATTCCATATTTCTTTAGGCCAGAAATCACTACCAGAAAAGCAAGTTGGGTTTAGTTAAATACAATTCTGTATCATCAGGAGTGTAACATTTTTTTCACCATGTTTCTAACACTGTTATTTCTCAAAGCTATCACAAAGAGTATTGCAATATTAATAGAAAAAAGAAATAAAAGAAATAGGGCATACAAAATGCAGAGGGAGATGGAGAAGAAATAACAGGGATATAGGATTATGAATAAAAAGAGAAGCTTTAGTTTAGGAGTTCCGTAATAAATGTTTCAACACAATAAACAGAATTTAATAAATACAATGACCAGAATCCTACTACTTATCTCAGTAGTGAATTGGTACTAGTTAAGAAGTTAGCAGTTGCATTTCACATTACTTGGTGCAAGGCAAGAAATGCAAACCCAGGTTTCTTAAACTCATGGCAATTCACCACTAAAATTTATAATTATAGCTTAATAAGGCTAACATCATTCCATTTTTTGTATAACTAACATGATAGTAGCTTCTACAATTAATGATGTTGGTTTCATTAAATTGTGGGCAGAAACATCACATGATTCAGTACCTTCTACTTTATCTCATATGTTGAATCAACATGAAGGTGCATGAGAGAATATATTTTGTAGCACAGACTAGACGTTCATAATTTTTAGTTATGGTACTTAGGGAGGAAAAGAATCTAAAGTACCTTTTTGGTTACTTTTGAGTAATCTGAAAGAAAAGACATCAGGAATTACTTTTAAAAAAGTAACTTTCTAAGCTTTTTATGCAGATTATGGGCAAGAGAACAATAATGTACAAGTTTCTTTTTTTAAAAAATCAGTAATTTCATCCAAGATGCTCATAAATGAAAAGTAATTGATAAAAACATTCTGAAAACTGGAGTTAGAAAATAAAATAATAGTTTTCACCATAGATTTACTCTTTGCCATAAACTGGTCTCCCAACCAGGAAAAGCTCAGCAATGTATGGATATGATTAGGCATATTTAGATACTGAACTGTACAGTATATTTATATTATATTTAATTAAATGGAACAACTCTTCCACTTAACACATTAGGACTGAGGTATATTTTATATAAAATGTGGGGAATGTTCTCTATATCATTGGTTCCCAAATATTTTGCATCGCGGGCCAGTTACGTGGGCTGGTCACATGGTTCCTCCCACTGGAAGCAAAAGTAAAATGTGCCCGCACAAAACACTGCCATAAATGCAGCCACAGCTGTCGTAAACACATTTATGACAGCTGCGGGTACATTTATAGCATTGTTTTACACATAAGCACATGCATTTTACTTCCGCTTCTGGGAGCAGCACGGGCCGGATGTTTTAGCACTGCAGGTCGGATCCTGCCCACGGGCTGTAGTTTGGCCATCCCGGCTCTATATAAATGACTTTAGGAAGAGCTACAATGGTTTCCATATACTGTACCAGATAATACAGGTATATATCATGAGCTAAGGTTCCACAGGTAAAGAAGAAAACCTGTATTAAGCAAAATCATATAAGAGAGGAAGAACCTAAAGGTTTCCTAAAGGAGAACAATATTAAGTATAAAGAGTACAAATACAGCGTTACACAATATATTTCAAAAAGGATCTATAAGAAAAAGCCTAAGGAGATAAAGTTATATATCATTTATGTTTTCACTCTTCAAAATTCAGCTATAGTTTATACACAGATACAAACCAAAGCATCTGAAAACTTTATTGTCAGTGAAGGAATCATGGTTATTTACAATTAGTTACACAAAAGACACTTGAAAAATCCACATAGAATTTGAATACATGACCTAATACTCTTGAAATTTAAGATGATAATCTTCTGCAGAGTTAAATTGAAAAGAAGCCAGCATAAATTTAACTGTAGTCAGGGACACTTAATTTGTCTTTATTGCACTCAAGCTCCACTATTCTCAGATGACCAACCATCTACTCCTGAGACAGGTGCTAGTTATCTGTATTAAATATTTGATAAAGTGGCAGCTTGTATTTCCAGTCTCCAACAAGATTGATCAGCATTTGCAAAATTTAAAAAGTTTTTTATTTTATTAAATTTTTCCTTGGTTATGCTCTATTATTTAAAAAGCTACACACCTTCTTTAAGAGAGAGAATGTGCTCACTTCCCTCAAGAGGACAAAAGAAAAGCATCAGCAGTATTTTGTCAGCTTCCGTAAGCATTTTTGTGAGATAACACTAAATAGCTGCATGGTACAGTTATAGCAGATAAATTCTGAAATACTGTACTGATATCTTAAAAGTATTGAAATCTAAAACTCAATTAACTTATTTTATGCTTACAGGTGGAGTTTCCTCAGCTAGAAAGAAAACTATGAAAAAGTTTATGTGCCAAAAAAGTCTTAAAATAAGACAAATTTGCCAACAAACATTCCAATTCCCTTGCTTTGGAATTGTATAAAGTGGACAACCCCTCCACATTACTAGGTGAAATAGATTCTGCTGATACTTCAGAGGGAAGAAAAGCTCTATGTAGCCATTTTGGCAGGGATATCAACATTTTTTCATCAATCGCCTTTTTCTCTCTGATGGAGTGGACTATGTGTCTGTCAAGATGTTGTTCATACTTCAATAATGTCTGTTGCCTATGCTTGGCTAGGACTATTGGCAGCTGCAGTCCAAAAACATTGTCATTGTCTGCTACTCATATCCAAATACAGTGGTACCTCGTACAATGATTTCAATCCATTCCATGGTGCTCATTGTTGTATGAAAAATTGTTATATGGGGCACAATGTTTTTTTTCAAATCCTCGTTGTTGTACAATTTAATTGCTGTATGAGGCATTCATCATATAGGGTTCTACTGTATACATTTTTTCCTATAAATAATTTCTACAGTTGACGGATATGTCTCAAATAGGAAAAATGCCATTGGTGTGAATTTGTCTAAGGTAGATCCCAGTTTGCCATGAAGTGCCCACACACACTGTGATGACGGAGCCATTTCCTGCAACACGTATGAAATAAGATGTGCAGGATTTAACACTGGGACTGCAATGGACTGCTGCAGCCTTGAGGATATTAACAAGGTGTGCCTCCACAGCTACTCAATCTGGCATGGCCTCTTCCAACTTTTTTGACTGTTGGGAATCAGAACAGTGAAGTGGTTCCTCCTCTGCTCATTTTGCTGTTGGGCCCAATATGATGGGTTCCAATGGCATTTTCTTCACTGAGGGGAACCATCATTCCAACTAAAGGGGCTCATCCACCCATAGCTGTTGGCCCCTTTAGGGTATCAGGTTTTTTACCGCTGCCCAACACTTGACACTGAGTCGCTGGCTGTACAATCTAATCAATTACTGTAGTGGGATGCCCGGCCAGACACAGCCAAAAACATCAAGAGCCGTGTTTCCTAACATGGGGCACATGCCCCACAGGGAGGCAATTTAAATTGGGGGGAGGGCAATTTGAGAATGAGTTATTAACAATGAATGGCCTTTCAGGCTTTCTCCACATGGACAGTTCACTTTTTGAATAAAAAGAATTATATGACACAGCAGGGGGCAGCATCTGGATTTCAGAGATGTTTAGGTGGGGCATGAAAAAAAAAAAGTTTGGGAACCACCAGTCTAGACGATCATGTGCTCTATACCCTTGTTCTTGATGCAAACTCAATTTCTTGATTACTCTCCCTCTTTTTCTTGCTCGAAAATTTATGAACATTAGTAAGAACCACTGAATTACATATATATGTTCTACAAATGAGACACAAAATTCCAGATTTGAGTCACACAAACATGTGCAGATAACGTTAGCAGAATTGTGATGACCAATACAACATTAAATCTATGGAAGAGCAATTTAATTCTCTCTTTAAAAAAAAATCTTAACCCCCCCCCCCTCAAAATTATATAAAACAGTAGTGCTGAGAATTGCAAAGGCATCCATCAGAAAATTAACAACCTGTAGTCTGCAGGAGGTTTTGTCCTTGACAGAATATTTCGGTACAGTATAGGAAACAAGGTTTAGAATAAATCACATTTCCCCAGACAATTGTGAGTGAATGTGTTATCAACCATACCAAATGTTAGTGCTAAGAAAGGAGAAGCTATATTAGCCTTTTAAAAGGAAAGACATGAAACATGAAATCTCATTTGATTTAGTTTTTAGAGCATATCTCTGAGTTTTATTTGTGAAACTGGTGGCTAATATTTGTGCTTTTGGATGCACTGTTTTTCTCTTGAACCATCCATGTTACATTTCTAATTCTATGCAAAAATTGTGATCACTTGAAACAAATCCTAACTGATTCTAAATAAACATATCTGCATTTATATGAGCACACTATCTCCTTTGTCTTCTAGAAGACAGTGTGTCCTCTGCTACTTTATTACTGATAATAAAATAAATATCCTCTGTTTCCTGAAGGTAGCATTTTAATATAGTACACAGAAATCAGTCACAATGGAAAAGAGTGCAGGAGCATGATGAATTTATCTAATGTCAAGATACTTGTTGTATCCACAGTTGATTCAATAAGTTCAGGCTTTGAGAATCCTGTGCATGTTTTGCATCTTTTATTATCACCTGCTGGGGATGTATAGCTAGAGACAGCAGACCAAGAAAACGTATATAGTGGAGCCTCATACAACAGTGATGGCAAACTTTTTAGAGGCTGAGTGCCCAAACTGCAACCCCAAACCCACTTATTTATTGCAAAATGTCAACACAGCAACAGGGAAGGAAGGAAACGCTCCCATTGGGCTGCTGGGCAGAGGGACGTGGTGAACTCTACTGGGGTGAGGAAGGAAATGCTCCCATTAGGCTACTGGGCAGAGGAGTGGGTGAACTCTGTGCTGTGGCAGGGAGGAAGTGCTCCCATTGTGCTGCTGGGCAGAGGGGCTGGACGAACACTGTGCTGGGGTGACTGCGTGGGTGCCCACAGAGAGGGCTCCGAGTGCCACTTCTGGCATGTGTGCCATAGGTTCGCCATCACTGTCATACAACAATCGCCCCGTATAGCAACAAAATCTCATAACAATTAGGTGTGTGTGGGGGGGGGAATGGTGCCCCACATAACAATTTTCACTATGGAAAAAAATCATAGAACAAATTTTCAATGAGAAAAACCACTTAGAAAAAAAAACCGTTGTACGATGCATCCCATAGGGAAAATCACTATATGATGCACATATCATATAGCAATTGTTTCGTACAACAATGAGCCCTGTGAAACTGATTAAAATCGTTGTATGAGGTAACTACTTATGATTTAATGCTCATAGGATAATTTCAGAATACAGAAATCTGCCAAATAATTTACAAAGTACAAAAAGAGCCATATGAAAAATTATGACAGATCATAGAAAAAATATGATTTTTCATAACACAGATTTTTGTGAACAACTCTAAAAAGAACAAACTTTGGTTATTTAAGACCTTGTCTTGGCAATTTAGTTTGCTCCTCCTGATAACATTAAAGAAAGTCTGTTCCACAAAATATGTGATTTAATAACAGACACGCAGCTAAAAAATGGGCTACAAATGAAGCCTACTCTACTGAAAGGGAAATTGCTTTAGGAACACGATATAGATACACCTTCCAAGATGAGCTATGGCACTCCGGGGAAAAAACCTTTGTTAATTTAAGGTTGTTCTTTTTATGTTCAAGCTTTAAAGCACAACAAAATTATGCTTGCCACATCAATATATTATGGAAATGCTTAATACAGTAGTTGATTTTCTGCCTCTCATGCAGTTGAAAGGAGAAGAATCCTGTGAGAATGGAAAAAATCTTGACAAAGCTATTCCTGCTTCCTATGAAGGCTGAGTGGATAGATAGCAGCCATACCTTTTTTTATGAACCACACCCAATAATGGATAACCCTAAAAGATTCAATAGCTGCTAAATTCAAAAGGCAAAAATATAAGTGTATTTAAGGCATTTTTACACTTTCTACACAAGTTGAGCGGAATTAAGAGTACTGTATAATCAATTTGTTTTATACTACACAGTAATTACAATCCTTCAAAATTGGCTAGAAAGATGGACTCTACTTCTCTTTGGAAATACTTTATGCAGATGCTAGTTGATTTGGTGCTGAATTGTTTTACTTGTTTCAACAACATAAGGCAACATTTCCTGCTGTTCTTCATTAGTGTTATTTTACAACCCTGATTCTCATTTCTGTATTTTATGATGTTTTATAGTTACTGTGTTTATATTTATATGGTATTACCACATTAGAAGATCTTGAGTCTGAAAATACTGATAAAAAGTAGTTCCCCCAAATATTAACCAGCACAAAATAAAATGTTTTTACCATTCCATGTCCATGATGAAATTCTGACCATTTAACTTCTACAGCACTGAAATATCTTCCTCACAAGCTAGTTTTAGCAACCTATGACATTTCATTGCAGTACTATATTTTATATAACTTCTCTTGAAATTAGTTTTGCCCTATATTATAATCATAACATCCTTCTCATCTATTGTGAAATAAATCATCCCCATTTACTTGGGTTTTTTTAAATTCAGCCTAGCATTCTTCTTAGGGTCATCATAACTCAGAATTGACCTGGAGGGTACATAACAGTCAATTTCCATGGCCAACTGGGAATTGGAACTCAGGCCTCAGTCTCACTTTGACATTCCATTGCACATATTATAGTTTCTATGTTTTATTATACTAACTAACACAGCTAGATCTTGGGGGGAAATACTTTTTTATGTTTATCAAAAAGAGATATGGGTTTAAAATCCTGAAAAATGTTTTAGGTGAACTGTGAGCTACCAAGAGTTGCCCATAGCACTTCATCAGAAGTGAAATCTTCAATAGAAAGAAAGTAATGATAAAGTCTGAAATAGGCTATCATGCGGTTGTTAAGAATCACAGGAATAATGAAAAAAGGAGACCCATCTCAAAGGTCTGAATATTAGTCAAGGGATTCTCCGACATTATCAGGTTGTTATATACTGCCATTTCCCACATCACTTTTACAGAACAAACTAGAGAATGATTGTGACTCTCATCCATAGCCTCAGGCCACTTCACAGAACAAAGGAAGGACTTGGTGCTCTGCCTGGGTCACTCATACCACTGTCTACTTTCACACAGCATTGTCAATAGATGCTAGGTCTGAAGGGCAAACTCATTAGCAAATGTATAATGCCACATTTATTTTGCATCCATCTATTAACCATTTGCAACACAACAGGGCCAAACCTTTCAGCAAATCTGAATACCAATCAAGGATCCTGTTGTAAAAAGCCACACTGATTTGTAAATGTATCTGTTATGCTACCCAACTATGGTGTGCCTCTGTACCTGGTGTGTATAAACTGATGCCATGAAGTCTTACTCTTATAACTGATGAAGTGGACTTGATCCACAAAAACTAACATTAAAATACAACAGCTAGTCTTTAAGGTGCTGCAACATTTTTCTTTTTCTTTGTTTACTTTGATATGAAAAATGAAAGACATTTTTATCTCTGGAAAAATACCCATTAACAGTTTTTAAAAATCTGTCTTGTCACCTACCAAAACACATGGATTATAAATAAAAACCTGGTTCTCTTACTTACGACCACAGCTAAGGAGCATCAGAGCGCACAGAGCAGAGGCACCACTACCAGGCCTTTGAACCATGGTTTCTCATGTCACAAATACGCAAACCCTGCTCAACATCCTCTTTGGGTCTTTACAGCCTCAATTTCCTGCCAACTTCCCTTCTGCCTTCATAGATTTGGTCACCATCTTGGGTGCTTTCCCCCCACACTTGCCTCTGGCCATCACTTAACTCTTCCTCCTCTCACCATTGTGCCGCATGGGGCTTTTACAAACAACTCTATAGGGAACGCAGTGGCTTAGTGGTTAAGATGTTGAGCTTGACAACAGTTCAGCCATTCGAGACATGAGTAGTGCGAAATGGAGTAAGAGCCCGTCGTCTGTCCTAACTCTTATTAATTTAGCAGTTTGAAAGCAAGAAACTGCAAGTAGATAAACAGGTAAAACTTTGGCGGGAAAGGTAACAGCGTTACGTGCGCTTTGGCGTCTAGTAGTCATGCCTCCCACGTAACCATGGAAACGTCTGCAGATGCAGACAGCGCTGGCTCTGTAAACAGAGATGAGCACCGCCCCCTAGAGTCGAACACGACTGGCTTTCGAGCAAGGGAGACCTTTACCTATAGTAGCCTGTTATCCGCGCTTAGGGGGGCATGGGGGCCCGCTGAACTTCTCCAAAACTTCAAACACAATCCCAACGGTCGCTGCGAGCCGCCGCTCGGTTGCTAAGGCCGCTGGGTTGCTATGGCAGCTTCTTGGTTGCTAACGAAGAGAGGTCACAGAATAGACGGGCGCTCCCGGTTGGCTGGAAGAAAGGTGGAAGGGGGCGGGCGTTTCCGGTAAAGATGAGGGCGGAAGTGGCCGTCTCTTGCTCTCTCTTTCTCTCTTACGAGAAACAGGTGGCAGAATGGGGACGAGGCGGGTCGAGGAGCTGGGCTGTGTGGTGGAGTTGCCGTCGGGACCGTGGGAGCAAAGCACTGGTGAGGGGAGGAGTGAGGGTTGGGTCAAGTCAGTGCCTTCCTTCCTTCCTTCCTTCCTTCCTTCCTTCCTTTCTTTCTTTCTTTCTTTCTTTCTTTCTTTCTTTCTTTCTTTCTTTCTTTCTTTCTTTCTTTCTTTCTTTCTTTCTTCCTTCCTTCCTTCCTTCCTTCCTTCCTTCCTTCCTTCCTTCCTTCCTTCCTTCCTTCCTTCCTTCCTACCTACCTACCTACCTACCTACCTACCTACCTACCTACCTACCTACCTACCTACCTAACTAACTAACTAACTAACTAACTAACTAACTAACTTACTTACTTACTTTTACACACACACACACACACACACACACACACACACACACACACACACACACACACACACACACACACACACACACACACACACTCTTTGCGTGTTATCTATCCATCCATCATCCATCCATCCATCCATCCTGCCTATCTGGGATATTGTCCCACTCTGGGTGGTGTACAATAATTAAAACCAGAATTACACACAAAATAACATTTGATGGCATCAAGGGTGGCATAGTCCACTTATGCACTTGTTCATCTGAGGGAAAATGTTTTTAAAAGCCTCTTTAAAGAGTACAGTTTTAAGGCTTGTTAAGAGCCTTGGTTTCCTTTGCTTAGCACAAAAGGGGGGCTTGGACCATTCTGTTTCAAGTGAATCAGGAGTAAAAAACAGCAACGCACAGAGTTTAATGATGCTATGCATCGTGTTTGTGTCATGATGTTGTGGAACATTTTGTTAGGATGGTGGCAGACTTTGATTTTTACTCTTTCAGGTGCAAGTGCTGAGAAAGGGGAAAAAGTCAACCTGCCTGTGGTGATACTTCTTGGGTGGGCTGGCTGCAAGGATAGGCATTTAGAGAAATACAGCACCATCTATCTTCAGAAGGTGAGTAGTGTCCGATGAAAAGATTTGGTTTTACTTTGGTTTGGTGTTTCCATTCTTGATCCACCCAGAAATCCACCAATTTGGTTATTTTTGGAGTGTTAGTTTTGGATGAAAAACTATTTACTAGAAGTCCTCTAGTTAGTCTTAAGGAAGGAGCTCAGAATAACTTCAGGGTGGAGTTTTACTAAACTTTTAACTCTAGAGAGGTATTTTGCTAAATTTATCAGGTCTAAAATTGGTGTTCGACAAGTTCATGAATACTGTTGAATCATCAACTTGCGTTCTGGAAATCTCCACACTTGACTGCCAGAGTCCAAAGTTTGAATCTCTTGTTCTTTAGAGAAAACACTTGAAAGATCAAAACTTGTCTAACATTCTTCTAGAGTTCCTGAAAGAAAATGTGTAACATGCAAATGTAACAGATGGATTAAGTTGGCACTTCTTTATGTTTTGAAAGTGCTTTGTGTCCATTTGAGGTATAGAGTGAACCTTTGGAATTCTTCTGAATGTAGTGTAATGAAATCATTGACTCTGGAAGATATTCATAATCTGAAATAAATCTTTGGTATTAAGGTAGATACAACCTTGTAACAGGCGCATCCTTAATAGTAAAAATCAGACTGCACTATGGTGAATTATGTGAACTGCAGAGAAGGAAATGGCACTCATATGTTTTTAAACATGTAAAAAAGGTGGATGTCACTCTTTTTGAATCATGCTGGATTGTTAATGGCTGTTTGAAAACTACTCCCATTGAAATCAGTCTATTGTTTGACTGGCATTGCTCCTCCGAGTGTTATGTTGATAGGTACTCACATGTAATGAATGAAATATGGTAATACAACACTAGATCCATCTGCTTCATGGACACTAACCTGCTAGACAGGAGTTCTCAACCTTTTTAAACCAGGGTCCAGGTCACACTCCCTCAGACAGCTTTTGGGGCTGGATGGCCATTTTGCCCTTCCTTCACCACATTAGCACTTCCTGGTGTGGTGGAGGCAGTGGGGTGGGGGGAAGCTCATGAAATGCCGCTGCAGGCTGCACCCGGCCCACAGGCTGCAGGTTGAGAATCTCTGTACTAGACAATGGTTAAAATAAAAAACAAGTTTTCTGCTCACATCTCAAGTTCTAAATATTAAGTCAGAAGAGATTAGGCTAAACATGTGAAGAGCAAAAAACAACAACACATCTTACCAAATGGATGAATGCCAAACTCTTTCCTATCAAGACAATATTCTGGCTGCATCATCTAGGTCTCCCTTGCTTGAAAGCCAGTCAATCCGCCTCAAGGGTTCAGTGCTCATCTCTGTTATATAGCCAAAGAGCTAGCGCTGTCTACGTCGGCAGACACTTCCATGGACATGTGGCATGCATCCCTAGAGACTGGATTGCACAGAAAGCTGTTTACCTTCCCACCAAAGTGGTCCCTATTTATCTACTTGTAATTTCTTGCTTTCAAACTGTTAGGTTGGCAGGAGCTGGGACAGAGATGGGAGCTCATTCTGTCGTGCAATACTCTGTTATCGAACTGCTGACCTTGCCACCTTCCAGTCAGCATCTTAACCACTTGAGCCACTGCATCATCTGTAAGTCACTAAATAATCTTTTTAAGTGAAGTAGAAAGATCAAAGAATAATCAAGAAAAATTGGCCTACTTAGATACAGGAGAAATTTACTGTGACTGAAGAAATTTAATCAATGCAGCATTTATGTGCATGCAATTTATGCCCCACCATGTGTAGAAAAGCTGATCTGGTAAATGGCTGAGATAATGCTAGTAAAGTAGTCTGCTTCTGGTAAAAAATAGACTAATAATTTTAACATTTTGAATTTTATATACATTTCATATACATCTATAATTTTAAATTGTGTGAGGCTCTGCCATAAATAAAGAAATATGTTTTTAAAGACTCATACCTACAAAATGGAAAAAAAAATACATCTGCTAGAATCCTCTTCAGTAATCTGCAAAAGTATTAAGTTTTGGAGGCAAATTGCCTCAAATTAAGATGTGCCCAGTGTTGGCAACTCCTGGACACGCCCTTACTTTAACATTACCTGGCATTAAACTCCCTCTGCCTCAGTCCTCTCCTTGTCCCCTCCTGGGTCTCCCAAACACAGGCAGCTCCAATTTGGGGCTACTGAGACTTCAAGCCATTTCCCATGAAGTGCTGGTCCAGCAAAATATTACCTTTTTGCTGCAGCCTAGAAGATCCACTATAAAAGTGATCCCCAGACAATGTCAAAAGGAGAGAATGGTAGCAGTGTGGCTTCTCCTGTCTTAAGATGGCTTTACTCTGTCCCCCTCCCTTCAATAAACATGCAAGTTATCAAAGGAACTGTGGTTTATTTTTCATAAGGGATGTTAAAGATACACTGTTCACCCAATACAGATAACTATACACTATATACATCACTACTCAAAAAGATTCAGGAAAATCAACACCTTGGTTTCCACCCTGAACATTAATTAATCTAACTCAGTAACTTATTCTGACAGCTTAGAAGAGAGCAGGATTTCCTTCCTCTCATTCTTCTCTGGTTTGTTCTCTCCAGATTCTCCTCAGAATCATAAAACATTAAAAATGCTTAAAAACCCATAATAGACCTTAAAAAATTACCCTCCCCATCAATTATTTAAAAATTATGGTTAAAAGATCAACTAAAAGAACAGAGATGCCTACACTATATAAGCCAGCAAGGGGGGGAGTTCACCACGTCACCGGTGCCCCACACCTGCTTTGCCAGCCAGGTTTTTAGTTCTTCCCTGAAGGGGAACAACTCCACCTAGAGGCGCAACTCATTTGGTAAGAGGTTTCATAGGGCTGGAGCAGACATGGAAAAGGCCCTCCTAGTGTTAGAGAGTCGAGCCTCTGTAGCTGATGGTATCTTCAGAGAGGCTCTCTAGTCTGCTCTGGTGGGATGGACATGATGTGGTCCCTTAGGTATCCTGGACCACTACCGTGTAGAGCTTTAAAGGTCATAACCAGCACCTTGAATTGCACCTGGAGGCAAACCAGCAACTAGTGCAGCTCCCTGAGCAATCGTGAGGCGCGAGCATAATGCCTGCACCCCATCACCACCCAGGCAGCTGCATTCTGGACCAGTTGCAGCCTCTGAATGGTCATCAATGGCAACCTCATGTAGAGCACATTACAGTAGTCTAGTCTAGAGGTGACCAGAGCATGCGTGACCATGAGCAAGGAGTCCAGGTCCAGGAGCGGGCATAATAGGCAAATCACACGAAGTTGTGCAAAAGCTCTCTTGGCCATAACTGCCACCTGCTCTTCAAGCAGTATTCACCAGTCCAGGAGGACCCCCAAGTTATGCACCGGGTCTGTCTGGGGCAAATTAGCCCCATCCAGAACCAAAGATGGTAACTCCTGAGATAACGCAGGGTCCTTGATCCATAGCCACTCAATCTTGGCGGAATTCAGTTGTAGCCTGTTGTCCCCCATCCAGACCCTAACAGCCTCCAGACACCTGGATAGGACTTTGACTGCATTACTTGGATCACCATGGGCTGAGATGTACAGTTGAGTATCATCAGCATACTGATGATACTTCACCCCATGGGAATGGATGATCTCCCTCAGAGGCTTTATGTTGATATTAAATAGGAAAGGCGAGAGGACTGAGCCCAGAGGCACCCTGTATTAGAGAGGCCTAGTCTGGATCCCTCGTCCTCCAACCACACTGACTAGGGTCTGCCCCTCAGAAATGAGGAAAACCAGGACACACAGTGCCCTGGACCCCCAGTCCACGGAGCTGTTCCAGAAGAATACCATGGTTGATGGTATTGAAAGCCACTAAGAGGGTAACAAGAGCCAGGACAGACCGGTTACTTCCATCCTACTCCCACCAGAGATGAACTCTTGATGTCATTAAAGCTGCAGTCCTAAACACACTCTCCTAGTAGTTAGGCTGGCTGAACAAAGTGAGACTTTTAGGTAAGCATGCATAGGATTGTGCTATAAAGCTCTCACTTGTTTAAATTCGTTTTTCTCATCGTTCAGCATCTGAGACTTGTTGGAATCTCTCATTGGCTAAAAGTTACAGGTGTCCAAGTATAACATGGCCTTCCTAATTACCTTATCATTCTTGCGGAATACCTTCCCATAGATAATTTAATTGCATGCTCTGAAGTCAAATCTAACTTATGGTGAGCCTTTCCAGTTTTTTTCTGGGTAAAAAATACACAGAAGTGGTTTATCATTCCCTTCTCTTGGGGCACCCTGGAACTGTGAAGCTTGCCCAAAGCCTCACCAGCTGGCTCTTCTCTTAGGAGTCATAGTGTGGAATTGAACTCCCAAACTCTGGTTCCACAGCCAGATACATAAACCACTGAGATATGCAGCCAGTCATGTATACCTTACCCAAATGTTGCATGATTTTTCTGTGCATTTAGTAAAAATGTGGGTTTATATAGAGAGGTTTGCTAGGGAATGAATTAGTACTATTTTAGTGATTTATTTTATTGTTGTATCTGTACCACCTTTTTTGCAATAGAACAAATTAAGTATCTTTAACTGACCTATAAATATGCACATAGTACTTGTCAGTTGCCTCTCAAAAGTAGCATTGTGTTTGAAATTGTCCTTTTAACTGCCTCCTTGAAGACTATTGTATTTTTGAGCCACAATCTGGCATATGCTGGTAATGGCAACCTTCTGTTGCCATCTAATCTTTCTCATACTAGGTCAGGAGAAAGGAACTGCAGAATGAACTCAACAAAAAGTGGCTACATTCTGGCAGTTTCATATCTGGTCTAGACATGAAATAAGAACTGTGTTATTGTCAAGCTGTTCAAAGTTTCCCAGTAACCGAGAGATAGGCATTTAAAAAAAGTTAAGCTAAGAACATGTCACGTGTTTCATGTATGAATATGTTGATACATATTTCTGTGACTTGACTATACAATATGAACAATCAGTATGTAGTCTCATTGCTCCATCAGTAGTGCCACAGTGGATGTTTGTGCAGAGTAGCTTGAAGGATGAATCTGTTACTGAAAAGGAAAGGAAAATCATGTTCTATCTTGCTGTTAATATTGAGTGTGCCAATAAAGGAAGGATGAAACAAAGGTGAAGATCCACATGACAGGATTGATGGGAAAAGAATGTGATATATTCACAGGGAACTAGCATTGCATTAACTTTGCATGTATCCTACCATTATTCTGTACATTTTTTCTAAATTTAAATTTTTCATTTTATTTAAATATACTGTACTTGGAAAGAAACTTAGGAAAAACAAGGGAAGGATCTGTTACAAGCTTCTAGCCAAAAGCTTGAAATATCTAGTTATCCTCTTAGTAGTTTTGCAAATCTTACTAAACCTTTTGTTGTTGTTGTTGTTCAGTCGCACAGTCGATTCCAACCCGGCACTCCTGTCCTGTCCTAAACCTATTCAGCAATTATTGCTTCGAAAGCTTTACCACTTCCTTGAATGATAATATTGTGATCAGCAATATTTGTAACTATAGTACTTAATTTATTTGTCCTGTTGGTACATTTTTCCAGTTGCTTTTGCTTTGTATTACAAGTGCACACTAAACTTTATGTCTTCCTTGCAGGGGTGTGTAGTGATCCGCTATACAGCTCCATGGAGATTGGTGTTTTTTGCAGAATCCTTGGGCATAAAGTCCTTGCAGGACTTGGCTAAGAAGCTGCTTGAGGTCCTCTTTGACTACAAAGTGGAGACAAAGCCACTGCTCTTTCATGTCTTCAGTAATGGAGGAATCATGCTGTACCGATACATTGTGATGCTCCTTCACACTCATCAGCAGTTCCAGCATCTGAAGGTGGTGGGTACTGTGTTTGATAGCACTCCGGGACGGAAGAACCTAAAGGGCGGGCTCCGCGCACTCTCTGTTGTTTTAACACCATACAGTGTATTTGTTAAATATCCTCTTCTACTGACATTTGTAGTCATAGTGGTGACGTTGCGAATTTTGCTCTATCCTATGACGCGCTTTGTTCATGAGACTCACTATGATGCCATGTTGAAGCAACCCTCTGGATGGCCTGAACTCTATCTCTACTCCAAGGCTGATGCTGTTATCAGGGCAAGTGATGTGGAGAACATGATAGAGGCTCGACGTCAGCGCCAGGTCCTTGTTAAGGCTGTGGACTTTACGGACTCTGATCATGTCAGTCATCTGCGAGCATATCCCACCGCGTATATGACTCATTGCACTTTGTTCATGTATAGTTGCATTGGAACCTCTCAGCCTCACTAAAGTGGGTAATGTAAAGGTATCTTTACTAAGCCACAGCAGTCCCTTCTGTATCTAGTGTATGTCTACTTAAACTTCTTTTATAACAACAACACAGGATATTCAAATCATCAAAAATCCTCCACAGTTTCTGAGAGTGAATTATTGTGCTTCTGTAACTACAATTTAAGATGCCAGGAAATGGCTCAACATTTACATAGCAAAGGGCAGCCTGAATGTTGACAAGCTCAGTGGCAGCAGTCAAAATGGTTGACATTCATACAGAAAAAAGTACCATTTGAATAGAAATACAGTAATACCTCATATAACATTAGTATCTAATAACACTAAAAGCGCATAACATTAAGGAATCTGGGGGGAAGAATTGCATCAGATAACATTAAGATCCTATGGGATGCTTCAGATAACAACCGCTAAAGCCTGTGTGGTTACAATGTATCTCTATGGATCCCATAGGATTTTAACATGCATCAGATAACACTAAAAATCATATAACACCAAGACTTGTGGAACCAGGTTTTAGTGTTATATGAGGTTTTACTTGTACCAAGCAAGAGAAAATCCCAGAAAGTGACTCTATTTTTCATCAATTAACCACCCTTCACTGAAACACAAAGCAGTTGTCATGGCTGTTTTTCAACAATTGTGAAAAGGTAATGAACTCAAGAGAATACAGTAGTACCTCGTTACAAATGGTTCGAGTTACAAAAATTTCACAATATGAATGAAAATCAATTGAAAATAATGACTCAAGTTACAAATTTTTCTGGAACAAATTAATTGGTTTTCAATGCATTCCTATGGGAAACCATTTTTCAAGTAATGAATTTTGGTTTTTAATGCATTCCTAATGGGAAATTTGAGTTACAAATTTTTCATAACATGAAAAATGCCTTGGAACGCATTAAATGTGTGACTCAAGGTAACACTGTATCCTGTGTAGAACATCTTGACTGCTGCTATTGACGATATCAAAATTGAGGCTTGTCTTGCTATGTAATGCTTTGCATCCTTTTTACTGCTGGCAGCATGGTCATGATATTGTGCTGATGTTTTAAATTGTATATGTAGAAGCACAGTAATCCATATTCATAAACCAGAGGTTTTTTTTTGATGAATTGAAATTAACCAAAGATTACATTTTGCATAGGTTGACTTACTAGGGCCAGCTCATGGTCCAAGCAAGGGTTTCACTTTTGAAACAGTAACTAGAGATACTGACACTTAGATCTTGTCAGAAGAGAATCAGTGCTAATAAACATGAAATGTAAGCAAATCAGAGAAATCATTCCTCTATTATCCCATTTATATTTATGGAATGATTAGAAACAATTACATAATAAGTCAATATGTATCAGTTTGGGATTATTTTGTGCCTATCGCATAGACTGGAGTACTAGCCAAGATTTTACTATTAAATTAATGTGCATTAAAAGAGTGGACTAGTCCATCTGTCTTCATGAGTCTGTCTTCAGGAATCTCCTTTTAAGCAGTTGAACTTTTTAGCTTGCATCTTACAGCATATTTTACACTGTATTTTTACACTCAAAGCAGTGATGGGATGACACCGGTTCTGACCGGATCCACAGAACCGTTTTAAGGATTTCCGGAGGGCTCTCCGTGGGGGTAAAACCGTTTTTGAGGCGTCCGGATCGGACGCCTCACCGGGAGAAAAATTTAAAAAAAAATTGGAGCAAAAATGGCTCCAATTTAGTGCGCATGCGCAGAAACTCAATCTGACACATGCGCACTAAATTGGAGCCATTTTTTTCTCCGATTTAAAAATAATTGGATCCGGCCGCCCCTGACTGGAGCCTCCTGTGGAGCCGCTTGCCGCCGTTTGCTGCTGCCTGGTGCTTCTATCACCACTGCCACCTCCTGCCATCGCTGCTGCCGTTGCCGTCCCCATCGCCGCCGGAACCGAGGAGGAGGCGGGGCTCTCCATGTCCATGTTGGCTCCAATTTTTAAAAAACCGGACCCGGAGCCACTGCCTGCTGCTACTGTCGCCGCTGCTGCCGCCTCCCGCCATCGCCATCGCCGCCGTTGCCGCCGTCGCCCCAGGCCAGCGGAGCGCGCCTCCTCCTCCTCCGGTTCCAGCAGCGGCGGCGGCAACGAAGAAGACGGGATGGGAGCCGATCAACGGGCAAGGCGGGGAAGAGAAAGCTCCGGAACGAAAAGGAAGGAGGGAAAAAGCAAATGCATCTACCCGGATCAATTACAGAAACGCTCCCGGCACTCCAGTCCCCTCTCTCTCCTCCTTCCACCCCCCCCCGGCGATGGCGATGGCGGGAGGCGGCAGCAGCGGCGACAGTAGCAGCAGGCAGTGGCTCCGGGTCCGGTTTTTTAAAAATTGGAGCCAACATGGAGCGCCCCGCCTCCTCCTCGGTTCCGGCGACGATGGGGCGTGCCTTGCCGTGTGGCCCCGGGCCATGGGGGTCGTCGGCCCCAAGAAGGGTAAGTGAGGGTTTTGTGTTTGGGGTGGGTGGGTGGTTTATGGTGTTTTGGGTGGGTGGGTGTACTTTTATTTAATTTTTATTTTATTTATTTATTTATTTTATTTATTTAAGTTATTTACGGGTCTGTGTGCATGTTTATTTTTTTTATTATTTTTTTTATTTTTGGCCTTGCCCACAACGTCATGACGTCATGACGTTGGCTCCGCCCATGACGTCATGACGTCATGACATTGGCCACGCCCATGACGTCCATGACGTCATGGCGTGGTAGTAGAATTTTTGACATCCCATCACTGACTCAAAGTCTTGGTTTTGTTCCCACAATTTAGTCATTCAGAATATTTTGCTCCTAGTTTAATTGTGCAGTAGAAATAACTGGGAGAGGGATTTGGTTACTGTTTCAGAAATGTTGAAACTATTGGCAATGTTATCTGAGAGTTGTAATCCAACACATTTATATGGGACTAGATGGAGGACTCTGTACTGAAGTGTTCTGGGCTGGTTAAAAGTTAACATATTTCAAACGAATAGGTATGGTAATCCAAAACTTTAAAACTATGGCAATCCAAGAGAAATTAATGTGATTTCAAAAGAACTAAGAAGTTTGGTGCCTTCTAGGCATAGAGTTCCCCTGATTACCTTAGTAGTGGATTTGGTACCGTAGGTTCTATAAAACATTAAAAAAAATTTTTTTGTTAAGAGAAACCACAGTTATGACAAAGAAAATTAGCTGCGTGATCCTTATTCAAGTTACAGAAAATGTGGCATTCAGGAGGAAGGTGGTACCTTAATTGGATCACTTAAAAAAAATGTTGTGGGAGCTTTCAAAGTCCTCTTCTTCAGGCAGGCATAATGAAAGTTCGTGACATGATATTGTTCTGCCAGATTCCACATGCATTTCTAAGAATGGAACTTGAAAGAACAACATTGTGCCATGAACTTTCATTATCCCAGCCTGATGAAGAGGTCTTGGACCTTGAAAGCTTGCACAACATTTTATTTTTTATTTTTTGAGTGACCCAATAAATGTATTGCCTTCCTCCTGCATTTGCTGCATTTTTTGTAACAGTTACGTCAGAATCTTCAGTGACGCATGTACAGGAAAAAGTGAGCCTCACTGCTCTCTAGTGGTTCTAAGTCAAAACAACAAGAAGTTCAGGGCAAGCGTGGGGACCCAGGAACGTGGGATCTCAGGTAGGGAGGCTGATCTAAGGGACAGCCACCCTTTCGGTTCTATCTTCTTGCGCTGTTTTAATTCTTGTATTAATTTTTAAAGTTTTAAGTATTAAGTTTTAAGAATTAGTATTATTGTAGGCTCAACCTATGATTTTAACCTGTGTTGTAAGCCGCCCAGAGTCGGGTTTATCTGATTGGGGCGGGATAGTAAATATGAGCAAATAATAAATAAATAAATTTTATGGGCAACTGACCTTCCAGATTCTGAGTTCCCATCAACTCTGGACAGCATGGAGGGATTACACTCAGGAATTGCAGCAACAATATCTGGAGGGCCATAATTTGCCATGCCTGGATTAAACTACTGGGATGTTTTTTTCATGGCAGGAAAAAATTGTTTACTTACCTGTTGCTTATATTTTCCACACCCACAGCTGGACATTTCTTTTAAAAATCTGAACCATATTGGAAGCACAGATAACATAGCATATATGATTCCTAATGCACATAAAGCCACAATGCTTATCTATTAGCACTGCAGACAGAGTTGATGTACCCTTAAGAAAGCCACATATGTTAGAAGTTCAAATCTGCAATCTTTCCACTTGATGCTTTACATCTGGCAGTGAAGAATGTCAGAAATATCAGATATACGAATATTAAAGGTCAGTTTTTGAATAGATCTATCTCTTTGGTCAGTATCTCTTTTAATGTCAGTACAAATGTAATTAAGGAAATAATTTAGTTGCTACGACTGTCTTATTTTGAAAACATTGAATTGTGCAATGTAGCTAAATAAGCACAAATTGTACATGCAGCAACTAAAATCTTGCTACATGTATAGCATTTATATAGTGACACCTGATTGTATTGCACATTTTGTTATCATATATAATCCTTCAACATATTTATGTTAGCATTAAATTTAGAAATGCAAATATACTTGAGGAACTGATTGCTATATAATTTAGGTCAGTGAAGAAACCCAAATAAGACAAGGCAATTGACTGGATATAGGAACTTCTCTAGCGAATAGGCTATTAATCATTGCCTGTTAATTGTCATAGCTGTATAACAGTGTTCAAGGACAATGAATAGAAGTTGCTGAGGAGCGGTATCATAGTATGTCTGTTATCCTCATAATTCTACTTGTGGGTTTTGCAGAGGCGTCTGCTTGGATTTCTGGGAAAGAGGATACTGAAGTGGATGAAACTTTGGTTTGGTAACAAGATATTTATGAGCCTTACTCCATACTTTTTTCTGGTTAACTTGAAATTGCAGAGGAAGTAGTTTTTTCATGTTTTAAGACTACTTAGAATGTAGAACATCATCATGGAGAGAAAGATCACTGATGTGCTGTGTGGGAGTCAAAAGCAGAGAAGAGTTATAAAGGTTGGTGTTACCAAGGAACAATATTGGTTCGGGATAGATTTGTCATTTGAAGGAAACTAGTTTATTCTCTTTTATGGCATTAGTCTGAAGTAGAGCTTCACACAGCATAATATTTGAGTGGGAGGAGAATCTTTCAACCATAAAGAAATAGTGTAACTTAACATGCATTGCAGAAAAGGTCTTCACTGATTGTTTGATCATTCTACTACATATCTGTTGTCGTCTTTTGTGTTTTAATCAAAATGAAGTCACTGGCTTTGTCATTGCCCAAACATAAGTCCTCATTAGTGCATGTTTCTGGCAGTAATTAGCAGACCAGTAAATGAGCTGGATTCTATATCTCTCCTCATTCACACAGCATGTTAGTGTGTACAGTAAAACCCTGGCTTACATATGCCTTGAGTTATGTAAAATTCGACTTATGTAAAGATTTTTGCACTAAAACCATGTCCCAATTTACATAAATGTCCTGATTTACGTAATGCAATTTTCTATGGGTTTGCTTCGAGTTATGTAAAAATCATTTTCCTATGGGTTTGCTTTGAGTTACATAAATAATTCATTTTTCTTACGGGTTTGCTTTCAGTTACGTAAAAATTCATTTTTCCTAGGGGTTTGCTTCGAGTTAAGTAAAAAACTGATTTACGTAAAAGCCTACGGAACAGACTTTTTATGTAAGTAGGGGTTTTACTGTAGTGCAGTTTTTCTTCTTACCTGATAGCAATCTTATAAGCAGCTGAATATTCTCTCATTTAATGAGTGGAAAAAGGAGACTGATATTCAGTTATTATCCCAGGAACACATACCGAATCTTGATCAACAATTGCTCTTGTATTGTTTAGGTTTATCTGGAAGGGCATAGAATTTTATGAGGGGTAGTTAGGAAGTTAAGATAGTTGCATTATTAATTTGATTTTAAAAAGTTAATTATTATCTACGTCAGGATAGTTGTTTCACATCTCTACAGCCATTCTGTGTAAACCAGACAGGTGCAAGGCATGTGGTATGGATCACATTTGAATAAAGAAGTTTAAGTCCCATGGTTGCTTTAGTCATTTATGAAGTGACCTTTGTTACAAAGAGAAGGATATTTCCCCTTTTTACATTATCCAGACAGAATAATTTCATGGAATCATCAAAGATAATATCAAGTTGGGGAGCAAATGAGGAAAAAAATTATCACTTTCCCAGGCCTGATTGGGGAGAAGCCTTTGCCCTCTCCTTCCCTTCCTCACACACTTCTCTGAGTTGGGGAACAAATAAGAAAATAGACAAATTCTCACCTTTCTCTAGCCCTGATCAGGAGAGAAGCACACATCCAGAGAAGTAAAAAAGGTTGTGACTAGACCAAGATCTTTCTTTGCTGTGGCTCACTCATGGAATGAGTTGCCAGTGGAAATTAGATCTGATTCCATGCTAACAGCTTGTCAGAAACAGCTAAAATGTTCCTATTCCAACAAGTATTTCCCTTGGTAGTAAACTGTTTACACAACTGCAGAAATCCTCCTTATTAGATTATGTGAACTGTGATTCTGGAATATTGGTCTATAGTGTACTGATAATGTTTATTCATTTACATTGGATGTAATCTATGTAGATATTTTCTTGTTATGTGATTTTAGTTAGTTGGTAATTTGTTGATTTATGCAATTTGTTTCTACCTATGTTCTAAGTTTATTTCATGTTGTGAGATGCCCAGAATAGTGCTTGAACCAATTGGGCAGGATATAAAGTCAAACAAACAAACAAACAAACAAACACGATCTTGATCCTTGAGTAGCAAGTTCATATTAGCAAATACTGTATCCTTTAGCGCCTAGGATCTGTGCTAATATGACTATTAATCTCAGGTTTAATTTTAATATATCTGTTGGTAGGGTTGCTAGGATAGGAAAGTCTAACACATTTAAACCAAATTGTGAATAGTATATAGAGAAGGAGGGAATGGGTTTACTGCATCGTGGTTAAGATAATGTCCATTTCTATACTGTTGGCACACCCTAGTTGCTTCTGACCTCTCACTTTGATTAATGAGCTGACAATAGGGTATTGATAAGGAATTAACCTTGAGCCTTTCTTGCTTCGGTGTCAATAGACCCAGAATCCAAGTACATGCCTCCTATAGGAAATTGTGTATATGCAAGACGATCTTGAGTTGTTGACATGTAAGAATAGAGAACCATGGTCTTAGGGCAAGGAAGCAGAGCATGAAATTCAGTTGGGTGTGATGAGTGTGCAAATAAAATCTTGCTTACCTCAACCATTTCTTTTCAAATATTTTGTTGCCGTACCCATCCTTCTTCTTTCTGAGGATGCAGACATTAAGTACTTGCATCATGTACTTAAATTTTACTGAAATTCAAGGTCTTTGCCTGATAAGATACTGAGAAATTTGCATGCCTGTGTGTGATGATACATTTGCATGATTGTTCATATCTTCACATACCACAATTCATGGAACTCTCACTGTACAAGGTAGTAAAAATGCCTCCCTTTCACCTTTTGTGCACCACTTTTCATCATGAATGTCCTAGTTTGTGTAAATCACCATTAATTCCAGCCTGAGATCCTAACATACAGTATCTTAGTTTGTCTACTGATGTTGAATCACTTCATCTCTTTGGACAAATCAGGGAGCTCTGGCATATTGCACACCACAATGATGAAATGGTGGTTGACTGAATATTGCTTTATTTTGCAGGCCTTGATTCACTTATTTTCCTTTGAAGCTGCTGAATGCTAGCAATGCATTTGGTAGTAGACCACAAGGCAGGAAATGTATAGGGCAATTTAATTAAGCAAAAAAATGGGAAAAAGTAAGAGAGCAGGACAGAAGTCTTTATCCACTTGAACACTTTCCAGATTTTTGAGATTTTACCACATAACTGCTTAAACTTTTCCAAATTGTTCAATGCCTTTTCAATGCTGGAAAAAGCTTTAATATGTTAAAAAAAAAAATTTTTTTTTTAAAAAGCTGTAATTTCCAGCCACAGCATGTCCTATATTTTTGATTGCAGTGCAGATTTGATTTGTAGAATCAGTATATTTGACCAATATACTCTTCCATTGTATCTTGCTTCCATTGGGTTTTCTTGTATTGCTGTTGCCATGTATCTGGGTTTTGATTGATAATCCAGTACAGTATTGTTATATCTACCCGTTACATACATTTGCAGTTATAACAGCAATTGAAACCTCTCTACCATATAATAGTGTGTTTTAGAATTGGAATGCACTTACACTTGAAACAGCTTGCTTCCATTTTGTGTTTTTCTGTCATAATTACTGAACAACTTTCTAGCTTTTCCTTAATTTAGAGATGAGATGCCTTTTGGGACTTGATGAGAATTGGCAGAAGGGATGTAGCTTTCACTATAGTAGTTATTACAAGTCCTTTCTTGTTGCTGGCATTGGCATTATCATTTTCAATTTGATAAATTACACACCCCTTCTCTACTTCTCTCTCTTACCCACCTTCTTGTTAAAATTGATCCTCAAATGTCATTCTAATTCAAATGGAAATTGACATTCAATACACACTGATTCTTGGAGAAGATGTTTTCATTTGGGTTCATGTGCAGTGATGATTTCTTTCTGATAGGTTTAGTTATGATGGCTTGTGAGGCCATATTCTTGGCTATAGCTAAATGAAGTCAGAATGGAGAAGATCACAGTTATTCTGTCTCTGATGGCTCCTTCCCTCTGTGATATAGAGGCCATGTAAGCTATCAATAACTCTCTGAGAGACCCTGTGGCTCTGTGATAGTTGTGACCTGTCAGATGTTCAGGTCCCACAAAGAGTAATTAGCAGTCAAAACATTTGTTTTACCCTTTATGGCCTATTTGGAGTTCTTATTTTAGTAGATTTTGCCAAGGTGCAGCTCATGTCTGTGAACTGGGTGATGAATCAGAGTAACTGAAAGAGATGAACAGAATCCAGTGGGTTGGTGAGTGGATGGGGAAGTGGGACAGGCATCCTTTGATTATCAAGCTGGTTTTCTCATCAACTAAGATGAGGCTAGAACAGCACCGAAGTGGATTGCTAGCGGATAAAATATCACTGAAGTCAAAAATCAGAAGCCAGCTGCCATGGTGGGGACAGTTTGTTTAATTAATTGTTTTGCCTGATTTCCATAACAAACTGGTGGCTTGTTGTCAGCATGGCTCGCTCATTCATTATTGTTAATTAGATATGGATCTCCTCAAAGGCAGCAGAGAGTGATGGACGAGCCACCTGACACGTGCTATTACACATTAGCATTTTCTCAATACATTCGATAGATCATCTCTCTCCTTTTTGAAGATATTTTAAATAAAATATTAGCCACCCCTCAATGAGATTTATGTTTCCTTGCCCAACACCTATGCAAGTGCTGTCTCAGCCTGAGCAGGTGGTATTTAAATATTTATTTCTAGCACCTCAGTTAGTGAGGCTCAAGATAGTGAGCTGAAATGGGGACTGGGCTTCTCTGACTTTACTTGCTTGTCTAAATCACTGTTACCCACAGGCATTATTAGTGTCTTTGTGGAAGAGTATGATTTGTCTAAACCTCAGGAGACAGGAACAGCCAAAAAAACCCAGACATGTGTGTTGGCCATGGTCTCTGCCCTCAAATTCTTGCTGTGACTTTGTTTGCTTGTTAATCATTTTTAATTGCTAGTGATATAAAAGAGTATTGATGCAGGTTTCTGCTTGCTTTAAGTCAGTATTCATTCCAACAGTAGATAGTAATATCGACATCCAGCTCTGGGACAAATGAAAAAGCAACACACACAATAAGCCAAGATCTAATTCTATATTTCTGTATCCAAGAGTGGTAGAATAAGGTCTAATTTGACCTCTCGCTTATATTATACCCCTCACGGTGCCATTCAGGCATCTTGCTTCAAACAGCTCCTGACCCTCAATGGCACCTTTGTTGGGTGTACAGAAGAGTGGAGGTGGTGTTAGTCCTGGTAGAATCAGCAGGATCTAGTGCAGTGGTTCCCACCCTTTTTTGGCCATGACCCGCCTAAGCATCTCTAAAATCCTGATGCCCCTCCCTTCGGGATTTACAATTATTATTATGCAAACAGTGAATTTCTATTCACATGGAGGAACCCTAAAAGGCCACTAACTTGGTCTGAACAAGCTTCCAAATATTTTACTGTTAATAACTCATTCTCGAATTGCCTCCCATTAAAAATCAAATTGCCTCCCTGTGGGGCGTGTGCCCCAAGTTGGGAACCACGGTTCTAGTAGAAGTACAGTAATACATCGGATAACGTTAAGACTTGGTTCCACAAGTCTTAATGTTATGCGATTTTCAGCCTTATCCGATGCATGCGTCTCTTGCTGCCTTCGCAACCATTCCTCTCCATTTTCTGATCTCTTGCATCGGCGCTCGGCTGCCTCTGCCTGCCATGAGGCATAGCTCTGTGCTCTGCAATCAGCTGGTCAAGCCTGCCTCAGTCGGAGCAAAGAGCAGCTAGGCTGACTCCACATGGGCGAGACCTGCTTGATCGTGCACACTAGCTACCCTTGCCTGGGCCAGCCATGAGTTCCAGTGCAAAGGGCTGCCTGGGGAACCTGGTGGGAGCAGCAGCTGTGGTGGGTTGAAGGTAAGCAGGGCCAGGGCTGGGCTGGATTCTCTCGGCAGTACGGCACCCCATTGCTGGGGGTGGGGGGGAGGAAGGAGGGAAGTGGCAGGGAGAGGAGCTTTGGCCTCCTTTACTTCTTTATTACGATGCATCGGATAACGCTAGAAAGAACGTTCTCCGGTGCAAATCTTCCCCCCCAATTTGTCGTCGTTATGCGGTTTTAGCGTTATCCGGTGCAATAATTATCTGGGGTATTACTGTACACAACTTCTTTGGGATGTGGATGAATAGTGTCCTTGTGAGAGTAACTGCAACCAGACCTTTCCTATCTCTGTGTGTAGCACTGATGGTTAAGGTGACCTTCCTTGCTGTTGTGATAGGCTCTTTTAGGTCCTTGAATTCCAGGCTGCAAAATAGGGGCGATTGTGAGTTCTAGTAGTGAGAATGCTGCTGCAATTTGTTTGGGGTGTAAGAAATAATTTGTTCCATATTTGGAACATCCTGGATAGAATGTGAAGCTAGGAATTATTTTTCTCCCTCCAGGCTGGTCCACAGAGAACAGGGTGCGCACCTTTACATGTGTGTTTGTGGGCCGGCTTGAGATCGACCTGTCTGCATGACGTTTACATGCTTGTAGAAATGGCGCCACCTCCGCTTTCCAAGTCAGTAGAGCTGTTGACCTTCAGCCCCTGATTCTCAGTCTTGCTTTCACTTAATCCTGGGGCCAGGGTAATCCTACACCTCAGCCTGTGGCCTCATAATGTAAGCCCTTATGGATCTGTTTGGGCTGTGCCTGTGTCTTCCTCTCTTAGGCCAGGAAAATGACAAAATAATGCAGCTGCCCTGACTTCATTACCAGAGTGTTTAACAAACCTGACACCCTTCTTCACTGCACTAAGTGTGACGTTAACCTCTGACCTCCCTGAGCTGCATCAGTGGTGTCAGAAGACAGCTAAAACATGCAGGCATAGCCCAGTCAATCTTAATCGTTTCTCAGGTGGAATCAGGGAACCATTCAGAACAGAGTAGGTGGTTTCAGGGAACATAAGAGAAATGGGAACACAAGTTGTATCCATACTGCCCAATTCCAGAGTCAGTCTAACTCTTCATTTCTCTTAGTAGTAACACTTTGAACATCAAGAAAGAGCGCATCCCAATTTGAGGCAAATTGAAGATGAGATAATATTATTGTTGAGAGATTGAATTGTGTCTGGGAATCTGGACCTTTATACCTTGTCTTCAAATTTGGAGGCAAATAATTTTAATCCTATACATGTTCATCTTATGTAAAAAGGCTTAATATTGCCATGAAGCTCAATGTTTTCAGCTCTATCTGTTGACTGTCTTCAAATTGTTTTCATATTGTAAAGATGTAACACAGGAAAAATGTATAGGTATGATCACATGAGAGTAATGATTCCTTCACAGTTGTAGAAAAGATGGAGATATACATGCTGAATGTTTATGCTGTGTGGCTTTACAACTTATGTTGTAGTTAAATTCTTTTTAGATATATTTATTGGCAGCTGTCTAGTTAACTTTAAGTTATGGTGTGGCATACCTTTAAATAAGTTAAAATAAATCGTAACAAGTAACATAAAGAATATTGTGCTAGTAAAATCTCTAGCAGTTTGACAAGTATGTAGCATCCTTTAACCTCACTGTATGTGCGTAAAATATTATTGATGTTATTTGATCTTCTGTTACTGACCGAATGCACCAAAAAGTGTGTGTGTATTGGTATGAATGTTGGCAGGTATGGAAATAGCATGTCTAGTACATATTGAAACATATTGGATATTGCTCTGCCCCTTGTTACCATGTGAATATGTTTAAAGAGTGAACCCTATATTTAGCACATATAAGTAAGTCATAAAAGCAGGGGAAGGTTTTTAAAAATGCTTCAATTGTTCTACATGAGAGCTACCAAGATGTCTGCCTCTTTTCTAGTATTTTCTACCTAGAAAACATTATATAGTATCGCAGACAAGGGTTTACTTTGTATCGCAGGTGTACTAGCCTGTTTGACTTTAGGCAAGCTGCACAGTCTTCGGGTACCCTAGAAAAAGGCAATGGTAAACTACTTTTGAGTATTTTCTACCTAGAAAACCCTGGAAAGGGGCTGCAATTTATTTGGTGCCCTTGGGAGTGCTCCTGATTACCCTATTCTACAGCCTGTATAGTTGCTTAATTCATCCCCAAATAGAACTGTGGGTGACATTCTCTTCAATGAAATCTCTGTAACATATGCACTGTGTCATGACCATAGAAAGGAAAGTACAGAAACTCTGTCTTCTATTTTCTTCTTCTCACATTTTAAAAAATATTATCCTAAGTGACACTGCACTGCTTCATATATAAAGGAATATCCACGCTTGGTTGATATATTGCTGTAGCAATATGCCGTTTACTGCATTAAGCCAAAGGGAAGTCTCTGCAGTATACAGAATGACAACTGTGACAAAAGGCTGAGAAGTGGGGGAGGGCACCAACACCAATGATCAAAAAGGGAGAAAATGGTGCCACCTCAAGTCCTGTCTGGAACCTTCTCACAAGAGAAAAATCATCTGTGTGATTGAAAGGACTGGTGAAATGTGAGATAAAATAGATCACACTTAAGATAAGAGCCTTTTAAAGTGTCCCAGATTGTTCAAAAGTCCATCTAGTTGGACAGCTGGTGGTTGGTTTTCTTCAGTGTCTTCATCATCACACCTCTTATTTCATGTCATAGGAAATGAAGGGGCTAGACACTAGAGGAAAACAGATTTGATATTTTCAAAATGTATTAACACTTTAGCATTATGTTATTTCTCAAAGCCAATAGGCTCTTCATGTCCATCTCAAGAGCTGGAAGTAACATCAGCATACATCCACCACCTGCTTCACTTCAGAACTGTTTTTGCCAGCAGATGTCACCATTGATCCACTTGACAGTCTTGAACTCTTCTGTGTTGAGAAGATGCTCAGGAGAAAACTTGGCCTCCCCTGCTTTTTCCTATAACACATAGAAGCATCACAGACCAACTAAAATTTATACGGGGTCTATAAGCAGGCCTGAATTGATATATAATAAGGAAGTATCCTTCCTTGTTATATTCTGAGCTGTTTCTTGTGTGATCTATTTTCATTGAAAGCACTCAAAGTTCCAGCTCTGTAGCTCCAGAAAAACCAGGTGTTAATGTTAACTTCTGAAATGACCTTTTATCTATAACATGGTTTGGTTCCTTTTGGGAAAGGGGTATCATCTGACCCTAGATCCAGTCACTGAAGAACTCCTGTATTTTTGAGTGTTTGGCCTATTCTACTCTGCAAGGTTGGTGTATAAGCCAAAGTGTACAACCTTGTAGCTTTATTATGAATCCCTGAAACACTTAAGGGAGTCTCTAGTGGCTCAAAGACTGAGGCAGAGAAGTCACCCACACCAGGAATGTTTGGGGTGGGGTGGCTGGAATGGCCAGGTTCTTAATATGGCCTGATGAAGAGGATTGCACCATCAAAATGAGGCTTTATCTCTGAATATTAACGTGGAGTAGATATGAATACAGTCTTGCGATTCTGTCGGCAGTGAACTGTTCCTGTTCAAATGACCCTGGCTTGGGGGAAAACACTGTCTGACGGTAACGGGCCACAAGCTTCAGGCATCTAAGTACCTATTGATACAGAGCATATGAATCAGAATGAGGAAGATGCTTTCTTTATGACCTGATACACTTTTTATAGGGGGAATTGGGTCTTGGAGATAAAAGACTCCAACTTGCAATCACAAGGGCTTAAAGGTGACATATATCATCAATGACATGTTGGGGAGTTTTGTTTTGCTTGCTTGTTTTTATTCTTTTTGAGAGGCAGGCATGCAGTTGAATGGCTTTTAGAAGAGTACAGTGGTCTTTGTGACTTCCTGTCAAGACCTTGTTTGCTAGAGTTATTCTGATCTTGAAAACAAGTTTGCTGCTTGAAAATTTTAACACAAGTCTGGCACTATCTGTGTATGATCATGCTTTACTTAAAGTCAAGGCTACACCTTGATGGTAGCGACCTACCTGGTGAGCATGGCAGGACATTGTTTACAAAGATCTCTATAGCACAAGTCAAAGCCTGAATGCTTTCCCAGCTCAGTATTTTTTTCCCCTCTGGATAGTTTGCTCTCTCTCCACCTATCACATACTCTCTCTTCTGTGCACAGTTTATACACACCCAGTCCCCCCATTTGGATTAGGTACAGTGAAGTGGCTGCCACAAACAGCAGGCTTGGATTGTCATGAAAGAACATCCAGTGTTTATTTTACTGTGGTTGCATTTTAGTACATCCTGAGGGAGAGGTGCTATCTGCCTTAGATGCCAAAATAACATGACTAACCAACAGTAGTCTGCATCTTGTCTTGGCAGTGGCTGCAGGACAGCACCATTTGCTCTTCTACAAGATGTCCTGTAACACATCCTAGTGTCGGTTTGGGTCTCTAATGCTCCTATATATTGTCGACAAAAGCAAGAGACTTAGGTGTCTGCCAAGTCTCTTCTGTTTACTTAATGCTGATGGAATTTCGCTTCTTATACTCAGGGTCATTTTTTTGCAACATGTTTTTAAATACAGTACCTCACTTACCTTGCAAACCTCATTGGTATTGCTGTTAAATTGGTTGCAACCTGACAGCACATAACATACAAAGTCTTAATTAGAGTCACCCCATTAAATTAGTTGCTGAATGTTGCCTTAACACTTACATAAATCGCACTGATTTTGTTAGGGTCTTCTAAGAGTATTAAGTAGAGCCACATTTTTTTGTCTGTAGCTTTAAAAAAAAACCTATCTGTGGGGTATTGTAGCAACACTTTGAAATCTGCTCACCCTACATTCACAGAATCTCTGGCCTGATAGAATTTACAAGTGGGGAATCCTTTTTGGGTAAATGGAAGTCCACTCATGTAGCAATGGAGGGAACAGAACCCCAAGTCTATACTAGCTTGGGGCGCTTTAGTGGTCCAATTGTTAACCCAGTTTTTCCAGTGGGCATTGGGCAGTACTACTGCAGATAAAAGAAATGAATGGGCCAATAAAAGTTGCAAGCATGTGCATGGCACATATAGCAGGTTTAAACTTTGGGCTTTATCCCTAGGTGTAGAGCTTTGCACTTATCCCTGTTAGAGGTCACTCTGTTGTTTTCTGATCAGTGTTCAAGCCTATCAAGATCTTCTTGCATTCTGTAACTCTAGTTCTCCGAGTGGTTCACCTGTGAATTCACACATCCCTCAATTTGTCATGTACTGCTGCAATGACTGCAACTCTAGCTTCCCAAAAAGAAGCTGCACATCCATTATGTGTTCACTATAAAAGTACAACTCCATAGTGCTTACTTCTGGTATTACATGAGTCCTGCAACATAACCTCTTTAGTCTGCATGTTGAAACCAGGGAGTCTTGCTATCATCCAGTTTTATAGAAGAGTATTGTGGCAAGTGCAGTTTTTTCACAGACCATGTATAGTATGATGATAGCTACATTTTTCAGCACACTGAAATGCCTTTCCAGTTCACCTATCAAGGCTACAGGTGCCTGGTAGTCTTTTGCACCTGCTCACTTCTCTGTGCATATGGTGGAGATACCACAACAGGTTACCGTATATACTTGACTATAAATTGTCCCGAATATAAGGCGAGGTATCTAATTTGGACCTCTAAAACTAGGAAAACAGATTGACCTGAGTATAAGTCAGGGGTGGAAAATGCAGCAGCTGCTAGTGAGTTTCAGTATTTAAAATACATGAAAATACAGTAAAATTAGTTAATTTAGACAATTGTGTGGGCATGTTTGAGTGTTTACATTGATCCAAGTATAAGTCGAGTCCCATTTTGGACCTCATTTGGGGGGCTAAAAAACCCGACTTATACTCAAGTATATAAGGTATGTTGGATTCCATGGCTTCCTACAGCTAGTAGAAGGCCTTGCTTGGGTGGAAGAACAGGACCTTCATCTGCCATGCCAAACTGGAAGCACAAGCATTTGACTTACAAATACAGTCCAAGTTACACTATTACAGTCTGTTCACTTGTTTTAGTTGAATTCCTGCTGCAATCTCTTTTCAGTTTGAACAAACCAGTCTGCAGTCTTTGCTAGCACTTGTAAAGGAAGTTTCAAGATCCATTCAGTCATGTTTCTATGAAGTCTACATAACAATGTAGACCTCTACTCAGTGGAGTTTTGCAACTACAGTCTCTTGGGTAAGTTCTCCTTAAATACCTGCAGAACAGATGACCCTACCACCTCTCAAAGCAAGGCTATCCCACTATAGGACAGTTTTTCTTATTGTTATGTCTTACCTGAAACCTTTTGTTGTTGTTCAGTCGCATAGTCGATTCCGACCCTTTGTGACCCTATGGACCATTGTCCTCCAGGCACCTCTGTCCTCCACCATCCTCCTCAGCCCACCCAGTTCTGTGCCCACTGCATCCACAATACCACCTAGCCATCTCATTTTTGGCCACCCCCTTCTTCTTTTGCCCTCTACCTTTCCCAGCATCAAGGCCTTCTCAAGTGAATCCTCTCTTCTCATTTGCTGTCCAAAGTACTTCAGCTTCATCTTTACTATTTGACCTGAAACCTGCCTTCTTGAAATTTCTAAACCTTAGTCTTATTTCTGGAATGTGACACTTGAAATGAAATGTGGGCCTTTTTTTTTGTGCCATCACATTACTGTGAGTGAACAAGGCCAAACATGCCAGGTTGCCAACACAAACTGTTGAGTGGGGTTTGGTTTGCCCTAAAGGTAGGTAATGTCTCCCTCAGCTGCTCTTTGGAAGTGCTTGTCTAACAGTTAACTCGATTGAGTATGTGTGTTGTGAAGCAATCATAAATGCTTTATGGATAGTCAATAGCGAGATTTCACTTGCTCTGCCCCATAAACTAGGAAAGCTTCCTTTTCCCCACCCCTTTTGACTCCAGGGACCCACAAAGCTCAGGGTGCATACTAAAACAGTCACATTTCAGAAATCAACGCCAGCTGCCTAATCTTGGTTAGCTTTCTTATTGCCCAAGAAAAATTAGGGAACTTGATGAGCAAGTGAATTTTAGGCTATGCCTTTGCTCTTTAAACAGTTGTTTATTTGGGGAGGATTGTTTAGATTGTTAAGAGCTTGTTCACTTTTGAGTTGAGACAAACCATTCTAGATGAGTAGCAAAATTATGCATTCCTTAGTGCAAGAGTCAAAGTTGAATGCTGTACTTATATTTTGGGGATTTAAAAAAATTGTGTTAAAAATAGACAACACTGTCTTCATGTTGAAGTTTTTGTTATTGTTGTTCAGTAGCACAGTCGATTCTGACCCTTCGCGACCCCATGGACCATTGCCCTCCAGGCACCTCTGTCCTCCACCATCCTCAACCTGCCCAGCTCTGTGCCCATTGCATTTCCAATACCATCTAGTCATCTCATTTTTGGCCTCCTCCTTCTTTTGCCCTCCACCTTTCCCAGCATCAAGGCTTTCTCAAGTGAATCCTCTCTTCTCATTTGATGTCCAAAGTACTTTAGTTTCATCTTTACTATTTGACCTTCTAAGGAGCAGTCAAGGTTGATTTCTTCTAAGATTGACCTATTTGTTCTCCTCGCTATCCAGGGGACTCTAAAAATTCTCCTCCAACACCACATCTCAAAGGCATCTATTCTTCTGCGCTCAGCTTTCCTTATGGTCCAGCTCTCACAACCATACATTGCCACTGGGAACGCCATTGCTTTGACTATGCAAATTTTAGTTTGCAAGGAGATGTCTACTTTTAACTGTGTTCCCCAGGTTTCTCATAGCTTGTCTCCCAAGAATCAGTTTCCTTTTTATTTCATGGCTGCAATCACAATCTGCAGTGAGCTTTGATCCTAGGAAAGTAAAATCTGTCACTGCCTCTACTTCTTCCCCATCTATTTTCTAGGGACTGACTGGGCCTGTTGCCATTATCTTGGTTTTCTTGATGTTGAGTCTCAAGCCAGCTTTTATGCTCTTCTTTCAACCTAATCAGGCGCTTCTTTAGGTCTTCCTCACTTTCTGCCATTAGGGTGGTATCATCTGCGTATCTCAAATTGTTGATGTTTCTCCCAGCAATTTTGATCCCAAATTGTGATTCCTCTATCCCTGCATTGTGCATTATGTGCTCTGTGTAGAAGTTGAATAAGCAGGGTGATAAAATGCAGCCTTGCTTGACTCCTTTTCCTATTCCAAACCACTCCTTCATTCCGTATTGTCCTAACTGTTGCTTCTTGAAGATGGTAGCCTAATTTAGAAATGCTATTCTTCTGCTACTGACCTGTTCTGTAGCTAAATTCTGTCCATAATGGAGGGTTATCTAGGGCCTTCCCTTGTTTTTCATTTCCTGGATATTTTGTTGAAGAGCTGCCATTTTATACATCTCCTTTTATGCCACGCTGGATTAAGACAGTTTCCACTTTATCAGACTATAACTTGATTTTAGTATTGATTGAATTTTGGAAGATCCTGGTATTGATGATGTTGGTATAGACCAGTGATGGCCTACCTTGGCACTCAAGGTGCTCTTGGACTTCAATTCACAAAGTCCAAGTCAGCATTCCTGCTGATCAGGGCTTCTGGGAATTGAAGTTCAAGAACAATTGGAGTGCCAAGATTTGCTATCAATGGTATAGACTGTATCTGAAAAAAAAAAATTAGTTATATAGATCATGTTGCAATCTACTGATTGTAGTTCTTTTAAGAATCTCTGGGGATCCAAGATAACTAATTTAGGTCTTCCCATTTTTATTTATTTGGGCAACCAGCAGTTGCTGGATTGCTAGTTTCATTACCTCTCACTATTGACACTGATGCCTAGAGCTGATGGATATTAAAGAGTAATGTCTAGAGGACTCTATTTCCTATCCCTGTCCCAGACTTTATTGATCACTGCAATGTCCCACACGTTGTAGTTTTAGTAACTTAAGTAAACAAACCTATAAGGAGAATTAAATGCCTACCTGTTTTACCGACCAATCTTCCCTCTGTTGGGGAAGCAAGAATTCCAGCCTTGCATCCTCGTTCCAAGAATGCACCCTAAACACATTTTCTTTTTTCGCGACAGCTGGCTATACAGTCAAACTTCGCATAAAGAGCGCATTGCTTAAAGAGCAGAATTTTCTCTGAATGTTTGCTTTGCTTAACAAATAAAACCAACCAAAAACTCGCTTAACAAATAGGGGTTTGCAATCCCGCCCCCCCAGAAGTCACAATTAGTTACTTACAATGGTGTTTCTCTTAAAGAGCAAACTCGCTTAAAGAGCAATCCTGTAGAACACATTATGTTCTTTAAGCGAGGTACAACTGTACACTGCTTGAAAGACCATAATACTTAAACAGTGCTAGGCTGCACAGGCGATCTTACTATGTTAAATATGGCATCTGTATGAAGGACTCTAATGGTCAACAGAAGTGATTGGTCTCCACAGATGATAATTCAGTAGTCATGTGTGACTGTGATCAACGGCTACCATACAATATAGCTAAAGTCCCTGGATCCGAGGAAAGCAGGACTCAAGGTGTCTGTTTATTCAAGTGCTAAAACAGCAAGCAATTAGAGGACGGTAAAAAGACCTGAAAGATTTTTATATTCATTTAATTAATGTCAATGTAGTTTACAAACGGGAATGACAAGTACCTTTTTATAGAATATACATCGACACACAATCATTGACACAACTTGAATACCACCTTGTGCAGCTGGGCATCTTTGGGCAAAGATAATTTCTTTTCAGGTTTATTGAGGAAGAGGGAGTGGCTGCAGACTTTCACAAAATGTGCCTGGCTCCACAAATAGGAAATGAACAAATCAGTTGCTTGCTTTTTCCCTTCAAGTCTTTTCCCCCCTCCTTACTCCCTCAAGAAAAATGAAACAGGGACAGATTAACTTAAAAAATAAAGGCTGCTAGTTTATATGTGTGTTTTTTTACATTTATTTATTTGGCTTGGTATTGGTTGGTCCACAGGACCAGAGAAAGCTCTTTGCTTCCAGGGCCAATTTGCTGAAACATCTAGAGCAAGAGTGCCCAAACTATGGCCCCAGGGGCCAGAAGCAACACCCCCCCCCCATGCCAATTCATCTGGCCCATGAAGCCCTTGTCACTCCTGGAAGGAGAAAGTAAAACACGCCCATACTGGTGCGTTTTACTTCCGTTTCCAGGCGCGATGAGGGCTTCGTGGGCCAGATGAATTGGCATTGGGGGCTGCTTCTGACCCCTGGGCCATAGTGACCAGCTCCCTGAACCACGTGACTGGCTTGGGGCCTGAAAAATTTGGGCACACCTGATCTAGAGTGAACCCCTCTCAGTGTAGCCTATTCTTAAAACAGTTGGAGAACCACAGCTCTGTTGATTGTACTGACAGGTTTGGGAATGACATTTCCCTGACACAATCAGTTCAAGAAAGCTTAAGTGCTATTCCAGTAGAAGAATCTCCTGAACATTCCAGAAGCTTTACAGCTGTTGTGAATTATTCCTGCCCATTCAGGATTCCAGCTCAACTACTGCTTGAAAAATGTACTGTCTCCCTGCCTTTGAACTCTTATCACAAGCCTCTCTTCAGGCAGCATTAGTCAGGTCTACAGGTAGCTAAATTAAACGTTGCAGTTCAAGTCTTGTTTGAAAACCTTTGGAAAATCAGAATTACCTAGCAGAGGATGAAATTCCCAACAAATTTATGTGAAAGCAAACAGCAAAACTTTGCAGCTCCCATTGCCTTCCCTGCTTTTCAATGCCAACTAGAAATGAATATAGATCATTGCACTGTAAAATACAACCATTTTATGGTGCTTGGGTAGGAGACTGATCTACATATGTTTGACAACAGAATGACAAGTTACCAGATGTAGCAGGGGTGTCCAAACTATGGCCCGCGGGCCCAATTAGGCCCATGCATATCATTAATCTGGCCTGCAATTAGTATCTGGGCTCATCGCAGACCGCCCCTCCACCCGTCCCCACCGCCTGACATCAGAAGTGGCGGCGATCGTGCTTTGTCCCAGCTGCTCTGAGCAGCCTCTTGCTTGGTCCCATCCCCTCTGTAGCCTTTGCCAAAGCCGATCACTGCATTGGGGAAATTTTCGGAACCTCCTCCATTTCAAAATCCACTGCGCTAGGACAGCCTCCCGGCATGACCAGGATAACATCACCGCAGCACGCCAGGTTTAGCCTTCTAGCGCCACGGATTTTGAAACGGAGGCGGCTCTGAAAATTTCCCCAGTGCAGCGATTGGCTTTGGCAAAGGCTGCAGAGGGGATGGGACCAAGCAAGAGGCTGGTCGGAGCAGCAGGGACAAAATGCGATTGTCGCCGCTGCCATCAAAACTGTCAGCAGTGGGAGCAGCCCACCTCTGGCCCCTGAAGCTGTGTGTCATGGGCAGGACCGGCCCACCAAAAAAAAAAAAAAAAGTTTGAGCACCCCTGTTCTAGAGCTTAAATTAGATGCAACATCAGATAAAGAACACCAGAGAGCGAGATGACATGAAACCGCAGAGCAACACCTATAAAAGGTGATTTTTTTTTTCCAGTTCTTTGCTTCTGGTTAAGGCAGGTAGTGAGCAGAACTACACAGGGCTCAGAGCTGGGGGTGTATACAGAACAGGAGGCCGAGTAAAGGCTCCTCTCAAGAATGTAGTGGACATAGATAACAATGAGATTAGATCAGGGGTGCCCAAACTATGGCCCAGGGGCCGGATCTGGCCCCAATGCCAATTCATCCGGCCCACAAAGCCTTCATCGCTCTTGAAAGCAGAAGTAAAATGCACTTGTACGGGTGTGTTTCACTTCCACTTCCCAGAGTGACAAGGGCTTTGCAGGTTGGATGAATTGGCATCGGGGACCGGATCTGGCCACCCGGGCCATAGTGACCAGCTCCCTGAACCACATGACCGGCCCACAGCCCAAAAAGTTTGGGCACCTCTGGATTAGATGAATCTTACCTTGGGTGGGCCTGCATTAAGCTCTGTTTCCGGCACAGTCCAAACAAGAGAGAACACAGGAAGAAAAACTATTTCTACCACTAAAAGCCAACACTCCACTACTTAAAACAGGATGATGACACATATCCCTGCCATAAAACCTCTGGAAATTTGATGGAACGCCATCTAGTACCTTCCCTGTAGAAGAATGTTTCAGACCAGGCTGGCAGTGACTGGCCATGGCAATATGCCAAAACAACAAAAAAACTTGCCTGGCTATTAAATTTACTAAAGTTTTCGGAGGAAGAACAGAGGGAAACACCAGCTTATCACCGGCTCAATTATCAGATGAATGGAAGATGCTGTTTCCTCTGCATTTATTCTCGTGGCATAAAAAGAGCTATAGAAGAGAGTTCAGTAGAGTGGCTCACACTGCTGAATCCAATTTGTCTTGTGACGGCTGAAGCAAAGAGACCCCATGCTGCCAACCCCAGTGGACCAAGCCTATACTCCACTTTCCACTGCTGATGACCAAGGCTTGGTTCTTTATGCAGTTGGCAGGGTGGTGAAACTCTGTCAATCTATATGTCCTTTCATTTGTTCAATAAAAACTGGTTTCAGTGGGATATGAAGATTTTATATAAATAGTCCCATTAGCTATAACTAATGACAAAAGATCTTGTTTTCCCTACTTCCCTCAGAAGTTGTGTAAGTTACGGGCAAAACTACAGCCATTATTAGAAGCTGGTAAGTTCATTTCTGAATGAGGAAATATACATCACAGAACATTAAACCATTTATATTATATATATGTATAATATATATATATATATTTATATACTTTTTAAAAACTAATGATTTTAATGCCAAAACTATGCAGAACCGAGAAAAATATGGGTTTAATGTTCTCTGCTTATTTTTCTCTTTAAAAAAAAGGTACACCCAAAAAACATCAAATTAAAAGGGAAAATAAAATAAAAGGGAAACATTAGTATGTAATGTTGGAGTCTATCCCATTTATACACAACATTGTAAACATATAGTCTATATTACATGTGCTTCATTCTGCCTTGGTGTGGATGTTGAGGGTACAGGATTTCCTTGACTTAAAAAAACACACTTGAACGCCACAAATAAATGTGGGGGGCGGGGAGAGAACACAAGTGACGAGCTATGACAGTTCCTTCTGTGGAAGATCCAGCGCCTTCTCAGGTTGGTTTGGCTGCCAAGATGCTCCTCTAACAGAGGCTTGCAGGCGGTCCATGATGGAACTCCAGCTCTTAACGAAATGAAACAAGCGCGGAACTTCAGTCTGTTTCTTTTTAAAAGGGGAGAGATTCACAATAAGGATTCTGGTTTGACCTTTTTGTGGAATTGGCAGCACCAGTGACCGGTCCGGAAGCAGAGGCATCGTGCAGCTCCCCAGCCTCTAGTCCACATTTGGAGTCCCTAGTTTTGCTTTTCAAGTGTCTCTTGTAGTCGCTGCCAGTCCTTCTACCCAGTCCCCAAGGTACAGGCAAACTGATCTGAGCAGCAATGTCCTTCATAAGTAGATCCGCCTGAGATCCCCTGGAGAGGTGATGGTGTTACACTGGGGACACAGCTTCTTGGCACCCTTAGTGAGAGCAAGTGAGAGTTACAACAAGAACATACTACAATAGGTAGCATTAATAAATTACAGTAATACCTCGGATAACGTTTACCTCGGATAATGCTAAAATCGCATAACGTTTAGTAATCTGGGGAGGAGAATTGGATTGAATAACATTAAGGTCCTATGGAATGGATCGGATAACAATCGCTAAAGCCTGTGCGGCTACAATGTATCTCTATGGAGCTTTAACGTTATCTGATCCATCCCATAGGATTTTAACATGCATCGGATAACACTAAAAATCGGATAACACCAAGACTTGTGGAACCAAGTCTTAGCGTTATTCGAGGTATTACTATACCTTAATTGTAGGAAAGGACTGATCTGGGCAAAGGGCAGACTTACCACTTTCACAGTTATTATCAGGCCAACGGTGGTGAACCTTGGCACCAACTGCCCTTGAACTTCAATTCCCCAGAACTCTGATCAGCAGGTGTGCTGGCTTGGGCTTCTCGTTAACTGAAGTCCAAGAATAGGTGGAGTGCTACCACTGATCTAGGCCAGAGGTGCCCAAACTATGGCCCATGTGCCAGATCCTGTTCTTTATGCCAATTCATCCAGCAAAACACACTAGCACAGAACACTTCCATAAATGATCCGCAGCTGTCATAAACGTGTTTATGACAGCCACGGGTCATTTACAGCAGCATTCTGCTCATGCACAGGCACCTTTTACTTCTGCTTCTGGATGTGACTGGCCCAATCAGCTGTCTATGGTCAGGCCCATGGCCTGGAAAGTTTGGGCACCCCTGATCTAGGCTGACATTAGACCAGAAGGTAAAGTGAGGCACTGATGAAGTTTGTCGTCTACTATAGACCTTGCCCTTCTTGTTTTAAAAATAACTCTTTTTTTGGCACTTACACCAATTTTTTGTACTGAAACCTCAGCCTATTGCTTAGGCCAATAATGAGGAAGCCATCGCTTTTAACATGTGAAAGCACCTCCCCATCAACACCATGCTTAGTGTGGCCAATGAGAGTTGTAATTCAATAGGATCTGGGAATCCCACCATTTAGATATCTGTGTTAAGACAGGAAGAGAAGACATACAAGTTGGGAAAAGGGAAAAGTTGACAAAATATTTTTATGTAATGTGTTACTTGACACTGCTGAGAACCACATACATATTTGACTTCTTTTGAAAATTAACTTTCAGAGCTCCAGTTTTGGGGGAAACAATCTGTGATTGTGGTCACAGCTACACATTCTCTGCAGTTGTTATGATTCCTCCTCCTTTTCTATTCCAGAAGCCAGTGACAGGAAACCTAATGCCTGAGCAAGAAAAATAACTATTGATGTGTCAGAACTAAATTAAATAAAACTATGCAGACACACCATTTGTCAATAAAATTGGCAGGTAACAGGAATCAGGGTCAAAATAGACCAGTCATCATGTGACTGGCAGATGTGACAGAAACCAGATGAGAAACAAGACCAACAACATAGCTGCAGCAATGCATTCTGTAGATATTATAGCTGATGAAAGTTGATGAGAAATGCAGTGAAATGGAATTCACTGTAATTCCAGCAGCAAAAAAGGGCAGATCCCTTATCCATGATTTAGACATATTTTTTTAATAAACGCATTGTGTAATGATGAAAACATTTTTTCATCAGTGCAATAAAGGTATACATAATAGAAGCTGCTGCTTTTGAGAAAATACTCAGGTAGATTTTTGAGAGGAAGCAAAATGACAACCCTTACTCAACAGAATTGAGCCCAAGAAGTATCTGGAGTTATAAGCTTGGCAGGAAGACATTACTTAAAGGTAGTTAGAAGGTGAGTCAGCAAGACTTGCACTATTAGGACTGCACTATTAAATTCTTAACTATGCTACGGCTGAAATCCAGTAGTAAGTTGCAACTAGAATAGACTCACTCCATTAGTGTAACTTACAGAAGAGCTGACTCACCACATCTCCGCTGATTTAGTAGGCCTACTCTAGCTGTGAATTGCTACTGGTTTTCAGCTTGTGTCGTAGAAGCCCTACTAGTCCATACATGTGCAACCTATACCAACTCTACTTAGTAAATGTACATGAAATTTTGTAGGTGGTATGTATTTTAACTTTATTCAGTGAAACTGCCAGTATTGCCTATAGCCCAGAATGCTAAGTATTGGATGTGGGAGATTCAAGTGTCAAATCTACAAAGATCTGACTTGTAAATGTTTCTGTTGCAACTAAATCTACGACAGAAGGATAGGGTGAGGGAATGAGGTAAGAACCCTGATGTTCTCTGTACGTTAAGACTGGCACATAAATGAAGATGACGCAACATGGACAATTTGATGTGAAAAACAACTCTTTTTTTTTTGCTCTGGTTACAAAGAGAAAACTGCATTTTATATGCCAAACTGTAAGACCTGCTGATTACATCCAGGGATATGGGTTGTAAACAACTGAGGATTTAAGCCACTTGTAGGGTCATTCTTACATTTAAACCTTTTCTCAGCCCTGCATAAAGCACTCGTTACATCAGGCAATTAAACAAGCCTCACACACATGCACTGGCAAAGAGCCAATGAAAAAGGGCTTCCTTCCCCCAACTCCATCCTGCTCACCTGCCAGCTGGGGTTACTAAACTTTTCCCTTGAAATAAAAATACTGTTGAATAATAACCCACACCTGTTGGATATGGAAAACACACACCCTGAAATGTCCTTCTGCTCCTTTCATCGTGGCCCCATGGAAAAGCCTTGATGGGTAACAGCAGTGTTCGCTGCACTGAAGGCCACCTCAGCTTTTCCGTTATAAACCCCAGTTTTCCAGGGTTTATAAAACCCGGCTGCAAAACGTAGCTTCGGGGCTGAAACACAGCACCAAAAGGGAATGATGAAGAGAAGGTTTCATTTGCCCCCACGCATTCTTAATTAAAATTTGGCAAGTGATTGATCTAGAATGGGGTGTAATCATTTTGGGGAATTTACAAAGTGGGCTGTACTCGTTATTTTTCTGTCATTATATCTCATACCATGTTAGGAAGAAACGGGTGAACAATTTTTACTTTAAACTCCAGAAAACTTAATATTTATGGCCCAAAATAATTTCATGCCCTTGTCTATTCAAGAGCTGGTAGCTTTGTCATTGGTGTTTCAGAAGAAAAATAAATTTCACTCCAAGGTTAAAAGCAGATCAGAGTTACACCCAAGAGAAATTTACTACCACCAAGATTTTCTACCTCCTGGACAGAGGTGACATTCTTCCAACTACTACTTAATATTCAATTTCCCCTAGTGCAATTTTTGCATTTATCCTCCTGGTTAGCTGATACAAAGACTATCATGTTACTCTATGCTTCTGCTGTATGCTTACTCAGATCCATCCATTACTCTATAGGATCTTGAATTACAGTCAACCATGTGCCTTCACAGTGGAGACCAGTGACTGATGCTACATCTCAGCATCTATTATTAAATATAACTAGGTATAAAAAGTCTAATCAGTGATTTATCTACCAGGCTGGAATGCCCATTTTGGCCAGGCATTTATTTATACAATAATTTTTGGATTAGTATGTTTTTTCTCCAAACTATTTTAATCACCTGAGATGATGAAGAATTTGACAGAATTAGAAAAAAAAACCCTGTACATTTTGTGGTATTGATTAGTTGGTCCAAAAAACCAACAACATACCAAAAAACAAAAAACTGTGGATTTTATTTTTGCAACTCCAGCAATTCCCTGAGTTTATTAAATTCAACATTATCAGCATAGTTAGATAGGATGGTTTCCCTGTTCCCTACCTACATTCATGAGAACATCCAGAGGTATCAGCTCACATGCAAGCACTACACATGAACAAGAACCAGGAACTTTTTTTTGTTCTGAGTTGTTGCTGATGACTGGAGAAACCAATGATGGAGGAGAGCAGACTAATTGCTCTTTTGATGCTGCTAAACATAGTAATACTATACTAGAACAGGATATATGCCAACTGGGTGGGTGGATCTGAACAGCTACACAAAACCCAGAAAGGGAGAAAGCAAGACCACAAGAGTCTGGAAGAGGGAGAAAACCACAATCATACTGTCTACTCAAGCCGGCACAAAGCATATAGTGGAGGTTTATAATGGAAAAGCTAACTAAAGGGGTTGTTCTCAGTAGGAAACTAACATGTTCCTTCATGGTAGGATTAGCCCTTATTGGCCTACCTTCCCTTTTATTTTACTCCTTTCATGAGAATGTCAATCTCTCATTGCTTTAAGGTTCTGAACAGTATTTCAACTCCATACATTGAAAATTACCAGCCATAAACCCAAATTTTCAAAGGATGACTGTATACCATCCAACGTTTTCTTCAAAATTCTTCACATTTCACCAACACAGGCAGCTATATAATCTATGCATACATGTGGTTGGGCTTTATACAATTCCAAGCTCTAGAATCTTTTCCGTTTGGAATTTTGAACCGCTTAACAAATCTGCTTTCAAGGAGATACCTGTGTTAATCTGTTTCAGAATGCTTAAGAGAAACAAAAACAAAAATATTGTGTCAGCTTAAAGGTTGACAAATTGATTCTAGTGTAAGTGTTCCAGAAGAACAGTCAGTAATTCAGGAAAGCTCATGATAAAACAGATCTGTGGGTTTAAAATACCACAATGTTTCTAGTTTTTGTTCTTAAACACATGCAAACTTGCAATACAATAAATCACACTGATTAATTAGGCTACTACTGTCCTATGGCGCTCTAGCCCATCATGCAAATGTACCTTTCAGAACTGCATCTTTGGATTCTTTAACTTGAGATGTTTAGGTATTCTGAATACTAAGCATGTGCCCCCATGGATGAGTTATGGCTTATCCTTTGGAAACTACAGACCTTTTGATACTGATGAACTCCAACTCCTAAGTACTGTAGTCACTGATAAGAAATTGTGAAGGTTGTGGTCCACAATTATCTGAAGGTATTCCATTACCCACTACTGTCTCAAAAATCTGCTAAGAGCAGAAACATGATTGATAGTTGGCTGAAAAAAAGAAGATAATCCATTGAAATTGCTATTTATCTAGGTAGGTCATAGAATTCTCAGGTTCTATAGACTAGAATGATGGAACAGCTATTTTTTAAAAAGACTGAGGTGACGCAAAAGATGAGGATGCACAGCAAATCCTTCCCCACTCAGAAGCCACCCTACGGAAAATACTTTTTAGCAAAATGATATTGGAACACCATTTTGGCTTTGTTTATTCTACTGATTAAAATGGTGGCACTCTGGACTATTAGAGAATAAACAAAATAAAACAAAAATACTGTAGCACTTTGAAGACTAACTTATATTTTAATGTTTCCTTTTGTTGATCAAGTCAGCTTTGTCACACAGACTAACACGGCTACTATTCCAAAAAATTCAACTATGAAGAGCACTCTGGAAGTATCTGATAAACTGGACTTTAGTCTACAAAGGTTTATGCCAGGATAAGCTTGTTAGTATTTTAAAATACCACTGACACTTGCTTTTCCTACAACAGAATAACATGGCTATCTTTCAAAACGATCCTTACATTTCCTTAAGCATCCTATTAGAGTATGTGGATGTTAAGATCAATTTCCTAAATTTCTGAAAGTGAGAGCAATTTGGTATTGGAATGGATTGCCTTGTAGGGTGGTGTATTATTCAATACAGATGGTATGTAAACAAAGAATGGATGACCACCTGTCAGGAATGCTTTAGTGAAGACTTCTTGCTTTGGTAGGGGGCTGGGCCCCCATGACCCCTGTAGTCCCTCCAGCATGAGTCTTCTACGGTTGCCAAATAGTTCAGATTAGAGCTGTGTAGATTTCTGTTTCTAGATTACAATTCCTGGAATCCAAAAACATAAGTCTGTATAACTTTAATTTAAATTCAGTTCTTCAAAAAAACATCTGGGTTATGAATGTGGCCTTACTATTTCTGTGTCCATAATTCAAAACATCAGCAGGAGGCCGTTATTTGCTGCACAACATCATGCTTGCGTTGTCAGCAGTAAGAAAAATATGCCAAGCTTTACATAGCAAAGGGTAGCCTGAATGTTAAGATTATCTCCTACAGTATACCCTCTTTTGATCACTGCCATTCTCACATTGAAAAACAGCCATGACAAATGCTTTGTGTTTGGGAGAGGAGTGGTTAACTGATGAAAAAAGGAGTCAGCTTCTGGGATTTCCCCTTCTTGATTTCTCTATGTCAACATTACTATTCTCTATGTGAATGTAGACAATCTTGGCATTGTCAACATTCAGGCTGCCACTATTTTTAGAATTGCCTTGTAGAATGTTGTTTTGCTCTGCTGCACAATAAAAAAAATCCTGTGCATCTATAATAACCATGGAAGATAGGTACTAAATCATATTGAAAGTATGGTTCAGCTGATAATATCCTGGACAGGTAAAACCATTGAATTTGTGGCCTTTAACATATTCTTGCTAATGACTGATAGAAGTGACCATTGAATTGAGCAGGCACTAACACTAACTAGCAGAAGTGGTTTTCATTTTGCCAGAACTCCAACTTTCTTGCATGTTGAGAAAACAAAACATGCCACTGTATTTGTGCCTTTTGTAACATAAGGACTTTGGTAGCAGCAAAGGGAATCACACAACGGCCCAGGCCACATCGCACTTTCAAGTTTATGCAAATCTTGAAAAGTTCTTTGATTATTAGGGGACTTTTCTTTTTGCTAAGAATTTTGTTTTATAATATGAAGGAAGAATGCTAGTATTTCACTATGTTCCAAACTGTTTCACTGTTTGTCTTTGAGAAGAGCTGCTAGGCCTGACTTTGTCAGTTGTGACCAGGAAGGAATGATAAATCTTGGCAAACGACATTAAACTGAGTCTAAATCTCCTTATAGCTGTGGGTTGCCTGTACTGATGTATTCCCCAAATTTTTTAAACGCTCTTTCTCCCCTGGAAATACCAGTTTATGTTTGTGTCTGTGTTTTATGTACCAGAATTATTACAGCTGTTGTTTCCCTGTTTGGAAGCAGCTAAATTTTATTGTTCTTAAGGGCAAATGAAACTTCACACACTGAAGAGGACACATTAAGTGAATGTATGCAAAACTATCACTGCAGACAGGGATGCTACAGTCACACCGGTGATACCAGTCAGAGAGGAGGAGATGAAAGCATCAAGACAGATTTTAAGTGGTTTCTGTGTTAGGAAATACAGAACTCTTGGGCTGAGGTGGTCCAAGATTAATTTCTTTCAGATTATTTCGCACCCACTTTTTTTTTTAACCAGGGGTTGGCAACCTATGGCCTGTGGTCTGAATCTGGCCTGTGGCGTTAAATCATCAGGCCCCTGCCCTTTCTCCAACTGCCGCTGCCACAGGAAGCGACCACGTTTAGTGGTTGCGGACATGTTTTACAGCAGCGTTTCTGGCGGGAGAACCACCAGTCTGGCCCTGTCAATTGTCTGAGGGAGTGTGACCCGGCCCCTGACTTGAAAAGGTTGCCGACCGCTGCTTTCCACAGTCCACATTGCAAAGAAGTACGAGCAAGTGTTTCATCTCGTCATATAAAACACAGAAGCGAGGGAAAGCTTGATTCCTTTCTAACAGGGGAGGAATGGCAAATCTCCAGTAATGTTCAAACATCTCAGGAAGGAAGCCCAGCAAGCCAGGCTCCACCTCACCCCCCATTACTCTCATTAAGTACAACAAATTGTTTATTGTACAGCACAAGAAATATACTACCCCTCTGCAGAGCACAATTTTCCACATGTACACAGTCTCTGCACCGAGAAGGAATCCAACTCTGCATCCAAAGAAAGGTAACTTGTGGCAATTATTAAACCCATTATCCTGCAGTTTGCTAGTTTAAAAAAAACACACAACTGTACACAAATGCCTCTTTTGTGCCTAAAATAAAAGGAGATACCTTAATTAGAACAATGCAGGTTGGTTGAGTATGAAACACCCAGCCCAGCTGCCACATGCCATTAAATTCATAAAGAGGAGGAGGGGTAGGAAAGGGCAGCCTTAACAAGATTACACACATTGACTTTGATCAAGACACAAAAGCACTAAGGCGTTCCAGGGTTTTTATTGCTGTCTTCAGGCTACATTTTAATGGTTACATTAGAAACATGCGAACATAGGGCCGAAGGATTTTTTTTTTTTTAAAGAATGAGAGAACACCGCCTGCCTTGCAAACCACACGGCTTTAATAAATTGTGGGCTGTAGGGAGAAGGTGAGGGCTGGGGAACAGATGAGCGACCAATTATTAATTGTTTCCCCCAACAATTCCCAACTCGGAATGTTCTGTTCAGTCAGCACAAGGAACATGCGCGGAGCATCGTGGGCTGCCAAATTTGACTTGCTCCTCCCCTCACCCGATATCCCCAGAGCCAAACTTTAAAGACTTTCTCTCCCTCTGCAAATCCAGTTGTTGCATTTTTGGAAACAGGGCCACGTTAGAGGTCGCTTTCACAAGGCACAGGTGGCCAGACCTGCCTCTCCCTCAAGAGATGTAAAAAGAGACTGTATAAAATGATTGGACAAAATGTAGCCCTCCACATAGGAAAAGGCGGTAATTCCTATCAGCCCTAACCAATATAGATGATGGAAAATGCAAAGAGGTGTAGTTTAACAACACCTGGAGGGAGGCGCTTCGCCCACCCTTGCTCTACAGCAGTACTGGCAAGCCTTTTAGAGACCGAGTGCCCAAACTGTTGTCTGCACTGCACCCTCACGCCGCAGATGAGCCACCTGCCTTACCCCAGACAGGGGAAGGAGGAAGTGCTCCCATTGAGCCCTGGGCAGAAGTGTGGGGTGAACTCTGCTAGGGGGAAGAAGCGCTCCCATTGGGCTGCTGGGCACAGGGGCGGGGTGAACACACCAACAGCCTGAGGGAGAAGGCGCCGTGGCCTTGCAGGCAGCTGAGGACCTCGCCCCCACCTCCAGGCCCCCATCAATGGCCAGAGGGGAGTTAGTCTGTGTTTTGCTTTGGTTGTTTTGTGACGTTGTATTTTATGATTTGTTACTGTACTGCTGCTGTTTTGACTGTAAGCTGCCCTGAGTTGCCTCGGCGAGTGGGTGGCAATATAAATCTGAACAAATAAATAAATAATCTCTGTGCTGGGGCAACAGTGTGCATGCCAACAGAGAGGGCTCTGAGTACCCCCTCTGGAGGTTCACCACCACTGCTCTATGGGAACAGCTCTCACATGCTTATAGAGCCCAAGGAATGTACAAGGTCTAGCTAAGCTTCTGGCTTTATCCTCATCCTTTTGTCTTTCCCAGGAAAAATACACTGCACTGGATCTACATTGGCCATTCTACACTCTCAAGAATTCTTTTCAGAGGCTGCTATGCACTGGTGGAAGGAGGTGGGCTGGTGATCTTTCCAGGGCCACCCCCTCTGGTAGCTCTCTATGCTTTGTTCCTCAGGGATTTCCAGTTCTTTATTACAACGTTTTAGGAGACACAGAGGGCTGTAGAGGTGAGGAACAACTGTAAAGCCCATCCAGCTGTCTTCCAAAAAAAGCAGACCTCCAAAGTCCATACTCACAGAACACCCTTTCTTTCTATCGAATATGCTAGCTGAAATAGCTAGCACTTTCTGGTAGAGAACAGCTCAGTGTGCAGTGTAATTTTAAACTGTACTCCTACAAAAGGGCTGGGACATAGTTGTAGAGAAAGATCAATAAAATGTGCTTACATACCAAGGACACATGCATGCACACACTTATACATGGTTGGCTCAGCCTTCCATCCTTCCGAGGCTGGTAGAATGAGTACCCACCATGTTGGGGCAAAATGCAAATTAACTTGTGAACTGCCGAGAGAATGCATTAAGCGCTATGAGGCGGTATAGAAGTGTGATTGCTTTACTATATGAATTGGTGGTGGTACGTTCTTCAAGGAATACTTTCCTGTATGAATGATTCCTTGAGATGCTTATCCTGGCCTATCATCCAAACTGAACTGAGTAGTTGTTTAGCTAACAATCATCCAACAAAGGTTAACTGGGTAGCATGAGTCTAACTCAAGGTGAGAAACAGGGCAAGATCTACCCAAACGTTTCAGGCCACTGGCCAGTCATGTGGTTCCTGGGTGCCCCAACTACTCCCCACGAGCCAGATCCGGCCCTGACACCAATTCATCCAGCCTGCTTCACCCTCACTTCCAGGAGTGATGAGGGTGGTGCAGGCCAGATCAATTGGTGTCATGGGCCAGATCTGGCCCAGAAGCCTTGCTAACAGCAGGGGTGCCTAAACTTTTCAAGCCACGGGCCAGTCATGTGGTTTATGGGTGCCCAAACTATAGCCTGTGTGCCAGATCTGGCCCTGACACCAATTCATCTGATCCAAATGTTTGCCTCAAATTCTCCAACGTTATGCGATTTTAGCGTTATCTGATCCAATCGTTATCCGGTGTTTTACTGTATGCCTGACAAAAAAATATATACCCACTGTATTCCAAGGGAAACTCAATACAACTGTAATTTCAAATAGGGGGAAAAGGAGCAAGTGGTCTGTCCCACCACTTAAGAAAGCAAGAGCCTCACCAGAGTCCGCAGCCAGCACTCCTCGCAATGCACGTGCCAGCACTGGATGGAGGTCAGGGGCATCGTGTAGGAGTCCTGTAGAGGTAAAGCAGAAAGAGTCTTTGTCATCTAAGTTTCGAGGTAATTCCCCATTGCATCCAGAGGAAGGACTGAGGACTACATCACCAAACACATTAATTTTCACAACCACACCTCACAGTTCACATTTTCTTCAGCCGAGAGGCTAGCACCTCTGGCTTACATCTCACATAATGGGCAAAGAACAAAATGGGAGGCACTGCAGCTTCAAAGATCTCACAATCCAAATATAGCACAGTGTGTTGACTTACAGATAGGGTCATCACCTTCCTGTGCCACTGCTGTGAACAAAGTTAGCAGATTGTGTACCAGATGTTGCCAGAAATTGACATCAACCTTTATCTTGAAACGACTGATTTCATATCAGAATGCCTTGGAATCTCTCTTAGAAATTTCCTGCTAGGAAACTCTCTGGATATTGCCATAACAAACCATTAGCATACCCCAGACTTTTACTGCAGAATTCCATTTTCTTTTTTAGCAATCTCCATTTACCTGAACTGCTTTCACAGCCAACTAAAAGGAACTAAAAATAGTATCTAAATGCTTGTACAGGCAGTAATGTTTAGAAAGGTTTCCCTCTGCTGTTACCAGGCCTAGGTCTACAGCAGGGTTGTCCAATCTTTTGGGTTGCGGGCCAGGCATGTGGTTCAGGGGGCCAGTCACTATGGCCCATGGGCCAGGATCTGGCCCGATGCCAATTCATCTGACCCGTGAAGCCCTCAATGCCCCCAAAAGCGGAAGTAAAATGCACCCATATGGGCACGTTTTACTTCCGCTTCCGGGAGCGACGAGGGCTTTGCAGGCCGTAGTTTGGGCATCCCTGGTCTACAGCAAGAATGACATAACTGTACAAATGCATGTGAAGGCAAAAGGGATAATGTTGCTCAAAGAAACAACCCTTTAAATAAAATAATAATAACAGGTGAAAGAACAGATATTCCACCAGGAAGGTAGAGGAACCATTCATTCAATAAAAAGAAAAAGAAACTAAAGGATTAGCTGAACTGGTCACTGCTGTTGGCAATTTTTTCCTTATTTCTTCTTCCAAAAATCTATTGAGTTATGTAAAATATTTACATCCTTCCTTTTTATCCAAAAGGACCTAAGTAACAAGTGCCTCTAATCTGAAAGCAGAGCATATGAGAGTACAGTACAATAGAACCCCGGACAACGTTATGACATGGTTCCACAAGTCATGACGCTGTCCGGTTTTTCACGTTGTTCGATACATTGATCGAACAATGCTAAAAAAAGCCCTGATGTCAGGGACAAACCACGCCGAGGCAAGGCTCGGCTTGTCTGAAATCCCCCCCCCCCGGTAGGCACGCGATCGCGTGTCGTTCGAGGTTAGGGCAAGGTTCGGGAAAGACCCCCGTATCCTGCCCTAACCCTGAACGACACGCACACACGCTCGAAGTTGCGAAAGTGTAAGGATCTTTACTCTTTAACAACTTCGGGCGGCTTGGAGGCTTGTGCGCCGCCGCGGCGGTTAGGCGAGGATGCGGGGGTCTTTCCCGTATCCTCGCCTAACCGCCGCCGCGGTGCGCGTGCACACCCGCGGTTCCGAAGGGGTACCCTCTCGGAACTTCGGGCGGCTTGGAGGCTTGCGTGCCGCCGCGGCGGTTAGGCGAGGATGTGGAAAAGACTCCCGCATCCTCGCCTAACCGCCGCTGCGGCGCGCGTGCACGCCCGCGGTTCCGAAGGGGTACCCTCTCGGAACTTCAGGGGGCTTGGAGGCTTGCACGCTATGGCGGCGGTTAGGCGAGGATGCGGGGATCTTTCCCATATCCTCGCCTAGCCGCCACGGCGGCACGCGTGCACGCCCGCGGTTCCGAAGGGGTACCCTCTCGGAACTTTGGGCGGCTTGGAGGCTTGTGTGCCGCGGCGGCGGTTAGGCGAGGATGCGGAAAAGACCCCCGCATCCTTGCCTAACCACTGCTGCGGCGGGCGTGCACGCCCGCGGTTCCGAAGGGGTACCCTCTCAGAACTTCGGGGGGCTTGGAGGCTTGTGCGCCGTGGTGGCGGTTAGGCGAGGATGCGGGGATCTTTCCCGCATCCTCGCCTAACCGCTGCGGCGGCGGGTGTGCACGCCCACGGTTCCGAAGGGGTACCCTCTCGGAACTTCGGGCGGCTTGGAGGCTTGTGCGCTGCGGCGGCGGTTAGGCGAGGATGTGAAAAAGATCCCCGCATCCTCGCCTAACCGTCGCAGCGGCGCACAAGCCTACAAGCCGCCCGACGTTCCAAGAGGGTACCCCTTCGGAACCGCGGGCATGCACGTGAGCCACGGCGGCGGTTAGGCGAGGATACGGGAAATACCCCCGCATCCTCACCTAACCGCCGCCGCAGCGCGCAAGCCTCCAAGCCGCCCGAAGTTGCTAAAGGGTAAAGATCCCTACACTTTCGCAACTTCGAGCGTGCGCGCACATGTCGTTCGGGGTTAGGGCAGGATACAGGGGTCTTTCCTGTATCCTGCCCTAACCCCGAACGACACACGCGCACACGCTCGAAGTTGCGAAAGTGTAGGGATCTTTACACTTTCGCATCTTGAAGTTTTGAAAGAGTAAGGATCCCCGTACCCTTTCCAAACATCGTGGGGGCGGGTGCTGGGGGTGGTGGTTGGAATGGGTAGATGTTCTACCCAATCCAACTCCCCCCCCCCACGCATACGCTTGTTCCGAATAACGCGAAAATCGCATTATTTGATACAAGATTTTTCTGAAAATCTTGTCACGTTATGCGGTTTTCACGCTATACGGTACTTGCGGGGTATTACTGTATATGCATAATACAATACAGTAAAACATCGGATAACGCTAAAACTTGGTTCCACAAGTCTTGGTGTTATCTGATCCATGTTAAAATCCTATGGGCTGGATTGGATAACGTTAAAGCTCCATAGAGATACATTGTAACCGCACAGGCTTTAGCGGTTATTATTTGATCCATCCCATAGGACCTGTTATTTGATCCAATTCTCCTCTCCAGATTACTTAACGTTATGCGGTTTTAGCGTTATCCGATCCAATCGTTATCCGGTGTTTTACTGTACAACTATAGTTTTTAGAAGAATAGCCTTTTTTGCAGGGAAGATACGACCAACACCTCATAAGTTCAGGAGTATAAATATGGGGAAATTGTCCGTACAAACAGAAGATACAAATAGTGGTAAACTCCAAACCACTAGAGGGAGCTTCAACACTTTAATAAGACACAATAGAAACTAGAGTCAGATCACAGACAAGTAACAACTCTGAAATAGCTCACCTAACTGTAAGTAAACAATATAACAAGGATTAGAATAATTATTTTGGCTTCTTCCTATAGACAGTAAACAGGGAAACTGCAGGGCCTATAAAACAAGTGGTCCATAACACTACCACCAAAATAGTTGACAAGTCATTTAAAACAGTACAAGTACAGTATTACACTGAAACTGATAATGAAGGAAAAGAAAGTCGACTCTTTCCCTAGTCATGAAGCAAAGGACAAGACTAAAATTTCCTGCCTAAGACACCAGCTATACTACTCTCCTATAGACTCAGCAAGCTTTATTTATGACCACAACTGCGAAGCTACTCACCATGCAAATGAGACATTTATAGCGGTCCCCACGGGAGAGTTGCCTTTCTAACTCGCGGACACGAGCCTTTAGTGCTTCAAATGTTGTAACTGCTGAGTCTTCTGTGATCCTAAAACAGATGACAAAGTCAGGGTTGGCCGAGATCTTAAAAACATTTTGCTGATTTCATTAAGTACCATGTACAGTAGGCAAAACTGTATGATGACATAATGCGTCCTGGCTCCTTGTAAGAATGACTGAACAAGATTGTACTGAATAGCACAGACAGTCTGTATGCTTGAGAATTAGGTACAGCAGCCAAACCCAGAATAAAGTTTACAAACAAAGCCCAAGGAGAAAGGTACATAGCACATAAACTAATGATTCAGCATTGTAGATTATTCTCAGGTATGAGGGGAAGGAAAAGGACACAAGGAAAGCAGGAAGCCAACTTGCTTTTGAGACGGTGTACTATCCAAGATAATGTTCTTAACATGATACTGTATGATAAAAACAGAGGCCCACATATCAAAGTGGACATACCCACATACCATTGGGAAAGATGACTTAGTGAATAGTAGCAGAAGCAGCTGATGATACTGAACAAGCAAATCCAAGATGCTTCCATGAAACTTCTAGGTAAGGTAAAGGTCGCCCTTGCTTGAAAACCACTCGTATCTGACTCTAGGGTTCAGTGCTTATCTGTTTATAGCCAAAGAGCTGGTGCTGTCTGCGTCTGCAGGTGTTTCCGTGGACATGTGGCAGGCATGACTAGATACCAGAGTGCATAGAATGCTGCTTACCTTCCCACCAAAGTTGTACCTATTTATCTACTTACAATTTCTTGCTTTTGAACTGCTAGGTTGGCAGAAACTGGAACAGAGACAGAAGCTCACTCTGACATGCAGCACTCAGGTCTTGAATTGTTGACCTGGCGACCTTCCAGTCGTCAAGTTCAGCATCTTAACCAGTAAGCCACTGCAGCCCCCGAAATTTCTAGGTACCAGAATATAAACTTAATGGGATGCTATTGTAAAAAAAAAGGGGAGGTTCATTTTGTGTCTAGAAAGAAAGGAACTTGAAGATGTGTTTTTAAAAAATCTATGTAAACATTTTGACTATAGACAGAGCAAATTGTCAATACTTACTGGCAAAGATCCTGCTGTGTAATACAAATAAAACTGCAAGTTTCAGTTCATTCTTGCCGATAGTCACTTCTGTAACTCTTGGAGGTATATGGATATGCACTCTAAGCTAAGTGTGCCCCCGGATCCCCAAGAACAGGGATCCTCAACCTACGGCCCACGACATCATATCATCCAGGAGCTGGGGAGGCATCCTGTGGCTTTCCCAAGTGCTGAGGCACCTTTTCCAGGCACCCGGGAGGCCTCAAGTGGCTTTTTGTGTGTGGCTGGGGTGCATGTCTTTTCTGGGGGCCTGGGAAGCTTTCTTAGGGGGCAGAGGCAAGGAGGACAGCCTGGACCCCTCTTTCACCCACACCATGCAGTTCCTCCAAGTTGGTAAGCAGGGAAATGGTGGTGGGAAGTGTGTGTGTGTGTGTGTGTGTGTGTGTGTGTGTGTGTGTGTGTGTGTGTGTGTGTGTGTGTGTGTGTGTGTGTGTGTGTGTGTGTGTGTGTGTGTGTGTGTGTGTGTGTCATGTTGGTAGGGAGTGTGGGGGCTCAGGGTGGTGGGGAACAGTCTGAGGGGGCGTGAACTGGCCCCTGACTTAAAATGTTGAGGACCCCTGTTCTATAATGAGAGTATGACTTGAAGGCAGATTTTTTGGATAATTTACCAGCCGCAGAATCCAAGAGAAATGAACCCAAGAAAAACTCTTAGCAAGATTTTAATCAGATATACACTACATATCCAATATGAATCCTTTTGTATGACATGGCACCATTAATATACAAGAAGAAGGTATCAGATTGGCTTGGTAGAACCTCAAGTTGTGCAGAAGTGAACAATAATTTACTAAAAACCATAATATTGTGCAAGAAAAACTCCATCAACAGTCATGCTGATAAACACTTAGCACTAAACACCATGAGTGGACATGGCATGCTGCTAGGGGAAAACCAAAAAGAGTTTGTAGGACAAAAAGGTATATTCTAAAAAAGGCATGGCTGACTGGCACACTGAGGAGCAACTTTTCCAAACTACAATTTGTTGTACAGTACATTCAATTTTCTCTAGTTTGTTTGGTATGCCAACTGCTGTAGTTATCCATAGCAGGGTAGGACAAGAAAGGATTGACTTTGCTGTTGAACTCAGTCTTTATCAAGCGCCAAGTGGGACAGCCAAAATTAACATAACATAGTTTATAACTACTCCCCATCAAAGTGAGCATGACATCAAAACCATCTGGGTTCAAATTCTGAACACTGGTGTTTGATACATTGCAAACTACACAACGTGAGCCTGGCAGCATTCTCAAGCAACAATAAAAAGTATGAACCATCAGCAGAAGATGGAATTTAGCAAGGAAGAGGCGGACAATGATATAAAAGAGTTTGTTTACAGGAATCTGGACAGACTAACTCTTGCTGGCCAATTTCAGAAGCCTCTCAGACGATCCCCCTTGTCCACTAATAAATGAATGAATCAGAAAAGGAGGCTGAACAGAGGCAAAAGCAATAACACTCAGTGCCTGCCCAACACAATGGTCAATCAATAGTAGCACTGTAGATCAGGGTGCTAGTTAGCAGGAAAATTACTGCATTGCCACATGCATTACACAGGAGAGATCCTGGACAATCAATGAGATAGGTATTGATTTAGTTCTTATCACTTCATATGCTCCAGACATTGTTAAATATACATTTATTAAACAAGCCCCCGCTTTCAGGGGTGGTTATGCAGCAAGCCTGAATGTATACAACTTCTGCTTTAGGTAAACCAGCATACTGTAACCACTCATCCCTGCCTGCATGTGAAAGATTCAGCCAAACATTAACATGGTAAAATGTAAGAATGAGATAATTCTAGGACTGGGGGTCCCAATATTTCTCCCATAAATATGTAGCAATGGTATAAACGTTTCATTATTTAAGAAATTAGTTTTAGGAGAAACTCCAGAAGAGGATGATGGTAAACCACTTCAGAGTATGTACCGTAAGTTGGAACCAACTTGACAGCATGTAGTTATTATTTATGAAGAGACTGCTGGAATAGCAGTCTTGCATGCAACTAACATTGGGTATAAATAAGAGAGCACTTTACAGTCTAATGTGATAGTCTTTTTTCATCCTAAAAGCTGACATGTTTTATATTTATGCTGAAGGGGCAAGTGGGATATACAGATTGTAGAGGAAAAATTGGAGCCAATTGACATTGATTTCTATAGTGTGCATTTGATGGAAAATAATACAAATCTGATCATCCTAATTTTGAAGCTTTTCCGATCTTATTTGTCAATGCTCAGTACTAGGACAGGATTCATTAAACCTAGACCATGTGAATATCGAATCCTCACAAACCAGAGAATCACAATGATCAATCTGTTTAGGTATGGTGTTGGGGTGGGCCATTTTCATCTTCTTGTTCCCTGCTCCACAGGAGGCTGGATATATCTCTACTTTAGATATGACAGTTCTTAACAATGATGTTGTGCTGTAATGCTAAATCGAGGATTCTACTATTTTCTACTCTTTGTAATTCTACAAGCCAAGAAAGGTCCATGACCAAAGCAACCCTTTAAACCAGGCATGCCCAAACTATGGCCTGCGGGCCAGATCTGGCCCACCAAGCCATTTCATCCGGCCCCCGACATGAAATAAAAACTAATCATTTTATTTTATTTATTTATTTTTTAAAAAATTTGGCGGACTTTTTTTGGCGGAAGAATCACAAGGCAGTGAAAGACAGTGAGTTGGCTAGTTCCTTCCGCCTGCTGCCTAGTATTACTACTTCTGCCGAATCTACTTTAAAAGTGCTGAATCACTCCGCCCGGAGGTGATTCGGTCAATGGGTAGATAGAAGTGGGAGCACCCAGGGAGTCTTCTCCATAGAAACGAAAAGTAAGTTTCCACCTTTTTTCCTATGGGTGTCTTCTTTTAAAATTAAATTTATTGTTTGTGGGGGGCGCAGGGGGGGATTGTGTGAAAAAGGCTTTTTTTGTTTTGTGTGTGTGTTCATTTGCATTTCATTGCAAAATGTGTCTTAAATTTCTTGTTTGGGGGGGATTGTGTGAAAAAGGCTTGGTTTTATTTGTGTGTTCATTTGCATTTCATTCCAAAATTTGTCTTTTAAATTTCTTGTTTGGGGGGGGGGGATTGTGTGAAAAAAGCTTGGTTTTATTTGTGTGTTCATTTGCATTTCATTGCAAAAATGTGTCTTTTAAATTTCTTGTTTGTGGGGAGGGAGAAAATTGTCTGGAAAAAGTCTTGTTTTTACTTGTGTGTGTGTGTGTGTGTGTTTGTGTGTGTGTGTGTGAGAGAGAGAGAGAGAGAGAGCGAGCACTTAGGGATTCTGGAATGAACAATTACAACAAATGGGATCCAACTTTGGCCTGACACAAAACAGCTTTTTTTTCCCAGTTGATCAAAACGGGGCTCGGGGTTTAGGGAAAAATTTTATATTTGTTTTTAGATAATAAATGGCACAGCAGCAGGGTAATACTGCTATGTTTTTAAGGGTTTTAAATTGTTTTATATTGGTTTTAACTGTGCACACCGCCCAGAGTCCTTTAGCAACCATCTTTGGAAGTACATACATCTGCGAACAGACTTTTTCCCGAATGAAATGTCTGAAATCTCCAATCAGATCCAGAATAACTGATTCTCACTTGCATCACCTGTTACAAATGGCAGTGACGAAAATGGAACCTGACATTGAGTATCTCATCAGTGAAAAGCAAGCTCGCACTTCCCATTGAATCCATTCAGAAAATAGCAGTGGAGGCGGCATCTGCAGTAATGGGTGAGTGTCAATTTGCCTGTGTGGCTGGAGGGGAGGTAGGACTGGAACTCTAGTCTGGCATTGTCTGTTAGGATTGGTAGTGAGACACATGTGTTTTATCCCTTTCAGGAGATGGCAGCAGCGAAGGCAGAAGGGATGGATACAGCAGTGACGGGTGAGTGGCAATGCACCTGGATGGGCGGAGGGGAGGTAGGATTCAAACACTAGTATGGCATCACTGAGTGACACACATGAATTGTGTTTCTTTTATGAAATGGTGGCAGTGTCGGCGGAGGTGGCAGCAGAGGTGGCGGCGAAGGCGGTGGCAGTGAAAGAGGAGGAGGCGGCAGCAAAGGCGTCGGTGGCAAGTCTGGGTGGATGTATGTACCATGGAGAGATAGTTCGGCCCGCGGAGCCTCTGATAAAATGTTATCCGGCCCCTGGGCCGAAAAGTTTTGGCACCCCTGCTTTAAACCAAAGTATGATGTGATCACACTGTATGTAATATTGACTCAAACAAGGAACCTCCTCTCTAGTTTTGTTTCAGAAATTCATTGTCAAGAACACTTCTAAAATCCATCTTCTCCTCTACAGTTTATTTTAGCAGAATTCAGATTTCGTTCTTCTTCATAAATAGTCACATTGTGCATTAACATTCCATAAATTTTACAGTCCTGCTGTTTATATATACCTTGTAAAACACACTTAGAACTGACTGGCAGCCAACACCTGATGTCTTCGCCCTTCTTTCTCTTCACATAGTCACACTACAAAATAATCTACACACTAGCCTAATAATCTAATTTATATGAAACACTAGAGAATATTCCTGCTACAGAATATACTAAACTAGCAAAACAGTGACTGAAATCCTGTTGCACAATTATGCACAAACAGCATAACTCTTAGAGATGAACTGTCCTAAGATAATTAAGTCATCTTCATAGACACTCTATCATACTGTGTCGTGTGACTTGGCATGCTACAGATGTCAATGGAGATTTCTTAGTTTAAGGCAATTAAAATAAAAAAGCTACATCACTTGCATAATTGTACAACTGGATTTTAGCCAGTGATTTCCAAGTACTACTTATACAAATCTTTTTTACACTTCTCAAATCTATGATTCATTAGTAAAATTGCACTGGCTACAAAATTCTATTTTACACTATATTAAAATGTCCACAAATTACACATTCCCCACTAAAGGTCATGTTTGTGAAAATGTCCTAAATTTGTAAACAATACATAGTTTAAGATTCATATACAGTAAAACCTCATATAACACTAAAACCTGGTTCCACAAGTCTTGGTGTTATATGATTTTTAGTGTTATCTGATGCATGTTAAAATCCTATGGGATCCATAGAGATACATTGTAACTACACAGGCTTTAGCGGTTGTTATCTGAAGCATCCCATAGGATCTTAATGTTATCTGATGCAATTCTTCCCCCCAGATTCCTTAATGTTATGCAATTTTAGTGTTATTCGATACTAATGTTATATGAGGTATTACTGTATTTCCTTAATCATATGTGACAGTGTCTGAAAAGGCACAGAGCTTCCACTGCCCTGTAAATGATTCTTCAACCCACTACCTTCTCCCCACAAACTTACTTTTGGTGCCCAAATCACATGCACTGCTGAGCAATGTATGTGAAGTAACAGTTTTTTGTTCCTATCACTTGCTGCAAGAGATGCAGATAGCTTGTTTGACAGAGCACTGATGATAGTGAAAAACTCGGTTCTAAGGGAAATGAGCTTCTATTCCCACCTACTAGATGACTGCTATTCAGAGTATTCTCATGCTAATTTTATCTTTGACATTCATAGCCACCATTTGCACCAAGAAGCTCAACTTGACATGAGGTACACTCTACTTCATCTTCACTACAGCTCCATGGGTATTGAGTAAGAGACAGTGATATTATCTAACAGGTAAGACATCTTGCCATTAGTATTACTATTTACATTGCCAAAGACAGCACAGCCAAAATTGATATTCTTTAGCTGGAAGACAGAAGCTTGAATGTCACACTAGGTCACTCCTATTGGGCAACATATGTTTGAAATTTATGATGATCTTTCAAGCCTATACAACACTAAATGGTTAGTTCTTACAATGTAGATGACAACAGTTCGTTTAGACAACTGCAATAAAAGATAAAGGTAAAGGTCACTCTTAAGCCAGTTGACATAAACACAAAACAGATCAAATGGGAAAACTCTACCACATGCCAAAACATCATCAACCAGTCTGACCAGGATATAATTTGTCCTTAAATTTTGACTAATTCAGTTTCTGCTCCCAAAGAGAGAGAGCTGCTTTTTTCATAGTTTGATGAAACTAGTAACTGATCAAAATAGATGAATTGGTCAGGGAAAGTTTGGGCTGACAGCTCTATCCAATGCTAAAGAATAATTTAATATATGATATGCATATTTTAAGAGTCTTGCTGCTGCAAAAAAGGCTTTGGTGCTAGAAACTGAGGGCCTATTGCTTATTTCCAGAAAATGAAAAAAGATAGCAATAGGGCTGAAAGATATTGCTGACATCCAGCAGTAAATTGGAATTATAGAGCCACTGAACCAGTGGGGATTTGATAAATCCAATAAAGTTCCACTCATTCAATGGACCTACTCTAGTTGTGACTTACTACTGGATTTCAGCACCAAATTCTAATATTAAATAAGCAACAAAAACAAGAATAGCAGCCATCCCCAGCCTCACTGACAACCTGGCCATTGTCTCTCTAAATCAAGGTTCATGGTTTCAAAGATTGTGATATTTTCCAATCACAATCGGGCATACCCTAGGCAACAGCCACCTGGTGCCAGCTAATCTTTCTCAAACTAGGTCAGGCAAAAGGAACTACAGAATGAAATCACCAAGAGTTGGCAGTTTCATGTCTGGCCTAGACATGGAGGAAGGAGGAGGTTCATGTAACTCCACTAGATATTTCTGCAACTCTTCAACCCCACAAAAAACAGTATCAATTTTGAAAAAAACGAACATGAGGTACTGCTAAGACCAGGAGCACATCTTCACTTTTCCTTCCACAACTCTTTCTGCAATTTCACATACAGTAAAACCTCGGGTAACGCTAAAACTTGGTTCCACAAGTCTTGGTGTTATCCATTTTTAGTGTTATCCAATGCATGTTAAAATCCTATGGGATGCATTGGATAATGTTAAAGCTCCATAGAGATACATTGTAACCGCACAGGCTTTAGCGGTTGTTATCCGATCCATCCCATAGGACCTTAACGTTATTTGATCCAATTCTCTCCTCCCCTGCCATTACTTAACGTTATGCGATTTTAGTGTTATCCGAAGTAAATGTTATCCGAGGTATTACTGTACTTTATTTTGAGAAATAATAGGTAAATTATTGGCTGCCAAGGAGATTTTCTTTTTAATTGTGCTTTAAACACTAGCTGGACATTCTGCTACGGGAATGGAGTAGACTGTACAGCCAGCGACTCAACACCAAGTGTTGGGCAGCAGTAAATAACCTGACTCCCTAAAGGGGCCAATGGCTACGGGCTGATGAGCCCCTTTAGGTGGGGTGATGGTCCCCTCAATGGAGGAAATGTCACTGGAAATCATCATATTGGGCCCAATGGCAAAATGAGCAGAGGAGGAACTCTGATTCCCAATGGTCATGGAGGCGGAAGAGGCCATGCCAGATGGACTGGGTGTGAAGGCACACCTTGTCAATATCCTCAAGGCTGTGGCAGTCCATTGCAGTCCTGGTGTTAAATGCTGTATGTCTCATTTCATATGTGCTGCAGGAGAAGGCTCCGTGATCATAGTGTGTGGGTCACATCATAGCAAGCTGGGATCCACATTAAACAAATTCACGCAGTGGCATTTCTCCTGCTTCAGGAAAAAATGCATTCTTGGATATGAGCTGCAGCAGCCGCTGGCACCCTATTTAAAACTGATTAATTATCTTCAGATATAGTCAATCTCTCAGCACTTCCTTATTTTAACTACTGATTCAGTTCTCAGCTGGTAACGGTCTGTTTGCTTGGCTTTCTCCTCACTGGTGTAGCATGGGGGGCGAGGGGGGCAGCCCACCCCAGGCAGCATTTTGTGGGGAGTGGCAATGCAGCTGCCTCAGACTTCCTGGTGGCCAGGGCAGGGAGTCCGCCATGGGGACGGGTGCTGGGACCCTCTGCCACTGCCCTGGGCCCAACGACGCGGTTGGGACCAGGGGGCACTTTTTCCTCCTCCACCGCCTTCATCGTCCTCTTCTTCAGGCTTCCTCTTCCTTACAGCCAGCTCGTGGGGCTGGGCGGTGCTGTGCAGGGCCCGGGGCCACCCTTGGTCCTGGGTCGAGACCCAGAGGCTGAAGCGGTGCGGTGGAAGCCCAACAAAGAGTCCACCATCGGTGTCCCAGGTGCACAGCCACCCCATCTCTGAGCCCGGCGGCAGGAGCTCCATCTTCAGCAGCAACAGCACATAGGAGGATAGGAAGCAAAGCCGGTGGTTGTTGCGGCCCAGCACCTACAGCTGAAGCAGCACCTCACTTCCCGCCCTCCTGTTGCTGCTGAAGGTGGAGCCGCTGCCGCTGAGATCAGAGATGGGGCGGCTGTGCACCTGGGACGCTGACGGCAGGCTCTTTGCTGGGCTTCCATCGTGCCGCCTCAGCCTTTGGGCTTCGACACGGGACCAAGGGCGGCTCTGGGCCCTGCACAGCACCGCCCTGCTCCATGAGCAGGCTGTAATGAAGAGGAAGCCTGAAGAGGACGACGAAAGCGGTGGAGGAAAAAGCGCCCCCTGGTCCCTACTGAGGTAGGATTTTTGTTTCATTTTGAGGGTGGGCGGTGACCAGCCTGGGGGAGGGGAGTTTGGCCTGCACCCCAGGTGGCTGAAATCCGCCCTACACCACTGTTTCTCCTAGCCTCGCTTCTAGGAGGTCCACTGCTACAGAAAATCACAGAGCTGTGACTCTTTGTTGCTGCTGCTTTGTTTCCTTTGTGATTTTCCAGAGTGGGTGAAAAGTGCAGAAACTAAGGCTTACTTTTCAAAATCAACTGTAAATATGAATTTATTCAGGGGAATTTTTTTATTTTAGAAAACAACAGAGAGAGATACTTCTCCAAATTAATTGTTGAAACAGTCAAATCTTAATTGGTGTGCAAAGAAATAGGTAAATTGTGGATGTGTTGTGGGAGTGGGAAGTAAATAAGTAATAAATATTTTAAAAAATTTAATTGCAGTGCTGTTATACATTTTTTTATATTTAAATGCATCATTGATAAGAGAGAAGGGCTCTGTTTCTATTTAATTATATAGTATCCAGCCAGTCCCGTGCTGGGGAAAGAATTTACCGGGATGGGTGGCCACACGCCTCTGCTTTGACAGCTTTTCCCAAAGTGCTTTGGACTTTCTCCCATGGAATGGAACAGAGCCTGGTGAGGGTAAGCAAAGGGGAATCTGCTGAGGTGCTGTTTCCCTTTAAAATATGGGCTCTGAGCAGAGGCACGTGGCCGCCCGTCCCGGTAAATTCTTTCCCCAGAACGAGGCTGCATCCAGCTACAATGTAAACATCACTGTAGCAAAAAATGATTACAACTTGATAAATTTTAACAGATAAAAACATTCAAAATAGGTGACCTACTTTTCTTGTTCCTCCCTGTATAGTCTTCAGGCTCCTGGCCAACTTCAAAATTAGCCCTAAACAACCCAGAGATCACCAATCCTACCCTAATTCCATACAGATCTAAATGCGAGCTAGAATGAGAAAATATCTCCTAATGCAGGATCTGCCTTTCCTGCTGAAGACATTGGAATTTTTGCCATGTTGTTAGCTTTCTAGACTGATGTCCCTAAAAAAAAATGACTTGGGAATCCTGTGCTGAGGAACTAGCAAGGATTATAATGTACAGTGGGACCTCATACAACAATTGTTCTGTATAGCAATGAAACTGCATAACAATTAGGTTTTTTTTTTTGGGGGGGATGGTATCCCACATAACAATTTTCCCTATGGAAAAAAATCGTACAATTTTTCTATGGGAAAAGCCATTTAGCATAAAATTAATTGTTGTATGATGCATCCCACAGGGAAAATCGCTACATGATGCATGTATCGTATAGCAAGTCTTTCATACAACAACGAGCCCTGTGGAACGGATTAAAATTGTTGTATGAGATACCACTGTACTATGCTTTTGGGATAGTGTCCTCTGTATTAATGTACATTTTCTAACTAGATATTTTAAGGATGCTGTTCACCTGAAATTACAGTGGGTGGGTCGCCTATGTTGGCAATATGCCCCAGATTCTGGGTGCCAAGCTATGAATAATGTAGCAGTCCATGGCCTAATTTCCATGTTCTCCGTTGAAAATTTGGAAAAAGCTGCATGCAAGGGTGCGCATCTGCAAAGCAGAGACCCTCTGTGTCACAAATGCGTCTATTTTATACTTGCTTGCACAACTTGTTAATGCTACCAGCTGCTTGCCAAGTTTGGAGTTGTCTGTTGACTAATTTAATCTTCATGCAAAACAAAAGTGCTATGTTGCTTTAGCCCACAGAGGAATCACCCTTCTTCTACTTGCATGCTCTATCACAGTGGCATGGAAAGAAAGCTTATTGCCACCAAGATGGCATTCTAAGCTGCATTTAGCTAGGACCTGGTAAAGATTCCCCAAAGCATTCCCCGACAGAAGAATTCATTAGGTTGCTTTTCAGACACACACGCGTGCGCGCACACACCTCCCCTCTGCTGATACAGAGTCCAAGAATGTCTCTGCAGAAGCAGAGTATGAGTCCTGGAGCTGGCAATCAGCCTTTGTCTGCCTCTGGGACTTGTATGTTTGGCCCAATCAAATGGCAGGCAGATGGCACCAACGATCAAAGAAAATAGTAAGCAGCATCTGAGTCAGCATGATTAGAGGCATCTGTGGGGTTGTGGAAACCTCTTAGCTACTGGAAGGGTTTTTATTTATTTGTTTGAGGAGGATGAGTGTAGGAAAAGTCTCCACCAAAAATTTAGATGCATAATTGGGAGAGTTATCATCCCATATGAAACAGTAAACTCCGAACTTGGCATGCCAGAAAAAGCCTTTCCTTGTAAGGCTGTAGTAGCAGCAGGGTGGGCTATTTCACTGGGAAAATCCTCCGCCCCCAGTCTTCATTCCACCTTTTTTGTTACAGATGCAGGTAAAACAGGTACTGCAGCAGAGAAATAATTCACAAGTGCAAAAGTCTTAGGCCACCATTGGATTTGTTGTTTTAGCAATGGTATAATGACCATATATAATTATTTCTAAAGGCTGTTCATTAGAATACAACCAGGAAAGTTGTTTGCACTAATTTTTTAAAAAGAGGTGTGTGTGTATGTGTCAGAAAAAGCAATTTCTCTAGGCTAAAGTGGCAAGGATTTAGTGTGACCCCCTTGGCTTTAAGCCAGTGACTCCCAACCTCTGGTTTTTGGACTTCAATTCCCAGAAGCCCAAGTCAATTTTCCAAACTACTGATCAGCCAATGTACTGACTTAGGCTTCTGAGAATTGAGGTCCCCCTGTGGGGCGTGGGCCTCATGTTGGGAACCACTGCTCTAAGCACATCTTGAACTCTTTTTTGGGAAGACTGTCCTGATGTTTTCTGAAATAATCTTCTGCTAAATTACACCAGGCTTCCTTCAGCACTTCACCGGAGTTCTTTAGATTTAGGTTATTTTTTATTTCTTTCTCTGTCCAGATCATCCCATACTGCCTCTATAATATTCAGGCCTGGACTCTGTGGAGGCTAGTCCATGGCTGTTAGTGTTTTACCAGATGTTTTTCTTTCATTGCATTAGTAGTGTGCTTGTGATTGTTAATCATGCTGAAAAATAAAACCAGTCAGGTGTTTTCCAGAAGGAATGGCATGATGAATTAAAGCCTGCCTGTACGTTTCAGCATGTATGATCCCATCAATAGACAATATCGCTAACACTACTGGTAGAAAGGCATCCCAATACTAGGACAGACCCATCAACCATGTTTCACTAAAGGCTCATTTGTCCATCTTTCTCCAACTCTTTTTTTCTCATATTGTTGATGATTGGATCTGAACATTTCAAACTTGGGTTTATCACTCCATAATACTCTTCTCATAATACTGATCTCCATTCCAATCTTTTTGAGTTTTAGCATATCTTAGCCTTTTCACCCTGTTCCCCTTCATCAAAAGTGGTTTCTTGGCTGCTACCTTACCACAAAGACCATTCCTGATTAAGCTTCTTTGGATTCCGGAAGAGTCAATTTGGCATCCCAATGAAGCTGCAAGATGCTGAGCCAGGTCCTTGCTGGACTTCCACCAGTCTCTCTCTTTTGAAGAAACTCTGAGAAACTTCTTGTTAGAATTTGAAAGTTTTCTTGACCTTCCAGGCATTTTTTTGTCCTTAACTTATCCCAATTCTTCATATTTATTCTTGAACGTCACATCTTGAATATCCAGTTTGTTTGTTGATTTCTCTTTGAGAGTGGCCTTGCTAATGCAAAAGTGTGCTTTTAAAGTAAAGGTAAGGTAAAGGTCACCCTTGCTCGAATGCCAGTTGTATCTGACTCTAGAGTTCAGTGTTCATCTCAGTTTCATAGCCAAAGAGCCAGCGTTGTCTGTTTCTGCAGATATTTCCGTGGTCATGTGGCAGGCACCGGTGCGCACGGAACACTGTTTACCTTCCCACCAAAGTGGTCCCTATTTATCTACTTGCAATTTCTTGCTTTTGAACTGCTAGGCTGGCAGGAACTAGGACAAAGACGGGAGCTCATTTCGTCCTGCAGTATTCCGGTCTCGAACTGCTGACCTGCCGCCTTCCAGTCAGCGTCTTAGCCACTTGACCCACTGCAGTCCTTTTATGTCCATCAAATTTTGTGAGCCTAAAAATTTCCTGTATCGTCTGGTTCTGTATTCTAATGAACAGACAAACATGGTAAACGTGTTTGTCATTTCAAATAATGTAACAAGATAATGACAAGCAAAAATATGATTTAAGATTGTGCCAGAAATAGAATGTACAAACTCAAGCCCTGTTGTAGTATATTTCTGTAATGCTAAACCAGAGAATATTACCCCAAGTCAAGTGAAAAGAGAGGAGAGGTGGATATTTATTTGAAGTCCCAGAGGCAGAATGCCAGCTGTGACACAACTGGTAGGGACTCAATAATAGTCAAACTCTCACTCAGCTCTTTTGCTTAATTTGAGCTCTGCATATGTGCTCAGGCTGGGACAATATAGCTTTGTTCCTCAACCAACTTACAGGCTGCACTCAAGTTCAGCACATACAGTAATACCTCATATAACATTAGTATCGAATAACACTAAAATCGCATAACATTAAGGAATCTGGGGGGAAGAATTGCATCAGATAACATTAAGATCCTATGGGATGCTTCAGATAACAACCGCTAAAGCCTGTGTGGTTACAATGTATCTCTATGGATCCCATAGGATTTTAACATGCATCAGATAACACTAAAAATCATATAACACCAAGACTTGTGGAACCAGGTTTTAGTGTTATATGAGGTTTTACTGTACAGTACTTTAATTCTCTATGAACAAGAAAAAAAGCCTGTGATTTCTAATCTTGGATGCTCATCCAGTGGCACAGCAAGACAACAGACTGGCAACATCCATTTTCAAAATAACTGCTGTTTGATGTTTCATTTGAACCAGGCTAAAACTATGATTTATTTAAATAATTGGTTATTCCAAACCTCTCAAATCACACCATGTTTTAAACCAATTATTCTTTGCATGGATTTGGACAAAATAATAAAATAGATTTCCTTAGCATGCAGAAATCAAATCAACCTTTTACGGTGTTGTCAAACAAACAATCATAACCAAACACAAAAGATCTTAGTTGTGGGTCATGTACATCTGACATGAAAAGATGACTTCTTTTAAACCGTATAAGTGAGCAAAATTTCTGAAACAAGTTAAAATCAGGGGTTCCCAACCTAAGGCCCATGGGCTGGAGCTGGCCCACGGCACCATTTAATGTGGCCCCCACCCCTCCAAGGGCATTTGAGAAACAAAATGGCCACACATTTGAAGCTGTTGGGACAAAATGGCCACCCCCATTGTGCAGACAGGGCAAAATGGCTGTCCAGCCCTTGAAGCTGACTGAGAGAGTGTGACTTGGCCCACAGTTTGAAAAGGTTGGGAACGCCTGGTTTAAATAAAACTTCATTCATTGAGATTAAAAGTTTAAGTGTAACTGAATGTTACTTAGAGATAATTATCAATTTTATGATCAGGTTTTGTTTCTGACTCGTTATAGTTTAAGTTCATAGAGTTGAATTTAGTCCTTCAAGGAGGACAAGTTGTATTTTCCAAGCTGTGGCTTTCCTCACCTGCAACTTCAATATTTCACAGAGAATCATCATCCATCTAACTGAAATAGTCTCTAATAGCCCATCAGCCTGCCTTCTCTTTGAAATAGCTCAGCTGAGCACTGGACAGACTGTGATTTTCCCCTTTCTAAGATGTCTTACTCACTCCATAAGCTCAAGATTGACAGTCAAATTTCACACTGTGATAGCCCCCATCGATTTTTCACTTGCAAGCAGCAACTCTACAAATTAAAGTTAACAGTATTGTTGAAACTTTGAAATAACGGAGAAGGATAAAAAGATACCTCAACTACACTCTCCTTTCAAAGGATTTAATGTACAGTAAAACATAAAGAGCGCCTCGCTTAGAGACTAACTTGCTTAAAGAGCAGAATTTTCTCTGAATAGTCACCTTTGCTTAGCAACAAAAAACAACAAAAAACTCGCTTAACAACTAAACTGGGGTTTGCAATCCCGCCCCCCAGAAGTCACTTCGGTAATTTACAATGGCAGCAGTGGCACTTTTTCCAGGTGTTTCGCTTAAAGAGCAACTCACTTAAAGAGCAATCTGGTGGAACACATTATGCTCTTTAAGTGAGGCACCACTGTATCTAAAAAGGAGGGAAAGGTGGGGATTTAGGGTTTTCCAAGACAATTAAATATCATTTTATATGTGGCCTCCTTTGAATGAAGTAATCGTATCAAAAGGATCACAACATGTTAGGTGAGGGGGATTTCTTTAGTAAAAGAGGCTCCACAAACACTACTGCACAGGAGTGGGACAATCCAGGAATGTTTAGTCCCGTGATGGCAAACCTTGGCACTCTAGATGTTCTTGGACTTCAATTCCCAGAACTCGAAGCCGCCGTGAATCCACATGAATGGGTTTGCTGCAATTCATCCGGCCCGCGCTGCACTCGTCGCCCCTGGAAGTGGAAGTAAAATGCGCCCATATGGGCAGTGCGGTGTGGGCCGGATAAATCGCAGCAAACCCATTCGTGTGGATTCACGGGGGCTTGGGCTTCTGGGAATTGAAGTCCAAGACCGTCTGGAGTGCTAAGGTATGCCATAATGGGCTAAGTCTCTACAATGACAGCAAAATAATATAAAACTGATTATCATACTTTTGACACATAAGCTTTTCGTGCCAGTGAGACTTGCACTTAGGACTATTATGAAGTGATCATGCAACTGTAATAAATTACGACTGAAGCAGGAATGGGGAGGCTGCTGTTCCTGGGTTGAGATAGGAGTGTTCACTAGTCATAATGTACTCTCAAAAAAGAGAGAACCTCCAAACTCCCTTCCACCCACCCTCTAAACCCATGATGGCAAACTTTGGCATGCCAGGTAAGAACACCTGAATGGGCACAGTAAACCCATTTGTGTGGATTCACAGAGACTTGGGCTTCTGAGAATTGAAATTCAAGAACACCTGGAGTGCCAAGGTTCCCCATCACTGCTCTACACCCTTCCCTATAAATCAGGAGCAGGGAACAATCAACCTCCAAATGGTCATCATTATTGGCACGTCCAGCCAGAGCTGATAGGCAGTCCAGTATCTCAATGGCAAGAGGCTTCTCAGCTTAACCATCAACAGCACCTACAGGCTGGCAAAGCAGATATGGAGCCTTTCAGAAACACTTTATTTCTCCTCTCCAATGCTTTGTGTTTTATATAACTCTGTATCCTTTACAGCAGGGATTGTCAACCTGCAGCCCATGGGCTGGATGCGGCCTGTGGCGCCATTTCATGTGCCCCTCCACCACACCAGAAAGTGCCATGTGGTAGAGGAAGGGCAAAATGGCCATCTGCCCCCCTAAGCTGTCTGAGGGAGCGTGACCAGGCCCCCACCTTAAAAAGGTTGAGAACTTCTGCTTTTCAGAATTAGAGAGACTGAAATAATAACCCACAGCTATAATCCTTAAAAGCTGAGTATTCTCACGATATCCGACCAATACCATCATTTTCATATCAAATTAAAGTACTACCTGAGGAAAAAAAAACCTAACGTGCACATTTGCTTAGCTCTATATAGCTTATTCTATTTCTTACATTTGGGCATTTCTCAAATATGGGATTCTGCTGAAACCTTGTAAGAAGGTAGATACAGCACAATTAAGCTAACCAAGGAGGGTAGTATTGGCCAACAAAGGGAATGAAATAATATTAAAGTTCCAAAAGAGGACAGACCCCACTTGTTCTTTCACACATGGGATTTCCTCTATTATGCCTTCTTTACTTTCTGAATACTGTATCTAACAAAAACTTATACCAAACTGGGAATGTTTGGTTCTCCAGATGTAACCAGCATAGCCAGTAGTGAAACATGAGTAGAGCTGCAGTCTAACAGTGTCTGGAGAAACACACGTTTCCCTTCGCCATCAAGTAGCTGGTAGCAGCTTTTCTACCTGGAACAGCTTCCATCCGATTTCAGTAGAGGGAACTCATGCATGTCTGAATTAACAGAAAGAATGGGGACCACTCTATTCTTAGGAATTCCATGTTCACATCTGAGCATGCAGATGGTTGACTTGAAAGCACCTTCTAAAATATTCCATCACCATAAAGAAACCAGCTTTGATGTTAACAAAGTTCTGGGAGCAACAAGTTTGTTTTTGTTTAAGAGGTCAATGTTTAGGGTACACGTTCTATATTGTACAAATGCAGAGATGACCAGCTTTCACTTTTGTGGTAGCTTTTTCAAGATAGATAAAACACATTTCTCATCTGTGGGTGCACACATGCACATCCTGACCTCTCTCCTGTAAAACACTCTTTCTTTTAAACCAAACAAGCCCCATGCCCAATCAACCATGAGGAGCATGAAGAGTTGTATAAAGAAGATAATTATAAAGGGATTTAATGGTTGGCGAGTTCAAATTGCCAAGGCTTATGGAAAAGGTGGCGCACATGCTTGCTTAGAACGGGCCCAGGCTTTGCTCTTATGTAAGCGGCACAGCCAGGGCTGCATCCCAAATGAGATTTGTTTTATGGAAAAGAAGAGCGAGTGCACCTTTGCTCTTGGGAATGGCAGCCTGAGTCCCACCTCCCCCTAGTTTTGCTCCATTCCTGATTAATGATCTTGTCTGCCTGATTTATGGCTCACCCTGACAGATTAGAGTTTCCCCTTCAACCGCCCCCTTCCCCCCCACAACCTCAGAAGGCACGGCCACACTCCACTGGAAATATTAGAGAATTATTAAATAAACATTCATACGTCATGTCTCTTCCCATCCTGAGCTCATCCTAGTCAACACTCGCCTGGCCTGGGTCTGTTTGCTTTTCATGCTGACAACAAACAGCTGGAGTGATTCATGGAGAGGCTGGCTACAATGTTTCATGTCATATATCATGCTAGCAGGGCTCCCTGCCCCAACAGAGATAAACTGATCAAGCACAACGGGCTGGAATGAATTTATGACAACACAAAATTGAGGAAAACAAATGGCAGGTGACCCAGTGGGGCACTAACCCAGACTCTTTCCTTGGCCTGCAATCTAGTTTGGTGGCAGAAAGCAAAATTGAACATTGGCACTGTGAATTAAGAGTCTGGCTTCTTAACCTCGAAAAGCCTTGATTTCAAGATGCCACCGGCGCATACAGGCAGCGTCTTCAGCAAAGTGAGTTGTAGGTTTTACAGCCCGCACATGGGTAGGTTGGGTTCAGGTGAGCACCACTGCGAAGATATTTATTTATTTATTTATTCACATTTAGAGCCCACCCTTTTTGGTGCAAGATATGGGGCCAGCTATGCACAAAGGAAAGTATCAAAAGTGGAAGGAAAAATTGCAGTAGCCTAGCACATGCTCATGAGAACAAGCATTTAGGGCAGGAATTCTCAACCTTTTAAAGCCAAGGGCCAGGCCACACTCCCTCAGACAGCTTCAGGGGCCAGACAGCCATTTTGTCCTTCTCCATCACGTGGCACTTCCTGGTGTGGTGGAGGCAGGGGGGGGCACATGAAATGGTGCTGCATCTGGGCTGCAGGTTGAGAACCCCTGATTTAGGGCCATCTGAAAGATGCCATAAGAGGAGAAAAAACTGTTTACAGATAGGAATAGATACCATTCCAAAAATGAAGGTTTAAGGCAGGGGTGCCTTGTGCTTCATTCCCTTCTAATCATATATTGAAAGAGATATTAGCTCTCTTGTAGAACATTTTTTTTTGGCATGGAAAAGGTCTCAGGCCCACCCCCTGTTTAAGCAAGTCCAGTTTCTTTGTTTACATCTGCCATGTGATTTTAAAATCCTGGTATCTCTGCGCAAGGCTGAGAGAGGTCCTCTTTGAAACTATGAAGAGCAAGTGCAAGGCAATAACACAAAGCTAACTGATTAGATACCAGCTGTTCCCGGGTAGCAAAGTTTTGTTTCTATCTGTCCTGGCTAACTTCACATTTAGCATTCACTAACCACACTCTCTTAAAAGTGCTGTCTAAATAACTATGCTGGTTGGAATATTGGACATTATTTCAATCCTTGTCTTTCCTGGAAGGAAACTGACTGACTCTTGGTTTTCTAGCCAGGCAGATCACTTGTTCTACTGGATTTAACTTGTGGAGCTAAACAAGTGAAATGAAAGAAAAGTGATGTGTCTACATATGTCAGTTAGCTATATTTAAAAAAGGATTTAAAAAATTAAGATTGAGTCCCATGCAGTATATAGATTGGAAAAAGGAGGCACCTGAATATTGAAAGGTAGATTACTATAGTTTAAAGCAGTGGTGCCCAAACTAAGGGCCGGGTGCGGCCCCTGATGACAATTCATCTGGCCCGCGAAGCCCTCGTCACTCTTGGAAGCGGAAGTAAATCGCGCCCATACGGGTGCATTTTACTTCAGCTTCCAGGAGCAACGAGGGCTTTGTGGGCCAGATGAATTGGCATCGGGGCCAGCACCCTGCCCCCGGGCCTTAGTGACTGGCTCCCTGAACCACATGATCGGCCCACAGTCCAAAAAGTTTGGGCACCCCCGGTTTAAAGTTTCATGAATCTTATACCAAATGAATGTACTGAATCTGCGTCCAAATTATACAGTCCTTTCTAGTCTTATTATTCTACAAATTCTGAACACATACTATAACCTGGGTAACTGTTTCAACATCTGCATAAAAGCTACAACCAAAGCTGAAGCCTCCCTGCCTTTCCAGAACTAAGCATTTCATCCATTTGTACAATATAAACTGGAGAAAATAAATGAATGAATAAATAAATAAATAATCTCCTAATATTATTCTCCAGTAACAATGGTAAGACTTGAGCAATATTGTTCTTTTAAGCAATTAACCACAAATATACTAAGATGTTTAAGAATAATAGATGTCCTCAGATGCAGTAATGCAAACATGAGAACATTTTTTATTTGACATGTCTTGTCACAGTGGCCCAGGTCAGATGTAAAAATAATTTATGGTTTCTATTTTTACAGAAATAGACCAATGGCAGATACCATATGAATTTCAAATGCAAACTGGAAGAGATGGTCTGAATGGCAAGCTGGTCAAAAGCAGGGCAAATCAGAGAGTATAGAAAGGAGGAACAGTGGAATTTCTCTCTCTGCCCAAACAAGGCAAGATGCTTGGCATGCAGGAGACTCGGCTACAAGAAGCCTGAAGCACATATTCCATTAACTTTCAACCCAAGTACATTAGCTGTGTGCCAAAACAAGGACAGTTTACTGTATTGTATTAGCTAATTAAAAAGATACTCTCCATGCCCGGACTTTGTTTTGGAAAGGGGAGAGAAAATGAATGTCATTCTTATAAAAGTGGGATCAATAAAGAGAATCACTGCTAACTCCATTAACCATTGTTCTAAATGGACAGCCCAGCTGACATAGGTGATAAACCATGTGCTTCTAAACACTTTTTAAAATGCTAATCAGACGTTACATGGAGCTTAACACACTAATCAATAATGCCCAGATTTAAAAGCAAAAATTAAAGTTATGAACAGACGGAAGTGATTGCACAGAAAGCAGAGCACAAGCACCGCCCAAAAGAAGAAAAATGAAACCAATTTAGCTCCAGATTAAGAACCAGGAACTGCAGATGAATCAATTTAGCTAGCTGGGCTGGGTCACCATATATCATGGCTTCACAGTGCAGGTACAAGCAGCTAGACAGTACAAATAAAAAGAACACCTTCCCTTTGTCAGGCCCCAAGGTCTGATGCCAGTTATCAATTAACTTAACAGAGCCCACCCTTCCTGATATAGCATATGAGATCCTTAAGCATTACAACACAAACTATTTATCAAACACAAAACCTTAAAGAACAAGAGGACAGCACACCCGGAACCTACATTCTAAACATTTAATTTTCTCTCTGTTTGGAAGACAAGACCTTTTAACTAAGAGGCAGCAACCCCTTTCTGTAAGTGATTTCTTGTGAAATGGGGAATAACTATGAAAAATGCCCCCCATATGAGAAAAAACCATTTATTTTCAGTTATGAGGGAGATAATACTGTGACTAAGTCAGAAGCTGTAAATAAACACACACTCTCTCTCTCAAAAATCTATGCATAACTGCAATAAGACTCATATGTGTGTTGTAGTTTTGCTTGACCACTTGGAAATTCCTGGCTGTTTTTCTTTCCACTCCTAACAAAGGTAGAATTGCTCAAGTCATACTTACTTTTCTATGTCACTATTCTTGCAAGTCTTCTGCATAGGCTCCTGTTTACTGCTTTCACCATTACTTGTGGATGGCATTTCTGCGGAATAGAAGGAGGAGCTCATGGTCACTGAGAGAAATGTTTATTTGGATAAAAGTCAAGAGAAACAAACAAACAAACCCTGAGTGAACTAGTCAAATTTTGTTTCTCAACAGGAAATTATTAAGAATGTACAAGTGTTGCTCAAGAATAAGAGTGATAGATATCATTAAATGCCTCAAGATAAGGATTAGGAAAGTATGGCCAACTCACAGAACTCATCCTCCACAAAGCTAGAAGACTTTTATTGCTTCTGCGTCTCATGTCCAATCCATTATTTGGCAGTGCTCTCAATCACACTTAGGAAGGTATAGTGGTGATGGTATTTCTATTTATGAAGCTGTCAGGAATGACTACATTTTTACAGGCCAGATATGTGCAAAGTGAAGCCTGAAGGCCCTGCAGTTTCCTTCTCTCTCTCACCCCCTCCAAAAAATTTTTTGGGAGGGCACTGAAAAATTGACATTACAGCATCCACACAAAACAAGTTGACATCACTGTTAATAAAACAATGTGTAATAGTGACAGGATGCCTCAAACCTACACCAGTTGAGGAAATATAGCCTCTTTTTGGTATCACCCCACCTAAGGAGAGAAGTAGCAGAGGACGCTTTGGGAACTAAGCAAGAGAATGACCCTCGGAATCCTCTGAACAGATATGTGCCTCAGGTCTGCCATCTCAGATCCAGGAATTGCTTTATGGCACAAACATACGTTCTTGAGGGTATGCAAAATCAAATAAGAAGATGGAGGAAGGTGCTTTCTGAACAAGAAACAATATTAAAGGAGGATATGGCTGAGAAACTCAAACATCCCTTGTATCACTTGGAAGATCCTGAATAGGCTGAGGGTCGAAGTCCCTAAATGTAAGACCAACATGCTCAAGTAGGGGCTGCTTTGGACAACAAAACACTAAGTGAATGTGGAGAGATACAGAATCTGGCTCATTTGTTGATGTGCCAATAACTAATGGAAGCATATATTGATGAGGGTTTAATTTTGGCCAATGACAAGAAAGTAGCTTCATTTTGGCAGTTTAAAGTTTGGTCTGGACACAAAAGAAGATACATCCAGAAATTGAGAGTCAATAGAAGAGAGAAGGAATTAGATTCTGAAGATCCTCATCTTCAAGTTCGTGGAGATGTAGCCTGTCTAAAAATTAACTACCTCACAAGAATGTTGTCAGGGTCAAAATAAAAAAGGTATATTGCTGTTAGCTCCTTGATTTAAACAACAACAAAAATCCCAACAAACATTTTATTTCTTCAGACCATTATCACTGAGAAATTTCCACAAAAAAGGTAAAAAAAGATAAAATGCAAGGATTTTCTAATGTAGGCTAAAAACAGAAGCAACAGCAGGACAAGATAGTCAAACAAAAACTGATTTTCAAGGATTAAAAGTTAGGAAGTCTCAGCGAACAGAAATATCTTCTTCATCTGGTGCTTAAGTTACAATAAGACTCAGAAGCAGATGAGTTCCCCTATCATGGAACACCACTCACCTGAAGGTTGAGGGAGGACCTGATAAAGGGTCTCTGGGGAAGATTGCAATAGGCAAGGGGAGTATGTGACAATATGGGAACTACTGTGATAATGGCATACCTCTCAAAACACAGGTCTCAAGACACCTATCTGTAGAAGGCAGAATTCAGAAATGCACCATAATCCGAAATAGAATACTGATAACAAGAAGACTAGTTTTGTACTTTCCAAATCATCATCCAAGCCAAGATGAACACAATAAGGGACAGCAGGCAACATGCAGGATTAGAAGCCAGAAAACTGCACTCTAATTTTAACTTTAACATGATGCTCTAAGGACATCTGAGAGTGGGATATAAATAACACCATAAATACCACATCCCTAAAGGTAACTCCATGGTTTTAGTTAGTTTTTTTAATGAAAAGCAGAAGGAGTATTTGTGTTCATCTCTGTGAACACTAATTAAACGGCTTTATGGATTCTCCCACTGCAGCTCAATAGCTGGAAGACACTGCTTATTTCTGTGTTTCAGACCACTGCTGTTATGTATACACCAAAACAAACATTCTCATATGCAAACTATTAAAAACGTCACCCTGAGATATCTACTTTCAATCTTCAAAGGCCTGTTGACCACAGGTCTGCCCCGTAAATATCTTACACTCACCATCACTTGCCCACTTGGAGAATTCTGGTGTTATTCGGATACTGGGTGCGCCACCACTGGGGGAAAAAAGTAGGAGGAATGAAGTGCATGTCACAAGAAATTATCTGCGAACCTTTCATTAAACTATTAACAGGATTTATATTATATACAGCATTTCAAAGTGACACTTGGAAATCTGTTACACAAATACATTAGCACTAACGTAGCACAGCTCTCTTCTATATACACCCCCTACTCCCCAAGAATACCCTACTTTAGTATTCCATGGTCAGGAAGCAACACTTAGAGTTACATGACAGAGAAGCATGACTGTTTCCCCAGGAATATCAAGCAACATGTGGTGTTTTCAGAGGTACAAAATTAGTATATGCGTCTCCCCATTTTGAACTATTGGACCAGAGAGCAGTAGAAGAAGTGGTTATGGAGGATCCTGTGAATGTGAGAATTTCTGTCCCTTTTCTAAAGAGAATGAGAGAATGTACAGTGGTGATAGGTGACTCCCTTCAGAGGGGGCAGACGTAGTAGTATTAGAACTAATTTACTAACCTGCATTCTGCATGTGGGTAAAATGCTGCTGCCAGACTCAGCCTTCAATACATTCTAAGTAACTATGAGGTTTTGGATAAGAAAGGGAAAGACTTTGGGAAATATTGTCCTCCCAACACACATCTGGTCATAGCCCAGGAAGAGAGGTAAGAATACTAAAAGTAAACAACTACCTGCAGATGATATCACTGGGAAAGGTTTGGCGTTTTTGGACCATGGTTTGCACTTCCATGAAGGAGGCCTCCTGACAAGTGATTGGCTGTATCTTACAGCAGGTGGAAATGATATGTTTGGTGAGGCTGGAAAGGCAAGGTTCCCAGGTCAGAATGCACTCAATCTACTACTTACTGAATATGGGAAGAACAATCAAAAGTGCTCAGATGTGAAAAGAAACTCCAACAATGCACAACACACATGCGACTGGTACCAAATGTTCAATACAAAAATGAAATAGAGCAAATAATTGGAAGTGGAAGATGGAGCAACTGTATTCTTTCTATTAAAACAAGACCAGGAGTGGATTGTGGTACTGTTGATGAACTGTTAATATTCAACATTAGAATAAAGCTGCAAAAGAACACTAAGAGAAATGTAATTCCAAAATATAATTTAAATAACATTCCTGATGAATTTAAAACTAGATCGGGAATGCTGAATGATCAAAACTCTTAAAATAAAAAGGTGGCCAAAGTATACTGAAGAACTATACAGAAGAGATAAAAGGATTAAGAAAATCCCATGACAAAGAACCTACAGTTTTAAAAAGTAAAATGGCAGTTATTCTGAAAGTACTAATAAGAAATTAATCACTGGGGTGAATAGATACTAGTGGAATTATTACAAGCCACTGAGATTGAGTCTGTTAAAATCTTAACATGAATATGGTAACAAAACTGGAAAACAGTAAGTGGCACACAGACTGGAAACACTATACATTCCAATCCCCAAGAAAGGAGGTGCCAAGGCATGCAGTAGCTATAGGAGCATTGCTTTAACTTCCAATGAAAGCACGGTGATGCTCAAGATGCTACAACAAAGGCATTTACCTTATGTGGAGTGAGAAATGCTTGATGTTCAAAGCAGGTTCTGGAGATCACATTAGAACTACCAAAGAATTTCACAAGTAGATCAATCTGTGCTTTATGGATTATAACAAAGCTTTTGACTGTATGGATGATGAGAAACTATGGGTGGTTCTGAAATAAATGGGTGTGCCTGAACACTGAATGTCCTGATGTATAATCTATGATGTGCACATGAAGCTTCCATTAAGGTGGAATATGGAGAGAGAGAATGGTTTCCTATAAGCAAAAGTGTCAGAAAATCTGTATGTTCAATCTGTATGTGAAACATGGCATATGAAAAGCTGGACTAGATGAAGATTATTATTATTATTTATTAGTTCAAATTTATATTGATAAAAAGATAAAAAGGTGTGAAAGATGGCAGACGGTACAGTATGTTAAAACTTTCAGATATGCAGATAACATCTTACTGGGACGACAGCGAAGTCCTGCCGCCATAGCAGCCTTTTGTAATCTGGCCCGGGGCCCAGGACACCAGCGGCGGTGGAGGGTCCTGGCGCCCGTCCCCACAGCGGCCTCTTTGCCCCAGCCGCTAGGAAGTCCAAGGGTGGTCGTGAAGTCCTATTTATTGTGAAATTTTGCCACCCCTCAAAAGTGCTACCTGGGGCAGGCTGCCCCCTCGCTCCCATGCTACGCCATTGCTGGCAATAAACATCAATGACTTGGAATGACTTTTAGTAAAAGTGAAAGAAAGTGAGAAAGCAGGGCTGCAGTTGAACACTAAGAAGACAAAAAATTATAACTACAGTGGTAACTTGAGATATGAAATTAATTTGTTCCTCAGTGTTTTTCATATTCTGAAAAATTTGTATCTTGAAGTGAAGTTTCCCATAAGAATGCACTGGAAATCAAATAATGCGTTCCAGAAGTCAGAAAAAAAAAAGGGGGGGGGTCTTTTAGCTGTTCAAAATTATTTTTAAAGTGGCAAAAACACAGCACAAAATTCCAAAATGCACTTTAGAAAGAGTTTGAACATATAAAAGACATTTTTTCCACTTTTTTTTTCTGACCTCCGGAATGGTTTTCAATGAATATTTGGCACATTTCCGACAGCAGCCAGCTCTGGTAATTGCTGAACCCAACAATCAGCTGTTGCAGAGAAGGGGGAAATTTTGGCACTTCCTGGTGGCAGGGGGAGCTTTTGGCGGTGCCAAAGCACAACAACAAAAATCCAAAAATGGAGTGGAAATTCTCTGTAAACTCTCCCACTGTCGTGGGAAGCATCGGAAGACACCCCCCCCCATTCCATATTTGCGAACCCCGATTTATTTGTTAAGCGAGTTTTTGGTTGGTTTTATTTGTTTTTCGTTAGTTAAGGCATTCATAACTCGAAGTTTTACTGTACAAAGAACTAAAGGACTTCAAAGTTGACAATGAAGAAACTGAGATAGTGAAAGGACTGTCACTGGAGACTCATTTTGCCGACCTCAAAATAAATCCAAATGAGAAGGGCCAGCAAAGAGCATATGGTAGTTTTGCATGCATAAGATCCCAGGATCAATCTCTGTCATTTCCAGGCAAATTTGACTAATGTTATCTGAAATCCTGAAGAGACAATACCAGTCTGCAGAGAGAGTAGATCAGGGGTGGCTAAACTTTTTGGGCTGTGGGCCAATCACATGTTTCAGGAGGCTGGTCACCAAGGCCTGGGGGCCGGATGCAGCCCCTGATACAAATTCATCCAGCCCATGAAGCCCTCGTCGCTCCTGGAAGCAGAAGTAAAACGTGCCCATATGGAGTGACGGGGGCTTCAAGGGCCAGATGAATTGGCGTCTGGACTGCATCTAGCCCCCAGGGCGTAGTTTGGGCACCCCTGAACTAGATAGATTAAATGTTCCAACTTAGTATAAAAGGTAGCTTCCTACATTCCTGCAAAACCAGTTTGAAGGTCTATTCAGTCTCATTTATGGCAATGAATGGTATATAATTTTGTCAGCACTGCATTAACATAGTGCCATTCTGAACAGTTATTCTGAGTGTTAAGGTTACTACAACTTTGTCTAGCAGCTAATGAAGAATTATCATGCTGTAATGCTTTTGTAAAATGTGTAGCTGATAAAACTAGTAATGCCAACTTGCATGCTATTTATACAAGGCCTCTGTGGTGTGTTCAATATTTATGTTTCCAATTTTGATGGATGTTTAAATTACTGTTACTAAATGAAGCAGACAAAATCTCTGGAGAAGTGTGGTAGGAGACATTACAATTATCTCTCTCTATCGCTTAAAAAAAAGTATTAGCAGTCATAATCCTGCTGGGCTTGCATAGCGCAAACCCAAGTGTGTAAAGGGGATGTGCAATTATGTCATTTGTCTGTCACATTCCTGGAGCTACCAAGACATTTACCTGCTTGTGCATTCAGCACAACAAAACTACTTGCACAAATATCCCTTAAACACGCAGTATTTAGCAGCAGTACCCTGACCAGCATTTGTTTAAATCTTCAAAAAGGGTCTTTCCAGATCTCAAAAATAAGCCTGACTAAAAGTATAAAAATGTTATCTGATAATGACAAAAGTTAAACCTCTCCACTTATTGCCCTAAATAATACACAGAAAGTAAGGGATATTTTAAGTTTTTGAACTGAGCAGCTGTGTTGCTGCCATTAATAGGGACATAAATAGATGCAACTGTTACCACCACTGTAACCAGTACTTTCCCTTTCTTTAATACTTCTTGTCTGCTCTTCTTTTCAATCAAAAATTTGTAATACCAGTTTTGCAAAATATTCCAATTTCAGTAACTTCAAAACAGGAGTTCTCAAACTTTTTAAACCGGGGGCTGGGTCACGTTCCCTAAGAAAGCTTTGAGGGCTGGATGGCCATTTTGCCCTTCCTTCCCCATATGGCACTTCCTGGTGTAGTGGAGGCAGTGGGGGCCCTGTGAAATGGCGCCATGGGCTGCAGGTTGAGAACCCCTGTTCTAAATGATATCATAGGAATTTTTAATATTCCCTATTTCTCACCAAGAACCTGAGAGAATGTTTCCAACACAGAAAGTCCAAAGCAGCAAACATGGGACCATCCCTGGAAAGAATTTCTTCAACAGGGTGGAGGCAAGATTATGGTTAGTTTCTCTCAGCCTCTGTTTTACATTTTTATTTAATCCCAGTGGCCTGGCTCCGCTAGCTATGTTGGACAGCTTTCAGTCAGCATGGAAAAGGACAATCCAAGACAGACTGCAGAATCTTGGCTTCTCTGAATCTGTCACAGGCCATGAGTTATGACCAGGCAAAATTGGTCATCAAGGAAAGAACATTGGACATGGAGAAGCAAGCTGACCTAGCCAGAGTTCCAACTTTTGAGTTCCAGAGTCCCAAAGATACATCGTCTCCCCAACTCAGTATCTGATACAACCTGAGATGTCCAGCCATCGAAGGACATTCATGTTGGTCTGCTGTCATGTCCTTCCTTTGGCAGTTTTGAACGGAAAGTTTAGAAGGATACCTATGCCAAGAAGACTGTGCCTCTGTGATACAGGAGAAGCTGAAACTACAGAACATGTTTTATGCATCTGTCTGTTCTATAGGGATATCTGAGACAAATTCATATCCCCACTGTTCTGCAAATATCCTGGTTGATCAAACAGCACTTACACTCACTGGCTATATCAGATGTAAGTCCTGCTTTTACCAAGAATGTCACCAATTTTTGTGCTACAGCTATCAGGATTAGAAGAACAATACTGGCAGGTCCCTTAGTGGCACAAACCCTGAATGCTATATTGCAGTAGTAGTTACCATAGCACTAATTTACAAAAATGAGTTTATTCTATTTCTTTTAACTTTGAATGGATATGTTTTTTCAATGGGCACATTTTTCTTCCGCTTCTGGGAGCGACAAGGGGAGCGCAGGGTGGATGAATTGCAGTAAGCCCATTTGTGTGGATTCACAGGGTGCTTGGGCTTCTGGGAATTGAAGTCCAAAAACACCTGGAGTGGCAAGGTTTGCCATCACGCCCCTAGCGTAAGGAAGAATTCTATTCTCTACTAAACAGCACTTAAGGTCCACTTACTTTAAGACGGCACCTCGGAGCGCCTCTCTCTCTTTGGCTTCAGCTGGTTCTTCCCCAGTGCACGGAATGATATCTGCTTCTGTATATCTAAGCATGGAAGGTTAAGGAAAATACAACTGGGCATTTTGCATTTATTCTAAGACAAAGCACCCTTGGTGCCTTAGGTTGAAGACAAAACCAATACAATGGGTAATAATTGTACCAGATAGCAGTTTTTCACCATCATTTGCAGTACGGGAAAATGTACCTTGAAGACCACTGAAATGCCAAGATAAAACTTTGAAGAGCTAAATGTCTGATTAAAAACATTCATTTGAAATCAGCAAAAGAGGAAACTAACTTAGCTACAAGGGAATCCTGGAAACTGAGAAACAAAACAAACATTAACTACCACCCTCCTAAATATTAATAATATTAATATTGCTAACAACACATTGAGTTAATCCCAACCTACCACAACCCTTTCCAGGATTTCCAAGATACAGAACACTAAGAAGTGGTTTACACTAAGAAGTAGTTTAGCCTGTGGAATCCTTTCCTAACAGAATGAAAATGTGTATGTGCATTGGGAGAAGAGTACAGATATGAATGGCCCAGCACACCCTTAGCTCAGATGGGAAGGCAAGCACCTCTAGAAAACGATACTGTGGCTTTCCGTATTCCAATGTATCATCTCCATCCACATCAAGATCAGCATCGCTATCTGGATTCTCCTTGCCGCTACACATGACAAACCCAGATCCTAGAAGGAAAAAAGTGCAGAGTACATGTCACTGCAGTGAACTTTAATTGGTAGCTTGGGATGAGAAAAGATGGCATAGGAGACACTCCCAGCTCTTCCATATAGACTTGATTACCAGCAACCACTTTTAGCTCATTTTAGCAAGGGTTCAATCCAGATTATTACCCAAGCTTAGCTGTATGTAATAATAAAGGTAGAGACTTAAGAAATTTTAAAGCTTGGATACAAATAGCAATTGTAATCTCTTTTGATTTATGACACAGAATGTTTTGTAGAATTCCCATTGCTTTCTGCATTTTCAGACTACTTGAGAGGGGCAGAGAATTGTGAAGAATAGCAAAGCTGTCAAGAGACAAACCAAATTCAGAACATCACTATACAGCAGCAGAAAAAGTATACTCAACTCAAAATTTAGTACATATCTGATTTATTGTAATTAATGTAACAAACATAAGTAGTAATTGTATGAAAATAAGCAGCTAAATTATAGAACTTGGAAAAATATAGATTAAACTAATTTAAAAGCATGCTTTATATACAGTAATACCCCGGATAACGTTATGACTTGGTTCCACAAGTCATGACGTTATCAGATTTTTAGCGTTGTCCGATGCATGCATCAAACAACGCTAAAAAAAAAGCCCTGACTTCAGGGATAAACCGCTTTAAAAGCAGGCAGGAAAAGAGACCTGATCAGGTCTTTTTCTTTTCCTCCCTGCCTTTAAAGCCACCCCCAACCCGCAGCGGTCTCTGTGACTGCAGTAGGGTCAGGGGAAAGTCGCGCCTTTCCCCCGACCCTACTGCAGTCGCAGAGACTGCTTGTGTCTCTTTCCCTCCCTGTATTTAAACTACAGGGAGGGGGAAAGAGAGAGAGGTGATTGGGTCTCTAGAGAACCAATCACGTCTCTCTCTTTCCCCCTCCCTGTAGTTTAAATACAGGGAGGGAAAGAAAGAGACACAAGCAGTCTCTCTCTCCCTGTAGTTTAAATACAGGGAAGAAAAGAGTAAGACGCGATCGCAAGCAGTCTCTGCAGTAGGGTCAGGGGAAAGGCGCGCCTTTCCCCAACCCTACTGCAGTCACAGAGATCGCTGCGGGTGGGGGGTGGCTTTAAAGGCAGGGAGGAAAAGAAAAAGACTTGATCGGGTCTCTTTCTTTCCCTGCCTGCCTTTAAAGCGGTTTGTCCCTGAAGTCAAAGGGAACCAAGATCAAAGGGAACCAACAAGCAGTATACTAGAGCAGGAGTTCTCAACCATTTTAAGCTGGGGGCTGGGTCATGCTCCCTCAGATAGCTTCATGGACCGGACAGCCATTTTGCCCATCCTCTACCACATTGCACTTCCTGGTGTGGTGAAGGCAGTGGGCCCCCCACAAGAAATGGTGCCGTGGGCCGCAGGTTGAGAATCCCTGTACTAGAGGAACATGAAAGAAATGTATTTAATATAAAGATGGCGGAAGCAAAAACCTTGCCATATCTTGGAGGAATCTCTGATGCACATGGGCTTGTTCTCAAAAACATGGCAGCAAAATCCACTCATTCTGCCATTTTTAAGTTCTAAAGTCTAAATCTAAGGCAGTGGTTAACTAATCTGATAACCCTGAGGACTAGCAGCCTTGACAAAGTCCACAGGGAAGGGTGATTGTCCCCAAGTGGATTAAATCCCACTTGAATCCATCTTGATGGAGGGCAGCAGCTTCATCAATACTGGCCTTGGGCTGAGGAGGACTTTGCGTGCCAAAAGGGTTCAGGACCAGAAAGTGACTCACGAAACTGGATCAGTGGTACAGGGGGTTATGCTGCTATGCGGAAGGCAGATGAAAGGCCACGGCATTATATTCGCAGGACAGTCATCATGGCTGATTGCCATGATGATCACCAATATTCTGAATTGGATACAGCACAACAACAGCCTAACCCTATTCTCTATGCAACAACGTTCCAGAATGAAATAAGTGTTAAGACTATTTAACGGACAGCAAACTTATCTAACCTTTGCAACCCTCAAAACATAACTGAGTAAACAACTCAACTCAGAATGAAGACACAGGCTTGAGAAGCATGGAACCAGGAGAAGATAAAATGGTAAATGGCTACAAAGAGAGGTCTGCTTCAAAATTTCTGTTTAGAAGTGGTTGTATGAATGTGTTAGAAAACTATAGGTGACAAGATATATCCTGCTGCTTTCCTGCACAGCTATAAAGTAACAGATTCTATATTGTGGTTTTTTGTTCGTGTCAAGCTGTATTTTCATCTCAAACGATAGTTTCCAGAAACTGACATTATCAAATTTGATACACAGATTGCTATATGCTGCTAGATATCTCATATATTATATTTTGGTGTATTACAACCTTCCTGCCAATTATCTTTAGCAAAACAGAAAGTAACCAAGTACCGTGTTTTTGTTTGTTTTCTGACATGCAAGTAAGAGGGCTTTCTCCATACCTTTGAGAATGAAAGGGAGACATTTAAAACTAATATGAATAATCTATTGTTACTGATAGCTGTAGGAAGCTGTATTGTTATGCTTGCTTGTCTGTCATTCTGCTTGAGCAAACCCTTCTCCCTTTAACCCCTGAATTTGGTGTATATAAACCATGCCTGTAAGTTTTACTCCTTGTCTGAAGAAGTGGACTTGATCCACGAAAGCTAACAATAAAAATATAGCAGTTAGTCTTTAAAGTGCTACGTGCTACAGTGTTTTTTATTTTGTTTTCTGATATGCCTGAACCAAAGACTAACACGGCTACTATTCAAAAATTTTAACTAACTGGTGGTTATTCTAATAGGAAAAATGAATTTACCAATAATGATGGTTCAACTAAGATAGGTTTTATGCCAGGGAGGTAATTGGTAGGTGCTGCACAGCAAGCATATACATTTATCCAGTACAGTAAAACCTCGAATAACACTAAAACCTGGTTCTACAAGTCTTAGTGTTATCCGATTTTTAATGTTATCCAATGCATGCATCGGATAACGTTAAAATCCTGTGGGATACATCGGATAACCGGCACAGGCTTTAGCAAACGTTACTCGATGCATCCTATAGGATTTTAACGTTATACAATGCAATTTTTTCCACCAGATTGTTTAACGTTATGCGGTTTTAGCGTTATCTGATGCAAACGTTATCTGAGGTATTATTGTACTAGAATATTGTACGCTCTCATACTTAGAATGTTTAATATACTCCACTCATCTGATTGTCTAGCATGGCCATATCTTTTTGAACTGCTGTGCAAAAAAGGCTTGAACAATAAATTTGTCTTGCTTGCTTCTAATGGATTATTTATTTATTTATTTCATTTTCATGTTGCCTCTCTTCCAGCAAGACCCAAGTTACAGTAGACATTGCAGGTTCTTCCCCAACCTGAGTTTCTCCAGATGTTTGGGCATTTAATTTTATACTCCCAGATAGGTAGCCATGCTGGTTATGGGAATTTTAGGCCAAAACATCCAGATCTAGGTTGAGGAAAACTATTATCGTATAGTCATTACAGTATTTTATTTCTGTTCGTCCTGAAGTCAGAGAAAAGTCAGTGTGAAAAATTCAACATGGGAATAGATTTTCCACTTTTCAAAGCAGGAACGTTTTTTTTAAAAAAAACCCTCTTATTAGAAGTTACAGGATTGGCTATGAAAGTATGAATCAAAGGCCGAAACCTCATAGTAAGATGTAAGAAGAATAGGTCCATTAAATCATTGCAACTTACATAGGTGTTAGTTCATCAAATATGAACTAATTCAATGGACCTACTCTACCCATGTTTGATTACTAGATTTCAGCCAGAATACAGAGCAATGAATAAACTACCCTGTACCTTAGTAAACCTTTATTTCATCTACCTTTCATATGTCCTTACATTAATCACTATCTAAATAACATATTAAAAAGCAACTTCATTCCAAACTTTAACCAACATAAGTTTAATTCAATAAAATGATTCAATGTTTTCAAGTATCACTAGCTTCAAATTTTTAGTTTGTAGATTTCAGCAATTCATACTGGTCTTTTTGTCTGTGACGCATGCACAGTACTGTATTTGCTGTCAGTATTCTTGCCTTCCTCCTTGGTGATTCTAATAATCACATTAGTGTGTTGTCTACATTTCAGGCAATCAGTTTCCCGAGCTTATGCAGTTGACTAACATAATATAAGCAATAAGAAATGTTACAATTTAATCTAAGGAGAGAGGAATATAACCACAAATCCAGTACTCAGTTAAATGAGATGTACAATTTAATGAGTTTGGAAAGCAATGCCTATACACATACATATGGTATATACAACTATGGTAAATATTTACCAAGACCATTTACATTTTCAAAAATCAGTTTCAGGGCAGCAGTGGGCATGACATCAAAAGTGCGTGGAGAATCGGGGGGGGGGAGTGAATGAGTTTTAGACTCATTCACCAAGCTCATTATGATCACTGCAGAATTTCTGTCAAATTCTATTACTAACCTGTTTTTGCCCTATAAGCAGTCACTAGATACAGCATTTTTCAAGCTCTCCACTGAAACCTCTATAGTATCTCCAATGCTTTCATCACATTGTCAACCAATACTCTTGCCTTTGTACGGTGAGCCTAAAGAATTCTGCCTTCTAAATAATTTATATCAATAAACTACTGCATTAATCAATACAATAAAATGCTCTCTTAACATATCTAAAGGCTTCTTTCCTATAGTATTAGAAGTTTGTGTGTGTGCGCGTAAGAAATACTTACTAGGTTCATCCTTGCCAGGACCTCATGTTACAATATTCCAGCCAATGACTGACTTAGCCAAAGAAAGAAATGTGTGTCTGTAAAGACCACCCCTTGAGTAAGTAAAGCTTCTTATGCTTCATCAACAGAGCGCAGCACAGAGTTATGGTGGCAAAGGTGGCCTAGAGTTGTTAGTGAGTGGAACAAAACAGCTCATGCACCCATGGGAAGATTTGACACATAAGCTATAACTATCCATCTGCTTTTAACAGTCACGGATCTCTGCCTTAAGCTTAGCTGCGACTAAGAGAGAAAAAACTCTAATTCCTCAGCTGCCACCAGGTACCATTATAGTGGAAATATCCTGTGATCCCCACATGGACTGCAAGTGCCCATATACAGAACCTACAACTAGCACAAAAATGGTTTTCAAGGACAGTTCAAACAGTAATGCTGCTTTTGCTGAACCTTTGTGGCTAGCTCATTCACATTTCTTCACTGTAGAGAGCCAGTGAAAACATCACAGCAGCTGTTTAAATATTTGAGTTCTAAACCAGTTGATATTAATTATTCATCCAAGGTTCATTCAAACCAGATTTCTAGACAAGAACAGTTATAAATGGATTAAGCAAGGCATTTTTAACAAGGATGACAATCTGATAGGATCACACCTGCTTTGTGTGTGCACCTCCGCATGCACTCATATACATATGGAGGGGAAGGCCTAAAAAAATTTCTTTGTTATAAGCAGAACTTCATACAAGGAGAGGTAAACTGAAAAGTGAATATAAAATGTCTGATGGTTATTCCATTATTATCCTGCCTAGAAAGCTTATACATTCCAAATACAGTAAAGCCCCGACTTACACATGCCTTGAGTTACATAAAATTCAGCTTACATAATGATTTTGTGCTAAAACCATGTCCTGATTTACACAATTTCCTATGGGTTTGCTTTGAGTTACATAAAGATTCTTTTTCCTATGTGTTTGCTTCAAGTTACGTACAAATATTTTTTTCCTATGGGTTTGCTTCAAGTTACATAAAAAACCGATTTAAGCAAAAGCCTACGAAATAGACTTTTTTTTCCATAAGTAGGAGTTTTACTGTAACTACCAAAGGCAGCACAATGTAAGACAGGGTAAAGAAATGCACACATTTCTCTTAAGTAAGCTAACTTTACTAGAATTTAGAGTTAAATCCAGTCTGTTTTATAATTAGGTTCTACTTTTAGGTTCCAAGAGTATAATGGAAATACAGCCGATGCACTCAACTGGACTAGGTGTATGGGCAATGGAATAGAATACAAAACCAAGAAATGGAATATCCTACCTATAAAACAGAATAAATGAAATGCTTTGTTTGTTCCTTGGAAGCCATCCTAGCAGCTCTACTGCTTAACCTTAAAATTAGGGATGGAAGCAGGTTATTTCATGGTAAATGATGAACACATGACATTTGCTCAAAGACACTTACTCTTTCATACATTCTAGGGCTGTATGAAATGGCATACAAAAGTATCAGGTACCAACTGAACCCTTCATGAAATTTCTAAACAGAACTTAAAGGCTATAAGCATATCATGATGCTGGCTTCCCTCTGGCCCCTCTTCTTGCAATTTGTATTTAAAAAATTAAAGCGTCACTTAACCAGTAAATGCGGATAGTCCTCTCTTTAGGAAAGCTGATTTCCTTTTACATCCATCATCATCACCTTCGAACATGAAAAATCAGATTAAAGTTTATAATATTTAAGACCATTTAGAAAAAATCCCTAAATTGGAAGTTAGAAGAGGACATCACATACTCAATAATTAATTATTTTGAGAGATTTTTGTTGTTTGAGTCGCACAGTAAATTCCGACCCTCTGTGACCCCATGGACCACTGTCCGCCAGGCACCTCTGTCCTCCACCATCCTTTTCAACTCGCTCAGCTTTGTGCCCATTGTGTCTACAATACCATCTAACCATCTCATTTTTCGCCGCCCCTTTTTTCTTTTGCCCTCCACCCTTCCCAGCATCAAGGCTTTCTCAAGCGAATCCTCTCTTCTCATTTGATGTCCAAAGTACCTTAGCTTCATCTTTACAATTTGACCTTCTAAGGAGCAGTCAGGGTTGATTTCTACTAAGATTGACCTATTTGTTCTCCTCGCTGTCCAGGGGACTCTTAAAACTCTCCTCCAACACCACATCTCAAAGGCGTCTATTCTTCTGCGCTCAGCTTTCCTAATGGTCCAGCTCTTACAACCATACATTGCCACAGGGAATACCATTGCTTTGACAATAGGAATTTTTGTTTGCAGTGTGATGTCTCTACTTTTCACTATGCTCCCCAGGTTTCTCATCGCTTGCCTCTCAAGAATCAGTTACCTTTTTATTTCATGGCTGCAATCTCCATCTGCAGTGAGTTTTGATCCCAAGAAAGTAAAATCTGTCACTGCTTCTACTTCTTCCCCATCTATTTTCCAGGGACTGATAGGGCCTGTTGACATGATCTTGGTTTTCTTTATATTGAGTCTCAAGCCAGCTTTTTCACTCTCTTCTTTCAACCTAATCAGGAGCTTCTTTAGGTCCTCCTCACTTTCTGCCATTAGGGTGATATCATCTGCATATCTCAAATTATTGATGTTTCTCCCAGCAATTTTGATCCCAATTTTGAGAGATACAGAGTATATTTTGATTTTAGGATAAAAGTTATACTACCAAACATTTTGCTAAAATATAAGACTACAGTAATACCTCATATAACATTAGTATCGAATAACACTAAAATCGCATAACATTAAGCAATCTGGGGGGAAGAATTGCATCGGATAACATTAAGATCCTATGGGATGCATCAGATAACAACCGCTAAAGCCTGTGTGGTTACAATGTATCTCTATGGCTCCCATAGGATTTTAACATGCATCGGATAACACTAAAAATCGTGTAACATCAAGACTTGTGGAACCAGGTTTTAGTGTTATATGAGGTTTGACTGTATCTGTCTTTTGTACAAGAAAAAAAAAACAATATTTTACCAATTCACACTTCATTCACAAGACTCTGGTTATATACTCCTCCCCTTTGTTAATACAGCCAACCATACTTCAGCAAAAGCAACAGCATTCTCTGACATTCCCAATACAAGAAGCCTCCAGACAAACAAGAGCTAACAAGCAGGTCAGACTCTGGGGCATTAAGGAGAGGAAAAAACAAAGTTACTCCTCTGTCTTTGATCCCCATTGCTCTTGTAGGCAAGCTGCTCTGACAAGCAATTTCAGCACCAGTATTGAGTGGCACCTCTATAAACCTTGTGACAGTTCAGGAGACTAACTCTCTCATCAGTCAGAATGTACTTATCAAGATCACTTACCTCAAGAGCCTATTAGTCCTCCAGTGCTATGTACACAGCTCTGCTCTTCCTGGCCTGGCCTTGGAGCAGCTGGCCCCAATGGCCCAAAATAAGGTTATTGCAGAACATTCTAGAATAGTGATGGCAAACCTTTTAGAGGCTGAGTGCCCAAACTCAACAGGCTTCCATCTGCACTGCAGAACGGTGGGGTGAACTCTGTGCTGGGGCAGGGAGGAAACACTCCCATTGGGCTGCTGCGCAGAGGGATGGAGCAAACTCTCTATTGAAGGGAGGGAGGAAGTGCTCCCATTGGGCTGCTGGGCAGAGTTAGGCAGAGCAAACTCTGTGCTGGGGCAATGGTGTGCATGCCCACAGAAGAGCTCTGAGTGCACCCTTTGTCACGCATGCCATAGGTTCACCACCATTGTTCTAGAAGCTCAGTATACAAGACATATTCCTGTTCAATATGAATGGAGATGCTTTGTAAAGAAAAAGGAAGCCTATTGCACAGATGTAGTAACCTGCATAGATGACACCATTTTTAACCCATCCAACTTGCAAGTTTAAAATGGGTTACTTAATCGCTTCCAAGGACGTCCTTTTTCTAACATCTACTCTTATGGTCCTTTTTGCTGAAATGATAAGATAAACAGTATGCCTCAGGTGTTCCTTAATTTATCAACAACTTAAAAGAAAGTTTATTATTATTAAATTCAATTTATATGCCGCTCTCCTTGCCGAAGCAACCCAGAGCGGCTAACAATGTTACAAAAAACATAATATACATACAATATAACACATATAATACAATCAATGTGGTCAATAAATCCTTCATAAAAATAATAAAAATATAAATAGCGTACAATCAAAGAAATACAAGAACAGTCAAGGATATACAGTACAGAGCAATAGGGAAAATCCTCATCCCTTATACATATTTCAATTAGTAACAATATACATTTATCCGGAGAAGTGGCTGACCGTGGTAAAGCTGTGGTGGTACTAGCGGAGCTGGCATCCTTAGTTGGCTGGCCCTCATCCAGCTTGTCCTCATTCTCCCTGCCTGGCCGGCAAGGGAGAGCGTCCGAGCGTCCGGGGTTGGTCTTGCGGGGGCGGCGGCAGGAAAGTTCTTTTTAAAGCCGCCCGCCCGGAGCCCCCAGGTGTTCCTCATTCTCCCCGCCTGGCCGGCAGGGGAGAACATCCGAGCGCCGTTAAAGTTCTGTCCGGCGGTAGGGCAAGATGGTCCTGCCGCCTCCAGTTTTTGAAGTTTCCCGCTCGGGCGGGGCTCCCCTCCAGATGCTGGCAGCCCGGGCGCTGCGGGGGATGGCGGCCATGGCAGCTTCCCAGCCTGGCCACAGGTGTTCCTCAGGCGGCGAGGCAGGGAGAGCCAGCAGCCCAGTCAGCCCGGGGCTTTTAAAGTACCTGCTGCTGGAGAGAGTGCTGGCCCTCGGCGTCTTCCCCTCTGCCTCACCACAGGTGTTCCTCAGGCGGCGAGGCAGGGAGAGCCTCAATGTTAATAGGAAACATTGAGTTGCTCAGTTATGCTGTATGTCAAGGGCTATATAACGGAATTCACTATACTCGAGTATAAGTCGAGTTTTTTGCCCCCCAAATGAGGTCCAAAAAGGTGACTTGATTTATACACGGGTCAACAACCACGAGGGTCCCAAAACCATGCTGGATTTAAATGTAATTTTGGGCTTCAGGAGAGGGAAAAGGAAAAAATATGGCCACAAGAGGGCACAAATTACAAGTTCCCATTTAAATGCATTGGAAATAAACAGAAAAGCTTCAGAATACAAGAAATTAATGTGTTTATTTCCAATGCATTTTAGTGGGAAACCAAACCCGTGCATTCACACCTTCACATCTTTATCCCTGCTCCATGTGGCCAAGATGGAGGGGGAAGCCATGCTTCCTGCTTGTAGGGAAAGCAAGAGGCTAGGCTAGAGCATTGTTTCCTGCCTCAGTGCAACTGGCCTGCCCTCCCATTTCCCCTGCAGTGCCATCACTGGTTGGTGGTGCAAATAGGTTTTTTTTAAAAAAAAATCAGCAACTACTATAAACACTCAACAACATGCCCACACAAATGTTTAATTTAATTAATTTTCCTATATTTTCAAGTTTTTTGATTACTGAAACTCACTGTGAGCTGCTGCATTTCCACCCCCAACTTATACTTGGGTCAATCTATTTTCCTAGTTTTAGAGGCCCAAATTAGGTACCTCGACTTATATTTGGATTGACTTATACTCGAGTATATACGGTATCTCCCATGGATTTGGGGAGGGCAACCTGTGCCTTCTGGAATAGTTTGTCTTCTTGGCTAATTTCTCTGCCTCCTTCCTCCCCGTTTTTTTTTTTTTTAAATCATGGCAGAAGCACACAAAGGTGCTTTCTGGGTTGGAAGATTTTTTGCTAGAGGAACTCCACTCAGGGGATGACCAAATGAGGCTCCTTTCATGTCCTCAAGATCTTTTCCCACCAAGTGGTCCCTTTTTCTCTACTTGCAATTTCTTGCTTTCAAATTGCTAGGTTGGCAGGAGCTGGGACAGAGATGGGTGCTCATTCTGTCATGCAGTACTCGGGACTTGAACTGCCGACTTTCCAGCTAATGAGGCGAGCTTCTTAACCAAAGAAGAAACCAAAGGTCGTTCACAGAATTATTTTAAAAAGTTGGACTATAAACACAATTTTAAAAATACAATAATTAAAAATGGTCACTAAAAATGGTCACTAAACTTTTAGAAGTTTTAAAAAACACATTTAAAAGTAACAAATGCACAGCATTCCAAATTTTGCTCAACTTAGTTATCAAAAGCCTACCTAAAAAGAGAAGTTTTTAACTGTCACTGAAAAAAGTGAGGGGGCAGCTGAACTTCTAGAGGGAGAGCACACCACAATGTAGGAACTGACACAAAGAAGGCCCTTTCTTGTATCCTCCTAAGTAATGCAATGGCAATTGGACTGAGAGAAGGGTCTCCTCTGAAGATCTTGGGAACCAGAAAATCTCTTATGGGGAAATAGTATTTCAAACAGCCCAAGCTGTACAGCACTTTGAATTTGGTAGGAAATGGATTGATAACCAGGGAAGCTGTTGAAACAGGGAAGTTATATGCTCTATAAATGGCCTCAGTGAGCAGTCTAGGAGCAGTGATGAAGACTAATAAAATAGCACTAGGTGTGGCAATAAAAACTAATAAAGTGATCCTTAATACTGTCATCACCCTTCTTATCTATCTCAATCTGTTTAAAAGACTCTAGAGATGGAAGACTGTATAAGCATACATCAATTATTAAAATTGGTTCTGTTTTGTAAAAAAAATGGTAACAAATTATTTAGGTATTTATACTGGTACAATGAGAAATACAGTTTCTTGCAAAACACAGCACAGGGAACAAAAATATGTGCAATTCTGCTGAGGGGAGGTGCAAGAAGCAGGGATTCACTATGGAGAACACATGAATGTGAAAAAATCCAGATGTAAACCATGCCGTGCTTTGGAAATAAATAGCATTTGCACAGTAGCTTGCTACACTATTGTTACTCTCCTGCAATAAGGAACACAAAAAAAGCAAAGAAAAGAAAAAGAAAAGTCCAAGGCTGGGCTGACTATTCATTATGAGGTATGCACAAATTCGGATGCTGAAACAGGCATACAGACAAGAATGTGCCAGGTGTTTGTAACATTACATCATCTTTGTAGAGGTGAATAGCAGAACTAAAGCAGGTACAAGACAGAACTGATCTATCTACAGCAGGGTTCCCCAATGTTGGGCCTCCAGGTGTTATCAGGCTTCAATTACCAGAAACCCAAGTCAGTATACCTGCTGATCAGAGCTACTGGGAATTGAAATCCAAGAACATCTGGGGGCCCAAAACTGGGAAACCCTGATCTATAGTTTCTATTTAGAGGGATGGAAAATATTCCACTTTTCAATGGAGGTAGTGACTGTCCGTTATAGCAATGTGAATTACCATTTAACCACCTTCGGAATGTCACTCACTAGCATCTAGTAACATCACATAGATTTCAGCCGCCTGGGGCTTAAGCCAAATTTGCCGCCCCCTGGTGGAAGCCAGCACCCACTCTTGCTAAGACTTCTGGGAATTGTAGTCCAAGAACACCCACAGCCCAAAAAGCGATGCCTGGGGAGGGGCGCCCCCTGCCCCCCCATGCGACGCCACTGCTAGCATCCCAATAAAAAATGCAAGTCTTACTTTTATTGGATCATTGAACTTTTCTGATTCAAGGTCTCCTTCTCAGGAACGCACCTGTTTCTTAAGGATAGCGCAGGAAAATAATACATGAGAATTCCAAAAGTTCATGGAGGTGGTGAGCACTCCAACAAGGGAGGCATTGAAGAGAAAATTGGACAACCATCCATCAGAACTGCTTTGATATGGATTCTTGCAATGAGCAGGGGGTTGGACTCAATGGCCTCATAGGCACCTTCTGTATCAATTATTCTATGATTCCATGATTCGATGGCAGATGCTCATGCCAGACGTTGTTTCTTCAGAGATGTGTTTGAACAAACCGCGGGCTGCATCACATTATGGCTTCTTCTTCTTCCGGGTATCATCCCCTACTCTTCAAACACAGGAAACCCAATTCCAACTTTGTTTACATATCACTGCATGCTATGATTTACATTTCAGCTTTGTTTAACTGTTTGTTATTTATAGATATCTTCCTATGTATTGTTACTGATTTTAAATTGTAAGCTACCTAGAGAGATCCTTGATTCAAAAACAGCAGGACATTAATAGAACAATTTACTCACATTTTTTAAAGTACAGAAAGTAACAGTCAAAAGAACCTTTAACAATCCTCTACTGCAAAGCATAATGAGTAATAGGTTTCTGGTGTGTATGAATTGGGACAGACCTTTGAAGTAATGCAGATAAATCAATAACATTACCTCTAGTGGACTGTTTTTTAAAAATAAGTAATGTAACTGATTATATAATTCTTTTTAAAAAACCATATATACTATTTACTCTGAAAAGTTATTTTTAGTGTCACTGTTTTTTTAACCCACTCACATTTTTAAGCATTTTACTGTGAACTAATAATAATAAAAACTTGTTATTTATGTGTCATTCTTTAAATATCAAACTACTTTTGAAATATCAATAAAAACTAGAAATGAATCACTATTTAAAATAATGGTCCAAACCCTGGTCTTGGACGCTGATAAATGCTTCTCTTTCCCATGTTATTTATTCATATGAAACACAACATGACACATGGTTCTCATGTAACATTAAACAGAATACAGTTGTACCTCGCTTAAAGAGCATAATGTGTTCCACAGGATTGCTCCTTAAGTGATACACCATTGTAAATAACCAATTGTGACTTCTGGTGGGGGGGGGGGATTGCGAACCCCGATTTATTTGTTAAGTGAGTTTTTGGTTGGTTTTATTTGTTAAGTGAAGAGAAAATTCTGCTCTTTAAGCAAGGCACTCTTTATGCGAGGTTTGACTGTAGATTATTATCCCATCTAAATCCAATTCTACATTTGCCTTGCCGCTTAGCGTGACCAAGACTATAAAAGCCAATAATAAAATTGGTATTTTTAATGTTTGTAGATGATAATAATAATAATTTTGTGTCAGAAATTATTCTGGGTTGAAAGGATTTTTTTCTGGAGAAACTCCACTCAGGGGACGCCCGAATGAGACTCCTTTCATGCCCACAAGATCTTTTTTTTCCACCAAGGTGGTCCCTATTTATCTGCTTGAAATTTCTTGTAGATAGATTTGATGAAAATTACTGTTTGAAGTTGAAGACCTAGAAAAATAAAATAAAACAGGTTTTGATTACTTTTCCCACAGCAGAGGCTAGTAGTTCCTTGTTGAGCTCATTCACCTGTTTTTCCTAAAGTGCTGCTTGCTAATTTCTGTGAGAAAAATCATCACACACACACACACACACACCCAAAAAGGGGGGGGAGGAGCAAAAAGGGGAAAAACCTCCAGCTATAAAAGTATTTTAAAGCTGCCAGAGGCCTCACACATACATTTCCTGGGAACAACTTTTGGCAGCCTTTGTTTCCTCAGCTGTTGAAATAACCCTAAACTAGCACCAAGAGAACATAGTGGCACGGATGTGGCTTTCCTTTAAATATGGCTTGGGGGGAAATGAACTGTCCTGTTACTTTAAAAAAAGGAAAGAGCAAAAGGCAAGAATCAATGTAGTCAGTCTCCAATGGCTAACGTATGAAATTAGTTATTAAATTGCATTGTTCTATTACTCAGTTGTACTATAAATGAGCAGGTAAGCACGAATTGCATTAGTAATGTCCGTGGCTCCAGGCTGATGGGAAATTTATCTGACCACAGGAAGATGGCAAAGTCTGGTTTTCTCTGGCTGCTATGATGGCAGTGAATCAGTACCATGAGATTTATGAAATACAAATATGCAGGTCTACAATCTGTAACGCTATGTACTTGGGGGTCTGCTGTAGCAGAGATGCCACTCTGAAATCATGTTTCAAGCTGCAAGAAAACAAACAGAACCTAGACTGCAACTCTTGTACTCTGGCTGCTTCTAGTCATCTTTACTAATGGACCAGAACAGCGGGCTTTAAAAGACGGCTATATAATTTTATTACCATTAATATTTTGTGGTACTGCTGCATGCCAAGATGAACATAATCAAGCTTGTGCCTCAGGGGACAAGTTGGTTGCCTGCAGAAAGTGCTTGCCTCCTATAAACAGCAACTTGGAATTTGGTTAATGGCACTACAAAAGTCCCTTTTGTGCCTCCAGCATGTACTGGGTACAGCTGGAAGGACAACCCTATAGACAAGCTGCCGTGACAGTTCCTTCAGCTTTTGTGTTCAGTGACAGGCATGTGTGCAAAGCCATGCTTAAGGCTGCCACAAGAATAGCAAAGTATGCAAACAGATGCTTAGCATCATCGGTGTGATTTCCATAAAGGTAGTTCATTGTTTCCATGCAAGTGGGGCAGTGAAAATAAACAAGAAGAAAGAAGTGAATTTAAGCGTTATCTTGAATTATGAAAAGATCCAAGCCAATTGATCAGTAAGTTCCACTGACAAGGATCACAATCACACTGCGATTCTGCCACTAACATAAAAGGATGGGAAAGCTGGTAAAACACTTTTCTAAAGAAACAGAGAGAACAGCAAATTTGGTATACAATCAAAAACAATGTTGTAGTTTACAGGTACCAGGGAAAGCAGTCAGTCTTGCTACTCACTTATTTAAGCAACAAAGTGCTCAAGCCTGATGTCATTGGATAGAATAAAGTGGTTTAAATTTCGTAAGCCAAACCTGTACGCACAGTGCAAACTAATTCTCATCTAGACCATGAATATGAAAGAAAATCAGTGTTAATTTAATCAATTGATCAAGATATTGATTGCAAAACTAGAGTTGGCCATCTGCAGCAATGCTTTCGGATACTGAAGCCACAACACACATCATTGATCTTTTCAGAGCTACACCAAACTAAAATAAAACAGGAGTATATTTTTGAAGGCAAAAAGAATAGTGGTGAAATGGAGCAGGATCAACCCTGTAACCCAAATAAAGGAAGCAAGCTTCCTAATATATAATGCTACGAAACAAGTGGCAGCATAATGTCTTGCCAGTCTCAAACTGAAATTAGTTACAGATGCGGTCATGGTGTCTTGTGTAAACGCTATCGATTGGGAAGCTGACGGTCTTAGGAGCCTCAATGTTAGGACAATCAATCCGGCAACAGTGTCACCTGCCACTTTGCTGAATAGTTGACAATGCAATTATCCAGTGTGGAGGCAGGGAGTTGGCGTGTGTCAAATGCAGTTAACTACTTTCCGGACACTACTTGATAATGTGTTTCACCGCCTGGTGCAAGAGACGACATGCGAAGACAAGGAGCAGTTTAAAGCCACGGAGAAACCATGCTTCCTCCTCCTTTGATCACAGGAGATTGGGAGGAAGAGGATAAGACTTACACTGCCTCAGTTTAACAACTGTATTTTAAAATGCTATTAAAATTGCGTCAATCAACAGCTTGGCAGATGAGGCTGAAGGCAACACCAAAGCCCATGAGACAGACTGCGCTCAGGGCAGATGGCTTGGGAAAAAAATATAATCAAATGACTAGATTACAGATTCGATGCTTTACATCAAGAGTGGGGAAAAGGCATGCATGCCTTTTCCCTCACAAGATTGTTCAAAGTAATGCTACAAAAGAGTAACTCACAATATTAGTACAAAACAACAACATATAGTTATGCATATGCCGAACCTGAAACCTACTCTTCTTCAGGCATGAATAGTTTGAAAACCTTTTCAAGTTTTACCTACAATGTTTCAAAGGTCCTCTTAAAATAACATCATTTACATATGTAAATATTTACAGCACAAGATTTTTATACAGCATAAGCTTTTTAGCAAAGTAAATTTGGCCCTACAATAGCCCCGACACAATAGTTTTGCCCACAGAACTATAGTTTAAATCCCTACTATGCTATGAAGCATATTTAGCCTTAAGCAAAATACCTTCTCTCAGTCTAATCTACCTCACAGTTGTCAGGAGGCTAAAATGTCACACTGAACTCTCCTTGCAGAATAATAATTATTATTAGTCATCAGAGAAAGGGCAGATACAAACATAAAATTTCTCTTTATAATGGGTATATATTCATCTACTTGTTAGGAAGCTGGCAAACATCCCATCACACAGCCTCCCTTAAGAACAATACAGCGTAAAAAGCAACACGAGACAAAGCCTTGGTATTTTCTTGGAGGGTACTTAGAAACCAACAATCATGAGCACTGCAGAAATTCGTCTTTTATTTATAAATAAACAAAGGTAATCCTAGCAATCCATGAGTGAAAACAAACTCCTAACTTAGACGATGCCACTATTAGGATCAATCAAAATCTTACAAAAGTGAGTTCTCAAGAACTTCTTCCCAGCCTAGTGGATAATGAAATATGTATTTGTTTTACCACATAGTCTACTACAATTTCAGATAACTTGAAAGCTTCTCCAATACTACAGCAATAAGATTGCTTCTAATAAGGTTAATGCTCAGTTGTATAAATGTTATTTGTTTATTTAATTTAGTCTATGTTTTGGCCAAAACCAAACCTGCTCAATTTGAGGGGAATCTGAGCCATTTGACGAGATATTCTGGTCCAGGTTACTGCTCAGCAAGAAATCTGACTATATATATTTCTTTACTACCTTTAAAATCCTTTACATAACAATAAAGGATTCTTATGTTATGGACAGGAAGGACTCTTGAAAAATACTCTTTTTTGCAACTAATTACAGGAAATCCCTAGTATATTTATATCCACATGGACTAATTTTTTGGAAACCTGTATGTTTTAATAAATAGTCCTCATCTGAAAGAAGGTGTTCTAAATCCTGTTTAATAAAATCTAGTCTGACTTTTCAAAGTACTGTATATCTATAAATAAGCATAATTTTTTCTGGTGCATATTTTTGTCATGTTTTATTTCAGAAACTGCACAAAACATCTAACAATCTGGATAAATGTGATACCAGTAGAAGGTGCTAGGACAACATTGTTCCTCCTGATGATTTGGTCTCCCACTCCCAAAAGCCCCAGAACGCATGGCTAGAGGTGAGCAATTATGGAAACAGGCCAGAATCCTATTCTTTTCTACTTCTTCCTTTTTTGTTGTTCAGTTGCATAGTTAATTCCGACCCTTTGCAACCCCATGGACCAGGCACCTCTGTCCTCCACCATCCTCCTCAACCCACCCAGCTCTGTGCCCATTGCATCAACAATACTATCTTGCCATCTCATTTTTGGCTGCCCCCTTCTTCTTTTGCTCTCCACCTTTCCCAACATCAAGGCTTTCTTAAGTGAGTCCTCTGTTCTCATTTGATGCCCAAAGTACTTTAGCTTCATATTTACTATTTGACCTTCTAAGCAGCAGTCAGGATTGATTTCTTCTAAGATCAACCTATTTGTTCTCCTCACTGTCCACGGTACTCTCAAAACTCTCCTCCAACACCACATTTCAAAAGGCATCTATTTTCTGAACTCAGCTTTCCTTATGATCCATCTCTCACAACCATACGTTACCACTGGGAATACCATTGCTTTGACTATGCAAATTTTTGTTTGCAAAGTGATGTCTCTACTTTTAACTATGTTCCCCAGGTTTCTCATAGCTTGTATCACAAGAATCAGCCGCCTTTTTATTTCATGGCTGTAATCGCCATCTGCAGTGAGCTTTGATACTAAGAAAGTAAAATCTGTCACTGCTTCTCCTTCTTCCCCATCTATTTTCCAGGGACTGATAGGGCCTGTTGCCATTACAGTAATACCTCGGATAACGCCAAGACTTGGTTCCACAAGTCTTGGTGTTATCCGATTTTTAGTGTTATCCAATGCATGTTAAAATCCTATGGGATGGATCAGATAACGTTAAAGCTCCATAGAGATACATTGTAACCGCACAGGCTTTAGCGGTTGTTATCCGATACATCCCATAGGACCTTAACGTTATTCGATCCAATTCTCCTCCCCAGATTACTTAACGTTATGCGATTTTAGCGTTATCCAAGGTAAACGTTATCCAAGGTATTACTGTATCTTAGTTTTCTTGATGTTGAGTCTCAAGCCAGCTTTTGCACTCTCTTCTTTCAACCTAAGCAGCAGCTCCTTAGGTCTTCCTCACTTTCTGCCATTAGGGTAGTATCATCTGCATATCTCAAATTGTTGATGTTTCTCCCATCAATTTTGATCCCAACTTGTGATTCGTCCAACCCTACATTACGCATTATGTGCTCTATGTATAAGTTGAATAAGTAGGGTGACAAAATGCAGCCTAGTATTACTCCTTTTCCTATTCCAAACCACGCTGTCATTTCGTATCCTGTTCTAACTGTTGCTTCTTGACTCATGTACAGATTTCTCATGAGGCATATAAGGTGTTCTGGTATTCCCATCTCTTTAATTACTTGTCACATTTTGTTATGGTCCACACAGTCAAAGGCCTTGGTGTAGTCAATGAAACAGAAGTAGACTTGCTTCTGATATTCCTTTGTTTTCTCCATGATCCAATGTATGTTGGCAATGCAGTCTCCAGTTCCCTTGCCTCTTCAGAAACCAGCCTGTACTTCTGGTAATTCTCTTTCCACATGCTGCTGAAGTCTATCCTGTATTATCTTGAGCATAACCTTGCTAGCATGTGGGATGAGCGCAATTGTTTCATAATTTGAACCTTCTTTGGCATTGCCCTTTTTTGGGATTGGAACGTATACTGATCTTTTCCAATCCTGTGCCTATTCTGAATCCAAATATTGGCAATCTTCATGGCAATCATCCATGAGGACTGCCCTGAGAACATAATGCAGTGACCTTTCATCTGCCTTCCGCATCGCAGCATGACACCCATACCACTGATCCTGTTCTGTGAGTCACTTTCTGCTCCTGAGCCCTTTTGGCACACAAAGTACTCATCAGCCCCAGGCCAGTATTGTTGATAAAGCTGGTGCCCTCCATCAAAATAGATTCAAGTGGGATTTAATCCTCTGGGAAATCTTATTGTATCTAGCATTAATACCACTGCTATTTCCTTTTGATATGATCTTAAATGCAACCTTAACACAAACTTAGTGATAGAAATCAGGCTCATCTCTACTGACTTTGTAGGCCCCTCAACAAAAAAGCACTCCAAAATGAAAAACAGAAGCTACAGCCATTCATCGGGTGGGGGGGGGGGGATGGCACGGCACCCATGTTTATCATTCAATATTGCCAAGAAAATTATTCCTGAGGTATCTACATGTTGCTAAAAACATAAGCTTTCTGTGGATAATCAGATAAATAGTTATGAGTAAGAGAAGAATTCGTTTGAATATTGACATGGCAGGGGCATTCCTTTTGTGGATTTCCATACTGAACAAGCTATGACATTTCAACAATGAATCTTTTGTCTCCTAAACTGTAAGATCAGAGATCTGCCTCTCCTAGCTAAGCATTTACAACTTGTAGGTTCTCAATACATAATGTGCAATTTGTAAAGCTGGTGATGCCACTTCAGCAGTTTATTTTATGAAGTCTGTTATGACATCAGTGTTCATACAGCAGCAAATATTTTGAAACTGGCTGCCAGCCAACAGTAGGACAACAGCCATCTGCTGGAAAAGCCAGTAATTTGTACTTTTAATCACCCTGATTTTTTAAATGGCCACAACAAGTGCCCATGACAACAGCAACCAAGGAAAAAAAAGACCTACCATGCTTTGGAAGGAAATTAGGGTACTGAGATGGTCTTGAACTTTGGCAAATTAAGAAGAGGACTGTTGGTTTAAGCTACAGCTCCATCTAGTCCAGTATCCTATTTTCTACAGATACTGTTCAGACCTCTTCATGTCCCTATATATTAAACCACAATAAATTCTATAGTTCTCCCTATCTACTTTCCCTGTCCTCGGAGCATAGCATTCAAAGTTAGGTGAAATTGGAAGGCTCCATTTAAGAAGATCCCAAATGGTTGGATGTTTATCTGCAAAGACGCTTGGAACAACAGGAGTCTGTTGTCTATTTATTTATACTGCCCTACTGAACAAATGTTATTCAGGTGGTACACAAACCAATTTTTTTAAAAAAATAATTTTTATTGAAAGTTAAACAAAATACATAAAAAGGAGAAAACAACACAAAAAAGAAATAAAGAATATATTTGAACCAATGCTGCATTGTCTCCTTGATTATGTTAAATATCTATACATTATTCCTGTAATAATACATTTCTAAGCACAGAATGTATTAACTTTATCACTTTTTGTAATATAATTAAAATAAGAAACAAATATACCATATTTGCTGGCGTATAAGACGACTTTTTACCCCTGAAAAACATGCCTCCAAGTGGGGGGCCGTCTTGTACGCCGGGTACACTTCAGTTGAATAAAGTACAGTAATACCTCGGATAACGTTTACCTTGGATAACGTTTACCTCGCATAATGTTAAGCAATCTGGGGAGGAGAATTGCATCGAATAACGTTAAGGTCCTATGGGATGGATCGGATAACAACTTTTAATATCAGATGATGAACAGGAGTTTGAAGGCTTTTAAAGGAAAACTGTCACGCTAGCAAACCTGCTAGGGACTTGCCTGACACTTGCTCTCTCCCTCTATTTGTTATCTTCCTTCTATCATTGACAGTTCCAGTTTGGTTAACAGATTAGAAAACAAACAGCATGGCAGCTCCCATAGGTTTATTGTTCCATTCAGCTTTAGTGAATTGTCTTTGGTGAATAACGTTTAATAAACTTGCACTGTTTTATGTTTACTGTACATGTCTGATATCATACAGCCTTGTGACAGTTATTCTGCATGTCATAAGCATTTGAATATAAATTAACATGTTGAAATCAAATCTGATGTTCTTTTACGTTTTATTTGGTGTGTGGAAGGTGTGCGGAACAGAGTGTAGTCTTATACAGCGAGTATATAACAAACTCTATATTTTGAGTGGAAATGTTGGGGGGTCGTCTTATACACCCAGTCGTCTTGTACGCCGGCAAATATGGTAGATAAAAAGAAAGAAAAATATTATCTAAAACCCAGCATATTAAACTTGTGCTACCATCACCTGTGAAGAGGGGGACATCCATGCTATTCAGATAGTTATAGTGTAACATATATACAGTACAGTGGTACCCTGTATAACGAACACTTCATATAACAAAAAAATTGTATAATGAAGTATTTTGGTGCTATTGGCAATACCCCGCATAATGATTTTTTTTGTTATACGTGGTATACCCTGTATAGCGGGGAAAATGTTTGTTATATGAGCTATACCCCATATAGCGAACATTCCCCCCCCCCCGTTATACGGGGTATACCCCATATAACAATCTTCCCCATTATGCAGGGGATTGCCAATATGATTCGCATACAGAATGCAAAATTTCATATAACGAAGAGCTACATGGAATGCAGCTTTTTCATTATACGGGGTACTACTATATTAGCTATTTTCTTTCCAAAAATACATTGCTTCTTGGGACACAAACCAATATGAACGTCATGCAAAATAAGTAAAAATCTCTTATCAGTAATGCCCTTCCTCACATAAAACTATAATTTAAAAACAACTAAAACACAAGGCAGTAAACCAGTACCTACACAGCATCAATACCAATAGCTAAGACAAAAGAATCAAATAATCAAATTAGTAAGGACAGCAGCAACTTTGGGTTATGCATGTAAATGTTTCTACTTGGCTTCTTAAAAAAGAAAATCTGCCAAAATCAGAGTTTCCCATCAAGCATCTCAGGTTTCTGCTAGTCACTCTTTTGCAGTGTTTTACTGACTTTCCAGACATTGCCTCTATGTATTATTTTCAAGGCAACTGAAATCTACAGGGTGTCAAGTGAGCACACAGTTGACCAGCTGTTGCTCTACTTGACAAAAGGAGTAGTGCAAGAAAAGGTGAAGAGAGGCAACTTGACTGCATTCTTCAACCCCTTCATATCTAGAGAGGACAGCAATCTTGGCTCTATCAGACAGCACAGCTCAGAGTTTAAATGGGACTTGCTGCTCACTTGCTTTTCTTGTCTCTGTCTTTGAAGTTGCCTGGACAGCTTCCTCAAGCTGGCGTATCACTCCCTCTAACCACTCTTGGCAGGCAATCTAATTCCCCCTGAAAAGGTCACCGCCATTTTAACGGCCTTTCAATCACATTAGGAGTGTTGCTGTTTGTGCCCGCAAGAACTGTGCCTGCAGCTCTCCTGGCTGAGGTGCGATCAATAAACTGACATACACCCCCCCACACACACACCATCCCTTTACATTCACCTCCTCCTCTCCCAATGGCTCTTGCCTTTACCATCCACTCCCCCCCCCCAAAAAAAAAAAACAACCAACACCTTTACGAACATCTCTTCCTTTGGCTAAGGGAATGACACAAGATGCTGATTGACCAAAACTCTCTTAAAAGTGATACAACTAGAAGAAAGAGATGACCTACCATGCCTTAATCTACTTAACCCATTTCCTTGAACAAAGAGGCAGAGGGTTGGGCTCTGTCCCTAGATACACAGAGGCATCAACAACCTGGGGACCAACCGGCTCAGGCTCCTTTGAGGCTGACTTACTACAAAGACCAAGCCTGCCTCTAGCTCCCCTCCATGCAATCGTTACTGTTATCTCTCCTGCATTCACCCTTTTCTCCCCTCACAGTTACCACTGGCGTGTTCCCCCCATCGATCTTCATGTAAGACACTGTTTTAAGTCTGCTCGCCTTTTGACTGTGCTAAGCCGTTTAAGAGATGACAGCAGCCTCGATCAGCACAAAGCCAATATGATTCTTTTCGGATAAAGCATTTTTTCCTCTCCCTGCTTTCCCCTCCTCCCCCCTGCTCACTCTTTCAAGTAAAAGGCATGCTCACAAAAATGCTAAGCTGTCAAAGGGAAAAGCCTTTCTGAACTTCTCTCTGCAATTCTTTAAAGGGATCACCTTATACAATGTAAACAACTAGAGAAAATGAGCAGCTGTTCTTGAGAATGGAGAGATCTGCTACTAATACGTACAGGGAATGGGGGGGAAGTCAATGAGGAGAAATACTCCCAAAATCACAGTAGCGGAAGAACAGCATCTAAGGTGATACAGTGAACACACGTATTATGGAATTAATCTGTTCTGCAGGGTTTTCCTTATAGCGATTTTTCCTTAAAGCGAACTGCGGCTTCCATAGGAATGCATTGAAAACCAATATTTCTGTTCCAGAGGTTAGAAAGGAGCCAAGGAAATGTGTTTTTTTATGTTCAAAGCTCTTTCTAAAGTGGTGAAAACACAGCAAAAAAATTTCAAAGTATACTTTGGAAAGAGTTTTGAGAGGAGGGGATTTAATTTTTTTTGTTTTTTTAATGAGTTCCAGAACTAATTTTTGTTTGTAATGCGTTTCCAAAAGCACCTTCTAGTGGCCAGTCCTGGTAATTTCAGGAAAAGTCCCTGCTGAACAGCTGATGAAGAGACGGGAGAATTTTGGCACTTCCTGGTTGCAGGGAATGCTTCTGGAGGTGGCAAACCCTGATGAGAAACAAAAACAGAGCAGAAGTGCTCCAAACACCCTCACACCACCGTGGGAAACATCGGAACACCTCAAAAAATGTTCTGTATAGCAATTTTCCCCCTTGAAGCAGACCATCATTTCCTATGGATTTCTTTTCCTGAAGCAAGTTTTCCAGTAAGAGAGATGCCCATAAAGCGGGGGTTCACTGTAATTGGACCAAGAGACCCAAACTACAGGGAGTTAATCCACCACCAAGCTGAGCAGGGAAAGATGCCCAGCAGGCACCCCCTGACCCATTGACTGGAGTCTGCAAGTAAACGTCAGAATGCTACAAAATGAAGTTTGCATTTTCAGCATAGATATTGCTTGTTAATAGTGTGTCAACTATTCATGTTGCTACACTAGGAAATCAAAGCTGTTGGAAATGTAACCACTGAACACACTCTATTTTTTATACTTCTATCATATTGATATTTAAAGTAGTGTGGATTTCCAAATTTTAATATTTCACATTAAATACTCATTTTAAAATAACAGGTGTATTTTGGCACATTATTCAATATGCAACAGATCATGTCTATGGAGATGTCTTAATCTGAAACAATTTAGTTCCAAAATTTAGACCCAGAAAACAACCAATACCACTAAACTGTCACTTTCATCCCACACATATCTCCCAACTCATCCTTGACAAGAATACATCACTCTCCTAAATCTTTGAGGGAAGGCCTGTACTTGCTTTCAGGCAACCCCACCAAAGTTAAGCAACTAATGACATACAATGTACACAGCACTAATACAGTGATGCTATAAACCCAGATGGCCAGCTCTGCCTCCACATTTACTTGCAACTGGATTACAGAATCCAACAATGTCATCCACATCAAGGACATTTTACTTGTCTCTCTGTTAATGAGATCTAATCTTTTGCCAATAACGTCCATTTGCACTCTACAATAGGAGAGGATAATCTCTGTGCAAAAGAGTTGTTGCGCATAAATCAGAAATCAGGAACAGCAATACACAGAAACCTATTTCAAATCATTTCAAGCTATTTGGACACTTCACAGTACAGTAAAACCTCGGATAACTCTAAAACCTGGTTCCACAAGTCTTAGTATTATCCATTTTTTATGTTATCCAATGCATGCATGCATCGGATAACATTAAAATCCTATGGGATGAATCACATAACGTTAAAACTCTATAGAGATACGTACATTGTAACCGGTACAGGCTTTAGTGAATGTTATCTGATGCATCCCATAGGATTTTAACGTTATGCGATCCCCCCCCCCCCCGATTGCTTAATGTTATGCAGTTTTAGCGTTATCTGATGCAAACGTTATCTGAGGTATTACTGTATTTGAAAGTTGCAATCCTGGAGTAGAAACATTATAGAACAAGGACCCAAAGGTGGACAGCTGAAATAAAATATATACATTTTGCTTGGTATCTCAACAGACTAAATATTAGTCAAGAGTTCTTAAGCCATTACCAAATGTAAAACATTACAGATTGTTGTTACCTACTGTTATTTTTCTCAACCCAGCTTCTTTCCCAACAAATTACTGCCCTTTTCTGAACAAGCTTCCAAGTACAGTACTGTACTAAGCATCACTGTAAAGGAAACAGATATCATAGTAGGGCCTTGAAATACCACTAGTGGAAATTGCCACATTGACTCACACAATTTGCATCTATGTGAGCTGCTGTACCCATTTAATGTTGATAGAAAAAGACTTGATACCAAATAGGAGTCTTATGTCATCACAATTCCCCATTGAGTCAACCTATCACTGTTTCTTAATCTTCAGCCATATATAAATGTTCGCCATATAGTCTCACTCTTAAGTGTAAGGAAGTGGACTTCATCCACAAAAGCTCACATTAAAGTATAGCAGTTAGTCTTTTAACATGTCACAACATATTGATCTTTTTATTTACTTTTGTTTTGTTATCTTCTCTGACAGGTTGCAGACTGTTCCACACTATTTTAGGAAGCAGCCCAAAATAGCATATGGACTGCTTCTTCATGTTATAGGCACGTTTCTATGTCTCCATATCAAAGACAGGAAAATATAACATCTGTTGTGGAAATTTTTCATGCTATCTGCAAGGAACTTCTTTTGTCCACAAAAGTTAAGGGTGCTGTAGCATACTAGCTATATGAATTTTTTTACCTACAGCACATGTCCCAATTAGTACTACTGTATTTAAGATTAGATATGACCTATGCATTAAAATGTAGACTGCTGAACATTCTAGGCTTAGTAAGAACACTGTATCACAACACTACTCAGCCTGCCAAAACAAACATGAGAAACTTTGAAAAGTAAGTATTCTCTGCAGCAATCAATTACTGTATATGTTGGCCCATAAGAAGCATCGGAGTATAAGATGCACCCTGTTATTACCAAAGTAGGCTACTATATACAGTACAAAATCCAGTCCATTTCCCCCCAGTGTATTTTAAGGGGGAAAATGTGGGTCTTCTACGTCAGCAAAGGTAGATTGATGAGAAATTGTGAATTAAAACTGCAAAAGCAGGAAACTCATCACATGACAGCAACAATGGATTAGAGGTAAAGATTTACAAAAATGAGCATGGGGGCAATAGAGGGACAAAATAGGCAATTAAGCTTTTGTATAAATAAATTGAACAAATTGTGTAAAGAAATTAACCAAATCTATTGAGATGGCATGAGTAGACTTTCTACAGCTATAATAATAATAATAATAATAATAATAATAATAATAATAATAATAATAATAATAATAATAATAATAATAATAATAATAATAATAATAATTTTTATACCGCCCTAATTCCTAAGGGAAACCAAACAGGCCACACACAAAACCTTATTGGGGTATGCATTTCAGTGGACAAAACGCTGCATTTCTTGGTTGCCAATGGAGCACACCTGTTCCCTTACATTGTAATAATCTGCGAAATACCCAGTCATTCAGATTCATCCATAAAAAGGAGTATGGAGGGAAATGGAATGAAAGAGAATCATTTATAACCTTAAATCAGCATTTAAGCCTGACCTCCTCTCTGAATGAGAATTCTCCTTGGGGCATTTCATATAAAATCTGGGACAAATGATTAAGTTATGGACATTATGCACAATGAGCTGACAACTGTTACTCTGATGAGGACGTGCACCAGTTTCCCTGTAGAAGGAATACAGAGAGGAGTTCCCACAGAATCATAAGATTCACAACAGTTTAGTCAATCCTGACACAGAGCAAAGGGCTGACTGTAAGAAAGGAGCCAGGTGCACAGATAAAATTACATTCACCAATAAAACTCACAAAGGTCACATTTTGCCATAACTCATTCTCTCCTTTGCAGCCATTTTGCCTGTCACAGGGAAAGGAATAGAAGGAGGAAAAATAAGATGTGTTTGTCTGGGAGCCCCGAGGGCTGCTCTGCTGGAGAAGTGTGGCAGGTTGCTGAATTCTCATTTATCAGCCTTAAAAAAGATGGAGTGATAAATGCATAACCGGCCCTTTAATATTTTATGCAGGTGCTAAAGTGACTTAGCTGTCAACTTCCATACATCACCAGCTGCAGATAAACCAGCTTTTGTCACTCCTAACTGAAGTTTTTTTTACAGTTTTCTTCTCAACCTTCATTTTAAAAAAAATTCAAAGAGGATCAATGGCACTGATTGGTCTATGGTTGCTCCCGTTTTCTTCAACTTTGGGCAACATCCTTCTTGAGTGGATTTTATTCATATGTCCTACAATCTTGTTTTCAGGGGGGGAAATGTGGAATTGACAGAAAATCCCTCCCTACAGTGAAAAGTAAGGAACTCAGCCATCATACACCTTAGCTAAAATAAGGTAATACGTTGCCTCCATACCTAGACTACCCAAGAGCACCAAAGAGGCTCCCCTTAAGGAATCCAATGAGTAAGAGTCAGAAAGGGAAATGTACAAGTCCAGTTATGTTGTCCCTACAGCAGAACCTCATATAACGAATGCCTCTTACAGCAAAAACATCGTATAATGAAGAGGATTTGAAAAACCCATTGTGTCTCGTATAATAAAATTTTCATTATATGATACAATGCATCCCTATGGGATGCATCGTACAACTATAATCTCTATGAGAAAAATCATGCAACAAAAAAAAATTGTTGTACGATTTTTCCCATAGAGTTTCACTGTACGATGCACTGCAGCATATAACGAAAATTGTCATTAAACGAGGCACAATGGGTTTTTCAAATCCTCTTCGTTATACGATGTTTTCGCATATGAAGGATGCATCACATAATGAAAATAATAATCATATAACAAAAAGCCCCCCAGAATGAATTATTTTTGTTATATGGGGTTTTATTGTACTTTTAAAGATGTGATTGCGCATGAAATGCACTGGTTACAGACAAATGGTAAAGGACACATATCACAGACAAATATACGAGACACCAATTCTCTAGCTGGATTATCATCCAAATTTCTTTGAGAATAGACCACATACACTAAACTAATCTGAGGATCTTCATCATTCAACTTGAGGAAACATGTGTAGGTCATGCCTAGAATACATCTATGGAAGTGACCAGCATAGGGTTTGTTTATGTGGATGAAAACTACAGTAGGATATAAGCCTTAATTTACAGAGGATAAATTTAGTCCCTAAAATTAACACTGCACATCCTCAAGCCCAAAGTAGTGATAGAGGACTTGGGCATAGTTCAGTCCACAGCCCATCTTAGCAATCCCCCTGCAATGCTCCTCTTACCTCTAAATCCTCCTTCCAAGAGGGTGGTAGCACGTATCCTCTTCTGCCCACACCACTCATATTCTTCAAATCGATTACCATTTTCATTTTCAATGTCAACAGAGTCATCTTCCATCATGCACGAACCCTCCCTCTGGGCAGACAAAGAAAATAAAGCACTGAGCATTACTTCAGTGTTTGGGGGTATAAGAGACACACTAGTAGGTAATACCTCTGCCAGTGGAAGATGTACTAGCTAAATGGTAGAGGATGGAGTGGGACTATGCTGGTACAAAGTATCTGCAAAGCTGAATGGAAATGTAGATAAAATAATAATTGATATTCACCACTGATTTAGAGCACGGGGGGGGGGGGGGGGAAGCTGAGCAAAATTAGTCAATTCAGTCAAGTGGAAATGACTGTGCTATCGTGTTATTTAAGGATATTCACTGAATTCATGGCCAAGGCAGTGTTTAAGTTTTGAACTTCCTAACCTATCCTCAATATTTCATCTTCTGATCAAAAGCTATAATGCACAACAAAAATTAAGAAACTTCTTTAAGTTTAAACAAAGCAAAACTAAAAGGTTAGAGAAAATGTAAAGCATAGGATTACTGATGCTACTGGAGAATGATTCTTTAGCAAAGCTTGCATAAAGTCCAACTAATCTAACATTTATACATGTAGTCCCTCCAGGCCCAGTTGCTACCATTTAGGGAAGAACTGAAGATGTGGTTGGCAAAATGGGTCTAGGGGTCGGGATTGTCAACAAGCTCCCCTTTCTGGCTCATCTGAGGCTTCCCCCCTCATGTAATTAATTTTTTAATATTAAGGTTTTGTAGATTTTATATTTGTTTTTAGATAGTAAATTTGCACAGCGGGGGTGGTGGTGTAATACTGCTATGTTTTTAAGGGTTTTTTAATTGTTTTATATTGGTTTTGACTTGTGTACACTGCCCAGTCCCATTGGACAGGGCAGTTTATAAATCTGTTAAATTAATGTGCATTGTATTGAATAATATGGGCAATAACAGAGAATAAATTTTCTATTTCAGAAATGTTGTACATTAACCACAGCTCAATGTTGATCTTAAAAGTATAGATAAACTCAGTTATTGTAATGCCAGCCATGTCTCCTAACTGCAGTCTCTGGTTAGCTATGTTTGCCATAAGATGCAACATGACCAGAATGTAGTTCATCAAGAAATATTCTACATGTAATAGACTATATTGACTGAGATTATTTTATGTAATTCTTTGTGTATTATTGTATTTTATTTGAAAATTTAATAAAAAAAAATTATATATAAAAAGAAATATTATTTATTAGTTCAAATTAATATTGCCGCCCACTCGCCGTGGCGACTCAGGGCGGCTTACAGACAATACATTACATTACAATATGTTGGGGCACAGTTTTGCTTTGTTTAAACTTAAAGAAGTTTCTTAATATTCTACAACCTATCGAGTGCTCTCTATTATTAGGAATTCTATAGAAAAATGCAACCACCTCAAAACAAATTACATTGCCAGATCACTTTTATAAATGAGAGATTCAATATTTTGATAAACAATAAAGTCAGATGTCTACAGACTTTATTGCATGGTAAGAAATGTTTTTCATGTATTCCATCCACTGACTCAACCGAGTTTTCTTGTACCACAGGTAAACCAATGACTAGCAGAAATGAGGAAAGCTTCCCTCTAATTGTCAAAAACAGCCACCAAGTCTGCTCTCCCCTTTTTTGAAGGTTAGAATGATCAATTATAGTATAATAGGACTACCAGACTTGTGAAAATCTTCCAAGATAGAAATTACAGATAAATTTGGGGGGGGGGGCAATTAAGGCTGAGGTCTTCAATCTGAAAACCTAGTTTCTACCAAGAGAAGTAGGCACAGCAAAAGGTAGGAAGAAAAAAAGGGAGAGGCAGCACAGATCCTTTAGTGCTTCTACCTTTATGAGGCACTGTTCGACATGCCCACTCCTCTCCTCCATGGATCCTGAGAGAGGTTGGCTGCAGAGGGGACATACCTGTCCTTCATCTTGCTTCCTCCGTTTCATTTTTCCAATCCGAGCTGCATAAGGAAAGCAGAGATAAAAGAAACAAGTTTGATATAGTTGTAAGGGTTTGAGACAGATCTTGCTGTCTTCTCTCCTTTCTTACTACCATCTTCCTTACTTCTTACAAGAATGAAAAATGTCTGACCATGTGCCTAATTAGAAAGGCAACTGCTTATGTGTCTAAGTTTTATATCAAGTGGTTCAGAATTTTTAATGCATTTAACCCAAATGCTGATTGTGAACCATATTAGTCTGATGAACCCATGGGACTTGAGTCAAACTAAGATTAAGTAGCTTTCCATCAATGGAGCTACATTATCCTTAAAACACTCTTCCTCCTTTAGGAAAGACAATGGGGAAAATATTTTTCATTCATGTTCAGTTTCTCCTGGAAACATGACATGGAGTTAAAATACATATACAGTGGTACCTCGGGTACGTTTGCATTGGATAACGCTAAAATCGGATAACATAGGGGAATTTGAGGCAAACATTTGCATCGCACAACATTAGTTGTGCGATACAAATGTTTGCCTCAAATTCCCCAACGTTGAGATTGCTTGCTGTTAGGTTTGTGTTACTCTGGCCAAAGGCAAAGGCTAACAGCAAGGCATTCGTCCTGCCCACCCTATTGTTTCAGCAGGGGAGGCAGGGCGAATCTCTCTGCCTTTGTCTTTGGATTAGGGTTTGAACCAACTTTTTTTTAACACTGTGGGATCAATGCATGGCACAACATTAAAAACCGGATAACGTTAAGATTTGTGGAGCCAAGTCTTAACGTTATCCAAGGTACTAGTGTATGAGGTAGCAAGTGTTTAGTCCCATCTCCTCCATTGTCACTCTTCATGTATGAGAGCAAGCGTGTCCGTGGACCCTGATTTTTCATGTGTCCATAAATACCTAATGTTTTTAAAACATATGGAAGAAGCCACAGATGTGTATTAAGTTTCCTAAATAAATATTTAAAAATCCAAACAAGACAGCAACAGGTTCAAAATATTTGGAAGATTTCATATTGTGCATTTCTTGTAGATCCTGTACCTACATTAGTAATCCCTGTTCACCCCAAGGATTTTAGATTCTATCCCTAATTTCTCCAAGCTCCTTCCAGATACAAGCAAACATAAAGGATAAACACCTCTGGTTCCATTTACCCATTTTGAAACTTAAAACTGTGTATATGTTTGTGTGTAACATCTATTCCCTCTCTGCTTGACTGCAGACACACCTTGGGGAAAGAAGGACTTTTCCTTCATCCACCTACTGCTTGCTATGAATTAATGAGCAGAACATTCAGAATACTTGCATTACAGAATAACATCAGTTATTAAGATAGATGGATTGAGGAAATGACCACCAGACATTTCAATCACAGATGGAGGTATGAATGAGCCGCTAAATCAGTAAGGTCAAAACTCTGATGCAAACCAAAGAAAGAACCCGGGGAAATCCTTTATGGCAGGAGTTCTCAACCTTTTTAAGCCGGGGGCTGGGTCACGCTCCCTCAGACAGCTTCGGGGGCCGGATGGCCATTTTGCCTTTCCTCCACCACATGGCACTTCCTGGTGTGGTGGAGGCAGCGAAGGGCCACATGAAATGATGCTGTAGGCCACATACGGCCCCTGGGCCACAGGTTGAGAATCCCTGCTTTATGGGAACAAGAGATGACACAGCTGAGAAATCTTTTAATGCAGTGACAATTGCCACACTCAATTCCACTCTCTCTTCTGCAAAAATTGTGATACATTACACCAGCTTTTTAGAAACACTAAATAATGTACTTTACTCTATGTATGGGGGGGAGGAGGGACTTTATAACAAGATCAAGAGAGTAGATGCAAACTAATAATCAATATGGATATAGGAAACTGTGTTAACAGATCAATGGTTGGCACAACAAAAAGATCAACTTTCTTATTTGGCTTCTTTTATTGGAGGAAACATTTGATCAAACTCAAGTACTTTTGGCTGGATATACAGAAAAGGCAATCAGTCATATACAGGAAAGATAGTTACACTTCAATCTAATGGCTTCAGTTTCCCTCAACCTCTTTCCCTGTTTCTTCCTTCCACACAGCACACAAAGGAGCTAAATTCTTACTGCAAATCTCCCCCTGCCCAGCTCTCACCAGCTATATACCTTCCCTTAACAAACTCTCTCCAGCCCATGAGTCGAAAAGATACTCAACATGCAGCCTTCAGAACAGAAGGACTCTACCAGTGATGGGATTCAGCAGGTTTGCCCCAGTTCCCCAGAACCTGTAGCAGAAGTTCCAAGTTTTGAAATAAAGTACAGTAAAACATCGGATAACGCTAAAACTTGGTTCCACAAGTCTTGGTGTTATCCGATTTTTAGTGTTATCCGATCCATGTTAAAATCCTATGGGATGGATCGGATAACATTAAAGCTCCATAGAGATACATTGTAACCGCACAGGCTTTAGCGGTTGTTATCCGATCCATCCCATAGGACCTTAACTTTATTCGATCCAATTCTCCTCCCCAGATTACTTAACGTTATGCGATTTTAGCGTATCCGATCCAATCGTTATCCAGTGTTTTACTGTAGTCCTAATTCAGGTGGAACACAGGGCTTTCCCCCTGGCCACGCCTACCATACCACGCCCACAGAGTAGGAAGTAATTTTTTTTAATCCCACCACTGGACTCTACCCTGGATGGAACACACCAGCAGTTTGCCCCACATTTCTACAAATAGAAAAGAAAGCAAGTTCCATAGACTTGTTTCACAAACATACTTCATCTTAGACAAATCTTTATTAGTTTTCCAGTAATTTCTGCAAGGAAGTGAGACCCCACATGCACAGCTGCACACAAAGATCTCTCAGTAAGATGACATTCACTCTAAAAAAAGCCTGTCATAAAATGAAACAGGAGCTTGGAAAACATTAAACCAAAGCTTAAAAATCATTATACCAGACCTTAGAAAACCAATATTTTTTTTGGTGTGCATTTCCAATTTTGCAAGTAGATGTCAAAAAACATTATTTAAGATCTGCATCTAAAATGTTGTGTGTGGGTTCTTTTGTTGCCCAGCTAAACTCACTGATGTTGATGGTCAAGTCTGAGACAAGACTTTCTTCTGACATTCACCTGGCTTACAGATATTTTCTCACCATACACGAGAGTATGAGTACCAGCATGAAATAAATGCAACGTAAAAATATTTCTCACTATCACCAAGGAGCATCTGGGGTAGCATTCCTCGTTGACTTCCAGTGGCATGATTTTAAACTATTTATTGTAAATGCTACGATACTGTGTAACTTACATCTAAGGTAGCCATAAAGATAAACAACACATAATTCATGGAGAACTTGGCACGAATTGCGGGCCACTGTGTATTTCGGTACAGTGTTTACTTAATGAAAAACTTAAAATTGAATATTGCTTTAGGAAAGTATTGTCATTATAATTATCCTAATTTTTTTTTAGAATGAACTGCATGTTGTTGCTTTTTACATCAGTCCATGTGCTGACACGGCCTACTCAGTGTTAATGTGAAGGATTTGATTTTATGCTTTGGGTTACCAGATCTTCAGTACCACTCAGCAAATACAAGGATCTTATTATTATGCACTCTCAGTAGCTTAATCAACCTTAAAGACCTACAAGAGGTCTGGCAAATAAAAATGCCTACCGTATTACAGCAGCATTAACAAAATAGTTAATATAGTAACGAACTTTTAGAAGTTTGTGTTCCGTTGTCTTTTGCAGTAGCCTGAAACTGGATCTCAAGCATAAGGGGGCGGGAGAGGGGGAGAAGCGATCAGGACTATTTGGAAAGCCACTGTAAGCAGAATTTTCAATCGCTGCTACAGAGCTCAGCTATCACTTCTAATCAACGTAGGAGGGATGGAACAGCCCCAGAGGAAAGTGGGTGAGTGCTTAGCTGTCCCGAAGGAGAACAGCTCAAAAGAATACACAAGTGAGACCACACTATTACTAATTAGTGTTGATAGATGCAATCATTTCTAATTAGCTCACTAATCCTTCTCTTCTGAACTTCTGTGGCAGGAGCAAAGGGATGGGGGTAGGGTGGCTTGATTGTTCCTTATCCTTAAGTCAAAGATTTTTTTAAAAAATCTGAACAATGCAGCAAGAAGAGACTTCCAGTTAAGCATCTCCAATTGCTGATCTCCTTTTCTATCCGCCTAACAAAGCTTCTTTATTCTACCTCTCAGACAGAGTGACAAGGGGATCACTCATTTTCATTAATACTCCACTAATTATTAAGTCACTGGAGGGACTCATTGTATCAAGGTGTTGTTAATGTCAAGCAATCTTTCTCATTAAGCTTCCATCTTTTTTAAAACTACTGCCCTTTCTAACTACACCAACCCTGGGCCCAAAATACAAAAGAAAGTTATGGCTTTCTGTTTGCTGTTTTTTTACCCAGACTTCAAGATGCAGAATAAAATTATTCTAAGCCAAGCAGACAACTGTAATAGCCTCTACTCTAGTGGTTCTAGTAGTTAGACTTCATGTTTTGTTTTTCTCTCTCTCTTTGGTGGGAAATCAACTTCTAGAACAAGGGTTCTTAACCTACGGCTGGATCCGTCCTGTGGCACAATTTCATGTGGACCGCTGCCCTTTCTCCCTCTGCCACTGCTGCTGGAAGCACCAGAAACAGCTGTAAATGCATCTGCAGCTATCGTAAACGTGTTTATGACAACCACGGATGCATTTTACTGCAGTGCTTTCAGCAGGGGAAACCACCAGTCTGGCCCGTTCAACTATCTGTGGGGGCATGACCCAGCCTATGGCTCAAAAAGGTTGAGAACCCCTGTTCTAGAATATGGCTGCATTAAGGCAATCATATGAGTGTTACTGATTAGCTAATTTCTGATGACAGAAATTCTTTCTAGAAAACAGGCAGGCTTGTGGTATTGCTGAGGTCCTGTGTCTTTTCCTCAGGTTTTGCAGAACCTGCTTTTTTCCCTCAGATCTTTTGTCCACCTTTTCAGAAGAGTTTATCACAGCAGCTGGAAGCTTTGGAATTCATCTGCATCCTCTTGCTTTATGTGTCCTGTATATCCTTGATTGCCTTGCCTACATTTATACATTGAAAATCTAAACTTTCTGCATTTCACCTATCCTGAACATTGTTTTCTAGAGAGGGAAGAATGAACTCGTGTTCCTTCTCATCTGCTAAGCATTTCTTCTTGCCCTTTGTTCTCCCTACAATTCCTGGTTAATGCCATATCTGCCTACTCTTACTAAACACCTACTTTTGTACAGTTTTTAAATTTGTAACCTTTTCCCCAACCATTATTAGTTTAAGTCCAATCCAGTCTCTGTTTTAGTTTCCTGCGCTACTCAAGAACCCATTAAGTGATCTAAGAGCACTTTATTCGGCATGAATTTAGAAGCAACAACATAAGCCATGACCTCCCAAATGAGCTTTTGGCTCACAACGCTGATACCGCTCCAACTTTATGCATTGTTAAACTGTGTAGTCAAGTTTTTCCTTTAAAATATCAAAATTGATATTAAAATGTATCAGTCACAATGTGTGTAAAATGCATATTTTATAAAGCATCCAAATTTTTACATGGACTGCCCATAAATTCCTTAACGCAGAAAAGATAAAACAAGATTCATGCATGAGCATACAAAACTAACAGAGAAGGTGACAGATATTTCTTGAGGTGAAATAAGGATGTCTCAGGAAGTCAAACCAAGGGAACATCCTACTTCTACAATTAGTCCAAAGTGAAGCTCTGCAATCCACAACCATGAATGAGACATCTGCTTACACAGAGCCTGCCATAATAAAGATCTCAAATGCTTGAGGTTAACAAGCTACCGTGTCAAACTATTTTTGGACAAGAACATCAGTGGAGTTCTTCAGACTAGACTGGAACACAGTGTTATGGTCAATGAAACAGCTTTGTAAGGCTCTTAACATGTTCCAAATATTGAACATTGAGAGCTACAAGTCACAAAGAATGAATAGGCAAAATATATATGTTAAATAGCAATTTCTTCTATCAGCAGTTAAGCCTTTTAACTGTTGATAGAAGAAATTGCTATTTAACATACATATTTTGCCTACTCATTCTTTGTGACTTGTAGTTACTCAATGTTCAATATTTGGAACATGTTAAGAGCCTTACAAAGCTGTATCATTCATAAGTAAGGAAAGAAAAATATACAAACACTAGAACTAATATTAAGGATTGGGAAGAGTCATATAATCCATTTCTGCCTGACAGCAGTGACAAAAAAAATGAGTATAAGGCATCAATATTTGTTCTGCCTTTTCCTGTAACTCATTATATAAACTCTTTTGTCAACTCATTATTGCATGATCATTCTAACCTTATATTAGCTTAACCTGAAGACATTTCTCTTATTTACCACTGACAGAAGTTTACTACCATTGCTTAGAGCAGCTTTTGTTTCTGCTGGAAGCATACAACCGCCATCTCACTCTTCTTCGAAAATCATTCTCTCTACCCTGCCCAAGAAACATAAAAGAGATCTTCAAGTCCTCACAAAATATTATCAAAAAGCAGGCTTACTCAGTGCTACGTTTCCAAAGAAATAAAAACAGATATTTTGAGAACTGTACAAGCAAGCATCTTGATAACATCCTCTAGATCAATGGGGCCCATGGAACACTGGTGAACTTCAATTCCCAGAAGACTAAGTCAGTACATTGGCTGATCAGTGTTTTAGGGAACTGACTTAGGCTTCTGGGAATTGAAGTCCAAAAAAACCCAAAGATTGTGAAACACTGCTCTAGATAGAAAATTTATCCAATAATTTTACAGAAACCTTTTGAAGAGCATGGCATTGTGAATGGATTAATATAATTCATTTTTTTTTACAAAAACTAAACATAGCATGAATATACAGCCTCATGCTACATTAATTTAGTCCTCATTTCATGATAAATAACCCTTGGACTATAATGTATCTTAAAAAGAAAATTATCTTTACTTAGATTTTTCCTTTAAAATATTTTATTTTAAAAAATCTTATTTAAATTTTAAAATCCCATTTTTCTTTTTTAAAAAAACATTGATTTTTAACCACACTGATCAGACAACTCCAAAGTGTTTTATTCTGAAAATTACAAATTCAGGTGAAACAGTATAGTTCAGTGTTTCCCAACCTTTGGTTTTTGGACTTCAATTCCCAGAAGCCTAAGTCAATTCCCCAAAGCACTGATCAGCCAATGTACTGACTTAGGCTTCTGGGAATTGAAGTCCCAAAAATCAAAGGTAGGGAAACACTGGTGTAGCTCTAATACTAAGGCAAGATGTAGCACAGGCTCTCATGCAAGGCCTGACTAAATAACATCAATTCATCTTCTGGGAAAACCTATCAACATAATTGTCATTCAAATCTATGTTTCAACTACCAATGCTGAAAAAAATCTAAAGCTTTAATGTAAGTGTCCAAGATGAGACTGATCACAAACTAAAGCAGGACAAATATGCTGACAATCATAGGTAAATGGAATACAAAAATAGAACATGAAGCAGGACCAAATATTGTTGGAAAATTTAATCTAGAAGAGAATTACTCACAGAATTCTGTCAAGTCAACAATTTGTTTATTGCATGTACATGCTTTGGGCAACTGAATATATGGCTCTACATGTGGACACATACAGAAATCAAATAAACTGCATAACTGGAAACTGGAGAAGATATAGTCTTTCTATAAAAACACCAGGCACAACCTGTGGTACTGATAACAAATAATTACTATTTTTAAAAAAATCAAAATTAAGTTCGAAAAAAACACTAAAAGAATCCTAGTGCCAAATTGCAATTTAAATAACATTTTTGATGAATTTAAAGTCAACATAGAGTGGATTTCCACTATGCTACTCAACTGAGGGTGAAATGAATGACTATAAATAGAAATCAGATATTATATCAGGAAAGAATGCAAAAAAAAATTCCATTAGTTAAAAGAAAAGAAAATATAAATGGATGATAGAAACAAATGCTACAGGTGTTAAGAAAAGATAAAAAGCAAAAAGTGAGAAAAAATAGTATCAGAATTCTGAATGCAACTTTTCAGTGATTCTTGCATAAAAAGAAATAACTATAGCAATAATCAATAAAGAGAAGTGGAAGATAATTATCAACGTGTGTGTGTGTGTGTGTGTGTGTGTGTGTGTGTGTGTGTGTGTGTGTGTGTGTGTGTGTGTGTGTGTGTGTGTGTGTGTGTGAGTGAGTGAGTGAGAGAGAGTGAGAGAGAGAGAGAGAGAGAGAGAGAGAGAGAGAGAGAGAGAGAGAGAGAGAGAGAGATCTTCCGTAAGATTCAAGAAATCAAAGGAAAATTTAAAGCTAGATTAGAAATGCTGAAATATCAACAGAAGAACATAGGATCTGAAAGCTGATTTCAAAATGCTTGGAAGAAATAAATCACCAGGAGCAGATGGGATACCAATACAACTATTTTAAGCCATATAGATTGAATCTGCCAACATTTTAACAAGGATATGGAAACAAATATGGAAATCAAACCAAGGGACCACAAATTAGAAACATTCAATATATTTTTTACTCCCCAAGAAAGGACTTGCCAAGGACTGTATAGCTATATACCAAGATCGTCAACACAGTTTTTATTTAAAATTACTCTGCACATAAGTGAAAGATGAAGAAAGCCAGCAGGCAAAAATGATTACTTTGAAATGAGATACTGGGGGAGACTTTTGCAGCTACCCAGGACCATCAGAAAGATAGTCCTCAATCATGCCAGAACTTTCACGATAAGCAAAAGCGAAGAAGCTAAGGTTGTCAGGCCTTGGGCACATCATGAGAAGAGACAAGACCTGGTGGAAAAGACCCTAATGCTGGGGAAAAGCTCAAGGCAGCAGGAAAAACAGGAAGACCAAATATTAGGTAGATAGAGACTCCAATATGACTGACCCCTAGAGTTGGATACGACTGGCTTTCGAGCAAGGGAAACCTTTACCTTTAGAGACTCCCAAAACCAGAGGTTCCAAACCTTTTCAAGCTGGGAGCCAGATCACGCTCTCTCAGTCAGCTTTGAGGGCCAAACGGTCATTTTGCCCTGCCTGCATGATTTTTTTTTTGGGGAGGGGGGGGGTTTGGGCCATTTTGTCCCAACAGCTTCAAATGGGCAGCCATTCCGTTTCTTGAATGCCCTTGGAGGGGTGGAGGCCACATAAAATGGTGCCAGGGCCCGGATCCAGCCCACAGGCCTTAGGTTGAGAACCCCTGCTATAAAGGAAACCAAAGTTTGCCAGAGTTTGGCAACAATAGGACATTTTGGTGATCACTTATTTATACAGTTGCTATAAGCTGGCAATGATCTCACTTAATTACAATTACAGTCAAACCTCGCATAAAGAGCGCCTCGCTTAAAGAGCAGAATTTTCTCTGAATGTTCGCTTCGCTTAACAAATAAAACCAACCAAAAACTCGCTTAACAAATAAATTGGGGTTTGCAACCCCCCGCCCCACAATTGGTCACTTACAATGGTGTTTCACTTAAAGAGCAAACACACTTAAAGAGCAATCCTGTGGAACACGTTATGCTCTTTAAGCGAGGTACAACTGTATGAACAAAAAATAAGGAAATACGAATACAAGGATTTAGCAGGGAAATATTTGACTAGTCCAAGTGTAAATGCCAAACTTCTAAAGCCTTTGAGAAATGACCCTCATCTAGGTGAGCAGAATAAGTATGTATGGGTCTGTGCCCTAGAATTATGCCTGGGGAATTCTCAAAACTGAGAATCCAAAAAATTCAAAAGGCATATTCCTATGTTAAGCTATTATTTAGAATTTAAGAGATGTAGCATGTTATGGAAATGCTGGTATGTTTTCAAAAATCACCATGAGCTTCTAACAGCTCTTGGAAAAATATTAGTATTTCTGCAACAGGCATCTCCAATGGCAGTTCCAAGTACCACAAGGGAATGAATCTGAGACAATCAATAAATGAAATGCTGCAATGGCATCCATTAATCATACACTGAGATTATTAAATAGTAGAAAGACTTCTATGGTTTGTATATGTGATAGCAAATCACATGTATTCACTATGCAGTGCACAGCCCTCGTTAATCTTAATTCAAGAGCTCTTTCTTGCAACTGACATAGCAAGTAACACCAACATACATCTTACAACCTTGAAGCTTGTTGGCATTCATATACGAATGGAAATGTTGCCTTTCCTCTGCAATGTCAAGATAATTTACAGTTGGTTTTGAGGGAAAGCATTTTTATTGTCCCTACTTTTGACTCAGTACACATCACTTCTATACACTAACAACAGAAATGAAATTAGTTAAAAGAAGTGCTACCATAAGACTTTTACAAAATCATTCCCACTTAGTAATAGTAAAATATTTTTAAACTGCTTTCAGAGGCAAAAGCAAAAATGTATTTTGAATTAACAACACCTAGAATAGGGCTAAAATCTATTGCCATGAAACTGTGTGAAAACAATATTCATTAAATTTTATACTACCCCATTTAGAGATACTCCACTATTCTGGACAGTTTTACATACAAAGATGGACACCCCAACCCATTCAACAACCAACACAATGCAAAAACATACATGTAAAGATATAAAATGTAAAAAAAAATCACAATTAAACAAAGGTGGTGATGTTGTTCAGTTGCACAGTCAATTCCAACCCGCCAGGCACCTCTGTCCTCCACCATCTTGCTAAGCCTGCCTAGCTCTGTGCCCATTGCATCTACAATACCATATGGCCACCTCATGTTGGTCGCCCCCTTTTTCTTTTGCCCTCTACCTTTCGCAGCATCAAGGCTTTCTCAAGTGAATCCTCTCTTCTCATTTGATGTCCAAAGTACTTTAGCTTCATTTTTACTACTTGACATTCTAATGAGCAGTCAGGGTTGATTTCTTTTTGGATTGACCTATTTGTTCTCCTCGTTGTCCACGGGACTCTCAAAACTCTCCTCGAACACCACATCTCAAAGGCACCTATTCTCTGCGTTCAGCTTTCCTAATGGTCCAGCTCCCACAACCATACATTATCATCGGGAATACCATTGCTTTGACTATGCATTTTTGTTTGCAAGGTGATGTCTCTACTTTTTACTATGTTCCCCAGGTTTCTCATATTTTGTCTTTCAAGCATCAGTCACCTTTTTATTTCATGGCTGTAATCACTATCTGCAGTGAGCTTTGATCCTAAGAAAGTAAAATCTGTCACTGCTTCTACTTCTTCCCCATCTATTTTCCAGGGACTGATAAGGCCTGTTGCCATTATCTTAGTTTTCTTGATGTTGAGTCTCAAGCCAACTTTTGCACTCTCTTCTTTCAACGTAACCAGCAGCTTCTTTAGGTCTTCCTCACTTTCTGCCATTAGGGTAGTATCCTCTGCGTATCTCAAGTTGTTGATGTTTCTCCCAGCAATTTTGATCCCAACTTGCGATTCGTCCAACCCTGCATTACACATTATGTGCTCTGTGTATAAGTTAAATCAGCAGGATGACAAAATGCAGCCTTGTCTTACTCCTTTTCCTATTACAAACCACACCATCATTCTGTATCCTGTCCTAACTGTTGCTTCTTGAGTCATGTACAGATTTCTCATGAGGCATATAAGGTGTTCTGGTATTCCCATCTCTTTAATTACTTGCTACATTTTGTTGTGATCCACACAGTCAAGGGCCTTGGTGTAGTCAATGAAACAGAAGTAGACTTGTTTCTGATATTCCTTTGTTTTTTCCATGATCCAACGTATGTTGGCAATGTGGTCTCTAGTCTCCCTGCCTCTTTGGAACCCAGTGTGCACTTCTGGTAATTGTTTCTCCACGTGCTGCTGAAGTCTATCCTGTATTATCTTGAATGCTAAAAACACGAGTAATATATGCACAGGAGTAATGCTTATACACAACTCGAAATTGCAAAAAAATTGAAGTTTGAACCTCCTGGGAGCTAAGAAAAATGGTAATGTTTAAAGAAAAGTTTTAAAATGTCAGGTACAAAATATAAAACTCTGAGGGTTAAAATGGTGCAATAAATGAATTAAAGTGTTATGGCTGTACATGTAGCTTTTCTTATTTATAATGTAACTAATACATAAGCAAAAAGCTTACTAGATAATTTGCACAGGGTGAGAGTTCAGTGAGAGAAAGTTGAAACATCTGGATGGGTAGTCAGTCAAGGGTCAGAAGTTTAAATCCCTACTGGGCCTTCTAAAAGAAAAGCCACCCTTTGCAGCCTTGGGCAAACTACATGGTCCAACATCCCCCACCCCAAGAAAGAAGACAATGCTAAACCATTTCTGAGTACTTTCTATCAAGAAAACTTGGGAAGGCTCACCATAAGTTGGACTCTACCTTATATTATACAACTATTATTACATAAGCAAAGGAATAAACATCAGATCATAGATCAGCAGTGAGATGACATTGGTTGCAAAGGTCTACCATCAGTTCTGCAAGAAAATCAGATTTAAAAACATAAGCATGAAATACATCTCTCTGCTTGCCAAAATATCTCTTTTGAAAAAACAACCAGCCCATTGGGGAAAAAAGATATTCTCACCTTTCATAGGATTCAGAGAAGAACAAAATAGATTAGGAGTACAAGAAACCTTTAAAAACCTTTGCCCACATTTAGCCAGAGATGCTTATAAAGGAAAAAAGAAAACAAAATTAGGCCTCTCAAACACTTATTTTACAAGACACTATCCCAAAAGGTCATATGGGAGGATAATACTGTTGCCATACTTACCATTCAGTCGGGTCTGTCTGTTTGCCCTCACCCGCAGGAAGGTCTGAGAAAAAATAATAAGAACAAGGAAAGTATTAGAGACCTGCTAATGGGAAAAAAATATGAGGCTTAAACTCATTCTGAGAATAAGTTTGGTGGGCAGCTGAGTTAATAAAAATACTTTTACTAACCCCATTTCTGGGCTGCCTCCCCTTTCTATTTACTAATTCAAACCAACACTAACGTTTAACCCTCCACAAACAATGTTCACAAATGTAAAAAATTACTCGCTGCTAGCCCTCATACAGAGATCCATAACACTTTCATATTTTTTTTAAAAAAATCCACCCCCCTATTTTAACTGCTTGGTAGACACCACACGCCTTCCACACTTCCATAAGCTCTAAGCCTACAAGCCAGACCTCAACCTACTACTAAATTTTAGCATAACTTTATGTAAAATATTTTGAAATGACCACTTTAATTTGCACTTTACAGCCATCGGGGGGGGGGGGAAGGGGGGAATCAATTCTCTTGGCTCACTTCCACATTAATGTAAAATCAAACCAGTGCTGCCCGCTGCCGGGGGCTGTTCTTTCCTTAAATAGAAACACTCCCCTCCAAGTTTAGCCCTCACATGTAAACAGACCACTCCTACCCTAAGGAATGATGGCCCAACCCCTACAGGTCCGATGTAAACAAGCCCCATTCCTTCCCCTAGTTGGCTCCGGCCCCAGAGATGCCCCGGCCCCACAGACGCGCCCTGTCTGCACCTCCTCCCGGCCACCGGGCTCCCTCCTCTCGCTCTGCATGGCCGGGGATGAGGGCGGATACGGGCAGCGGAGGGATGGATCCCGGGCACCTGCAATCAGCTCCCAGCCACAGCGGCCGCCGCCATATTAGCTGCGATCATGTGACCAGCCGCGGCGGCTTGCGCGGGGTGAGAGTTCAGCGAGAGGAAGTTGTTCTCATGGCAACGGAGGCGCCGGCTGCTAACTGAGCCGAGGCCTTCCCGCCCGAATGCTGCTGCTGCTTTTACGCGGCTTACTTTAACCCACCGCGCTATACTAGTAACTAGTCCTAATAACTCTAGTCGTGCCCGTCTAGACTCCAGGAACACAGATGCCCAGTTTCCTTTCCCCTCCTCTCTACCACACTATAGCCAAAGTACCAAAGTACTGTATCAGCCATCGAAAGAAGCGTTCCTCCGACCCCGCTCCGCTCACTCTTTATAGTCCTCATCGCCTTACACAGCGGGCTCAGAAACTCCCTACCCATTCCCGTAAAAATAAAACCTCCCTATCCTTAAAGGACACGTATCAGTGGTGGGATGTCAAAAATTTTACTACCCCACTGTGATGTCATCACAGTGTGGGCGGAACTAACGTCATGATGTCATGACATGGGCGGAGGCAAAGAAAAAAATAATAAAAATAATAAAATAAAAATAAGCACACACACACTCACACACAACCACCCACCCACCCACAACACAAGGACAGCAAGGTCAGGAGGACAGCAAGGAGCCCGTGCATACGCGCCAAGCACTGTAGGCATGCATGCACCCCGAAGGTGGTTCCCCCCCAAAAGCTGCTGCCGGTTCTCTGGGACACTGGGAGAAGTTACTACCGGTTCTGGAGAACTGGTCAGAACCTGTTACATCCCATCACTGACACATATACTTTTAAGGAGAGTTAAAATAAAACATGCATCAAGGGAAACTTCCTGCTTATTGTACCACTAATGTAGTCCCTATTTTCAGTGAGCTAATCTGACAACCCTGAGGAATAACAGCCTTGGGTGCCAAAGTCCACAGGGAAGAGTGATGGTCCTGTAGTGGATTAAAATCATTAAATCCCACTTGAACTCATCTTGATGAAGGGCAGCAGCTTCATCAACCCTGGCCTGGGGCTAATGAGGACTTTGTGTGCCAAAAGGGCCCAGGACCAGAATATGACTCACGGAACTGGATCAGTGGTATGGGTGTCATGCGATGCGGAAGGCAAATGGAAGGCCACTGCATGCTGCGATGCATGCTGTGATGCGGAAGGCAAATGGAAAGCCACTGCATGATGCGATGCATGCTGCATCGCAGAAAGCAAACGGAAGGCCACTGCATTATATTGTTTCCAGGGCAATCTTCATGGCTGATCAGCACGAGGATAGCTAATATTTGGAATTGGATATGGCACTTAAAGAAAGAAAAGGACTGTACTACTATGAGGGTTGAAAGGTTGCACCTGGACCAACCTCTGCTTTTTATTTAAGTAAGGTTAAAATAAGAGTCTGGGTAAAAGGTGGTTCCATGAAATAAAAAAAGGGATCCCCATTATTTCATATGATTTTTTTTATTGAATCCTCCACAAACCACTGCCCAGTCCCAGGTCCACTCTGTGCCCACAGACTACAACACACAGATAATGGGTTCCTTCTATATATGGCTTTGCAGTGGTGCAAAAGCATGGATCCAAGGCATAGATTCTCATAATTTCATATGCTTTTTGTATTGTATTGAACCAAAATTAATGCGGACCTGTAAGGATCCAAATCTTGGATTCATGTTTTTGCACCACTACAAAGCCACACGCAGTAGGATCCATGGTTTCTGTGTTGTACTGTGGGCACAGATGGGACCAATGATTTGATGAGGGTTTAGTAAGGATTCCACCTAAAAATCATATGAAATCTCTTGAATGCATTTTTTGTCACTGTGAAAGATATGCACCGAGAGATCCCTGATTTCTCTGTTGTCATTGGTGAGCAGATAGGATTCGACAATGGTTTGACTTTACTGATTTCTTGAAGCAGCCTTTTATTCTGTAAAAATAATTTTAAAGTGACTTTCCTGTGGATTTCTGGGTAATAATTATGATCAAAATCAAGGAATATGCAATAAAAATGTACAAGATGGAAGTTCTGTATAGGTCATTTGTGAGGAACATAAATATACATAGTGTGCTCTTCACTTCTCTAAGCAAACAGAAATCAGTTTTCACAGAGGAGAGAGAGAGAAAAGTAGGGTGGTTCCTTATACTTTGCCCAATATTGTGCTTTTAAATTTACAATAGTCTCTTATCTAGGAAAAAAAATGACTAAAGGTTTTGGCCAGATATGTCAGGAAGACATACTTGTTCCAAGGTACATAATCATGACTGAAGCACAGATGGCATCTTAATGTGGAGGTTCAACTTGTAAAGACTTGCACAAAATAGTTGAGAGGAATTAAAAGGGGCAATTCTGGGGTTCCACATTAGAACCATTTTGGAATTAAATCCCACAATTTTTTCAAAAGGAAAATTGGGGACTGAAGGGTTGATTAGGGCTTCATCAACCATAATTTCCTCAAAAACATATCAAGGATAATTATTTGTCAAGGACTGGTAGTAGAAGAAAAAGGTTAGATGTTACCACCTTGCAAAACTATTGAGTTCATAGTGTCTGAAGGGCCACCTTACTTTTTCAAGCTAACATTTACACAGCCCACATTTCTAAATAAGTTTCATTAGTGAAGGTCTTAAGAATCCTTTAAAATAAAAATCAGAAAGCATTAGCAATCAAACAATGGATGAGGCTAAAATACCTTATGCACAAGTTGAACTGTACAAGAGCAATCTATCTTGATAACCAATTGCTTTTATATCTGCTCAGACAGACATAACCACTTGTGGTAGGAGCTACATACAATAACTAACATTTAGTAAATTGTTTGGAATATGTAATCTACACCCAATATTCATGAATGTGAAATGGCATTGTTAGCCTGGTTAACAGCTACAGAGTGGATCTCCATATTTTTATTAATCTGAATGTGACATAGAAAAATAGATATACTGTAACTGGTACACGTGAACTGATGCAGTGTGAAAACTGTTGCCAAATGAACAAATATTAATTGTAAAAGAGGAAACACAAAAAGCTGTCAATATATTAACAGATTTGTAAAATCTCATGCACCAGCAGTACTGTCAAAAGTCAGTGGAAGTATTTAGCTCCCATGAAATGGAGGTGCCTACAGGGATAAGACAAAGAAGTCTTATCAAATATAAAATGTTAGTATACAAAACAATCATTTTATTTTTTTTATGATGTGAAGTCACAGTCAGTGATTGCAAAAAGAATAAATCTATAGAATAATCTTCATCCAAACTTCCAGGGTCTATATCCTGCAAACACTTGAGAGAAGTGTTTCACTTCGATCCCATTAACAACCTTACTGAAGCCATCAAAATCATCCAAGTGTTTAAAGCCAAACATGTGTGACAGTGCTTCAGACCTGAAGTCTAAATTGCTAAAGTTTGCAGAACTTTTAGAAACCCTAAGCCTCTTCAAATACTTTCTCTTAAACCTTTGAATTATTCCAATATACAGTTCTAGATGTTTCCTTTTTTATTTTCAAAGAGACCTAGTTTGCACAGCATGGAGGAAAGCAATACTTCCTACCCATTTTAAAAAGGGTGGTGGTAAAGGATAAGCACCTTAGAGACAAAATTTGGGACACTAAGAAATATGATTTAGGTCAGTTCCAAATCCCTGCAGCTGTCTAATTTTTTTTTCTTTTGCTTGTGCTGATATTTCTGTTTTCTATATTTACTCCTTAAGACGGTACCTATCATGGAAACAGTCTTTACTGAGCATACCTCTTGGATAAAATTACTGCTGTCTGTCTCATGTGATCACACAAGCTAGTGTTAATTCTGCTCCCATTTACATTTACTTGATTGTAGGCCAATTATACATTAAAAATTTAAGACATATGCATAGAAATAGCCATTTCAGTTTTAGAAGAGGAGAAATTAAGGATCCGAAACTCCTTCAAATTTCTGCTTTCCATTCTTCTTCTTTATTTCCTTTTACCCTTTCAGTTGCTGAGGAATGTTTTCCATTTGTTTTCCTAATTAGCACTTAAGTATATCAAGTCTGCATTGACATTAAAGATGCATAGCAAATATCTTGCACATGTCACAAACTGGAGTATGAATAAAATACTTCACATTTCCCACATGTTACAATAAACTGAAGGAAAAAATAGTAATAAAATACATACAGTATTATTAAGATTCTGAGTAAGGAGGGGGAGAAGGCAATTTTTGCTTTAAGTGACCTCTCAGCTGGCAGCTTTGTTCTAGTCCACTGAACCTCTTGTTTAGAAGCTTATCCACATTATCTGATGCACTTCAGTTGTCTATAGACTATCCTTCAGTGGCTACAGCAAGAATACAGCACATCATAATTTGCTAGTCTTTTCCTTCTGGATGTAAAATTGTGTAAGTATCTCAGAGTTTAGGAAATACCACAGGAAATTCCTTTTCTTTCTACTGTTTAAGAACATTTTCCAAGGATATGTATTATGAATTTTTGGAAGAACTTCAACAAGTTGCACAGTTCCAGAGCGCTTCCCCCACAGAGAAGAGAATGGTAAACCACTTCTAAGTACTCTATACCAAAACAAAGCAAAAAAAAAAAGATGTTCTTGGACTACAACTTAAAGAAATCTTGGCCAGCAAAGCCAATGTTGAAGGCTACTAGGAGTTTTACTCTAAGAACATCTAGGAACCATGGTTGGGAGTCTTTTCCCTAGAAACTGTTGCCATAAGTTGGAATTATTATTATGATTACGAAAGGTATACACAGTCTATCGGATGTTTGGACTGGATGATGATAAACAAACAGTCAAGGAATACCTTATTATTTTGAATTAGTTCAAATTCCCAGGATCAGATGAACTGCATCTGAGAATATTAAAGGAACCGGCTGAAAAGATCTTAGAACCACTGCCTATCATTTTCTTGGAATCATGGAGTGCCAGATGATTGGAGGAAGGTTAATGTTGTCCCTGTCTTCAAAAAGGAAGAACCGGGGAACTACAGGCTAGTCAGCCTGATGTAAATTCCAGATAAAATTCTGGAACAGATTATGAAGCAGTCATTCTGCAAGCAACTTGAAAACAATGCAACAATCACTAGAAGCCAACATGGATTTGTCAAAAACAAATCCTGCCAGACTGATCTGATTTCATTTTTTGATCAGGTAACTTCCATGGTGGACAGTGGGAATGCTGTTGATATAATATATCTTGACTTCAGCAAAGCCTTTGACAAAATGTCCCATGATCTTATGATAAGCAACAAGGTGCTGCCTAGATAGCACAAGTGCTAAGTGGATATACAGTTGGTTACAGAATGGTACTCAAAGGGTACTTATTAATGGCTCCTTCACAAGCTGGAAGGAGGTAACACGTGGAGTACCACAAGCTCAGTCTTGCATCTAGTGCTTTTTAACATTTTCATAAAAGACTTGGATGGGGGCATGCAGGGAATACTTATCAGACTTGCAGATACAAGATGGGGGATAATTGGCTCAGTAACACTACAAACTAGAAGAATCTTTGAATTGTAGATCACATGCTTAGTATGAATTAACGGTGTGATATGGCTGCAAAAAAGGCCAGCACTGCTTTAGACTGCATTAACAGAAGTATTGTCTCCAAAACCCATGAGGTACTAGTCTCCCTCTATTGAGCACTAGTTAGATCACATCTAAAGCATGGTGTCCAATTCTGGGCACTGAACTTTAAGAAAGATGCAAACAAATTAGAGAAGGTACAGAGAAGGACAACAAGGAATATCAGAGGACATGAAACCAGGCCATATGAAGAAAGACTGAAAGAATTGGACATGCTTAGCATGGAGAAAATGTAAGCGAGGAGGGATATGATAGTACTTTTCAAATACCTGAAAGAGAATCATAAAGAGGAAGGGTAGGGTCTGTTCTTGACTATCCCAGAGTACTGGGTGCGTAGTAACAGGCTGAAACAACAGGAAGCCAGATATAGGATGGATATTAGACGAAACTTCTTAACGGTTAGAGCAGTATGACAGTGGAACCAACAACCTTGAGATGGTGCGTGCTCAGTGATGGGCTGCTCCCGGTTCAGACCGGTTCACCCGAACTGGTAGCAGCCATCCGGAGGGGATTGCCCCGTGTGTGTGTGTGGGGGGAAGTAGTGAACCCCCGGGCGACTGGTTCGGTCGCCTCTCTGGCCGCCCTCTGGATGATAGTTCCGGACAGCCCAAAATGGCTACCCGGAACTGCACATGTGTCAAAACTCAATTTGACGCATGCACACTGAAAAATAGAAGTGTGCATGCATCAAATGGAGTTTTGACGCATGTGCACTTCTGGGCAGCCATTTTGGGCTGCCCAGAAATGGTGCAGCACCTGGAGTAGCGGTGGTGGCGCCCTCACCTCGGCCCACTGCCAGGCCGGGCCAGGCCGCACTGCCAGGCCGCCGCGCCACTTTGCCGCTGTGCCACCGCTGTGCCTGCCTGCCTGCCGCTTCCTGACCCCAGGGTAAGGTAAGTGATGGGTTTGTGTTTGGGGTGGGTCGTTGTGTTGAGGGGTGTGTGTTTTATGTAGTTTGTTTTAATGTGTATTTTATGTATTATGTGCATATGTATTCATTTTAATTTATATGTATTTATATGTATGTATTTTAACGTGTACGTATTTTTATTTAAATTTTTATTATTTTTATTTTTTACTTTGGCTCCACCCACAAAGTCATGACATTGGCTCTGCCCACAACATCATGACATCAGCTCTGCCCATGATGTCGGCTCCGCCCACGGTAGGGTAGTAAAATTTTTGACAGCCCACCACTGTGCGTGCTCCAACAATGGAAGCATTCAAGAGAGAAAATAACAACTACTGTATGTCTCAGATCTGCTTTGATTTGGATTCCTGCACTGAGCAGCAGGTTGAACTAGATGGTCTAAGAGGCCCCTTCCAAATAAGTTATTCTATGATGATGATGATGCACTGTAATATGTAGTACTGTACCTAATGTTCCAATTGCCAGTTGGCTGCATAGCCCAGTGGTTTAGGTATCTGGCTGTGAAACCAAAGGCTCAGAGTTCATTTCTCCACTGTGTCTCCTGGAAGAACAGCCAGCCTGTACAGTTATGGGCCTGCAAATTCCCAGATAAAGGGAATGGTAAAACACTTCTGTACATTCTCTACCTAGAACACCTTGGGGAGGGTCGCCATAAGTCGGAATTTACTTGATAGGACACAATTATTATTAATGTTCCAATCATGTTTTTTTTTTAAAAAAAACTTGTTAAAAGTTGTTATTGTTATGTGACATCAAGCTGCTTCCAACCTATGACAATCCAATGAATTAGTGACCTCCATCATTAGCAGCCCAAAACTATGGTTTCAAATTCAAGACTATGGTTTTCTTCACAGTATCAATACACCTCATGTTTGGTCTTCCTCTTTTCCTGTTGCCTTCAACTCTTTCCAGCATGTTTTAAAAATTTCTAGATTAATATTATGGGAAATTATTATATCTGAAGAAGTTGAGCATATGCATGCAAGCACATTTTCCCAAAGGAATCATAGCTTGCTGAGTCTGCCAAAGGCAGAATGTAACCAGGCTGAATGAGATTGGCTCCTCCCCCTAATTAACTGCTCAGGATTGACCTAGAGAGTGGATACAGCTTTTTAATCAATTTTACTTCAGGCAAATTGCACTATTACCAAGCAGATCCACTCTACTTACTGTCTTAAACTCTAGCCTGAAGTATTAGAACCTGACTCTGTCTGGTGCTTAGCATCCTCATTTCAATTTTATTTCAGTGAGAAATGGGAATGCCATATTTTCTGGGATTTGACCTAAAATGATTTTCTGTGTTAAAGAAACAGATGCTAACAACCCCTTAATTGGAATAGGTCTTGCCTTCTGTCAAAAAAGACATAGTCATATCATTAATCTTATTCAAATTCATAAGGTTGGAAAGAAAGGACACAGATTAAAAAATCAATTTCCAAAATTCATGCTGTTCTCTTGTGTTACTCAAAAAGATGTCAGGTGAATACAGCCAAAGCAACTTCAACCGCCTCATTTACCTATCTACATTTCTACTTTCTTTCACCAATTATATTCAGCCACCTTTACTCAACATTGTTCACAAAATGGGTCTCTCTTTACTTTACTTTCCTCCCCTAGAAACTCATGAAAGTCTCCGCATCAGCAAAAACCAAAATATTTAAATACCATCAAAGATTCAATTATTTTACAGATTGAATAGAAGCAACAAATGTAGCAATTGCTACAGAGAAATGAGGATTTTTAGACTGTAATAGTATAGAGGAAAGTTCTTCAGAGAATGGTATTTTCAGTAAATCAAACAAAGGTATAGATAAAATGCTCTCTCAGAGTCTGACTAAAATGGGTAATAATAATTTCGTTTCAGAAATTATTTTGGGTTGAAAGGATTTTTGCTGAAGAAACTCCACTCAGGACTCCACTCAGGAGACGCCCGAATAAAGCTCTTTTCATGTCCCCAAGATTTTCCCCCCATTTATCTACTTGCAATTTCTTGCTTTTGAACGGCTAGACCAGTGGTGCCCAAACTAAGGGCCGGGGGCAGCCCCCAACGCCAATTCATCCGGCCCGTGAAGCCCTCATCGTTCCTCGAAGGGGAGGCATTTTTCTCCTTCTTTATCTCATCATCATCCCTTGCTGTCAGTTTTCTTTATCTTGTTGGAAGTTCTTTTGCAACTTCTGGAGCCATTTAATAATGTTATCTTGTCCCTCCCTTAGTAATATACAAAAAGAATTTAATAAGCTAGTGTCTGTGGCATCCCAATGTTTCTCTGCTAAAAGTGAATGAGGGCATTTTACTAACTTCTTCATCAGTTTATCTAATTTGGGGCTACTTTTGCATTTCCTGGCCCTTCTAACTACCCCGGAGTCATTAGCACTCCAGCGTCAGTTGTGCTGCTTTCATTGTTAGATGTACTGTACACTATTTTTGCATTTTGGTATTTACAAAGGATATCCTTTTCTTCTTTGCTTGGCAGAGTAAAAAATTAAATTAATACGATTCTCTTTCAAATTCCATGGTAGCCTCCCAGTGTATTTCAAATCAATATCTATTGAACTGTACTTTAGGAGAAAACCCAAATGTTCCCTAACCCACCATTTTGTATCCTTCTGAATCACTAGACCTTAATAAAATAAAACAGAAAGTGAAATTTTAGAACTATCTAAAATGAATGATGGAGAGCTAATTATATTTCTAGATATAGAAAACATACCTAGGTTCACATTTATTTATTTATTCAGATTTATATTGCCGCCCACTCTTTCTTCAACAGAAAGATCTTGTAAGGCACTGAATATGTATCACATTTAAATAAATTCAAGTAAATTCTGATTCATGGTGCCACTTTCCACAGTTTTGTACATAGAGAATACGTAGAAGCAGTTTACCTTATCTTCTCCTGGGAGAAACAGTGGGGAATTGTACTTCCAAGCTCTGGCTCCACAGATACCTAAACCACTGAGCTAGCCAGACAACATCCAAGATCTTAGATCCCCAAAATTTATGAATTTTACTTTGTTTGCTTGATGGCAAATAAGATGCTTCAGAAAGACAGCCTCTTTTTGCTCGTTTTAGTTTCAGCCCCAGAGTGTATGCAAAATCAAAACCCACTAATATATGTGATTACTAATTAGATGATATGATCCAATAAGATGCTAAGATGAACTTCAAATTTTTCCTAATAATGGGTTCCTTTACTAAGTCTCTCCAGCTATTATAAATTGCCTATAGGGGACTATTGCTCTTTTTGCTATAAAGTGAAGCCATTTACAAATGGATTGCTCCAATTATTCTTTCTCTATGTATCAAAAAGGATAAGTATTTAACAGGGCTGGATCTACAACACAAGGGAATTGTCTAAATTAATATATAGCAACTAGTGACTAACAGAGCAGATTTAAGTAAAGCCTAATTCGATATATAATATATGCTAATAAACTGGGTTGGAACATATAGCCTAAATTAATACACAACAGGAACCAACAGGAGCAGACTGAGATAGATAGCCCAAGCCCTAAAGAGTAATACCAATGGAAGCAGGTTAGGGCAAATAGCCTAAATTAATAAACAAGCAATAGAAAGCCATTTTATGAAGAACAGGATACCTTATCTTAATTAATAAGAATAGAAACTAACAGATTAAAAGATGAATACTCAAGATTATTATGCAAACCTTCTTTCCCCCACAAATTAATTAAAGTGAATCAATAATTTAAATGAAGCTGATTAGTTATTTATTAAAATTAATTCAAGATAAATTAAAAATAAAACTTAATAAAATTCATTCAGATTATTTAACATATAAATATTGAAACAAACTAATTTACTCCATGTGTATAAGGGCAGTACCTAATTAGCAAGATGACCACTGTGCAGCTAGTTCCTGCCTACAACAAACTGATAATACACAAATGGAAGCCTAAGAAGATAGGGAAGAATATAAACCATATAGGTATAGGAGAATAGTGACAAAGGAAAATTTGGGGATGCCTCCACCAAGTGTGTCACTAAAGGCTTCAGGATAGAGCTTGCTTTTAACAGCTGTGTCATGGAGGCTTATTGTCCAAGAACCCAATTGCCCTGCCTGCCCAAAGCTCCCTCCATTCAGCAAGCAAATAGTAAGAGTTGCATGGGCAATCACTCAGTCAATGTCTGCAGGATGGAGCTTGCACTTTTAATAGGAACACTGTAGGAACCTTATTGGCCAGTCTAGCCAGGTTATCCTGCTATGGTAATAGAGTAGACCATCTTTATTTATTTATTGACTGTATTTATATTGCCGCCTCCCTCGCCAAAGCAACTCTGGGCGGCTCAGAGTTGCCATCAAAAGGTTCAAAGTATAAAACATCCCCAACATACAAAGTCAAACACTTAAAACTTAAAAAACTATTAAAACCAATTTAAAACACCCTCTTTATAAAATTAAAACCCGGACGGCCTTATATAAGCCAGCCGGGGTGTGTGTGTCACTGTCTACCATACTGGCAGCACCCCAGTACTGTGATAACCAGTTTTTAGGTCCTTTCTGAAGGCTGGCAGCTCTGCCTGGAGACGTAGCTCGGTTGACAAGAAGTTCCATAGGGACGGAGCAGATACGGAAAAGGCCCTCCTTCTAGATGAGCCTCTCTGGCAGATGGAACCGTTAGGGAGCTAGGGACTCAATGCCAATCATCAGGCGATGGTTAACTAACCTGACAACCCTGTGGACTAATGACCTTGAGTGCCAAAGTCCACAGGGAAGGGTGATGGTCCCCAAGTGGAATAAACCACACTTGAATCCATCTTGATCGAGGGCAGAAGCTTCATCAATACTGTCCTGGGGCTGAGGAGGACTTTGTGTGCCAAAAGGGTTCACGACCAGAAAGTGACTCGCAGAACTGGATCAGTAGTACAGCTGTCACATTGCGATGCAGAAGGCCAATGGAAGGCCACTACATTACATTGTCCTCAGGACAATCTTCATGGCTGATCACCATGAAGATAGCCAATTTTTGGAATCGGATACAACACTTGAAGAAAAATAAGGGAACCTTACTAGCTGAGGCTCTTTGTGTCTTGCCTCTCCCCAAATTCACTCCCCCTCCCCTCTGTAAGAAGTAAAACTAACAGACAATTAGAGCAGTACAAGGTGTTCATTCAGGCTAATGGTCTCTTTTGAAACAGTAAATGAGATCAGTCACACAAGTCTCACCTGCTGGGACAATTTGGAGCACTCTGAAATACTTCAACCACATTAAGCTTTTGTTGAAGCATTACTAACTGTTCCTAATACATACTATCCCAGGATGGTATAAAGCTTTTGATAAAAGATCATTCCAAGTAAACACATTTTCGTATTGCACAACAATGTTAATTTGCTAATACTGTATCAAGGATTGGCTTAATAAGCAAGCCTATTGGATTAGATTCTAGAGGGGGTTTTCCTACTCAAACTCATATTCTACTGTTCTAGTGTGGGAAAGCCAAAAGAAGGACATCCTGTAGGACTTCCTTCTATGTACAAATTCTCATTTGTGTTGCCCTCAAAGATCTACAAACTGGGATCTCTCTCTGTGTACAAAATAATATATTAGGAATATTTATCCAAATCTGACAATATGTAGGGATTTGTAAGTGTATGAAGTAGTGAAACCATAATGTAATGGCATTCTAGATCTCTGAGATTTGACATACTGTACTGTACTTTGAACATTACAATTATTGTAAGACATCTAGCCAACTGGGCTGTGGTGCTGGACACACAATAGCAGAATCCTGTTCCTTAGTGTAGTAAATCACACTAGAGAAGAAGCACTGAATGATTTACAGAGTCAACTTCTCTGCAAATTCCATTTATTCAAATGGACCCACTCTAACTACTTTTTACTATGCTAGAGTAAGTCACAGTTACACTAAGCCAATTTGAAGCAATGGAACTTATGGAGGAGGTGATTCAACAAATGCCTATAGATTTATACTAAGTAACAGATTTTTGGCCAGTGTCAGGTGTCTTAGGATGCAACTACAGTAATACCTCATATAACATTAGTATCGAATAACACTAAAATCGCATAACATTAAGGAATCTGGGGGGAAGAATTGCATCAGATAACATTAAGATCCTATGGGATGCTTCAGATAACAACCGCTAAAGCCTGTGTGGTTACAATGTATCTCTATGGATCCCATAGGATTTTAACATGCATCAGATAACACTAAAAATCATATAACACCAAGACTTGTGGAACCAGGTTTTAGTGTTATATGAGGTTTACTGTACATAGCAGGAAACATGCAAATAGATTTCTATGAAGTTGCAACTGGGAACTCAGGTTTCCTCCAGTTAATTTGCTTTAGTGAACCACACAGAACAGAGAGAGGAGGAAATTGGCAATTAAACCTTCTTTGTAGCTTGTTGAATTTGAATCCTCTTCTTCCTAAGCCTGGTGACTGAGTCTGCTTGTTTTCTTCCCTTCATGTTCCATTTCTTTCTTTTCCCTTTTAAAGGATTGCTATCTTAGTACAGTACTAGGATAGCTATGTGGCCAAAATGATGAAAGCAGCAGGAATCTTATCAGTCAGCCTTGTTTCCAGCTTGTTAAGGTAGCTTGGCTCTAAACATGTATCCTGCAAATCTGGACAGCCAGAGCACAGCTCTGAAAAATTCTTTCTCTCTTTCTGTCAATTCCTAGTTCTTTACTTTCCTCTTAGGTTACCTAGCTGTAACAAGCAGATCCAGACAGCAGGTATGGGGAGACAAAGATTCAAAAAGCAATTAGTTTCCTTGCTGCCCTGTTTCTTTCACTGCTGCTGGAGCTGGTTGGAATGACTTTAAATGCAGCAGCTATAGCTATAAATTCCTCCACACTGGCTCAAGTGATTATACCAGCTGAAACAATGTGAATGCATTTGCTATATACAGTAAAACACTGGATAACGTTTGGACCGGATAACGCCAGAATCGGATAATGATGCAAGATTTGTGGGAAAATCTTGCATCGGATAACGATCATTAGCGTTATCCGAGCCAAAGCCTAGCGGCGTCTGGGCTAGCTAGCTCAAGTGCCGCTAGGCTTTTTCAACAGCCCGTTCAGGCTGTGTTCGAAGCCTAGCAGCTTCGGACACAGCCCACACAGGCCGCGGGAGAAGGCTAGCTTTCTTCCAAAGTCCTTGTGGGCTGTGTCCAAAGCCGCTGGGCTTTGGACACAGAGCGGGCACCTCTTCCCCCCACCCTACTGGCCCCTTAGCGTTTGCTAAGGGGCTATTAGGGTGGGGGGAGAGAAGGTGCCCCTTCGCGCGCATTGTGGCGTGTGAGCGGGTGCCTTGTCTTGCCACCCGACACGATCCTTAGCAAGTGCTAAGGATCGTGTTGGGTGGCAAGAGATAGGCACCTGCTGGCGCACCTTTTAGCGCACAAGCGGGTGTCTGTTCACCCCACCCTAATGGCCCCTTAGCAAGCGCTAAGGGGCCATTGGGGGGGAGAGAAGGCGCCCGTTTGTGCGCCTTGTGGCTTGTGAGCGGGCGCCTTCTCTTGCCACCCGACACGACCCTTAGCAAGCGCTAAGGGTCGTGTCGGGTGGCAAGAAAAGAGGTTTGCCCCCGACAAACCTAGCCTAGGGTCAGTTTGACTTCAGGGAAAAACCACGCAGTTTGTCCCTGACGTCAGGGCTGTTTTTAGCATTGTTTGATGCATGCATCGGACAACGCTAAAAATTTGATAACGTCATGACTTGTGGAACCAAGTCATAACCTTTTCTGATGCTCTATTGTATATAAAAAGAGAAAACCCAACAGTTTAGGAAAAAAGTATAGATGCCATGGGGAGTGGGGATTCCTGGCTAATTTGCATTGACTTTTATATCATGTTGTCGAGGGGTTCCCAGCCTTTTTGTGCTATGGGATGGACCACGCCCCCTGAAGAGCTGAGTGGGCTCGTCACGTGGTTCCACTGTAAACGCTACTGTAAAACGTGTCATAAATCTGTTTACTACAGCTGCAGGTGCATTTACAGCAGGCACGGGCATGTTTACGGCAGGTGCGGGCATGTTTATGGCAGGCGTGGGTGTGTTTACACATGCATGGGCATGTTTTATGGCTGTTGTAAATGCATCCACTTCCACTTCCAGTAGCAGTGAGGGGGCAGTGGGCCACATAAAATGGCGCTGCAGGCCGGGGCCAGCCCACAAGCTGTAGGTTGGCCACCCCATGCAGTCGATGGAAAATAATGTGAACTTAACTGTCTCAATCTGGAACATTTCCTCAGCAATTTGTCAGTGTAGTCACTCCTTTAGTCGTACAACAAACCATAAGGTTTAGCCTCTTACTGCTAATTAATTAGCATAGCTACGCATTGCTGCCTTCCACCTAGTATAGCATATCCCACATATTTGCAAAGATCATAGGTTTTTTTCTGTAATGTCTCTATTTAATTTACAAAAATTCCTAGCCTGTGGAATGTAGTCAGAAATGAAGGCATTAATTCAAATAGTGATTGTCTGTTAGTTTTTGACTTGGAGTGGCAAAGAACCTATTATAGTATCAAGTGTTTTCACACGTTAATGAACAATTACTAGTAACTGACAATGCTACACATAGATCCCTTATATTTGCAAATTCTATTTTCTTTGAAGTGTTGTAGGACATACTGTTTGAAAATGGAGACTCACAGATAGTGACTTTTTTTCTGGTTAATTGGGGCAATTTGCAGAATCTTGTATTCCATCTACTTGAAAAGTAATATCATAAATCACATTAATGTCTATAATAAAGTACATACTGTAGATGACAGTATTTTATTAACAACAATGATTGCATGGAAATATTCCCATTCTAAACAATCTAAGCCGCATCCTCTTATATGATTATGGACCAAGAAACATTAGGACTCGATTTTACTATGTACAGTTTGTTGAACCATTAACATTAATAATCATATACTTTTTTTGTGAAGGTTGCCAAGATGAAAGAAAACATATATTGAACAAATGAAATACTGTATTATCATTGTTGAATCACAGCACTGAAATAGGTAAGGATTGTCAGGGTGCCACTATCACAATAGCACCACTTAGTAGCTCCTGGATCGCAGTCATCAGCTCAGTCCTCCTAGTAGTAGCCCTCTCACCTGGTATCTGTCTGAGTGATGGATATCATCTGAGGAGTGAGGCGATGTTGGAGAGTCTCCTTCCCGCTTGATTGAAGCTGACAACAAAATTGACTGTAAGAGAAGAAAGGGGAAAAAGGAGAGCAGTTAATAATGCAAAATGTTCCCAGATTTAGAGAGGAAAGATAGCAAGATGCTTTATAGTGTGAAATATTAGCAAATGCTAATCACCAACAACCAGTTACAGAAATGGGCATTTCTACAATAGGTAGCTATATATCCTCTAAGACAGAAGTTGGCAACCTATTCAAGTCAAAGTTTGGGTCACCCTCTGACAGTTGAGGGGGGCCGGACTGGTAGTCCCCCCCACCGTAAACACATTCATGGCTGCCGTAAACATGTCCATGGTTGCCATAAACACATTTATGGCTATTGTAAATGCATCCAAGACTGCTTCTGGTGATGGTAGTGATGGTTGGAGTGAGGGCGGGGCCTGGATTATTTGGCGCCATGGGCCGGATTTGGCCCACATACTGTAGGTCACCAACCCCTGCTCTAAACTCTTGAGAAGGCTTTTAAGATTGACACAAAAAGGTGCTCAGAAAGCCAACTATCCACCCGTTATGCTAACATTTGTTTTGTTTCTCCCAAAAGGGAATGAAGTATGTTATCCTCCCTGTCTCTCATTTGTAGTAGCTTACATATACCGGTACTTCAGTGAGCTTTCTTGACTGTCTTGTTAACAAAAGTGGCCATAGTGTTTATCTCTGTCAATCTAATAAGGAAGCAAATATCTGAAGTATAGCATCTACAATCATAAGAGGAAGAAGTAACAGAACACAAGTAAACATCCACTAGTTCTTGCAAGTGATATTACTTCAACTGAAGCAAAAAGGCAAGCAGTATATGAGACAGATGGTATGAAAACATGTTAAAAGCATTTGTTAGTGGACAGAAGGCACTACAGTAATACCTCATATAACATTAGTATCGAATAACACGAAAATCGCATAACATTAAGGAATCTGGGGGGAAGAATTGCATCGGATAACATTAAGATCCTATGGGATGCTTCAGATAACCACCGCTAAAGCCTGTGTGGTTACAATGTATCTCTATGGCTCCCATAGGATTTTAACATGCATCGGATAACATTAAAAATCATATAACATCAAGACTTGTGGAACCAGGTTTTAGTGTTATATGAGGTTTGACTGTATATGAAATAATGGTATCCCATAATCTTCTTTTCAACATATACATGTAACCTTAACAACCAATCATTAATGGATAATTTGACCATCGTTTGAAATTACGACAGAAGGCACAATAATACTGTTTTTTATATTACTGTATTGTGGGTCTTTTTTTTATTGCTCTAAGCCACAGGTGCCCAAACTTTTTGGGCCATGGGCCGATCAAGTGGTTCAGGGAGCTGGTCACTAAGTCCCAGGGGCCGGGTGTGGCCCCCGACACCAATTCATCCGGCCCGCGAAGCCCTCGTCGCTCCTGGAAGTGGAAGTAAAATGTGCCCGTACGGGAGCAATAAGGCTTTCGTGGGCCGGATGAATAGGCCTTGGGGGCCGCACCCGGCCCCCGGACCTTAGTTTGGGCACCACTGCTCTAAGCCATCCAGAGTGGTGCTTGTGCCACTTGGGGTGGGGTATAAAATAAATAAATAAAATGCACCTTCACAGGAAAGATCCTATAGAAATCTAAACTAAACAACGTCTTGGGGAAATGGCCACACACAAAGCTCAATACTATAGTTTGCTTTCATAATTACTTGCACAGTAGTTTACTATTTGTAGGAATATCAATAAGTAGTTCAAACAAGGAAAAATGAAATGATCTCAGCTGTCGTTTCTGACCTTAACACATATCAAAGTCCTAAAGAAAATGTGCTTAAGCCACACTTTGAAGTTGCAAGAGCAATTTCTTTTTTTTATTCATGTTAGAGGCACCACCAACATATAACATACAAAGCTAAAATTAACACATCTAACAACAAAATAAAATTAAAAATGGCTAGATGACATCCAAGAGCAATAATATTATATAAGCTGTAGAGAGAAGCCATAGTAGGTGTTAAAAGTGCTACTCAATTGTACAGAGCTATTTAATAATTATAAATTGCAACACATTAATAAACATTCTAAGACTTCTTGGTAATATTCTGAAATACCCCTAATAACACAGATGTTTCTCTTTCTTTATAGCAGGCTATGAAGGGGAATGGTTAGCAATTTACTGATATTTGTGAAGGTTATCAGTACCTTGCAGACTTCAGAGCAATTCCAGAGAGGTATAAATTCCATGCACAACAAAGTTTTATGGGAAATGACAAGCGTGCTTTGACAATATATGGAGGTGATACACTCAGTGAGAATATGTTACTACCAAGAAGCTTGTCTAATTAAATTTCAGACAAGAGAGAAAATGAGGAATACAAAAACATGGTGCTTTAAAGATTAACTGTTATATTCCAATGTGATCTTTTGTGGATCAAGTCCACTTCCTCCAACATAAGAGCAAGACTATAAATTAAATTTCACATAAAAAACAACAGCATAAAACAAACTGTAGAAAATGATATACCCACTAAATGTAAGATCTCAAAGTAGGAACTACTGGCCCAATAAAACAATAGGTTTCCCTTGCTCGAATGAATAATAAAAATAAATAAGATTATAAGATCAGGTTGGTCAATTAAACAAATAAGATGAATTCTCTTGGGGGCCAACTACACTGTTGGAAGAAAACTGGAGCTGGATAAGTTTTTCTGGAGTCAATTTAATGTCACATGGCATTTGGGCATCCTTATAGGACAATGTTTAGTCTGTGAGCTATGCTGTAGTTGTAGTATATCAGTCCTAAGGACTACATTTATAAGCAAACTATCAGACTCCTCCCTTGTCATGTCCAAAAGGAAAGCATGTTCTTATTCTGTATAGCCAATGTGTTGTTCTTTGTCCTCAAGTAGATAATTCTTCACTCTGGTCTAAACTGCCTTTTAAATATTTTGAACAGTGATTTTTACATATATTTTCAAAGCAGTCATAGCACAAGACTGCTCTTATTGATTGCATTTTTTTAAAAAAAGAGTCCAAATTGATCCCTCCAGTATGTACTAAAATTTTATAATTGATTTTAATCTGGAAGCCTAAGGGACCACAAGGTAAAAGAATATAACTGCCAATGAGGTCTCTGCCTGCAGTTTCTCAATCTTAAACGATGCAGTGGTAAAGATGAAACCTATATTTTTTAAAAGATATGAGTTCAGATTCCATGATATCCTGCAACCCAAACCCCCAAAATGTGGCCACTGAAAACTTGACAAACCCCAGAAATACAATTTACTTTAACACAGGCCAAAAAAAATTTTTTAATATAGTTTTTGGGCAGAATCTATTTAAAATAAAATTCCATCCCCATGTGCTTAAAAAAAACCCTGCTTTCTGGCTGTGAAAATGAACACTTACTATACATTGTGTGGTTGGTAATTTTAAAATCGATTTAAAGTATGGGAAACCCAATCCAAAAAGAGAAGTACAGTACTAAGATGTGTAGTCAAAACAAGAATCGAAACAGATGCGACAGTGCAGAAACCCAAAGATTAATTTAATTCCTATAATTCCTATAAATACAAAGCAACAAAGTGTCTAAGAGGGGAACAGTAGCTAATGTTTATTCTAATTTTCTGCAAACAATGTATTTGTCCATCATTTAATTATCATTTTGGAACATTTTAATATGGCATGAAAGCAACCACAAACAAAATTTTAGGATGGGTTGCCACTTACCTCCTTTTGACCATGTATACATAGTTCAGTTGGCATCTGTCTTTATGCTGGTACACTTTTTTCTAATAATGACTATAAGCAGAAATGTCTTAGTGGTAAGTAGGTGTGGAAAAACATTTCACCTCATATTTATGGTATTAACGGCACTTATTGCACACAACTTAATGTCTTCCCCAAATCTCTGCCAATTTAAAATTCTGCTACATAGCATAGTAGGATCGAAGTCAATGTAAGTGTCACAAAAATTGCCTTATGGGTACATATTAAGAGGATTCTCTTTATTTTACATAAAATAAGTACTGTTTGTAAATATTTGAAAGTAAACCAGTCAGTCAGTGAATAAGGTTGTGACAATTCCATTTGTTAATTTCAATTAAAGTAGAACCATTGTTTCAGTGGACCTTTGACTAGACACCGAAGCGCACGGAATGCTGTTTACCTTCTTAGAGGACTCTTTATCCTTAAACAGCCTGTTTCCACTTCCTGTTGATAAAGCCCTGTACACTCCTCCACTAATACCACTATTTTACATGAAATATTTTATTAGTCAGCCTAGCCACATGACCAATTTGCAGAATGCTGCTTCCCTTGCTGTTTTAAGTCAGGTTGTTTCAATATAATTTAGGTGCATAAATTGTGGACTTTTATTGTAAACTACCAAAATCATTTCTGTTGGGATGGCATAAAGACTACTTTTTTAAATATTTTCTTTAATCCAGAAGGCTTAATTGAGCTATTTACAAGACTAATATTCTGATGTGAGAATCACAGAAAAACACTTTTCAGACAAACTCTGCTTTGCCAATATCTGACCATCCTTGAATTTCCAAGGGCAAAAAGTATAAAACGTGATTTAAAACTACTGTATGAAATGCTGCTCTCTGTGTCTTTATTGCCAAACTAATTCTAAGAGACCAGGAAGGACACTGATGGCAATGTAAATCATTCCTCCATCCTACCCCTTTTCTGGATGCATGGAAAACTGTATGGCAAAGAGTTAAAAATACTTCCGTTTTCCATTTGCTTTTGTATAGAACAAGCACTGACACCATGTCAAGAAACCAAAGTGAAAAACTCTCATTGCTTCTATCCGATCCTGCCAACTCATCGCAAGTCGCTCTAATCCAATATTATTATCTGAAAAATGGCCAGGCTAGCCATGGAGACAGTAAATTAAACGTTATGTATTAGTTTTTAGCATGTGGTCCTTAGAAGAGTGCTGGCCCCATTTATTCTACGAACCTCCTGAGCACCATGACAACGACCTCTGGAAAAAAGTCAGGGCTAAACTAATCCCAAAAATGTCAATCTCAGAACCTCTTCTACATACGCTTGCTGTTTAGATGAATAAACTGTCTCTTAAAATTGTGGCAAGCAGCTTTGTCCTGAATACTTAGGCAGCATGTTAAACACAGTATTACTGATCCAAGTTCCTGTTCCAGCACTAAACTATACTTCATCTGTGTTTCTCATTTCACCAAACAATGACTGAACCACCATTTCTCAGGAACAAAAATAGGACAGAGTGGGATGGGCATGGCAAAAGGGAGCAGCAGCAGTAGAAAATTCACATTTAGAAACACTGTCCATTTTAATATTGCTATCTTGTTGCTACCCACAACAGTGATGTTTTTCGTTCACTATTGTACCTGATTTTACTCATGACAGAATCTGATTCACAGTGTGAACGAGTTACTTTTTTGAACTACACTTCCAAGTCTTTCTGGGTTGCAGCACACAAAACATCACTTTTCCTAGCTCCAAAATGATTTGACTTAAGCTGAGTCACATCAGTGATTCCACAACTTTTTTTTTTGAGTAAGAGAAAGTTAACTAATAGATAGAGAACAAGAAAATAAAACAAACTGGTAGAGTGATCAAGGGATAGACTGAAGACTGGTCGATATATATTTGGACACTCCCATACAGCAGGATGCAGCAAAACATAAAGACTATTGTCAGATGAGAAAATAAGGCCATTGGGAAACCTAACAACAATATTAATTGACTGAAGCAGTTTTCCAGGCCTAGTCTAAAGTGACTTATGTACCTTGGGCTCTCCTGTAGGCTGGATGTCAGTTCTTTCACAGAAGCTAGTTTCCAAAATGTTCATTTTAGAAGGGAAGTCTAAGAAATATGACATTACTATATGTTCTAAATAGGTTCTAATTTATGTTCTCCACAGAACATCACTTTCTTCACACTGACAATGGAGCAAAACTGGACTGGGTCTGTACTTGGACTGTTCAATTCCTTCTAAATAAGTAACACGCTGAGGTAATTGAACAATCTGTCATCCTTCAAAAGTGACTGATCCCATGCCAGAGTAAGGGTACAATGTAAAAATTGGCCAAAGGCTGACTGAAGACCATAAAAAACAGCTCGGGACTTGCTTCACTAGCAGTGAAAAGATACAGCAGCAGGATAGCATTTCAGCTCTGATGTATGTCAACAGTAATTTCTTTCAGTATAGATGTACCACCACTGGTACTTGGGTGGCACCAGTGGCTGAAATTGTGTGTGTCATACAAAGCAAAATCCTTTCTTTTTCCCAGTTGGTCTCTCAGAAATGCTGTTAATTGTTTTAGCTCTGAAATTGCATGCAGTTAATTTTTTCTATTGAGGTCTATAATGGGAACGCAGAAATAAAAAATAAATAAAGGTAAGCCCTCTCCATCTCCTTTCCTTACTACAGTTAGCAGGTAAACTGGCACATGGTAGCTGTTCCATTTACAGAACTCAATGCAATGAACAGATCAGTGGGCACTTATTATTAATTTTGTAATCATAAGTTGTTGTTCTGTAGCCAGTTTCATGTTTTTCTGTCCAAATAACCTGAATTATTGTGCCTAGGCTCAGTCATTCTCCAAAATATGTTGTTCCCAAGATGTTATTGCCAGCAGGGGAGAAATATGTCACTACAACCCTTAGATAATCTGAGAACTGGGTCATCTTTCTTGTACTGTACTTTGAAAAAGAAACTGACACTACTACCAGAACGGCTGACATTAGAAAAAAGCAGAGAAAGAATAATAGTTAAATACTGTATGTCTCTTATTACGTATCAAAGGAAGGTATCAACATATCAGCTTCCCTTTATGGTAGGAAAACGGTGACAAATGGCTTGAAAATAAATGAAAAATGCACCTAAATAAACAAACAACCAGAAACCAAACCACTAAAGATTGCTGAATTTCAACCTAAATATTAACTATTTCTCTCTTGCATTCTTTGCAGCTTTGGGACACCATGGCCACCTTGAGTTTGGAACCATTATGTTCTTGGACTACATGCTGCAGGGAAAATTTTGGGAACAACAATCCACACCCACACCCACACTAATTTTTCCTAGTTCTGCTTTCAACACACATGGAAGGATGCATGCACTGAAGAATGTACCTACTTGGAGGATGCAATACGTATCACCAAGTGTGCCAGTCATGCACAAGAAGGATGCTGAAGTCCAGCCTCCCCCTCTTTCCCAGGCACTAATCTGCAAAAGGAACCAAAATATGGGTACAATCGTTCTCATCCAAGCTCCATTTCCTGACACCATTCTCTGGCAAGCTACCATTTTCAGTGCTGAATGGCAGAGCCAGGGCCTTGTGCAAGCACCAGCAAGGCCTCATAATTCTAGCCCCCTTTAAATCATCCCTCCGTTGGGTAAAGGCACTCTCTGTTGAGGTTATAAACCCTAAGAGGATCAGCCTTAGCATTACACCTGGGGCAAGCTAAATAAAAAAAGGTCACCGGTGCTTTTTAAACATGAACAAAAAAAGCAGTAAAATGTGTTTGGGGAAAAAAATCTGGCATTAAATCATGACTTTTTGCCTGGCTCGCCTCATTAAAAGTGGCCTTTTGGAAGGTAAAATTATCATTGTAAGCGATAAGATCTTTAAGAAAATAATTCACGGCTTCTTCACCCTTTAATATGATAGCCGCCACCGGCTAATTTTTTTCTTAATGGCAACGAGGCCATCAATCTTGTCCAAGTCTGGCGCTCACCTTCGCTTTCCTTCCCTGCCACTTTTTTTCTAGCTACCACACTCTCTTCCCAGCGAACAGGAGACACTGTCTTGCTTTTCTGCTTCTGCTCTAATGATTTCCAAGCTGACAAATCCCCCTTTAAAGAACCAGCTGGGAGGAAAAGTGCCATTACAAAATGTTGTCAAGAATATGAACAAAAAGCAATGCTAGGCAAACTGAAATGAGAAATTTAAGTGAAGTTTTCTCAGTTAAAAAGGCGATTAAACTCTCCAATGGGCTTGCCCAAGGAAATATAGGGTTCTCAATTAGGCTGCCCTTCTGGTGAGGCCATGCATCTGTCAACAGTATGTTCTTAGACAACCCTAAACAAATGCATTTAGGCCAAAATCCAGTAGTAAATCACAACCAGAATAGGCACCTTGAATCAGCACAGATTAAAGGAGATTAAAATTTCTCTTTAAGTTCCATTTCCTATTCTAGTTGCAACATAATATTGGATTTCAGCCTTAGTATTACTTCACAGTGCCTTCTCAATAACTCTTGTTTATGCCACAAAATGGGCTCAGAGACTAGTGGTAAATTGGCTTACTTGTATGGCAGCATTTCTTAATAGGTTCTCCAATATGAGAGTTTAATTTGTTAGAGTATGTATAAAAACTAAAATAAACAAGTTTCTATTTCAAAAAATATTTTATAATTCACAGTTAACTTTACTTAACTTTTAAAAGTTCAACCTTCTGGTCCTCTTTCATTTTCCACATCACAGGATAGAAGACTAAGATACAATGCCACAATACTGGCATTTCTTTAGAACATTTATTAAAAAATGAGTAAATAATTATTCCATCTCAATAGCATCTATACACAAGGTTGAAGTTCCTTCAGACCAGTGGCGTAGCGTGGGGGGGGCGGGGGGGGCAGATGCCCCGGGCAGCGGCTTTCAGGGGGCGGCAAAATGTCCCATCCCCACCCTTTTGCTGGCGAGCGCCCCGCGTGCGCTTCGCCGCTTGCAGGCGAGGAGGAGAAAAAGGAGTTTTTTAAAAGCGGACAATTCAAGGAGGGGGCCCGGCTAGCCGTCGGGGGCTCTCCTGGAGGGCGGCCCGCGTGCGCGCGCACGCTGCTCGCCTCCGCCCGCCCAGCCACCCACCCAACTTGCCGTGAGACGGGGCGCTCGTCTGGGGTGGGTGGCGCCGTGGCGGGGAGCCCCTGGCGGCTGGCTGGGCAGGAGGAGGTGGGCAGCGCGCGCGCGCACGCGGGCCACCCTCCAGGAGAGCCTCTGACGGCCAGCCGGGCGGGGCGGGCCCCTCCTTGAATTGTCTGCCTTTAAAAAAAACCCCTTTTTCTCCTCCTCGCCTGCAAGCGGCGAAGCGCACGCAGGACGCTCGCCAGCAAAAGGGTGGGGAGGGGACATTATTTGCCGCCCCCTGAAAGCCGCTGCCAGCGGCAGGCGGCGCGCGGAGAGCCCCCGACGGCCAGCCGGGCGAGCGATCTGCCGGAGGTGCGCTCGTCGGGGGTGGGTGGCAGACGGCCCTGCCTGGCGGGCGAGCGGACGGAGATGCGCTCGTCGGGGGTGGGTGGCGGACGGCCCCTGGCGGGCGAGCGGACGGAGGTGTGTGTGGCGCGCGCGCAATCGCGCGCGCGCCGCTAATCAGCAGGGGGGCGCCTTCTGCCTTGGGAGGGGGAGGGGTGGCGTCAGCGGCGAGCTGGGGGGGGGCGGCGAGTTTGCTTTTCGCCCCAGGCGGCTGAAGACTGCGCGACGCCACTGCTTCAGACCTGTGCATCCATTATTTATTTGGGAAGAAATAGTTGAAGGGCTAATCTACTAGTACGTTTAAACCAAATACTAAAATCTAAGTGTATTTTGTAGCAAATGGAATATTAAGTCACATTTTTCTCCTGTGAAAGGTAGTGCTACAAGAAATACTCTATAGATTTGAGCATCCATTTTCTGGGTTTGAGATCTAGTAAGGTAGACTACCTTAGTAATAAAGTAAAGCAAAGCCTTATCAGAATGTAGTTACCAATAAAGAAAATGGCATTTCTGGCACACTGGCCCCTTGAGACTATAAGAGTAGCGGATCAGATTGAAGGTATATCTAGGCCAGCATTTTGCCTTACACAGTGGGCAACCAGATGACTTTGGAAAGCTCAGAAGTAGGGAATGAGGAATCAGTCCTCTGGCTGTTGTTACCCAGCCACTGGTATTCAGAGGCATAATGTGTTCTAACTTCTATGGGTTTGTCTAGTCTCTTGAAAAGTCTTCCAAGTGGAGTGAATTCCTCAAGAAGTGTTTCTTATTAACTGCCTTGTGTCTCTCATCTACTGGATCAACCTTGCTTCTACTATATCAAGAGAGACAGAGTAACGTCTCCATGTATCTTTCTCTTGTACTGTGGTGGTTCAAGTGGTTAAGTTGCTGAACTTGAAGACTGGAAGGTCGGAGTTCGAGACCTGAGTCCTGCATGACAGAGTTAGCTTTCATCTCTGTCCCAGCTCCTGCCAGCCTAGCAGCTCGAAAGCAAGAAATTGTAGATAAATAGGAGGGTAAACAGCGTTCTGTGCACTTTGGTGTCTAGGCATGCCTGACACATGACCACAGAAACATTTGCACACACACACAACACTGGCTCTTTGGCTATAAACAGAGATGAGCACTGAACCCTAGAGTTGGATACAACTGGTTTTAGAGCAAGGGTGACCTTTACCTATGTCTTTCTCTATACAATTATTCCTTTGGGCTTCTTCTTCCATGTCTAGGCCAGATGTGAAACTGCCAAGATGAAGGCACCTTTTGGTGAGTTCATTCTGCAGTTCCTTTTGCCTGATCTAGTGTGAGAAAGATTAGTCAGCAACACAAGGTTGCTGTTACCAGTATATGCCACAAAGTTAAAGAATACCAATCATTGAGGAGGCTCTTTCTGTGTACTTAATACATACAAGTAATACCTCATATAACATTAGTATCGAATAACACGAAAATCGCATAACATTAAGGAATCTGGGTGGAAGAATTGCATCGGATAACATTAAGATCCTATGGGATGCTTCAGATAACAACCGCTAAAGCCTGTGTGGTTACAATGTATCTCTATGGATCCCATAGGATTTTAACATGCACCAGATAACACTAAAAATCGTATAACACCAAGACTTGTGGAACCAGGTTTTAGTGTTATCTGAGGTTTTACTGTATCTTAAAATGAATAGATATTTGAGTGTGAAAACTGTGAGTGGGCATGCATGAAAAAGAATTCTTGGAAATCTTTTGTACAAGAAGATATAATCAGTGGTTCTGGATACTGATCAACCTATACTTCTAACCTCACAACAAATTTACACTATTGGGAAGGCTTTGTGATTCTTTATAAACAAAGTTGAAAATGGGTAGCATTGTGTTAATTGCACACAAGTCCTTTAAAACATTCAGTTTGAGCAAAGATCATAAATGCATATCTCTTTCTTTCTCTCTCTCTCTCACACGCACACCTAAAATTGGTTGCATGTTGAACTACGCTTATGATGGAAGGCTTCAAGAGAGCAGTTTGGCAGAAACAAAAATAAGCTTTAAAATAGAACATGGGCCATCTGTACTTAAGGATTGCATGCATTGGCCTTCAGGATATAAAATTGACTTGAGACCTCTTCACCTATATTTTAATGGGTTCGTTCTCTATGTGTAATATTGCATATGTATTTGTTACCATGTACGTACAGACAGAAAACTAGCTACTTCATATTTTCTGTATGCATGGCTATTACTTTTCTGACAAGACAGAAGTGGCAATCTGTGAAGTAGGCACAGCCTTTCAGTTTTGAAATATACCTGCAACAAGGCAGGACTGAAGTTGAATGTTAAGAAAACAAAAAATATCACAACAGAACTACACACCAAATGGGGGCTGCAACCAAGAAATCAAAAGACTGAGATTCAGAAGGACAGCAATGAAGGTATTAGCAAAGATAATCAAACATAAGGATGTGTCACTGGAGATAAGACCAAAATTATTCAGTCTATTGTATTCCTGATCACCATGTATGGTTGTGAAAGCTGGACAGCAATGAAAACTAACAGGAAAAAAGTTGATTCTTCTGAAATATGGTGCTGGATGATAGCTTTACAGATACCCTGAACTGCCAGAAAGACTAACAAGTGGATCCTAAAGCAAATCAAGCCCAAACTGTGTCTCTGGGGAGCAAAATTATGAAACTGAGCCTGTCCTGCTTTGGGCACATCATGAGAGGTTAAGATTCCTTGGAAAAGACAACCATGCTTGGAAAGTTCTGAAGAAGTGGACTTGATTTACAAAAGCGAATAGTAGAATATAGTCATTAGCCTTTAAGGAAGCACAATGTCGTCCCCCCCCCCCCCCATATGCTTGCATAGACTAACATGGCTAACACTTCAGTTGAGAACAGTGGAAGGCAGTAGGAAAAGAAAAAGAACAAATATGAGATGGATTGACTCAGTGAGGGAATACATAGCCATGCGTTTACAAGGACTGATCAGGGCTGTTGAGGACAAGACATTTTGGAGACTTCTCATTCGTAGGGTTGCCATAAGTTGAAGATGACTTGGTGACTCATAACAATAACAACAGAAACAAAGCTGCTGTTAATAACATAACTAACTCAACCAGTTAGCAAAGTAAAAAGATGGTTATCTTCAAATGTTCATTCCTTAGAGACTCATCAAGAATAATTTATTTTCCAACAGCACCAGAAAAATAACTATCTGCTTACAGAAACCTTGAACTCTTGTAGTTTGCTGAAAGTCTAACCAAGTTATGTTGCCAGTGTGCAATGGTAGGTGACTGTGCCTCTTAAATGAGCAATCAAAAGCAGCATGAAGGAGGAAGTCTCTTTGCAAAGGCAATGGGAATTCCCAGATGCTTTCTCAAGTAATCTTGAACAAGGAAAGGGAGGCAAGAGTGTGCACCGCTTTGGAGCTACTGATAAAAGGCAGAAAAAGGGCAAGTTCTGCTTTTTTGGGAAAAAGAAGAGATGAGAAAGACTGACAAGTGCTGTTTCTCTCTACAGGTACAGTATTTTACTACCGTAACCAGTTACAGAAATCAGTGCAGTTGTTGCCATTATATGAGAGATTAACTACCTCTAAGCTTATGTTTATTGAAAACAATTCAGGTCCATGTATGAAGATGTCAATCCTCTGAAATGTGGGTACCTGCTTCATATCTCTGCACACTAGATCACGGGTGGTTAGTAGGTAGATGGGCCTCTACTCATAGACGGCCAGGTGATTAATAGTAGTGTTTTTTTTACTGCCTTAGTGGTTAAGATGCTGAACTTGAGGACTGAAAGGTTGGCAGGTAAGCAGTTTCAGCTCCTGTCTCTGTCGCAGCTCCTGTCATTGCCAACCTAGTAGTTTGAAAGCAAGGGCTAATTGCAAATAGATAAATAGGTACCTCTTCAGTGGAAAAGGTAAAAGCGTTCTGTGTGCTCTGGTGTCTAGTCATGCCTGACACATGACCATAGAAATATCTGCAGACACAGACAGTGTTGGCTCTTTAGCTGTAAGTGGAGATGAGCACTGAATCCTAGAATTAGATATGACTAGCTTTGAAGCAAGGGCAATGTTTACCTTTATCTACTTATCATAATGGTTATATCAGATCAGTCTGCAAGGTTCTAGTCATGCCTGCCACAAGACCACAGAAACGCAGACAACACTGGCTTTTGGGCTGTAAACGGAGATATGCAGTGAACCCTAGAGTCGCGACTGGTTTTTGAGCAAGGGAGACCTTTACCTGTTTTTGACTATCAATTATTTATCAATGGCAACATCAAAAAGACTCTTTCTCTATGAGCTGCAATGTTAAGATAATTTTGTGTCAGAAATTATTCTGGGTTGAAATGATTTTTGCTTCACTCAGGAAACATTCAAATGAGACTCTTTTCACATCCTCAAGAGCTGAGACAGAGATGGGCACTCAGTCCATCTTGCAGTACCTGAGTCTCGAGCTGCCAATTTGCCAGGCTTCCAGCTAATAAGGCGAGCTTCTTAACCACTGAACCACCACAGCTCCTATTGTTAAGACACCAGATCTTTAGTAATTTAGGATGTGACTACACTGTGAAGGGAATCATTCTGATTTGAATCGCATCCTTTATTCCTGTTGAAATCGTAATTTGCGCTCACATTGGGTTTGTGGGTTGAATCACTTCTCCGAAAGTGAGGGAGATCTCCCCTCCGTTGTCAACTTCTTTCTGGTGGCTAAAGGAAGGGAAGGGGACTTGCCAGACAATGCTACCCACACAAACACACCCACTAGACACACTCACCCACACCAGGCAGATACCTATTCTCTCCCCCTTGCCACCCGGGCCTAGTTAGAACGGTTTGAGAAAGGTGAAAGGAAGGCAAAGAGGAAGATTGTGGTTGTGGAAAGGTCACTGTGCTTTCCCTCATCCAAGGGGGTGGGGCATTTGGAGAGGATCCCTCACTTGGCCTAACAAGTGTGTGTGTGTGTGTGTGTGTGTGTGTGTGTGTGTGTCTGTCTGTCTGTCTGTCTGTCTGTCTGTGTCTGTGTCTGTGTCTGTGTCTGTGTCTGTGTCTGTGTGTCCAGTCTTTGCCAGGTGAATGAATCTGTGTTATGCTCATTGTGTATACGGGACATCCCCAAAAGATGCAGTTGTCATATCTGCATGGGTTTAGGTAACTGCCTTGTTATCCCTATGGACAAGAGTGAGAAGGAGCACAAAGCAAAGGGGGATATATGATCTGAGTATAGCCTCCCTCAACCAAGAAAATGCATCATGTTCAGTGCTGCCTCTTCCAGCTCTTCCTTCCTCCCCTTGCCTAGGAGACAGGTCAGGAGTCAGCACAGGGACACTCTGTTTTCTTTCAAGGCCACCCATTTGAGACTATTAAGTGCTGGGCCCCTGCTTTTTGATAGCACTGGAAACATAGGCAGTTTATTTCTCTTAAACGATCAATCACAACTGCTGTCAGCAACACAAATACCCTAACCCTGCTTTTTACATCTCGAGCTGGCCTTTCCCTTCTCTCCTGCGCAAAGTGTTTCCTGCTTGATGTGTTGGACTTTAACTCTGCCATCTAAATAGGTACTTATCACTTAACATGGAGGTGATGGCTTGACATGTTTTCTGTCTCCTGCCCTTCCCTGCATGGTGGGGAAGCAGTCAAAGTGTTGCTAATAGCTGTTATCACTTGGGAACTGTAACCTGAATGCAATGAATGATACCAGGCTTGGCTGTGCTTTGAAACAGCATCAGCTGTAGCCGTATTCTAGGAACACCAGCCTCTTTTATTCTCTCACACTTTCCCAAAGCCTGCTCAACTCACAAACTCCCATCGGCTCCTTTGTAGATTAGTGCTTCTGCTTCAGGAAGAATGTTTTAAGAAGGAATCCTGAATGAGGAAAGCAAACTGATGTTTTGTGACTTCTGACCATCCAATTGTTTTTCCTACACTACAGGTCAGCGTTAAGGATAGAAAGAAACAAATTTCTTGTTCATGTTGATTTAGGCTAACTTGACATTATGAGATGCCTCAAGAAGAAATTTTAAAAGAGATAAAAGGAAGGGAGAACTCTTTGTCTCTCTCACAGCTAGAAGCAAGCAATTTTAAGAGTCCCATCAGATTGCTCACCTCCACCAGAGAGTGAGGAAAAAAATTCCCATTATCACTTGAATCCACACTGTATATTTCTAGTATCCTTCCCCTTTGAGAAGCAAAGCACAGAGATAGACATAGAAAGGACAAAAGGATTGGCTGATAGTTAAGAAAGAGACAAACACTCCGTCCAGCACATATGTTGTATGGGTCAGATCTGGCCTGTGGGCCACAGATTAGGAACCCCCGATTTAGCTAGTACACTACCCTCTGTTCTTCTTCAGGGAGATTAAGAAAGAAAACATTTGGACAAGCTTAAGTGTTGCCATATGAAGACTCCAAATAATTCTATCCTTGCCCAGCACATCAGACATAGAAATACTGGAAGCTGCCTTTCAGCTAAGCTTGACTGCTGGTCCATCCAACCTAGTGCTGTTTCCTCTGACTGGCAAAGGCCCTCCAAGTATTACAATATTTCCCAGCCCTATCTGGGACTGAACTCAGGATCTTTTGGATGTATAAAATATGTTATTGTTATTCAACAACAGAAAGATGTCTTATTCCAAGTCAGATCAACAGTTAATTTAGTCCAGTCAGATCAACAGTTAATTTAGTCCAGATGTTAGAAGCTTAAGCCCGAGCAACCAATGTCAGGGCTTCTAGGGAAGTATAGCCCTAGAATACCAGAATCACAAGTCTGGGAGCCACTGAGCTTGCATGATATTACCTAAAGTGAATCAAAAAAGTTCATTTCCAAGCTTTTCCAGACTTGAGAGGAAATTAGCCTGGACTTTTTGCATGCCTTTTGCATGAAAATATGTGTTGCTACAACAACCTTCCTGATTTTTAAGGAAGTTGTTTCTTGGTACTACAGTATTTCCTGCTCAGTTATCTGAGTGGAAATTGGACTCATAACTTATTTCAGGATCAGCTAGTACACAATCTATAACGGGGTTCCAACCTAAGGCTTGTGGGCCAGAACTGGGCCACAGTGCAATTTCATGTGGCTCCCACTCTCCAAGGTCATTCAAGAAACAAAATGGCTTCCTCTTTGAAGCCTTTGGGACAAAATGGCAGAGCATTGTGCAGGCAGGGCAAAATGGCCATCCGACCCTTGAAGCTGACTGAGAGAGTATGACCACACCCCTGGCTTGAAAAGGTTAGGAACCCCTGATCTATAATGATGTGTTTGAACCAAAAACTCTTCTACCTCTTCTACAGATTTTCAAGTGTGTGGTAATTTGAGAAGTTGCTTTGGAAGTTAGGAAGGAAGGATTCTAATTCTAAATTCATTTGCTTTGGAGTAAGACTCATTGATTTCAGTAAAGCTAACTTCTAGTAAAGTAAACTTAGGATCATAGCCTTTGTGGACTCATTTCCAGACTTAATTATATCTGTCCAATCTTCTTTCCAGTAGCTTTTCCCATATGAATAGCAGTCCTAAGTGCTGACATATTTCAAATACACATAGACAGTTCTCTGGTTTCTTCCTCTCCCCTAAAGCCACAATGAGTAGAATTAATTATTAATCTTTTATTGTCTATCACTTACAGAGATGAAGCCCTGAGGTGTTACGTGATTTCCCCAAGGTCATCATAGAAACACATTGCAAAGCTGCTCCTAAAGATCCAGAACTACAGGGTAGGAGTAGCGAGTACACAACACCTTTCCCAGCTTGACCTCTAGACACAATTCAGGAAACACTGTATTGTCTAGAACAGGGGTGGGGAACCTTTTCCTGTTTGAAGACCGCATTAGCTGTAACTAAGACACTGACTGGAAGGTGGCAGGTCAGCAGTTCGATACCCGAGTACTGCATGATGGAGTTAAGCTCCCATCTCTGTCCCAGCTCCTGCCAACCTAGCAATTCGAAAGCAAGAAATTGCAAGTAGATAAATAGGGACCACTGTGTGCTCCAGTGTCTAGTGATGCCTGCCACATGACCACAGAAACATCTGCAGAAATGAGCATTGAACCCTAGAGTCAGATACAACTGGCTTTCAAGCAAGGGTGATATTTACCATTACCATTCAAATAAGGCCACGTTCAAGAAACTTTAATTAGAATACTAAAAAATTTACATTATTTTGCAAATCTAACTACCATATACTTTATAATTTCAAAAAAATCAAAACCACTTAAGGACCTAGAAGGCCACACGTGGGCTTACAGCCACAGGTTCCTCACCCCTGGTCTAGAACAACCATTTCCTCTTAGAAGATTTTAATGATCAGACTACTGAAAGCATGAGGCAGTTCCAGAATAATTCGCAGAACTCAGATTATACTCACTTAACAATGAGACCTGAAATCTATCAGGGCATTTATTTATGTTTGGACCATGGCAAGAATAGGCTGGTTCACTTCTAAATATGTGATCAGATGATATCTTTACTTAAGTGAACCATTCTCCCTCCAAAGCTGTTCTATCTGTACCGTTTCTGCCCTTGTCAGAGCTTCTACTTTTTTCGTGCAGGTAGAATCACTCTCTTTTGGTCTGTTTCCAATATGTGTGGTGATGGTGATGATCATCATCATCATTGAACTGCTGAGCTGGAAGAGACCCTTTGGATCATTAAGTCTAGCATCTGTGAGGAACCGAACTCTTAATCTCTGGCTCCACAACCTGATATCTAAACCATTGAGCTATTCAGCAGTTCTATGATCACTAGAAACAAACCAAAAACCCTTCCTTTTTTTAAAAAAAAATTGCCAATACTGTGAAGTACCTTAATAGAACAACGCCATGATATTGGCTAATTAAACACTTCTTCTGTTACTTGGTGGAGGGGCAGAGGAAATGGACATGTTTGCTTCTCCATTATAGCAGAAAAATACACTGCCCAGGTTCCTGAAACCTTCATCTTTTTGTTGCAATTCTTTCTACTCTTTTTAGAGTAGTTTTCAGGCTGATTTTAGAGTAACTTAAAAAATAATAATAGAATTCAGGGATAGCTAATGTACCACGAAAACTAAACAGAAGGAGCAATTGAGGCCCAGAGGGTTGGAGACAAAGAAGCAGAAACACGCCTAACTTCAAATAACACCCACCCATAGATCAGAATGTATCAAAGATGTACCGAGGTCAGTATGAGCAGATTGTGCAGCGGAGCAAACTGGGACAAAACAGAACAAAAATATACCATCATCTGGGTGTGGTGTAAAATAAACCTGGAAAGCAAAGTATTTGTCCTGCTTTGACTCTGTTAACATTTGTTTCAGCCTTACATCATACAAATACAAGTAATAAGGGCTATTATCACAAGTGTCGGGAAAGTTGAATAAATGCTCAGTGTGGATAGGTCCTGTTTTTGTGTCTGAAGAAAGGCAGATTAGCAAACACGTGTGTGTGAATTCTCCTTTCTCATCTATGACAGAAGGAAGCAGTAGGGGCACTATACTCTCTTCTCAAGGAAAAAAGGCAAGGATCCAAATCTCTGTCAACTGGCAAAGAGATAGGCCAAAATAACGGCTGACAATCCCGATAAATTTCAGTGAGAACACTGTAGGATAAGGGGGAAGGGGAGAGCTTATCCATTCACATCTGTCAGAGTGCATCTATTAGAATTCTTTTATGTTTAACATAAACTGACATTCAATGGTCAAAATAGATAAATGAATAAGTGAATAAATGAGAAAGCACGTCTTCCATTTAAATTGCATTTTACTGCAAAATTTCTTTTAAATTTTTATCTAATTTTTTAAAAACTCAGATTATGGGCACAACCCACCATCACCTTACACAGGCACAGATGAAAGCACAGACAGGATCTTTGTGAGAAAAATGGAACGTGAATAACGATAAGAATATAGGAAAATGGGTTGCGGTTGAGCCCACCAGCGCCGCTGCCTGCCGCCAGCATCCTAGGGCTCCAGCCTCGTCACCACCAGAGTGAAGAGAGGACGGGCCATGGTTGAGCCCACCAGCGCCGCCACATGCTGCCATCATTCCAGGGCTCCAGTCTCTTCACTGGCTGGAGAGAAGAGAAGGGATGAGCCATGATTGAGCCCACCAGCGCCACCAGCCATCGTCATCTATGTAAGATCTATGAATCAAGGTAAGCTGGACTTGGTCAAAAGTGAGATGGAAAGAATAAAAATCATTATCTTGGGAATGAATGAACTGGACAGGGATGGGTGAATTCAACTTAGGGGACCATCATATCTACTACTGTGGGCAAGAAACCCTTAGAAAAAAATGAAGTGGCCCTAATAGTCAATAAAAAAGTGAGAAAAGCAGTAATGGAATACAATCTAAAAATGACAGCAAGATCTCAGTCTGGTTTCAAGGCAAACCATTCAACATCACTATAATCCAGGTCTACGCCCCAACCACTGGTGCAGAAGAGGCCATAGTAAACCAGTTCTATGAAGACCTACAGCACCTACTTGAACTGACACCAAAAATGATGTCCTTATCATCATAGGAGATTGGAATGTCAAAGTAGGAAGACAAAAAGTAACTGGAATAACAGGCAAGTTTGGCCTTGGAACACAGAATGAAGCACGGCAAAGGCTAATAGAGATCTGCCAATAGAACACTCTGGTCATAGCAAACACCCTCTTCCAAAAAAGTAACAGGTGACCCTACACATGGATATCACCAGATGACCAGCTTCAAAATCAAATTGATTACATACTCTACAGCCAAAGATAGAGCAGCTCTATACAGTCAGCAAAGATGAGATCTGGAGCAGACTGTGGCTCTGATCATGAGTTACTGATTGCCAAATTCAGGCTTAGATTGAAAAAATAAAGGAAACAATTTGGCCACACAGGTATGACCTAGACAACATCCCTAAGGAATATACAGTGGAGGTGTGGAATAGAATTAATGGATTAGACTTGATAGACAGAGTACCTGAAGAATTATAGACAGAGGTTCGAAACATCATACAGGAGGCAGCAATTAGAACCATACCAAGGAAAAGAAGTGCAAGAAAGCAAAGTGGCTGTCTAATAAGGCTCTTCAAATAGCTGAGGTAAGAAGGAAAGCAAAAAAGCAAAGGTGAAAGAGAAAGATACACTCAACTGAATACAGAATTTCAAAGAAAAGCAAGGTGAGATAAGAAAGTCTTCTTAAATGAACAGTGGAAAGTAATAAAGCAGGGGGGCTGGGTCACGTTCCCTTAGACAGCTTCAGGGGCCGGATGGCCATTTTGCCCTTTCTCCACCACATGACACTTCCTGGTGTGGTGAAGGTGGTGGTGGGCCACATGAAATGGTGTTGTGGGCTGCATCCAGCCCATAGGCTGCAGGTTGAGAATCCTCTAATAGAGGAAAGCAACAGAAGGGAAAGGACTAGCGATCTTTTTAAAAAAAAAAATAATTGGGAAATCAAGGGAATGTTTAAAGCAAAAATGACCATGATAAAGGACAAAAATGGTAGGGATCTAGTAGATGCAGAAGAGATCAGGAAAAGATGGCAAGAATATACAGAAGAACTTTATGAAAAGGACCTAAATGTCCCTGACCACCACATTGATGAGATCAATGACCTTGAGCCGGACATTCTGAAATGCCAAGTCAAGAAGGCCCTAGGGAGTATTACTAGCTACAAAGCTAGTGGAGATGATGGTATTCCAGTTGAATTACTCAAGGCTCTAAAGGAAGATGCTATTAAAGGGCTGCATTCAATATGCCAGCAGATCTGGAAAATGCAGCAGCGGCCACAGGATTGGAAAAGGTCAGTGTACGTTCCAATTCCAAAGAAGGGCAATGCCAAAGAATGGTCAAATTGTCGAAAAGTTGTGCTCATCTCACATGCTAGCAAAGTCATGCTCAAGATCCTACAAGCTAGGCTTCAGCAGTATGTGGAGTGAGAACTTCCAGAAGTACAGGCTGGGTTCCAAAGATGCAGGGGAACTAGAGACCAAATTGCAAATACTCACTGGATCATGGAAAAAGCAGGGGAGTACCAGAAAAAAGAATACTTCTGTTTCATTGACTACACCAAAGCCTTTGACTGTGCTGATCACAATAAACTTTGGCAAATACTGTACTTAAAGAGATGGGAATACCAGATCACCTCATCTGTCTTCTGAGAAATCTGTACGCGAGCCAAGAAACAACAGTTAAGGCAGGATATGGAAATACTGATTAGTTTAGAATAGGAAAAGGAGTACGACAAGGCTGCATATTGTCACCCTGCTTATTTAACTTGCATGCAGAATACATCATGCATAATGCAGGGCTGGACAAAGCACAAGTTGGAATTAAGATTGCTGAGAGAAACATCAACAACCTGAGATATGGAGATGATACTATCCTAATGGCAGAAAGTGAAGAAGATCTAAAGTACCTCTTGATGAGGGTGAAAGAGGAGAGTGAAAAAGTTGGTCTGAAACTCAACATCAAAAAACCCAAGATCATGGCAACTGGCCCCATCACTCCCTGGCAAATAGAAGGGAAGAAATGGAAGTGGTAACAGACTTTACTTTCCTGGGATCCAAGATCACTGCAGATGGTGATTGCAGTCATGAAATAAAGAGATGCTTACTTCTTGGGAAGCAAGCAATGAGAAACCTAGGTAGTATAATAAAGAGTAGAGACATCACCCTGCCTGCAAAAGTCCGCATAGTAAAAGCAATGGTATTCCTAGTAGTAATGTATGGCTGTGAAAGTCGGACCATAAGGAAGGCTGAATGCAGAAGAATAGATGCATTTGAATTATGGTGCTGGAGGAGACTCTTGAGAGTCCCCTGGACTGTGAGGAGAACAAATCAGTTGATCCTGAAGGAAATGAACCCGAGCTGCTCATTGGAGGGACAAATACTGAAGATGAAGTTCAAGCATTTTGGCCACTAAATGAGAAGAGAGTACTCACTAGAGAAGGCCTTGATGCTGGGAAAGATAGAAGGAAAAAGGAGAAGGGGGTGCCAGAGGATGAGGTGGATAGATGGCATGCTCTGGTCACCTCTAGACTGGACTATTGTAATGTGCTCTACATGAGGCTGCCCTTGATGACCATTCGGAGGTTGCAACTGGTCCAGAATGCGGCTGCCCAGGTGGTGATGGGGTTTGGACGTTAAGTTCATGCATTGCCACTGCTTCGGGAGCTGCACTGGTTACTGGTGTGCGCCTCCGGGTGCAATTCAAGGTGCTTGTAATGACCTTTAAAGCCCTACATGGTAGTGGGCCAGGATACTTAAGAGACCACGTCACCCCAAGAACATCTGTCTCTCCCACCGGAGAGGACTGAAGAGGCTTTCTTACTGTGCCATCTACTAGAGAGGCACATCTCTCTAAAACTAGAAGGAGGGCCTTCTCTGTGTCTGCTCTGGCCCTATGAAACCTCCTGCCAAATGAGCTAGGATTAGAGACAGAGTTGCTGCCCTTCAGGAAAGAACTAAAAACCTGGCTGGCAAAGGAGGTGTGGGGCACTGGAGATGCGGTGACCCCCACCTGCTGGCTGATATAGTAATATCGCTCCCTCGTTCTTTTTAGTTGTCGGGTTAATTTTTTAATTGTATTTTTAATTGGAGTTTTTACTGGTTTTAAGGTTTTTATAGTTCTCTAGTGGGATTTATGTAGTTCATGATCAGCCAATATACTGACTTAGGCTTCTGGGAATTGAAGTCTCCTATGAGGACCCTGAACACAGGCTACATAAGAGGACCCTGAACATAAGTTAACTATGGAAACATAGAAGGAGCCTTCCAAAAAGTGGAAAGCATGGCAAAATGCCTGGGGTTTACCCAGGGAAATGTAAAAGAGCATGGCATGGCAAGAAGTAGGCAGCAAGCTTGGAAACTACTGAAAAAATTGAACAATGATCCAAGCAAAAGGACATTATATGCAAATATAACTCCCCAAACATATAGCACACCAACTGCTTTTTGTAGTAAAGACCAGTTAATGCATAATAAAAATAAAACAGCAAAGATATATTCTGAGTGAATCCAATGAACTTCCCATTGCCTTCGTACTGGCAGAATTAGAGAAAACCATAAAATGTATGAATGGTAAAGTAGTAGAACTTGATACTTGGATCAAGCAAGTTAGATATTTTGTGCAAAATACAAAGGAATGGCTCTTTCAACTCTTTAATAACTGTTGAACAAAAAATTCCAAAAATATGGCTGAAGATAATAGGAATTAATATACTCAAATGAGGCAATGAACCATCAGATCCCAAAAAGATGCCAGACAATCTCCTTACTATGACACTTATACAAAGTTTGAAAACATTAAATCTTCTAGCCCAGTGGTTCCCAATGTGGGGCACACACCCCACAGGGGGACTTCTATTGCCAGAAGCTTAAGTCAGTCCATTGGCTGATCAGTGCTTTGGGGGATTGACTTAGGCTTCTGGGAATTGAAGTCCAAAAACCAAAGGCAGGGAAACACTAATAATAAATTAATAAATTCCACGTATACCCCACCCATCTGGGGATTCATCCCCATTCTGGGTGGCTACCAACAATACATTAAAAACATCTTTAAATTCACACACTGATCTAGCCCAAAACATTGAATCTTTTCTAATCCCAGAACAGGTTTTAAATCTGGCAAGAGTTCTCAAATCTTAAATCTAGCCCAAGATATAGAAGACAGTTTTGAAACATATTAAATAACTGAAGCAGTATTTGTAGACCTTACGGTAGCAAAATACACTGCCCACTAGCTATTGCTACTCAAAAAGCTACACATTCATACTAAAGGTCATGGATTAATAAAAATAGACACTGTTCTACTTCAAAACCAAAGTTCTTTGTTCAAGTTTGAAGGAGGCACAGTCACTGGAGAAATCATAGGAATGGTTTCCCACAGGATAGCATCCTGGCTCCATTATTTTTTAACATTTACACAATTGATTAACTGATCTTCCCATACTCCAGGAGTTTCATCTATGTTGATGATCTTGTCTTGGCAGTCGAAGGAGAAACCTTTGAGTCTGTTGAGCACCAGCTAACATCTGCATTAGAAGATATTTTCTTATTAAAAAAAATACCCAGCTGAAGCCAGCCAATTTAAAAACACAGGTCTGTGACTTCCACTTAAAGAACAGAGAAGCTCAGAGGAAGCTCTGAGCAAGCTGAGAAGGCAAGAATTGAAACGTTGCTCTCCCAGTAACTTTGCGTGTCACTCTGGATCCTGACTTACAAAAAACACTGTCTAAACACCATACAGAAACTCATTACCAGAAACTTATCTGTCAATTTTCTGGATACCAGTACCCAGAAGATGAATAAGAGAAGATTCCCTCCCCCCACCCCAACACACACACATCGCTTACACTTTAACTATTAAACCAGATGAGCTATGGCTAAAACTATGAAGAACAGAAACAACAAATCTTTCTGGATGGATGAATGACAAAGATTGTTTCCCACCAGCACAAAGTTTTGCCTGAACCATCTGGAAGTCACTTAACAGACTTTGAAACAAAGTAGGAATATCAAAGAGTAATCAACAAGATGGAGTTACTTAGATACAGGACACGTCTCTGAATGTGGAAAAATATAGCCAATGCAGCATTTATGTGCAAGCAATTTATGCCCTTCTACATGTACAAAAGAAGATCTAATAAATGGTAGAAATAACACTATTAAAATAGCCACTTCTGGTCAAAAATTGTCTAAGCATTTTGACATTTTTATTTGTTTTGAATTTTACATATATTTCATATAAATCCATAATTTTAGATTGTGTGATGTTCTGATATGCAGAAAGAAAGAAAAGGCTAACTTTTATATATTTATAGATCTTAAATCTTTACTCATCACAAAGGATATGAAGAGTATTTCCATTGGAATGGGTATCACCTTTGGCCTTTACAGCTCCTTGCCATCCCTTACAACACTTCCTTTCCCTTCTATATACATGCCTTTTCCATAATAAGTTGTATCCCAAATAGTATACACATACAGTCAAAACTCGCATAAAGAGTGCCTCGCTTAGAGACTAACTCACTTAAAGAGCAGAACACATTATACTCTTTAAGTGAGGTACCACTGTATTTGTTTTACTTGGTAATAAAGAAGAGGAGGGGAAGAATCTTCAATCTGAAAATTAAATCCCAGACTCTGCAAACCAGAAGGGAAATTAACATTTGTCTTATTTTCTTTTCATAGTACTAGGACTATTTGATTATTTTCAGTGGTCTTTTGCTATTTTTATATTATTGCCAAATTCTTCCCTGGAATATATACAATTGCCCCTAGACAGAAGGATACATTTCTCTTACTAATATGTGAATATAGAGAATCCCAGTAAGTGTCTTGCTCATGGCTAACATTTTGTTTCTTTCAACAAATCAAGAGCCATTAGAAGGTAGAGATCTTCCATCTCAGGAGGTATTATTTTTAGACATGGTCCTGGACTTTCCACTTCTTAAAAGGTAAACACTGGAAATAGTAGCTTGGGTTTGCATCAGTCCAAAGATACTTATACCTGAAAAAGTCTGGCTATCAAACTTTTCCCCTCTGTACTAAAAAGTGCAACATTTCCCCCCTTGACATACAAGCCTCTTCTTCCAGCAAGTACTACTTGAGAATAACAAATCTGAGGCCAAGTGGCTCATAGAAAAATTCAAATGATTTCTTAAGGTTCTTAGGTAGGGGTAAGTCAGGGAGGGGGGAATTCATGTGGTGCCAGCAGATGAGTGATCTTGGTTACACAGGACCCCTAAACTATCCTGCCTTAATCCCCTCAATCAAAGCAAATGGGCTTCTTTTTTGCTTGAAGCTTCAAAGACCTATTCCTGCTGGGAGAAAAAGGCCTTTTCTTGGTTATCTCATAGACTATCCCTAACTCTCTATATTTACCTCCAAAAAGCTAATCTGCCTATTGAACTCCTCTTCAGGCTTGGAGTTTGGGACAGATGAATTATCTGCATCCAGCATAAGCACAGGCAAAATGCGCTATACAAGAGCTGCTTTTCATGCTGCTCCTGGCCTTTTCAACTCCCTTGGGTGCATAAAAGCAAATGTTAAGATTTTTGGTTTTTAATAGTTATGTTGGTACTCCCCACCACCACCAAATCTCCATAGCTGCTTCTCTTGTGCTTACAGTCAACCCTTGCATAAAGAACACCTCGCTTAAAGAGTAACTTGCTTAAAGAGCAGAATTTTCTCTGAATGTTTGCTTTGCTTAACAAATAAAACCAACCAAAAACTCGCTTACCAAATAAATTGGGGTTCGCAATTCCCCACCACCACCAGAAGTCACAATTGGTCACTTACAATGGTGTTTTCCTTAAAGAGCAAACTTACTTAAAAAGGAATCCTGTGGAACGCATTATGCTCTTTAAGTGAGGTACAACTGTATTTGTTTCTAGGATCAGGAAAAAATACTCAGCTTTTGATTTGTTTGAGCTGCACTGATAGCATAGTACAAACAATAGTGCGCGCACGCACGCACACACACCACATTAAAAAGGCTGTGATAATGGTTATAACATAATGACAGACTAAGTTTTCTACTTGGTCCTTCACATTTTATATAAAAATACTCCTTTACTAACCATCAACCATGAGGCTATCTACACGGGCATATAGCTTGCTGTTTAGAGCAGGTTGGTCCAATTGTGTCTATGCTGCAATCAGGCCAACCCACCTTCAACCTGCCCATTCTATGACCCTATTTGGGGGGGGGGATTAAATTAGCCCCACTGATTTTATCCTATTCCCAGTATGTGTACGCTGTGACTCAGTGGAGGGTGCAGTGGTAAGAGCCAAATAGCTGTTTTTCAGCTGACTCGGAAGTCTTTCCTCCATTAGGTGCAAATAGGCTCTTACTCACACGAGAATAGCCTCTTTGCAGCTGACAAGGGAAAGGCTTCCCCCATCAGCTGCAAAGCAATTGCTGCAGGACTGATGGGGCTGCTGCAGCCCCATTAGAGAAGCACAATCTGGTCTAGGTCATGGGAATCATGTCAAACAGTATTTTGCTCCTCCACCATCTCAGGTGGCTTTTTAAAAATTGTTCTTCACCAGCCTGGGACAGCTAGTATAGATAAGCTCTTGCTGAAGAACAACTGCTTTTCTACAGTAACAATGGCTCTTAGGTGAGTGAACCCATACCCGGGCATTGAAGGAAGATGAAGTAGGCATATTCCCTGGCATCTCACCCAATAAGAACATTTTTCTTGGTACCAGAGCATCCAAAAGCATTTATTTGCCAACCTTGGAAATCTGTAGCCCAAAGCCAGATATTTATAGAGTTACTTGTTTGGATGACTGCTTCCATAATCTCCCAGGAAACAAACCATTAGCCAAATTCACAAGAAATTTTTGTGAACTATAATCTCCCCCACCCCCACCCCCACCCCTCCCCAAAGTTTCATTTTTAATATTCTACAATGTCTAAGTCACTCTGGAGTAGCCTTTAATGATCTGCATATGCACACATGAATATGTGGCTGTCTTTTTCTCAAGGAACACCACGGTCTGTGGAGTTAACAGGAAGAACAAAATTATTCTAGAAAATGACTCTTTGTAGGGATAACAAATTAACAAAATGTAACTGATTTTAGCAGGCTTACCTTTGGAGTGCCTGGAGTCATGACATCCTTCAATATGGAGTTCTTACTGTCAAGAGGGAGGGAAAAAGAATATCAGTATGATCATGAATGTGTTCAGGGATACCTTTCAAAGATCAGAAGACTAGTCCCAGGCTTTTATTTGTGAAAAAGAAAGAAGTAAGATCTAGAAAGAAGTAATGAGGTAAACATTATGTTGAAAGGGTTAGAAACTCCTTACTCACAGTACTCCTAACCTCCTATTCCAAATACTGTACTGTACTTAGATATAACATCTACATTCTATCCTTCCTGCAAAGAGCACCAGATAGCATTACTGTTGTTTTTAGCGTTACAGCTGAAAAACATGTGAGGTAGCTCAGAATAACAGTGACACCCAATAGTACTTTGTAGACTTAGTAGCTAAGCAGAGTCTCACTGTTGCATGGTCTAAATTCAAACCCACTATCTGGATGCATGTCGAGAATGACCCTCAACATCCTCTGAACATATATGAGCCTCAAGTCCACCACCTCAGATCTAGGAAGAGCTTTTACGGCAAGGACAAACAAATTAGAAGATGGCGGAAGAAACTCACTGGACAAAGAACAACATTAAAGGAGGATATAGCTGAGGAACTTAACCTGCCCTATGTTACTTGGAGGACTCTGAATAGGCTAAGGGTTGGAGTGCCAAAATGTAAGACTAACATGCCTAAGTGAGGCCTGCTGGCAGACAACAACATGCTGTGTGAATGTGGATAGAGCCTCTGGCTCATTTACTGGTTTGCCAGATAGAGACTCTGGCTCATTTACTGGCTTCATTTTGGCAGTCTAGGATTTGATCGGGACACAAAAGATGAAGATCTGAATGCAGCACCAAAGAAGTGTTGATGTGAAAGTGCTTATTCTTTTCTGTCCCCTGGCTTATCTAAGCTTCCCATGTCTGATACAGGATCATTCATTTCGAAGACTATCCCATCAAGTATCCTATGTAGAACAAGGCCACTAGGCTCCAGGTCTTGAAAACTCCTTAGGCTCTAACTTTGAGAAGGGCCCATTACCTCTTTGATATGTGTCGGAGAGGAGGGAGCTAAAGCATGGCAGCTTGGTTTGGAGAGAGAAGCAGGTCATGCATACTGCACAGAGGTAACAGAGTTCCCAGTCGATCACAGAGGGCATCTGGAGCACTAAATAGGTTCGGGCCCATTAAAGACTTCATAGCTGTTGCTTCAGGATTTGTAAATGTTTGGGGGTGGGTGGATTCCTTGATTTTTATCTAGAAGGGGCAGAATGAGAGTTGAAGAGTGGATGCACATGTGAGGCAGTAATCTCATTCACTACTAACTGCCTACTCTATAAGTTACTGGGTTTAATGAAAAATTGGCTTTATCTCAAGGGGTTTACTTCCGGTATCAAATAATGATTTTATAGCTTTCATGAAGTTCTATGTCTACCTGTTTTGCATGAGCTAAACTACACCACACACTGAACAATGTATTTGGCTGTGTAGTACCATTGGGCCAAGGCTGTTTTTCTCACTGTTTGTGGTTGTATGCCTCAACTAGTTCCTGATACCTTTGGAAGAATATTGTTTCATATGGAGACCTTTTGTTTTGTGTTTTGGCAGTGTTTCTCATTGGTCAAAGTATGATACTTAGGTATCTGGGGATAAAACAGTGATCCTTTCAATAACCTGAAGTTTCCGAGACGTCTGCTTCTTTCTGAAGCAAAAGCCAAAACAAGTAGTTCCCAGTCAGCTTCTTGATCTCTTACTAGCCATGGTATTTTCCAGATACTCAACTCTGCTCATCATGATGGCAATGGTGGGATTTTAATCAAGACAGAAGGGGAAATGAAATAAAAATAAATAAAATCTGGGACTCTGTATGGCTCAGTGGGAATTTTTCCCCCTTGCCCACTCATCAGGACAGCAGTACCTCTGAATAAAAACTATTAACATCTCTACATAATTCATGACAGGCTTGATACATTTGATCCAACATGAAAACAACATTTGAAGTGAATTAATACATAGCCCACAGCAATTAAAAACATTAGAGCTCACACACGAATGAATCGGAGGAACAGAAAGTGGAGAGAGGAGAAGAGAAAGAAAAATCATTGAAATTAGATAGAGCTTTCCTCCAGGCTTTAGGAATTCCTTCTTTTTTGGTTGGTTGATTTGTTAATTTCACTCCATTTCTATTTAACGGCTGGAAGGAGGTTCACACCAGGGTGATCCTCCCCCTTCCCACCCTCCCTGGAGCAAGATGCTTCAGATTTAATAATGCCTTTCACCCACACTCGAGACAGGTTAAATTTGAAACAATTACATATCAAAGGCGACGGGGCGTGGACACCCTACACTGTAATTTTTTTGGTTATTAAAGTAATCTCTCTCATGTAAATTCTCTCACTAACATGCCACAAACAACATTAGGAAATAAATGATTTCCCCATGATTTGATTTAGTGATACAAAGCACCTGCAACAGGCAAAAATAAATAAATATGGGGATCTGAAATATGTTACCCAGTCAGTTAGCTCACAGGGCTTCTTCAGCTGAAGGTCCTTCTCCATAGCCCTGGGGCTATGTTGGTGATGGATGGGTGGGTGGGTGGATAGGTGGAGGATGGTTAGAGGAAGAGGAGGAGAATGGTAGGGAGAGAAGGAATTGTACTTAATAATAAAATTTGTATGCATGTCGGCATCCCAAGCTAGGGATGACTGATCGGCAGCCAGAAAGTATTAAAAAGCCTTGCTAAACAGATGCTGACAATAGAACAAGACATATCAAATCAGATCTATTCCAGAAGCATTAGTGTACACACATACACACACATACACACACACACGCACATACATACACACTTGTTTCCCAATCAGAGCAATATGGGAGACATCAATAAAATTTTATGAGACTTTTAGAAGATCAACATGCTACTGGATGTGACAAAAAAGCAATGTGGCTGTCATGTTCACTTTGTCGGGGACACTTTAGCCCCAGATGTCGAGCTGTGGCAGCAGTGAGTAGAAATTGAATTTGGCTGGCTTTAATCTGCCTTTCGTTGGCAGATGGCTGGGTGTTGCAAAAGGAAGCAAAGAGGTTTGGTTGGAACGTGGCAGCTCCTAGAGACTGAAACCTTCCCATGTAACCCCTTACAGAAAAGCTTGAGGCTTCTTCGTTGCAATCGGAACTTTCACCACAACCCTGAAAACAGAACAATAATGTCTTCTCCACCTTCTCAATTTAGCCAGTGAGAATAAAATTTACAAACAGGGAAGTGGCCAAATGGCTCCACCTTTTCCGAAGAACAAAATGTACATGCAGGTGTACAGGTGTACTACACAGTAGGGATGGAAGGACTCACTTATAATGGTAAAGTTGTATCAAATAGTTTTAAATACTATTTCAGATGGTTCCTATCCAAATAAAAAGCAATTTTGAAAAATCTGCAACTGTGGGAACACCATATCATTTTGTTCAATTAACAGATAAGTCAGTTATTTTCTTCGGTCCCCCACCCACCCACCCAAGAACAAACACCTTGATTTGAAAGATGTAAGACATAGGAAAATTTGCTTAAGAGGAGTGTTAAAAAACTAACTTTGAATGATTTATTTCTTAAAACTTTTTGTGTTTTTCAAATTACTTGTATACACTTTAACACTTCGAAAGCGCCCCAAAAGCTGCACATAAGGGTTCTCTGTGGATAGACTGGTCCACTTCTGTGATTATGTTGAGTGATCACCAGAAAAAAAATATTTCTACACTGAGCAGGAATTTGGACCTTTGCAGGTCCTTGGGTATATGAAATAAGACATAAGTGAATGCTACAGGATATACTGAGAACATTTGGACAGGAGACTGAGGACCAAAGCACACAGTCAGAGAAATCTGTTTCTAAAAAGAATCCTCCTACAAATAGAAAAAAGGTTTACATCTAGAAACAGATTTAAAGGGAAAACACATATCTTTTCAATAACCTCAGGAATGTGAGCAATAGCTTCCATTGTGTGTCTAAGTCAAGAGGCACACAGAACAAAGCAGATCATATTAATGGGCAGAAAATGTAAGACCAAAAAGACTGTTTTTCCCTAAATACTGTATGTGTCTTATCTCCAAGTTACTTTGATTCTACTCACAGTGGCTATGGAATACTAGCACTACCAGATATCTTCCAAAGTGGTAATTATTCCTAATCAATTAATGCAGTATAAAATGTGATCTTAAGATATGGCTGGACAGCACAGTTTGGGCCCATCCAATCTCCTGTTCTGTCTAAGACAGTGGCGTAGCGTGGGGGGGGCGGGGGGGGGGGCAAATGCCCCGGGCAGCGGCTTTCAGGGGGCGGCAAAATGTCCCCTCCCCACCCTTTTGCTGGTGAGCGCCCCACGTGCGCTTCGCCGCTTGCAGGCGAGGAGGAGAAAAAGGGTTTTTTTAAAGGCGGACAATTCAAGGAGGAGCCCGTCCACCCGCCCGGCTGGCCGTCGGGGGCTGTCCTGGCGGCGGCCCGCGTGCGCGCGCACGCTGCTCGCCTCCGCCCGCCCACTCACCCACCCAACTTGCCGTGAGACAGGGCGCTCGTCGGGGGTGGGTGGCGCCGTGGAGGGGAGCCCCTGGTGGCTGGCTGGGCAGGAGGAGGTGGGCAGCGTGCGCGCGCACGCGGGCCGCCGCCAGGACAGCCGCCGACGGCCAGCCGGGCCCCTCCTTGAATTGTCCGCTTAAAATAAAAACCCTTTTTCTCCTCCTCGCCTGGAAGCGGCGAAGCGCAAGCCGGGCTCTCGCCAGCAAAAGGGTGGGGAGGGGACAGTTTGCCGCGCCCCCTGAAAGCCGCTGCCAGCGAGCGAGCGGACGGGTCGCGCGCGCGAGCGATCGCCTTCTGCCTGGGGGGCGCCTTCTGCCTGGGTCGGGGGGAGGGGGCGGCGGCAGCGGCAAGCTGGGGGCGGCGGCGGCGAGTTTGTTCTTCGCCCCCGGCGGCTGAAGACTGCGCGACGCCACTGGTCTAAGAGCAGCTCACACTGGTTGCTTTGGTATAAGGACACCAAACTTGCCACAGTAATGACTTCATTGAATTTTTTTCTAGATTAGCCTTTGTGAAACTAAAACTCGTATTAAAAATTATGCTTTTAAATTAATCAGAATCTGTGTACACAAACAAATGCATTGTGTGAAATGGTAAGACATTGTTGTCTGTCCCTTCACATGGTAAATTGATGAGTGGCGGCTACCCTGATGGTTCGAGAAGAGCCCATAAGCAATGAGAAAACTTCCTTCTCATAAACAGTGCTGGCAAATTAAAAACGGTAAAAGAAAATCACGACCTTTAAAGTTCAAACTCTTTTCAACACCGTTTCAAGTTTTCTGCTTCAGGCCCTTGCAAAGAGCACAATCTTTGGAGACCCCAGAATTCTCTTTAATCATTAAGCGAGTCAGCAGCGGTCTGAAATGATCACACATTTACATAGTAATAACCTCAGCCGACACTCCCCACATTATTTCATGGCCAGCATATTGCCACACAGTGAGCAATCCATGTGGTTTAAATTATAACCCATACATAGGAAATTAGTTGCTAACTATGATCTTCACAGGTTCATCTGACACTTCTAATTAAGATGATTTACATAGAATTATCCTTTGAAAGCAAAAAATGGTGTTTCGCCAGCTAATAAAATATAATTACTACATATCCCCACCCACTCTTTACAAGTTACAGTTAGTTTTAATCTGTTTGGGGAATTGTTTATCCAATTCATTATGATAGCGCAACTTACTCACACTTTTTTAGGTGGAAGCAAATTACAAAGCAGAAAGAAAGAAACAGATGGGAAGTAGTAACTGCTTGCTTTTATTTGTTTACTGAATTTGTAATGTGAGGGAGCCTAAACACTCAGGCTGGAAACTGTAATGTAGCACAAGGCAAAGAACACACTGATAGAAAAGATACTCCCCCGCAAGTCCCAACAGAATAATGCAAATTATACAAGAAATACACAATCCATTGTTCTCCTAAACCAGGGATTCTCAACCTGCAGTCTGTGGGCCGGATGCAGCTTGCAGCACCATTTAATGTGGCCCACCACTACCCTCCCAGGAAGTGTCATATGGTGGAGGAAGAGCAAAATGGCTGTCCAGCCCTTGAAGCTGTCTGAGGGAGTATGACCTGGCCCCTAGATTTAAAAGGTTGAGAACTCCTGTCCTAAACATTTGGCACGGGCATGCAACTTCTGAATCCCCCAAAACCTACTTGCATTGTAATAAACACAATTTGGTTCTAATTAGGCATTATCTTACTTGCTACAACCAGAATCCGATTGAAATGTTTACTCTAGGGTAAGTGAAATTGCATAAATTATACTGGAAGATTACAGCAAATTAACAAGATGCTGGTCATGTGCCTGGTTGTGAGCAACATCTTGTAAACTGGCTGCAATTCACTCCTGCTCTTTAAGCTATTTCATCTACAGATCAAAATCCCAGCAAAATCTCTGGCCTGTGCATTTTATCAGATCAATTTGGCCATAGCCAAAGCAATCTAAAGGAGGGGTTCCCAACCTAAGGCTTGCAGGCTGGATCTGGCCCCTGGTGCCAATTCATGTGGCCCCCCACTCCTCCAAGGGCATTTGAGAAACAAAATAGTCACTCCTTTGAAGCTGTTGGGACAAAATGGCAGCCCCACCATGCAGACATGGCAAAATGGCCCTCTGGCGCTCAAAGCTGACTGAGAGAGTATGACACGGCCCCTGGCTTGAAAAGGTTGGGAACCCCTGGTCTAAAGGGAATGTTCATCTGCTGATTATCAGTAGATGATTACGATCTCTGACATGAAAACACACAAACATTATGATGGTGATGATATCTGGACATATTTCCTTATTATGGCACAATGGTCACCCAACTTGCTGACCACAAACAAAATATATTGCTTTTCAGCTGTTTTAATATCATTTGGAAGTCCAACTATTCTTTTTGTAAGGGACCAGTTTGTTGTTGTTCAGTCGCAGTCGATTCCGACCCTTTGCAACCCTATGGACCATTGCCCACCAGGCACCTCTGTCCTCCACCATCTTTCTCAGCCTGCCCAGCTCTGTGCCCATTGCATCTACCCATTTCATTTTTGGCCACCCCCTTCTTCTTTTTCCTTCCACCTTTCCCAGCATCAAGGCTTTCTTCAAGTGAATCCTCTCTTCTCATTTGATGTCCAAAGTACTTTAGCTTCATCTTCAATATTTGACCTTCCAAGGAGCAGTCAGGGTTGATTTCTTTTAGGTTTGACTTATAACTCTCAAAACTCTCCTCCAACACCACATTTCAAAGGCATCTATTATTCTACACTCAGCTTTCCTAATGGTCCAGCTCTCACAACCATACAATACCATTGCTTTGACTATGCAAATTTTTGTCTGCAAGGTGATGTCTTCATTTTTCACAACATCAACAATGAGATATGCAGATGATACCAACCTAATGGCAAAAAGTGAAGAAGACATAAGAAGCTTTTGATGAGGTTGAAAGAAGAGAGTGCAAAAGCTGCCTTGAGACTCAACATCAAGAAAACCTAGATAATGGCAACAGGCCCTATCACTCCCTGGAAAATAGATGGGGAAGAAGTAGAAGCAGTGACAGACTTTACATTCTTAGGATCCAAGATCACTGCAGATGGAGATTGTAGCCATGAAATAAAAAGGCGACTGATTCTTGTGAGACAAGCTATGAGAAACCTGGGGAACATAGTTATAAGTAGAGACATCACTTTGCATACAGAAGTCCTCATAGTCAAAGCAATGGTATTCCCATTAGCAATGTATGGTTGTGAGAGCTGGACCATAAAGAAAGCTGAGTGCAGAAGAATAGATGCCTTTTAAATGTGGTGCTGGAGGAGAATTTTGAGAGTACCCTGGACAGCAAGGAGAATGAATAGGTCAATCTTAAAAGAAATCAACCCTGACTGCTCCTTAGTAGGTCAAATATTGAAGATGAAGCTAAAGTACTTTGGAGATCAAATGAGAAGAGGGGATTCACTTGAGAAAGCCTTGATGCTGGGAAAGGTGGAGGGCAAAATAAGAAGGGGGCAGCCAAAAATGAGATGACTAGATGTTATTGTTGATGCAGTAGGCACTGAGTTGGGCAGGTTGAGGAGGATGGTGGAGGTCAGAGGTGCCTGGTGTGCAATGGTCCATGGGGTCGCAAAGGGTCGGACTAGACTAGGTGACTGAACAACAATAAATAGTGGCTGCCTTGTCTACCCCTTGATGGTCTTATTCTTTACTTCCTCTTTTACTCCTTTTGGATGTCGAGGGACCACTTGATGGTAGACATTTAAATATTATCTGGGTTATACTTGAGTGACATATCAATTTTGTATTTTGATAAACCATGGACTTGACCACAGTCTACTGAAAGATTCATCAATTAGACATATGCTATCAATTAGGCATATGCTTTCCACCTAGCTCCCCCTCCCACCACTTTGTATGGGAAGGGGAACCAGAAGAAAAGGAACTTTCATGAGGAAACTGGGTTATCCTCAAGATCCTCCAGGAACAAACATACTTAAGATATTACATTTTGCAGACCTTCAGTAATATAACATGGATGAGTTTATTGGTTCTTTTCTGGAGAAGCCTGCAGACGGAAAGAAAGAAAGCACTACCTTAGAAAAAGAGCGAGTTCTGTGCTAAGAGACTCAGAAAACAGCTAGCCTTAACAAGACCCCCTTGGTGACAAGAATAAAAAATTACACTACCTCAGAATTTATCATACACCCAATTACAACTAATTGGCAAGCTCCAGAAATCAATTAATTCACAAATTTTTTCAATTAAAAATTAAGATAAATCATAAAACTTTTCAAGCCAAGGCCAAACATCATGAACTGACATAGCTCTTCCTACTGATAAGTATTAAAGGTTTTTAAAACATAATAATAAAATAATAATTATTATTATATATATTTAAGTGTGTGTGTTGTTGAAAGCCTGGTTGCCCTTGAGTGTCTTTGGTGATGCGCAGCAGGCCTGTCATCAGCAGGACTGGGTTGAAGACAGATAAAAAAGTATCGACCGGTCGGACACATGGCTTCTGCTTTATTGATCAGGCGGGAATTTAACTTGCTATGCATATCCACGGTGTCAGCAAGGGCCACAGGCGAAATTAAAAGTACTTGGCTTGGAGATGTCGCCATGATACCGGGGGAAGAAGGGGGAGGGGGGCTGAGAGAAGGAGGAAGAAAGGAAGGATGAAATTAAAAAAAATTAGATGGGGAGAATCCAACAGAAACTGATGAGAAAAAAAGTTAGCAAATGGAAGGGAGGGGACCTGGTCTAATTCTTACTGAGCATAATGCTGGCTAGTTTGGTTGTCAGGTTGCTTTTAAGGTATGAGATTTACTATGTATTTCGATGGAGCTTGGAAAGAGAGAGGAAGGGCCTTCACTCATTAACGTCTGTAATCCCACTGCTGGAAAGCTCTGTAAGACCTGAGTGTTCGTTGCTTTGGAGGCACCAATATGATGCCTGGCCAGTTTATGCCTTTGGGTGTAAATCTAAAAGAGCAAGAGGTGAGTGCGGCGACCCTGACCTGCCGTGTGACAATAGGACTTATTTGTGTTTTATGCACTCCATTTATTCTTCTTAGGGACTGGAAATATAGCCTGTGCCTTCCCTTAGGGATTAGGCTCCCCTGAGGATTCTTCAGTGGGTAGTTGCAGGGAAGGTTGGCCAGTGGCTGTGTTATCCAGACAACTCGGCAATACATGCTTAAATTGTGCCTTTTAGAGGAATTGTTAATGCAATTCCGATTCAATCAATAATTACAAAAGAATACAAATACAGTACCATAATTTCAAACAGGAGCATTTTAGCTGAATTCAGTGTGGAATCCAGCAGTGACACTGTGTCTGACTTTGTGCTCTCTACTATCCAATGTTATGTCTGCATAAAAAACATGGAAAAGGAGGCTTTTGGCAGTGTTAGGCAAAAGAAAGGAAGAAGGGGAGCTTGCATCAAACACGTGTTGTATATGTTTGTCTTTATAAAATTTCTTTCAAGATTTATATGTGACTCTGTGCATATCTATGGAAGGACATTTACCATGTAATATGACAAGCAAAAATTGCAGGACACAAAATGACAGAATAACAGCCTAGTCTTGAACTAATGGTGGCCCCTTCAAGGGATAATGTTTTGAAAGCTCTGGAGCAGACTTATCCTCTTCTGCCTTCTCCCAGGGCATAGAATTCTTTCCTGGGAAATGTGTAGTTTATTCGCAAGACGAGAGATACAAAATGACATAATGATTGAGGAAGTCTCAAATGGGGCTTTCTGCAGTCCAGGAATCCTGCAATGGATTGATACAACTGGGAGGGATATAGTTTTCACTTTCAAGTTTCCTATTTCGTAACAGAGAATGTGATTTTTAATCAGCAATGTAAAGACTAGTAAAGGTAAAGGTTTCCCTTGCTCGAAAGCAAGTCGTATCCAACTCTAGGGTTCAGTGCTCATCTCTGTTTCAAAGATGAAGAGCCAGCGCTGTCTGCTTCTGCAGACGTTTCCGTGGTCATGTGGCAGGCATGACTAGACACCCGGAGTGCACAGAGTGCTATGACCTTCCCACCGAAGTGGTCCCTATTTATCTACTTGCAATTTCTTGCTTTCAAGCTGCTAGGATGGCAGGAGCTGGGACAAAAACGGGAGCTCATTCCGTCCTGCAGTACTTGGGAATCGAACTGCTGACCTTCCGCCTGATCAGCAGGTGTGTTTATTATTATTAATTTTAATTTATATGCCACCCCTGTGACTCTGGGTGGCTCACAACAGTAAACAATAAAAAACAATACACAGAACCTACAATCACAATAAAAAACATCCAAAACATCTAAGGCAAAAGTCGGAGGGGGGCAGTGACGGTGGTAGCAACAGCGGCGGATCGGATTACTTGGGCTTCTGGTAACTGAAGTCCAAGAACACCTGGGGCACCAAGGTTAGCCACCTCAGCTCTAAATGGAATACAACAGACTTCCAAATTGTAAGGTAAAGGTTGTCCTTGCTCAAAAGCCAGTCATATCTGACTCTAAGGTTCAGTGCTCATCTCTGTTTATAGCCAAAGAGCCAGCACTTCTGTGTTTGTACCCTGCCTTTAATTGTCAGTCAGAATAGATTGTTGTGTTGCAGAAAGAAAGATTTTGGTTAGACTTTAAGAAAAATTCTTCTGATTTTGTGAGATGGGGTGCAACAAGGCATCTGTCAAGCAGAGGCCCATATAGAACATGAGACTCAACAGTGAATTTACTGTTCTTTCAGCAAATAATCTAGTAGAAGCAATACAACTGACACAGGTCAAATCAGTAACTCGCAAACTACAAATGGGGAACTCAACCGTCCACACGGCATACATCAGCTTTGCTCTTGAGCATCTCCGCAGCAAAGCATGCTGCTCCAGTATGGAGCACATCCACACACACACAAAACAAGTTGACATTGCTATTAATGAAGCTATGCTTATAGTGACAGGATGCCTCAAACCTACACCAATTAAGAAAATATATCCTCTTGTTCGTATCACTCCACCTAAGATAAGAAGTAGCAGCGTATGTTGAGAGAACTAAGCAAAAGAATGACCTTCAACATTCTCTGAATGGATATGATCTTCAAGTCCGCTGGCTCAGATCCAGGAAAAGCTTTACAGCAAGAACAAACATTATTGAGAGTACGCAAGAGCAAAACCAAATTAGAAGATGGAGGAAGGAGCTCACTGGATGAGGAACAACATTAAAGGAGGATATAGCTGAGGAACTCAACCTCCCCTATGTCACTTGGAGGACCCTGAATAGGTTGTGGGTTGGAGTCCCTAAATGCAAGACCAACATGGGGGCTGCTAGTGGACAACAACACACTGTGTGAGTGTGGAGAGATACAGAATCCAGCTCATTTACTAGTCTGCTGATTACTGCCAGAAACATGCACCAATGAGGACTTAAGCTTGGCCAATGACAAAGCCAAGAAAATGGCTTCATTTTGGCAGTCCAGGTTTTGATCGGAACATGAAAAAAGAAGAAGCTCAAATCAGTAAGAATCATCTCAAAACTATCAGAAGTGCAAGTATCTTTTCCTTAGGATACCTTTCTATAACATTTGACTCAGTACTACCACGTACTGCAGGAAGTGGCATAAACTTCCCCATCTACTACTTCAACAAGAGATGTACAATGCTCCTCACAAGAGAATTGTCCCTCTCCACAAACAGGACGCAGTGGCATCACAATTGGGAACATGGCTGAGAGACCTTTAAATACTCATGGGCAAAACTTGGAAAAGATACCCTGCCCAACAAATCTACGAATTTCCCCAGCCAACCCCTCCAATAGCCAAGCTAACCATAGGTTTCGGGAGGTATAGTATGAAAAATAACTTTTACAAGTTTTAATAATGGACTCTAGACATCTGTACTACCAGTACTGGATACTCACTCTGGGTATGGATTCAATATACAAATGTTTTCAAAGCAATGGAGGAAATGATAGAATATTGTTCCTTGCATACAATATTAGAAGACAATTCTGCCATTACCAATCACAAACCCAGAGGAGAAAGGAGGAAGGTTGGGCATCAGGTTATCATCCTGGCCCTATAAAACTTTATTGCTGAAGAAGCAACAAGGAGCCTCATTGCCAAATATGCTGTAGTTGCAGAGAAAGGTGCCTTTCTCACCATGAGAAGGACCATTTCTAAGTCATTGTTTATGGGATCCAGATCATGCTGGCACAACTTGGGTGGGAGTAGATTATGTATCACTTGGAGAACCCATGAACACAGAGATTCTATGAATATTTTAGCACTGGCCATGAAACACAGTCTTGGGAGTTGCCATTTTTATCCCTGCAGCACTTGACCCTGGAGAAGGGGCAGTGATTGCCTTGTTCCCCAATCCTACTATCACACTGTTCATTGCACAAGCAACAACTTGGCATTCTGTGGGAGGAAATGGAAGGGTGAGAAGAGAAAGAGCGGCATGCAAATTTCATTTCTGAGCCACTGGCGTTGCTTCAAGTGCCAGGAGCCTCAGAACCCCCTTCTCAGCATTACATATGTAACAGCCTCATTGAACTTGACATGTCAAATTCAGGCCATTTGTGCAAAATCTCCCTTTAATAATACCGTTTCATTTCACTCAAATGAGACTTGAATGCATGTAAAATGGAAAAGGATATTTAAGCGCTAACATTAGGCAGATGTCTTGCCAGAGGCCGATTGAATATATGAGATTTTGAAGTGGTTAACACGATTTCACTGCTCCCTCTTAGAATATGTCACCTGCTGGGCGTTTTCCCCCTCCTTTTTCCTTTTTAAGTGAAGGATATAAATTGAAAGAAAACAAAACTACAAGCTTCAGCTTGGAGGGGATTAACTCTGTCCATGCTGGCATGTTCTTCTGAAAAACAAACAAGCTTCTGTCTCGCATATACTGGGCAATTTAGGATATCTCTACAGAGTAACTATAGAAATAAAGGCAGAAGCCTTCTGTGGCAAGTGGTGTTTAGATATTGTTGTTAAATTAAAAGCATTGCACAAAACCCTTAGAAGTCATATGAAGTCCCTACTCAGAGAAGAATCCCACAGTTTAACCCACCCTTGTGGATGTCTGTCTAGTCAGTCACAAAAGTGCACAACCACTCAATCAGAAAGAGCACAACTGTTGCAAAAGTCCATTGGCTCAGGCTCCAATAAACAATATGGCTACAGAAGGCAGATAGATGGCTACCTCAAATCCATGATTTTTAAATTATTTAATATATATATATATATATAGCCAGGGTCTTTCTTAATTAGTGATACAAAGTATGTATGTATTATGTTAATTGACAACAAATAATAACAAAATAGACTATAGGAAGTTCTCCAAGAGCACAAGTAGGATGTTGTGCCATTAAAATGACTTAAATGAGCCATGACTGCACTAAATTTTCACTGTTCTGGAGGACAATCCTGGTTTTATCATTATGCTGGAATAAGAATTGATTTATTCATACCAGCTAGGACTGGATCATAAAATGAAATGAATTGACAAAGAGTTTGTATTCGTGGTTAAAATCAGGTACATCTAATACTCTTTTCCAATCAGGGATAGAAGGTCATATATCCCTGATCCCAGGGAATGATGAAAAGGCATATGGCACAGCAGTCTTGCTTCTGTGAAGTTGGTTTCAGATGGAAAAAAACATTCAAAATTCCTCGGACTCCATGATGGATGGAAGGTAAGATATAAAATGTAAAAACAAATCAATATGGTATATACTAAAGTAAAGCTGTAGTAACTGCTGAGAGTTTTTTATAGTTCTTTTGAGCAGCACCACAACTGGTAACCAACACGAACAAAGAGCTATAGTTATAACATTGTCTATTACCTTATAGTTAAAGATTAGATGTTTGCAACTGTGCCTTTCCAGAATTGTTTTTTAATTGAAATTCCCATAATCCCTGACCACTAATATACTGGCTAGGACTGATGGAAATTGTAGGTAAAATAATATAAGGAAATGAAGTAATAGTTGTTCATATTTGATGTAGATAAAGGTTACCACTTTAGGATGATGACCTTAGAATAGTAATATCTAAAGCTTTTTGACAACACTGTGAACACATTTTTATCGGCAACAAACTATGGAAAACAGGAATTGGTATTTCTCAGGAACCTATGGAATTAAAACTCTTCTGAGCAACGTATCTATGATTCATTCCAGCACCCTTTTGAGAGACCAGTATGGGCCCTAGGGCAATCTTTACATGACTGTGGCTAAAGTAGATTGTTTTCCCCATTCTTGACAAAAGAGAGTTATTTTACGTAAATGTTTATTCAAACAATGAATGTAACTGGGGTTTAAAAAAAATATTTCCTTGGCAAGCAACATTTCCAGCCTTCCCCAGAATGATTTTCTCATATCACACTGATAAGTAACAGCTGACAGGCCATTTTGGTAATGATTGGAATTTGGCAAGGAGGCATTGCTGTGGTTCTGTGCTCTACCCTACTATGTTTATAAGCCTCAATTTTATTTTCATGTTTATTGGCTTATTTGAGGATCGCTCTTAGCTTCCTTTTCTCATTACAGATGGTTTCTGCCTTCCACGTTCTTTCTGTGTGGAGAGCCACATACCAAAAAGATGAAGCTACCATCTTGATTTTTAAAAGTCTCTCTCCCTCTCTCAATCCCCTGCTGCTGTGGAATTTGTTTAAAGATAGACACCATCATGTAAGGGACTGTGTTTGATCTCCTATGTTCCATGGAAGGGACCTCTTCACCTCAGTTCCCATGAGGCACAAAAGCGGCCTTACATTTGAGGTGGCTTCTTCCCTTTGCTAGATTGGGGCAGGACGAGCTGGCAGGCTCATGATTAGCCCCTGGGGCCTGGTCTGTTGAGGAGACTGAGTGTTATCTATTGCAGCATGGTAAGAGTCATTAGTTAATAATTAATAAAGACCCCCGCTTTTGCTTTTCCCCATGCACAAAGCTGGAGCGAGCCAGTGTGAGGAGTGAGCTGTCTTCCTCCTTTAACTGCTGTGGTTATTTAAAGGAATAATGCCATTCTTTTTCATTTGTCAGCTGGCCCACAATGGCCCTTGTCAGCCTTTATGATTTAGCGCTTCCTTTCCTTTCCCATTAAAACACCCCTCCCCACTTCCAGCCTCACGCCAGCCACAGGCTGCTCTCGGCCAGCTCCACTCCAAGGCTAAGCCTCACTCTTTCCACCAGCTCCTCTGAGCACTAATTGCTTCTGTTCATTTAAACCTGTTCGTTAATTTGCTGTGGCCCTTTATTAAGTTGGATGCAGCCCAAATTACACCATAAATTATGAGCACAAGGGAACTGGGTGTCGCTTGGGATAAATGGCTTGGCTGTTGCCTTCCCTTCTTCCCTCCCATCTAAGAAATGGCAGGTTCTGGCTTTGTACTAGATACCACACGGGCTGTGGATTTGGGCGGTCTCGGTCCAGTCTGAATTCAGTAAGCCCCTCTTTATTCTGTGGAAAGGTGCCTCTTACACCTGTGCCCAATAAGCCCCCGTGTTATCCTGAATGAGAAAACCTCCCAGGTGAAGCTGGGCGTTCTATCCAAACCTGGTGGGGTGGTCTGTTTAGGCACTGGGCTGTCCAAAACCTGGTTGTTCTCGGCTCCCTTGCCGTTCCCAGCCAGCCACCTGATGACATCACCTCACTGCCAACGGCAGCATGGTCTCTTTCTTCACCTTTTAATGACCGGGGAATTCATTAATAATTGAAATAAACACGCTCTCTCCCAGGCTGCAGTTTTATTAAGGGAAGGCCAGGGATCTGCCAACCCTTGGCTACAGTGATTTCCTAAATAACTGCCAGCAGTTAAAATGCAATTATTTTTAAAAAAGGGAAAAAAGAAACAGAGTACTTTTGCTGTGCTGGTGAAAGTAGAAAGAAACTGGGAGGCAGCCGCAGGGCAGATGGCAACCTAAGGGAATGGTGTTAGCGGGTTCTGTCTTTGTCTCCACAAGCGTAACCTCTCCTGTGCTGTCCTTGTAAAATGTTTGAGAAAAGCATTACTGTATTGTTATTTACAGGTGCCTATCAAAGTAGGAATTTAGTGAGACAGCAATTCCTTCACCAAGAGCTTTCTGGAAGCATTTGTGTTCCTGTTTGATGATATCCCCAAACATTTACTTTTGAGTCAAGGGATGTTGAGTGGCCAAGAAAGGGAGACAGAACGAGATGCCAAAGCTAGCTTCTCAATCTACTCTGCTCCCCATCCTCTAAGTCAGTGGTGGCAAACCTAAGGCACATGTGCCAGAGGTGGCACTCAGAGCCCTCTCTGTGGGCACCTGTGCAGTCACCCCAGCACAGAGCTTGTCCCACTCTTCTGCCCAGGAGCCCAATGGGAGATCTTCCTCCCTCCCCCCAGCACAGAGTTTGCCCCGCCCTTTGCCCAGCAGCCCAATAGGAGTGTTTCCTCCCTCCCCTGTTGCTGTGTTGGCACTTTGTGATAAATAAGTGAGTTTGGGGTTGCAGTTTGGGCACTCAGTCTCTAAAAGGTTCACCATCACTGCTCTAAGTTATTGTTTAAAACAGGCTTGCTCAAAGCTTTCACATTGTGGGCCTGACCATGTCTCATGGGAAGCTGATCAGACCGGTCACATGGTTCTGCCCACCTGGAAGCAGAAGTAAAATGCATGCCACGTGTGCACAGAACGCATTTATCAATGTTCTGCACATGTGCAGCATGCAGGTTTTTTTCCACTTTTGGGTTTGGCGAGGGCTTCGTTGGCCTGGTGAAATGGCTTCAGGGGCTCAGTCTGGCTTGCAGGCCTTAGGTTGAGAATGCCTGGTTTAAGAGCTAAAATGCATTGCATGCTGGAAATTAGGAATTAAAATGTAGGCTGGACACTGTAGTGTTTTAAAAAAAAGTCAATAAAAAAACTCGCCATGATGTAAAGTCCTGGGCAGCAATGCCGGCGAAGCTGAAGAAAGAAGCTGATTCTGAGGGATAACAACACACACTCTTAAGAAGGGCACACAACACATTTTATTCTTTAAAAGAGTTGTACTTTTTACCAGGCTACATCACAACTGTTTTACAGATTCATCAGCTAGTATATATGAGCCATAGTAGCTAGAAAGGGAAAAGCCATAGTTTGGCTGGTTTTTCCATTGATGCCTCTGGTAGGAGAAAGGACTAGTGAGGGGGGAAGGAAGAAGATGGGTGCTGTTACCTGATGTTGAGCTGTGTTAACTTCTCCAGCTCTTGCTCCATATGCTCTTGAAGTTCACCTGGGCGAAGCAAGACCTGGCAAATTGGGCAGATGGGAGCTTGGCTGTCGAAAAGCGTTGCCTTCTTCTTGCCTATAAGGGAAGAGACAATATAATACAGAGTTTTAGGAACCCTTAGATCCATTTATTAGAGGCTTCTTACTAGTCTCACAGTTTGGAAATATAAGAACTGCTTTTGGAAACAACACCAACAACTTACAGATCTGTAGCAAATGTGCTGTGGCCACGTGCCAGACTCCATTGCTTGGTTAGTCATGCTACCCCCTGTCTTTGTTTCAAGAATGCTCGCTTGGCAGAGTTTCATGCTTACCCAAAGGATGCTACAGCAGCTGATCTGGGAGACTCATAACCTTACACAAAGGTGGATTAGAGAGAGAAACTGAGAGGAGAGATACTATCCCAAGCTAACCTGAAGACTGTAAAGTGGGAGGCTCATGAATGATTGCCAGAATTTATACTGATCCTACTTGACTTATTGCTCTGGGACAAAACAGAGAGACACAATAATGCTGTGAGCATCCAAACGAGTGAATTCGATGAAACTCTGAATTCTATGAATCTCCCCAGCTTATCACAGAACAACAAAACTCTGGCGAATAGTAGACAGAAGTTTAGAATTCAACATTTAAAATCTATTTCAAATGCTTTTTCTTTCTATTAACAAAACTACATTGTGCATAAAAAATGCAGCAAACATCTAACATATAATCAAATTCTAATGCAAACAACCAGGTTGCCATAAAGGACAGAGAGTCACACAGTTATAAGCATTAACTAACTCTACAGCTGTTTTTGCTGCTCTGGTCATTAGAGGGCGTTGCACACTCAGATCTGATGGCTGCTGTGAAAGGAAGCAAGGTTTATGGATTCCCATTGTCATCTAATGTGTAGCGCTCTTGTTGGATTATTTATTTATGTATTAGACATAGCTCAAATTGGTTAAATCTGTGTGAGAGGTAGTAATACACCATAAAGCAGGCAGCATGCAATGTGGCCTTCCAATCCAAAACCAAAAAGTGAGATTTTTATGGCCCCAGGTGTTAAATGAGTCTCCTTGAAAGAAAGACGTTTTCCAAAAGAATAAAATGTTGGCACTGAGGATACATAAATGGGTATGTGGATTTTTTATACATGGTGGAGGGCAATGTTTGGAATAAATTTGAGAATAACTTTGACACATCCTTGTCTTCAAATGACGCATCAGGTAATGTTTCAGGAGAGTTGCCTTTTGCCACCACATAATATGCTACTAAAAATATCATAGAACCCTTAATGCAAACCAGGATTTCATTCCTCTGTACACACCAAGCCAATGAATTCAGAAATCTAATTTCTCCTCTTGCTGTAACTCATCACTCTATCTTCCCTTTTTATAATGGAATCGACTGCAATCAGGATGGCTGATTCTTTGGTCCATAGTTGTAAAACAATGACTGAATTATTTCTGGGGGAGACTCAAGAAAGATTTTATATTGCAATGCAATAATAGAAGACACCCTTCCCCAGCATTTCTCTTTCAAGTCCAGGACTATTACCTCCCTTGCATAGGAGAAAGAATTCTATACCCATCTGCTATAATCATTGGGCCACAAGCTATAGATTAGACCAGTGGTTCCCAACATGAGTCACATGCCCTATGGGGGCACTTCAATTCCCAGAAGCCTAAGCCAGTATATTGGCTGATCAGTGCTTTGGAAAACTGACTTAGGCTTCTGGGAATTGAAGTCCAAAAACCAAAAGTTGGGAAACAATGGATTAGTGGTTCCCAACAGGGGGTACACAGCCCACTAGTGGACTTCAATTCCCAGAAGCCTCAGTCAGTACATTGGCTGATCAGTACTTTGGGGAAATGACTTAGGCTTCTGGGAACTGAAGTCTAAAAACCAGCATTTGGGAAACACTGGATTAGAGAGTAAGTGAATTTTTTCTCTCCTGCAAAACACCCCCCCCCCCAGGCTGATTTTCAGTAACAACCAGATCTAACAATCATCCTATTCTGACCAGGAGGGTGAGCATTCCCAGCTTCCTCTTGGAGCTTTTCCACTTTTGTGTGGTCAAAGTCCAAAATAACCCCAGAAAGTTCCCCTCTGCTTGCTATTTATAACCATAGTCCCATTAGTGTAACAATGCTGATGTCTGAGTCCTCTCTCCTAAAACAAACAGGCAGCCTTTGAACAAACGGGAAATCCTGCTGGATCCCTGCTGCGGTCTGCATACTTGGATGGGTAAACATTCAGGGTGATCTTGCTGTCCCCCTCCCACACTACTGGTAGGGTATGAAATGCTTACTTGGGTTGCTTTGCTATCACTGGCCACTAGATGTGAGCAGGAGCTACCATAGTACAATTTAAATCAATGTTGTCCAATTAGCTTCCGTCCCATCTTCTTCTGATGGCATTTTTTCTTGGGTTTTTTTGTATAGGTAATTTAATAAATGTAAGCAGTGGTGGGCATCAGCAGGTTTGCACCAGTATGCGCGTACCAGTAGTAAAAAAGGCTGGCACTACCCTCCTCCTCCTCCTCCTAAAAGAGGCTTTGGAGGGAGCTGGCTTCATTTTCCCCTTCATCAAAGGCTTTTCCTGGGCTCCATTTCACCCCAAAGCTCATCCCCAACCACTCTGGAGTGGTTGGAAAGGCATTTTGGAAAAGCCTTGGACAAGGGGGAAATGGCTTCAGAGGTTCACCATAGAGTGATGAAAATAGAAGAGTCTTCTATTTTCATAGCTCTATAGCAAAGAGCAGCAACCTGGCCAACAGGACATGCCCACCCAGTCACATGGCCATGCCCACAGTGTGGTAGGAATTTTTTTTGATGCCCACCACTGAATGTAAGGATTTTTTCCCCCTTTAAGGGTAGGCAGTTGCTTAAAAACCAACCAACCAATGCATACTAAGCCTCACTCCCCCCCCCCATAAGTAGGGTTTTTAATAGCTCTTGTGCTTCTAAGAACCTTGTAACTGTATGTGTTGAAAAGAATGAAAACGTCATGTGTCCACGCCATTTAAAATACTATGCAAATTGCAGCTTTAATAACTTTCTTCCAGCTGTAATTTGAAGAGTGACCTTTGATTTATAGATTTACTTCAGAGGCCTGAACAAAGCATCATGTACCTTGCTGAGACTGAAGGAAATGATTTTAATTCATCAGAAATGAACACTGAAATTGAAAATGGCAAATGGGAATGAAGCTAGCTGGATAGTTCAGTGGTTTGGGTATCTTGCTATGGAGCCAGATGTTGGGAGTTCAATTCCCACTGTATTTCCTGATAGAAGAGCCAGCCTATGTAGCCATGGACAAGCAATGCAGTCCCAGGGTGCTCCCTGAGGAAGGGAATGATAAAGCACTTCTCTACCAAGAAACCCTGGAAAGGGCTATCAGAAGTCAAAACTGATGGAACACAATAGGCTGAGAGGTTTTAATGGACATGCCAAAAGCAACATTCTTTTCTACCGTGTTGATCATCAGAAACCAGTAAAAGGCCCTATTGTAACAAATCAAGGTACAATTAACAAATTAACTAGAATAAATAATTATGATTATGTGCCCTCAAGACAATTCTGAGTTAGGGTGACTGTTTCCAGGCTTTTCTAGGTATAGTATACTCAGAGGTGGTTTACTAGCCCCTTCTTCTGGGAAAAGAATCTGGGACCATGTAGCTTACCCAAGGTCACAAAGCTTGGGCCTCACCCTACAGCAGTGGTGGCGAACCTATGGCACATGTCCCAGAGGTGGCACTTGGAGCCCTCTCTGTGGGTACCCATGTGGTTACCCCAGCCCAGAGTTTGCCCCACCCCTCTGCCCAACAGCCCAATGGGAGTGCTTCCTCCCTCCCACAGCACAGAGTTTGTCCCGCCACCCAATGGGAGAGTTTCTCCCTCCCCTGTTGCCATGTTGGCACTTTGCGATAAATAAGTGGGCACTCAGTCTCTAAAAGGTTTGCCATCACTGCGCTACAAGGAACAGTGGGGAATCTAACTCCTGAACCCTGTTTTTTCCACAGCAAGGTGCTCTGACTCACTGAACTAATTGGAAGAGGAACCCATAAAAAAGGCCCATCATCTTGTGACTTTACTCTAAACTGACTTCAACATCACTTAATGCACATGACACTGGGAAGAAAATACAGTAAAACCTCATATAACACTAAAACCTGGTTCCACAAGTCTTGGTGTTATATGATTTTTAGTGTTATCTGATCCTCTATGGGATCCATAGAGATACATTGTAACCACACAGGCTTTCGTGGTTGTTATCTGAAGCATCCCATAGGATCTTAATGTTATCTGATGCAATTCTTCCCCCCAGATTCCTTGATGTTATGCGATTTTAGTGTTATTCGATACTAATGTTATATGAGGTATTACTGTATTGCTATCAACTCCAGTGTAAAAAACAGGACCAATTTAAAAAGATTTTAACCATTCCATTTGGAGGATCTGCCACAATGACTGTAGTTCTCCAAGTTATCGAAGTCCCACTAGGAAACCTGCTTCTTCACACAGGCATCTTACCTAGAATTTACCAGGAAGAGTTTTCCCCTCCTCCCCCCCCCCAAAAAAAAAAAAAAATTATGCCGGTTCAGGGTGTCAGTGAAAATGAGAGGGTAGTTGAGAGTGGAATGCCAACCAACCAACCATGTTAGCTAGTCTGTGCCAAGCCTGAGTATCTCATTACTGTATATGACATCAGCTCCCACCCCCCTCCTATTTCAGCCATGGCTACAGCCACCGAATGGGCCCTTTCAAACTTTATTTTTGGCAGCTGTGTTTGTGTTTGCTTGGCTTCTCTGCCTGTCCTCCCCTTCCCTTTGGCCCACTGTAACTCAGCAGGATTCATCTCCAGTGTTTACCCTCCTTGGCACGGGTTGTGGTCTCCCCTGCAGCCCTTGGTTTACTAATGTTGCAAAGATGAAAAGGGCCAACTATCTCCCTCTCCTGCGTGTGCAGAGTCCCCTGGGCTCCAAAGAACGGCCTCAGTCTAAGTGTCTGAAACTAAATATTTCCTGTGCAGAAAAAAGGAGGGGCATCAACACTGAAGCCACAAAAAAAGTCCTGTAAAATCCCTTCTTACATCACAGTTTAGAGGTGGAACTAGACAACAGGAAAAACATACTTGCTGTTTTTGGGCAGAACACATTGTGGTTACATCGCTGTAAATGGAACAATTTTTCACTAGTTCAGAAGTAAGCTCTATGTCTGTGAATGTGCCTACAGTTGTCTCAGGCACATATGTCAGGCCAATGGTATCACAGCTGCTTTCCCCCTTTCCTTGCTACTCCAGGATGTCCAACTTGTTACCAGGTTAACGTACAGCATATTATGGATATGCCATAATTTTACCACAATGAAATTACTCTCATATCAGTACATTCTCAATAACCAATACAAAACACCCACATAGAGAAGATATTGTTATACATGCTTTGTTTACAATCCCTGCTTTCTCCTAAGGAAGTTGTGTGTCTGCTCCTTAGACATTCACTAGCACCCCGAACAATTTATAGGGGGTTCTGACTCCACATTGTAGCAAAATCGATGGCTCCAGACCACAACTCAGAAAAATTATTCAATGGCACAGCTTGGGTTTGCACGATAGTAGAGACTGTTTTTTGCCCATTTCCCATCTCCTGTTTTTAAAGTACAGTAAAATACCGGATAACGCTAAAACTTGGTTCCACAAGTCTTGGTGTTATCCGATTTTTAGTGTTATCCGCTCCATGTTAAAATCCTATGGGATGGATCGGATAACGTTAAAGCTCCATAGAGATACATTGTAACTGCACAGGCTTTAGCGGTTGTTATGTGATCCATCCCACAGGACCTTAACGTTATTAGATCCAATTCTCCTCCCCAGATTACTTAACGTTATGTGATTTTAGTGTTATCCGATCCAGTCGTTATCCGGTGTTTTACTGTATACAGTACATTATTTTCCAGTTGTTCTTTCTACTCTTTGCCATGTCAGGATAGACAAGGGGCAGCAGAAATACCAATACTGTATAACCAATGTAGTGTCTTTCTGGACATCCTGGCTTTTGATGGCTATGCAGATAGCAGTCTACCGTGTTAATGCACAGCTTGATAGGCAGTGCTCCAGGACAACAATGGAAGCAGATTTGTAGGCATTTTGCATACCAGCAATCTTCTAGGCAATATTTTGTGACAAAATACCCTTAATTTTCAATAACCAAGACAGGTTTTCAGTCGAACAACAAAGTGAATCAATTTCGTTCTCTCTCATACACACATTTTATAAGCATGTGTCTGGCCTAACAAATCCGGCCAAATAATTTACTTTGAAACACCCTGGAATAAACAAGCAGCCCCTTTCTCCATACCAGAGACCTGTTGCCTGACAGGCTGTATGGGAGGGTAGTGGCAGAAACATAATAGAAATGCTGACACAGCCTCGGGGCCTGTAATCAAGCGTCTAAAGTTTCCAAAGTGATTACTCTCCCCGCTGTTATTTCTGTGCTGATAGCAGGTATCTGCTGTGACAAGTCATTTTTTTCTTCCAGCTCAGAAAACAATCATACCAAGAAAGGCATCACATATGCTTTTAAGCAACTGAGTACTAGTTCTGCACCTGGAGAGTGAGATACTGGTTAGTCTATGGTTGTAAAGAAGGATCTAGGCTGTTTTTTTTAGTTTTTTATTCTAGACATTTTACTCATGCTCTTTAACTAAACTGACTTCTCCTTCCCTAGGGATCTGATGGACTTATCCGGGCATCTAGTCCTGAGAATAGGGACTGGGGTGGCTTAGTGGTTAAGATGCTGAACTTGACAACTGGAAGATCGGCAGGTCAGCAGTTTGAGACCTGAGTGCTGAATGATGGAGTGAGCTTCCGTCTCTGTCCCAGCTCCTGCCAACCTAGCAGTTCGAGAGCAAAAAATTACAAGTAGATAAATAGGTACCACTTTGGTGAGAAGGCAAACAGCATTCCATGCACTCCAGTGTCTAGTCATGCTTGTCACATGTCCAGGGAAATGTCTGCAGATGCAGACAATGTTGGCTCTTTGGCTATAAACAGAGATGAGCACTGAACCCTAGAGTCAGATACTACTGGCTTTTGAGAAAGGGTGATCTTTACTTTTACCTAGTTAAGGCTGAAAAGAGTGCCAACCTGAGCTAAGATGTCTAGACTAATTAATACCAGCCAAGATCTCTCATGAATTTCATGGTACCACCTCCTCTAAGCATTTTCTCTTTTATTCCTTATCTGACAACCACAAGCCATAAGCTGACATTCTCTGCCAATGCAACACATGATGGTGTGATCTCACGAGGAGATAATTACACAAAAATTTAGAAAGATTTGTTCGGGTGTCATAATAATCCATCCAAAGGAACACAGAAATAAAGACAATGGGGTGGGATGAATCAAATGTATCTGACATAAAGCTAACTAAACCAGATCTCTAATCAAAGCACATTAATCACCTAGTACAATTTACATACATTTAAATATAAAAACATCAGTGTTGCCAGCTAATCTTTCTCACAGTAGGTCAGGCAAAAGGAACTGCAAAATGAACTCACCAAAAGGTGCCTTCATTTTGGCAGTTTTACGTCTGGCCTAGACACAATGGAGGAGCAGGAGCAGAAGAAGAAGAAGCAGGAGCAGAAAGAGGAAGAAGAAGGAGCAAAAAGAGGAAGAAGGAGCAGGAGGAGAGGAAGAGGAAGAAGAAGGGAAGGAGGATCTAACAGTTCAAAAGCAAGAAACTGAAAGTAGATAAATAGGTACTACTTCAGTGGAAAGGTGAGCAGCATGCCTGCCATATGTCCATGGAAACATTTGCACACACAGACAGCGCTGGCTCTTTGGCTGTAAACTGAGATGAGCACCAAACCCTAGAGTCAGATACAACTGGCTTTCGAACAAGGGCAATCTTTACTTTACACTGCACCAAAATTTTTTTCCTGAGATCCATACACTAGCCTGCACAATTTATTTATCAATATACTTCAAAGGATATTATACCCATACAGTATCTGCAAAAAAAATCTGTAAGTGCAAGCCAGTGCTCAGATCCATTGCTAAATGTATAGATAGCTAGAAATGATTTGATACTCAGTGTGGTGTAATGGACAAAGTGATCCACTAGGGCTGATGAAGTTTTTGTGTGAATCAGAAGTTCACTAGGGGTGTGGAACTGGAAAAATCAATCCTTAAATTTCTCACTTACCTTAAAATCCTTCATATAGGATCGAAAAAACAAAAAAGGCAAAACAACAGCAACATTGTGGCACCTTAAATATTAACTACTATGTTTTAGTTAGTCTTTAAGGTGCCACAACATTTTTTTGTCTTTTTTGTTTTATTATGTGATGTGCTTGGACAGACCAACATAGCATCCACTTCAAAACTTGAAACCTTTCTTAAGGTTGCTATAAGTTGATTCTGACTTGATAGCAGATAACGACAAAAACAACTCAGCCCCCTTTTCTTCTGTGATGTCTCCTTAACAAGTTTGAAAAAAAATATGACATGGGTACAAAAGTATAGCTGGAACAAGTTGGAAACCGGAGGTATGGATTTCATTAAGGCTCTCAGTAATTCAAAAGCGAGCAACAGAAAGTGAAGAAACATATATGAAAACACTTACACAGTCAGGAACTCAAGGTATAAATAAATGCCAAAACAAACATACAGCTGCCACTGAAAATAGTAAGCTGGTGTCATGTCATGAATCACACAGTGCAATGTTGTCAGGACATAACAAGAAGTACCAGATAGTACCGAGAAGAAAGAAAGAGATTCACACAGGGGTTATCATTTTCAGTGGCAGTCCTGCGTTTCTCATAATATTTCTCATAATGTTTAATCAAATACTTCTTTGCAGATGGAATATTAGGCTGTTGGAGCTATGAAGTTGACTCTGTACAGCAGAAGTACAGTTACTGCTACCCAAATTCACTGAGTGCTGTAAATATAACTATAAAACTAGGAAACTGGCATACACCCTGTTGAACTCGGTCCAGATTGCCAGTTTTCCAGGTTTACAATTGTTTGTATTGCACTCAGTAACTTCAGGTATGAAGAACTGCACTTCTGCTGTATAATGTCAACTACACGGACCCACCAACCTAACATGCCATCTCCAAAAAACGCCTTGATTTCTGCCACAAGGAATAGAGTCTCTGCCTTCTGATTCTGAGTCCACAGCTGCCCATCCTTAGCTAGAGAAAGATGGATTGATCTGGGCAATAATTTAAGAAACTGAGCGAGTCTGTACATCCAATCACTTTACAAATCAGGAGAAAGGGAGAGAGGAGGAAGGGGGGAAGGGGAAAGAAGTGAAAAGGCCGTGCAGGGAAATGCATCACAATTACTGTCTAGTCTCTAATGAGGGCCCTGTCAGGAGGCTGTCATCCTGCGGAAAGCCACCTACTCAGAGAGATTCAATAAAAAAAAGTAGCAGAGAGATAAAAAAGAGATATATTTCAACCCCTGCTAATATTCTTTTCATTTGTCCCAGCACAAAATAAGATACTGCACTTAACCAGCTCGGTTAAAATGAAAGAGGGAGGGGGGCTGCGTTGATCAATACCGCTAAAAGCTGGGCGACACAGTGATGGAGTGCAATTTTTTTGTCTGTGCTGAAGCCTAGTAGAGGCCCAGGCTGTGTAATTTATGATTCACACACACGCCAGCTAACTAGAGGCTGACAAGACAATGAATTCTCGATGAGAAAGAAAAAAGGAAGAAGACACCATGGCAGAGATCTGAAAGTATAAGCCATGAACACCACTCAATTCTTCCTGAATCATTCATCCCCCTAAACCCATGTTGCCAACCAGCACTGGAGGAAAATGGTAGCCCACTCAGGGTGTCCATAGAAAAGGAATGGCAATTTTGCAACAAACCTAGAGCTGAAGAGATGAAAGCTTTCACAGTGAACTTTTCATTCTATCTGATCCCTCATGGTTAGTCTATGTTAATTTCCTACCAGGAAGGACCCAAAGTTTCCAAAGATGATACAACTTAGCACTACAGTACTTTATTGGGAAGTAGTTAGCAGCTCCCTCGGTGGCTTAGTGGTTAAGGCACTGAGCTAGAGACTGGAAGGTCGGGTTTCGATACCTGAGGGCTGCACTTAGGGACATGAAAGGAACCTCATTTGGGCATCCCCTGTGCAGAGTTTCTCCAGCAAAAATCCTTTCAACCCGGAGTAATTTCTGACATGAAAGTATTATTATAGGGAGTAGTTAGTCCACAGGAAAACCCGACTTTAGCTCCAAATTATTAGGAACTGACTAGATTCTTGACCTTGTATCTAAATCAACTACTAATCACATTATAATGGGTCACTGCACAAAAACTCCAGGTACTTGGCCCAATACTTAGCAAGAGATATACTTGCTTCCAGAAGGAAAAGGAAATTCCAGTTTCCTCTTGAGCAGCCTAGATTTTCCTGGAATGTTTTTACTTTGCGACAGAACTTCACTTTTCAAAGATTGCAAAAGATTACCACAGGCACCCTCTGGGTTTTATAACCAATTTTCTGTTCTATCAGAAGAGTTGGTACGTCAGTTAATAGGGTCTGTTGTGAAGCTGAGCACTGAATGACTTATGAAATCTGCAGCAGGTCAATACAGGAAAATAATCCAGAGAATAAACCATAAGCATATCCAGACGAGCTAGAAATAAAATACCGGAGAACAGGGTGAAGACTATTTTTCAGGCCCTACTTCCCAGGAGCCATTGCACACTCACTCTCCATTCCTATCCTATTCCTCTTGTCCTATCACCATTCTATCATCTCTAAGTCTCTTTTTCCTTAAGAAAATTCATAGAGAATTAGTGCAGGGTGTTAAGGCCTTGTGGCAGAAGGAATAAGTAATACAAAAGGAACAAAATACATCATCTTGGTGATGTAGGGTGTATAAAGTGAGGTTCTCCACTCTCTTTTGAATGTAAAGACTGAAGTACAAGTTAGATGCTGGTAATTCTCACACAGAATTACAATCAAGGGCATTTTTAGACAGCTCTAAAGCTGTTTTGAGTTGACTTTTGAGTTGACTTTTCAAATATTATGTCACTCATGTATCAATGCTTAAGTGTTGTTGTTTTTAATTACAAAATGCAAGATCAATATAATGAATATTGTAGCAAGTTACACACATCCATATCCCAAAATCATAATGGTAACAGTAACAAGTTGAAATTACTTACACAATTAGTTACTTTTTTAAAAACAAGATTCCAAGCTATGCTTGCCCATGGTTTATTTATTATTGGCTGCGCTAAGTGAATTATTCAGATTGTACATTCTGAAGGACATCTGCTGTAACAAGACTCCCTCTTATGAAGTTCAAAGCTTTCCAGTATAAGCCTCACAAGTGACTACAAGAACACAATACAGTAACTGCCAGAGTTGGTCAATTTACCTATCCTGCTCAAGATCCTGTCTCTGAGAGTAAACAAACATCAAGATTATAAAATGTTACCAGAGGACAGTGTAAATGGAACAAAGCAGTCTTGTAAGGGCCAGTTTTAGATAGTTATGAAAATTTGTCAAAGATTTATGGGCTCCTGAGGAACTTCATCTCTAAGATCATCTTGACTAATAATAAACTGTTTAGGCTTTTCCATTTACCTGCTTCATTTGGTGTTATCAGATGCACCAATGTACACATTTCTATTTGTTTGTGGTTGTGTCTTAATATAGGGTAAATGGATTTCCATCAGTGACAGAACTGTAGAATCTATGGACTAAACCATGAGCCCAACTAGATAAGAGACTAGAGATCCACGATAAACTCTCCAATCATTTCAAATTTCCACAGTGGGGTTGGCAGGATTTCAGACTGGGGTTATGTCAATGAGGAAATAGAAGTTTAACCGTTCCCCAACTCTATTTTCCCAATTAAAAAAGCATCAGGTTTTCTATTTACTAGAACAACCCTGAGCCCAGATCGGTCAGGTTTGATGCTCCTTTGTACAAAAAGAGCAATGAAAGAAAATGGAATGTAGAACATCACATACCACATTTATTTTTGAACATTCAGACAGTGGGCACAGAAGAACGGCCCAGCTGAAGCAGACCAAAGGTCTAGTCCAGGGGTTCCCAACCTTTTTACGCCACGGGCTTGACCATGCCCCCGGAAAGTTGAGTGGGCCGGACCACACCCCTGGAAATGGAAGTAAATGTGCCTGCTTCCACATTTACAATAGCCACGGGCACATTTACGGCTGATGTAACCACATTTACGCATGTGCAGGTGTGTTTTACACCTGTTGTAAAAGTGCTTGCTTCCACTTCCGGGTGCACCAGAGGCAGCAACGAGCTGGATGGAATGGCATTGTAGGCCGGGTCCAGCCTATGGGCCGTAGGTTGGGAACCCCTGTTCTAGTCTATGGCAGGGCAATGCTACTCTCCCATTCATGTTTCTCAGCTGCTCTGACATTGGAGGTAACATTATAACAAGCTTTAAAGGTGAGACATATTCAGGAATCATGGTGGATCACCTGGGGAGACTAGAGCAGCACAAGGCAGTAGCTCTACTCTTTCCCCTCAAGATATTCTCCCAGGCAGCTCTTGCCCTTGACTTGGAGGACAGCTTGCTAAATTGGTGACATACTGAGATGCCTATAATTTGAAGCAGTGACGGGGCAGAGTCCTCTGGTGGTCTTCCTTTCCCTGCTGCACACCCCTCCCTTCTCCCTCTAGCATGGTGTGACAAGAAGGAGGGGAAAGCACACATACTGAAAACACAGATATTGAACTGTCAAAACTATTTCCTACAAGAAAATAGATTCATCAGCTTTCAGCAGGCAGGGTCAACGCCACATATCCCTCTCGCATCGGCATCCGCTCATGCCGGCGCATACCCAATGCTTCTTCACAGCACCGGCACTTTAGCTTGTAGCTCAGGGCCCCTAAGTGACTTTGAGAAATGGATAATCGATTATAATTCCAGAGGCCTCTCTGCAGATTTATCTGGAGAATGTAGAAAAGGCAGAGCTCAAGAGAAGGTAGGTCCTTCTGCCTGGCACGTCAATTGCCCGCACTCTCTCTCTCCAGCTTGGAAAATCGCATCCTGAGCACGACTCCATTTAATCCATCAGTACACAATCAATGCACTCTGTAATCAACTCTTGATCACTTAATTTTACACATGTTGGCCGAATCCCTTTGTTTAATCACAAGATCAGGCCACATCGGCAAGCTGCCCTCTCTTACACTACCAAACATAACCAGACGCCTTCATTTCACCTTGAGATAGAGCTCAGTGAGTTTAGAAAGTGCTCAGCCAGGGTAGAAACAGGGGTAGCACAATGGGAAACCAATAAATGATAAGAGGTAGAAAAGAGTTTTGAAGCAAGGAAGCAAACACAAAGTTGAGGGAAAGGGAATAGATGACAGACATATATAATGAAACATTACAGAGCATTTACTTTTTGTCCTGGAACATGTACAGACTGTCTTTTATGGTGAGGTCTGGGCTTGCTCATTTTCAGGCTGCTAAAGGAGGAGAGCTGGCTGGATAGCTCAGTGGTTTAGGTATAAGCCAGGAGTTGGGAATTTAATTCCCCACTATGCCTCTGCATAGTCATGGGCAAACTGCACAGTCCCAAGGTGCCTCCGAAGATGGGAATGATAAACCACTTCTGTGTATTTTCTACAAGAAAACCCAAGAGTCATCATAAGTCAGAATTGACATGACATGCAATACATACCTTCCCCAATTGAACACTCTAAGTGACCCTTTGTCAGTATGGTGAAGTGGCTGATAAGTCACTATGTGGACAAATGAAACACTTTCCCTGCTCTTCTACAGAGGGGCAGGGAAATTGTAAATATTTTCCACCTTGCTGATCATTTATAGTGCTGGATCAACAAAGAGTGGAATTCCCACCACCACCCAGTTTTCTCTTTTGATTGCTAATTGAAGCAATGGCTGACAGAAGGTAGCTGCAGATTTGATTGGTGATCAAAGAGGAAAACAGGAAACAAATATTTGCCCTCTACTTGTTGATCCAGTATTTTATTGATTGGCAAAGGGGCATGCAGAACAATTATACTTTCCTTACCCCTCTGAAGAGGAGCAGGGAAAGTATAAAATGTAAACATCTCGTATACTCATAGGGTTTGTTAGCCTTATCAGCATGCTAGCTATTAACAAAGGAAACAGTCTTTGAAGGCTGCTGGATCAGTATCCCAAATGCCCAGAGGTGCTTTTGAGTGAATTTAAAAAGTAGAGTCACCTGATGGGGTTCTAAAAGAAGCGCTCAGAGGGAGGGTAGGGAACCACAGCCTCTGTAAAATACAGAGACATTACACCCAGATGACCCCAACAAGCTTGCCCTAAGCACTTGTGTAGACATGTTCCTGTATTATTTGTTCTGCTATGCCTTCAAAGAGCATGTATATATTCCGATTTTATCCTCCCTGCAACCCTGTTAATCGTCTCTAGAACAAGGGTACCCAAACTATGGCTTGTGGGCTGGATCTGGCCTGCAACATCAAATCATCCGGCTTGCGCCCTCACTCCTGCCCTCACTTCTGCTTCCACCACTGCCTCAATCCTTGTCCCTTCCACTTGGCTTGGTGTGTCCCTGGTGGTGCTCTGTAGCTGGATGAATGTTGTAAGCCAAGCAGAGGGGACAAGGATTGATATGTCAGAAGCGGACATCTTTCTGGGTGGCCACGGGTGGCTGAGCATGGCTTTTCCAGTGGCCACAGGCATCTTTCCTGGTGGCAGAAATGGCCGAACATGGCATTTCCTGCCCAAACTCATGGCTAAGAAGGACAGCTTGGATCCCACCTTCCCCCATGCCATGCAGCTCCTCCAGGCCAGTAAGCCGGGAAGCGGTGGGTAGGGAGTGGGGGGCTTGGGGAGGGGAAACGAAGAGTCTTGGGGGGGGGGACTCAGAGTGGTCACTGCTGCTGGTGGCACCACAAGTTCTGCCCCTCAAAAGTTTGAGGGGCCATGAACCGGCCCCCAGCTTAAAAAGTTTGGGGATTCCTGCTCTAGAATAAAGTGGCCCAATGAGTTCTATTGCTGAGATGGGTTTTACATCTGAGTCTCCATTATCCTACTTAAGTTGACCTTTTAGTCATTGTATCACACTGGCCCTCTATCTGATTTACAGTGAACCCTCTAACACTTGAAAAGGATCACAAAATGTTCTCCCACAGTAATAAAACATACAGGGTGGCCCATAAGTCTCTACCCAGTCCATCAGTCACTACCCGTCCTCTCCGTGGGCATGCACCCTTCCCCTCTGCCCCAGAAGTCCAATGAGAATGTGTCCTCCCTCTGTCCAGCACAGAGTTTGCCCCGCCCCTCTGCCCAGCAGCCCAATGGGAGTGCTTCCTCCCTTCCCCAGCAGAGCCTTACTCTCTTTCTGGTCGGGTAGGGACTTACGCGCCACCCTGTACTTGGTTATTCATTGTAACTGTTCAAATGTTCACTTACTTTTCCTATCTATCATCTTTTCAAAAAGCCAGCCTATTGAAGTCTAAATGGATATCCCTGTAAATGTATAAAAACAAGCATGAACTGTGATTAGCAGACCAAAACCCCTTTCTTTAACTCTTTCCTGCTTTTAACATGCCCCTGGGTTCACAGGATTGTTATTGATAAATGTCTTTTCCTCCTTGCGTCTGTGTTTGTTAAATAAAATCCAGGAGGTTCTGTAAATAAGAGGTAGAAAGTAGAGTAAAGGAAGACTGGTTTTAGCAGGGTTACATATTCTGAAACAACTACCACCACCATGGTGTTTCCTGGTGTACCCTTTACCTCCTCTATGTAAGTATTCGCTTGCTGTTAACTCCTACGGAAAGGAGCTGTGGTGGCTCAGTGCTTAAGAAGCAACCCTTATTAGCTGGAAGGCTGGCAAGTCAGCAGCTCAAGAAAAAGGTATTGCATGACAGCTAAAGCGCCCATCTCCCGGCTCCTGCCAACCTAGCAGTTCGAAAGCAAGTCTTGAAAGGAGCCTCATTCAAGTGTCCCCCGAGCAGAGTTTCTCCAGCAAAAAACCTTTCAACCTAGAATAATTTCTGACATGAAATTATTATTATTATTATTATTATTATTATTATTATTATTATTATTATTATTATTATTATTATTATTATTATTATTATTATTATTATTATTATTGAGAACATGTTTCTGGTAAGAGCAAAATCTGCTGTCCATCCTTGATGTCTCTTGATTGCTTCACTAAATGCTAGGGGAAACATACTAAACATCCCAGTGTAATTGAAGCATACAAAGCACTATTTCTTCATATACACTACACCAGTGGTGCCCAAACTAAGGCCCGGGGGCCAGGTGCGGCCCCAATGCCAATTCATCCGCCCCGTATGGGTGCGTTTTACAGTTTACTTCCACTTCCAGGAGTGAGGAGGGCTTTGTGGGCCGGATGAATTGGCGTCGGGGGCCGCACCCAGCTCTCGGGCCTTAGTGACCAGCTTCCTGAACCACATGATCGGCCCATGGCCCAAAAAGTTTGGGAACCCCTGCACTACACCTACTGAAATGTCTCTAGCCAATGACCATAATTATTTATTTCATTACCTCGTTGTATCTATGAAAGCTAAGACACAGCATATTTTTAAGGAAGCCAGCATCTGATTCTACTGGCATCTAATTCTATGACTCCTGTCAAACCCTATTTACAAACACAAAGGCACTATATTTTTGAGCAGAAATGCTGCATGGACATGCAAATGGTGGGGCTTTTTACAGCTGACACAAAAAAGCCACCAGCAACGGAGGCTATGTTTTGAATAAGGCAGATGTTTAAAGAGGATGCTGGTGGCTACCCTATAGGAAGGGGTCTTCAAAGAGCCCCTGGTGTTAGACACTTCCCAGCAGGGAAGGAGAAGCTTGCACAAGATGAAACACAAATAAATGATTGCCACTACAAAAGATACACACTGAAAATGTGAAGGCTTCTATTGGCCAGCTGTGCTTTCACTGGCACCTGAACATAAACAAAACAAACATTAATCCAGCTTGGACATTGTGAAACTAGGTATATGTCTGTAAAGATGCCAAACTGGGTTTTAATTGGAATAACCATCCTCTGAATCACCATTGTAATTTTGTTCAAGGGTTGGTTAACAGAGCACACACTGAAAGTCAGACTATAATATTTATAAAGAAAAAGCTAAATCCATATTAGTATAATGCTGTTATTAGGACAACCAGAAGATCACAAAATACAGTGGAACCTCATACAACAATTGCCCCGTATAGCAGGGGTGCCCAAACTTTTCAGGCCACAGGCCGGTCGTGTAGTTCAGGGAGCCAGTCACTATGGCCCAGGGGCCGAATGCTGCCCCTGATGTAAATTCATCAGGCCCACAAAACCCTCGTCGCTCCTAAAGCGGAAGTAAAAAGAGCCCGTACGTGCACGTTTTACTTCCGCTTCCAGGAGCGGCAAGAACTTCGTGGACCGGATGAATTGACATCGGGGGCAACATTGGGCCTCTGGGCCATCGTTTGGGCACCTCTGCTGTATAGCAACGAAATTGCATACCAATTAGGTTTTTTGGGGGAAATAGTGTCCCATATAACAATTTTCCCTATGGAAAAATCGTACAACAATTTTTCAATCGGAAAAACCACTTAGCAAAATAAAATAATATATCGTTATACAATGCATCCCATAGGGAAAATCGCTATCTGATACATGTATTGTATAGCAATTGTTTCCACAAGCTCCGTGGAACAGATGAAAATCGTTGTATGACGTACCACTGTACTGTAATTGTTTCAAATTCTCCAGAAACCTAAATCAGGAAATATGTACTTCTTCTTGTTCTTGTTCTACTGTATCTGAATCTGAATACTGTATTGGCAATCCTCATGGTGATCAGCCATGAAGACTGTCCTGAGAATAGAATGCAGTGGCCTTTCATCTGCCTTCCGCATTGCAGCATGATGCCCATACCACTGATCCAGCCCCGCGAGTCACTTTCTGTTCCTGAGCCCTTCTGGCACACAAAGTACTCCTCAGCCCCAGGCCAGTATTGATGAAGCTGTTGAATCAAGATAGATTCAAGTGGGATTTAATTCACTTAGGGACCATCACCCTTCTCTGTGGACTTCACCAAGGCCACTAGTCCTTAGGATTGTCAGGTAACCAGGTTGGTTAACCGCTGCCTGACGCTCAATGCTGAGTCGCTGGCATTATGGTCTACTCTATTACCACAACAGGATAACCTGGCCAGACATTAAAGAAAGATCCACAATGAACCAAATTTCTTTAAAGTTTGGAAGGAACAGAGCGGCTGATATTCAAGACAGGTGTTCTGCATTTGATTATTGCCTCTAAGAATGAAAGTAAAATGAGGTTATTCTCATTCGGATAAGTTTCTGCTAGGAATTGAGGTGGCATTAGGCATGTGTAACCATCCTGTAGACCACTCAGAAAAAGAAATAAAAAAATTCTTTCAAAGGGATTTCTTCCTGCTCATACTCTGGTACTTGGTTCCACTTAGTGCTACTTGAGAGCAGATCTTAAGGGATTTCTGGTCACACTAATTCTTAAAAAACCTATTTTAGAAAAATCAGCATTTCTTTGTGAAATGAATCAAACATCTTTTGATACTGTTGAAGAGACCCTTGGAGGAAACACTTTACAATGTTTTTGGCTGCTAAATCTTTTTTCCACCTTTGCTTTAGTAGCTCAGCACAAAATTGAAAACTTCCAATATCAGGAGACATCTGCTGCCGATCCTCTTTAGAAATCAGCTGTCTTCAGAAACAACTCTTTCAAAAATTTGGAAGAAACCCTAGACATGATCTGCTCGGCTGGATTTTTAGGAGGTTATTGGCTTAAGTAAGAATAGCACTAAATTGAAAGCTACTGACAGCAGACATCCACTCCTAAACCACCCTGGAAACCAGTTCTAAGCACAATCAACCTCTTTTTGACGTGAATTTGATTAATGTCTTACATTTCGGTAGGGTGGTCTGACTGCGTTTGGCATGTAACAAAAATTGTGTACTTTTGACGAGTTACCACAACAAAGCTACAGTGCTGATGAAAATAAGGATTATGCCGTATGAAAGATCATTTCAGTGACTTTCAGGAATGCTAGGACCTAAAGTCCAGGAATGCAAAATGATGACATCATTAAACTTGAAAGATGCCTCGGGGAAAATGACATTTTTGCTGGGGGCGTCCCGTAGACGGTGACCCAGCGACCAAACCATGCAACCAATCATGATATATTCACTGTTTCTAATGGGATATAGTGGCAGTTCAAAAGAGGGGGCAAGGAGGACGGATCCTCATGTTGTGCATCTGCACTGTAGAGCCCAAAATGCAAATATGCCACCAAAAAATAAAAACATAGACAAAAATTTTAAAAAATCACATCTGGAAACACCTTGAGACACTAGTGGTTACTGGAACTAAGAGAGAATGACTGAGCGGCAATAGTGAAGTGGAAAGGAAGGGCCATGAAGCCCAATGAACTCTGGGCACTGACAACTGTAGAAGGGGTGTTTATTTATTTATTTGTGGATTTGTATTGCCACCCAATTCCAAAGACTCTGGGCGGTCAAACAAATCCATGAGTTCTTGCTCATGACACAACCAAGCAATGGCAGCAAAACCATGCTTAATTTTTAACTCCTCTATTGCCAAGTATGGAACGTGGGGGAGACTCCTATTTGTCAGCTTCTGCTCTTTGGTGCTATAGATAAGTCACCACAGACAGGACCAATCTGGGCATTAACCTAAAAGTACTATTTCTTCTTAACCTCTTTTTAAAAGAGGGGGTGGAGTGAGGATAAGGACAGAAACAACAACCTGCCAAGCTCTAATTAATATTTAATTTACTGCAAAATGTACTTATTATTTCCAAGTAATTGGCCGGCTGCACAGCTGTGGCCACTAATGAATGGAGAGAGGACCAGAATGAGGAGGGGGGAAGGGAAGACAGACAGACAGACCCAAAGGGTCTTGATCTCTCTCTCCCACTCTCTGATCACATCACATTGCTGAGCTTTAAAGTGCATAATAAGCAAATATTAATGCTTTTGATGACTTTTAAAAAATATCTAAAAAGGCCTATGTCACTACTAATGGGTCATGTTTAGCTTATTGCACTTTGATCATTTGGTTATGGCAGGGAGTATAGCTAGAGAGTCAAGGAACAACAGCAAGGAATTGGGATGGGGGGGGGGTTTGCAGAAAGCTAAGTGAGGATAAATAGATTTGAAAAGTATCACAGGCAAACTGGAACGACACTGCAGCTCGGCCTCAATGTGATGAAAGCTGTTTGTTATGATTGCTCGCATAGATTCCCGATACGTCGGACCCTCTGCATCGTTTTCCTCCACTGGCTTTGTCTGGCTCTCTGATTGAGCTATTGGTTTGCTTTTCTCCGCAGGATGGGAAATATTATTTTAGTGGCTAATAAAGGAGAATCTGTTGTTAATTGGTGGGAGGTCTAGGCAGGTTCTTTGAAGTGGCACATTCATTTGGCAGAAATGGTAACTGAGTGTATTCCTGGGCAAAAGGCCAGCACAGAGCTTGGAAAATACATGTGTTTCCGTACGTCTGGAGTATAAATGTAAATTTTTGAGTGCTCTGGATTGATATAGAGAATATATGCGACCTCTAGAGAGCATGAGACTTTAGAAAAGCATGTCTGACATCTTTGAGGCAGCTTACGTAGAGTATGTAGGTTCGGTACAAGTTTGACAAAGCCTGCCTTTTAAATTATGAGTATGACTGACACAGAACTAAGACATGATTCTAGAAACAGTAGTGGTGGCAGTTGGAGTTAAACCAAAATGTACCTTCTGCTGCCTTTGTTTTTGGCAAACAATAATCAACCCAGTACTGTACTGTTATTACATGATTTATCCTTGTAGCTATCAAAAACCAGGCAGGGCTATCCAGTACAAGGTTCAAACAAAAATAGAGACACTGTTTTATGTTTGAAAACAGAAAAAAATAAAGTGGTACAGTCCTTCTTGATGTGATCCTCCTATACTTCAACGTCACACGTATAAAATCTAACTTATTAGGAAGGAGGTTTCGCCTTCTGTTCCACACTAGCTGTCAAGATATTTGAAAGAGTCTTGTATAGATGGTTCTTTCACCTGTGATCATAAATAAGTGGACTGTTCACCCATAATTTCACATCAGCTAGAACAGTGTAAATCTGGAGGCAATTCATTAGTCACTGTCAAAGAAAGAGTATTAGGGTGGATGTTTTATATGGAATGCCTGAGTGCATCATGCCAGTGGTTCCCAGCATGGGGCACACACTCCATAGGGAGGCTTCAAGTCAGTACACTGGCTGATCAGTGCTTTGGGGAATTGACTTAGGCTTCTGGGAACTGAAGTCCAAAAGCCAAAGGTTGGGAAACATTAGTCTAAACTGAAATGATCCAGGCATAAAGGAAGACTGTGATTCGGCAGTGCTCCCTTTTGCTGCTTCCAATCTAACCATGTACAGTATTCCCACTCAGTGACATGGTGTTCGAATCACCTCTTCGTGCAAAATTCCATTCTCCCAAGAGGCCTTTCTTCCTTGCTAACACAAATAACTCTCTCAAGCTTTGTCCTGGCAAGATGGACATGAGAGAATGTCTCATCAGCAGGAGGTGAACTAAGTTAACCATAAAAAGTAAAGACCACCTAAATCTTGAGAATATCAAAGGAAGACCAGCAAACAACCGTAAATCCCAAATAAATGTTGGCAATCTGGAGAGTTTTACTACAAAGCATTGTTCCTTTGTTATTCAGGGTAAATTTCATCCTGACAAGTTAAAAGACAAAATATTCAGCACTGATGTGAACAGGAATGTGATATTTACCTTAAATTTATTGATAGACTTAGGGGGTAGCTACACTGGCCGTTTACCCCACATTAGATTGGCTACAGTTTGAATCAAAACTCAGTAACTACATGGCATAAAGCTCAATGCCAGGAAGTCCATTATGGAATGATCAATTTTGAGCAGAGAATTGTCTTTCTTTCTTTTTTACAGCAAGGAGGAGGATTTCTGATAGGCTTCCCCAAACTCTGAAAGAGCCTGTGGAATCTTTTTGGGCATTGGGAAGCTGTTGGAAACGACAAGATAAGGAGTGGATGACTTGGTGCCCATAGCAAATTTCCCCCTATCCCTCAGTCCCTGATGGGTTCCTGACAATGAAAAGGATTCTAGGGAGCTTCAAGACCTTCACTTGAGAAGTTGGAAGTGCAACAGATGGTGGCAGCAAACCTACTGAGCATATCATATGGACCAGGACTTCAGCCAGACAGATACAGACCACTGCTTAAAAATAATTTATAAGAGTATGTACGACACTGGAGTGCCAAGGTTCACCATCACGGGCCTATTTGAACACAACAATTTTTTTGTCTCTCTCCACAGAAATATAAAATAGGTACTGTACGTGTATTTTTTAATCTATTTTTTTCCTGTGGAGGAAAAGAATCATAGAATTAGCCTCTAACCACACCATCTACCCATGTATGTGCCTGCAAATCTGCATGCATTCACACGCTGGTGTTACCAAAGATCAACTAGTGAGGATAAGTTTGCCTGTCTTGAAATGTGTTAATCATTCAATGCTAACATATTCTCTAACTTTGTAAGAAAAAAAGGCAGTTTACTGGATTTATCTGAACTGGCCACTGTCATCTGCCCAAGTCCTACGAGGGGAAAAAACTTAAGTTTTGACCTTTTACCTCCTCTCTCTTCTGCCCTTTTGCTTTCTCACTCCGAGTCTTCTTTAGCTGTCTAGTCCAAAGTAGCAGGGGCTATCAAAATAATCTCCTCCTCACCACATTTATACGTTGTTGGCAATGAGAGCAGCTTATAAAAAGAAGGGGGAAATAGCAGGCAGGGGACAAGAAAAGACAATATTGAGCCTGCTTTTTGGCAAGCTTCACATTTCTTTTCACTGCTTGATTTCTCTTTACTGTCTGCTCATTCTTCCTTGCACCTCTTTAGGATCAAAATAGCAAGATGTCGCATTCAAACACTCCTGCATACATGTACACCTGTATTTTTAATGTTTTACGCCTGAGGTCTGTTATTAGAAACGTGCGCTAGAAAAACACTAAACATAATCTAGTTTTGTTACTGATTACAACAGTGCAGAATTTTACATGTGAGCAGTACACATTAGTGGATTTGAAGAAGAATTAGCCATACTACAATAAGAGAGCAAAAAGGATAGTTTACAAAGTGAAACTGACTGCTGTAGAAAGCTACAGTACCACAAAATTTAGTTTATACACACATGCCCCTCTGTAGCTATAATTTGGAATGGTCACTATTTGTAGAGTCAGCATGTTTAAGTTGTTGGGGCAAAAACTGATGGAAGGATCCCTCTGTTGCATCCTTGCTTTCCTATGAAAGCTCCAGTAAGCAGCTTCTCTCAAGTGATACAGGGCAGTGGACTAAAGTGGTCCTGATACTAGTCAGGTCCCTATCTGGCCACATCTCTGTTGATGAGTAGAATATTTGCATCTCAGCAAGATGAGGTTCCTGCTTTGATACACTTGAGTCATTATCTAAGACCCATGAAAGCATTTCTCATTTCAACTCTTGCTCCACCCACAGCAGTAACTTGGGAAAGCCAAATAGGAAGAGTTGAGGAGTAGGGATGATGAGCAAGTACTGAATACAGTGGTGGGCAGCAACAGGTTCACGCACACACCAGCAAAAGGGGGAGGGGGTTTAGCAAAATTGGGCGGCCTTCGGGCAGGTTTTTTTTTTTTAGTGAAATTGGGTGGCCATGCCCACCTCCCTGCCCTACCCAGACTAACACAGCTACCATTTAAAACGTTTTATTCTGTGCAAACATATCAGAAAGTAAACAAAACAAAAAGACAAAAACATTGTGGCACCTTAAAGACTAACTGCTGTATTTTAATGTGAGCTTTTGTGGATCAAGTCCACTGGCTCTTTGGCAATAAACAGAGATGAGCACTGAGCCCTAGAGTTGTAACGACTAGCTTTTGAGTAAGAGCAACCTTTACCTTATAACAGAAGATCCCTGATTGGTATTCAAATTTGATGTCAGGTTTTGTCCCTGCAAGTGGTTCAAGGTCTCCCTTGCTCAAAAGCCAGTTATATCTAGGGTGCAGTTACAGCCAAAGAGCCAGTGCTGCCTGTGTTTGCAGATGTATACATGGCCATATGGCAGGCATGTAGGCTCCATCAATGACATAGGCTCCGCCCATAATGTGGTAGCAATTTTTTTTGCTGCCCACCACTGACTGAATAACAGCGGTAAGGACTGAAACAACAGCAGTAGAACATGGAATGGCATATAGTTAGGAAAGGGCAGGAGCCTCATGTTCTCCTTATCTATGTAACAGTTTGGAACAAACATCTTTCACCATCTCTTCAGGTGAAAAAAAATATTAGGCTTGGCCAAGGGCTACAGAAGTCCTGAATGAAAGTGTTTGCATTTAGCCCTAAACAAACACAACGTGCACGAGCTGATAGGAGCCCAGTTGAAGCCTCTCCACTACCCTCCTCCAAGGCTGCTAGCCAGGAGAAGGACCATTAGCATTTTGTTTTAATTTGAAAGTATCCTGGCTAGTCTTGCCATCTGGACCAGAGATTCTAGGTTAATATATCAGACCAAGGACAGCAATGATAGCAAGGAGAACAGATAGGTCAATCTTAGAAGAAATCAACCCTGACTGCTCCTTAGAAGGTCAAATTGTAAAGATGAAGCTAAAGTACTTTGGACAGCAAATGAAAAGAGAAGACTCACTTGAGAAAGCCTTGATGCTGGGAAAGGTTGAGGTCAAAAGAAGAAGGGGGCGGCCAAAAATGAGATGGCACAATGGGCACAGAGCTGAGCAAGTTGAGGGGGATGGTGGAGGACAGGAGTGCCTGGCGGACAGTAGTCCATGGGGTTGCAAAGGATCGGAATTGTACTTTGTCCATGTGAAGATGGTTTGTGGTATTACTGGGTAACACAGTTGAGAGGGGTTTACATTCAGAATATGTTCTGTAAAAACAATCTTCTTTTTCTGGTCACATCATCTCTGGAAGCAGAGGAAGGTGGTTTCTGCACATAGTGAAAGATCCCTTTTTGATGTGGCTTACTGTACCTGATTAGGTTGAAAGAAGTGAAAAAGCTGGCTTGAGACTCAATATCAAGAAAACCAAGATAATGGCAACAGGCCCTAACAGTCCCTGGAAAATAGATGGGGAAGAAGTAGAAGCAGTGACAGATTTTACTTTCCTAGGATCAAAGCTCACTGCAGATGGTGATTGCAGCAATGAAATAAAAAAGGCGACTGATTCTTGGGAGGCAAGCAATGAGAAACCTGGGGAGCATAGTGAAAAGTAGAGACATCACATTGCAAATAAAAATTTGCATAGTCAAAGCAATGGTATTCCCTGTGGCAATGTATGGTTGTGAGAGCTGGACCATTAGGAAAGCTGAGCACAGAAGAATAGATGCCTTTGAGATGTGGTGTTGGAGGAGAGTTTTGAGAGTCCCCTGGACAGCGAGGAGAACAAATAGGTCAATCTTAGAAGAAATCAAACCTGACTGCTCCTTAGAAGGTCAAATAATAAAGATGAAGCTAAAGTACTTTGGACATCAAATGAGAAGAGAGGATTCACTTGAGAAAGCCTTGATGCTTGGAAGGGTCGAGGGCAAAAGAAGAAGGGGACGGCCCAAGATGAGATGGCTAGATGGTATTGTAGAGACAATGGGCACAGAGCTGAGCGAGTTGAGGGGGATGGTGGAGGACAGGAGTGCCTGGCGGACAGTGGTCCATGGGGTCGCAGAGGGTCAGAATTGACTGTGCGACTGAACAACAAAAAACTGTACCTCCTACAACTCTTGAGTATTAGTTTGTTAATCAGTCATATCCAAAGTTTCAAATAATTCTAAAATGACGAATTAATGAAACGGTCAAAAGATGGAAAATGCAGGAACAGCTTTGAAACCCAGTAAATGGAAATGTCTTCTTGATCAAAGGCACCAGCCCTAAACACACTTTATAGAAATTAAGTTCCATTAGCCCAGATGGGTCTTAGTGCCTGATAAACATTCTTAGCTTTTCTACCATGGATAATAGGAATGGTTGGATCTTCCAGGGGAGGGGCAAATAAGACACTATAATACCAAAGAAATTGCAGATTTGATTCAAATTCAAGCTGACTTCAAAAAAACAAAGCCATGCTAAAGAAACAAAGATGTGAAAGATCCAATATTTTACTTATTGTACCACAGTGACTTCCAATCCAGAAAAGAACAGTACGTGTATTATGTGCAATAGATTTCAATATACCCAACTGATAGCGGTTGGATAGAGTGGAACTGAAAGAGATTGTTCTAGCTAAAACAGGGCCATAGCCAGGATTCTAGATGTAGGTGGGCAAATATGTTTTCAGCTACTGTCTACTGTCCTGTCCGGTACTGGGATTTTTTTTATTTTTTATTTTTAGAAATGCTTCATCTATTTCCCCCCCCCCCTCCTCCCACATTAGCGTAGGGGGAAACCCATTTTGGAGAAATTTAAAGCTCTTGACAAGACAGGCACTATTGATAAAGAAATATAAATGTTTCTATCATGACGGCAGCAACAGCCTCACCGGTCCTAAACCTGAATAGCCCAAAGAGATTGTTAGATTCGATCTGTCAGAATCAAAATGTTGGTATGTTAGGGAAGCTTCATAGACTGTATTTTATAGAAGCTCTCAGAAAACCTCCATAAAAATGTATTAGATTAGTAATTTGAGTCCCAAATGACCAATTTGAAACAATTGCTTTCTTATGATTTTTCTGAAAGTGCCTGTTTCTTGAGAAATGGCTAGGTAGGAAAAAAATCATCCTTTCCCCCAAGAAAGAATTGTAGTCCACATCTAAGACAGAAGAGCATAAGGGACACTTAGCAATGTCCTGTGTAGGTAACATTCATTGTATACTTGCCTGTTCATGGTAACACTGAAGTATTGCAAACATATTGTTTTGCATATGCTCGGTTCAAAGGTATTACCATATATAACTTTAAAGGCCTGCTGGATAGCTCCATGGTTTAATTATATGGCTGCAGAGCCAGAGGCTAGGAATTCAATTCCTAATTGTGCTTCCTAAGAGAAGAACCAGAATGTGTAGTCATGGGCAAGCTGTACAATCGCAGGGCATGCCCACCACCCCACGATGAAAGGAATGGTAAACTACTTTAGTGTATTCTCTACCTATGAACTCTGGAATGGGTTGTCATAAGTCAGAACTGACTTGACAACATGCTATTATTATTATTATTATTATTATTATTATTATTATTATTATTATTATTATTATTATTATTATTATTATTATTATTATTATTATTATTATACTTTAAAACAAAGATATGGAACATACAGTCCAAGGGATGTGTATGGTAATTATCTATTTTTGTGGGTCCTCTTACTTTTACTTTGCTACTCTGCTAATCTGTAGTTGTGCAGCAGCAAAACAAAAAATATTTAGCTGTTGAAATAAGGTGATTTTGGAGTGAGTGTCTTGTTTTAGGGCAGGGGTGGCCAACCTATGTCCTGTGGCACCATTTTATGTGGCCCGCCACTGCCCTCACCGCTACTGGAAGCGGAAGTGTTTACAACAGCCGTAAAACATACCTGTGCATGCTATAAATGCTGCCATAAATGTGCATGCGGCTATCATAAATGTGTTTACGACAGTTGCAGATGCATTTTACAGCAGCGTTTATGGCAGGAGGAACCACATGACTTGCCCACTCAGCTATCTGGGGGGCATGCTCTGGCTTGTGGCATGAAAAGGTTGGGAATCCCTTTTTAAGAGGTGCACTCCGGTGTCTAGACTTGCCTCCCACATGTCCATGGAAAAGTCTGCAGATACAGACAGCGCTGGTTCTTTATAGTCAAAGAACAGAGATGAGCACTGAACCCTGGAGTAGATACAATTGGCTTTCGAGCAAGGGTGACCTTTACCTTTACCTACCATTTCCCATGGCTCTGGTAAGCATGATTCTACTCAAAAACAGGATCACCAGTCAATGGGAACATTGTTTTACAGTTTAGTTTTAGTTTCTAGCAAACTAGATGTGTGTTTTCAGCACCTCAGAAATGGACAAAATGGAAATGATTAGTTGCTAGTCCAATAAAAGATATCACTATTTATCTATTCTGATGTTACCAAAATGCAGGCATTTGCCTTTAATTATCAGAAGCCTCCACTACTTATACTAGCAGAAGGCAAATTTTGATTAGCTGACCATAAAGAATTTTAAAATGCAACAGCAGCTTTGAATAGCAAAGCAATCCTTTCAGTTAATTGCACAATATAGTGATAATATCAGCAATAACTTTTAAGGAAAGAAATTAAGAGTGTGTGCATGAGGGCAGGATAGAACCAGAGCTGCTTTGTTTCATGTAAATGGCAATTTTCACAATTACACATTGATATGAACATCAATCCAGCAAAAGAATAGATAAATAAATACATGGTCGCTTTTCCCTTTTAACAATCAGGTCTGTGACAAAACAAACAAACAGAGAATCTGTTATACAAAGAAGACAGTATGCAGTTCTTTTCACAGTTTCCATCAATTGCAGTAAGATTTATATGTAAATATGTTAATGGTACTATTAATAATTTAACGGGGCCACGGCATGCTGTGTTTACTTAATAAATATGATTAAGTGTTTCCCTCAAACGAAGTTGCTGAACTATCATGCTACCTTAGGTTATTATCTATGTGGCTTTAAAATGTTAATCAGACAATCAAAACGAAATGTTTCCAGAGCTCAACTACATTCAATGCAAATTTTCTCAGAATAATCAACTGAATAGAAGTAAGTCAAGAAAATGTGCTCTACATACCTGAACACAACAACAGTAAGTTTGGCATTTTCTAGATTTCTACTAGAATAACCACTAAATAGCAATAGTTTTTTACCAGTTTAATTAAATGATGTATTAACAAAATTGCTACCTATACTGTGGTTTAAGAGGTCTCATTGTGGGATACTGTATATGGAAGAGGTCAAATCTCTAGCAAACAATCCAAACATGCCAGTTTTCGACTGAGTGGAGTGCCAAAGCAGGCTTTCAGTGTGAATTGGGAGATACAGTACACAGTTTGGTCACAGCCATACAGTGCAATGCTATAAAAATAAAATATTTATGTGTGGATGACCCTGGCTCACTTCAAAGCTCTGTGCAAGCAGGAAAGGGCACTCATGATATGCGACCATTTCAGCACCCACCTGTGCTGGGAGCTTCACATCATTATTAAAGTTTACAATTGGCATTCTTTATTCTCCTGTGTGATATGGGATACTTTGGGATAATCTGATTTAGTTTTGTGTAAGAAATGTTCAGTTATAGAAAATAACCTTTCTGACAAAATGACTACAGACAGCCATTTGGCTAGACGTCTAACATCTGTGTGTGTGTTCAGTGCTATTAAATTGCATCTGACCTACAATGACTCTGACAGGGTTTTTTCAGTACACAAGATGTTTAAGGAGTGTTTCTTTACCAGAGCTACCTATTCCACCTAGCGTCCATGGTCAAGAATTTGAACCTAGGTTTCCTGAATCCTAGCCTGCCACTCTCCACTACTGGCTCTACCTAAATCTACCATAATCCACCATCTTAAATTGTATAGATTTCTCCTTGCTTATTGTATTCAGGCAAGCAGCAAGAAGACAAGCAATTGTTTAGAAACACAGCCTAGTAGTAAATCTTCTCTCACCATGTGAATGGATATTTATAAACATTTTACATCATTTGTATTCTTTTCTCATAACTGGGTTTTTGCTGTACACTTTGGGTCTTTTCCTTACACACTTAGGAACTCAGATTTCTTACTACAATTTAACTGAATGGACTTCAGACATGCATATTGACGTGATTCATTAGGGCTTGGCATAAAGCCATTCTTCCTCTAATTCTAAGGGTCAAATGTGGAACTTGGAACCATGTGTCTGAGCATAAACAGACCGTTCATCTCTTATCACCAAGCAACTGTGATACATGTGAGGTTATATTATTTATTACATTTACACCCCATCTTTCTTTCAATGAGTTCAATAGACTCTACATCAGAGGATCTCAACTTTTTTTATGCCATGGGCCTGACCATGCTCCCCGGACAGCTGAACGGGCCTGACCATGCCCCTCAGAAGCGGGTCCATTTACGACATCCGCAAATGCACCCACTTCTGTGTTTACAACAGGTGTGGGGACGTTTACGCATGCGTGGGCCCGGATTCAGGCCAGGATATGGTATGGAAACTGCATTGGTTGTGTTGGTGGATGATCTCTGGAGAGAGCTGGATGGCGGATATCCATCCATCCTGGCTTTTCTTGAACTCTCAGCGGCTTTCAATACCGTCGACCACGGTATCCTTCTGGAAAGGCTCTGAGGATTGGGGCTCCAGGGCACTTTGTGGTCCTGGTTTTCCTCATTTCTGAGGGGCCAGACCCAGTCGGTGTGGTTGGAGTGTGAAAAATCCAGCCCTAGGCTGCTCCAATGTGGGGTGCCTCAGGGCTTGGTGCTTTGAAGAAGTAGAAGCAGTGACAGATTTTACGTTCTTAGGATCAAAGCTCACTGCAGATGGTGATTGCAGCCACGAAATAAAAAGGCGACTGATTCTTGGGAGGCAAGCAATGAGAAATCTGGGGAACATAGTGAAAAGTAGAGATATCACATTGCAAACAAAAATTCATATCGTCAGGGCAATGGTATTCCCTGTGGCAATGTATGGTTGTGAGAGCTGGACCATTAGGAAAGCTGAGCGCAGAAGAATAGATGCCTTTGAGATGTGGTGCTGGAGGAGAGTATTGAGAGTCCCCTGGACAGCGAGGAGAACAAATAGGTCAATCTTAGAAGAAATCAACCCTGACTGCTCCTTAGAAGGTCAAATAATAAAGATGAAGCTAAGGAACTTTGGACTTCAGATGAGAAGAGAGGACTCCCTTGAGAAGGCCTTGATGCTGGGAAAGGTGGAGGGCAAAAGAAAAAGGGGGCAGCCAAAAATGAAATGGCTAGATGGTATTGTGGATGCAGTGGGAACAGAGCTGGGTGGGCTGAGGAGGATGGTGGAGGACAGAGGTGCCTGGAGGGCGGTGGTCCATGGGGTCGCAGAGGGTCGGAATCGACTGTGCGACTGAACAACAAAATTTAACATCTACGTGAAACCACTGGGTGAGATCATCCGTTCCCATGGGGTGAGGTATCATCAATATGCAGATGATACCCAGTTGTATATCTTGGCCTGTGGGGACCCTAGCGATGCAGTGAAAGTCCTTTCCCGGCGCCTGGAGGCTGTTAGGGTCTAGATGGGGGACAACAGGCTACAACTGAATCCTGGCAAGACTGAGTGGCTGTGGGTCAGGGGTCCTGCATTATCACAGGAGTTACCATCTTTGGTTCTGGATGGGGCAGTTTTGCCCCAAACAGACCTAGTGCGTAATCTGGGCGTCCTCTTGGACTTGCAACTACTGCTCAAAGAGCAGGTGGCAGTCGTGGCCAGGAGGACTTTTGCACAACTCCGTGTTGTGTGCCAGTTACACCCGCTCCTAGATTGGCACTCCTTGCTCATGATCACACACACTTTGGTCACCTCCAGACTTTATTATTGTAATGCACTCTACATGGGGCTGCCTGTGGTGACCATTCGGAGGTTTCAACTGGTCCAGAATGTGGCTGCTCAAGTTGTGATGGGGTGCGGGCATTATGTTCATGCCTCACCACTTCTCCGAGAGCTGCATTGGCTCCCAGTATGCCTCTGGGTGCAATTCAAGGTGCTAGTAATCACATTTAAAGCCCTACATGGTAGTGGGCCAGGATACTTAAAAGACCGCATCACCCCTGGAACATCTGTCCGTCCCACCAGAGAGGACCGGAGAGGCTCTGTGGTTGTACCATCAGCTAGAGAGGCTCATCTCTCTAGCATGAGAAGGAGAGCCTTTTCTGTGTCCTCTCCGGCCCTATGGAACCTGCTGCCAAGTGAGTTGTGTCTCCAAACAGAGTTGCTGCCCTTCAGGAAGGGGGTGAAGACCTGGCTGGCGGGGCATGTGTGGGGTGCGGGCCAGATGGTCAGCTTGGCCAGCTGGCTCCTTTGAACAGCCCACCTCTCTCACTATTGTTTTTTTTTTTTTACTTTTTAATCTTTTAACTTTAATTTTTATTGTAAGTAATGTGTTTTTAATTGTTTTAAATTGTAAGTCACCCTGAATCCTTGGATAAGGATGGGGTATAAATTTAATAAAATAAATAAAAATAAATTTTACAGCTGACATAAATGCATCCACTTCCACTTCTGGGTGTGGTGGTGGGCCACATGAAATGGTGCCGCCAGCCAAGGCCGACCCATGGGCTGAAGGTTGGGAACCCTTGCTCTTCATGGTTTTTCCCCTCCTGTTTTACTCTAATATCCATCCTGGATGGTAACATGAGAGAAAATGGCCACTGGGTCTCCTGACTGAGTGTGCACTGAAACCTCCTAGCCCAGCACAGTACCCCACCCGTTCTCAACTGTTTTCTGGTCAAAGGGTGTGTCTTGCAGGCCAGATCTTAACTGTCTATCGTATTTCATTTTCAACATTAACAGTAGCTCATAGTTAGCGTTTGAGATTGGTGGTATTAAAATTCATGGTCTTACTTGAGAATAAGTCAAGTGGATGATGGACTGGAGCCTCAGCCAACAGCATACTAAACCAATTTAGCCATCAAGACTAGATTTTTCACAGGACCTAGGCAATCCTTTGTGAGGGAACATTTGTACCATAGAGAAAGAATAATGATAGAAGAATGGGGAAGGAGATGTCCAGTCTGATGGTGAATAATTCAGGCTCTTGAAGCTGCTAATGTCTAGAAAGAATCTCACGGCTGCTTTCCTGTAGCAGCAGAATTTCCACCAATCCATTCATTTCCCTTCCAGGTGGTACTGAATGTCTCCTCTAGTAGAAGCCAAATTTTATTCCAGCATAAGAGAGGTTAATTTAAACTGAAGGCAGGGCCACTGGCGTCAAAGTGTCAAACTATAATTTTATATTAGGCACCATAATAGTTACTAGAATTTTACTACAATAACTACATGTCCAAGCAGAGTTTAATGAGAAAATCTATAGTTTTGCTATGGTATTTTCTCTTAGTTTGCATAATTCCCTGAATACAACCCAGTAAAGCTTTTGACCCGAGATAATAAAAAGGTGATAAAAATGAGCTGTAAAAATCAGCTCGTATATATATGTGAAACAGCCACTACAAAATTATGGATCGTTTCCACAAAAATAAAAGAAAACAAAAAAACTCCCCAGGCAGGATTAATCTTATGGGGAAAGGAGAGAGGGATAAAATGAAGCTATTGCAAAAGCAATTCCAGTTCTTCCTAAGGACAACGTAGGAATGTAAAGGAAGATTTGATAGTGATGGTCTCAGTTGTAACATTATTGGACCAGCACAGCAAAACTGTTGAACATGACCTGCAAGATTTGTCTCGAACAGTAATTTATCTTTAAGGCTTTATATCATTGGTTCCCAACCTGGTGTGCAGAGGTGTGTCTGACTACAACTCGCATCATCCAGAGGAAGCCTGGTATGGTTTGATGGGATCAAAGGATTTTACTTATCACCATTCTATTGGTTTGTTATACATTCATTAAAAGCTGGTATGTCAGTAAGCTGGAAGAATAAATGCAGTTTCTGCTAATGAAAATTTTGTTTTATCATCCTTTTAGATGCATTTAATAGTATGGTCAAGAAATAAAGATTAAGAAATATTTTGTATTTGGACTTTCATACACGTTTTAGAAGAATCCCTTGCCAAGAATTCTAAAGGAACCCAGTGGTTTAGAAGGCTGATGCAAAGAAGAGCTACAAAACACATCTTCTTCTTGTAGAAGGTCCCATGTTCAGTGCCTGACATCTGCAGGTCAAGGTTGGGCATGGCCTTGGTCTGGAACTCCTAAAGCTACTGCCAATCCAAATGCACATTTATGGGCTAGATAAACCAATAGATGAACTTGATATAAAGTCTTAGAGAACTTAAAAGCACTTAAAATTATCTCCCATTCAAGACTTATTAGGGATTTGGCCAAGACTACTCTTGGAGCCTTTTCAGCTTTATAATTCTATGATTCAGTGCCTGAAATCGTGCTGTGCTTTCAAGCAAACAGTGTAGTATGATCTTTGAAGTCCCAGTCCAACTATTTAACCATTATTCCACACTGACTTTTATGGTACTATGTCTATGAGGTGCCAAACTTAAGTCTTCTACTTATGTGATATATGATCATTTGTAGATGACATAACTAGAGTTTGGAAGATCCTCAGTGCAGGATGATAACTGTTCTTTTGAGAAGTTTCTCAAAGTAAGCACACTCTACCTGAAGAGCTACTATTACTCCAAAGGCAAGACAATAAGTGAGGGGAGGGGGAAAGGATTCTTACCACTTTCTCCAGAACTATGTTCATTTGTGCAGTCATTTTTTAAAAAGCGTACCTTTCCCACCTACTCTCTTTTTTTAAAAAAATCTGTTTTTGCTTCACATTAGTGGCAAGAAAAAGGTTGCAACCCACTCAGCTACATGGGCTGACTTTTCTGTACTCCTTGTTCTTCTTTCCTAGATTCAAACTTCACACCTATCAGACAAGAGGACCACCCAGGAAAATGTTATGTGTGAACATGGCCCTTTGACCTCCCCACAACACTGCTGTGGAATTATGTTCCAAGAGAAACCAGAATAGAAAGGCAAACAACTATATTCTCTACCTTTTCAGCTCTGATACTATAAAGTTAATGTAACCCCTGTGAACTTTTTGGTTCAGCCCAATGGAAAGGGGCTGCGATTCAGAATCTGAGAGCAGAAGAGCTGGAGAGGCGGGAGCTGCTGTTCCCACAAAGGATGTTAAAGTCCTTGGCATCTTGTTTTAGGGTTTAGAGGAGGCTGCATATATGTTATTTCGTGCGATGCAAATGTTTGCCTCAAATTCCCTGATGTTGATCTCTGCCCCAAAGCCTGCAGAGCTGAAGACCAGCTCTGCAGGCTTTGGGGCTGAGATCTCCGCTCAGATCAGAGGTTTGGTGGGGGGGGGGGGGGCAGGTGCGGCCGTTCTTCCTCCAACCAAACCGGTGATCCGATCACACACTGGGATTGCTGGGGCGTTGGGGGAGAAACTGTGCGCGATCTCTCCCCCAACACCACAGCTGTCCTAGGCGATCACTAGCTTCTTCTCAGAAACAGCCCCCCCTCCCCCGGGCCTGGCTTGCTAAGGAAACCGGATCACCCTCCTGTTCCCTTTCCTCTTCAGAAAGGGAACAGGGCCTTTTTTTACGTTGTGCGATCAGTGGATCACACAACGTTAAAAACCGGATAACATTATGACTTGTGGAACCAAGTCATAACGTTATCTGAGGTACTGTTGTATTCTTCTTCAGGAGCTGTATCTGTTCTGGATATTGGCTATCATTATGTTGATAGTCTTACAGCTCTCAACTTCTTGGAATAGTTCTTCCAAGGACATGACACATCAGTCTCTCAGGTTCTTCAGCCATGAAGTTCGTTTACATCCAGGGCCTCTCTTCCCAAGGGTCTTCCTTTGTAGAGCGAGTTGGAGTATACAGTGGTACCTCGCTTAAAGAGCATAATACGTTCCATGGGATTGCTCTTTAAGCGAGTTTGCTCTTTAAGCAAAACACTAATTGTGACTTCCTGGGGGGGGGGATTGTGAACCCTGATTTAGTTGTTAAGTGAGTTTTTGGTTGGTTTTAGTTGTTAAGTGAGGTGACAATTCAGAGAAAATTCAGCTCTTTAAGCAAGTTACTCTCTAAGCGAGGCGCTCTTTCTGCGAGGTTTTACTGTACTATACTTTAAGTCAGATTCTCAACCTACGGCCCATGGTGCCATTTCATCTGACCCATGCCCTCACTCCCACCGCCATCCTTTCCCTCTCCGCCTGGCTTGGTACCTATAGCAGGGTAGATGTTATAAGAAGGCTTACAACATCCACCCTGCTAATGATTGGCATTAGGGACACGCCAAGCCAGTTGGAGGAGGAAATGATGGCAGTGATGGCAGTGGAAGCAGCAGATGCACTTAGCCGCCCACATCCTTCTTGGATGCTGCTCTGGCTGAGTGCAGGCAAGGACAGGTAGGACCTCTCCTTCATCCACAGCAGGCCAGGAACTGGTGGTGTCAGCATTATAGGGGACCAGACTGGTGACATGTGTGTGTGAGTGTTGGTGGGAGCTCGGGGCAGCCAGGGAAGACACCAGTACAGCTTGCCAACAGCCTGAGGGGGTATGATCCAGTCCCCGGCTTAAAAGGTTGAGAACCTCTGTTTTATGTCATTCCTGATAATATATCCAAAGTATTGGAGCTTTCTTTGCTTGATGGTTTTAAACAGTTCTTGCTTTTATCCATCCAGTGCAACACTTCTACATTAGTCACATGGTCAAACCATGATATCCTCAGCAGCTGTCTGTAGATCCACATTTCAAAACATCTTGTGAAACTTATGTTCACAATACATATGACAGACAGACAGAACCAAAGTGTCTTACATTAACACTACGCCTAAATGTAGAGACACTGCCACTACAGGCAGGGCAGCAAGACTGAGAGATCAGCACAACCTGTTTTATACAGGCAGGTGAAAGAGATCTACCACCAAGAAGTTTTCATATGTGCTCAACACCTTGGCATCATCCTGTCTGTCACTACTGCCAGTACTAGGCTGTCCTCCTTCCACCGTCCCTATCAATCAGCAGCCACAGGGATGATCTGTTAATGTTTTTCCTATAGACAGACACATTATGTTTCCACACTGCCTCTGCACACACCGTGTTTACACCCCTTCTCTCTCCAGGGAGTAAATCAACCAAATTGATACGAGCCGTGATTAATTGTGTATCTCGGACCAATCTTTCCCCAAGTCCCTCACGCGGGTGGCTTACTCCTCCTCCCCCAATAAACGAGGGGAGAGAGGAGACCCTGCTTGGTTTGACAGATAGAGCCTGCCCAGGATGCAGCGAGATAAATTTGAGAGGCCTATGCTGGGCTGTCAGCGTTAAAGATGATGGATGGAGGAGGTGAGGCGGGAGGGACCCGTTGAGCTTGGCGTAATGGAGAAGGTTCCTGGGGGATGGATGCTTGCCCGGTGATTCGGCGTTAATCTCTGGGCGCTGCTGAGGTGCCGACGACTGATAACAAGGAAATAGGAATGACAACAATTTTTAGCCAAGAGATTCTTCACAAAAATGCCAAGCTGCCGGAGGTCTGACAGGCTCTGATTGAATGGGCATGGGGAGGGGGCAGCCACCTTGGTGAACATGCAAAAGATGGATCATTTTATTTCCTCGCCTGACCATCTACATTTATTATCATTCCTCCTAATTCCACCTCGCTTAGCAGCCTGTCACCACTGTTTCACTTCCACCTGCTGGATGGCGAGACCAGACCTTCTGTGCAGGTAACCCAGCAGGCTAAGCACAACCAATGGGCAGGTTCTTCTGCAAAAAAGCTGCCTGCTCAGTACAATAAGCTCTTGCCCTTTTGGGAAGCACTTTGGAGGTGGGGTGGGGTGGGGAGACATTTGTAAGGAGAGGAGTTGCTTGAATGCTTGACCAAAGCAATGCAAAGCCAATCACATTATTCACATACAAGTAAAAAGAAGAAGTAACAAATGCATACAACTGGCAAGTTAGCAAGTCTTAGCCTGTCATTTTGTGGATGATTATTGAAAACCCACTAATTGATGTGTTGGCTATGTGGGGTGAATGGATACATTCTGTTTTGGCACATGGTGATGATATTCCATGACTGCAGTATCATTTGCACATTTCGTACTTCATCCACATGAATAATGTCAACATTCAATTCATACTGATGTGCAGAACTGGGCAGATGTGCAGAACTGGGAAAGATTGGAGTCAGCTGCTAGTTGGGAATATGCTGAAGCAATCATTCTAAAAACTCATGAGATGCAGCTCACCTTACTGTCCCTGGAAAAACTGCTTTCAGGTGAGAACCTTCTATTATAAATCACTTCTATGTATGTAACTAGGATTTAACATCATAACACAGTCTGGTCTTTAGACTTCCCCAGCCAGCTAGCCATCATAGCTGGTCCTATCATCAGACAGAGTAAGGCAACAAACCTAGATGGTAGATGATAAGAGCAAAAGATCAACAGGGAGATATTAGAATAACTAGATAGTTTCAAATGTCACATGGCCCAGACAGTGTACACTAGCACAGGGATTGCCCAAACTATAGCCTGTGGGCTGGATTCACCCCGGACACCAATGCATCTGGCCCGTGCTGCCCTCATCGCTCCCAAAAGTGGAAATAAAACCCACCTGTACGGGCACATTTTACTTCAGCTTTCAGCTTAAAAATCTATCGCATCCTGTTGCAAAACATATCTGTTGCAAAACAGATTGCAAGGCGCGTTTTACTTTTGCTTCCAGTGGGAGGAACCACGTCATTGGTCCACTGAACCACATGACTGGCCTGCTGAACCATGTGACCGGCCCATGACCCAAAAAGTTTGGGTACCCCTGCACTAGCATAGCGCCAACAGGTACGGAGAAATCTCAGTCTCTTCAACGGTGTGGTCAGTTTCTTCATAAGGAATGGGAAGACAGAGATATACTACAAAGTATTTAAGATTGGTTTTGTATATGGTTACAACTAGGAATACTACGAAGAGCATGCTGCAATGCTCTCTTCCCAGAGTAGTTTTTTCTCCAGTTACCAAATGTTACTCTAACACTTTTGCTCATGCCTTCTTCACTGGTCTCAGAGTGGAAATTGGAAGCAGAAGTGACTTAAGTAGTCCTTTTCCCCTTTGTGTGTGTATGTGTGTGTTTGCGTGTTTGTGCAGGGTGGGCTTCATCCCCTTTGAAAGACGAGAGGAAAAAGTTGCTGTTTTCAAAGATAAATAAGTCTCAAGTCAGAAATTACTCTGGGTTGAAAGAATTTTTGCTGGAAAAACTCTGCTCAGGGGATGTCTGAATGAGGCTCCTTTCATGTTCCCAAGGTCCGTCATGCAGCACTCAGGTATCGAACCCCAACCTTCTAGTCTCCAAGCTCAGCATCTTAACCGCTAAGCCACTGCAGTGTTGCTGCTGTTTTCATGATTGTAGAAGATGTTTCATAGAGCACAATGTCCCCAGAATCAGGCAGCTTTACCACCCTTGCCATAAGCTTTGCAAGTGGAATGATTTATGCCAATACAATATCATGGGACAGAGTTACACAGACATTGATGAGAGATATAACAACAGGCTACTAGTTACCTTAACCATATTAACATTTACATATCCTAGTTACATATTAAGCTTCTGTTCCCTGCTTACTCTCCCGCTGCAGTATTAAAAAGCAACCCGCTGCTGGGAAGACATTAGTGACTTGCAGCAGATCTTTCTTTGTGACGATAATTACAAAAAATAGAGGGACAATAACTATTAATATTTTATTACAGTATTTAATGAGCTAAAGCAGATCATCTCCAACCTTGCCAGAATAGCCTACTTTGTCACTCTCATGTCCCTGCCACCATTCTCCTAGGGGCAAAAGCTCTCTTCCAAGAAGCCCTAAGAACACTAGGTGTTTCATGTGGCAGGGTTTAAGATCTTTTTACGATGAAAATAAATTCTCTCTTTTTCAGCATTTTTCTCCCTGAGCTCCATATATCCTTGAATTCTATAACATTTCTGGCCCACACATTTGGAGCCTAACTCTTTTACATTTACTTTCAGACAATCAGTATCATTTACAACAAGAAACTCTGAACTACCAATACACAAGGACTCAGAGACTGACAATTTATTGTTTGTATTCACAATACATTGTTACATATCCTAAATTCCAAGAGGTATTTTTAATTTTTAAAACATACTCTGACTTGCGCCTTGGCTTACAAGTTATAAAATTGTTGTAGTCAGCTGCAACTTGTATCCAAGAATGCATTTTTTTTCCTGAAGCAGGAAAAATGCCATTGGCATGAATTTGTTTAAGGTGGATCCCTGCTTGCCATGAAGTGACCCACATACTATGATCTCAGAGCCATCTCCTGCGGCACATATGAAATGAGACATGCAGGAATTAACACCATGACTGCAATGGACTGCCACAGCCTTGAAGATATTATCAAGGTGCGCCTTCACAGCCAGTCCATCTGGCATGGCCTCTTCCGTCTTCATGACTGCTGGGAATCAGAATTCCTCCTCCGCCCATTTTGCCACTGGGCCCAGTATGATGGTTCCCAGTGGCATTTCCTCCACTGAGGGGACCATCACTCCACCTAAAGGATTTCATCTGCCAGTAGTAGCCATTGGCACCTTTAGGGAGTCAGGTTATTTACCGCCGCCAAACACTAGGCATTGAGTCACTGGCTATATGGTCTACTCCACTGCCATAGCAGGATGTCCAGCAAGAAATAATAATAATATGTGCCTTCAAGTCAATTCTGAGTTATAGTGATACTTTTCAAGGGTTTCTAGACAGAGAATACGTAGAAGTGTACATACAAGTGGCTTACTATTTCCTTCTTTTAGATAGTAAATGGCACAGCGGGGGTAATATTGCTATATTTTAATGGGTTTTTAAAATTGGTTTATATTGGTTTTAACTTGTGTACACCACCCAGAGTCCATTGGATATGGTGGTATATACATCTATTAAATTAAATTAAATTAAATTCTTCTGGGGCTATCCTGGGTCTTTATAGACTGACCAATGTCACCAAAGGTGGTTCTACTCCAAGGAGGTACAGTGGGGAATTGAATATGCAACCTCTGGCTCCAGAGCCAGACACCTAACTCACTGGAGTATCCAACCAGCTAACAAGCTGTAAACTAACCTCTATATCACCCTTAGTTGGGAGATCTATCAAATACTGTAGTAGGGTTCTTAAAACTATATACAGTTGTGAACTTTTCCATGTTCAATGAAAATAAATACTGATGTGGAACCCAGCACTTTTTAGGATCAGATTTAAACCTAACATCACCTTGGATGGTTTTTCTTTTGATACAGAAAGCAGAATATAAATGCTATATAAAAATACAGTATAGCAAATTTTCTTTGCCAAAATACAGAAATAACAGTTTACAAATGGGGGTGAAATCAAGGGCACAGTTTCCATCAGCGGCTAGCCATATACCCTACAGAACTTGGAAGAATATAAATAAACTGTGCCTACAGGTAAAACCAAAAGCAGCACTGCTATACTTTCAAAATTACTCATCTTCTGGGCAACCAAAAATAGCTTTAAAAATCATAAGATTTTAAAAGCCAATAGATGTAAGACCTTTTTAATTTGCTTTCTGCTTTATGGGCTTTTAACAGCCATAATTCCCAATTTTTTCTTTGTAACCGTGACTGAAGGATTTTGAGATTCAGAAGCTGACTATTTCACATATTCCCAAGATTCTGAGCTCCAGGGTTTGGTTTCAAAGTATTATGTAACCCAGTTCTTAAACAATAGCCAAGGTTGGCACAGCATCAAGCCTGGACCAATTTCTCATCATTTCATTCAAAAATGGTAAGAAAATAGTAATGAATTGGTAAGACAATTGTGGATAGAGGATTCAGACAATTATGGATAGAGGATTCAGACTCTCTTGTACCAATTTTGGCCCATGTTTTCCAAGTCATCAGTGACTGCACATAATATTAAAGGTCTAACAGAAGATTTAATCATTCAGGGGTAAGCAATTTTATTTTTGTATTCAATAAATAAATAAATAAAATGTTCCACCCACCTCCAGTACAAATTTTTGCATGTCCTCCTCCAATGCTTTATGTAAAAATTTGGTATCTTTTCTTAAAAGTGTCTGGCATGTGTGCATATTTCATTTTCAACCTGTTAATTTTCTACTAAAACCGATCCAGCAGCTTTTCTTCTATCTTTTTAGACTTTATAAAGATGAAAAAAAGGTGACTGTTACAACTGCCAGCCAGTCATCATGCTGGATAGACAAACTATCATGATTGACATAGGATTTTATCACAGAGACAGTGTGATGGAGTGGTTAGAACAGGTCAAAAAGTATCAGTCCCACTGCTATAAGATTAACCATGTAACTTTTCAGCCAGTCTATCATCCTGTAGCCTGACCTACCCCATAGAGCTGTTGTAGGGATAAAGTGGAGAAGAGGAGAGTTATATACACAAGACTAAATTAACTGAAAGAAAAGGATGCTGCAAAGGTAAGGAAGAAATTAGCCAATCACTATTTTGCATAGCCATTTTTCTTGAAACAGGTGGGTACTTTGCTGTAGCGCTTGATTTATTTTACAGCAAGAAAAATGTGGTTGGATCTGCTATGAAGTTGCACCCAGCAAGTCATATTTTCTCAGGTTCATTTGTATAAGCCAAATGCACAGGAATAAGCAAACAGATGGGAAGAAATTGGCACTCAGCCTTGTTTGCAGCTTGTTAAGGTAGCTTTGTTCTAGCCTGTCTAGAGTTGCAGGAGGGACACTTAGAGCAGAGCTACCTTAATAAGCTGGAGCAAAGCTGATAACTTCTTTCTTTTTTTCTGCCAAGTCATCACTCTTCCCACTTTGGTCTCCTAGGTACCCCTAACATTACGACAGATCTGGATTTGAAGAGGAGAGGACTCAAACAGCAGCCAGTTTCCTTGCTGCCCTGCCTCTCTCACTGCTGCTATAACTGAGAGAAATAGCTTCAAATGGAAAGCTACAAACCCCTCTGCATTGCTGTAAGCAATCACATGAGCTGAACCAATGTAAAAGCAATCACTGTCAAAAAAAAAAAAAATAGAAACACCAGTGGAAGAAAAAAAACTATGAATGGGTTGAGACTACAGAGAGAGACTGTGAGGAGGTCGTGCTGTTGATGAGAGTTTCTTCAACTGAAAAGGAAGAACTGCTGAAGATTACCAGGACTCTGTGCATGCTCTTGGGATTGGAGCCAACAGAGGAAACCAAGCTGTGTACCAACTGTGGGGCTTGGAGAGAGAGAGACTGTTGTATATAGTCCTGTGTATGTCTGTCTTCCCCTCACTGTAAGTAAAGCGCACCTTTCCACTGAAGGCATATGTGTGTGTGTCATTGCACTAAAAGCTTTCGCTGCGTAACAGCTTAAAAGTGCTACTCTGCTATCGAGACACACATATCGCTAGGGGTATCCCTGACAGGTTGGTTGGGAACTCTGGGTCAATTTGCATTGACTTGTATCTCATGTTGTCAGCAGAAAATAATGTAAATCTGGACATCCCAATTCTGGAGCACTTCCTGGTTATTTGTCACTATATTTACCCTCTTACTCTGAAACTTTACACATCTCTCCTAACAGGGATAATCATAAATCCATATTGGGGTCATTCTTCAAGACATGGACATGTGGCTCAGGTGAAAGCTAATTTGGAACAAAACAAGCCAATTTTATGCACATTCTGAGAAAGACATTTGTGATGCCACACAAGGCAAACAAGTACTGCCTTAAGAAAGTCAGCAAAACACCAGAAGTCTAAGGGCCAAGCTGGAGAAATCACCCTACCATAGTGGCATAAGGAGTCCAACCCAATTGAGACTAAGGGCTGCCAGAGTAGCAATCTTTACTTTTCGCAAAGACTGTCCCAATATTTTTAAAATTTGGAAGAGGACATCTTCGGAGTTTGTCCTCACCATCAGTTAAAGAAAATGCTCTAAATTTTGCTGTGCCTTTGTATCCAGGTGGCCCAGCTAAGAGGAAGCAGAGTGGAAAGGAATGGGTCCAGGCTTTCAGAAATAAATAATCACTGTAGCAGCCTTCAGGAACAGCAATGAGACATAATGTGCTGACAGCGCTGCATTTTTTACCTTTAGTCAATAGGAGAAAGGCCCCAAGACTATGATTCCAAACATCTGGATTCCATCAATCTGTGATCCATCATCGCCTATTGGCATTCAACCATTGCGTGGCCGAAGCAATGCTGCTTGTTTTATTAATACGTCAAATACATTATCCATGTAATACACTTGTCTTCCTATTCCACCCCCTCCTCAATGCTTCCCCATTGCTTCTGTGCAGAGCATTTGAATGTATAATGGATCAGTTTGCATTACACGTCTGTTATGTCATAATTTGTCAGTTTTAATAGAACTTTGTAAAGAAGGAAGGGAAGGGAGAGAAGCCTTCATGCCGTGCATGTTTAGTACAGAAATGTCTGGATCACTTTATCTATTTTCTTCTTTGTTCCTGGAAACAAGACAGTGCAGGGCATCTGGGAATTGCTAGTTCAGCCTCTGTGTCCCCGCTCATCATTTTTTCCATTGCTTGCAATGATCTTGTGACTAGGTAGCTCTGGTTCTGCCTGCCCGGATTTGCAGGATGCATACTTAAAGCAGAGCTACCTCAACAACATCATATGAGAGTCTGCACCAAATATACTCTCCAGAAAATGAAATTATCAACTGAGGGAGAGAGCTCAAATGTATCTGTAGTCTCATTAAATTCAGATGACCCTTCAGCTCCATACATCTGGAGTTACACATAAAAACACACACAACTATAAGAAATGCATATTTAAGCTAAAGATCTGATTCTTCTTGAGACAGACACCAGCGCTCTATCTTTTAGGGTTTACAAAGAGAGAGGCACTTTCCTGATCTGCAAGAAAAGTATTAGATAATCTCAGTGATACAATATAGTCAATTTAGGAATGCATGCCAGTTTGCAGTTGCTAAGGTACACTTAATTTTGTCATATTGGGTCAAACTGTGGCATGGTCGCATAATACAGTACAGTATCTCCAAAACCAGGCAGAAACCATACTGAAATCTTGTGATAGGTTCAGCTTCAAGAAAATGGTAATAACTGGAAACGGAAGGAAGAGGGCACTGTTCCTTGAATATATGTGTAATTGTGTATGGTGTTCTGCTTTTACTTTGCTGAGGAAGGACAGGTTTCACTTACCAGTAACTGTCGTTCTCCGAGTATGTTGTTTGGGGATTCACACTGATGGGTTCTGCGCCTGCGCTGAATCCGGAGCGGAGCTGGAAAGCTGATTGGATAAAGAGTTTTGAATGTGGGACCGCCCACCATGCCCAACCCCTTTAGGCGCCATTTCGCGCTCTCCCCTCAGTTTGATATTAAAGCTGCCCGCTAAGCCTAAGGCCATCTCAGGCCGGCAGCCCTGAGGGGAGGCAGGGTTGGGTTGTGTGAATCCCCAAACAACATACTCGGAGAACGACAGTTACTGGTAAGTGAAACCTGTCCTTCTCCTTCGTGTTGTTTGGGGATGCACACTGATGGGTGACTAACAAGCTCACTTACTTGGATGGTGGGCAGCCGGCGTCCTGAGATGTAGGAGAGCGCGATGGCATCATGGATGGGCGGTCATCAGCGAAGAGGATCGGAGACCAGCCGTCAGGATGGACCTGCCCCGTCTGACATCAGGGGCGGACCTTGTATCAACCCGGTAGTGGGTGATGAAGGTGGAGGACCTGGACCAAGTGGCAGCCTTGCAGATATCCTCCATCGGGATGCCCTCTAGGAATGCAGTGGAGGAAGCCAATGTCCTGGTGGAGTGAGCCCGGACATGAGGCGGAGGTGGCAGGGATGACATCTGATAGGCCAGGTAAATGGTACCTGAGATCCATTTAGATAGTCTCTGGGCAGACAGAGGCTGTCCCTTAGTCTTGCCACCATAAGCCACAAACAGTTGTTTTGCTCTCCTGAAGGACGCAGTCCTCTGGGTGTAAAACAGCAAAGCCCTCCTGACATCCAACGAGTGCCACACTCTCTCTTGTGGAGACGAGGGATTCAGGAAGAATGCTGGAAGCGTGATGGCTTGGGCCAGGTGAAATTCAGTCAGGACCTTGGGCAGGAATGTCAGATCTGGGTGCAACACTGCCCTGTCGGGGTAGAACTTGAGAAAAGGAGGGTCAGACCGAAGGGCTGCCAGCTCCCCTGCCCGTCGGGCAGAAGTGATAGCTACAAGGAAAGCAGTCTTGTAGGAGACAAACTTAATGTCCACCGAAGCCATGGGTTCAAAGGGTGCCTTCGTGAGTGCGGTGAGCACTGTAGTGAGAGACCACTGAGGGGGTGGTATCTTCACTGGAGGATAGGCGTTGCGTAGCCCTTGAAGGAACCTTTTAACAGTTTTGTCTCTGAAGGCGGAGGACAATACTGAAGAAGGTGGGGCCTTGGCGACCACAGCAGCTAGGTGGACCTTCAATGATGAATGTGCGGATCCCAACTCGGCTAGGTGCAGGAGGTAGGACATGACATCCTGCAGGGATGCGGAGTCCACGGTGCGGTCGCTGGATGCTAGGAAGTCAGTGAAGCGACGGTACTTAGCATCGTAGGACTTCCGTGTGGAAGGTTTCCTGGACAGATCAAGGATCCGTGTTATGTTGGGCGGATAAGCCAGGCCGTCAGGTGTAGGCTCGGCAGATCCGAGTGAAGGATCCGACCGTCTTCCATGCGGAGGAGATTCGGATCGGTGGGTAGGCGGAGACGATCGCAAGCCAGGGTTTGGAGTAGTGGGAACCACGGCTGGCGCGGCCAGGACGGGGCAACCAGGATCGTCCAGGCGTTCTCCGCACGGATCCGTATCAGGACCCGTTGGATGAGAGGGATCGGTGGAAACATGTACAGCAGTTCCTGGTGCCACGGCACCATGAAGGCATCGCCCTCCGATCCGTGGCCGATCCCTGCTCGGGAGCAGTAACGGCGGCACTTGGAGTTGGTCTGTGACGCGAAGACGTCTAGGGTCGGTGTGCCCCACCGTCGGCACAGGCGGTCGAACACCGATTCGTCCAGTTCCCACTCGTGCATTGCCGTCCCTTTGCGGCTCAGGGAGTCTGCATCGGAGTTCAGGGTGCCCTGGATGTGGACACCTATGGGGAACACGTGTACCTTCAGGCACCACTCCCACATCTGGACGGTCAGGTAGAGGAGGGAGAGAGACTTGGTTCCTCCTTGCCGGTTGAGATAGGCTAGTGTCGTGGTGTTGTCCGAGGCGATCTGCACCACACTGCCCGCGATCGACGGTCTGAAGGACCTCATCGCCTTCCACACCGCTAGCAGCTCGAGGAAGTTGATATGGTGGTCGGCTTCCTCGGGCGTCCATATGCCGTGAATCCGTAGTCCGCGGCAGCATGCACCCCATCCGTGGGTGCTCGCGTCGGTGGTGACTTGGATGGACGGTGCGGGAAGGATGAAGAGTCTCCCCGCGGTCACATTCTGGTCCATTGTCCACCAGTTTAACTGGTCTCGGAGTTCGGGAGTCGGTGTGAGCCACTTCCCGAGGTTGTCGTGGGTGCCGTCGAAGGAGGAGAGGAACCACGACTGGAGGGAGCGCATCTTGAGTTTGGCGTGCGAGACCACCGCCGTGGTCGACGCCATGAGTCCTAGCAAACGGAGGGCGTCCCTCGCACGGACCCGACGTCTGCCCTGGATCCGTGCCACCACTGTGCGGATGTCGAGCAGACGTTTGGTTGGGGCGTAGGCTCTTAGAGCCAGAGAGTCTAGAACGGCTCCGATGTATTCTATTCGTTGAGTGGGGGTCAACTGGGATTTCTTGAAGTTGACCCGCAGACCGAGGCTCTGCATAAGGGCGAGGCAATGTGCAACGTCGTCCTTGGCTTTTTGTTGGGTCGGGGAGCAGATCAACCAATCGTCTATGTACGGGAACACTTGGACGCCTTGCAGTCGCAGATGAGCAGCCACCGGTGCCATGCACTTCGTGAATACCCTCGGAGCGGTGGAGAGGCCGAAGGGTAGGCAAGTGTACTGGTAGATGTTGCCGCCCACCTGGAATCGGAGGAAACGACGATGTTCCCTCCTGATGGACACGTGAAAGTAGGCGTCCTTCAGGTCGATGACGGTGAACCAGTCCCCGTGGTTGATCAGCGGGAGGATGGAGTGAAGGGTTACCATCCGGAACTTCCTCGCGTCGATATGCTTGTTGAGAAGACGGAGGTCCAGGATGGGACGTGCCCCCCCGTCTTTTTTGTCCACAAGGAAGTATCGGGAGAAGAACCCTTCGTGAGACTCCGACGCTGCGACCGGCTCTATGGCGCCCTTCTCTAGGAGAGCTGTTAGTTCCTCCTGGAGCGGTGGGGATGGATCGGTGATGCGGATCCGTCCGACAGTAGGGCATCTCTCGAACTCGATCGCGTAGCCAGAGTCTAAGATGGTTAAAACCCATCGGTCTGTGGTGATGGCAGACCACGCCGATAGGTAGTCGGAAAGGGGACGGTAGGGTAGAGTCTCGGTCACGGAAGAGTCAAACACGTTGTTTGCCCTTCCGTTCCGTACGCTTGCCAGTCTGAGGCCGTTGCTGGTAGCGTGGACGGTTGGGTTGTTGGCGCTGCCGGTAGGGCTGGTACCGGGAGTAGTCCCCTTGTCTCTGTGGCGGGCGAGGTTGATAGGATGGGCCCGCCTGAGACGTCGACGGCTGGTCCTGATGGTAACGGCCGGACCCACGGTGTGGAGGGCGGAGCTGTTTTATCGTGGCGTAGTCCCCTTTCAGCTCTCCCAAGGAGGTGTCGGTCTCCTTGGCGAAGAGGCCCTCGCCATCGAAGGGAAGCTCCTCCACGAGCTGCTTGACATCGTCCTGCAGGTTAGCCGAACGGAGCCAGGCGTGGCGACGGAGCTGGATGGCGGAGGCCAAGTTTTTTGCCTCCGACTCGGTGACGTGGCGGCCGGTGCGGATTTGCTGGAGGGCGAGGTGGTTGCCCTCCATGCAGAGTTTTTCAAAGTCCGCTTGTCGATCAGGTGGCAGCAGGGACTTGAACGACTCCGCTTGCTCCCAGAGTCGACACTGGTAGCCTCCCATGGCCGTCGCGTAGTTGGACGCACGGAAGGACAAGGAGGCATTGGCGTAGAACCTCCTGCCCAGTGCGTCCAGCTTCTTCCCTTCCTGGGTCGACGGGATGGGAGTGCTGCTGATCGGCGTCCGGTGTTGGGAGCCCTTGACCACTCGGGAGTTCGGTGCCGGGTGAATGTGCAGAAAGTTGGAATCGTCCAGCAGTCTGTACATAGAGTCCACTCTGTTGGATACGGAGTGCGAAGAAACCGGCTTCTTCCACACCTCCTTGGCCGCTTTAGCAATCTTAGGGAGCAGTCCGAGGCGGACGGGGACCAACTCCTTGCGGTCGGCCAAGCCGCAGACGACATCCTCACAGTCGTCCAGGGGAGCCTCCGCCCGAATCCCAAGGGTGGATCCGAGGCGAGTGATCAGTCCGGTGTAGGTCTTCAAATCCTCCGGCTGGGACCCGTGGACGGCGCCGATGTTGTCGTCCGGGGACTTGTCGACCGCAACCGGCGGTGGCTGATGCTGCTCCTCCTCCTGATCCGACGAGTCGGAGTCTCCTGACCGCTCCGAGACGCTGGGCGGTGGCAGGTAGACCTCGGGGTCCGAGTCCGACCAGTACGGCCTGGCGGATCTCGGATCGCTCCCCGGCAAAGGCAGCTGGTACGGAGGGAGAGAGGCCTCCGACCGCGCCTGTTCCACCCTCTGCCGCTTCGGTGCGGGGCCCTCCTCACGGAGCGGTGGTGCCTCCGTGGCTGGTGGTGAGGGCAGAGGGCGCTCCCACGGTGTCGTCTGCGGGCCCTGGAGGTCGGCGTGCAGTTTCCGCACCATCGCCTCGATGTACGGGGCGATGAGGCTCAACTGGGGCGGCGGTTCGGTAGCCGGACCAGGAACCACGGAGGGACTGCGGAGGGAGGAAGACCTGTGCGGTGGTACAGGTGGAGGAGTCTCCGGCGGCGGTGGAGGGCTGTGGGCCCTCTCCGGCGTGGCGTCCCGGGCCTCGGTCGACATCCTACCCGGCGTAGGTGGAGCTGCGACCGGGGCGGATGCTAGGGAGCGTGGCGGCGAAAGGTGGGCCGGTGCCGGGGTCGGAGGAAGAGAAGACGAAGAGCTACGGCGCTTCTTTTTCTCTTTTTTGTCTTTCTTCTTCTTCTCCTGCTCCTTCTTCCGCCTGAACAGTTCAGAGGCCGAGGGCCTGGAAGAAGAAGCGGAGGTTGAAGGAGCAGACGTGGAAGCGGCCTGCTCTGGAGCTGGGGGAGCCGGTGGTGCCAGTGCGGCCTCCATGAGGTAGGCTTGAAGGCGGTACTGGCGGTTCTTGATGGCGGCCTTCGAGAAGCCGCGACAGACTTCGCAGGTCTGGACCTGGTGACTCTCCCCGAGGCAGCGAAGACAACGCACGTGCCCGTCCGAGCTAGGGAACTTTCTCTTGCAGGACGGACACTGCTTGAACGCTGCCGCTGAGGCCATCCACCGAAGTAGATGGCCGAAGAGAAAAAATTATCCCGGCCGGGAGGCCCCGACACGAGATGTTGGTCTTTTTCTTTTTTTTTTTTTTTTTTTAAAACGGCGGCTGAGGGCGAGCCCCAGCCACACGAGGACCAAGGGAACAAGTCCCTAGTCCGAGAAAAATTGTAAGGTAGGAAAAATTGGAAGATTCTGAGACAATCTCAGCAAAGTACTCACAGCTTTTTTTCCAGGCTCCTGCTTGCGCAGCGGAAAAAAGCAAACTGAGGGGAGAGCGCGAAATGGCGCCTAAAGGGGTTGGGCATGGTGGGCGGTCCCACATTCAAAACTCTTTATCCAATCAGCTTTCCAGCTCCGCTCCGGATTCAGCGCAGGCGCAGAACCCATCAGTGTGCATCCCCAAACAACACGAAGGAGAAAATACAGTTATACCCCAGATAACGATTGTACCATATAACGCTAAAACTGCATAACGTTACAAGATTTTTGGAAAAATCTTATATCGAGTAACGCGATGTTTAGCATTATCCGGAACAATCGTGTGGGGGGGAGGGGTTGGATTGGGTAGAACATCTACCCAATCCAACCCTCGGGCCCGCCTGCACGATGTTTGGAAAGGGTATGAGCCCCACACCCTTTCCAAACATCGTGCAGGCGCGCGCCTATCAAACACGGCTTGGGGAACATATGGAGAAAATCTCCGTATCCTCCCCAAACCGCGTTTGGTGCGGGCACGCCAATGCGCCCGATGTTTGGAAAGGGTATGGTCCCCCATACCCTTTCCAAACATCGGGCAAGCGCGCGCCTGTCAAGCGCGGCTTAGGGAGGATATGGAGAAAATCTCCATATCCTTCCCAAACCGCGTTTGGCGCGGGCACACCAACGTCCCCGATGTTTGGAAAGGGTATGGTCCCCCATACCCTTTCCAAACATCGGGCAAGCGCGCGCCTGTCAAGCGCGGCTTGGGGAGGATACGGAGAAAATCTCCGCATCCTCCCCAAACTGCATTTGGCGCAGGCGCGCCAACGCACCCGATGTTTGGAAAGGGTATGGTCTCCCATACGCCCTTTTTTTTTTAGCATTGTACGGTGTATACCCCGGACAACGCTAAAAACCGGATAACAACATGACTTGTGGAACCAAGTCATAACGTTATCCGGGGTACTAGTGTACTTAGAAAGGAAGGATGGAAAGAAAGAAAGAAAGAAAGAAATGTAATGTAATGTAAGATACTGTATTTGGGTTTTTCATGGCAGCTTACAAACAGAAGGAAAAGATTAATTCGAAGTGACAATTACAAAGGCAGACCAAGAAACCTAACAAAGCAACATGGACATGCACTTCCCTTCAGGTACGTATCACTTCCAACAATATAGATGGTTCACGAATTGCACAAGTAAAGCTCTATTTCTAGTTGAAATCGTCTATTGTAATAAAAATAATTGAATGAACCAGTGACTCTGTCATCTCTTAAGGAAACTTTACATGCAGTCCCCCCCCCCACTCCTCAACCTAAACTACCATTGCAAGCATCTGAATTAATCCCCAGACAAACTTCAAAGAGGCAAATAATTCCTCTCGGTACTTTGGATGCACTGCAAATGCACAGGGAAATGCTATAGGACCACATACATTTATGTCTGTATTAGGCCACATATGGGCACAGAGCTGAACGAGTTGAGGGGGATGGTGGAGGACAGGAGTGTCTGGCGGACAGTGGTCCATGGGGTTGCAAAGGGTTGGAATCGACTGTGTGACTGAACAACAACAAAAATCTGATAAAGTAAATCATTGGGCAGTCCACAGCACAATAACTAGGACAGCAAGAGGAAGTTAAATATTTCTGAAATGTGGAGGCAGTTTCTTGTTGTGACTGAAAAAGAGCACTGACCCCAATGTACCACAGTTTTTGACATGTCCCTTATTTTGGGACCTCTGTTCTTATCTTTTATTCCTTACTCATGTTAAGTTTGACTGGCACTGGGGGCCGTGATTGCCTCTCTTTCCTCCCAGATGGTATTTCCTGAGGAAGTGATGTCATGTTTCCTTAATAGGCAACAGTCACGTCTCTTTAACAGCAGTGTCTAAAACAATTGCATATTTACTCTCCGGCTTACTCTCTTGGCACACCGAGCCAATTCCCTCTCCAAGACTTAATTTGATTTTGAAATATTGGCTTACGATTAAAGGAATCTTGTAAAGAAAAAGAAAAAGGAAAACCCAAACACATACTCCTATCCAAAGCTCTCTCTATCCTTCTTTGTCGTCCCTTTCAGGTCTTACAGAAAAGTGCTAACACCATAATATTTTAAGGAGAGAAAATCCCAGTGTGCTTTACCCCCTGCAGGCTCTTATGTCGGGCTTATAAAAATTAAGTGGGAACTTACACAGCTGTGGGCTATAAACCCTTTGTTGTCAATGCCACCAGGCCTTGCAGGCAAAAAAAGTACTCACAGGGGGGAGGGGGGATCACAGTTGAAAGACCAATGCATGACGCTCTTGTGTGAGAATACACACATGCAAAATGGAGAAAAGGATTCCTAGCAAGCACCATAAAGTGAGGGATGACTATCACTGGGAAGGAGAAAGGGAAGCCAGCATGCAATATAGTGAACCCTCCCAGCTGAATATCAATTAGCATCAATTACTGACTTCATTTAATTGTCGTAGAAGATGAATTTGTCATTTTTAGTCTTGAATTAATGGGAGACCTTCAACTTTTCCTTGGCAGCAACCTGTATTTCCTGGCTTTGCTTATCCTGAAGAAAAGGGGTGGGGAACCAAGATGACAAAGGAACTCTGGTCCATCTTCTTAGTGAAGAATGAATGCATCTGGGTCAATAGGGGAGCCCTGAACTAGCCCATCTTCCCCAGCAGGGGGCACTGTTAGGAGACAATGAAAGTTGACATCCAAAACACGGCATTTCCGGCTTTCCTGTATCAGCCTCTCCCAAAAAAAGGGTCTGTAGAATTGACTGGGAGTTTCATTATGTCACTCAAAGAGCAGATGGCAGAAATTCCATGACTGCACTTTAGTTAGTGTATCTAGTTTCAAAACTGTTTTGCATTCTTTATTATCTTTTTCCTTCCAACTCATGATCCCTGATATCTTACAAATGGGAGAAACAAAGCACACATTGAGAAACAGAGTGACCTGACCACATAATGAATCTATGACAGAAGCAGGCTTATTCCCAGGTCTCCCATATCCCCAGGTCTCCAATATCCAAATACAGTACTGTACAGTACATCCTTCTGACCTCTAGACTAGGGGTGGCCAATCTTTTTCTGTCGCGTGCCTGACCCCCAGATAGCTGAGCGGGGCGGGCTGGACCACGCACCCTAGAAGTGGAAGCAGGCACATTTATAGCTGACATAAATGTGCCTGCTTCTGCATTTATGCCAGCCGTGGCCATGTTTGCACATTTGTATTTTACGGATGACATAAACGTGATTCCACTTCTGGGTGCAGCAGAAGTAGCAATGGGCCAGATGGGATGGAGTCAAGGGTTGGGGCCAGCCTGTGGGTCGTAGGTTGGGAATCCCTGCTCTACACCATAATAGCTCAAATACCAGTATTCATGAGGCCCAATGCCTGCCAGCCAGTCTGGCCGGGTTATCCTGCTATGGTAATAGAATAGACAATACGGCCAGTGACTCAACGCCGATCATCAGGTGATGGTTAACTAACCTGACAACCCTGAGGACTAACGACCTTGGGTGACGAAGTCTATAAGAAAGGGTGATGGTCCCCAATTGGACTAAATCCCACTTGAATCATGTTAGAGGGTAGCAGCTTGAGCAATACTGGCTTGGAGCTGAGGAGGACTTTGTGTGCCAAAAGGGCTCAGGACAAGAAAGTGACTCATGGAACTAGATAAGTGGTATGGGAGTCATTCTGCAATGCAGAAGGCAAATGGAAGACTACTGCATTATATTTTCAGGACAATCTTCACGACTAATTGACATGATGATCGCCAATATTCAGAATTGGATATGGCATAGAAGAAATGCTTGCCAAACCCATAGGAGAAATATACACTCTTTCCAACACATTTATAGACATGTTTAATCCAAACAATTAAATCTGTGTGCTCACTTTACTCATATCTTACCCTGTAAAATGCAGCAGCTGAAATGTGGTGCAACTGCAAATAATAATAATAATAATAAAAATCCAGAAACTGAAAGACAGAAAAGATGCTTAAATGTGTGTGTGTGCATGCACGCGCCCACACACAGATTATATACAAGAGTTTAAACCCAACACACACACACACACCCAAGTGCTCTGTCCTTGTACTATGCTCTGATTTCTTATTTTCTTTTCATCCTTTCTTCTGGACCCTCCATCACACGCACACACATACACTTTAGTTCTCAAACCAGAAATTAATTTCACAGCCATGAAGTGTTTACATTTTTTCCAGCAAACAGGCAACAGTAAACAATAAATGCTTGGCAGCAAAATTGAATTTATAACTGCATTACAGCACCAGATAACGCCCTGAAATAACAGTGTGATAAGGAAATTCGATTTGATTGCCATTGCACATCAGCTTCGGCCCATCTGCAGCCAGGGCCTCCCTGTAATAATTTTCAATTGGGTCTATAAACCTTATTTGTCCTAAAATATTTCTGTCATTATTCATTCTTGGAGACAAATGCTGCAGTAGATGAGCTGCTCTGAAGAAGGAAGAAGAAGGAAGAAGAAGAAGGAAGGAAGAAGCAGAAGAGTGTGTGTGTGTGTGTGTGTGTGTCTGACTGTCTCTCTCTCACCCTCTCTGTACTTACCAAAGAGGTGGGGTAAAGATACTGGAGAGCAGTCGTAGCTAAGCAGGTGGGATTGGGGGAAGTCAAATTTGGGCAGGCGCTGACAGCCGTGTGTCCAATTCATCACATTGCTGACAAGGAAGAATCACAGACCAGAAATTGAGTTTGACTCACATGGGACGACTGAACAAATTAATAGACCATTAGCCAAGCGGTGACCTGAGAAATGATGGGCGGATGCCTCTCTATAAGGCTAGGACTGGAGCTTTTCTTTTCTTTAAAGTATGCACAATTTCCTCAAGGCCGGCCAGATTCCTGCATTTTCCCAGGAACAGGCCACTAGGTTTATTCATAATAGAGAGTGGGTATTGTGAAGCTCCTAAGAGATTTAGGATCTTGGAGCTTACAAATAGGAACAAGAGAAGGATTTTGAGCGCTAATCAGCTGTAAACCTTGATAATTAAATATTTAAGGATACTTTTTTGGGGGTGGGGGAGAGTATGAGCTTGCAAAATTTATTTTTAAAAACAGAAACACTCATCCTGCATTTTCTTATTCTGCATCTAATTAAGTTCCCTTCTTGTACCACAAATCTCAGATTTCCCTATTAGATAATGCCAGCTCTTGGTTCTAAGAAACAGAGTACACAAAAGGAATTGCCCCTGTCTACAGTTAAAATTCACAACTTAGTTTGAACTGAAAATGCCATTAGATTACCTGTCATCTTGGTAAAATTATTGGATTCAAAATGGATGGTTGTGAGCAGTGGTGGGCATAAAAAAAATTCCTACCACACTGTGGGTGTAGAGATGTGACTAGGTAGGCGTGGCCTATTGGACATGTGACTGCTCTTCACTAGAGCTATGAAAATAAAAACCTCTTCTATTTTCATCACTCAATAGTGAACATCTGAAGCCATGTCCCCCTTGTCCAAGGCTTTTCCTGGGCTCTTTTTCACCCCAAAGTGCCTTCCCAACCACCCCAGAGTAGCTGGGAATGTACTTTGGGGTCAGTGATGGGATGTCAAAAATTCTACTACCACACCATGACGTCATGGACATCATGGGCGTGGCCAATGTCATGACGTCATGACGTCATGGGCGGAGCCAACGTCATGGCATCATGACGTTGTGGGCAAGGCCAAAAATAAAATAAAAATAAAAAAAACACGCACACAGACCCGTAAATAACTTAAAGAAATAAAATAAAGAAATAAATAAAATAAAAATTAAATAAAAGTACAACCACCCACCCAAAACACAAATAAATCACCCACCCACCCTAAATATAAAAGCCTCACTTACCTTCCTTGGCGCCGACGAACCTCCATGTGGCCCGGGGCCACCCGGCAAGACACGCTGCCCCCGACTGCGGCCGTTTCCTCCTACGAAGGCCGCGGCCGGCCCTGCAGCCGCCGGCCACGGCCGCCACAGCCGCCTGCAGCCCCTGGCCGGCCACCGAGCTCCCACGGGCACGTTGGTGCCTGCCCGGGCCGTCCGTCCTAGGGACTTGGGCCCGACAAACCCCCATGCCCTGGGTAAGCCCGGCGGGGCTCGCCACCGCCGCATCCTCCTCCGCCGGGCGCCTGCAGCTTCCTCGGGGCGGTGCCTTTTCGGCCCGGCTCTGGCTGAGGCCACGGGTGGCCAGGGCCTGGGGGGGAGCAGTGGGTATGGTGGCGGCTCCAGCCGCGGCCAGGGGCTGGAGCCACCACTGCCCCCAGGCCCTGGCCGCCCGTGGCCTCAGCCAGAGCCGGGCCGAAAAGGCACCGCCCCGAGGAAGCTGCAGGTGCCCAGCGGAGGAGGATGCGGCGGTGGCGAGCCCCGCCGGGCTTACCTAGGGCATGGGGGTTTGTCGGGCCCAAGTCCCTAGGAGGGCGCGGCGTGGGCGGACGGATGGCACAGGCAGGCACCAACGTGCCCGTGGGAGCTCGGTGGCCGGCTAGGGGAGGTGCCCTTCTCTGAGGGCTGCTGCTGCTGCTGCTGGAGCCACTCTAAAAAGGGGCGGCTCCAGCTTCGGAGGAATTTTTTTAAAAAATTGGAGCCATTTGGCTCCAATTGACTGCGCATGCCCAGAAACTCAATCTGACGCATGCGCAATGTGTCAGATTGAGTTTCTGCGCATGCGCAGTCAATTGGAGCCATTTTAGCTCCGATTTTAAAAAAAAATATTTCGGTGAGGCGTCCGGAACCGGACGCCTCAAAAGTGGACTCCCCTCCCGAAGAACCTTCCGGGATTGGTCCTACCGGTTCCAGGGAACCATCTGGAACCGGGGACATCCCATCACTGTTTGGGGTGAAACGGAGCCCAGGAAAAGCCTTTGATGAAGGGGGAAATGGAGCCAGCCCCCTCCGAAGCCTCTTCATGTGGGCGTGAATTACTTCCACTTCCAGGAGCAAGGAGGGCTTCGCGGGCCGGATGAATTGGCGTTGGGGGCCGCACCCGGCCCCTGCGCCTTAGTGACTGGCTCCCTAAATCACATGATCGGCCCACGGCCCAAAAAGTTTGGGCACCCCTGTTATAGAGCAATGAGAATGCCCATTGGACAGTGTAAACCTCAATTCAGAGTCAGCACAAGTTCTGAAGGACATCTTAGGGGCTAGATTCTGAAGACTGGTCTCACAGACAGGAGCCAGTAAACAGCACATAAAATGCATGAAAAAAGAGAAACAGATGAAGACAGAAAATGACTAAATATAGAACAAGGGTAATAGAGAGAGAAAATGACAAAAATATGACAAAAAAACTGACGACAACAACAACACAATGAAGCTTAGTGAACAAAGTGAAGAAAGCTCCTAATGATGCTGTGATGATGGTAGATGAAAATGAACTGAGCTGGATTTTCTTCTAGTTAAGTAGAATGCTGTGAGTGGTCTTCACACCACAAGATGTTGCCTTCAGCCTGGAAGGTTCCAAACAGTCTGCAGAGCCAGAGAATTATCCCACTTATATGAGTCACAGAGGCTGTGAAAGTAAGCCCAACACAAATGTAACATGTGGTTCCTGGCAAGGCATTTTTTTCTCCCTTTCAATCGAATTCCCTGTTTGTAAAATGAGAAGATCAACACCAAGTTTTTTTGTGAGCATCAATGGGGCAAAAACGGCCATTTTTGTATCAGCTTTAGCCTCATAAAATTTAAGGGTGACCAGACTGAAGGTTAATCCAGGGAAGTTGGAGATCATGTTGTTAGGTTAGTCTACATGAAGCCACTGGGTGAGATCATCCGTTCCCACGGGGTAAGGTATCACCAATATGCAGATGATACCCAGTTGTACATCTCTGCCCGTGGGAACCTAAGCGGCACAGTGGAAGTCCTATCCTGGTGTCTGGAGGCTGTTAAGGTCTGGATGGGGGGAAATGGCTACAGCTGAATCCCGGCAAGACTGAGTGGCTATGGGTAGGAGGTCCTGCATCATCGCGGGAGTTACCAGCTTTGGTTCTGGATGGGGCAGTTCTGCCCCAAACGGACCCGGTGTGTAATCTGGGGGTCCTCCTGGACTCACGGCTACTGTTCGAGGAGCAGGTGGCAGCCGTGGCCAGGAGGGCTTTTGCACAACTTCGTGTAATACGCCAGTTATGCCCACTCCTAGATCTGGACGCCTTGCTCATGCTCTGGTCACCTCCAGACTTGATTATTGTAATGCGCTGTACATGGGGCTGCCCTTGATGACCATTCGGAGACTACAGCTGGTCCAGAATGCGGCAGCTTGGGTAGTGATGGGGTGCGGGTGTTACGCTCGTGCCTCACCACTGCTTCGGCAGTTGCACTGGTTACCAGTATGTCTCCGGGTGCAATTCAAGGTGCTGGTTATTACCTTTAAAGCCCTATATGGTAGTGGGCCAGGATACCTAAGAGACCGCGTGACCCCAAGAACATCAGTCCGTCCCACCAGGGCGGATCAGAGAGGCTCTCTTATTATTCCATCGGCCAGAGAGACGCACCTCTCTACCACCAGGAGGAGGGCCTTCTCTGTGTCCACCCCGACCCTTTGGAACCTCCTGCCAACTGAATTACGCCTACAGACAGAGCCCTCCTGCCCTTCCGGAAGGGTCTTAAAACCTGGCTGGCAGGACAAGTGTGGGGATCTAGGAATGTAGGGTCCCATGTTGGGTGGCTGATCTAATGGGACAGCCACCCTTCCTGCTTCTCGCTATTTATGTGTTGTAACTTTTAATTTTAAAACCCTTTTAATATTTTATAAATTATAGCTTTTAACATGAGTTCTAATTTAAATTTTAATATGTGTAGGGTAGGATGAGATTGGTCAGTCTGTTACACTGACGTGGGAATTTATAGTTTAAACTATGCCTTTTTTATTCTTGTTGTAAGCCGCCCAGAGTCGGGTTTACCTGATTGGGGTGGGATAATAAATTTGAACAAATAAATAAATAATAAAATAGTCATCTACTTGCCCACTGGGAATCACTCCCTCCTTGAATGGAATTGCACTTGAGGAAATGAAAGGAGCCTCATTTGGGCGTCCCCTGAAAATCCTTTCAACCCAGATTAATCTCTGACATGAAACTGTTATCGTTATCATTACAGTCAAAGTCCATTCAGAGTAAGTTTTAAGCTAAATGGATGGTATAGAAATGAAATAGTCACAATGCTGAGTAATATCTATGGCACAGCATTAGTTTGCATTTGAAAAAAATATACAGTACTGTATACCCACAATTATGCACATTGCAAATTATGCCCTGTCGCAGAAAGTAGGCACCAGAGGGCAATGGAGAACAACTGGAGCAAAGAAATATAACACAGAGGCAAGAGTGTAAAATAAATGGGTTCAGGTATTTACCAGGTGAAAACTAGTCATCCCAAGACCCTGCTCACACAGGGCTGCCAGCCAAATACTATGTCACAGACACTGTTTCCACAGTGTGAAATGTGGTGTGTTAATTTGAAGACCCTGCTTTCCTTTGTCTCCCTGGGAGATAATCAGGTAAACTGTAATAAAAACACACGTGGGCCATTTACCTTTTCATCCCCATGAGCTTGGAGGGTTTCAATTACCGGATTCTGGGATTTAGTGCTTAGGGCTTTTTGGTGTGTGTAAGATTTATTAGAAGGTTTAGTATCAGTGGAGAATTCATGCATTTGCTCCCTGGAGCTGGGCTTCCGCTCAGAGCCCCTAAATCATGGCCCTAAAGATGGGCCACTGTCACTTAGGGTATTAGCATCATTAGTGTTCTCAGTAGATGATTAACAGTCATGCATGTGCGGCCCTCCTGCTCTTGCCCTGCTGATGTGGGCACACTCCTTCCCCAATCTTTTGCCCTTCACAGCAGGGGAACTGTGGCAAGGCTCACAGCTATAACAGAGATGTATTCCCTTTTCCCCGGCCCCCAAAGCAGCAACAGATCGAAAAACAATGTGTGCAAACAGGCATGGAAAATTGCATTAAAAAGTGTAAAGCGGAGGCTCTGTCATAAATGTTTCAACCTCTCGTCCTGTGACTTGTGTGTGAAACCTAAGACCCCCACCAAAAAATAAAATAAAATTAGAAATAAAAAAACTGTGCAGAACTATTCAGGATTGTGTGTATTGCATCCCCAGGTTTACCACCATAGTTCTCCAAAGATATAAAAACTGTGTGAGCAGAGCAAGGGGAGATAGGCCATTTCTGAGGAATCTCCCCTTTCCAGCTAATCTAGGGAAGAGTGTGGTAAAATATGCAGTGGACAAATAAATGAATAAATTCAGGGTATCTAAAATATCTTGCTTTTAGCACAGCTACTCAATGCATCATGAAGACATAATATGGCACCTCCTTGCCCCTACTGTAATTTATTATTTCTCTCTCCTAACTGACAGTTTAAAGGCATTGGACCTGGATAGATTCTTAGATAGGAAGGGAACAGGAGGGAGAGGCCTCTGTTCAGAAATGTGTCTTGAGAGTCAAGAAAGGGAGTGGAGAACCTCAAAAATATAAGCTTTTCATCTCCTTCTTGAAATTGTAATTTTGGAAGATACTCAGGATCTATTGCAAAGAAAAGCCAAAACCGCTCACTTGGATGGAAGAAATATTAAGAATGGCAAAAACAAAAACTTCAACATTACCAACAGATCAGCAAACAAATGGGAATACTGTATAACAAGTGTTCTGAGGGAAAGCAGGCACCATTCCTCTCAGGTGCCCCCGGTACCCAATCATAGATGAGTTCTTTTTTGGGGGTACAATTCCCAGAACCCCCTGAAAATTCTTAATTATGAGGAAGAAACAACAAATCAAAGTGTAAAATAACACTGTTTTACAAGCTTCAAAACAAGGAAGTGATTTTCAAAATCTTTCTCTATGCCCAACCATCAAAATCCTGTTGTGCGCCTGCTGTGGCTCAAAAGAAGTTTACAAAGGGATTTATTTTACTCCACCCTTTAGCATACAATCGAACCCCATAATCCTGCTTTGCTCTGCACCTGGAATTTTCTGAGGACTTGTAGACGCTCAACTGGACCCCAGAGTAGACAGAAACTCAGGCTGCTAATGAGTGCAGACAGCCTCACTGCCTGTCGTCCTTTTTTCCAATACAATGTTACTTACATTCTTTCTTTTTTAATTAAAACATCCCCGACTGATTTTACAAGCTATTGCTTCTCTCCCAGTCTCTCTCACATATGCTTGAGTGCTAGTATTAATTATTAGAGCCAATTTACTGTTTATACTCTGATGTTTTAACTAATTACCACTAATGGCAGACACCAGTGGGCAATCAACTTCATTTAGTTCCCACTCCAAACCACTCATTACCAGCCGAGAGAGTGTGTGATCAAGCACACGCATGCATGCGCACAGACCCAGACACCAAAAGCAAGCCCAAAGGATGAACAGATGTTTGCTATACTCTTACACAAGCTAAGAGCAGGGAGATGAAGCAGATTACTGGAATTAATATTGAATTCCATCATGACAACATCCTTTTGGGAAAACTGCAGAATCAGGTGATTCGAAGAGTTTTCTTTGGTTACTATGGTTAGAAGAATTTAGCATGACTACAGCAGCTACAAGAACCAGCTTTATCCCAATGTAAAGAACGAAGTGAAACTGAGTTAGTCAAACCTCCCATTAAGAGTGCCTTGCTTAAAGAGCAACTCACTTAAAGAGCAGAATTTTCTCTGAATGTTCGCTTCGTTTAACAAATAAAACCAACCAAAAATATGCTTAACAAATAAATCGGGGTTCGCAATCCCCCCCCCACCAGAAGTCACAATTGATCGCTTACAAGGGTCTTTCGCTTAAAGAGCAAACTTGCTTAAAGAGCAATCCTATGGAATACATTGTGCTCTTTAAGCTAGGTACAACTGTAAGCCGAACTAAGAACATACCTACTTCTGCAAGAAAGTTGCTTGTATCTTTCCTCCAGATATTTCTTTAATTAAAAGCAATGTGTTGTTGTTGCATTCTGTCAAGTTGTTTCCTATTTATTGCAGCCCTATGAATGAGAGATTTCCAAAATATTCTCTGCTCTGCAGCCCTGATCAACTCTTGCAAACTCAAGCCTGCAGGAGTCTATCTACTTCACATTTTGTTTTCCTCTTTTCTTGCTGCCTCCTAACTTGCCCAACACTATTGCCTCCCCCCCCCCGAAAATTCTGACTTCTCATGATGTGTCCAAAGTGGGACAACCTCAATTTCATCATTTTTCCCTCCAGAGATAATTCATACTCAATTTGCTCTATGACACACCTATATTTCTGGAAGTCCAAGGTATTTGCAAAGGTCTCCCCCAGCACCATATTTCAAATGAGTAACTTTTCCCCCTTTAAAAACCATTAATGGAAACTTTTAATTAACAAAAAAGTTTAGATGGAGGGCATTTTTCTACAAGAATTGTTCCTGGATTCTTTTCCCTTAAGGAAAAATATATCCAAATGAAAGCTCAAGAGGTTCAAAGACAAGATACACATGAACTCCAGAATCAGAAACCACAAGTGTAAAGGGCCAGAAGTAGCCAACATGGTCCAATTCAAAATGAGTTGACATGTTCTACAGAAGGCAAAGGAAAATCCAACAGGGATAGTGATGGATGACATGCTCTAGAACTGTAATGGCAAACCTTGGCACTCCAAATGTTCTTGGACTTCTATTCCCAGAAGTCCAAGCCCCCGTAAATCCACATTAATGGGTGAACTGCGTCTCATCCGGCCCGTGCTGCCCTCATTGCTCCTGGAAGCGGAAGTAAAATGTGCCCATACAGGTGCGTTTTACTTCCACTTCCAGGAATTATGAGGGCAGTATGGTCCGAATGAGTCGCAGTAAACCCAAATTGAATGCCCAACCTCTGGCTCCACAGCCAGATACCTAAGCCACTGACGGGCATGAGCCGGATCAGATTAGTACATACGTACCGGTAGTAAAAATGGCTGGCCCCGCCCACCTCCCTGCCCTGCCCCTCCTCCTAGAAGAGGCTTCAGAGGGGGTTGGCTCCATTTCCCCCTTCATCTGGAGTGGCTGGGGATGCACTTCAGGGTGAAACGGAGCCCTGGAAAAGCCTTGGACAAGGAGGAAATGGCTTCAGAGGTTCGGTATAGAGTGATGAAAATAGAAGAGGCTTCTGCTTCCATAACTCTATAGCAGGGATCAGCAAACTTGGCTCTCCAGATGTTCTTGGACTTCAATTCCCAGAAGTCCTGATCAGCAGGCATACTGACTTGGGTTTCTGGTAATTGAAGTCCAAGAACACCTGGAGAGCCAAGTTTGCAGATCCCTGCTCTATAGCAAAGAGCAGTCACATGGCCAACAGGCCACACCCACCTAGTCACATGATCATGGCCATGCCCACAGTGTGGTAGGGATTTTTTTTAAATGCCCACCACTGCATTGATCTATTCAGCCATTTACTTCCACCTTTAATGCTAACTTTTTTAATGTTCCAGCTGGTTATCTTCTGTCTTGAAAATTTGTCAAAGGACATTATTTGCTGCTGCTACTTCTCTTCTGTTTAAGACTACAAGGCAAGCACCTTCTGTCCACTAAAAGGCTTTAGGTATTGCTAAGAGTGTGAATAGGTTTTTCCATAGATGTTGCGATTCCAACTTCATTCTTGCCAACTGCTTAAAGATACAGCAGGTGACTATCAAGCAAATATATAAATGGCAATCCATAATCTACAGATGTCTCTACCTCATTTCTCAGAATGCAACAGTCCACAAGAAAAGCTTAGAAGGAGGGCTTGTGCTTACCAGAAGGGCACCATAAATAGTTCTATATTCTCCTCTTTTTGACTTATTCAGATTTAACCAGCTAACTCAACAGGCTTTGGGGAACAGAATGAAGGGAAAGAAATCTCTATGGAGTTAAGTGCCTCATGGGAAGATACATTATAACTGCTCACACATCTGCAAGGTAATTGATGTCAGCTATTGCAGTCCAAAAGGCTTAATCTGTCCCCCCAGACCCATTGGCCCTGATGCTGCAGATCCGGCACAGCTGGTTTTATGGACTGTCACCCCACGACCTTTACAAATCCCATCATTCCAATCAATACATCTCATTAGTGTTAGGTAAATGTATGGGGTGGGCTTGCAGAAAAAGTTCTAGTCAGTGGGGCTTCTGACTGTGCTGCTGCCTATTTTGCTTTGCATGTTTTTCTTGCAATAAGAGATGGTTATTAAAACCAAACAACAGAACAGAACTTTTGGCCATATTAGCAAACCATTAACCCAAGGGTTCTCAACCTGTGGCCCATGGGTCAGATGTGGCCCATGGGATCATTTCATGTGCCCCACCACCGCCTCCACCACACCAGGAAGTGCCATGTGGTGGAGGAAGGGCAAAATGGCCGCCCACCCCCTGAAGCTTTCTGAGGGAGCGTGACCTGGCCCCTGGTTTAAAAGGTTGAGAACTCCTGCATTAATCCACTGAAGCTGCTAAAGTCATTGTTCCCTCTCCTTACCTCTGCACCTTTGTTACAATGCACAGAGATTGCTTTACAAACAATAACAGTATCAGAGATGGCAAGTAGGATTGGCACAAGAAAGCCACAAATATGGTGAAGGGGCTCAGTAAATATGAAACAACAGGTGGCTTTCAGATAGATTCCAAATTTCTGTCTAGTGAATCATGTGCAACTAATACAGATTTAACTGTAATTCACTAACCAGTGGTAGATGAAGGGCTATGTCCAACATTTACTGAGATGTCTTTTAAGATCTCAATGTATTAAAGAGTGGGATTTATTTATGGGCAATTTATGTATAGGCAAGTTATTGCTGAAATGTGTTTTCAACCAATGTCACCACCCCATTCATGCTGAAATACACACCTGGATTAATAACAATATTTAAGCAACTGGAGCATTCACCTTAGGACAAATGTTAATCAAACAGATGGCTTTTCAAAAAGGTTCTGTGACTAAAAAATTGGTCAAAGGTTATAGGTACATCATGGGATTATTATTGGAAACAAAGAACCCAAAAGAACCCTTCTCTCTGTTTGAAGTCTTATGATTTTCCCATTAATATCAGGCAGCTGAAGTTGGCTAACAAATTTTGAACAGCTGTGCATTTGCAGTATAAAAAGAGAAATGCAACCCTCCTCATGACCCCTTCTTGCACCTGATGCTAGCACATAGCAAATTAATTTTAGAATGATGGAAACTAAAAGCTTCCTCTAGTAACCAACCACTTTGGGTTCGGCCTGGCAGTGATTCCCTTTAACACATATTAAGAAGCATTAATCTAATTCTGGGGAAACAGGTTTCAGTGCTAGACAAATCTTATGTGAAGCATGACGAGCACTGATGATCACAGCTTCAAAATTTAGCTTTCTCTTGAGTATACAGAACTGCCTTTGGAATTACTATGAAGTCAGTGTCAACTGCTGGGCCAAAGAGGATACAGGGTAAACATTTCATGCCAGGCAGAGGATTGGCATTTCCAGAAGACAGTTGCATTTTTCTGAATGCAATTTCTTGGCCTGGCTTTGAGAAATGAGGGAGGGAGAAGGCTGTCTCATATCAAGCTAATTACTGGATTCAGAAAATTCTGAAACCTGAATCTCTTTGCCTGCTGCCATTACCAGTGTCCTTATTATGGCCTTGCATTCAATATTTTGCTACTGCACTGGCTCAAGTGGTTAAGACACTGAACTCACTGACTGGAAGGTCGGAGTTCGATTCCCAGGAACTGCATGATGGAGTGAGCTCCCGTCTCTGTCCCAGCTCCTGCCAACCTAGCAGTTCAAAAGGAAGAAATTGCAAGTAGATAAATAGAGACCACTTCGGTGGGAAGGTAAACAGTGTTGAGGCATGCCTGCCACATGTCCATGGAAATGTCTGCAGATGCAGACAGCACTGGCTCTTTGGTTATAAACAGAGATGAGCACTGAAACCTAGAGTCAGATACGACTCACTTTCGAGCAAAGGCGACCTTTACTTTTACCCTACTGAATTATAAGGAATGCAAAATGATTTCCTACTAAATCTGGGCAGGCACTACTTTAAAACTAATAATAGTGTGAATGGAGGTTTCCAGGATTAAGCTATAAATCAGTTCATATACAGGTAGGTCAAATTTCAAATAGTACACAAATAGAAGCCAAGTAGCTTACATTGCATAGCTTTCAGCTCCACTTCTGGCTACTTCCCACTCCTTGCTATCTCGTTTGTGTGGACGCTCTCCAGGGCTCTCAAACTGTTGACAAGCATGGATCACCGCAGTGGCAGCAAAACCATTTAAAGTGCTAAGCTGCCCTGGGCTTTAGCGAGATGGCTGAACAGAAAGGGATCTTAGCATAACACCTGCCACAAGGCAGAGACAAGGGGAAATGAATAAATCCAGCAGCCAGCCAATTTTGCTCAGGCTGACATGCTTTTCCTCCTGGAATCAGATGAACAGCTCCCTAGGCACCTCGCCTTCACAAAATCACCAGGCATCCTGCATCCCACACTAACTTAGACTAGACTTGCTAAGTCAAGACACAAACATTACACTCAAGTTTCTGGCTCCAGGGTGGCATGCTTAGACCAAAGTTTAAATGGAATGTCTGATCCAGCAGAAGGAGGCAGAATGCGAATCGGTGGCTGACGACTAAACGCGAGTGCATTCCAGCCCAAAGTAATGTACGTAATTAGATTATCCAGGTTTTGTTGTTGTTCGCCCTTTTTATTAATGACTTGGATAAAAGAGTATAGCACACTTATCAAAGTTGCAGGTGACATAAAGTTGGAAGGAGCTTTGAATACCTGGGAGGTAGGAACATTAAAATTCAGAATTCTCTTGATAAATTAGAGTGCTAGACACATAAAATTAAATTCCATACAAGTGACAACACAGGTCAAAAAACCCTAACAGAAAATAGGAGAATAAATGGCTAAACTATAGCAATAAAGAAGGAGACACAAGTGTTTAGCATGCAGAATAAAATAAACATGAGTAATAAATAAACAAAGAGGAACTATGGTACATGAGCTAAGGGAAACTGCCCGAGATTGGGTTATTTGAAGGAGTGCCCTTATCCCTTCCAATGTTCTAGGGAAAAGATTTGGAGCCAATCACCCCTCTGTTTAAGTACTGCAGGTAGCCAGAAGGTAGGACCCTTTTGGGTTGTGGCATCCCAACTTGTCCCATACAGGAGTCCCTGGCAAGTTATTTTCATCTTTACCAGAGGGCATTTGCTCTCCCACAATCCAATCAAACTGATTGATTTTAACTTGTAAAACAGGGATTCTCAACCTGTAGCCCGTGGGCCAGATGCAACCTGCAGCACCACTCCAAGAAGTGCCATGTGGTGATGGAAGGGCAAAATGGCCATCTGGCCCCCAAAGCTGTCTGAGGGAGCATGACCCAGGCCCTGGCTTTAAAAGGTTGAGAATCCTGTTGTAAAGTAATTATTTGTTCTTCCTTTCTACTTCTAAGGTTATATTAGTATAAAAAATACTTTGTTCTAACACACACACACACACACACACACACACACACACACACACACACACACTTGTTTGTTTGTGTATGAAGGATTTACTGTGCTTCAAGGAGTTTGGGTAAAAAAAAAGAGAGGTGTATATCAAATCTAAAAATAAATAAATACAAAACTGGTCAATGTAATTTAGTGTAGCCCAGGTAAACCTAGACTACAATACTGTGTTCAGTCTTCAGGATCAGCACCTGAGAGTTGTGAAATATTCATGGTATCCAGCTGACTCAACTAATAGCATTTGGTTTCTAGGAAGCAGGACATGTCCATGCTGGTGAAACCCTGTGGGTCATTTTCAGATCTGCTAAACACTGATGTGCAGCTGACTGCTGTGATCTGAACTGTAGAGCAATCGATTGAACATCAGTCAATGTGTAACTGAGACAAGGGATCTGCTGAGTGTGCAGCACAGCATCTGTGTACCAGTTCACCACATACACCTTGCTATTTCCGTTGGCTAATTTATTTCTACAGAAATTAAATCCGCCTCACAACCCTGTCTAAAGGTTCCTTTCTCCTTTTAATCACCACACTACATCATACTGATGTCTGGCTTGATGCATGTATTACTTTAGAAACAAACACTTCAGACTGCAGTTGCAAACAGAGGGACAACATATACACAGTGGAACCTTGGATAACGTTTGCCTCGGATAACGCTAATACCGGGTAACGTTAGGGAATTGGAGGCAAACTTTTGCATCGCACAACATTAATGTTGTGTGATGCAGAAGTTTGCCTCCAATTCCCCAACATTGATCTCTGCCCCAAAGCCCGCAGGGCTAGAGACCAGCCTTGCAGGCTTGGGGGCAGAGATCTACGGAGGCTCAGAGCACAGCAGCGGCGTGGCTGGGAAGCAGACCGGGGGCTTCCCGTTCTGCTTCCCAGCCACGCCGCCGCTGCAAAGCGCGTGGCCATGGATTGGTTGGGAAGGATACTTGGGGCGCCTGGCATCCTTCCCAACCAAGCTGCAGCCATGCACTTTGTAGCAGTGGGTTGTTTGGGAAGCAGAACGGGCGCACCCGGTCTCCCCCCAACCAAACCGGTGCTTAGCTCGATCTGCCTGCCTCTTTGGAAGGGCAGCAGGGATTCCATGCATCAAACCCCCACTGCCCTTTCCAAAGAGGCAGGCAGATTGACCCCTTGTTCCCTTTCCTCTTCGGAAAGGGAACAAATTTTTTTAACGCCGTGCAATGTATGCATCGCACAACGTTAAAAACCGGATAATGCTAAGACTTGTGGAACCAAGTCTCAGTGTTATCCGAGGTACTAGTGTATAGGATTAATTGTTGCAACAGTAATTAAACCACAATGGAATTAAATATAACAACCAGAGTGATGGTCTGGTTGCACATTTAAATGTAGATCTAAAGCAGAAAGGTATCTATTTTATTTATTTATTTGTTTGTTTGTTTTGTTCAATTTTTATCTCCACCCCCTCACAGATGCAACTTGGCGCGGCTTACAGTCTAAACAATGAGAATACTAAAATATAAAAGCATCCCCACAATAACAATTAAAACAATAAACCCATTAAAAACTATTAAAATACCCTTCCACATTCACAACAGTTAAAGACTAAAACCCAGATGGCATTCATATGAACTATCCGGGGGAGAGGGGCTGTTCCATAGGCAGCACCCCACAACCACTGGGCCAGCCAAGTTTTGAGGCCTTTTCTAAAGACTAATAACTCTGACTGGAGGTGTAGTTCAATCGGCAGGAGGTTCCACAGGGCCGGAACGGATACCAAAAAGGCTCACCTCTCTAACTGTTGGTACCATTAGGGAGCCCCTCCGGTCCGCTCTGTTGAGATGGACCAATATCCTTCAGGTGACGTGGTCTCTTAGGTAACCTGGTTCACTATAATGTAAGGCTTTAAAGGTAATTAAATGCACCCAGAGGCACACTGGCAGCCAATGCAGCTCTAGCAACAAGGATGAGGCATGGGCATAACACCCACACCCCATCACCATGTGGGCAGCCGCATTTTGCGCCAGCTGCAGCCTCTGAATGGACATCAAGGGCACCCCCATGTAGAGTGCAATGCAATAATCTCATCTGGAGATGACCAGTGAATGAGTGACCATAAGCAAGGAGTCCTGGTCCAGGAACTGGCATAATTGGCGGATCACTTGAAGCTGAACGAAAGCCCTCCTGGCCACGACTGCCACCTTCTCTTCAAGCAGGAGTTGTGAGTCCAGGAAGACCCTCAGATAATGCACCGGGTCTGTCTTGGGCAAAAGAGCCCCATCCAGAACCAAAGGTGGTAACTCCCGGGATAACACACGGCCCCTTACCCACAGCGACTCAATCTTGCCGGGATTCAGCTGTAGCTCATCGTCCCCCATCCAGACCGTCACAGCCTTCAGGCACCTGGATAGGACTTAGACTGCAATGCTTGGATCACCATGGGCTGAGATATACAAATGAGTATCATCTGCATATTGATGGGAACGGATGATCTCCCCCAGTGGCTTCATGTCAATATTAAATAAGAGAGGCGAGAGCACCAAGCTCTGTGGCACCGCACATTGGAGGGGCCTAGGGCTAGCCCTCTCATCTCCCAATGACACCGACTGGGTCCAGCCCCTATGAAATGAGGAAAACAGGACACACTGTGCCCTGGATTCCCAGCCATCAGAGCCATTCCAGAAGGATACTGTGGTCAATGGTATTGAATGCCGCTGAGAGGTCAAGAAGAGCAACGACGGACAGATTACCTCTGCCCAGCTCACTCCAGAAATCATCCATCAGCGTGATCAATGCAGTCTCAATGCCATATCAGGGCCTGAATCCTTTCCACAGAAAGGAAGACAAGATGGAAGAAGATGATGTAGGAAACTGTGGTGTCTTAAAGTTCAAATATGCATGCAAGGTGAATTTCCTCCCATTTTGGGAGGATGGATACAAGACACATACAACTCTATGACCCATGCAAGAAGAATAAGCATTGGCACGATTCTGCTCAGCACTCTCCTAGCCAAAGTACATCATATAAAAGAAGCAGTGAAGGTTGGTAGGATTCATTAGAGACTGGTATGTGAGATGAGAAAGAACATACATAGAGTTTATACTCATGTTTCTTACATTCCACTGTTACTCTTCCAGCACAAATAAGATGACAGGTAACTTTCTCAAACTCCATTCAATTGTGAAGAGGAAAGAACTATACTGAGAAAGGCTGGTCCTGATAGCTGGGGCAGGAAGAAAAAGCAGTTCACCTCAATTGGCAGATCTAGAGGCATCCCTGGATCCCACACAGAAGTGCTCAGGAGTAACAGAAAAGTATTATGTACAATGAACAATGCTGGTCTCTCCAGCAGAAGGTTTTAAGACCTGGAAGTTTTAGGAGGGCACAGCAACACAACCACAGCTGCCATTCGCAATGGATCCTCTATGGTGAAAAAGGAAGCTTGGTAAACCCCTGAAACTAGACCTCAATTCATATAAACCAGAGTAGGAAGAAGCAAATGCTGAAGGGAATTTCATCCAGAAATAAACAGCTCTATTTTCACAAACTACCATATTTAAGTCAACCTGCTCCTTCATCTAATTAGATACTCACATTGTTTTCCCTTGCCTTGGGAAGAGAAACATTTTAAAAATCTTCAAATGTAGAGCAGATACTGGCCAAACAAATAATCCCTACTTTGACAACCTGTTTTGACACTGGTCTCAGCAGAAGGTCACAAAATTCCTGAATTCAATCCCAAGGAAGGGATATACAGCAGTTACATATTGTTTCAGCCTCTCACTAGGGAAGTCCTATTGCTTCCTTTCCCCGAAAGAGTAAATCTTAAATCTAAGTGTTTACCAACATCCATGCCCCAAAGTATTGGAGCTTCTCACAGCGACATAAAAATGTCTAAACTACTTTAACCAAGGGGAATGTCTTCTATAATTTATTTATGTTCAAATGTGTTGTGCCCTAGGTACTAGATGCAAATTGAAAATCACATCCAAAACTCATCATAACCAACCCACTTATTTAATGCATCAGCTACATGCCAAATAATCCAATTTATGGACCTCTCACTAGGAACTGTTGTAGTATCTCTCAACTGTGCCACTCTGTGGACATTTTAGCATCTCCTGCCCAAGTGTGGGTGGACAACACATTGCCTGAATATGGCTGCTTGTCCATTTAAGCTGAGAGTGTTTCCTCAAGGAAATTCATCTTTGCAATATTTCCCCTCCCCCACTGTCATGTCAGATGAAGGGAGAGCATGTGAGCCCTCCCACTCCTCTATCTCACCACATTACAGTTCTGTTCATAAGCACGCTGTCTGAATGTGCCTCAGAGGCCACACATAAAGTTCTGCTGAGGTTACACAAATTTTTCAAGGACTCATGGTGATGCCATCCTACTTGGGGGTCACTATATTTCCCTCCTCTACATTCCTTTACAAAAAGAAAATGAAATCCAGCCTCAAATCTCATATGCAAGAGATTTCACTTTGTAATTCTAATTCCCTGACATCACAAAAGACAAAGGAAAGTATTATTTGATGGAAGAGAGAAAGAGGGGAGGGGATGAGAATACTTATACTGACTAAAAAGTAAAGAGGAGGCCAAGTAAGAAATTGTAATTTAAAGTACCCAGAAATCTAGCTGCACATCTATGTCCTTTACTGAAACATGCAAAGGTGGAAAAAAATACAGAAATGAGAGCATGAAGACACCAACAGCTTTTCCTTCCTCTTTACCATAATGATCTCTGATCAGGGCAAGGGACACAACTCATCTAGGGAAGGGGATGTTCCTGAACAATCAATGTGTGTGTGTAGGCAGAGAATGGCAGCTCTGTGCTGTCTGAGGGCATTTGGGGTGAATTCAACGCTGGTACGGTGGTGTCAGCTGCAGAGGGGGTGACAGAAGCTGTTAGTGCAGGGCTGAACTCCCACTCTTAGCCCTAGCACCGCATGTCACCATTTTTATTTATTAAACTCAATGCAGCCCATTTCTTTGTTTTTCCTGGTCTCTACTCTGCTGACCTGACTCATACTCCTGTCCTCATGCTGTCCATCAGCACCATCAATTCCAGAGCTCTGATGCCATGTTCCTAGGAGCAGAGGGCGCACGAAACACAGCATGCCACTTCTCTCTCTCTTTGTCATCCAGCCTAGCACATGCCAAGCAGATTCCGAAGAGGGAGACGGCAAGGATGGTTACCCTAAGACCCTGAATGCAGGCCAGGGCAAAAGGTTTAGGCTCCTGCCATGCATGCTGCAAAATCAATAAAAACCAGTCAGGATAAAAATTAGGAAATTAACACACATTTGGCATTCTAAACAAGGTAGCTGTTGTGATCATTATAACAATTAGAGGTGATCAGTAATAATCTCGAGTTAATAGCTACATGACTATAATGAACTGCTGTACTTTTGGTGTGGGGATAGATTGGCTCAACAGAGAAGCTGACCTATATTGCTTTCCTTATGAAGGTCAAATAGCTTTAAGTTTAGAGAAGAAATTCTGTGGGTGTCCAGATGATATAAACAGGCTAACAGGAACGTTAGAGCACATTGATCATAGCCTCGGATAGCTGGGTTGTGATACTTTCACTCTGAACAGAATACAGTAATACCTCCGATAACGTTTACCTCGGATAACGCTAAAATCGGATAATGTTAAGTAATCTGGGGAGGAGAATTGGATCGAATAACATTAAGGTCCTATGGGATGGATCAGATAACAACCGCTAAAGCCTGTGTGGTTACAATGTATCTCTATGGAGCTTTAACGTTATCCGATCCATCCCATAGGATTTTAACATGCACTGGATAACACTAAAAATCGGATAACACCAAGACTTGTGGAACCAAGTCTTAGCGTTATCCGAGGTATTACTGGACATGGAAGTTCATTCATACTGATTCTGAAAAACATCAGGGCAGACCTCTGGAGCTGGTTAACAGTGTGAAACAGGCTAATACACGAAACTCTGTATTTTTTTTTAAGCAATCAAAATAACCAGGTATTCCTTCTCTGCCCTCTGATTCCTGGCCACTTGGTTGACTTGATTCATATTTTTCAAACATTTGGAGTCATCATATAAAATGATATATGATAAACAATGAAATAATTTATGTACAGTAAAACACCGGATAATGATTGGACCGGATAGCGCTAGAATCGGATAACGATGCAAGATTTTTGGAAAAACCTTGCATCGGATAATGATTCTATTAAACGATCTTTAGCGTTATCCAAGCCAATCGTGTGTGTGGGGTGGGGTGTGGGGTGTTGGATTGGGTAGAACATCTACCCAATCCACCACCACCCCACCCAGTGATGGATCACTGCTACTGAACGCGGGTGCCTGCCTTTCCCCCAACCCTAGTTCAGTAGCAGCAATTGCTGGACGAAAACTAGTGGCGCACGGGCTACCTAGCCTGAACGCCGCTAGGCTTCACTAGCAGCCCGTCTGGGCTGTGTCCGAAGCTGCTGGGCTTCGGACACAGCCCACATGGGCTGTGGAAGGCTAGCGGCTAGCCCAGCCCGACTGGGCTGGGCTAGCCTTCTTCCAAAGCCCTTCCATGCTGTGTTCGAAGCCCAGCACCTTCAGACACAGCCCAGCTAAGCTTTGAAAGGAGGGTTCACTGTCAGCTGAAAGTGCTTATTATATGTTCCAGATCTCTAAGACTGTTGCATAACACTGAAAATTCTGCCCCAATTTCCACCCTCTTCCTGTCATGCCAATCTCTCTCGGGAGGCACAAAATGTCACTGGATCTGCTCCACAGTAGTCCTCTTGCTCCCTCCTGCCTCCAATGTCCTGATCCAATAACTAAAACATCTGCTTCACCTCTTCAATCAATACTCACTTCTTAATAGTCTTGACTATCTACAAAAAACCAGTGACATTAAATGTTAATTATATCTATTTGGACTCGAAAAATTTTTATGGGTTGAGTTAATTATACCCGGAGTCATAAAAAGGTTTCAAAGGAAAAGAGACTGCTGCCTTTCTAGGCCAAAAGGCAAGCAATACTGAAGGAAGAGGAGGAGGAGGAGGAGTCTTAACAAACATCTTACAGTAGTCCTGGGGTATCAATGCAAACTCAAATCTCCTTATATTTCCATAGTCGTATCCAATTCTAGGGTTCAGTCCTCATCTCTGTTTATAGCCAAAGAGCCAGTGCTGTCTGTATCTGCAGACATTTCCATGGATATGTGGCAGGTATGGCTAGACACCAGAGTGCACGGAACACTGTTTGACTTCCCACTAAAGTGGTACCTATTTTTCTACTTGCAATTTCTTGCTTTTGAACTGCTAGGTTGGCAAGAGAGACCTAGTACAATCTGATAAAACAGGAATGCTTGGAAAGCAACACTTGTGGATCTATCTTCTCTTTTGGGGATGTATGTATGTATGTATGTATGTATGTATGTATGTATGTATGTATGTATGTATGTATGTATGTATGTATGTATGTATGTATGTATGAATGAATGAATGAATGAATGTATTTGCAAGTATTTGGCTTTCACAATTGAGGATGCAGAAATACATAGTGTTAAATACTGTTTTGCCAGATATTGCCAGAAAGTAGGATGAAGAGATACCCAGCAACAGCAGCCTCTTTTAACATGTGCTGGGTTTGTTGATTGTGGCTATTGCTGGCACAGCAAAACTGACATATGAGGTGCATGACTGCATTATTCTAAATTGTCTTATACTGTACTGTTATCATCGCTGCCACAACTTGTGATACCATAGCACAGCAGCAGTATCTACTACTGCTCTGCCTTACAGAAATTAACTATAAAGAGGACATTATAGCTGTTAATATTTTGTAGACTCACTCATTTAAAAGACAAGAGAAGTACATCCCACTTAAATACAAGAAAGAAAATGATTTACATGAAGATGATGTTGTGATTATCTACTGCATGGGAAGATGTTTCTCGTCTTCATATCAGAGAGTTTGTGTTATTCTACCAATATCATATGCTTACATAATGGACCATTTTGAACAGTAAAGCCATCAGTCCTAGGGATGTTCACAGACTCTGTACCAAAATCTATAAGGATGTATCTCCTCTTGAAGAAGGAAATCTGCTCTAAAGGTTTAACATGATGGATAATGAGGCCATCTACATTAAGCAGTAGTCTTCTTCATTTGTTTTTCACCCTAACTGGATATGTCAAACACTCCTGCTCCTTCATCCTGTTTGTGACTCCTCCTACTAAACAGAGTTCCTGTATGTAACCAACCGGCAGTGGTCATGCAGAATTCCCACGTATCAGTTCCTTTTCAAGTATGTTATATAACCATACTGAGTAATAAACATTAAAGTCAGTGTCGCCGCCAATATATGCTTGTGAATTACTTTTATTTATCTTAGCGCTACTATATGAGTGCAGCTCCCACAGGGTCACTATATTCTCTTCCAAATTATTTGACATTTAATGAATGTAGCAGTGGGAAACCAGAAGAACGTAAATTTTTCTGCAAGGAACTGGCAAAACACCTGTTTTCAGATTTTTCTGGTCTGATAAACCATGTAAATAGGATAACATGCAGCTGCTGTGCTGATGGCAATAATTTAAAGTTATATGTATTAATAATCATAACTCATATTATCATTATTTCAGAAACCACCTCTCAGCACTACAGAATTGGTTGCACATGTTTTCAATTACTTAGGGCCCTCCTGGTCTTGTTCTCTCTAAGATATTTTGTTCAGCTTACAAGAATAGATATTTTTTCTGCAATTTAAGAGCTGTGTCTTAGTAAAGATCAACACACAGAAATACCATTTTTTATCTTCCTATGTTGTTAGTGAGCCCTGTTTCCTAGAAAGCCCAAACTCTAGGACCATATACATAAGGAAAAGAGGGTCATTACTGATGATGGTGCCTCTGTCCTGTGAGCATTTGCTTTGAAGGGAAATGAACATATGGAGTAAGTTGCGCTGTTGAAATTCCCTTATCTCTTTTAATTCTAGTACACACCAGGTAAGAAGATTGTAAATAGCCTTGGAAAAAGAAAGTACACTAGTACCATGGATAACGTTATAACTTGGTTCCACAAGTCATGATGTTATCCGATTTTTAGCGTTGTTCGATGCATGCTAAAAAAAAAAGCCCTGGCAGCGGAGGGTGGGGGTGGATTGGACCCAATCCAGCCCCCCCCCACTCCAATCCCTTCCCTGGGCGTGCGACCCCCGTAACAATAGTGCACCAAGGCAAGGGTAGCCTTGGCCAAAATCACCACCCCCCACGCAGGGAGTGGTGATTTTGGCCAAGCCAAGCCGAGCCCGGGTGGGCGATCGCCCGCCTGGGCTCGGTTCGGCTATGGTGAGAATTCTCCCCCCGCGTGGGGGGGGGGTTGTCGCCAAAGCCAAACCGAGCTGTGGCTGGTGATTTCTACCCAATCCACACACACCCCGGAGACGATGCATCAGATAACGCTAAAGAATCATTATCTGATGCAAGTTTTTTTCAAAAAACTTGCATCGTTATCCGATTCTAGTGTTATCCAATGCAATTGTTATCCGAGGTATTACTGTACTGTGATCCCAGTGATGGGATGTTACCGGTTTGGTCCGGTTCGCCTGAACCGGTAGTGCCCATCACGAGGGGTTTACCGGGGGGGGGGGGGTTCGTAGAACCCTGGGCGACCAGTTTGGTCGCCTCCCTGAACCCCTTCCTGAATTTTTTTCCGGGCAGCCAGAATGGCTGCCCATAACTGTGCATGTGTCAAACCTCTATTTGACACGTGCACAGTCATAAATAGAACTGCACATGCATCAAATAGGAAGTTTGATGCATGCACAGTTATGGGCAGCCATTTTGGCTGCCCAGAAAGGAAATGCAGGCAGCACTTCAAGCAGTGGTGGTGGCCTTTCCTTGGCGCGGCTCGCCACCAGGCCGCTGCGATGGTCTGCTGCTGCGGCGCTTTGCCGCCTCGTTGCCGCGTTTCCTGCCTGCCTGCCTAGCTAGGTAAGGTAAGTGACGGTTTTTTTGTGTGTTTGGGGTGGTGGTGGGTGGGTTGAGGTGTGTGTTTATTTTTATTTTATTTATGTCATTTTTTATTTTTTTATTAATTTGTAATTAATTTTATTTTTTCTTTGGCCCCACCCACAACGTCATGACATCATGACATCAGCTCCCCCCACACTGTGATGACATCATGGTGTGGTAGTGGAAATTTTGACAACCCACCACTGTGTACAACAGAAGGCTGCTAAAAATAACCCTAGTGCCAGGGCTATCCCCTTCCAACTGAATTTGCTATTCAGGCTACTGGAAAGCTTTCTACCCCAGTGTAGGGCTAGGCCTGAACTTGCTTGCTGTCAGGGCAGCAGCAGGTAGCTATATCAGGGAAAGGCCTGACCTAAAGCCTCAGGGTCTCCAATTTACTGCTTTCCTCTTACCATAAAACTGAAAGGGGAAGGTGCCGCCTTTAATCGCTGCCTCTGGGGCCCCTCCTGGAACCACACAGCAACTGAGCAAAGGCTACGAGTTAATGCACCTTCCAACACCTCTGGCTGATTCATGGGCCTGGCCTTGAGCTATAAACCGCTCAACCTCTTTGGCTGGGCAGTAGGATTTACAGCCTTGAAGGGCTGGCACTCACATACAAAGACTTGTAAGCCAACGCACAAACACATTAGAACCATGCTGTCAGAATAAGCAGTGTGCCCAGTGCACACTCAAGTGTATGGTCATGAATCCGGGCAAAAAAACCACATTATTTGCACAGACACATAAATATAATTAATTCCAGCATGACATATCAGGTTACACAAACACACACCTCTATGGACATAAATGTTTGGACACCTGAATTAATGTGTTTTTGTTTTATTTTACTGGGTTTTAGGCATTGATGGCCATAAATACATGGGCACAAGGGCAAACATATGTACATTTACATGTAGATTTTTTGTTTCTTGTAATCTCTTCCCTTTCTCTATATTTGCATAATTTATACTGATATGATGCTACATGCCCCTCTACTCCATGGCTGGCAGTCTACTGTCACATATGCACACATGTGGTCTTATGATTGTGGGAAGGAGAGGGAGAGATTCCAGAAGGAACACTGGGACAAGATCTTTACTTTGCCCTTCACAGAGGTTTACACCAGCGACATCTCCTGTTCTGTATGTCAAAAGTAGACATACTAACCACATTTTCAATCTCACTTGATGCTCGCATTGACCACTCCACTGTACATAGACAGGACTCATGGATTAATGCTTCTGCCAATTCTGTTGTTCCTTGCCCTTCTGGGTCAGTGTGTGTGCACAGGCACCACCTGTGTATATGCACATATGTGTGCACTCATGACACAACACATAGCACAACTGAAAACACAATAGCTACATATAGGCTTATTTGGTACACCTTCCTATGCCCCTTTTTCAAAGATATGGTGCCTTAAGACTGACTCTTGACAGAGGATAGAAAGTGTTGAGCCACATGGTATCACTCAAGAGAAAAACAAGAGCCTAATCCTGTAAACAAGTCAAATACCCCCTACTCTCTATAGACAAGAACTGTTTAAACCCCTTCATAAAAGCTCTTCCTTTTCATGGGATCACTACCTGAGCTATCATGAACCCATCACTCACAGCACCTTCTTATTCTGAACCATGAAAGCCAGAAGGACTGCAAAAGGCACTATTAAATACATTGTACTGTATTATATAATTGTGGCATTTTCAAGGAACATGTTCTTACATGGGGATTTCAACTTACATGAAATCTCAAAATTAGAATTATTCCTCTATGTGTCTTAAATGCATGGAGAGTATTCACACTAATGGGGCAGTATACACGTGGAAATAATAAATAAAATAAGTCATATAATACACTAGGCCAGCAGTGGCAAACCTTGGCACTCCAGGTGTTCTTAAACTTCAATTCCCAGAAGCCCTGATCAGCATGTGTGGTGACTTGGGCTTCTGGAATTAAAGTTCAAGAACATCTGGTGTGCCAAGGTTCGGCATAACTGCACTAAAGATACAAATAAATGCAGGACATAAATAGATATAGCATACAAGTACACACATCAGAGAACAGCAGCTCCCTTCTTCTTCCATGTCTAGACTAGATGTGAAACAGCCAAAATGAAGGCACCTTTTGGGGAGTTCGTTCTGCAGTCCCTGTCACCTGACCTAGTGTGAGAAAGATTAGCCAGCAACACATGGTTGATGTTATCACTTAGTCTGCAAACTACAACATGGTGAGTACAGTAAAACACCGGATAACGCTAAAACTTGGTTCCACAAGTCTTGGTGTTATCCGATTTTTAGTGTTATTCGATCCATGTTAAAATCCTATGGGATGGATCGGATAACGTTAAAGCTCCATAGAGATACATTGTAACCGCACAGGCTTTAGCGGTTGTTATCCGATCCATCCCATAGGACCTTAACGTTATTCGATCCAATTCTCCTCTCCTGAGTGCTAAACGTTATGCGATTTTAGTGTTATCTGATCCAATCATTATCTGGTGTTTTACTGTATCATGTGTTCTCTAAATTCCGAAATGCTGAAAATATCATATTTTTTTTCTTCAACAGAATATATTCTATCCTGCTGAATTTACATAAAAGTGGACTTAGAATTAGAATGCAGGGGGAAATTCAATTTCAAAATTGTGGGTTTTTTAAAAAAAGATTTAAAATTTTGATGCTGATAGAAAAGCTGAAAAAAATGTACAGGAACTGTCAATTTGAGTTTCAACATTTAAAAAAGGGTCTTTTGAAAGTTCCTAGTGTTCAGATGGGGCTTGACCAGTTGGAATCTATGCAAAAACAATCCTGTAGTTTGTCCATCCTTTATTAATGTGGCAGTGATGGGAACTGCATTACTCATAAGACATATTTTCCCCAAACCATCCATGGTCCCAGGCAAATGTGTTGGCTGTATCTTTTTCTAATCAGTTTTTCTCCTGGCTCCTTCCGCAAAGATGAGGTTGAATAGGAGCAAAGTGCTCTTGGCGGCTACTGCAGGTACCAAGAGTCCCTTGGTAGGGGGCTCAACTGGTACCTCCCAAGAGCTATCTAACAGCTTAGTTTAGTACTCTGCCTCCTTACTGGGAGGGAAGAATTCCACAAACTCCTGCTCTTTTATACTGATGAGAGTTGTACTCCAACAAACCTAGAGAGCACTGTGTTGGGGAAAGCTGCTTGTTCAGCCATAACTGCTATCCAGTGTTGGATAGTCACAGTTAATTTACTCTCTCGACTAAAGAGGTCTCCGGTATTCACTTTCTTCTGAGAAAAAAAAATTAATGTGTTTCTTTGATTCTAACCTCTAACCCCACCCTCCTTCTTTTGCATCAAATCTAGGCGTTTTTGTCCATATCAAACAAAAGAGGGAAAAACATTCTTATCTTGGAGGCAGAGTTCAGGAAAAAGCTACTGGTCTTTTGGACTCTGCAGGGCTACTTAGTTGCTTCCCTTGTCATCGAGAATTTATCAGCCCAACATAGATCTGCCATAATGTGCCATATAACTAGTGCATAAACAAACTTCAGCATGATAAATGCCTTGCTTTGAAGCCATAAAGTTATTAGCTGGTGGCTGTTAGCTACCGCTGAGTACAGGGCATAGTTCTTCCATTAACCCCTGACTGCCCACCCTTGTACTCATAAATCCATCAAACCTGGGGGCAGGTTTCAATGGCTAGAGGCAAGAGAAAGCTGACAGACATTCCAGTGTACTGATGGGGAGCACTGAGACCAATGGCACCTTTGAATGATTATCAAGGCTGTTGTTTTTTTGTACCAAGTAGAAAATATTGACACCAATCAAAGTGAAAGAGATATTTTAGGGCTCAAGTTGTGCAGGTATTATTCTTAAGTGGAAAGCAAAGAAATATAGAGTGTACAAGAACCTGACATGAATTATCTTGTGGTAGACAACAATGCTGTATTGTCTACCACAGGGTTGTGAACATTCCCACAGAGCAAATGTAGGGTGAGAGAAGATGTGTGAGGGGTGGCAACTTGTGCAAAAACCATTGCCAGCTCATGGCAAAAATGAGGTGATCTGAATATTAATTCAGACAGATTCTACAGCAGATCTTACTTGTCATATCCCTATGATCTAAACAAAAGAATGTCTGTGGTGTTCAGCATCTTCAGCATAGTGACCTTTTCAGGCTGTTTATTTATAAATGTTGTCTATATTTGGGCTATACGTACTCTGATTCACAAGTTTTGTTCACTGGGTTCACTGTCTCTTTTTCATAAGGCATAAGTATTCTTTGTCACAAGGTTCTTCTTCAACATATTTCCTGCTTGCTCCATTGGCAGCAATATTCATATTCTGGATCTTTTACACCTAGTAACTATAGTTTCCCAATTCAGACATAGTGATTATAGATTACCAAGATTTCCTGGTTGCTTCACCACTTGCAGAAAAGGACACACAAAATGTGGATGTATGGTTTGAGTACACCTTTGTAGTCCTTAGATTGTTAAACTTGAGATGCTGATTGTGCAATTGATGTCTCTGGGCAGAGATACTTCCTCTGAAGCTCATTCAAGTAGAAATACTTTCACTGAAGCAGGAGTACACTGTATGTTTTAGCAGAGTTCTCATAATATTAAATTGATACTATAAATGTTGGAATAATATGCTGGATACAAAACAGGTGAAACCATGTTCTGTTGGACAAATTTTTGCAACTAAAAAGTTGGCAAGCTCTTCAGTGTGAAAGAACATGAAAGCCTGCATACTTTTTTCACCAAATCAATTTGGTCATATAAAATATGTTATTACTTAGCTCTTGCTTCCTGAAACAAGGACAGCAGCAGTTCACAATCACAAACGTAAAATGCACAGAGACATACATATGCAGAACAAAATCAATCCCTGCACATTGTAGGCCATAATAAAAATCAGAGACAACAGAAGCAGGATATTAACTACCTGCCAACTTTTCAGACCCATGAGGAGTTCCTTAGTCTAGTTTTCTCCTTTCTGCTCCTGAAGCAATAAAAACAGAAAAACTAACATCCAAATGATCTTGTTTATGGTGGCTAAATAAGCTGCATGTGCTTAATCCGTTAGAGTTTAATGAATTTATGACTTGCTTTGGAATTTGACAAGGGCCATAAAAGAGTAATTAACATTTATCAGTGTGTTTGCTACGCCTGCATACCCCCCTCCACCCCTCTCACAGCAGTGTCGGGCACCATGAGGGGATATAAAAGTGATCAATTAATTTTTAATAATCTCAGGGAAAGATTGTAGAGTTGCAGTATGAACTCTGGGACTGTCAATAAATGTGGCAAAGGTCGGCTGCTTTCTTTCACCACTTGCTTTCCAGTAAGTGTGGGAAGTGGGAGGCAGAAGAGCACACAAAAAACATTGCCATAGAAACTTTGTGGGGGACTCATCGAAGCAGCCACTGTCCTGGGAAGCCTACTGGTTGGTTTAGTGTAGCCCTTTTATTATTTCAAGATGAAATGATGATTATTATTATTCCAAGATGAACCTTATGCTGGAATGTGGTAGGGAGCTGTTAATCTGGCCTATTAATTCAATTCATCAAGTTCTCTTTTCTTTCTTTCGCCACATTCTATTTAGATTTGACAACTGAAAATCTATGTGCATTTTGAGATTGTTCAGCATGCATAAATCAAACGCAAATAGCAGAATTACTGGTTTAATCACCAAGTCAAATTAGCAGTTAAACCAATGAAAAACTGGGAAAAACATGATTGACAGAGTCATCCCAGTGACTGGAGAGATTTTGATTTCTTTCTCTTCTGGGGCCCAAGGTCATACAGTTCCATGTTACATGGTGGTTAAGTAAAAGAGAAATTCACTCATGTACACCTTTCAAATTAGCTTAAGGTTGGATGCCATTAAGAATCTTATTATATAATCATGTATCAAAGCTATTGCATACTGTATTACAGTATATGATTGCCCTTCTTATCCGCATAGATTTAGAGCATTTTTTCCTTGGCCACACAGAGAATTCTGTATTTTAAATACTCCCAATGTGATAAGATTTAAAATATACAATTTAATCTCATTATCTACATGATAATAGCAAAATGTTCTCCCCAGACATTTCCACCTCCATAGCCCCCCCCAACTTATTGATTCTTTAAATAAACTATTTCAGTTTTTAAAATACTCCTAATGCTTGTTCTCTAAAGGATGTGGGAGGCAATTTTGCCATGTTTTACCCCCCACCAGTGACCTCCCAGTGTTCATATCTTTTTTAAAAATCACCCCAGTGACTTTTCAGTTAAAAACATTTTTTTGAAGAAAAATATTTGATGGGGTGGGATAGGCAGGGTATGAGAACAGGTGTGTCCTCTTCCAAGGTCCAGGAGTGGGCCAGTACAGTCCTTGTACCATGGAAGTTACTGGCCCCTTCTCTACATAGATGCATTCGGGACAAGAAATAGGAGTGGGACCAAATGAGACCATACAGGAAAAGGAAAGGAAAGCAATGTTATTGCTAAGTAGACACTGGGAGAGAAGAAAATGAAAATAGAATTTTGAGCTCTGTTTTAGGAACACACTGAGTTCTGAGCCTTCACCAATGTTTACTCAATTAATCATTTCTCTGACCCTCACTGTTTACGTTCCATTTGCAGCCTCATTTTGTATAACCTACCTGTTATCCTAAACACAGTATGAATGTAGCTTCCACTGGTACTTTTCAGCCCTATCCCACAGTTAAACGAATACCTTTCTTACAATTAGAATTTTCTTTAAAATATCATGTGTTTCCTCCCTGTGAAATATGACATGTTTGGTTACAATTAATAATTCAGCTAGTTACTCTCACACTGTTAAGACTTGTTCAGACTGCTGTATTTTAAATTCTTTTTCCAGACTACCCAATAACAGTGATTTTTTTGAAAAAAGCATAGAGACTTACAGAGGGGGAATGTTAACGCCATGCGCTGGCTGGCCCCCGCAGACACTGGCGGCCCTCCTTGGCTGTCGCTTCTATCTGGCAATCAATTGACAAGAAATTGAGATTATGAAATATGACAATGAGCATCACAAAGGATGGTGATCAATCAATTGACTCGTACATCTGAGCAAGTGACATTTATCAGCAGAGAATATCCAAACTTAGCAGGTACCATGGGATTAGAAAGACAAGCCGTCTGCTTCAAGTGCTGGGATTTTATAAACACAATGGTAAATAGCCACCTTTCACAGAACTCCCCCCTCAACATGTAACATTTTCCCCAAATAGTCCATCAGTCAGAAAGAATGTGCTATTCTTTATATACATTGTGCTGTGGAAACCTCTTATGGCACCTGGAGGCTTCAGAAGCAGATCTTTGGATGGGCATCTTATCTTCAGTGTGTAGATAAGTGTGAGACATCACATATACTCTCTTCCAAAACAAACTGGCAAGTGATGTGGTTCTTCCTTAAAATGCTTTTACAGTTTAGATAGGATTCTAGAATACTGGTTCCCATTCTGTTTAGAAACTAAATATTTTCCTCAAAGGATCCTTATTAATAGGCTCCACCTTAAACAAATGCATGCCAATGTAATTTTTCCTGCTTCAGGGAAAAGTGCGTTCTCGGATACGAGTTGCAGCCGACAACGACAACATGCTATGCATATTGACAGAAAGCTCTGAATCTAAAAGTGAGGCTTGGACAGGGCTTGAATAAACTGGGGGAACTATAATGCATAATTCTCTGGTTCCATTGTTTCTCTGATCTATCTCAATGCCACCATCACCAGTCTGCCAATATTAATGGATTTTACTTCTTCAGCCTCTAACACAGATGGTCAGGGAAGGATAGAGACATAGTGAGAGTTAGATGCTTTTTCTAGGCATAAAGGAGTTATATGAAATACAAAAATGTGTCAGTATACAGAGCTGGATATTTTAATGGTAAAGAGTATATGCAAATATAATGGTCATCACTCAGAAAAACATTCTTGAAAAATTGAAAGCATCAAGATTACAACTGAGGCTGTCACAGATTAACTTCCATCCTTAGTCCTGCATTCTAAATCTTTTACCCATTCCTCATCTTTCCAAATCTCAACTTAGTTCCAGAATAGTGTTGCTTCCTTTAGGAATAGCAGCAGTCAGGAAAAAGAAGTAAGGAGTGGTATATTCCACTTTAACTTTAAATAGAAGTACAGTACTGTATTGTCTAATTGGCATCTGGCAAAGTTTATTCTCCACGATTAACTGGGCTCTTGAAGCACAAACTAGTTTGGTCTACCAGGTCAGCTCTGAAAAAGATTATATCAGTCATTGATAGTTCAGTGGTTTAAGCATCTGGCTGCATAGTCAGAGGTTGGAAGTTTGATTCTTCATTGCACTTTCCAAGGAGTAAAGCCAATCTGCGTGGCTTGGGTAATGTGCACAGTTCCAAAACACCCCCAGAATAAGGAATAGTAATCCATTTCTGAGTACTCTTTAATAAGAAAACTCTGGAAAGAGTTGCCATGAATTAGAATTGACATGATGGGCACACTATTTACTAGTCATCAAAAAGATTAGCAAGTGGAGAAAACACATCTTTAAAATGTGTCATGTCCTATCTGCCCTAATAGTAAATCAAAATATTGATTACTGTTACTATACAGTTGGATCTCGCTTAAAGAGCATAAAATGTGTTCCACAGGATTGCTCTTTAAGTGAGTGTGTTCTTTAAGCGAAACACCATTGTAAGTGACCAATTGTGACTTCTGGCAGGGGGGATTGCAAACACTGATTTATTTGTTAAGTGAGTTTTTGGTTGGTTTTAGTTGTGAAGCGAGGTGACCATTCAGAGAAAATTCTGCTCTTTAAGTGAGTTGCTCTCTAAGCGAGGTGCTCTTTATGCAAGGTTTTACTGTATTTTTGAAATTTTATCTACACCAATAAATGTATAGAAGATATACAGTACATTTTTTTTCTGGGAGGCCTATGTAACTAAGACATTAGGGTTGGGTAAAGGAAACAACCTGTGTCTGGCCAGGTTATCTTGCTATGGTAATAGAGTAGACCATACTGCCAGTGACTCAACGCTGAGTGTCAGGTGGCGGTTAACTAAACTGACAACCCTGAGGACTAATGGCTTGGGTGCCGAAGTCCACAGGGAAGGGTGATGGTTCCCAAGTGGATTAAATCCAACTTGAATCCATCTTGATGGACAGCAGCAGTTTCATCAATACTGGCCTAGAGCTGATGAGGACTTTGTGTGCCAAAAGGGGTCAGAACCAGAAAGTGACTTGCAGAACTAGAACAGTGGTACGGGCATCATGCTGTGATGCAGAAGTCAGATGAAAGGTCACTGCATTATATTCTCAGGACAATCTTCTTGGCTGATCACCATGAGGATTGCCAATATTTGGATTCAGATAAGGAAGAAGTAGAAGAAAAACAAGGAAACAACACACCTGTTAAAACTTTTCTTCTATTGGTAATCTTAATGGAACAAACATACAGATACATATGAGCAGGCAATGGTAAAGCATGACAAACAGCTAGAGAATAGAAAATTACTATTGTCTTGGACTAAAGCATCTGGAACCAAGCAAGTTCAGTGGCTTATGCCAGCTGAAGATTCCTGGAACCATCATCTGAAAAATAAATTTTCCAAGCTCTGTCAAAAGCTGCACCATGTTCTCTTCTCAATCGCTACTGGGTCACAACACTGCAGTCCACAGAGGCTCTCTGCTTCTCAGATCAAGTAAAGAGTGCACTTACAGCTGGCTATACACATGGCTTGTGAGATCCTGTGTCTGCAGAGCTTGTTGCATAACAAACCAGGTCCTATTTCCTGTCACCCGGAACCGTTAAAACCTCACAAACCACCAGGTCCCAGTTGGGAGAGGAAGAACTACTTCCTGCAGGTGTCCAAGGACCATGAATCACACCTTGTCAGAATTCTGGGCATAAAAGGATAGAACAGGACCCTGTGGAGTGCAGATTTTTTTCCCTAACAACCTGGCCCATATGTTTCTCCCTCAATTCCTGGAGTCTTGATGAACAAGGGGTTAAATGGGTATTAATCAGACACTTTTGCAAGAAGCTTTGAAAACTCATACAAATATTATAAAAAATGCCTTTAATCATCTAATAGCCCAAACGGGGTAGGTGATGGATGGCCTGATCTCTCCTGCTTGAACAGATGATCCTGGGGACGTGGGCTTACAGAAGGTGGATGGGGGAGAGAAATGAGGACACTTTTCTGTCCCCCCCCCCTTCTTGCTGCTTGGAGCAGTTAGAAATATGAGGTCACCCAGCAAGAGATGATAACACATTAAGGGCTCTTGAGAGATTAGCCTGTCAGCCTCGTTAGAAACAGGCGATTGGGGGCTGACTGCATAATTAGAGGCTACAGAAGCCATAACTCACAGCAGTTTAGACAGCACGAAGGGGCCACATCCACAGATAGGCCTTTCTGCTTTGAAAAGTCACCTCAGCAGCACACTTTCTCAGACTGGTCTGCTAGGCAATGAGGTCCTCTCAACCAGCTGTAAAGGATAGGTTCTTACTGTAATTCGTATAGTCTATCTGACCTCCTTGCATTCAGCCTTCTAGCAATGAATAACACTACTGCCTAGAGGAAAAACAAGAGACAGAACAGGGATAATATGGATAACTTTTGAAATAATACAGCTTGGAATAAAAGGGATGGAAAACCTCTCTCAATTTGCAATCCAAGAATAATCCATAGATTATTTAATTATTTTGCTGGACAGCTACTGGATACACCTATTCGATCTCTTATTAGGTATTAACCCAGTAGGTCTGGATTTTTCCAGCTCAGGGAACATGCCACAGAATGAGGGTGGCTCACAGTTTAAGGAGGGAAGGTATCTGACCCTGGAGTGATGGAATGAGCTACCAACTTACTCAGCCCATGGGCTGCTGGGGTGTGTAGAGGGTATTATGTGGGAATAAGTGTTTTTGAACACTGAATGATTCTGGATTATAGTAGCATCATCTAATACAGTAGAACCCTGTATAACGAACGCTTCTTATAATGAAAAATCTGCACAACCAAGCGTTTTTGTGCTATTGCTGATGCACCATATAATGAAAAAAATGTTCGTTATACGAATCACCATTGGCAATACCCCATACAACAACAACAAATTTTCATTGTATGGGGTATCACCAATGGTGTTTCGTATAACAAACATTTTCTTTTTGTTATACAGTGCATCACCCATAGGGATCCATATAATGGAAAAAAACGTATAGCAAAGAGCTCTGTTGAATTGAGTTTTTTTGTTATATGGGGTTCTACAGTAGTTCCCTTACTGTTTATCAAATCTTTGCACAATTCACACAGTAATCTTATTTCAAACAGAGATCATATCTTTAATTTGTAACAAGCAAAGTTTCTGAAGAATTCTTTCTGAGAATGTAAACAATGCAGAGATAGGTACAAAATACAGTACTGTATAGTCATCTTAACCCACTGCTGCTGTATTCCTATTAGACACCTGTCTTCATAGGATCTTCTTAATTTATTCTATCTTGACACTTTGGTATTGAGACAGAAGTAGCAGGATCCATCAAACAAACAAAAAAGGATGTCAATGGTACCACTTAATAATCTTCCAATATTATACCCTGAGCAGGAAAGAGCATGCTTCTCCTACCTATTCCTTATTTATACAAATTTACAACACAAATGGTGGACAAAGATAATGCCACCAACTATGTTATAACATTTCAGCACATAAGGAACACAGTGATTATAAAATGAACCACCCTTTGCTCTTCACTCTCAAACATCATAAGGAATAACCTGACCCTAGACCAGTATCTCTTAACACTGTCATTACAGCTAATGAAGAATCTGACAAATGACCAAGTAAAGGCTTAGGCCTGTCATAGATACCTCAGTGAAAATGTTGATCCGGTGTGTTCCACTGGAAAAAAGTTGAATTCCATATTGAGAATAAACATGCTGCCCTTTTAAGTAAAGAGTAAATAAAATGACTAGGAAGCTAGAGCAAATCTCTATAGAGCAGTGGTTCCCAATGTGAGGCCCACTCCTCACAAGGGGACTTCAATTCCCAGAAGCCTAAGTCAGTAAGTTGGCTGATCAGTGCTTTATGGAATTGACTTAGGCTTCTGGGAACTGAAATCCAAAACCCAAAGGTTGGGAAACACTGCTATAGAGGCTGCTGTTGTACTTGTGCTATGTTTACTGGCTTCCCATTGAGAACTGGTGGAATCTAAGTGAGCTGAATGGTGGACTATAGGCAGACAATTGTTCTGATTGATCATGGCCCTCGTAATCTTTATGCTAATCTTTCACAAATTCATCTAATGCTTTTTGAATGTTAACTGGCGTGTGGCTAGGTTACACTAGACAAGCAGGCAAACGTAATTTCACTGTGCACCCTGATGGAGATACCCACCCATCTCGGATGTCTGTCCTCAACACATCGTATCTCACTCTGAAACAAGGCTTCCGTTCTAAATTAACTGCACTTCTGTATGTTGATTAATGGGGGGAAATGGAGGGGGGAGCATGCTACACTTACTTAAAGCCAAGAAATCTTGGCTCTTCCAAGCTGTTAGTATAAGACACTGATGATTTGCCTTAAGGCAAAATTTCTTTCAAAACTTTATTGCCACTTTTGATTTCTGTTCTATTTCTATTCTTTGCCAGATCTTTATTTCACCACTGCCTATGTCCACATAATCAATGCATCATCTGTGGGCTTTGACTCATTTTCAGCTAATTACCTTCCCCAAGCAAATAGTAATAATCAGAATAATGGACAACTCTCATACCACCCAGAATTATCCCAGAAGATGTCCACCAGTCTCTGAATATGTAAAGCAACCCCCTGCCTCACTTATCTCTCAGCCAGGAGGGATCAATAGCCCTACTGAAGAAACTATGACCTTGTGGATTATTTGGCTGGAGAAAGATTATGAATTCTAAGGGGGGGATGACCTTTTCCAAATGTCACATGTCATTGGATTTTACATCAAATGCAGACAGGATGTTATGGATATGCAAATCTGTCTCCTAATATGTAGGTGTGTGAGAAAATGTGTATGACAGGCATGTGGGCATCTAAGTGCTGAGAACATCAAGATGAAGAATAGAACTGCTATATAAGTGGTAAATGCAACATATCCTTAGCATATCTATCAAGGTTTCTTGATAACAGGCCTGGCTCCCAAGTAGCCTCAGTTTGCATGGCAGAGGCATGTGTCACTTCCAAACTGTTTGGAGTATGTTCCCTCACATAAAGTGGGATATTTGGAGTATGTTCCTTCACATAAAGTAGCCAAATAAACAAAGGAGACTAAGGGTACAATTCAGTGCTCCAAATTGTGCGTGTTGGCCTCGGAATTTGTACTTCTTCGTCTTAGTCTTTTTTCCTTAAGGATCTCTTTCTCCAAGGATACATATTTGAGGAACTGTGTAGAAATACACACCCATGGTTCAGACTACACAAGTTTCTGACTTTGTACAGAGAATTTATTTGAAATGGACCACTTCAGAAAAGCAAATATTTGACTCACAAGAAAGAAAAGACCTAAAAGTTAGAAATGACTGATACCAACAAATGCCCATTTTAAAAGTATCAAAAGGGATGGTGGAAGGAGCACCCTTTCATTTATGTTCGGCACCTTTGGTGTGCAGTACAGTTGTTTAATAAAAACATAGGGATACAATTGAGGGATAAAGAGAAGAAGCCACAAGCTGTGTTTGTTTACCCAGGTTCCCCTTCTAGCAAGAATGCCCTGACACCGTGTCCTGCAGTGCTGTCTGCAGCCCCAGTCAGCTAAATTTATCCCAGCTGCAGCCGTGTTTACAAAGCTTGTCCTGTTTATACTACTACCCCATCCTGCTCCAGTGTCAGCCAATGGGATTTTACAAGCTATGCTCTTGGTCTCTATTTCAGAAACTGGTGTGGCAAGGACAAAGGTGGTCACACAGAGGCTTGCTTGGGAAGTCTTCTTATCTACAGATGGAAGAAGCTGAGTGGCATTGTCTAAACTGCTCACATGTGCTTGCATGAACACACCATATCCGCTGTTTTCTGTTATTAGCCTAGACAGCCTCCTATAAAGTATTTTTCCACTGAGGTTCATGTTTATGCTAATTTGTCTCTAATATCTATGTTTCAAAACTGAAATGTCAAATTCATTTGATCATTCTTTGAACTATATTTGTTAATTAAGGTTTTTCTACTGATTCTAATCTATTTACAATATTCACAGAAATATATAAAAGCACTTACCTTATGAAGAAGATGAGAGATTGGCCGAAACCCTCTAGTAAGCCATAAATAGAGTAAACTCAATGAATCAATGGAATGCACATAATATTGACTCATTAAGTCACCACTGATTCAATGGGCCTACTCTAGTTGTAACCTACTAGTGGACTGCAGCCAATACATTTGGTAAATTCATATTCCCACTCAGTGGTAAGTATCCCTATTTGGCCTTGTTCATTAAAGAACTATCTGGACAAGCTGAAAGGATGGGAAGAGAGGACATGGAAGAGAATGTTATAAGCCTTTAATAGGAATAGGACCTTGTAGTATGAAAACAGCTGCAGAATTCTTTAGCAGAAGAAAGGATGGGAAGAATATCAAATCAAACACAATTCAACTATTAAGGATGCCTTAAGTCCATCACAAACCTACATCTCAGATTATGGCTACTTTATTTTTCTTTCTCTAAAGCAGTGGTTCCCAAAGTGGGGCACATGCTACACTGGTGGACTTCAATTCCCAAAAGACTAAGTTAGTACATTGGCTGATCAGTGCTTTGGAGAATTGACTTGGGCTTCTGGGAATTGAAGTCCTAAAATCAAAGGTTGGGAAACACTGCTCTAAAGCTTTTGTGAACTAGAGGTCATGACATGTATCAAGTGATATTTCCACCATAGATGTCAGAAAGTACACACAGATGCAGAGGAAACAAAGAAACAAACAATGAAGCAATGTTACTTGAGTTATTAGACCAGGTAGTCAAAGGCTACAATCTTATACCAAAAATGACAGCCTTATAAATCTTAATTACCAGAACATGTGTACAAATGATGCAAAGTGAAAGCCATCATGATCTGGCACACAGCTCAACATTGGAAAGGAGAGCACATGAAGTGGCTGTACAAAATACTTGTATAAAGTCTCTAAAGGAAGATGCAAAACATACATATGTCCTGCTCACACATGCAACTTTTCATCCCCGGAAGAGGATCCTTTAGTCAGGAAATCGCAGCCTTGATTACTTTGTCTTCCCCATTTAAGAATATCCCTAACTGTTCCTTGGATGGCTCAATTAGCAAAGTGAATATATTATATAAAGTCTAAAAGATTAAACTATCACAGGCAACCCATAATTTCATGAAGAAGTCAGGGGAGCATATCCCTCTTATTAACTCTATAACAAATGTGATGAAAATGTTCAAATAGAATGTTAATGCAATGTTACGTGTAATTTTCCCAGGCGATCTCCAGCTGAAATATTTCTTTATTAATAGTAATTGAGGGTATAAATTATGAATGAGGCGATTTTCTCCTTTCACCGGGAAAGACGTCCTAATGGCAATAATTCTTTCTAATCATTTTTGGAGAGTGGGTAGAGGTGGAACATAAGAAGGATTTTTTTAAAAAAGAAAAAAGAAAAAACCTTCCAAGAGAACACAAAATGCAGAAAAAGAATTTTTCACTGTGTAATAATCAAGATGAAAGAAAACTCTGCTTTCACACTAAGTTTATGTGGATATGAGGCACATCCCCTGGAGTTTGGTTTCTCTGTGGAGATTATAACCAAAATATCCAGTACGTTATGAAACTTTACAGATACCATTGTTTCTACTCTACTCTCACAGAGACACTGCTACGGAGTCAGCACTTGAACCTTGGCTTTAGAGGGTTTATTAGCTAATAAAGCACTAGTTTTCCCCCCAATAAGTTGCTTTGGGAAATGATGGGAACTAGGCAGGGATTCTGTATTGGCACTGTCACCAAGCTTGGAGTCGGAGCTCTTAAGTGCAATTAGCCCGAGTAGGCAATATTGCAGTGTTCCTATTAATGATGTTCACTACAAGCAACCAAGGAAGTCTGTGATATACCACCCTTGACTTGCTCAGTTTTTATCTTACCACCATGCTCAGCTAGATGGGAGTGGAATAAGACACATAAGGGAAAACACTCTACAGCAACTATGATCAACAGTGGCCCTCTGGGCATTTCTGCCTTACAGGATCCTGTATTCCTAGCCAGCAATTATAAGGCATTATGGGAATTGCAATCCTCAAAATGTATGGAGGACAACAGTTATTGACTTGTGCTCTGGTATTAATAGCAAGGATCCTGCAACAAAAGCAAACCAAAGCTTTGTAATGTCTACTCCAAGCCCAATTTTCAAACTCTAAAATTCCTTTGAAGATTCATACCCTTTCATCCCTCCCCCCCCCCATGTCCTAATTCATCTTTCACAATATTTATCTTTTCTTACTAGTCTCTTCTCTTGGTGCAGTGGTTAAACCCAGGTGTTCTCAACCTTTTCAAGCCAAGGGCCAGGTCACACTCCCTCAAAAAGCTTCAGGGGTATCAGCCATTTTGCCTTGCCTGCCACACATGGCACTTCCGGTAGTGGTGTAAGTGGTGGGGGACCACATGAAATAGTGTTGCAGGCTGCATTTAACCCATGGGTTAAACAGTAGTACTGCAGCCAAAATGTTGTGAATTTGATTCTGATGGGGTCCAGGTTGACTCAGTCATCAATCCTTCTGAGTTTGGTAAAATGAGTACCCAGCATGTTGGTGGCAGAAATGCTAATTCCTTGTGGAACTGCCCAGAAAGTGCTCTAAGGGCTATGGGGCAGTATGTATGTGTAATTGCTATTGCTCTTCTTCCTTCTTTCATGCCTCAAACTCCTGTGCCTATCCTTCCTCAACTTGACTTCTTCCAGATGTCTTGAACTAAAAGTCCTATTCTCCTTCTTATGAAGACTGCAGATTGATGACGGGTTGTGGTCCAAAACAACCAGCCAAGATAAGTCCCAATGGTTGTTGGAAAGGTGAAGCAACTACAGTGGATATAGTCACTGAAGTTTCCTTTATAATAAAGTTGGGAAGAAGACCCATGAAGACATGGGGAAGCTCCAGAGGTATGATTATTGCTTGTCTATTTTATCTCTTCCTACTTGCTCATATCCTAAGCTAATTGCATGAAATAGAATTATTGTATCACTTTGCCCAAATCCAAAAGTCATCATAGAGACTAGTAGTAGAACCTGCTAATACTAGGCCACTCACACTTCATACTGAACCACACTCTGCTTGGGGTTGTTTCATTGTGTAATAATCAGACAGAAATTACTATCTTGTATGCCAAATCATCTTCTGGGTACTAAAGAAGGCTATTTAGTGGGGAGGAAGGAGAACACCAGAACTCCTGCATTCACTAGGAGGAAAAAGGAAAACTGGAACATGGGGGTCTGGATACCCTAATATTTGAAGGAAGTTCAAAGGATTGGGAAAGGGGGTTGGTTAGAAGTGAGGGAACACCTGCGTCCTTCAGTCCCACTCACCTGATTGAATTTGCAGTCCACTGCTCGCTCCTCTTGCAGCTGCGAGGCACGATCGCCCGGCTGCCAACCCCTTGCTGTCCCCATCACAAGAAGGGATAATCCGGTTATCCCAGTGGCATTAGCTCCTGTGAAGGATAGCCCGCCAGCACAGCCCATGTGCCTGACATAATATTAAAGACCCCGCTGCCCTTGCTCAGGGCAGATTAAGCTCTGCTCATTGCTTTAATGCTGGGCTCCCCACAAGATGCTGCCCCTTAACTCTATTACCCCCTGCGTGGAGCTGCCTGACCCATTGTTACCACTCCCTCTGATAATTCACCTCTCAGGAAACTTTGCCTTCTTGACCTCATGCTGGAGCAGCAGAATGAGGTTAGATCATATGTTCTACATCACAGGCAGACCCATGCCACTCTTTCTCAATCTCTCTCTCTCCTAAATAGCTAGACTTCCTACATCAAGGAACCCCAAATTACTATAATCTATGCCAATTAATGAGATTTTTCTTTACTCCAAGAAATTTAAAGAGACATAGTTTATGTCCACCAGTCATGAAATAAATAAGCCAAAAGGAAAGCAGACACCACTGAAGTAAGCAACAAACAAAGGAAAGATAAGCAAGAACAGAGCAGAAAGGGCTGCCCTGGAACATATTTCATCTCATTCACCACCAACGCTTGTTCTTAGCAGGCCTTGCAGCCTGTTTCTCATCTTCAACTCAACATACTAATATTTTTAATTTCCAGTCAGTTTCAGTCCTGGGACACTGCTTAGGCCAGGAATTCTCAACTTTTTAAAGCTGGGGGCCAGATTTTATTTATTTATTTATTATATTTCTATGCCGCCCTCCTCACGAATGACTCAGGGTGGCTAACAACAATGACTTTTCTGACAAAAACAGTGGAGTCTTGGAGACAATGCCCCCAATGTGTCACACTCCCTCAGACAGCTTGGGGGGCTGGATGGGCCATTTTGCCCTTCCTCTACCACATGGCACTTCCTGGTGTGGTGGAGGTGGTGGTGGTCCACATGAAATCGTGCCGCAGGTTGCATCCGGCCTATGGGCCGCAGGTTGAGAATCCCTGGCTTAGAAAATCCCTGGTTTTTACAAGAGAAATGTCTTGGACTATTCTGTGAGCTGTCCTAGGTTCTGCAGATCTGCTAATGATCTAAGTACTGTACCTCCAACTGTGCTATTCTTCTTTGTGTTCTTTGTGACCCAAGATACTAGCAACTTAATATACACACCTGACTCCCTCATCATGCTCACTTCCATTTCTTCCTATCAGTTCTCTTCAGGCTGCCGCCAGAAAATGATTGTGCCAAATGCAGCAATGATGCAATCACCTATATTCCAAATAGATAAATTTGTGCAAACCTTTAGAAGGTGGACTCTCTCCAGACTATTCTGACTTCAGCCACCCCTTTCAACCCTAAATAATATAACGCTATGGAACAAGTGGAGGTATTTGAAAGATGAAATGCAATATTGACATTCCCTCTCCTTCATTAAGCCATGAGGCGGCTGTGGTGGCTCAGTGGTTAAGAAGCTTGCCTTGTTAGCTGGAAGGCTGGCAAGTCGGCAGTTCAAGACCCAGGTACTGCATGACAAACTGAGTGCCTGTCTCTGTCCGAGCTCTTGGGAACATGAAAGGAACTATGTTTGGGCATTCCCTGAGCAGAGTTTCTTCTGCAAAAATTCTTTCACCCCAGAAATAATAATAATAATAATAATAATAATAATAATAATAATAATAATAATAATAATAATAATAATAATAATAATAATAATAATAATAATAATAATAATAATAATAATAATAATAATAATAATAATAATAATAATTTGTTGTTGTTGTTGTTGTTGTTGTTGTTGTTGTTGTTGTTATTCCATGCAGTTTCTCTCTCAAATGAGATTATCAAGGGACAATTTGGGAGGGTCCCTTGGTTATTTGAGTATTACTGCCTTCCTTACAAGAATTGCTCATACTGGAGACATTGCTTATCTGCAGATATTAATACTATGAAGTTTAAATAATATAATTAAAAATTGTTAAGGATAAAGTACATATACATACATTCAGATATAAAATTAGACCAGAGGCCCCTGTACATTCTAGAAGTTTGTCTAATTGGCTCTTCAATCAAGACAAGCAAATGCAGAATGAAGTAAGGTTACAGAGTTACCCTATACTGCATTGCTGTTATTTTTATTTGTTAAGAGTCTTCCATACTGGAGACTACAAGATGTCTGAAAGTTATATGGAAGGAAACAGCAGTGATCCCATGGCTATAAACTTGAACCAAGGGGCTTGATGCACCAATCATGCTGTCTTTCTTTTCTCAGATATCTGTCAGAATGGGAAGGCTCATCATGAGCCATTTTCGTTTCACAACCTCCAGTGAAGGGGCATTTGAAAGTGTTACCTTCTGAGCAGTAAATGGCCTCATAAAAGTGACAGAAAGTCACTCACACAGATATTTGTTAACATTTTATTTCTAATCACCTCCACTGCAATATTTATCCTAGGCAGAAAGGGATAAAAACAAACTGGGAATTGAATGACAAAAGAGGTGATGAAAAATATAAGAAAAACACAGCCACCATAACCTAGGAAAAGAAAAGAAAAAATTAATTGTTTCAAATATCTGATCCCTCCCCTGAACCATTTAAAACAAGTGAAGAGTACTAGTCTCTGGCTAACAATCGATTAAACCAAGGGTGCCCAAACTTTTTGGGCTGTGGGCTGATCATATGATTCAGGGAGCCAATCACTAAGGCCCGGGGTTCAGATGCAACCCCCGATGCCAATTCATCCGGCCCACGAAGCCCTCATCGCTTCTGGAAGTGGAAGTAAAACGCGCCCATTCTGCTTCCAGGAGCGACGAGGGCTTTTGCGGGCTGGATGAATTGGCATCAGGGGCTGCATCTGGCCCCCAGGCCTTAGTTGGGGCACTCCTGGATTAAACTAATGATAACACCTGGATCTTTTGAAAATCTAAGCCTCTTAGTTTCATCATCAGTCATAATGTCCCAAATCTCTCATCCACTACTCCAAAATCTTCTTTTTACCAAGTCTGGATACTGCTCTTCCCTATTCTCCATATTGAAGGCACCATACAGTAATACCTCGGATAACATTTACCTCAGATAATGCTAAAATCGCATAACGTTAAGTAATGGGGGGGGGGGAGGAATTGCATCGAATAACATTAAGGTCCTATGGGATGGATTGGATAACAACCACTAAAGCCTTGCGGTTACAATGTACTATCTCTATAGAGCTTTAATGTTATCCGATCCATCCCATAGGATTTTAACATCCATTGGATAACACTAAAAATCAGATAACACCAAGACTTGTGGAACCAAGTTTTAGTGTTATCCGAGGTTTTACTGTATATATCTTCAGACTATTTTCTAGCTCTTCATATACCTGTCTAATTAATATTACCCCCTAGCCCAGCACAGTCTTTCCCCCTTAATAAGGAAAGTGTTGCTTTATTACAGGTTTCTTCCACAATTACTACTTTAAATCATATTCAAGAAAGAGCTTACAGAGGTAAGTGCCATCTTCTGGCCCTCATGCCAGCTGGGTCAGCACCTTCCTCTGAGCCTGGCCAAGGCTACTGGATGAAAAGTGTGCAAAAGGGAAGAGGAAAAACACACTACAATGCAATTCAAGGGTGCCCAGCTGCAGGGTGGGTGAGGGCCTTCTGAACTAAAAAAGAATAGTCAAAAGGTCACTGCTGTTTTTTCTGCCCAAGCAAAACAAGATGTTCAAATGAACACTAATTAGAAGTGGTCCTGTATGGTTGCCTCAAGTGGCTTTAGTCACAAAACATTTGGGGAACGACATCTCCAGAAAGTATGCATAGGGATATATTTACTACCTAATAAGACATCATGCCTCTTTTTCTGACAATGCTCACAGGTACAGATTTCAAGAAGACATAGTTTGAGGTATGAACTCTTCATGGGCACAAAGAAAGATACATGATACCACATTGAAACAAGAATTATGCTCACAGGATTATTAACATACAATCTGACACCATGGTTTTGCTACTTACAGAATAATAAAATGATTGATGCTAAACAACCACTCTCAGTTCCTTTAAGAAGAACTATTCTTTCTTTTCCTTTTGATGAAATAATCCAGAGTCTAGATTCTTGACCAGTATAACTGCAAAGCACATCTTTACTATAGCAAAGGTTTTGTTGTTGCTGTTGTTCAGTTGCACAGTCGATTCCGACCCTTTGCGACCCCATGGACCACTGTCCGCCAGGCACTTCTGTCCTCCACCATCCTCCTCAACCTGTCCAGCTTTGTGCCCATACCATCTGTGTCTACAATACCATCTAGCCATCTCATTTTTGGCCGCCCCTTCTTCTTTTGCCCTCCACGTTTCCCAGAATCAAGACTTTCTCAAGTGAATCCTCTCTTCTCAGTTGATGTCCAAAGTACTTTAGCTTCATCTTTACTATTTGACCTTCTAAGGAGCAGTCAGGGTTGATTTCTTCTAAGATTGACCTATTTGTTCTCCTCGCTGTCCAGGGGACTCTCAAAACTCTCCTCCAACACCACATTTCAGAGGCATCTATTCTTCTGCACTCAGCTTTCCTTATGGTCCAGCTCTCACAACTGTACATTACCATTTCCTTGACTATGTTTGCAAGGTGATGTCTCTACTTTTGACTATGTTCCCCAGGTTTCTCATAGCTTGCCTCCCAAGAATCTGTCACCTTTTTATTTCATGGCTACAATCTCCATCTGCAGTGATCTTGGATCCTAAGACTGTAAAGTCTGTCACTGCTTCTACTTCTTCCCCATCTATTTTCCAGGGAGTGATAGGGCCTGTTGCAAAGGTTACATAATAGAAAATGTTTAATTCACTGCAGCAGAACACATATGTATCCAGTCACTCTGTGATAGTGGAATGGAATAAGATGGGGGTGGTTCTTTTCTTTTTAAACTTTTGGTTATTCCTGTGCCATCCCCTGGCCCTGAAAGAGTTAACGCTCTCAGGACTCTGGGTGTTGAGGTGAAAGGGTTATGTGTGTTGTGCTTGGATCTCCTGGCTGTAATGCAATTTCTCAGCTCCCACATCTATATTTATTCAGTTTTGTCAACACTCCACACCACCACCACCCTTGTGCAGCAGCTATTGATCAGTCTAATGGAAGAGATCCGATTGCACACGCTCTAGCGTGCCTCTGCATAGCCTCTCCCACTCCAGGCCAGCCAATCAATGCAATGGTGCCCCTGAAAATTTGCCGTAATCCAATTTAAAGAGATGGTATTGCTTAATAAAAGCTGCACGTTTTTCTTGTTCTTTGGAAGCACATGTTTGGGTCTTCCTCAGCCAGCTGTAAATCTTGTCACCACTACAGCTGTACTCTGTCTCCCAGAAATATGATCAGAATAAGCCCAGGAGAAAAGACCTGGACAGAAAGAAGTACTGCTGGTATGATCAACTCCCAGGTCTTAGTGAAGATAACAGCTAATCAATTCCATACCATATACAGTATGTGTAAGACCAAGTGTTTAATTACAAATCTGGCCAGCAACAGATGCCTAAGAGAAACAAACATACTCAGTTCTAATGTATCAATAACAGTCATCTCTTACCTACTGGGTAAGTAGGAAGTTACGGGACTCCCATAACAAGTGGATGTATGTCTCCTTTGTGAAATCTCACATATATCATATGTGCTGTTAGGTTTTCAGACAATTTAAATTCAGTTGAGTACTAACACACAATGGTGCACAGAATTCCAAAGTTATTGCAAGATAAGCAATAATAAATATTCGTGGCTAACTTTAAACTGGTTGTATCAGCAACAATAACAGTCTGTCTAGGTAGTACTGTGGGGACAATTGTCATGGGGGGGGGGAGTTTGCATACATTTAACTTTATAATAATGACAACATATGCCAATGAACGGCCTGTATTTTTATTTCAGTATTGCAGTTGAAGAACTGAGGCTAAAGTTAATAGTCTGCTACTGACAATCTTGAAGGGAATTTCCTGTACTTGACCCATGATTCAACACACTTTTAGACTTCTGGAATCCTATGGAGAAAAATAAGAATTATAAAAATATATGTGTAAGAAGATGAAGAAAGGAATAATTGTACTTACAAAAGTTTCTTTAAAAACCAACTATGTAGCCTTGTGACAAATTATTATAAAAGTTCTAAATAGCCAAAGAATAGATGGAACATCAGATAAGAGAGGAACCCAGGAACCCTCCAAGGACCAAACTATAAATTATACTGAAACCACACAAAACACTCACCTGACAGCTGCTTCCCCTTTGCCACACACCCTTGGGAAAATGTGATTCTACCATAGAAGAGGAATTACTTAACTCTTCTCTTACCAATTATTTCCCCCCTGACATTCATATCTTTTCAGTTCCTTTTCCTTTCACATATGATTTCAGAGCTATGTTTGCCTCTTAAACACAGATCATGAACCCCGCTACATTTTAGCCGTTCTGAGAAAAATTAAGCACCTTCTTTATTCCATTCTGGCAGTCCTCTCAAGCTAAAATAACACACAACTGTGGTGTGATTTTAGTTTCTCCACCTGCCTCCCCTCACTGTATTTTTACATCTATTCATTGGGTTTCCCAAGTCTAGTTTTGGTTTGTGGAATACATTAGGCATGTTAAGTGTGCCTGGCCAATGTTAAGGTCTAAGATAATACAATGTACAGTGGAACCTCATATAACGAAAGCATCATACAATGAAAAAATCGTACAACGAAGAGAATTTTGGAACAAATGGGTGCATCGTACAACAAAATCTTTATGGGGAAAATTGTACAACAAAAATTTTCTTTGTACGATTTTTCCAATAGAGATTTTGTTGTACGATTTTTCCCATAGGGATTTTCATTGTATGATTTTTCCTATAGAGATTTTCATATAATGAAATGCCTTGTGGAACCAATTATTCTCGTTATATGAGGTTCTACTGTATTGCTGTCCCTAAAGCCAAACACTTTAAGCTAGACTTTTCAGCCTGGCAACCTCCAGATGTGGAGACTACAACATGCAAACATTGGTCATGCTGGATGTGGACAATGGGAGGTATCATTCAGCATTTCTCAAAGATGCCTGAGTGTGGAAGGCTGATTTATGTCTTTCCATTCCTATGATAAGGAAAATAAAAAAGTTTTCTGATGAATGTTATGCACAACAAACAACAGAAAAATATGTTGGAATGAGGAGAGATAAATAGTAAGATGAGAAGAGAAGGGGCAAAATGCTAGCATTCATTATAGTGCAACTCTAAGTAGTTAATTCCAGCTCCATATCCAGCTCAACACACAGCATACACAGCTTCTTGTTCAGGTATCATTGATGCTGCCTGAACTCTATCTTCCAGCATACTGTAATGGCTAACTTTCCATCTCCTGATAAAATAAGTGGAGAAAAAGAGAATGAAAACTCGATATAGAACCAACCCCAGATCATGCCTGTCCTTTGTGTAATGAAGAAAGAGCCACTGCAAGCCAAGATAGCAACAACTCACTCAGGAATAGGGTCTTAGTGGCAGCCAGCTGAACTTGAGCCCTGTGGATCAATGGTGCTGCCCCATTCATGTCCGTCAGGGCTGAAACTCAACACCAGTGCTCAATAATTTGAGAGGAGAGAGCACAAGAAGGGCTACTGATGACTTCCCAGCTCTTCAAAGAAAAGAGCAAATTGAAAGGCTTGTCAGGAATCACAACAAAGCAGGGCAGGGATGTGCTGAATGTCAGAAAGGTTGCAACTAGATGCAGAGAAGAGAGGTTGTTTAGGAAAGGGAATAGGCCAAGAAGATACATGTGTCTCTACTGGTCTTACCCATTCCTTCCATTAGTATGTTATTAATGTAACCTGTGTGATATTAAACAATAAACACCTACTTTCAATAATTTTCTACTATTTGAAATTCTAGAGTCTTGTCTTCTGTTCTGCATTTCAAAGTGTTTCAGGCTGGCAGGTTTCTTTTTATTAATCAATACATTTTAATTAAAATACTAATTTCAACCCTTCCCCGATCTTACTCACCACTCCCCAACTCTGTAGATGCAGAGTCAGGCCCAATCCTGCTACTTTTCCCACCCACTAGAAGAGGAAATTGCTTAGAGCTACTGTTTGTACACTTAGTTCTTTCACCCCTAGTATATCCTCCAGTGATTTCACTGTTAAGCCCTGGTAACATGGGACGATTTCAATTATGCATTTATCAGATTGCCTGGTGTCTTTCCCACATTTTGGCGGTTTCATAACATACTGTACAGTACTGTACTCTGATACACAGATCTACGTGTGTCATGACATGCTAAATGCAGACAACACTGTTACTACAAAGCATGATCTGTGTGAATGCACAATTCCATGCCACCCTCTCCATTAGTTCTTGCTGAAAATCATGTGTGATTACACACTGTGACTTCTGTTACAAAGGTGCTACAATAAGTAACAGTGATGTTTCAAAAGACACAGACATGATAATGAAGAACAGTCCTTCCTCCCACAAAGCTCAATTGTGCCATTAAATATTTATAAATGATACTTAGAATTCTCTAGCATGTAAATCACCTTTTTAAATGTAGACAATATATGTTGAGACTGGAGAATCAAATCAGTTCAATGTGATTAAGTAAAGAAGGAAATAATATGATTCACAGCCCCCTGGCCCACAGACCTGGCAGGGCTTTCAGCACACACCTCTTGAAAACCGTAGATGAAAACTATAGGGACGGGACAAAGAAGCCCTCAAACCCTACATATCATTGTACATATCCAACATACATTTTCAAGGCTGAAACTGTATATTTTCCACTAGGGAATGTTTGAGATCATTTCACTAGGGTGTAATGGGGAGTAAATCTTGCTGCTCTGTATTGGAGAGGTCTGCACACTTTCAGCCCTGTACTGAGTAGTGTGCCAGAATGGTCGAACATCATGGATTCTTACAACTTTGATTCTATATTTTCCATATCTATTCTTCTGAAGGCAAGCATCTCCCACTAAATCTCTATGGCTTGATGAGATTTGGCGACACTTTTAATGCTGCTCCCACTTTGTACAAGACCAAGAGCAAACATCTTAGATCTCACTGTTGCTCTGAAAATAATCCCATAAAGAATACTCATTATAGCTATCTGTAGGAAGATTGTGGTGGCTTAGCAGTTAAGACACTGAACTTGATGACTGGAAAGTCGGCAGGTCAACAGTTCGAGACCTGAGTAGTGCATGACAGAGTGAGCTCCCATCTCTGTCTCAGCTCCTGCAAACCTAGCAGTTTGAAAGCAAGAAATTGCAAGTAGATAAATAGGGACCACTTTGGTGGGAAGGTAAACAGTGTTCCATGCACTCCAGTGGCTAGTCATGCTTGCCATATGTTCACAGAAACATCTGCAGATGCAGAGTATAAACAGAGATGGTTATAAACAGAGATGAGCACCGAGCCCTAGAGTTGGATATGACTGACTTTTGAGCAAGGGAGACCTTTACTAGAAATTTTCCTTTGGTGAAGCCTCTCCACATTACTGATCTTCTCACTGAAGAACACATGATATGTTGGGCATATCATGAGTTGCCTCGGCGAGTGGGCGGCAATATAAATCTGAACAATAAATAAATAAATATCAAAAGACAACCTGAAAATCACTATTCTAAATCTTCCGCTGGATTCTGAGGTAGACATCATACTCTCTACTTGAAATTTTAGGATCAATACTCTCATAGTCCCAGAGGCAAAGGTAAATTCACTGGAGAGTGAGCAAACAGTGCTGACATCTACTTGTCACATTGGACATATATATAAAACTTACAAAGTAAATTAGGAATTGAAGCAAAGGGTCTATTTCCAAGAAAAAAGAGATATATTGAAGGTTGGCTGACTTTTTCTATACACTAATTTCTCACTTTCCCTCCAATCAGGTCAAGGTAGAATACATTGCTGACCTTCTCATCATATCCTCACAACAATTCTGTGATGAAGGTCAGATTATACCAAGGTCAACTAATGGGCAAACTTAAACCAAGGTTTCCTGAGTCCTAGTCTCAAACCCTAACCACTATACAGTACCTCACTGACCAATTATCTTATCCGGAGAAAAATTCACATTAAATTGCTTACCCAGTAATCAATATTAGGGTTTGGGCATCTAAAAGGACATTAGAGTCTGCTGGCTGCACAACAATTTCCTTGAAGCAAACTTTCTGACTGATTTACTAGTGAAATAAGGGAAAATCTCACACAGAAACAAAGCAATATAGAAGAAATGGGCCAAAGGTAAAAAGATGGACATAAGACAGATCTTGCATGTGGATAAAAGAAGAAAGGTGTGTTGAACAAACCAAGATTATTCTGCAAAGGAGAAAAAGACCAAGACCAGCATTCAACAACGGGCCGTAGGTTGCAAATGCCTGGTGTATATCATTAAAGACCCTGCATGGTGTGACTAATGTAAAGTTCTTTAATTCATTTGCAGGTGTGTGCTTGAGGGAAAGGATCTAGGTCAGTTTTTCCCAACCTTCAGTTTTTGGACTTCAATCCCCAGAAGCCTAAGCCAATTCCCCAAAGCACTGATCAGCCAATGTACTGACTTAGGCTTCTAGGAATTGAAGTCCCCCTGTGGGGCCTGTGCCCCAAGTTGGGAACCAATGACCTAGGTGGTGTTTGGCAGATGTTCCCTCCTTCCCTCCTCCTCTCCGCAGCTGCACAGATGTCCCGTCAAAAGGGCAAAAAAACACTGAAGGACAGCAGATGCCTTATAAAACTGCCTTGCTGAACAGGTCTGGCATCTTGTTGCAAAAAGTCTAACAGGCTGGCCCCCATGTGCAGGTAACAAGGGAAAAGCGGGTGTGCACATCAAAGGTTCAACATTTGCAAGGCACAGCACACAGGAGGGCGTGAATTATAGGCTTTGATGTTCTTGTGGCAGCAACAGAGTCGGGCGTGAAGATTGTTTAGAAACTGCCATTTGCAGCTGCCCATAAGGCCAGGAAGGCCCTTTAAAACAAAGGATCAGATTTAACAGGGGCTGCTGGGGAGTGGAGGGGTTGGAATCTCAGACTTAGCTCAGGCTGTGCCATTTTTTTGAGCCTTTCTTTCCAGTGTGTCCTGATAACCAAAAACTCACTTCTAACTCCTGAGAACAATACTGTCTTCTCTACCTACAAGCTAAAAGAGCAGAGTTTTATGTGGCAACCACATGATCTTAAAATACACTAAGAAAATAATGTTTAGCAGATTAATGGCAAATTAAAGAAAGCTGTTTTTCCACATACTTTATACAGTAAAACCTCATATAACACTAAAACCTGGTTCCACAAGTCTTCGTGTTATATGATTTTTAGTGTTATCTGATCCTCTATGGGATCCATAGAGATACATTGTAACCACACAGGCTTTCGCGGTTGTTATCTGAAGCATCCCATAGGATCTTAATGTTATCTGATGCAATTCTTCCCCCCAGATTCCTTGATGTTATGCGATTTTAGTGTTATTCGATACTAATGTTATATGAGGTATTACTGTATTTGCAACTCACTACAGTGAATGAAGGAAAGACAGAAAAGAATCTTTAGAAAACCAATGGATTCATGGTGATAGCTGGACGTGATAGTTTCAGTCACACTGGATAAAATATTATGTTCAGGCTGATCAGGTTCCTAAAATTGAGAGCAGCAGATTTAGGAACTGAGAAGCCAGTAGTGAGGACTATGTCAAGCCACCCAATTACAGTATTATTTCACCCGCAATTGTTTGTGTGGTAAATATCTCTCAATTTGGGGAGTTGGAGAAGACTGATCAAGTTCAACAACTGAACGTATATCTTCTGTTCAAATGGACAATAGTAAGAGTACAGTGGTACCTTCGTAAATGTAATTAATGCGTTCTCCAGGATGTTTCTTACAGGAAAAATTACTTTAACCAAATTTCCCATAGGAATGCTTTGAATGCAATTTCCCACAGGAATGCTCTAAAAACCAAAATACATTAACTGAAACACAGTTTCCCAAAGGAATGCATTGAAAACCAATTAATTCGTTCCAGGGAGAAAAATCTGTAAACCGAGCCACTGTTTTCTATGGATTTCCTTTTGTTATGGAATTTTTATGTTAACTGAGCTGTTTGTTCACTGAGGTTCCACTGTAGTTTATAATCCCAAAAAATAGATTTGCCAAGTATCAAGGTTAAACATAAGGACAGTTTATATCTGCCTGATTTTTTCCACCATGAAAGTTAATACTAGAACTCAGAAATAACAAGTCAGAAGTAGTTACTTGTATTGTTTTTGTAAGGAGGATGTTGGAATATGGCCTACATAAGGTTTTTGCATGGATATCTTTCTGGATGCTCCAAATTATCAGGCAGAGGGAAGAGAGGAGCAAACCATGCTATTTGGGCCACATGAGGATGTTTTCTTATTGTATTTTGGTCACAACTCTGGGGAATGGGGAAAAGGGAAGAAAGCATTAAAATGGTTCAGTCCAATGGTGAAGGAATGTATTGCATGGTGTTCCTTGAGCAATATCTCTTATAAATGGGTGTTGATATCTGCGGCAAAGAGAACTATTTGTGGCTTCCCTCACTTGATGAAGATGTGGTGTGCCATGATGAAATGGAGACGTTAGTTGCCTATGTCACTTAATATCCTGCTGAAAAGATCCATTGGGAGTTCTCTGTTCCAGATAGTGCACTGGAGTACTAAGGAGACACCTGCCCTTGAGGAATTTCTGTAAAACGTGGAATGCTAGCATGTTGAGCAGATGCTGTGAAGTCCAATATCTCATTCCCCAAGTGGGAAGTAGAAGTGGGAGATAAAGCGCTGATACTGACCCACAGTGGCTGATGTTCAGGAGATGGTTTGAGAAGTATCTCTGGGACTGTTAGTGGTGATAACAGATGGGAAAGAGTTCATAGTGATTTTTTAAAATTGAGATTGCCTCTGTGCTGAGGGTGCTGAGGCTGCCAAAGATCCCTCTGGAACCAGCAATAGATATTACTGTAGCTTTCTCTTTATGCCTCTTCATCTCTGGGGCTGAATTGGAGATAATTGTTTTTTGTGTCAGAACAAGAGCTAAAGATGGTCTCATGAGTGTTGGCACTGAAGTGACCAGTCTGAAGGTGTTGACTCCAATTCCAGTGTCAAAGTAGAGGTCATAATGGGCTTCTCAGGGACAATCCATATGGACTGTAGTGGATGTTTGATCACAGAATCTGAGGTGGTGACTGCCTTATCCCATAGAATTTGCAAAGTGTGGCCTCAATCTTTTACAACCTGCATGGTAAATGCTTTCAGGCCTGTATACTGTGTCTCTCTCCTAAACAAAGCAGGCACTTAGATTTAAACAATTAATGGAGAAGGAAACATACTTTTTAAAAGTTTGTGGTGCCATGCACTGTTAAGGGAGTAGTGGCACTATGAGTCAGGTGCCAGTCAAGGGAGGAAAAACAGGAATAATAAAATATATCTTTTTTTAGCAACAAAAAGAAAGAAAGTAGCTATAAATATATATAAGTGATAATTGTTTCAGCAGGAGCTCAGTGGGAAATGGAGAAGACAGGACAGAGAAGTTCAGGGACATCTGTAGTGAATGGTGGATTTAAAAAAAGGAGGTCAACAAGGCAGAGGTTGCAGACTACACTCTAGCAAGGTGACAAAACCCTCAACAAAGCGCTCTAGCTCTTCTCTAAACAATTCTGAGTTCTGTACGTACACAAAACAGACCATTGGTATGTATTCACAGAGGCCACATAAAAGAAAGTAGGCAAATGACTATTCAGAATGGTACCTGAAAATGAATGAGGCTAGAACATGGTACCTAAGTTATTAATGGAAGCAGCAAAGGTATAACAGTACACACAGAAGACTATATGTTCAGAGTTGGTAAAGATACCAGTGTGGCATTCAGTAGGCTAGAAATGGTAGTCTGAAGAAAATATAATGGAGCAAACTCAAGATTCTTTGAGAGCATCTCCTCTTTGGATTTCTGGAAAAATGTTCTCTTGAAATTATCTAGTAACTCACCTTGCTAGTCACATCCCTCACTGGAATAGTCTCCCTTTGGACAAAAGGGTAGGTTACCTACCATAAACGTAGTTCTCCAAGTGGTCCTGTGAGCATTCATACTATTGGGTTTTCCCTCTGCGCATGCGCGGTGGCCGGTTCTTCCAAGCTAAGCTTTATTCAAAAAAATCACCCCATCCCAGCATGCCTAGCATCGGCACCCCGCTCCCTTCCTTAGTTCCATTTTCATAGCCGTGAAAACTTGCAGTGTCTACAATGAAAGAGGGGAGGTAGGGTGGGACATCTGAATGCTCACAGGACCACTCAGAGTACTGTTTACGGTAAATAACAGTAAATAACCTACCCTTCTCCTTCATGGTCTATGAGCATCCATACTACTGAGTGATTCCCAAGTTTAACTTACCAGGACGGAGGGCATCATTGGAGAACTGCACCCAGGACTCTTCTACCAAAGGTCTCATGGTGGGATTCCCTCATGTCTAAGTGGTAATGCCTCACAAAAATGGAGGGCTGAGCGTACGTCACCGCCTGACAGATGTCTTGGAGGGTGACACTCCGGGGAAAAGCGATGGATGTTGATACGGCTCTAGTAGAATGGGCATGGGGACCCACATGGGGATCCTGATGTGCCAGTTTGTAAGCAAGTGTAATAATCTCTGCAATCCACTTGGAAAGGCGTTGAGACAAGACCTGCAAACCCTTGTTGGGTCCAGTGTGACAAGCTAAGAGACACTGGGTTTTTCTAAAACTTCTAGTCCTGTCTAAATAAAAGGCCAATGCCCTTTCCACATCTAATGTGTGAAGTTTCCTTTCTAAGTCCGACAAGGGGGATGAAAAGAAAGTAGGTAAAGCAATAAGCAGCTGTAAATGAAAAGCCAAAACAACTTTAGGCAAAAAAGAGTCATCCTGATGGAGTACTACCTTGTCAGCAAAGAATTTTATGAATATTATGACTGTGCGACTGAACAACAACAAAGATCAGACCTAAGGGCTGAGTGTGTTGATTCTTCTGCCTGAGGTTATAGACAATAGAAATGCAGTTTTGTAAGTGAGCAAGTGTAATGGCATAGTAGCCATAGGCTCAAACAGCTTCTTAGTCAGTTGATCAAGCACCAGGGAAAGAGACCACTAGGGAGGTGGTCTACGTACATCAGGATAGGTATTACATAGTCCCTTGAGGAATTTCTTAACTTTAGGGTGTCTAAAGAAAAAGCTTTCCTCTGAATGAGAGGATTGGTAGGCAATAATTGCAGCCAGGTAAACCTTGAGGGATGATACAGAGAGACCAGCCTGTTTCAATTGTAAAAAAAATTGAAGGACCGTAGAGAGATGTGGAGACAGGGCAACCTTACCAATCAACAGAGCAAACTGCTGAAATTTAGCCCATTTATAGGAGTAAACCTTCTTGGTGGAAGGTTTTGTGGAATTATTGAAAACAGCCGTTAAAGCATTTTCTTGTGCTTAGGAAAAGTTGGGTCCAAAATGGCGTATTTGTTTTCTGTTTTGCTTTCTCTGGTGGCAATAAAAATTGCACCACAAGAACTTAGCAAGCCTAGCAGCTCTGATCTTAAGAGTTGACTTAGCAAACTTTTTACAGTGAGTACAAGCACTAAGTAAATGATTTTCCCTTAAACAAAAAGACACAACAATAATTTTTTCCCATCAGCTGTGGGTATTTCAGAACCACAAGCAGCACAATACTTAAGTTTTTGCAGTCATACAGTCAAAACCACAATATAGTGGCAAATTGGTCAAATAAACTGTACAGTAACTAATAAATTAGAAAAAGGTCTGTAATTGTAGGCCACCGCGTGAACACATCGTTCAGTGGACATGAAAGTGAAACTAAGTAAGACAATCACTAATTCTTGTTCTAGAAACTAAAAAAATAGTTCATAAATAAGGTAAAACAACACTAAACTAAAAAGGAACAATCTTAACAATGAAAAGTTAAAGAAAACATTCCAAATAGCTATGACATGCGGGAGCCTGGAAGAACACGACCAGTTGAGCAAGCAGAAAAAATGGAACCGAGGAAGGAGACGGGGCAGCGACACTAGGCATGCTGGGATGGGGTGCTTTTTTTGAATAAAGCTAAGCTTGGAAGAACCGGTCACCATGCATGCACAGATGGAAAACACAAAAGTATAGATGATCTTGGACCACGAAGGAGAAATGGCCTTTTCGTGAAAGTTTTTCCCTCCTCACACAACACTAAATTATTGTTAGTTTTTCAAAAGCACCCAAAATTTATCATTTCCACTTCTTATTTCTTAACCATTCCTTCCCCTTGGATTACCCTGATCCAGATGATTTTCCCTTAGTGCTTATTTGCACAAGTGGCGTGTCACTTTGCCATGTTATCTAACTGTAAAACATCTCTTTCCCTACTAGTGTTTCAAATCTACCCACTCTGCATCGCTCAGTAACAGTGTTTCATATAACATCTGAGTTGAGCTATCCCTTCAAAGCCAATCTGACCTCTTTAAGGCTCCCTAACTCCAAATCCTTGCTTACACATTCATTTCTGAAACCCAACTATAACTGGCACACATGCCATGGCCACAATGATAGCATTCATCTGGAGAAACTAGTTAACACTCCTCAGGTTTTGAAGTTTGAGAAGTGGATGTGAAAAGGCATAATGCGTGCCTACCCAGCTGTTCTAGCTAATGACCTGAAGAAGAGGAAAAAGTATTTCCCTTTCCCCAACTGTTTTCTTGCTGTTCTCTCTCACACTCTCCTGCTTACCTCTTCACCTTTCACCAGGATCAGAGGCTGTTTCAGGAAGGGAGAGAGAAAAGGAAAGACATTGGTATGTACCAGCTGCTCCTTGTTATCAAAACATGGTCACCTCCTTGCTCATTCAAGCAAAACCCAAAAATGAAGTTGAAAAGATTCTTGATTTTTCCATCTGGATTAGCCTTCTGTAATTTGGTTCCAACCCTCAACAGTCACAGTTTACAATGCCAAAAAGAGCAATCCAGGAAATGAAAGTCCAAAGCATCAGGAGGCACCAGGTTGAGAAGGTTTTGCCAATGTTGTATCTATTGTATGCAACATGGCTTATATTGCACTAGCTTTGAATTCACAGGCTGGCTGACCATCAGAAAAACAAAATATCTCTACTCTGGTTTTAACTTATTGCAAAAGCTGGTCTACAATCAGTTAGGACTTCATCAGGCTAGGTTCTGCTTCCTAGTTGTTCTATTAATGAATGTGCAAATGTTAGAAGAACAATGAGAGCTCTTCTACTTTTTCTGTTAGTGTTAACATACTAAATGAATCCTATATAAGCCACAAAAATGTTATGGTTGCTATATAATAGTTTTCAGTAGATATATAATAGGTTAGCTAAAAAAAAAGCATCTTCCCCAGTTCATTTGAAGATTTTGAAAACTGGTGGCGGAAATGAGAGTTTTATGTTGAGCATCTTTGTGGGTCTAAGTTTGAGCTTCCTATGACTCACAAGGAATTATATCAGTTCCTTTTTCCTGGAGTGAAAAGGCCAGGCATATTACTGCCCTCAGCGAGTTATTCAGTCATAGCTTCATCACGCATGTTTCTGAAAATCATGTTTCCCCATAACCCTCTCCTACCAGCCACTGTATTGCTTTAGAGTTTAGACTTTGTACTTCTGTTGTGACTAAACTTAACTCCCCTATGTATATGATTGGTGGACCTTTTCTACTTCCTAAATTTCCTCTATGTTGAATTAAAAAATGAGAATTAAAGGATGGGTTTTCCTGCCCTTAAATAACAACACCTTCATATTTAGAAAGTGCAAGTGAAGGACAATGAACCATATAGCTTCGCCTTGGGAGCTCAAACTATGACCATCCCCCTCTCTACACAACAACTTTTCTTCCCAGGAATGACTTCTGAGCCTTCCTCCACTGCATGTTTGCAGACTCTCCTGGTGGCTTTGCTGCAGCTCCTGTTTGAAGTTTCTAACAGATGGGGGCCCGGCTGAAGGATAAACAAACCAATCAAATCTGAAAAAACAATCCCACAACCCTCCTGCCCTCCTCACTGCACCAATGAAGGAAGAGGGCCATTGGAAATGCTGTGATGATGAGACCCCCCCCCCCCCCGCTAGCTTCTCCTGAAAACTCCTCCTCTTGTGAGTGTTCAGTGTGCTCTTTTGGTAGGGGGTTTGTTTTTCTAACAGGGTGAACACATGGACTCTCTGAAGCCCATTTATTTTACCTTGGGGATACTGAGGCTTTTAGCTCAGAGCCAACTTTGTATAAATATGTTGTCCTTGCAAAAAGGAGGAAAGATCCACATCATCAGTGCAACAGGAAAACAATCTTGGACTTGACTTATTTTGGGCGGAATATAACTTACTCAGTTATCTAACAAAATTAGAAATCCAAAGTTGCAGTAGGCATCCTTCACACACCTCATAAGTCTTCTTTTGGTCAGTTTACTACAAACTGTTAAATCAGGAGTTCTCAACCTTTTAAAGCCGGGGGCTGGGTCCAGTGGTGGGCAGCCAAAAAAATAGCTACCACACCGTGGGCGGAGCATACGTCATGGGCGATCTAGTCATGCCTGCCATATGGCCATGTGCACATCTGCAAACACAGGCAGCACTGGCTCTTTGACTGTAAATGGAGATGAGCACTGCACCCTAGAGTCAGATATGACTGGCTTTTGAGCAAGGAAGACCTTGAACCACTTGCAGGGATGAATCCTGACCAGGCAGGGAGGTGGGCGTGGCCACCCAATTTCACTCCCCTGCCACTGAAGGACACCCAATTTCACCACCACCCTGGCCAGAGGCCACCCAATTTTGCTGGGGAGGGGGCCTCCCGGGGGTGCAAACCTGTTGCTGCCCACCACTGGCTGGGTCATGCTCCTTCATACAGCTTTAGGAGCAGGACAGCCATTTTGCGCTTCCTCTACCACATGGCACTTCCTGGTGTGGTGGATGTGGTGGGCCCCCCACATGAAATGGTGTTGCAGGCCACATCCAGCCCATGGGCCACAGGTTGATAATCCCTGTGTTAGATAAACAGTTCATACAGTACAATTTGATTCTTTATACCAATCTGAGGATTTAAATATGCATTTTTCAAATTCCAATTCCTGTCCAAAAGAGTGGGGAAAACTTATTAGCAAGGCTAGAATGGAGCACTCTCCTACTGGACAAATATAGAACAGATAACAGATAACAGAGTATCACTTGTAACCTGCAATGCAAAAGTCCCTTCTCCAGTTCTGACCCTTCTGTCTCCAGTGCAACTGGAAACACATCTCTGGTTCAAACTCCAGCCATTCCACTACTTTTTCCTCCCTCAAGTTCTTGCCCCATTTCAAGTATGTTTGGGAGCACTCTATTGAAATGGGAACTATAAGTTGCTAAACCATTGGCCGATACTGCAAGTCTACAACATGCACAATCGTCTTGGTAAAATGTTGTGTGTGTGTGTGTGTGGGGGGGGGGGTGTTAAAAAAAGAAAGCAACATTTCCCACCAACATTTACTAAACTAACAATAGGAAGGCCTGGGGAATAACTGAGGTGGGTGAGAAGAGTGTGCAGCAGAAGGGGAGGGGGACAATAGAGGGGCTGTGGAAGGGACAAAAGCTGGGATGAGGAGAGAGGAAGTGGTTAATGAAGCACAGTAGAGAGCAAATGGGATGGTGGAAACACAACAAATAGAAGATGGGTCAGGGATGTTAGGGAGAAGTACAGAAAGAAGAGAAGTGTCTGACTCCATGAGTATAATGAGAGAAAGAATGTACACTATGTAGGCTATGTGTATGAGAGTGCAGATTTGAATGTGTGTGTGCAGGTGCAAAGTTTCTGAATCTTCCCACAATGGTATCCAATGATTAGAAGGTAGTAAGTAATTGATGAGGAAGTGAATGCAAGGAGTTGATTTACAGAGGAGACATTAGTAAGTTTAAAAATACATAGGAATGGATTTAGAATACTGCTTTGGGGGAATACTTACATCTGGGCAGCATTCCCATCAACTTGACAAGATAAATGTTATAGGGATTTATTCAGCAATGATTTATATAAATTAATTGGTTTACCTTCTGTAAAATGGATATTTTGTTACAGTATGGTCAAATCTGTGGTTTGGCAGAAAAACATAATTTCTGCCTTGTATTTAATTTCTTGGATAAGTTGTTTGTCACTTTGCTTCATCCATCCAAAAGTGTTATTTTTACTTGGCCACTAAAAATCATCCTCTTCTCATCAATTTCCCCCCTAGTTTTTCTCTAGAATGAAAATGTTTTGTGCAGGTCAAATACCTGTTTTGACATCTTGACCTTAAACCCAGTCTTTACTTTATTGTCAGTTTCCCAGATAGGTTAGAGAGGTACACAGAAAGAGCCTCCTCAAAGACTGGTACTGTATTTTTGAACCACAATCGGGCATACTCCGGTATCAGCAACCTTGTGTTGCCAGCTAATCTTTCTCACACTAGGTCAGGCTAAAGGTTAAAGACGAATAGCTATTTCCTGGTGTTACTCTATTTTCTGCATTTCCCCATGAATCCCCAAAAAAGCTGGGAACCAAACATACAAAATATGAGCCTATAAGAGGCACTTCTATACTTAGTATGTTACCCTGGTGGCCCAGCAGTTAAGATGCTGAGCTGGAGACTGGAAGGTTGGGTTTCGATACTGAAAAGCTGCACTCAGAAGGAGCCTTATTCGGTCATCTCCTGAGTGGAGTTTCCCCAGCAAAAATCCTTTCAACCCATAGTAATATCTGACATGAAGTTGTTGTTGTTGTTGTTGTTGCTGTTGTTGTTAAAACAAAACTAGAATATAATTTTTCTAATTCGTTAATTCCTTTGTACAAGGCTTAAATCTGGGATGACTATTTCGGCAAGTACAGAGTCTGTCCATTTATGTTAATACTAATGCAGCGTCACAGTGGATTTTTCAATCTATTACAATGCCACAAACACAAATTCACACTTCCTTTGGATAAGCAGACTAGTTATTTCCTATGTCATAAGCCAAACCCTTCATAGGCAAGGAATAATTTGTTGCTGCATGGAGTTCCATCAAAAATCTCCACAATATGGTGAAAGCATATACATATGCAGAGGCTTCTCTGTGCTAGAAAAGTATGAGACATGAGTGCAATGCACCTTGTAGTAACCTGATATGTTAACACAAGTTCCCTCTTGATATGGACAGCTTGCTCTTTATAGCATTAAGGGAGCAACATTTCATGGAAAATTCAATAAATAGCCTCTTGTCCAGCCAGACGTCTGTAAACAAAGGCTCCCAAATCCAATCAGTCTGTGGCCTCTCTGTGGAGTTTATGGGCAAGACTGCCTATACATTACTTGGGTTAAAGGCATAATATGTAAAGCAGGTTTCACAATCACAGGTGCATACACACAAAATTAGAGAAGAAGCCACATTACAATTCCCACTGTCATAAAGTATGATCTTGTCCCATATATATTAATATTTCTAAGGATATATTCGCAATAGAGTTCTTCATTTGCTTTTAGCACTGTATTTAGAAGAACAGGAAATGCTCACAACTAAGTAAAGTTCATGGTTGTCCAGCTCTAAATTAGTGCTAAAAGCATTCTAACCACTGTAACCTTAGCCCTCTTTCCCTGCCCCAGTACTTAGTGGCCTGTCATTGTTTTTTGTCTCTGCTGTCCTCTTCTGGGAAGACTAGATCAGCTTCCCAGTGACTAATTAAAACACAGACGCACATGCACACACAAATAAGAACACAGAACACTCAAGTCAGAAGGAGGTCAGAGAGAAGAGAGGTTTCTCTCCTCCTTTCTTTCTTTACTCTTTAAATTTTATTTTCTATAACTTGATATGCCTTTCAGTTTGATACAAACATTCGGGGCAACATAACAACTAAAACAATATCAGAATAAATGCCCTACCAAATTAAAAACACTGACAAGTTATAAAAGAGAAAGCCATAACTACTACTAAAAGACGGGGAATTAAAATGCTCAGGTAAATTTAAAAAATGCCTATAGGAAAAAAAACTGGATGTTAGACATCCCTCTTTGAGGAGAGAATTCAGTGAACAGGATACCATGATAGGGTTAAAAATTCAATGATCACCAGCCACATTGCACAAGAAGTTGGGATACCCGAGGGAAGGTGATGTTAATATTCAAGCAATTCTAACAGTAATTAGCAAATGGTTTTTTAAAATATGGGAAGAGCTTGCTCTGCTTTTGGGCAAAATGGGGCAATCACCTTGTGTAGTTGCTTAACACAAGCAAGAATTCTCCCAAGCCACCCATCCTCTTTGTTGAAGGAAAGAGCTGCATGCACCACTAAACTGGCTTGTTTTGCCTTCAAGCTGCACCATTTCCCATAAAAACTACAACTCTGCTGGGAGATTAGGGCCATCTTCTCCCTTGTTTCAAGCAGTAAAAATATCTGGGGACAGCCCTGAATATTGGTTCAAAACCAGACTTTGAATTGTGCTCAAAGATGGAGCAGTAGTTGGTGACACTGTTTAAGAGCTAGTGCGATATGTTCCAGTTTACAACAGTCCTATTGAACAGACCAACTCATATTTCTCACACAGGGGAAAGGAACTACAGAATGAATTCACCAAAAGGTAGCTTCCTTTTGGCAGTTTCACGTCTGGCCTAGACATGGAAGAAGTTTCCAAAGGCATGTAGTGGGCAAACTATACAATAATAGTCTGCTCTGGAGCTTAGCAGAGCTTAATAATGTCTCAGCAGAGAACCTTGATGTGAGACTGCACAAAATCTGTGCAGGAACTAGGCTGCGTAGATGGCTAACTTGGCAGAATTTGTAAATGAAGAACACGCCACACCAGACTTGGCAGTGAGAAAGGGAAATCCCTTCCAAAGTAAAACAAGCCTTTGCTGGAGAAGTCCCCCTCCCTCCCTCCTCCTCAGCTGTTCAAGGCTGATAGGATCCATCTCCACCGAAAAGTGTCCAATTTGTCATGTCATGCCCAGCTGTTAACCTCCTGTGGAGGAGCCATAGGGAAGACTTGCTTTCTCCTATTTATTTATTTGCTGCATAGACAATGGGAATCCAGGGCCTGCTGGGTTCTTTCTAATAAAGCCACTAACAATTTCCCCCTCCCCAAGAATCTCTCCTCCTCCTGCTCATGTCAACAATACCAGCCAAAATGCAGGTGTCACTGGGTATTAACCCATTCTTTGCTGGCAGCTCCATTGAAAAGCAATCACGGGGAGGGGAAGGGGAAGAACAGGAGGACACTTGGGTTGGTTACAAAGAGTAAAAGGCCAACGGATACCCATTGCTCCGGAAAGTTTATTGCACCACTGAAGGAGTTAGCTTAGCAAAGAATCAGCCAGGCAAAACCCTTTCTTTTCAAAGAACTGCCTAGCCACCCAGGGAGATGGAGGTGGCAGGAAAATAAGCTGGCAGGTTCACCACATCTCCTGGGGATATTCAGCCCCAGTGCTCAAACGTCTGGCAGAAATGAATATACCATGTAAGTAAGAGTGAAAGTCTTGCACTAGACTCCAAAGGGTCATTATTTATTATAACCTAAAAAGCAATGGTTATATCATTATAGGTTGTCTGATGCAATGCACCATTAAAACAAAGAACAAGGACCAACTCTCCCCACAATAAACAAAAGGGTTCCCTAGTAGTACATCTGCACAAAAAGCAAAATGAAAAAAAAATTGCTCGTATCAAGGTACTGTAATTTCAAACTATCCTTAAACACAAAGGAAGCTAGGCGATTTCATCAAGACCATAACCAAGAAGACACATCTTAAAGAGGATAAAAAATATGCTGCATATTAATTGCAATTTGAGAACTACATCAAAAATAGAAGTGAGTTCAGGGATTAAGATAAAGTAAGTCAGGGGAAAGCTTCAAGAAAAGAACCTTAGAAAATTGCAATGCAAATAAAATGTCACGTGATTTGGAATTCTTTTTGCTAGTGAAAACTGTAACTGAACTCTCTGGCAGCAGAATACCATGTTTTCAGTAATTCTATTAACATTGAGCTGCAGATTTCAAATGTCAATCTTATTCAAATTTTGTCAAGCTTTCCTCCCAGTTTGCTTTAACCAAATGTTTCTAGAAATTAAAGAGTAGAAAAAATAGAAAACAACGACACAATACTACTGTTTTTAGTAAAATCAAGACTTCTTCCAAAATGTTTTAGGACGTGAGGGGAGGGAAAGTTCCTTTCTACCTATTTCTTTTGAAGCACAAGTTTGTTAGGGAAAAATATCAAGCAACTCATGATGAAATGGTGATGACATAAAGAATCCATTGTTCGATCATGATTTGGCATTTGATAAAATGACTGCAAGAGCTTTATGAGGTTCTTGTTTGTTCAGCTTTACTGTATGGTCTACTCCAGTGATGGCGAACCTTTTAGAGACTGAGTGACCAAACTGCAACCCCAAACCCACTTATTTCTCGCAAAGTACCAACACATCAACAAGGGAGGAAGGAAATGCTCCCATTGTGCTGTTGGGAAGAGGGACGGGGTGAACTCTGTGCTGTGGGAGGGAGGAAGCGCTCCCATTGGGCTGCTGGGCAGAGGGATGGGGCAAACTCTGTGCTGGGATGACAGCACAAATGCCCACAGAGAGGGCTCCGAGTAGTGGTGTGCAGCAAAAACCTTTGCTACCACACCGTGGGCAGAGCGTACATCATGAGTGGAGCCTACATTGTGGGTGGAGCCTACATAATGGGCGGAGCCTATGTCATGGGCAATCTAGTCATGTCTGCCATATGGTCATGTATACATATGCAAGCACAGGCAGCATTGGCTCTTTGGCTGTAAATGGAGATGAGCACCGCACCTGAGAGTCGGATATGACTGGCTTTTGAGCAATGGAGACCTTGAACCACTTGCAGGGACAAAACCTGATGTGGCAGGGCAGGGAGATGGGCATGGCCACCCAATTTTGCTATGTCCCCTGCTTGAAGGCCACCCAATTTCACCACCACCCTGCCCAGAGGCCACCAAATTTTGCCCAGGAGGGGGGTGCAAACATGTTGCTGCCCACCACTGGCTCAGAGTGCCATCTCTGGCACACATGCCATAGGTTCGCCACCACTGGTCTACTCCATTACTGTAGTGGGATGTCCGGCCAGACAGTGTCAGGAGGCGGTTAACTAACCTGACTCCCTGAAGGGGCCAACGGCTACGGGTGGATGAGCCCTTTTAGGTGGAGTGATGCTCACCCTGAGTGGAGGAAATGCCACTGGAAACCAATATATTGGGGCCAACAGCAAAATGAGTGGAGGAGGAACTCTGATTCTCAATGGTCATGGAGGCAGAAGAGGCCATGCCAGATGGGCTGGCTGTGAAGGTGTACCTTGTCAATATCCACAAGGCTGCAGCAGTCCACTGCAGTCCCAGTGTTAAATCCTGCATATCGCACTTCATGTGTGCCGTAGGTGATGGTTCTGAGATCACAGCGTGTGGGTCACTTCATGGCAAGATGGGATCCACCTTAAACAAATTCACACCAGTAAGATTTTTCCTGCTTCATGGGGGGAAATGCAGTGAAATATTTATTCAGTGTATGGAGGCAGTTTGAAAACAAGGTTTAAAGAGTTCCAGTGGAAGAAGACACTGAACACTCAAGGTTTTAAGTACAGTGGTACCTTGGATAATGTTTGCATCGGATAACACTAAAATCGGATAACGTTGGGGAATTTAAGGCAAACATTTGCATTGCACAACATTAAGATAACATTGTGCGATGCAAATGTTTGCCTCAAATTCCCCAACGTTGAGATCGCTTGCTGTTAGGTTTGCGTTTCTCTGGCCAAAGGCAAAGGCTAACAGCAAAGGATTCATTCTGCCCACCCTGTTGTTTCAGCAGGGGAGGCAGGGCGAATCTCTCTGCCTTTGGGTTGGGGGTTGAACCAGCATCCATGTTCTACCCACAACCCAAAGGCAAAACATAAAGGCTAACAGCGAAGGATTCGCCCTGCTCACCCTGTTGTTTCAGCAGGGGAGGCAAGGCAAATGTCTTTCACCTTTGCATTTTGCCTTCGGGTTGGGGGTTGAACCGGCTTTTTTTAAACATTGTGGGATCAATGCATCGCACAACGTAAAAAAATGGATAACGTTAAGACTTGTGGAACCAAGTGTTAATGTTATCCGAGGTACTAGTGTACAGGATAAAGAGAACTAAAATGAGTTTCCAACTTTTTGTAATTTGAAGTACTAAACTACATACTTCTAAAAACCATAAAGTTTTAAGAAACAAAAAAACAAGCCACACATTCAATTTTTAAACATTAGCTGAAATAGCCTTTGGACAGATTTCCCCATGACTTACATCTTTCAAATCAAGGCTGTTGTTCTTGAAGTAACTGAGTTCAGCTGATTGCTTTACACACAAGGAGATGACTAAATAGTCTTGGTGAACATTTCCTGGGCTTAAACTCTAGAAACAATCCATTACTATTCTTGCTTCATATTTCTTTTTTTCTGCTCCTTTTCATCATTTTCCTGGTAGGACCAAAATCCAGAAGATTCACAGAAGAGCTTAAACCTACCCAAACCATAGATCATGGAGTACAAATATCTTTATCAGCTTCCATGTGGCAGACTGAGAAGATTTTGTTAACGGAGGTGGAGGTGTTAAAAATTTTGTTAACGGAGGTGGATAAATATAAGATGAGTAATGATAATAAGGAATTGATGGCTGTAATGTTATCAGTGGCTAGACAGTGCATAGCAAAAAACTGGAAGAGTAATGAAATTTTAAGAATACAGGATTGGTATAAACAAATGTGGGATTTAGCTCTCAATGAAAAACTTACCTGGGAAATAAACCTTAGAAAGGGTAAAGTGAATGGGAATGGTTTCTGGAGGGTCTGGAAACCATTTATAGATCACACGCTGGTTAGGAAGAAAGGCATGGTCCCTGCATCGGAACAAAATGACTTTTGGAAATTATGAGGTTACATAATTCCCCGGGCAATGTATATAGCACAAGGGTGATAAATATGATATAAATTGTTGCAGTGTAGAAAATACTATGTATTAGAAAGAAAAAGAAAAATGAGGGTAAATTTTGTTGATGTATGAATTGATATATTTTTTATTATTATCTGTAACTGAAACTGAGGGATGTTTATTCATATTTGATTAATTGGCGTGGAGATTTAATGCGGCATTGTTATTTGAGTTATTTTATTTTCTTATTTTTATATTCTTATACTCTTATACTTTTATATATATGTCTATAATTGTTTTTCTTTAAATACCTAATTTTAAAAAAAAGACTGAGAAGATAAAAGAGATAATATGATGTTCCCAGATATTAGGTGGTTAGCACAAAGATCCTAGATCTGTTAATATTATTACACTAAAATCTACACAAAGTGTAAGAATCCCCTACAGGATAGGCAAAATTGCATAACAACAGATGTCTTGGAACATGTTCACCATGAGTTGGGGAGAAGACTTCATGTAGAATGAGGTGGCCAACATGTAGATAATATTTTCTAAATAGTAAGATTGTGTAATGAATATGTAGTCAATAAAGGTACATTTACTTACAATTTCCCATTTTCCCTATGTACAGTGAGTTTTGGGACACCCTGTATCCCAACATGTATGTAAGATATAGGAGGGCTGCAGACCCATTATCTCTGCATAATATGTGCACTATATATGCAAATAAGTTTTATCCAATATTAGCATAAATAAGGTACAGTATTTATAAATGCACAGTAAGTTACAATAAGAAGACTGTAAATGTGAGTTTGGGAACATACAGGCTTCTGACCCTTATCACAGACAAACCATGCATACCAGAATCCAAAACAGTCTGGTCCATTGGCCCAAAACTGTATATGCTTATTCTTTTTTATTGATACACATATGCAGCACCTCTGTGTGATCATAGAATGGCCACAAACTCAGTCTTTTTGCAACAGCTGGCCATCACATGTGGCCTGGCTCCTAATATTTTTTTGTGTGGCTTGCCAAAGGAGCAAAAGAAAAGTAGGGGTGGATGCCAAGTCACCAAAGAAGAGTAATTCAAGCTGCAGTCTCCGCTATTACTGAATAGGTAATTCTGCTCATTTATATAAAAAGACAGAAGGCTAGAACCAGATGCACCCTAAGATTCAAATGGAAGGAGGAGATTTGGTTACCTTGGGACTGGTATGGAGAAGATATTTAGAGTTATTTATCTGACAACAATAGTTTGTTCCAGTTTCTGAAAGAAAAGCGTACTACTTTTTAATGAGTCCACCTAATTTCAGTTATGACAATGCTGTATTGGGTGCTAGTGTGTAAGAATGTGTAAATAATGCGTATCTTACATTATTATCTTAGTCTATTTGAATATAAAGCAGGGCAAAGATTTGGGGCACAAAAATCTAAGTTCGAAATAAAAGTTCAAGCAAGGCAGTTTGTTGCAGCAGGGGCTTTAGTTTCTTGCTTAAGGGTCTGATACCATAATAAATAATTCCTCTGGATGAAGGCAGAGGAAAGTGAGGATGCAACAACACAAAATTTTTCATTTTTCCTCATAAATCACTGCAATATGCGATAATATTTGTTTTCTCTAATGACTCTCCTGTGATCCATTCTAGAAGCTAACATCAGGGCTTGTCAGAGGGTGATCTGTGGCGTACTTCAGCATTTTGCAAAAACTGCCAGCTACACAGGCACTCCCTCCCTCCCTGCATGTAGTTTATGCTAAGTAATAATGCAGTCATCCCCCTCCCCCACCCCCTTGGAACTTGTGACTTTTCCCTTGTCTTGAATGAGTTCCAAAATCATTCAAAGACTAACTAGAGAAGACTGATGGACACAACAAACTTCTCTTTTGCTCTACCATCCGGATGCCCTGCTACAAATTGACCCCTGTTGTTATAGCATAAGAAAGCCAAACTATTTCAAACCATAAGCCACACGGGTGATGTTCTGCTCCAGGAATAACAGGCATACACAAACTTCTCTCCTGGAATGGTAGGCTTGTTGTTGTTGCTGCTGCTGCTGTTGTTGTTTGTTGTTCAGTCACACAGTAGGCTCATTTCACTTTAAGCAGATCGAATGACTACTGTGATACAATGCCAGATGTATTGGGTCAACAGGAGAAATCTTAACAACATACCAAATCAAGGTTAACGTTGATACATTGGGGGGGGGGCGGAATATTTTATTTTATATAATAAATCAGCAACATTTATGGGAAAGTGTTCTCTCTAGTCCAGGGGTTCCCAACCTGTGGGCCAGATCCGGCCTGTGGCACCATTCTATCCAGCCCGTTGCCACCTCTGCCACACCCGGAAGTGGAATCAGATGCATTTATGTCAGCAGTAAAATGCTCCCGTGCATGCATAAATGTGCCCATGGCTGTCGTAAAGTGGGTGCATTTATGACAGCCGTAAATGCACCCATGTCTGCTTCTGGGGGGCATAGCCTCGCCCGCTCAGCTGACCGGGGGTAGCAGTCAGGCCCACGGTGTAAAAAAGTTGGGAACCCCTGTTCTAGTCCATGCCTGTATGTTCTGGGTGAAGCAGCTCTCTACAGCTGTGAGATAAACATTTAACTTCATCTACAAAACCTTGTGCTTCCTCCCATGTGACTCCTTAACAGGCTCTTGAGAGTGCTAATGTCTCTTGAGAAAGCTGCCTAGTTAATCAGGTTTTGTCCAGCAGACTGTCCCACTTCCAGTGGGTAATTTGCTGTAATTTTTGTTCCCCATCCAACTGAGCTTTCCTCTCAGTCTAATGTGTTTGTTCAGTACAAGATGTGTGGGCTGTTTGAAATCAGATATCTTCAGAAGCTTTCTTAGAGAAATCAGCTCGATCCAACCTGCTTTCACACCACTAATTATAGCGTAAGAGAGGTGGACATCCTGACACATTTGGCAGAATGAAGTTCCTGTCTTATTGAATCTGTCATTTTTGCTGCAAACCAGCAGAAGTGGGAACAGAGCAAGAAGCTTGATGCCACCTATAACAGAGGCACAACTCTCCCGTCTCTCAACAGCTCAGGCACTGAGGAAAAAATCTGAGAATGAACCCTGCTTTTGTGGAGGAGCATTCTCAAATCTCAATTAGCAGTAAACCCACAGTATTTTTAATAGGAAGAAAGGAAACAGTAGCATCAAAGAAAGAATGGTCCAGTTGTAGCAGGGGTTCCAAACCTACAGCTTACAGGCCGGATTCAGCCTGCGGTGCCAATTTATGTGCCCCCACTCCTCCAAGGGATTTAGAGGAACAAAATGGCCACCCCTTTGAAGCTGTTGGGACAAAATGCCCACCTCTTTTATGATGTTGGGACAAAATGGCCACCCCCACTGTGTAGGCAGGGCAAAATGGCCGTCCAGCCCTCAAAGCTGATTGAGAGAGCCTGACCCAGCTTGGAAAGGCTGGGTACCCCTGAGCTATAGGAGCAGGTCAAACAGAGAGAAGAATATTGTCTGTCTCAGAAGAGTCCTCCCTCTGTCTTCCTGTTATGATGGCTGCTGACAAAAGCAAAGCATCTCGCAGAGCAATATGTGCTACCATGCAACCACAACCATCATCACAGCCACCATCAGCATTATCATTATGAACATCATTGATACAGCATTTCCAGAGAGAGGAGGCAAATCCACGCTGGTGACATCTTCAGGGAGCCATAAGATGACAGGCCGAGAGCAATCTGAGTTTACTCCCCCACCCCACCCCCAAGTATGTACAGGAAAAAGCAAGAGACACAGACAAGAGAGAGGTAGTGAGATAAACACTGCCATGGGCCATTTCCATCATCCACTCACAAGAGTATAATAAAACCCTTGTAATATACTAGAACTTGTGTGGTCCTGGGCTCTAATTTGCATACTAATTACTCCGTGCAAATGGGAATGCAAGCAGGGTGGAGGGAAAGAGCGAGCAGGAGGACCAAGAGGCCCAGACTATTTGCTCTGCCATTTCATATCATGCTAACAAGCTAATCCGGCATGCAGTTAGCTCCTGATATATAACTGCTCATTAGTATTATAATAAAGTACATGAAACAACCATAAAACGTTATATACTGCACAAGTGTTGTTTTCTTGCCAATTATCTGCGGGCGGATTTATCACCGCAGTTGTTGCAAATTCCCTTCGGTGAGGTTTGGGTCGAATAAAGAAAGGTGTCGGTGTGAGGGGGGGCTATTTTCAAGGGGGAGAACATGTGTTTTCTTAAGTAGCACTTACCAACGCGCTATTTCATAAGGGAAAGAGTGCGTGAGGGGGAAATATTGCATCCTGAGCAGCTGCTGGGAGGGAGAGAAACACAATCACTCCAACCCAAACAAACTACACAAAAAAGAGAAGGAAAAAAGTAGCAGAACTTCAGCTTCTATGGAGGTAACAATCTTTAAAGCCTTACAAATAAGGGCTACATTGGGGTCTCTATCTGTCTGAAGGGGTGAAAAACAACCCTTCATGAATTAAACTTCAAGTTGCACACCAGTTTTAGACCTGATGGGAAGGAGCTGCCAAGCACTCCACAACATAATCATTGTTATAGCACTTAACAAGCTTTTTACAGACATGAATTAATCAACTTGGATTCAATGCTGGCGGTGCTATATAAAAGCTTTAGATGGACAGAATTCCCATGTGTGATATGTGGGGAATACAAGTTGAAAATATAGTTATTGAACATAAACAGCCATGAAGATAAACGAACAAGAATCCAGAATCTGAAACTCCAAGCCTGTTGCCTTATTTTTTTAATCCATACCTTGTTCACAAAGATTCATCTGGCAGAATTACCATTTAATTCCAATGGGCTTCAGACAGAAATGGTTAAAATTCTTTTGAAGTTTTTAGGCCAACATAACACAATTGACATAAATTTTGTCAGCAGATTTCAACAAGTTATGAAATTAGACAGATGCTTAATGCTGCATGCCAAGTCACAACAACCAATGTTTGCACGAACTTCTTAACTTACAGCAAATACTGCTGAGATTTATATCAACTACATTACACCAATGGGCCTACAGTACTAATAGAATTGTACAGTGTGCTATGCTAAGGTCTGACCAAATCTATTGCCCACAGTTGGGAATTATTCAAATGAAAAGTTTAGAAGCATTTTAACTCCAGTAGAAAATCAAACTCCCCAAATTTACAAGACAGGAAACTGATGCGCATAACCTTTTGGGAATAAGTGTAAACTGCATGTCCTACCTGTCTTCTTTGATTTGTAAGAAACTAATTCTTGCTTCTCATATTCCTCATATCTCTTCAGCTAAATACAGTACAGTCAAACCTCGCATAAAGAGCGCGTCGATTAAAGAGTAACTCGCTTAAAGAGCAGAATTTTCTCTGAATGTTCGCTTCGCTTATCAAATAAAACCAACCAAAAACTCGCTTAACAAATAAATTGGGGTTCACAATCCTCCCCCCACAACTGGTCATTTACAATGGTGTTTCGCTTAAAGAGCAAACTCGCTTAAAGAGCAATCCTGTGGAACGCATTACGCTCTTTAAGCGAGGTACAACTGTACTCTACTTACAGAGAAAGTGTGCTATAATGCACATTTCAAGAGCATTTTTTCACTGAGTCCCATGAACAGTTGCTCAGAACAGAATGAGAACTGTTCCTCTTCCCTCTCTGAAACCAACAAAGTCAAGAGTACTCACTAGAAAATTAGTGAGGATTATACAAGACATGTTCACTGATGTGTACAAACAAGGCACTTTAGTAATGGGAAGAAATCCATGCCTGAGCCAAATGTTTGAAAAGCTGGATAGCTATTTTGATGCAAATAGGATTTTTAATACTATGGCAATGCCAGCTCAGCTGAGTATGGTTCTTGAGTAACTACCTCCTCCAACAGATGTCCTAAACCAGAGTGCCCAAACTACGACTGTGGGCCAGATCCGGCCCCTGATGCTAGTTCATTCAGCCTGTGCCACCCTCACCACTCCCAGAAGCAAAACACGCCCACACATGCACAGAATGCTGCCGTAAATGCACCTGCAGCTGTTGTAAACACATTTATGACAGTCATGGGTGCTTTTACGGCAGTGTTCTGCATATGTGTGAGCACATTTTACATCCACCTCCAGTGGGAGGTACCACGTGACCGACCTACGGCCTGAAAAGTTTGGGCACCCCTGTCCTAAACTATAATTCCCCTAGTCTTTGTTGAGAGGAATCATCATCGAACTTCAGAGCTAGAAGGAACCCTATAATTAATCAAGATCAGCTCCTGTTAAGGAGGATTACAGTACAAGGAAATCAAACTTCCAACCTTCCAAATCACTGAGCTATTCTGCAGCTATCCAGCAAGTATCTGTAGATTCTGTAGGATTGTGCCTGAAAAATCTCAGTTATCATCCCACTCTTTTCTTGCACTTTGAACAAAAGGTATCACTTTAAAAAATAAAATTAACAAAGTCTCCCCAGGAAAATCAGCAATGGTGAAATTTGAGCTTTCCTTGCAGAGTTCAAATATAATGAGGAAGTTCTAGACTTTGGAAGTCAATAGGCTTGTATTGTCTTTCACACATTTACCTCAGTCTGTGTGAATCTGAGGCCAAGCAACCTGCAGCACTCACTTTAAAGGCAGAACAAGATGCTAGACAAGGCAGAGGCCTTCAAAGAAGCAGGCAAAATCATTATCCATGCTCAAACATACAAATGACATCTAATGTGCTTATCTGCTTTGCTGCTACCTCCTCACTCAGCTTGGCAATGTCATATTTCTGCCTTCTCTCAAATTTGTCATTATCTTGGTCAGCCAAGACCAACAGGACTTCACTTCTGTAGTCTACTCAGGTGACCAATGTAACATCAGAGAAGACCCATTTGCAGATCAGCTTCCATTTCTAGTTCCAGCATACTATGACCTGGAAAATCTCTGTGCATTCTGCTTCTGTGAACTGATCTGCAAGATTCAACATGTTGCACAGCTCACATTATTCCTACTGTTCAAAAGCCAGCAAAAGTAACATCTGTACTGTTGCATATTTTAAGGTAACAGCACCAGTCATTCAGCCACAGTCATGTACCTGTGCATAGCTGCTTACAGGTAAAACACCAAGAAATATCCATATATTTCTGCTAATAGCCACAGTTTTATCAAGCACAAAACTTTCACCCACAAAATTTATGTGCTAAACAAATCCCTAAAGCATAGAACATAATGTGGCCTTTGCATACAGTAAGCACATCCTATCATATACTGGTACCTGTCCTCAATTGTCTTCGCATAGAAACTGATGGGCATATGCACAAAAGTATGTTGCTAAATCTTCCCAAAATGCAACAAACAAACAAACAAACATTATTCTCACAGTTACAGTTGCTCACAGTTGCTCAAGTAGGTACAGGCACACACATATATATGAACAAATTCAAACAGAGAGAGAGAGAGAGAGCAGGTGATACTACAGTAAAACCTTGCATAAAGAGCGCCTCGCTTAGGGAGTAACTCGCTTAAAGAGCAGAATTTTATCTGAATGGTTGCTTCGCTTAACAACGAAACCAACCAAAAACTCACTTAACAACTAAATCAGGGTTTTCAATCCACCACCACCACCCCACCAGAAGTCACAATTGGTCACTTACAATGGTGTTTTGCTTAAAGAGCAATCTCGCTTAAAGAGCAGTCCCATGGAACGCATTATGCTCTTTAAGCGAGGTACCACTGTACTTTACACAGCCACAAACCCACAAAAGAAAAATACTCACACAGACACTTGCTCCTGCCTCTCTCTGTCCCACAGACTGCCCCCCTCCCCACACAAACGCAAAGGTTTCCTGGTCATGAAGCATTTGCTTATTTATGGCTTTTTTTTGTTACTGCGAAGTAGGACTGACAGCTCTCTGCGGTTGGGCTCTGCCTGTCTACCTCCATAATAAGGGCCATGATATCCATTCTGCTGCTAGCAGGGAGTGAATTGTCCCATCCCTAGAAGAGCTCACAAAGGGAGGAGGGGACATGTTTAGGAACTCTACAGCTTCTTAGCATTACAATGGGGAGTGCAAAGGGTGACCCTGACTCATCTACCTCCTTCCCTGCTCCCTTGCTAAAAGGAGTGAGGCACATACAAGAAGAACATCCCAATCTTTAAACATACTAGCAGCACTTGAAATCATTCTGCTAAACCTTTTAGTGCTGCACGTTTAAACAGATGTTGCCTTTCCTGATACAGTCCTCCTCTCACCCAGAAAAGAGACAGAGGCATTCTCCATTCAGCCATGTTTCATGCTTTCAGATCTTTGCCCTCTGGAACAGCCAGAAGCCAACTTACTTCTGTGCAATTTGAGCTTAAGTCCAAAGTCATTTTACTCCTAGAGGCCCACTAGCAAGTTAAAACAGGAACCACAGCACCTTAGTAAATAGACACAATTGCATAAATGCATTACATTGAAATACGGCATCTGTTTAAAGTAGATGCTTTACACCACTGAAGATCAGTCACAGTCTCTGTGCATCAAAACACCCCTTATCATATACTCCGGTTATTGTGGTCAGGCACAATGAGGTACCAGCATCAGAAGCTCTCTCTGGACACACTGATTTTAAAGAACTTACCAACTTACACATCCTGAAATTTCCAGAAGTTGGTATGAAACATAGCCAGGCCACTTCTAGGCCTTCACAGCTAAAGACCCCAATACAGGCTGGTGACCAATAATGGAGTTGCTAGTTACAGCTTTTTTTCTCAGGAGATAGATGATAGTAAAATGATTGTTAAATCCTTTCAATAAAGATTGTGTTCCTTGTTCTCAGACAGCATTTGAAATCTCTTTTAAAAGCTTCTTGTATTTCCAGCAAAACCCACAGAGAAGAATGTTGCTTATTATCAGTCCCAGAAAACCATGATAAACAGATGACGTTTCTTTCTTCCTTCCATTTTCTTTCTTTCTTGTCTCCTGCTTTTGTACACATGTTAAAATAAGAGAATCAGCCAGTGTGTTTTATAAAAAGCTTCTCTGAATTTCAAAAGCTCAACAAGCGCTCTCTGCTCACCCTGATAAGCCCTGGGCTCTTAGTGTCTTAAATACCTTTGACAAGCTATACATTACAGCGCTAATAATTTGCCAAATTTGGGCCCATAATATGATATCTGTAAAACGTCAAGGGCAGTAATGCGATTAGCGAGCCTCAAATGAAATATCGAACATTCAGCGTTTAGGCCCTGAATAGGGAAAGAAAGGAAAGGAAATCAATTTCAAAAGCGGGAGGGAAAGAGAGCGATAAACGTGTAATAAAATGGGAAAGTGGCAGAGACAGTTCAAGCGCAGTAGGAAAAACAATCATAGCTTGCTTTGCGCTTGCGCCCTTAGAAACTTTTGCAAATTAGTCAAATTGCAAAGTCTCTAAATAACATTTGGTTGTTGTAGCAACTGGGGGTGTGTGACTGCCTCTGACCCCCCAATTCCTTCCCACACAACATTATGCCCCCAACAATTTGGGTCCATAAAATTCAGGATGTGAAACGCAGAAGAGTCTGAGGGTGGGCTGCCCCCTCTCCTCTGCTCAGGGTGAGAGAGTCATAATGGACTAATTATTGTAGACCACTTTTCAGAGCTAAAAGGAACTGTCTCATTCCATGGCGGCAGACTAAATAACAACATCCCCACACCTGCAGCTTTATGAGCCACTCTCTAGAGAAGGGCTGCCCAAACTTTTCAGGCCGCGGGCCGGTCATTTGGTTCAGGGAGCCGGTCACTTTGGCTCGGGGGGCCGGATGCAGCTCCCGATGCCAATTCATCCAGCCCAAGAAGCCCTCGTTGCTCCTGGAAGCGGGCACGTTTCACTTCCGCTTCCAGGAGCAATGAGGGCTTTGTGGGCCAGATGAATTGGCATCAGGGGCCACATCTGGCCCGTAGGCCTTAGTTTGGGCACCCCTGCTCTAGAGGAACTTCCCTGCTTCCCACTGATGCTTCGGACAGACTCCAGCAGGCAAGAGACAAGGCAAGCTCCCCTTCCCACTCTTCCCTCCATCCTCATACATGAAGCCACACATAACTGCATTTTGGTAGAGTTGTTTTTCCCCCCATATAAGGCAATGGAATTAGGAATCTGCAAAATTAGCCATTCCTCGGAACAATGTAGAAAGGAAGAAAAGAAAATCAAATCTAAAAATGGAAGGGGAAAAGGCAGAACACCTGAAGCAGGTACAAATTCAAAAGGGGAGAAGTTCAAAGGGCACACGTCAGTGTCATGGTATGGTTCACCAGCAGACACAATCAAGCTCACTTCTGGTGACAATACAGTCTCTACTACAAAATGGTAACAATACCTAAAACAATGTCTCCTCAGTTCCATCTCAGCCATACCTCAGGGCTGTTCATGGCCTTGAGTTGTATCATCAATCTCTGGACTATGCAGATCTGGATCTCACAAGTCAGCACCATATTCCTAATGTCTCCCTTTCTTTCCCGAGATGGTATCCATTAGAGGAGAACCCACCATTTCCAGCTCACAAGGCCAACTTCAATATACTTCCATTGGTACCACCTCTACCTCAATGGACCTTCCCTCGCTTCCTCTCTGTTAAACTGTTTTCCTTCTTCTCTCCCTGGTACCATGCCAACTTCTCCTGGAGTGTGGTGCCTGCTTTAAACTGGCTTCCACATATTCTTTCCTAGTTGGTGTCTCTCCACCTGAGATAACCAACTCATCTTGTCCTTATCCTTTGCATTTTCTCCTAAGTACTGCTGCTCTTTTGACCCTGCTGAGTTCTGAACAACCTACCTGCACAGAAGTGTTTATGCCATTAAGAAATGTGTCACCAATAAGAGCTTAGACCCAAAATATGGCATTACACAAAGGGTGGCTTATTTCCTGCTATCCAGCCTCAAAAATACTATATAAATTGTTTATTAAAAACTGAATTGACTTGAATCGAAAGGTCTAAATTATCTATGCACAGTTAGCTGAAGGATTCTCTCTCCTCATATGAGCCTACCTATTCATTAAAGATGCACAATGAAGGCCCTATTCCAGGGGGGGGGGGGATCTACTAGAATACCAAGTCAGTTTTATACAAGCTTGTCCTTAGGCATGTCGGAGCCTCTAAGCACTTCTAATATATTTGAATCTTCATTATGATCATGCAGTGAAAAGGGATAGATCTTTTCTGTGACTGGAATTAAAATTTTAATGGCCATGACTCCAAGCCAAAGAGAGTAAAAGCAGGAGTGGTGTAGGCAAGGGGTGGAGAAGGGAAGCCTGCTTGCCATACACAATCAGTTTGCCATAGGTTGCCATTCCTTGTGTTTTTAAACATTGAAAGAATTTCTTCTTCTTCTTCTTCTTCTTCTTCTTCTTCTTCTTCTTCCTCTTCCTCCTCCTCCTCCTCCTCTTCTTCTCTCTCTCTCTTTTTAATGAACCTCATGTCAAGTAGTTGTTTGGTGGCTGCTCTCACTTCCACAATTAGTCAGCCTAATTTTAAGATTATTAGCATATGTATGTAAGGGGAAGAAGCATACAGGTCTCTTCTTGTGCCGTATCTGATTCCAAATATTGGTGATCATCATGGCAATCAGCCATGAAGACTGTCCTGCGAATATAATGGCCTGGCCTTTTATCTGCCTTCCACATCACAGTGTGACCCCCATACCACTGATCCAGCCCCGCGAGTCACTTTCTGGTTCTGAGCCCTTTTGGCATGCAAAGTCCTCCTCAGCCCCAGGCCAGTATTGATGAAGCTGCTGCTCTCCATCAAGATAGATTCAAGTGGGATTTAATCCAGTTTGGGACCCTCACCCTTCCCTGTGGATTTTGCCAAGGCCGTTGGTCCTCAGGGTTGTCAGGTTAGTTACTTGGCGTCTGACCCTCAGCATTGAGACGCTGGCAGCATGGTCATTGTTACCATAGCAGCATAACCTGGCCAGATTTGCAGGTTTATAAGCCTAAATATATTTATTTATTTATTTATCAAATTTCTATTCCACCCTACTCGCAGGAGCGACTCAGGGTGGATTACAGACCATCATATAAAACATATAAAATCACAAATTCCAATATACAATTTTTTAAAAAATCTAAAAACAGTTTAAAACAATATCTCATTCCTTTCCTAAAAGAGAGAGAAGGTGGATATAAGATGTTAAATAAGCCAATGTGGAGGGGCCAATGAACCATCACTGCCCCACACCTGTCTCGCCAGCCAAGTTTTCACACCCTTCCTAAAGGCCAGTAGCTCTGTCTGGAGACATAGCTCTAGAGGCAGACAAAGGGCTGGAGCAGACACAGAGAAGGCCCTCCTTCTAGTGCTAGAGAGGAATAAAATGTATTTGTCACTCTGGAGATTACTTCACAGTAAGCATGGCTTAGTGGTTGAGATGCTAAGCTTGATGACCATGAGTTTGGCAGGTCAGCAGCTCGAGATCTGAATGTATAAGCTACATATGGCAAGTAGATAAATAGGTAATGCTTTGGTAGGAAAGGCAACAGTGTTCCATGTGCTCCAGTGTCTAGTCATGCCTGCTGCATGACCACAGAAATGTCTGCAGTTGCAGACAATGCTGACTCTTTGGCTGTAAGTGGAAATGAGCACTGCACCCCAGAGTCAGATATGCTGTGTCTCCAGTCAGGAGTTGCTGCCTTTTAGGAAGGGGGTCAAGACCTGGCTGGCAGGACAGGTATGGAGTCTGGGTCAGACAGTTGCATTGGCTTGTTGGCTCATCTGACCCTTCCCTCTCTCAATGTATGCATTTTTTAATATTTTAACTTGCTTAGTTTTAATATTTTAATATTAATTTTAGCTGGATTTTATATTCTGTTTTTATGTCTCTTTTAACCTTTGTTAGCCGCCCTGGGTCTCTTTGAGGAGGGCGGCATATAAGTATGTAAAATAAATAAATAAATTGGCTTTTGAACATAGAAGACCGAAGTATGTCCTGCATGAGATGTGTGGCAAACACACTAAAAGTGTACAACTGAACCTGGGTGTACTTTAAAAACCTGCTCATTTTAGAAAATGATATAGCACATGTGCATGTTTTACAGACAATCTCCATTATTGTCCACCTTTGGTTAGAAACTGTTAGGTGAATATGTTCTCTATAGAACCTGTGTTTGAATAGATGCCAGAAGTGCACCTGACGGTCTGTATCCAAGTATGTGGAACTCATTTGCCAACCTAGCTTAAAGGTTTGCATGACACAAGGAAAGAAACATCTGTTCAAAACCAAACACAGGCCCTTGCTAAATGGCCTAGAAAGCTCTTGCTAGCAGGGTCCAGGGTGGGAAAGTGAACCAGTGCTGGGAATGTTTTTCCTGGAGGAACTGGGTAGGAGGTGTATGTCCATGGCAGGGGGGCTCCTGCTACATCCTGAGAACTGGCCACATCTGGGCAAGTCATCTGGTCCAGGTTGATGGCTCCCTTAGCTATCACAGCTTTAATGACTCGTGATGCCGCAAGAAGTGGCCTTGTAATGGCCATTCCATGTTTGGCAAAAGAACAGAGACGAAAGCAGGCTTGTTCAGATTTTTTTGCATTCCCACTGAGGAAATGGCATGTATGCTCTAGAGTTGCCCTTAGCTGGGCATTTGGAGCATACACAGTAAAAGTGTTTTTTGAAGAATCATATAATTTGTTTAAAATGTGCATATTGACAGTATTATCATATGAGATTTGCACTTCAGATATTCTCAGCATTCCATTTTAGTTAATCATTTACTCTTAAACAATTAAACTTTAAGGGCCAACATACCTTACTTGACATATGTTTTTACAGACTGCAGTCACATTTTCAAGGTTAGGTAACTTACCACATCATTCTAATGAACTAGAAGATTTCTGATTTTAAAAGTGCCAATGAAAGAGTGACACCTGGAAGGCTTATCTAGTAACATGTTGGGGATTTCCATTCAACTTACTCTAGCTCTAAATTTTTAGTAAAAAAAATCCAATCTTGAATTACAGGGGATGAATGTTACACTGGTTTGCTATATTAGAAAAGTCTGTTCTTATGGTTTATCTCAGGGGCTTGCAACCTATGGCCCATGGGCTGGACCTGGCCTGCAGCACCATTTCATGTGGCCTGCCACCCTCACTCCTGCCACTGCCGCCAGAGGCAGCAAAAACAGCCAAAAAGTCACCACTTTCACTCTCCCCACAGCCAGAAGCAGCAGAAGCAGTGAGAACAGCCAAAAAATGTGGTATAAAAGCACTCACTGCTGTCGTAAACGCATTTGTGGCAGCATTTACAGTGTGAGTGGGGACCACATGTCCAGGCCACTCAGCTGTCTGAGGGGGCATGGTCTAGCCCATGGTGTGAAAACATTGAGAACTCCTGGTTTAGCCATTTGCTTGTAAAAGCTGCTCAACTTGTTTCTCGTGGAACTGCAGCTTTTAAAAATTGCTAACTGCTGAATCCTATTGCTTTTCTCTTTTAATCCCAAAGGCACCTCATCATAACAAGTATTTTCTTTACTGAGACCATGAGATATATTTTTATTTATTAAAGGTTAGTAAAGGTAAAGGTTTCCCTTGCTCGAAAGCCAGTCATATCTGAGTCTAGGGGTCAGAGCTCATCTCTGTTTCAAAGCCAAAGAGCCAGCGCTGCCTGCTTCTGCAGACGTTTCCATGGTCATGTGGCAGGCGTGACTAGACACCGGAGTGCATGGAACGCTGTTTACCTTTCCACTGAAGTGGTCCCTATTTATCTACTTCTAATTTCTTGCTTTCAAACAGCTAGGTTGGCAGGAGCTGGGACAGAGATGGGAGCACATTCCATCCTGCAGTACTCGGGAATCGAACTGCTGACCTTCCGCCTCCCAGTCAGTGTCTTAGCCACTTGAGCCACTGCAGTCCCCATTTATTAAAGGATGGTTATAAAAAAATAAGCAACTCTGGCCATAAACCTATGTGGACTATACATCAATATATTAATGTGGGCAGAGCTCAAAACACATCTTTCAAGCTGCCCGGTTTTTTTTTCCATGCCAACACTACACAATCTATAAATGGCTCTAGGTACAGTTGTCCTCCATTTCAAACTGCTGGAGCTGCTCAACAGGCCACATCCAGCTAGGCTTATCCAGCAAGCTAATCTTACTCATCTACAGAACACAATTTTTACAGGTGCTGTGTTTTCAGTCACACTGAAGTGCCATTCACAACAGTAGCAATCCATTCAATTCTGATGAAGATCAATTGTGGGTGTAGATTAAGTGATGGGTATAAAAACAAATCAGGGACAAGAAACATGGTTCCTGGAAACCTCCCAAGAGAAAAGAAGAGGGGAGGACATCCTCCAGCATGGAGTGGTGAAAAACAAACAGACACTTTCACCCCTTAAACCGTATAATTTTGTGTAAATTTTTACTTTAAACATCTCTTTTTTCCTTGAGCTGTGATATAGTCCCTGTCAAAACCAGGGGCAATTATTGCCATTAGGTTGCCATTATGTCACTGCCGCTCCCCCCATTACGAAGGTCTCCAGCACACAGAGCTATAATCTTTGTTCACTCTCGCTCCATCACTCCCAGAAGGAACAAAATTGTTTTTTTAAAAGTGCCTTTATTTTGCCCCTGTCAACTCTGAAAAGGGAAAAGGAGAGGAGGGGTAGAGAGGAAAGAAGAGGGAGGGGGAGAGAGAGAAAGCAATGGGTAAATTTGTTAACTATGAGTTTGCCAGATAACACAAAACTTCACTACATATCCTCTGACCAAACGAATTCCACCAACTTGTGCAAGGAACTATTCCCGATTTCTATCTATACAGAGTACTTTTAGAAAGCAGCACAACTTTCCTTTTTCTTAAAACACAGCCACCAGCCTCCAGTCAGGGTACACAGAAAGAGCCTCCTTGAAGATTGCGGTATTTTTGAACCATAAGTGGCTATTCCCTGGGCAACAGTCACCTTGTGCCAGCAAATCTTTCTCACACTAGGCCATGCGAAAGGAACTAAGGAATGATATCGCCAGAAGGTGGCTTCATTTTGGCAGTTTCATGTCTAGCCTAGACATGGAAGAAGAAGGAGCAGCCTCCAGTCTATAGACCAGAGATTCCCAACATTTTCATGCCGCAGGTGGTGTGGTCCGTGAGGATGGGGGTGGGCTGGGCTGCATGAAATGGTGCCATGGGCTGGGGTTGGCTCCTGCTATAGGCCATAAAATTATTCTAAGCAAACAGAAGCATCTGTCTGAATGTGCTAACTACACATTGACTGTACATGTTTGTGCAAATTCTGATATTGTGTAGGTTAGTGCACTTACTCAAGCTACTGATACTTAAAAAAAATACAAGCTCTACTGTTATAAGGAATCTTCTGTCCTGTGCAAGGCTTGTAGAATACTGTAAGATATAAGTTATTTTCTTTCAGAGGCTAACCTAAGACATTCTTATAGGAAATCTCATAACATAGCAAGGTGGAACAAGATACTTTCACAATGTTACACTGCTCAGAATTGAGTACAAGGCTCAGAAGTGAGTACAAATGAACAACTACTTGTAATTACTGTACTCTCTTCCCCTCTATAGAAATGTAACTACAAGTTCCTGTGAATATAACTTACAAAGAGTTATTTGATCTGTCCTCAGTTGAGTTGGCAGTGAGGTAGGCAAGAGAAGAATGTGTTTTGTAGCAAAGCCTCGTGATTTATAGAATTTTTTTTTTGTAAAACAACCATGAGCATGTTCACACATGTAGCCTGCTCACTGGTGCTCTCAGTTGTCAGTCCTGTCTTCAGGATCTACATATTGCAGATACTGGGCATCCCAGCTTAGCCCTGAGTGCTATTTTTTGAATCCCCCATCACAGTGGTGGGATGTCAAAAAATTTACTACCCCACCGTGATGTCATCACAGTATCATGATGTCATGGGCAGGGCCAAATAAAATAAAAATAAGCACACACACACCCCTCAGCTAATGCTGTCTGCGTCTGCAGACATTTCCTTGGACATACAGTTAAAATGCTTTAGTAAGGCTTTTTAGAGCTGTTGGTTGAACTCTGCATTTTTTCTGTTTTGCTGTAGCTGCTGCAATTTTTTGCTTTTGGACTGCTAGATTAGGAGGAGCTGGGACAGAGATGGGATCTCATTCTATCATGTAGCATATGGGTCTCAAACTGCTGACCTGCCGACCTTCTGGTCATCAAGTTCAGCACCATTTATATGGTAGTACAGTATATAAATGAATACTAACAAAATAATAAATGCTATAATATTTACTGAACCACACTCACCCAATCTACTATACCCTAAAGTTAGAGCTGCAGGACTTCTCTACATTATAACCAAATGGAGCACCAAATGTCTGAAAAAGTATCAGTGCAAGGAAAATGTGCAGCAAATAAGAAGATGTAAGACATTTCCTTCTAAGAGCTATAGATAAAACCTCCTGTATCCTCATCCACACATATGTTTGAGTTAGTTAGAAGTGGGTATTAACTTTAGTGACACCATTTCTTTTAAATAGCTTAAGCTGGTCTTTGGACATGAACAACATTTGCATAAGACAAGCAATATAAGCACAGTAGTAGGATCAAGGTGGCACTAAAGACTTACCTGTTTAAACCATTCCTGGTAAGGTGCTGCCTCTTAGTTGATGGGATATTAAATGATCCTTCCAGCTCTTCCCAGAATATTGTTTGTTCCAAAAAGAGGTCAAGAGTTGGGCAAACTGGATTGCAGAGAAACATTTCACATGTTGCACACTACAATAAAACCCGATTTGCCACCAAGTGCAGTATCCTCAACATGGAGGTAAAATCAATCCAAATTCTCTGATGAGTAGCTATATAACATATAGTACCTGTTCTTTTTTTCAGTTTACAATTGCAGGTATATGCTCTACAAAACCCTGTGTACTTTAATGTAGGGAAGTGCCCCAATCCATAGACATCAGAGAGTAAACAAAACAAAAACAAAAATGTTGTAGCACTTTAAAGACTAACTGCTGTATTTTAATGTTAGCTTTCATGGATCAAGTCCAATTCAGCAGATGCCATTGTTAGTATCTCTTACAACAGGGGTGTCCAAACTACAGCCTGGGGGCCAGATGCGGCCCCTGATGCCAATTCATCCAGCCCGCTAAGCCTTCGTTGCTCCTGAAATCAGAAGTAAAATGTGTTTTACGGGTGTACTTTACTTCCGCTTCCAGGACCAACTAGGGCTTTGTGGGCCGGATGAATTGGCATCAAGGGCTGCATCTGGTCCCCAGGTTGTAGTGACCAGCTCCCTGAATCACATGACTGGCCTGCAGCCTGAAAAGTTTGGGCAGCCCTGTCTTACAACATCACATAATTTCAAGTTGTCCAGTTACAAAAGGAATGGGTTTTTTCTTGCCAGTCCAGACTTTACTGCAGCGACTCTCAACTTGCGGCCCATGGGCTGGATGTGGTCCACGACACCATTTCATGTGGCCTACCACCACCTCCACCACACCAGGAAGTGCCATGTGGTGGAGGAAGACTGTCCAGCCCCTGAAGCTATCTGAGGGAGCATGACCTGGACCCCGGCTTAAAAAGTTTTTGTATTGTGTATTGATTCTGTTGTGACTATATTGTTTATGGTGTATTGATTGTTCTGTATTGGTTATTGTATATTGTATATTGGGCACCAGCAGATTTGCACCAGTTCGCCAGAACCAGTAGCAGAAATTTTGGCTGGCTTTGTCCATCCACGTTTTGAAATAATGTAGTCCTAATTTGGGTGCAACACAGTGCTTTCCCCCTGGCCACATCCACCATAGCATGCTCACAGTGTGGTAGTAAATTTTTTGGAGCCCACCACTGTGTTGTGTGTGTGCGTGTGTGCACGTGCGCGCGCACACACTGTATGACTGTGAGCCGCCCTGAGTCGGGTTTCCCCTGATTGGGAGGGATATAAATGAAAAAATTAAATTACATTAAATTTAAAAACTCCTGTTTTACTTGAATCATTTAAGAAGGCTTCTGCAGAACTGGATTGATAGCAAGGAACAACAGGGCTATAGAACACCCAACAGTCTCATGGAACAAAGGCCCCAATCCATCAATACAGGCTTGGAAGTGGATGCGCCATCTGACTGCAATCTTTAACGCCATGCTTTGTTAAGGAGATACCCTGGAGACACAAATGAGCAAATGAATTGGTCATAAAGGAATTCACTTTTCAGCTTGATCTAAACAACCAGCTAGCTCAGGAGTTCTCAACCTTTTAAAGCTGGGGGCCGTTCACACTTCCTCAGATAGTTTTGGGGGCCGGACAGCCATTTTGCCCTTCCTCCACCACATGGCACTTCCTGGTGTGGTTGAGGAGGTGGTGGTGGAGGGCAAATGAAATGGTGCTGTGGGCCACATCTGGCCTGTGGGCTGCAGGTTGAGAATCCCTGAGCTAGCTGATCTCTTGCACCCCTTTCTAAGTGGGACAGAATCTGTGTCTCTGCATCAGTGCTACTGTTGTCCTTCTCACCACTCTGTGCTACCCCACCCCCAATATCTAAAGAGGAAAGGGACCTCCCAGAACTGCTAGTGTTTTGAATGCAAAGGTCTTGCCCACCCTTTCATGAAGAAAAAGAAAGCCAGAACATGATGGACACTTTGGCTCTTGCTGGCGAAGGGCTGACCTAACAAAATGAAAGCTCCCCACCCGGGTGTGTGTGTGAGAGAGAAGGGGGAGGTCCATGGCTGCCAACCACCCACTCTGCCAGAGTTTTCTTTTTGTTTAAATCAAGTCAAGAATGCCTTTAGGCAATTCAGTGAGGACCTTCCCTTCCCCAGGCCTCCTTCACCTCCCTATCTCTGCTATGACAGCAGTTCATTGTAACTGTAGCCTGACTCATTGTTATGTTGCTGATTCAACAGTGCACTATGTTCCAAGGGTTAGTACACCAGCCTGGTTCTCTGCTGCCATTAACTTTGGTCTTCTTAATAGTCCCCACCTATGTAAGCTTGAGCCAAGGGTCTTCCTTTTTCACTTTCTCTATGGTTTGTAACAGAACTGCCGTAGCTTAGTGGTTAAGATGCAGAACTTGATAACTGGAAGGTTGGAAGGTCAACAGTTTGAGATCAGAGTGCTACACAATGGAATGAGCTCCCATCTCTGTCCCAGCTTCTGCCAACCTAACAGTTTGAAAGCAAGAGATTGCAAAAGGATAAATAGGTACCACTTTGATGAGAAAGTAAACAGCATTCCGTGCACGCAATGAAAACAATGTGTAAGCCCCCTAGTAGCACAGTGGTTAAATTGCTGTACTGCTACATGTCCACGGAAACAACTGCACACGCAGACAGCACTGGCTCTTTGGCTATAAACAGAGATGAGCAAGAGTGACCTCTATGATTTGTAACAGAGGTTTTGTAAAAGGTGAGAAATACAAAGTCCTTCTATCTTAACTTGGGGGGAAATTAAAATCAATACATCAGCCCAAATAGTAATCATGCTATAAGTCCAATATTATGAGAAAAGGTAGAGCACACCTGACCAGTTAAATAGAGATCAGCCTTAATCACAAGGCCCCTCAAAATAATCTGTTCCCCAACGTCGCCTCAGCCACTCCTGACTCTGTCCTGACCCTGCCACCAGAATCAGATGCAGACTCATCTGTAGCCATTGTAAATGCATTTACAATGGTCTTAAATGAGTCCGTGGCTGTCGTAAACACGTTTACGACAGATGCGGATGCGTCTCATGGCAGCATTTACAATGGGGGGAAGCCACTAGTCCGGCCTGATGAGCTGTCTGAGTGGGCATGTTCTGGCCTGCAGCTGTAAAACGTTGGTAACTCTTGTATTAGACTCAACAGACCAAGGCTGTAGCCAGGATTCTAGATTTTTTTTTTTTGGGGGGGGGGAGGTCAGGAGGGGCAACAATGTCACAATCACATATATAACATTGGCATCCCAGGGAGGATTGCGGGGCAGGCTGTTAGTTCATGAGCGTTTTCACACAAAGCCAGCCCCCCTCTGGCTATATGCCCCTGCAGCAGACAGGTTTAGGGCATTGTTGCTTGCATGGTATGACAGGAGATAATGAAAAAGTTTCATAACAATCTAATGTTAAGAGAAATAGGATCTGAAGCAAAGGTGTGTAGAAAATGGAGACAGTTTATGTGTGTATCTCATGCCTCCTGTGGGGCTGCAGTGGCTTGGTGGTTAAGAAGCTCACTTTGTTATCTGGAAGGCAGTTCAAGACCCAGGTACTGAATGATGGATTGAGCATCCGTCTCTGTCCCAGCTCCTGCCAACATAGCAGTTTGAAAGCAAGAAACTGCAAGTACAGTTGTACCTCGCTTAAAGAGCATAATGTGTTCCACAGGATGGCTCTTTAAGCGAGTTTGCTCTTTAAGCGAAACACCATTGTAAATGACCAATGGGGGGGGGGGGATTGCGAACCCTGATTTATTTGTTAAGTTACTTTTTGGTTGGTGTTATTTGTTAAGCGAAGCGAACATTCAGAGAAAATTCTGCTCTTTAAGCGAGGCACTCTTTAAGCGAGGCACTCTTTATGTGAGGTTTGACTGTAGATAAATAGAGACCACTTTGGTGGGAAAAGATCTTGGGGACTTTTCCTGACCAGCATAAGCAAGCACAATTGTAGCTGAAGCAGCAGGGATACCTTTTTGTTCCCTTCTACCCCATTTAGGATTGCTGTGCTATTTCTTTGCATAGTCTTGATTTAAAAGAAAAATATAACAGTGAAAAGTTAACTTGATTTAGCTCAACACTCTCAGGAGAAAAGGGGGAAAATATAGCCAAAGATTAATGTCAATATGATGACATTTTATTCCACTCTGTTGCAGAAACATATGGCAAAGGTAAATAGTAAATAAAAATTGGCATTGTTTGTTAAAAGATTTTTTTAAAAAAAAAAAGAATGGTGAGCCATCTAAATAAGATCACAAATTAAGAAGTTGAGGAAGAGTAAATTCAAAATTCTTGCAGTTAACAAGAACTGCAAGCATTACAAGAAGATATTGGGATCTTAAAATAGGTATTATGAGGTATATAACAATCCAAAATGCTGTAGTTCAAATGCCAGATCTGAGGCAATTAAAGCAAATTGAAAAGCAAACACACTATGTTTTTGATGGATAAATTCAAGAATGATTACCTAATAGTCATCTAGAAACAAGATAATCCTATGGATATTGTTTCAGAAGTACTGTACTGTAACTTCCATTTAATTCAACAGGACTAAGTTACATAGCTAAGAACTGCAGCTTTAGAGTACTGTTCATGCTGATTAAGTGAAAGGGACAGAAAGTGAAAGAGAGTAATATAAACAATGTAAATTATGATAATTATTACTGATTATGCAGCACTATCTTAATCTACAGAGATTTGTAAAATGACAGGTCACTGATCAAGGAAGGAAACTGAATTGTAAACAATTTGCATTCACCTTGCTGACTCATTTAAAGATGAACCAATTTATGTTTCATGTATGATAAGGCCACAGATTGAACAGCTATTCTGCAAACAAAAGCATCATGCCTCAAATCTGTCATACCTGGCAACTTTGGTGGTGGTGGTGGTTGCTGCTGCCGCTGCCATTGCTGTTAAAGAACACAGAATCCTGGGAAACATGGGCTGCTGCACTCTACCAAGGGGCAAGTGAAATGGTTAAAAAGTTAAAGAATTATAAATCCCGGTGACAATCACAATTAGGGCACTAACAAAACCAACAAAGCATCTGCAAAAGACAATGGACTTAGTCTTTATCTTCTGGTATTGTACCAGCCTGCTGACCAAAAAGCAGATAGAGAGAACAAGCTAACATAATTTATATGGAGTTTTCAAAAAGCCTTTGACTAGAAGGCTACTAAGGAAACACAGCTAATGTGGGGTGGGAGGCAAAGTATTGTCACGGGTCAAAAAGTGCTTAAGAAAAGGAGAGGCTGGGAGGCAGAATGGATAGCCAGTTTTGGTCCAGACAGAAGATTAACTGTGGAGGACCCCTAAGCACCATACTCTTTAATACACTTATTAATGACCTGGGAAAAGGAATGGGAACTGAGAGGGCAGACTTTTCAGCAGATGAAGGTCTGAATAAAACCTAGGAAATGCAAACTTTAGTGAAGTGAAATGATGTGCTGAATCATGCAGTTGAAGCCACAAGAAAGGAAGATATTCTCACCATACAGTATAGTAAAACCTCACATAAAGAGCGCCTCACTTAGAGACAAACTTGCTTAAAGAGCAGAATTTTCTCTGAATGGTCATCTCACTTAGCAACTACTGGTAAAACCAACTAAAAACTTGCTTAACAACTAAATTGGGGGTTTCAATCCCCCAACCAGAAGTCACAATTGGTCACTTATAATGGTGTTTCGCTTAAAGAGCAAACTCGCTTAAAGACCAATCCCATGGAATGCATTATGCTCTTTAAGCGAGGTACCACTGTACTGTTGAAGCATAATGGGAAGTTTGGAAAACTGCAATATCTACTTTGAGTTAATCTGAGTTTGGAATTACCATGAAAAGTTGCTCTGACTTCAGCAAAAGTGGTCAGATGTGTTATTTTCACTCGCTACAGGGCACATTCAATATCCGATCCCAAGAGCAATAAAGAACATTTACCAGAAAGATCATTGTCTCATTGTTAATACTTGATGCAATTATTAATGTATTTTAATTACAAAGATACTCTCAAATAGAAATCTGTGCCATCACAGTCACCGTTGCTTTCTATTTTAGGAACATAAAATTTGGCTATGCTGGTTTTCTGTCCTTGAAAATGTCCTTAAAGACATTATAAAAATCCAAACTGTAGAGCTTTGGTAATGGATGTCGTCCTCACTGTGAGCCATAACAAAAGCTTTGAAATCTCTTCTGCCAGCCTATCCAGAAACCTACAAATCCATTGAGTGGACTGTTGTGCTATTCCAAAAGCAATGACAATCAGCATATCAGTGGTGGTTGTGGCTATTTTAACTAGGACTAGTGTACACTGAAGAGCTGATGCCAAGAAGATTGGCTGTATCCTCATTTTGCCACTGCAATCCCAGTTTCTTCATATGAGATGTGCTGCTAGCATAGCACCTCATTAGCTGAAGTGTGAACAGAGCCACTCAGGGGCAATTGATGCTTAATCCTTAGCTATTCACACCTCAATAATGAGAAGCAAATTAACCTCACTCTCCATCTCACCTAATTCTAATGGACTCCTGGGCCTCACTCTTATTTGTACTACATTAGAGATGTAGGAGGTACTAGCAGAAGTCATCTGCAATACCTGTGTGTGTCTGTGTGTGTGTCCATGTGCATGTGCGTGTGTGTGTACACAAGGCATGCACTTGTATATACAGTACATTCATTTCCCAATCTCAATGATCTACAAATGGAAGACAGAAGATACTGGTATGTGTGCACTTAAATAGAGGTAGACATTTTATCAACAATAAATGAAGATATGCTTTTGTAGTTACAGTAAACCCAGGGAAGACATGGTCAAAATAAGGGAATGGCTCTCCCGAACAACACTAATCTTAACATTTAAGCCTAATACTCACACACTGAATAGATCTTCTTGTTGTTGTGCCGTATCCAATTCTGAATATTGGCGATCAGCCATGAAGATAATGCAGTGGCCTTCCATTTGCCTTTTGTATCGCAATGTGACACTTGTACCACTAATCCAGTTCCGTGAGTCAATTTCTGGTCTGGAGCTCTTTGGGCACACAAAGTCCTCATCAGCCCCAGGCTAGTATTGATGAAGCTGCTGCCCTCCATCAAGATGGATTCAAGTGGGATTTAGTCCACTTGGGGATCATCACCCTTTCCTGTGGACTTTGCCACCCAAGGCATTAGTCCTCAGGGTTGTCAGGCTAGTTAACCGCCGCTGCCTAAAGATCAGTGTTATGTTGCTGACATTATGGCCTATTCTATTACCATAGCAATATAACCAGACTGGACTGAACAGATACTGCCTTCAAATATCCATGCTACAGTTCTGTAGAGACTGTGTGGTATCAATGTAGGAAAAGTGGGACTAGAATTAATGGAGTACAACTATCTGACACAGCCTAGCAATTCAAGAGGCTGCTCACAAGTCCTGTCCTTAAAGCAAACATGTTCCTGCCAAAGCAAGAGCTTTCAAAGGGTTAAAATAAAAACTTCTGTGCAAAACCAGGAAAGGAGGGGCACTGAAGAGAAGGACAGAAAGTTAATTGAAAATGCTGTTTAATTTTTCAGCTCCACTGGACTACACCCCAGCACAGATGGTTCACCAAGCCAGCCTCTGTCTGTATCACTGTCAGTCCTGGCCTTCCTTCTCCCCCCACCCTCCAGTCATCTTTTTAAATGGGAGGAGGGGAAGAGCACAGCAGGCAGTAGCTCAGAAGAGGGGGGAGGGAAGGCAAGTTAACACAAAAGCACATTCTGTGCCACTCTTTTCAAAGCACTGGGACAATGCTCCCAACTTGATCCTTTCATAAAGGGAATGTTTCAGGGTCAGAAAACAGGACACATTAAGCTTGAAGAGGCTGCAGCACTAGCCATTTGGCTGCCTGACTTTGGTGGCCAGCTAAAGAGCCATAATGGAGTTGGGGAGCTTCCTTACTATTATTTATTTATTTTAAACCTACTGTTTTTCAGGACACCACATCTTTAGACATTCGTAGAATAGACACACTCTCTCCTTCTTCCTCTACTCTACTCTCCTTACTCCTTTCTATCCTTTAACACCCCCATTTCCCAGCCAAACAGACTATCCTCTTAACTGGATTACCCCAACAAACTCTCAGTTGAAAAAGATATTAAGGCCATTCAATATCCAACCACAAAGCCCTCCTGCCTTCTTCCATTCATACCTCCACTCATGTCTTTTTGTTTATGTATTTGTTACATGAAATGCAGCTTATCCTTAGATCTGATTTCAAATATCAACTTCTGCTTTCCCAAGACTGTAATCTATGAATTTGCCAGCCAAAATGTGCAGTGAGATGGATAGTTAGTGAATTTATCATAAAATTGGTGGAATATAAATTTACACCAGTCAATCAATCTTTCTGTGGCTGAAGTTAAATATTTAATATGCTTTGAAAAGTCTACATCCACCTGTTGTGGTCTTCTTAAATTGAGTGCATACCGGGAGATACCTAAAAACTTTCACAGCAGTAAATGTTGCATTCCAATAAACAAAGTAGCTGAAACTTTGCCAACTGTAACTTGTCAATCTACTTGCTCTTAGAAAGTGCTGCTGTTGGTATACTGCAAGCCCAATTCCAACATAATCCAAACATCAAAGATTAGTCCTTAGTTTTGTGCATGGTTCCTAGATTAGTGAACAAAAGTTGAGGCTGAAAAACAAAATAGTCCTTAAGCATGAACACTGAAGAGAAAGAGAACAGAAAGAGAAGAAGTTCGTCTAAAATCATGAGGTTTTTTCCTTAACGGCTTGCCCTAGCTGAACTTTCTTCTGCTATATCAAAAATATACAGTACCCTCAAAATAATAAAGTCATTTATGTGGCCCATCTGCTCTTAAAAACAAGTGCTAGTTAAACTTTTTTAAATTAATGTATGAGAATATAGAACTTCAGGACCTTGTGAGGTACCTATTCTTGTAGACAGATAATATTACAAAGATGAAAAACTAATGGTTTCTCAGATGATATGATTTCTTCTCTGCAGGATGAGTCTATACCAGTGATTTGCAACATGGGACCCACGCCTCACAGGGGGACCTCAATTCCCAGAAGCCTAAGTCAGTACATTGGCTGATCAGTGCTTTGGGGAATTGACTTTGGCTTCTGGGAATTGAAGTCCAAAAACCAAAGGTTTGGAAACACTGCTCTATAGATTGCTATAGCCTGCAGTAAGATTCTCTATAGTTATTTGCAAATGACAAATTTAGGAGTGGATTAACATAGTTTAATATCCAAAATCAGTTGTTCATTTCTCAACAAGCCCATGATCTACCCTTAAAGTCTCCATCAAATTTTAACAAGGAAACCTGTTAGCTGCCACAAGCTTGTTGTTCACACAACTGTTAGACAAAAAAAGCTGAAACTGCAATAGGAATAAAACAGTAGAGATGAATCAACAGGCTGTTTACTGATCCCATGATCAAACTATTTGGACTTCACCCCCCCCCCCCTTTGAACTGATACTATGAAATCTCTCTTACACTGTGATCGCTTCTTGAGGGAAGAATTCCAAGAGCTACAGTGAAGTCAGTTCAAAAAGGGAAGAGATAAAACATACCTAGCTTCTTCAGACACATGTCATCAAGTCACACATTCAAAAGACATAAGAAATCTTTCAAACCACACCATTTCATTAAACATGGATAAGAAACCTACATTTGTCTGAACTAGAGGCTGTAGAAGAACTGTCCATCTTCTATAATGTTTTCTCTTCAAGCCAACAATGCCATCTCTTTTTCTTGCATCAAACATCTAAAGCATATCTTCTAACCTCATCCTACCTCAAGTAGTGCATCAAACAGTCCATCAACAGCTGGCAGTCATCCTTATGTGAGAGTAATGTGCAAATCCAACCTCATGCACAAGTAGTCCCTAAACTCCAATTCGCTAGAAACTGAGATTAAATTACAGTGTGTGGATTATTTCACAACAACTGTATGGCTTCTACTAAACTTTCCTTTGAGGTACCCACAATTGACCATGTTGGGCTGGATGAGCCACTGATAACTCTTCATTTCAGATAATGTTGAGAGGTTGGGGAGGTGTGATAATTGCAAAGGGGCTGAGAGCTAGAAGGGGAGGGGGACTGGGGTGGCCGGGAGAGGAATGAAGAAAGAGAAAAGAAAAACCCAGCAGTACACCATGTTGCATTGTTCACGCTCAGACCTTCAATTTGCTCTCGGCATTCTCCTGCAGTGGGGAGAATGTTACGCTGGCTTAAGAGACAAATCGGACACAAAATAAAGACCAAGCACTCAGCAGTAAAGCAATTATCGCAACATTTTATGCCAGGGCTGTTCCTTTTGAAGGCAGTCTGGTGCTGCCCGCATGTACCTTAACCCGTTCCTAATAACCATAAAGTCACCATTATGTACGGTACAAGACATTAAATAAATAATGAAAAAAGCTGCCAGCAAGTGAGCCAGTCAAGAAGGGTGTGCAAGAGAATCCTTTAAGAGTGGTTTAACCTGTGCTGCATGAGGAACGTTAACTGAGCTTGGAGGTAGGGGAGTGTTGGACTAGAAACCCAAGAGAAAAATTAATGGAGTAATAATTGGAGAGAAAGTAAAATAAAGTAGGATACAGTACCCACTTAAGTTCAGCCACCTAAGAATTTCAGTGTTACTAGGAAGGAAAATTGTGAAATCACATCAGATATTTGCTGGGTAAACAAGGCACTTCGCAAGCCAAATGCATAGGAATTACATGCTAAGTAAATTTCACAACAATTGTATGTATGGTTTGAAGGTGAAGTTTTACTTCTGGTTTCCTGACTGTTAACATTTAAACTGTATCATATTTTGTATATCTTGATCTAAGCACAAAAGAAGAATACTTAACATTTAATCTGTTTTTTAAAAATTATACTCACATACTGAAAATGCTATCATGCTTTTGAACTAACTGTTGTATATGCTAGGTAGTTATCAATTTGAGGCTTAATTACAGTTAAGAAATAACTTATTTGAATTAATAATGAATATATGTACATGCATCATGATTCTACAGCATCCTATTCATATTAAAATTACATTATTTGCAGGAACAAAAAGGAAGCAAACTTTTCCCAGCGGAGAAAAATTGTGATTCTTTTTTCTTTAAATGGCATCAATTCCTCCATTAGTCTAACAAAAAAAAGAAAAATCTTAACTCAGATCAGCATATGCCTCCCTTTGCTCCCCAGAACACCATAAATGACCATGGCTGGCATTAGACCAGGTGTTCTCAATCTTTTCAAGTGGGGGCCGGGTCACACTCCCTCAAACAGTTGAGGGGGCTGGGCTGGTTGTCCCCCCCTTTACGGCTATCATAGAGACATTTACGTCAGCTGTAAATGAGTCAGCGGCTGATTCCACCAGTGCGGGTGGCTGGATTGAGGGCCAGATTTTCTGGTGCCATGAGCCGTAGGTTGAGAACCCCTGTATTAGACTAAGGGAATACATCCGGTCGAGGGCAAAAGAAGAAGGGGACGGCCCAAGATGAGATGGCTAGATGGTATTGTGGAGACAATGGGCACAGAACTGAGCGAGTTGAGGGGGATGGTGGAGGACAGGAGTGCCTGGCGGACAGTGGTCCATGGGGTCGCAGAGGGTCGGAATCAACTGTGCGACTGAACAACAACAAAGGTAACCATCAGGAAAGGGTGCTACATATTGGCTATAAACTGTCTTTGGAAATGAACAGGCCAGGAATTGTTAAACACTGCCTCCTCTGCCACTGACACCAGATGCACTAATCACTAACTGGAATTCATTGACACCTATAGTTGAACTCTATTGGTAAACAGTTACTTAATAGTAAATCCTATGGCTGAAATCCTACTTGGTCAGACTGCTTGGCCAATGACTACAACAACACAAGTGGTTTGTAATATATGTCATTTGTGCAAAGAGGTTCCAGGATGAGGATCCTTACTGGAGGAAAAGAAATGCATGCATAACTAGGAGGTCTTACATTATTGTGCCTACAGGCTTTACACTTTGTAGGTACCCAACATGATAGTTACTCACAACTGTTTTCTTTTCTTACCTAGCTCAATGAATAGATATTTCCACACTAAATGCCTACTTTAAAATAAGCTCATTCCATTTGCACCATTTTTTTCGCAAGCATCAATATTATATTGTCCTCCAAAAAAAATTCTTGCAGTTTTGTCTCTCTGTTTCAGATTACAGAAAATCTACTTGCCTTCCCCACAGCCCTCCCAAGAACAGGACAGAAGCATAACTTCCACAGGTGTCAATAGATCATCTTAATGCTAGTCTGGGTAGTAGAAGGCAACAAACCCAAAAAAGTGGCTTCATTTTGACAGCTTAAAGTTTGACTGGACAGCTTAAATAAGAAGATGGTTGTCTGGGTAGTAAAGGCAGGGCTGTCCTATGTGTATCTACTCAGGCATGAGTATTAATGAATTTAATAACATTTATTCCCACCTAGGAGACTGTGGTGGCTTAAAGGTTAAGATGCCCTATGAACATCTGTCCGTCCCACCAGACCAGACCTGAGTGGCTCACTGGTTGTACCATCGACTAGAGAGGCACACGCCTCTAGCGCTAGGAGGAGGGCCTTCTCTGTGTCCGCCCCAGCACTATGGAACCTCCTGCCAATTGAACTACATCTCCAGTCGGAGTTGCTGCCCTTTAGGAAGGGGGCTAAGCAGTGATGGGATGTAACAGGTTCTCACCAGTTCACCAGAACCGGAGTAACTTTTCCAAGTGTCCCGGAGAACCGGTAGCAGCTTTTTAGGGGAACCACCTTCGGGGCTTACCTTTTCACTGGTTCCCCCACTGCACATGCGTGCCAAGCACTTGGTGTGCATGCACACCTACAGTGCTTGGCATGTATGCACAGCCTCCTTACTGTCCTCCCAAGCGGGAAGGAGGAAGAGAAGCTGCTAGCCTGAAGCTCCCTATAGTCTGCTCCCCAGGGTAAGTGACTCACCTTTGGATGTGGTGTGTCTGTGTGTATTTTAATGTCTATTTAATACCTTTACCTATATTGATGTACTACCACAGTTCCTAAAAAGGCCTGGCAGCCTGGCTTGGGGTTTTTAAGCAAAGTTTTGGAGTTACCTCATCAATAAGCTACACCTGTGCTGTTCCAATTGCTGTTCCAATTTGAGAACCCTTAAGGAGGAACAGCTATTTTACATTTACATTATGGCATATTATCCTAGAGAACTGGTTAGGCAAAGACTTAGTACCTAACTTCTTTAACTGTTGAAAAGTTGAAAAGTGCTAACATGAAGCCATGTTGTGGTGAATTCATTCTGTAGTTCCTTCCATCTGACCTAGTGTGAGAAAGGTTAGCCAGAATAAGCTTTAAGCTCTGTTTTAAAAGCTCTGGTTGATTTGTGTTTGGAGTGGGTTGGTGGGTGTTTGGGTGGGTGGGTGTATTTTAATGTATTTATTTATTTAATTTATTTACGGTTTTGTGTTGTGTGTGTGCGTGTGTGCGTGCTTATTTTTATTTTATTTTATTATTATTTTTCTTTGGCCCCGCCCACAACATCATGATGTTGGCTCCACCCATGACATCATGGTGTTAGCTCCGCTCACACTGTGATGACATCACGGTGGGGTAGTAAAATTTTTGACATCCCACCACTGGTGTTAAGACCTGGCTGGTGGGACAGGTATGGGGTTTGGGTCAGACAGTGATGCAATAAGTGTAATCATTCTTCCACTGCTACACCTCCACCTTCACAGTGGAAATGCTCTGATGCAACTTTAAGTCCTTTCTCTTCCCTAGAAACCAGATCACAAATGGCATTTTAACAATTGCTGTACCAAAATATGGGGCTGAATTACAGAAAACAGGGCCCAGAAACCACACACTATTCATATATTAATAGTTTAAACCAGGGGTTCGCAACCAATGGCCCATGGGCCAGCCCTGGCCCCCAAAGCCATTCCATCTAACCCATGGCAATGACCCAGGAAGTGGATGCACCCACACATGCGCAAATGTGCCCGCTACCATTTTGTCCAGCCCGTGAGGTATGAGGGGGAGTTGTCCGGCCCATGGCGTGGTAAAGTTGAGAACCCATGTTTTAAACCTTTCAAATTCCCTTCAAACTCCCTTATCATACTACGTATTCTGTTGTTACACCAGCTGACCAGAGAAAATACAACCAACTATAAACAAAGCATTTGAAGTTGTTGTTGTTGTTATATGCCACCCAATCAACAAACGTGACTCCGAGTGGCTCACAGCAGTACACAATACACAATAAAATCACAATTAAAACACTCGCAATAAAATACCGATCATTAACAACAAGCAAAAACCCACATGCACACACTCTCCCTCTCTCTGTGCCACATAATTCTAAGTTTATACTAACAGGAGCAGGTAATTTCTAGATTGCCACCATAATACTAAGTGTATTTTTTATTTAAAGGCAGGCCAAATCTGATTTCTGAATACACATTCCACTGCATTGTATCATCATCCCTACTGGAATTCTAAGCAAAGGGGAAGAGAAAGATTTCCAGGCTTCAGTACTTTTGTTCTCTCCTCTGCCTTAATTTCCACTAGTTAAATCTGCTATCAGTGAGAAAGAGAGAAATGGGCCTGGTGTTTGCTCTCACCAAGAAGAGGATATTTAAAGAGGCCCATGTTTCACACCAAAACAGTTTTCAAACAGTCACAAGCATCTGCTGTTATTGTTCAACAATCACTACAAAGCAACTGCCTATCCCCCTTCCCATCAAATGCAAGTCTACTGCTAACACCCATTTCCCCTTCTTCCGTAGCCCAGAGAAAAGATAGTTTGTCTAAATCTGAAGCTTCCATGGCCTAATGGGACGACTCAAAAGCTACTGGGAAATTTACCTTCGCAGATACACTGGAGTGACTTACAAAATAACCACCTCTCTCCTCTAGGTCAGCAATCCCCCTAAATTCTTCAAAAGCTCAACCTGATTGAAATTCAGGAGCTCCACCACCCCTCCCTATCTCAACCACACATACATACACACAAACCAGTGCATAAAACCAGCAAGACAAAGCTTCCTTGACTTGCACTCCCCCCAGGGCAGAAGTTGTGTAAGAGGGAAACCTAACTCTATTGTTCTTGTGCCCTCCCATCCACCCACCCCTGCTTACTATTGCTCATGATCCAAAGGCTCCAGAAAAGATGAAGGACACACACATACCCATGCCCAAAATAAAAGAGTTGGGTGACTTTTGTATGCACTACAAAAGAGCTCCACAGTAACAAAGCTACCACAAGATTTACTCACCTGCTTCTTGAGGCACCCAGAACAAACACCATTTAGTGATTATGGCAGTAGACCTCAATCCCTTATGTTGAAATCAGCACCATGAGACAGGCTGAATTTTGTTCTCTTGTTCAGTTACTGCTTTTGCAGCTAATATAGTCTTTTCTCCTCTTTAGTTTTGAATTCAAAGAATTTCTCTTAAACCTGAGAAATTAAACTTTTGTTTTAACCTGAATGAGTAGAAGGGATTGTACAACCTCTATGTAGGTGCTCTTGTGCAGTCATATGACAGAATTCATTTTCCATAAGTAGCAGTTAGCACCACTCTGACTGCATTTTTTAAAATCCAGAATTTGAGAAAGTAACACTTTTCCTAGTATGCAATTCTAAGGGTTTTTTTACTCTCAATTTCATCATATTAAAAGAATCGTTTTATTTCATGATTTCAGCCAAAATTCATGGGAAGAAAGATGCCTCTTATTGAAACTAAATAAAAAAATCCCAGTTGCTCTATAATTTTAGTTGAAAAGATGTCTCCTTAGAAGTAAACCTCATTGAGTTCAATTGGATTTATTCCCATAGAATTGTGTCCTAAATTATTCTACAGCAATTTTCTGCTGCATTTTAGCCTTTGAAAAATAATCTTGCAAGACCCTTTAAAAAGTCAATACCAAGATATTTAGCTACCCCTGGAAGATAGTGTGCATGTTTTATAAACACTGACAGATATTATACATTAATTTCAGACTACCTCATTTCAGGATCCCTTCAAACATACACATTTTGCAAGACTGCTAACACATTGATTCCCAACCTTAGATCCCGATACAGTATATTATTAGACTAAAACTCCCAAAAGTCTTCACCATTGGCTGCCTAGCCAAGATAGAACACAAAATTATTCAGTCTTTAAAAGACAACTGTAAGACAAGAGGAAACTAACTTTGACCAGCCTTAAAACATATATGAGACAGACTTTGGGGGTTATTTTTAAAAACCTAAAATGAGGTAAAGGGACACAAATATTTAGCTAATATTGATAAGGCTTCTATGTTATATACTTCCTAACAGATTCTGACTTAATGGCATTTAGGGTTTCCAATATATGTGAAATATTTTAAAGAGTGGTTTTATCAGTGCCACCTCCAGTGGGTTTCCATGACCATGAAAAAGGAAAGAAAAGAGAGGAAGGACAGGAGGGTATGGGTTGAAATGGGCTACAATGCCAATTGCATGTGAACACTGAGCTTCTGAATCAAATTGCAAGCCTAATGAGAACACTCATTACATTTTCAAACGTAATTAAGATTGTGATTCAAACTGTGGCAGAGACAAATCGCTCCAATTCAGCTTTCCAATGTAGTCATACTCTGATATTCTATGCACTCCATTCCACTAGTTCTGAACCTCTATGATGTCTAATCTCTTTTCTAGCTCTTTCTCAATGCTACTGCAAACTTTCTCCCTTTTCTTCCTATCTTTGTTCTGTCAGTCTCATGCAAAATGTGAAAGAGATTCCTGTGCAAAATATTTCAGGTACAGGTGGAATACAGCTCAAATCAGCATTTTCAGCATCCAATCACACCTCTTTTTTATATTTGGAATAAAAAACCTCTTCCTAGATTATTATTATTCTGTCCAGGCATGAAACTGCCAAAATGAAGGTACCTTTAGGTGAGTTGATTCAGCAGTTCCTTTTACCTGACCAAGTGTGAGAAAGATTAGGCGACAACATAAGGTTGCTGTTACCATAGTATGACTGACTGTAGTTCCGAAATACCACAATCTTCAAGGAGGCTCTTTCCGTGTAGAAATTTCTTCAAACCAGGAAATGTTGAGGACTCATAAGAATTTAGATTTATTAATCTGTTAAAGTATAATATAAACAGCTTGGCAAGAAGGTATTAGTGCTTTTTCACTTGATTACCCTGGGTTTATTTTTGATTGCAGCATGTTTTATTTCATGAAGATCATTCCCTCAAACTGCACAGATTTGCTTTTTTAAGGAAAGTGCCTGAGAATTGGGCTCTATATATGTAGAAATATGTTGTGTAAGATTCTAGAGTAGTATCATGGGCTATAATTTAGAAATAAACAATCCAAGGGTCTCATGCTTTGTATAGTCAACCAAACATAAAGTAGAAGTATAATCATCTTTAAAATTATGCTTTCTGTGACTACCTATTTCAATCCTGAACATTCTAGCTTTAATTACTCTCAGGAGTCTAAACTAATCTTGCTAAACTTATCTTCCTCTCTCAGTCGGACTCCTGGTATGAGCGTTCAGATACACAAATAGTAGCCTAACTGAAATGTGAAAATTGGAAACAAAGTAGAACCAAACATTGTTGGAAAATTTGGCCTATGAGATAGAAATGGAACATGAGAATGAGTCAAGGAGTTTTGTGAGGATAACAATCTGTTTATTGTAACTACATGCTTCAAACAACCAAACATATGGATATCATCCAATGGTAAATATAAAAATTATTAGACTCAATAACTGAAAGTAGAGGATGAAAAAGATGCCAAAACATGACCAGGAGCTGATTATGGTACTGACCATGAGCTCCAATATACCATCTCATGAAGGTATACAGTATTCATCTTGAATTTAACCAGCATATATTACTTTTCCTTACCTATAGAAGAAGAGTGCTCAGATGTGTTATTACTTAGCAAATGAGTCAGCATTAAGATTGTCTAAAACAGCTCTTAGATAAATCTTTTTACATATCAGGAACTACAGGCAGAGAGAAAGATGTTTCCAAATGGAGGTCAATTATTTAGTAATTGTCCCCTCCCATGTACACAGCATTTACAACAAAGCTCTCAGAGCTGCTTACATACACAAATTAAAATCATACAGCTAGCAGGATTCAGCACTAACTTGAAGGAATGTACAATCCTAAATAATATTCAGCTATGTTAATATATGTTTTAGATGTTATTAGTCTATATCACTCATGGTGAACTTATGGCATGCATTCCAGATTGGGTACACAGACCCCTCTCTGTCAGCACTCAGAGTCACACCAGCACAGAGTTCATCCTGCCCCTCTGCTGAACAGCCCAATGGGAGCACTTCCTCCCTCCCCAGCACAGAGTTCATCCCACCCCTCTGCCCAGCAGCCCAATGGGAGAGCTTCCTCCCTTCCCCCAGCACAGAGTTCACCCTGCCCCTCTGCCCAGCAGCCCAAAGGGACCACTTCCTCCCTCCCCAGCACATTCACCCCACCCCTCTGCCCAGCAGCCCAATGGGAGAGCTTCCTCCCTCCCCCCAGCACAGAGTTCACCCTGCCCCTATGCCCAGCAGCCCAATGGGAGCACTTCCTCCCTCCCCAGCACAGTTTGCCCAGCCCCTCTGCCCAGCAGCCCAATGGGAATATTTCCTCCCTCCCCCCAGCACAGAGTCTGCCCTGCCCTCTGTTTGGGCACTTGATCTCTAAAAGGTATACCATCACTGGTCTATATCAAAGGTCAATCACTGTTAAATTCAGAAGGTGTCTATAGAAGACTTCACATCTATATCTATGTCAGAAAATGAATTTAGAATGGGAAAGGTTATTTTATGTGGAGCATATTTGACTAACTGGACATATCTTACAGTACACTGTGTTTCTTTAAGGTCAATCATCTACATATAAAGAGAAATTAAGTGTTTCATGGGGAAATGCCTTGGTGAGACAAGTAACAGCCTCTGAAACTCACACTGTCTGATTCTCTACTATTAAAAGGATGCAACACACACACACAACCAACCACAAAGAGGAAACCAGGTTATTGCTCTCACTACATTTTATGAACTTGTACTGCATCAATTAAGAAAGTCAATTTTCCCCACATTTAGGCTAAATAATACCACTGTTCCCTGCATTAAAATAATGCTTATTATTGTGGGATGTTATCATAAAAAATTGTGCATGTTACATTAATATAATTAAGGGAATTACAAATAAGCTCTGGTTCTCTAGTTCCAGAGAATGAGAGGGAGAGAGTTCATACACTTATACATGTTGAACACTCCCAAAGTAAAGCATAACAACCCAGCAGTACTAATTACTGTGAAGCCAAAGAGGTTTGAATACAGAGATCAGATGAGTTACAGAGGTCAATGTAATAACTGAAAATTTGAATGCACAAATGTTTGTCTCAACCACTAATTTAATTCAGGCTATTTTTGCTTAAAATGTCATATGGCACTATACTGGAAAAGCTCGTTCTGATTTAAATTTTGGAATCTCCTAGTTAAAGGTAAAGGTTTCCTTTGCTCTAAAGCCAGTCATATCCAACTCTTGGGTTCAGTGCTCATCTGTTTCAAAACCAAAGAGCCAGTGCTATCTGCTTCTGCAGATATTTCTGTGGTCATGTGGCAGGCATCTCTACTTTAAAACTTGAGACATTTGAAACCTAATCCAAACAAGACTCAACTGTGTGCTTTCCACCTTCGAAATCGAGAGGCAAGGGTTGAGTTGGATGTTAAGTGGCAAGGGAACTGATTACAGCATTGTTTGGCACCAAAATACCTTGGTGTGATGCTTGACAAGACATTCTCTTTTAAACAGCACTGCCTGAATACCAAAGCCAAAGTTGCTACAAGGAAAAACATCATCAGGAAACTCACAAAGTATCAATGGGGAACTCAACCATCCACATTGCGTACATCAGCTTTGGCCCTGAGCATCTCCACAGCAGAGTATGCTCCTCCAATATGGAGCGCATACACACACGCAGACAAAACAAGTTGACAGCGCTGTTAAAGAAGCTATGCGTATAGTGACAGGATGCCTCAAACCTACACCAGTTGAGAAAATATACCCTCTTCTTGGTATTGCTCCACCTAAAATCAGGAGAGAAGTAGAAGTGGACACTGAGAGAACGAAGCAAGAGAATGATCCTTGACACCCTCTGAATGGATGTGAGCCTCAAGTCCATCCCCTCAGACCCAGGAAGACCTTTATGGCAAAAACAAACATTCTTGAGGCTACACAAGAGCAAAACAAAATTAGAAGATGGAGGAAGGAGCTCACTGGACCAGGAACTACATTAAAGGAGGATATAGCTGAGTGACTCAGCCTCCCCTAAATCAGGACCCTGAATAGGCTGAGGGAGTTGGATTCCCTAAATGCAAGACCAACATGCTCAAATGGGGGCTGCTGGCGGACAAAACACACTGTGTGATTGTGGAGAGATACAGAATCTGACTCATTTACTGGTCTGCTGATTACTGTGTTTTATTATGTAAATTGTATCTTATGGTATTTCATTCTGTTGATGTATGTGTTGAAGATATGTTTGTGAGCCGCTCAGAGTCGCACTTCATGAGTGGGGCGGCATATAAGTCGAACATAATAATAATAATAATAATAATAATAATAATAATAATAATAATAATAATAATAATAATAATAATAATAATAATAATAATAATAATAATAATAATAATAATAATAATAAACATTTACCAATGAGGACTTAAGTTTGGGCAATTACAAAGTGAAAAAAGTGGCTTTTGGGGGGCAGTCCAGGATTTGATCGGGACATGAACGAAGAACTCAAGACAGCTAACATAACAACTTTAGTTACAAATCACTTCAGCACTTGTTTGTTAATATAGCCACCAAATTTGAGGCCAAAATGCAGTATAAAATCAAGAAACAAATCCATATTGATCATGTGACAGTCAGGGAAAGAATTGCATTTTTCGTTCCATGGAGATGGAAGCAAGTGCTTGTCTGATTTTTGCCCCAGGTGCCAAAATCACATAGTTGAACTTGGAAATTATATACATATCATTTGCTGGACTGCCTCAAGCAATTTAATATTTCCATCCTTTGTATATCTCCCACCCTTCTCTGAAGTTTCTCCTTTAGAATGTAAGCTTCTTTTTTTTACCACATCTTTGTCCTACTAATCATGCTTCCTACAGAAATATCATAAATTGGCAAGGCAGTCTGAACTGCCACTAATTTGTAGCAATTGAACAACCAGCTCTTTACACTTGAGATGAAACATTTTGGGGACACTTTGTTGTTTGATGAAATTTCTAAGAACATTCCAGGTAATCTGAGATTAATTACCTGAAAAACAAACTCGCATTTCTCTGAACATCTGAAGGAAGCTTCATCTCTCTTGCATCCTTCAGTAGCTTCCATAGTATTGGTTGTGATGGTCAATGTAGGCTTCAATGCTTGCTACACAGTTGGAAATCCACCCTGTTTTTCCATACAGCTTCTAGGGCATGTCAGAAGAGGAAAAGAATCTTCACATTTTCCAATCCATTTCGTTCAACTTGATACCAGGCCTAAGAAACACCTTTAGGTCAGAAAACTGAGGAAGAGATTAATAATTTATCTAAATCCCTACCAGCCTAGCAGAAAGACACTTTCAAGTGTGTTATCTGTGAAGAGAAGCCCAAGCAAACGCAAGTCAAAGCCTTTCTTTGAACATCAGCACCCGGATAGTCTTGTGGATGCAGGATTTATGCTGCTGTTCCATCACACCAGTTCAGAGAGTCCTTTTCTCGACAACTCCGCCTGATGCCATTTTCAAAAGTCACTTGTTTCATGTTGCCTTTTTATTGTTTCAACTTTTTTCACGTTCACAGTAAGAAAGAACTGAGGGAGAAAACCCACAACACTTTTAACTTAAGGCTATTAAAAATTTAAAAAACATGCCAAAGGAACTGGGACAGGGAAGAATAGAGAGTGTATTTTTTCTTGGCAGGAAGGGTTCCCCCCCCCCCCCATTTTCAACCAGCTTTTGAAGGAGTTGGTCTTTTCTAGCTTTCTAGTTGCCTGTTGCCCTTAATAAAGGTGAAGAGGAACAACTTGGGTTGGGGAGGAAAAATAAATCCTTTCTTTTGTTCTTGGCAAAAAACTTTGCTAATTGCTGGTGGTTGTTTTCCGTGTCATCTGCTAACTCTGGGGGAAAGAGAAATGACTGAAAAGAGAAATGAAATCAATGGGCAAAAAAAACTTTAGAAATCTCTTTTCAGGGGCTTCAGACAGAAAAGATGCAATGCAGGAGTATAGAAAGAGGATAAAGTAAAGGAAATGTCACAGAGGTCTCAAAAATAAATAAATGAGCCAGTGCTGCTTGGGTGAGCCCCATCTTTCCTATCAGGTTTTACAGGGAGCAATACGTTTTATTCATTGCCTGGCCTGACTTATCGCAGCCTTGTTTTTAATGAGGTATAATAAGGAGAACATTTTGTAACAACACGGCTCCTCTATTTTATCCGACAAACAGCTGTGTCATGGCCGTCGCAGGGAGAATGAATCATATCTCTCTGCCTGCATATGCGAACTCCCATGTAATTACCCTTGCATCTTAAATAAAGCAGGCCCTAAACCTGTCGCTCAGATTACAAGCAAGTGGAGCAACCCTCGTAACTGAGGCCTCTATTATTACAATTAATTTATCACAGAAGCACTGAGATTAGAGACTGGAATTAAAACACAGTAAAAAGGGTACCACCACAATGACAACAAGCGAGCCAAGGAATACAGGAGGAGATGAGAGAATTTTATTGAAGAGGTTGAGCAGTTTAATTCCTTAACTAGATCAACATTGGGGGTGGGGCTATATACTTTACATTACTCTCATATCTTACTCTAACAACAGAGAACTATCTTTTCCCTCCTCCACATCAAAAAATATACAAAATTAAAAAATAGCATTTCAATTTAAAATTATGGCTATATAAAAAAATAGAACTATTCATTATATTAATATAGCCATAAATATGTACCGGTACATGTTTTTGCACAATAGTTTAAAAGATATTAATATAATGACATAACTGCATTATTTACATAACTGCATTGTTTTACGTTTACCTAAATCCATGTAAAGCTGGAAAATGTCATCTTGTATTCATTTGTATTTTCTCTTCCCTGCTTACATAAATAAAACAAAAACTGCCACGGGACACCTATTATATCTTGATATTAGTATGGAATATTCTGGCCTAGGCCCTTCAACTTGAATTTATTTGGTTATTATGGGGAATATTAAGGCTTCACTTAGTAAAATGAGCACTAGTAATAATGGACACAAATAACATTTAGAAGTCTGATTGATATGAAACTAGTGGGAAACTTGTAGCCTTGAGGGGAGCCTGGGCTTCTGGGAATTGAAGTACAAGTACACCTGGAGGCCCAAGTTTGAGAAACAAGCTAGTCCTCCAGGTGTTATGGAACCTAAATTTCCCGAAGCCCAGGCTCCCTTCAAGGCTGCAGGTTCCCAACCCCTGACTTTCAGTGAATAATTGAAAACATAAAATTTCAATCTTGAACTTGCCAATCTTGTTTGTGCATCTCTGTCTCTTGATAGCTTCTTTGCCACCAACCCAACTAATCTACAGCCAGATAAAAGGGTTCTTTTGCTCAAAAGCAAAAGCTGACTCTAGGGGGCAGTGCTCATCTCTATTTACAGCCAAAGAGCCAACGCTGTCTATATCTGCAGACATTTCTATGGTTTCATGTAGCAGGTATGACTAGATGCTGGAGCACACAGAATGCTGTTATCTTTACTGCCGAGGGGGTCCCTATTTATCTACTTTCAATTTCTTGTTTTTGAACTGCTAGATTGGCAGGAGCTGGGGCAGATGATGGGTGTTCACTCCATCGTGCTCACTCCATCTTGAACTGCTGACCTGTAGACCTTCTAGTTGCCAAGCTCAGCGTCTTAACCACTAAACCACCATGGCTCCTGTAAACTATTGCTAGGAGCTAGCAAACTGAAAATCTTCCAGCACAACTGAAGCCTTCTGCAAGGCCACTTAGGGTCAGGTAAATCCAGCAGATTCTCCATCCCTAACTCCTTTCATCTATTAAACTGCCTCTTTTATTAATCTGTTCATCCAAGGAAGCGAGACCACGCTACCCTTGCTAAGCCTGGCAGATACTAAAAGAGATGATAGGTTTCTGCATACTATACTTTATAGTAGACCACAGGAATTTTATTTATATTTATTATTTATTTATTTATTTTTTGGATTTCTATACCGCCCTACTTGGTGTGACCAACTCAGGGCGGTGTACAACATAATTAATATACAGTCAATCAATAGAGTCCAACAATAAAGGCAGAAACATACAATATATAAAAAATGTAACAGTATAATAGCAAGATAATATTCCATTCAGCATTACAAATATGATTCAGGGTCATAAATACAAATATCAAGTCACAAATACAAATACAAATATCATCAACTTTCACAAGTATAACGTACGCCCGCCAATAGCTGTTCCTAATCAGCTGTCGGGGAATAGCTGTTCCTAATCAGCTCTCCTCACCCCCGCCGCCAGTCTTTTATCGGCCTCCAGGCTGAGGTGGAAAGAGGTCCCGGAGGGAGGGCGCGGGGGGGGGGGGGGACGCCTCACCGGCCACAGCTGCGGCAGCTTGTTCCATCCCCGGGCGAGGTGGAAAGACCCGGGGAGAAGCGGGAGCGTCCTCTCGTCGCCCCGCCGCCAGTCTTTTATCGGCCTCCGGGCCGAGGTGGAAAGAGGTCCTGGAGGGAGGGCGCGGGGGGGGGGGATGCCTCACCGGCCACAGCTGCGGCAGCTTGTTCCATCCCCGGGCGAGGTGGAAAGACCCGGGGAGAAGCGGGAGCGTCTTCTCGTCGCCCCCGCCGCCAGTCTTTTATCGGCCTCCGGGCCGAGGTGGAAAGAGGTCCCAGAGGGAGGGCGGGGGGGGGAACGCCTCACCGGCCACAGCTGCGGCAGCTTGTTCCATCCCCGGGCGAGGTGGAAAGACCCGGGGAGAAGCGGGATGCTATAGAACAGGGATTCACAACCTGTGGCCCGCAGACCTGATGCAGCCCATAACACCATTTCATGTGCCCCCACCCCCACTGCCTCCACCACACCAGGTAGCGCCATGTGGTGGAGATAAGGCAAAATAGCCACCTGGTCCCCAAAGCTGTCTGAGGGAGTGTGACCCGGCCCCTGGCTTTAAAGGGTTGAGAACTCCTGCTATAGAATGTCATACACTGTCATAAAACAGTAATGGTACAATGAAGTTGGAAAATATTTAGGTTCAATCCTGTAGTAAGTTGCTACTATAGTAGACTCACTGAATCAGTGGGGTTTTGGTGAATCTACTTCTCTTTAAGTTGGCTGTAAAAAGCAGGAAACAGCCATAAAGAAGAGAAAAATAATAGCAGTGTTTGTCTGTATACTAAACCACAGTTTAAAGGAGAGCACAGTACATAACAGTGTGCTGTATGCAGCTCATCAATTTTTGGGATTTGATTCCACTCATTTTAATTCATTACCTTTCCCAAGGAATTCAGTTAACAGCAAATAAAGGGGGAGAGAAGAAACCTGACTTCAATTACAGAGATGCCCTCAATACACCACCTCAACTGATTAGCTAACAGTGGTGAAACCGAAGCAAAGCAGGCAGCCCCATATCTCATAAGAATTAAAGACATGGTCCCACTTTGTAACAATGCTTTTACAGAAACCATTCCATTGTAAAACTTTATGATTTGACTATTTATTGTACTTCCCTGTATTATTTATACTAAGTTGTATTTACCGGTATATGTGAAATTGTAGCATTGTTGTAACATTGTTAGCCGCTCCGAGTTACCTTGGCAAGGAGAGCGGCATCATCATCATCATAGTTGTTGTTGTTGTTGCTGTTGCTGCTGCTACTGCTGCTGTTATTATTATAGTTGTGAGCAGAGCACATGTTCACGGTCTTAAATTATAACTTAATATCAGCAGGATGTGGTCTTTCCAGCACTCTTTCTTCCTGCTCTCCTTGCTTCACTTTTCTGTGCCTTTTCCTGGATGTTGCCTCCAAGAGATAGTAGATGTTGACATTGCTGTACCATGTACCATATCTGGAGATAGCTGCTTATCAAAATCTAAATATACATAGGCAGCTATGCTCACAGGGTATTGTTAAGGATCTATCTATTGGCACAGTGGCAAAACTATTAAAATGCTAATGGAACAATAAGTAATCAGTTCACACAATTAAGGCTAGAACCAGTATCCCCCCCCCCCCAAAAAAAAAAGTATGTCCATCAACAGATAAGAGCAGAAGCCTGGAATTGAGTAGGTCCCGAATGCTTGGTCTGCCCAAACTTCCTGGAATTTCCAAATTAGCATAATTTCTCCAAAATACTAACTATTTCCATGATTCTGTCCAGGACAGTGGTTCCCAACTTTTTTTTTTTTTTTTTTTTTGGCCATGCTCCACCTAAGCATCTCTAAGATCCTGATCTCCCCCCTCCATGACATATAATTCTTATTATTCAAAAAGTGAACTCCTATTCACAGCCTACAAAGGAATTAACTTGGTCTAAACAAGCTTCCAATTACCCTCCTTAAAAATTTCCCCGTGGGGTGCGTCCCTACATTGGGAACCACAGATCCAGAAGAAACACAGACCATTGTAATTTCAGACTTTTTGCATTATTCCTTTTCTACTTTTTTATTGCACTGAGCTAGATTTTCTTTGTTTTCTATGAAAATAATCATTTTAGGCATGAGGCAACATTAAGATGGAGATCAGAAATCTCAGTGTAGATGAAGCAAGAAGGCAAGAGGAACAGCATTTTCTGTTTGAGTGAATTTTGGAGTAACTAAAAAACAGAGTACAGTCAAACCTCGCATAAAGAGCGTCTCGCTTAAAGAGTAACTCACTTAATAGCAGAATTTTCTCTGAATGTTCGCTTCGCTTAACAAATAAAACCAACCAAAAGCTCACTTAACAAATAAATCAGGGTTCACAATCCCTCCCACAACTGGTCACTTTCAATGGTGTTTTGCTTAAAGAGCAAACTCGCTTAAAGAGCAATCCTGTGGAACGCATTATGCTCTTTAAGCGAGGTACAGCTGTACTGGCCAGTTGCTCAGTAGATTGGTAACTGGCTATAGAGCCAGAGGTTAGGAGTTTGGTTCCCTGCTGTGTCTTGCAGGCACGCTGCACAGACCCAGGGTTCCTCTGGAACAGTTCTCAACCTTTTTAAGCCGGGGGCCAGGTCATCCTCCCTCAGACAGTTTCAGGGGCCAGACAGCCATTTTGCCCTTCTTCCACCACATGTAATGGAGGCAGGGGGTGTCAATGAAATTGTGCCACAGGCCACATCTGGGCTGCAGGTTGAGAATTCCTTCTCTAGAATAAGGCAATGGTAAAGCATTTCTGAGTATTCTCTACCTAGAAAACCCTGAAAATGATTTCTATAAATCGGAATTGACTTGAAGGTACATCTTCTTCTTCATCATCATCATTATTGTTGTTGTTAAGCATCTGCCATTAAATTCACAGTCAAAGACTGGTTGTTGCTGTTGTTATTACAACAAAAGAGCTTCAGATAATTCTGTGCAGAAATTAAGTAATCTATTTTCTTTCAATAGCTTTCTTAAAATCACAATCAGTGCCCTAACATTTCTGAGATAATGATCTGTGGCCAGATGGATCTCCTGAACTGCACACACAAAACAGCAATTAAGTATGTTTAATACTTTTATTTGTAACTAAGGACCCTCTGTAGTTTGGTCATGGCTCATGGTATGTTAAAAATATGTTTGAGCTTTCCTAGGGGTTCCTTACTACTTTAGAGGCTGGAGTGCTTTAAGAATAATGACATTTTGCTTTTGGTTTATTAATTTTTATTGTGCCCCATGGTCACATTTTCAATTTTCCCTACCAAATGTAAGGAGCAGGAATCTAGGATATAAGGCCTTTGTTCTTATTCTCTTTGATTTCAAGCTAATGCAAATTTCTTTTAAAGATCTTGAGTCATCTGATCTGATTAAATTGTGAGTGCTGGTAATCTGATTTGATGTCATGCTCCAAGAAATATTTAAATAGAAGTTAGCCAGGAAGGAAACCCCATTTAAAAAGGCAACAACCCACTGAGCTTGTTGTTGTCCTGTGGAATGAGATTATCTGGAATGGAATCCTTCTCTCAATCTTCATTGCTGAATCTAACATTCAAATATTCTTTTTTTTCTGCCTGTGGTCAAAAATTGAAAGTTAGTGACAAGTGGCATGAAATGTTCCCAACAGATACTAAGATTCATGAACTAGATGAAAATAATTTTCCTGATCCAACCTATAACCCCTTGAAAACCCTTCTTGGAGGATTGGGGTTCCTCTTGAATAGAGTGATAGGGAGCACTGGAGGGAGCACCGGGAAAAGGCAAGGTATCCACAATCAAGCTGAAGTTTCTTGATTTCCTCTGGCATACCTAAGCTCACATACAGCATACTGTAGTTAATTTACACAAAACTGGAATATTTGTACTGTACCAGGATGTGTCCAAGCATTTTATTACCTGAGCATGACTCTTCTTCCCCCCTTTAAGGTGTAGAATATTCTAAGGCGCCAATATATTTTAGCTCAAGAAGTGGAATGTTTCTCAAGTGCTTCTAGCGTTTAAAATACAACAAATTAAATGAATTAAAAAATCTGCTTCCTTTTCATGACAACTAGAATATGTTGTAAAAGGTAGTTGCCCCGCTCTGGCTAATGGTAATACAAGCTGTGTAAGTATCCTGCTGCTAAAACAAAGGAGCAGTTGGCACCAGTATTAGCTGAAAATAGTTGCCTCCATTTGACAAAAATGCAAGAATCTCTGAAGTTCTCCCTCTTTTTTAACCCTTCAAGGCTTCCTGAAACAATTTGTCACTAGGGTTATTAGCATTTCTTGTGAGATATTGACAGCTTGTCTTTCTTCCCTTCCAACCAGTGAGTGATTTCTTCACGCAGTTGCCAAATACTGCCAAATCACCATGGTAAATGTATTGACAGAATCATATTAACAGCTGCTGTGCATTTACAGCACCGTAAGTTATAGAGAGAGGCGGAAACACACAGGGAAATAAAACAGCTCCCATCAGAAGCAGTGACAAGAGTTTATTTAGCAGTTGCTTCCTGGAACTATTTTTTTACATTTTAATTGCTAATTGTAAGAAAGATCTTCTAAAACAGCTACCTTGAACTAAATTATCTCTCATGATTGCTCAGACCTGAGCATCCATATGTTGATTACCTGGCCTCATAAATTAGGTATCTAAACACCAGACAAACAATAAGAGGAGTTATCTTTTAATATGGCCTACAAAATGGCAATTTAAAAAGAAACTTATCCAAAAAGAGGTCAGAATATGACCCAAATTTTGCATTCCTTGCCTTCCTTTTCCTTTGTTTCTTTTCAACACAGTCCACCTATATACATTTCTCAAGATACAGTATAGCTGGGGAGAATAAACAATATGCATACCAGTGTTAGCTGAAAGACTCACTGGATTGTGATTATTTAATGTACTGTATTGGTTTATGAATGCATACCTATTTAATGTAAAAATATAAAAAATTTCCATCTGGCCAGACATCCTGCTATGGTAATGGAGCAGACCATACAGCAAACAACTCAATGCCGAGTGTTGGGCAGTGGTAAATAACCTGACTCCTTCAAGGGGCCAATGGCTATGGGTGGATGATCCCCTTTAGATGGGGTAGTGGAGGAAATGCCACTGGAAACCATCATATTGGGCCCAACGGCAAAATGAGCAGAGAAGGAACTCTGATTCCCAACAGTCATGGAGGCAGAAGAGGCCATGCCAGATGGACTGGCTGTGAAGGTGCACCTTGTCAATATCCTCAAGGGTACAGCAGTCCATTGCAATCCCAGTGTTAAATCCTGCATATCTCATTTCATATGTGCCACAGGAGATGAAAAAATGCATTCTTAGATACAAGTTGGACGACGACGACAAAAAAAATGAAAACAATATAAACTGTTCAGAGATAGTACCACTCTAGAAAGCAGACGGAGGCGGTTCTTGTGTTGTTACTATTCTGGTTCTCCTTCATTTTACAAATAAAAATTTCTACTTTTTCCTTTCAGATAATATTTACTTACACAGAGCAAAAAAGTTAATTTCCCTGTCAATCCATTTAATATTGTTGAAAGGGCTTAAAATAAACAAGGAAGAAATAAACTACAAAAGTAGAAGAAGCGTCTAAGGAAATTTTGAAGGAAACTCCCCACAATGCTTCATGTGGATTTAACATTCCAAAATCCTGGAAAAATCCTACCCACCACTATCCCTTTACTTCTTCACTGGATAGTCTTCCCAATGAGCTTAAGAAAATAAACTCCTTAAAGCCAGAGCTGAAAAAGAGAGAGAGGAAAACCCCACCTCCACCTTTTCACTCTCCTCCAAATCTCCCTAGCTATTAAGCCCCTTAGAAATTAGAATGTTGTTAAAGAAAGTGAATCCATGCCAAGCAGCTTAGGAAAGACCTAAAACTCAGTGAAGGGGTGGGAGTGGGTGGCTGACAGTGGAGCAAGACAAATGAGAGTTACTTATAGCCACAGCAATACTAACAATTTGTTTTGGGACTAGCAAGGATAAAATGAAATGAAAGATGAACAATTTTACATATTTACCAAAAATTGAGCTGCCATTTTTGTCCAATCAAATTGCAGAGAAATTAACTTCAAGCTGCTGCCTGAAGAACACACTACATTCCTAGTGCTATACTACCCAGCACATTTAAATCATATATCTTCCTCAAGGGCTGTTCCAGAAAATGATCTTTCATAGTTTTTCATTTGACTCGACCACCACTGTAGCATATTTTGCTTCTACAAGCATTGCAGCCTCTCTCAGTTTTGGTTTTCCCAACCACCTCTTCCCAGAGTAAAAGCTTATATGGCTTTAAATGGCAGATGGTTTTCAAAATATAGCTGATTGAAAAGCCTATACCTGGGAATGAGAGAAGAAGCCAAATATTGGATCAAACTTTGAAGACTTAATCTAAAGCCAAAAAAAAAGTGACCCCACCAGAAACTGCTACACATACCACCAGGTATATGCATAACATACAGTGATGTAACTGAGATAATGCATTCCTCAGAAGTGTGCTGCCACTCTTCTTGTGAATTCTGCTCTCTAGTTTTTACAGCTAGCTGCAACCATATTTTAACACTTTCGTTTTCCTTTCCCTATTGCTCACTCAAAGAACAGGTAGTTAATGCTAACTGATTTTGAACATGAATTAATTTTTCTAGGGCAAGAGGGGATAGATGATACCCAAAAAATATACACAGTTATAGAATACCCTATATTGTTCTTTAAGTGAGTTTGTTCTTTAAGTGAAACTCCATTGTAAGTGACCAATTGTGACTTCTGGTGTGAGTGTGGGGGGATTGTGAACCCCGATTTATTAGTTAAGTGAGTTTTTGGTTGGTTTTGTTAAGCAAAGCGAACATTCAGATAAAATTCTGCTCTTTAAGCGAGGCGTTCTTTATGCTAGGTTTGACTGTACTGTAGTTGCAATTTACTATGCTAAGCAACAGAATTTCAGCTATACATTCAGCAGTCTAGTCTACGCATCCTAGTAAACCCCCTCATGTCTTCTTTGATTTTGTGTGTGTGTGTGTGGGGGGGATCTTATGAAATAAAACATCAAATCAGTTTCAGCTCCAGAATTAATGTGGTTGACACAAACCATGGGAAACATACAGTGATGAAAAGCCCTGTGCTCTTTTCTGATGATAAATACAACTAAGAGTTAGATACATCTACAGTTATACAATAAGTGTATAGGTAACAAGAATTCAATGAGTGAAGCAGAAGCTCACAGCAACTGACCTTTACAAACACAAACTGTCTGGAATCCAGTAGTAAGTCACAACTAGAATAGGCCATTTAAATCAGCAAGGACTTGGTGGACCTATTTTAGGTATGACTAATTACTGCAGGGGTGCCCAAACTTTTCCCGCCAGGAGCCTGACCACACCCCTCATGGTTCCTCCCGCCAGCAGTGTTGGTAGTGCACAAATTCACCACACATTTTTGGGCGTTTTTGCCGCCTCCGCTGCTTTCCATGTCAAAATGAGGGCAGCACATTTTCACTGCATTTTTTAATATTTTTGCTGCATTTTTGCATCATTTCTATGAGATTTTTGCATGATTTCTGCACTACTGGTAGGGGGGAGGCTTCTGGCAAAAGCAGCAATCTGGCCTGCAGATGAATTGGTGCCATGGGCCAGATCCAGCCCACGGGCCGTAGTTTGGATACCCCTGAACTACTGGATTTCAGCCATTGTGGGTACACACTCACATACAGTAATACCCCGGATAATGTTAGGACTTGGTTCCACAAGTCATGACATTATCCGATTTTTAGCGTTGTCCGATGCATGCATCGAACAACGCAAAAGCAAAAAAAAAAAAAAAGCCCTGACTTCAGGGACAAACCGCTTTAAAGACAGGCAGGGAAAGAAAGAGACCCGATCGGGTCTCTCTTTTCCTCCCTGCCTTTAAAGCCACCCCCCACCCGCAGCGGTCTCTGCGACTGCAGTAGGGTCGGGGAAAGGCATGGCTTTCCCCCGACCCTACTGCAGTCGCAGAGACTGCTTTTGTCTCTTTCCTTCCCTGTATTTAAACTACAGGGAGGGGGAAAAAGAGAGACGTGATTGGGTCTCTAGAGAAAGAACAGGGAGAAAGAACAGGGAAAGAACAGGGAGGGAAAGAGAAACAAGCAGTCTCTGCGACTGCAGTAGGGTCGGGGGAAAGGCATGCCTTCCCCCGACCCTACTGCAGTCGCAGAGACCGCTGCGGGTGGGGGGGTGGCTTTAAAGGCAGGGAGGAAAAGAGAGACCCGATCGGGTCTCTTTCTTTCCCTGCCTGTCTTTAAAGCGGTTTGTCCCTGAAGTCAGGGCTTTTCTTTTTCTTTTCTTTTTTTTTTTTGCTTTTGCGTTGTTCGATGCATGCATCGACCACCCGCAGACCATTGCCTCGGATAACACTAAGAATCATTATCCAGAATCGTTATCTGATGCAAGTTTTTTCCAAAAAACTTGCATCGTTATCCGATTCTAGCGTTATCCGATGCAATCGTTATCCGGGGTATTACTGTACACACAAACAGACATATGAACATGTATGTGTACAGACAGAGGTATGGGCCCAGACAGACGGCAAATAGCTATCTGGCACAAAAGGTGTTAGCACAACTTCTTAGTCTCTCTTCTCTTCCAGTCTTCTCCCATCTTCTCTGAACATTTTTAGCACAGGCTGGGTGGCAGGTTTTCAATGTGGACCTCCAACACCTGCATTATGGAATTTTAAATTCCACTCAACTTATTGGGAGCAATAAGGTGCTACACTTGGAATAACAGTGTTAGCTTTGATAAGCAAAAATCTACAGACATTGTATTTGATAACAGCTCACAGTTGATCATTATAAACCACAATGCAAAGAAAAATACAATAGGAGAAATTCTGTTCCTGCCTTCTCTGCTGTGATACTTCCAGATGTATCATTCTAATAGTGTGCTGACATTCAAGATTCAGGAATACAGTAGAAGATAAAATCAGTAAAGGACTGGGAAAGAACTTGCAAATATTATCTAACTGCAAAAGGAGGAAGAGTTTCCCCTCAAAATTCTCTTTTTAAAAAATCATAGCAACTATAATGGGAATCTGTAAAATCCACAGCAGAGAATCTCCTTCTCTGCATAACAGAGCTCCCTCTAGGTTGAACATTCAGGTATTTCAGAAACCGAGATTGGCTAAATTCTTTGTATCAGTAGTGACTTTAATACTCAGAAATGCTCTCTTCAAATCACCTAGTAGGCTATCCTGGATGATTCACTGTGTTAATACAGTGTTAATTAGCTCAACCTGTTTCACTGTTTTTTTTTAAATAGAACTTAGAAAAACTGCTTTTTTGCACAATCCCAAAATATCCAATGTAATCCAAAAAAGTAACTTGTCCAAACTTTTTATCAAGAAAATGCTGTGCTTGTGAAAAGAGGGCAGTCATTGCCACCACAGCGGCCATAAGAATCAATCTTGAGGATAAGAATATTGCATAAACAGAAAGCAAGAGAGCTGTTTTATATATCATTAAAACAGATTCCCCTTTTCTGATCATAAGTTCTTTCTAGCAGAAAAGATTCTTCCAAGACTGGCTATTAGATAAGAGCAGCCTTCCTGTTATAGTTATAATTCATTAGCATTAACTCCTGCCCCAAACTTTTATACTACTTTTAGTAGTTATTACTGGAAACTTCCACTCCATCTATACAAAGTCCTGCTTTTTTCAAATATATTTTAGCTTCTTTTCAAACAGATCTTTAAGATCATCATCATCATCATCATCATCATCAGTTCAGGCAGTGAGGAAGGGAGTTTGGCAGCCCATTATGGGTAGTCTGAACATTTGTGACAAGGCAGCTGGCAGGTGCCCCTGTGAGCAAGCCAGAACCTGGGGACCAGCCTTTTCACATCTGGTTAAGTACCACTAACCCCTCTGACAAACTGCCTAATTATGACAACACTTCTGCTGGAAAATTAGCATGCTTGACTGTCCATGCTCAAAGACATGAGGGGGGAGCAGCTGGCACAAATGGGCACTGCTGCTGTGAATGCCTAGCAGTGTGGGTTCTGCAACACAATCCTGAATAAGGTTGCAGTCACAATCTTAGCCCAATGGCTTGGTTTCCTTTTGCTTTCAGAGCAACTTGTACCAATATAATTTACACCTCAACTGGCTGCATAGATTTGGATGTAAAACTGATGTCTTGACTAAGGCTATGTATGCAATATAGGAAATAGACTGGCAAATTAAAACATTGCTTTATATTCACCCTTAACAAGAAAGAATTATTATTTTTTTAAAAAACATCAAATTCCTTATGAAACTTCTGTGCTGAAACTGTAGACCAACTCTTTGGAGACACCGTGGCATTTTAAAAAAATGAAATAAACTATATTATAAAACATTAAATTCAACATGAAACTCACTTAAACAGAGATCTGGATACAGCAATCCACATCTTAGATAAGAACGGGGATGGAAATCTGAAGTAAATTGTATGGAGATCTACACTTGAAAACAGATCAAAAAATCTCAGTGAGTTCAATATGTGATGGCCAGATTGTAAATTAGGATTGGCACAATGAATAGATCATGGCATTACTTAAAGCAGGAATAAGGAAGTTATAGCTATACAAATGTGTTGGGTTAAAAACTCTCAGTCTCAATTACCACTGGTCATATTCACTGGCTCATGTAGAAGATAAAGTCCAATGGCACCTGAGGGGCTACATATTTCACAGATCTGAATTAAAGAGGTAGCTGCTTTTCCCCCAAAACATTAATGATCACTGAAATCACCTACTGACTGTAGCAGCCTCTTCCCAGATGACTAGTGGTAATGCTACCACCAATCAGCTGCTCTGTTGATCTGGCAGGTACAAACACACTGCCATCATTTGGGCTGCTGTAGCTGTTTGATGGCAATGTGGTGGCTGGGAAGCAGATGCTTTAGCCATGCTGCTGCTGATCAGCTGCAGCAGTTTGATCTGTGGCAGGATGGCTAAAACAGCTGCTTCCTAGCTGATCAGCTGCCACATTGCCACCACTCACTGGGAAACAGTTGCTACCGCTATGATTAGCAGTAGCACAGCTGTAGCAACCTCTTCTAGCCACTTTGCTCTATTTTATCATATCTCCAAAGTGCACATATACTGGGAAACGGTAAAAAACAGTGCATGGCAATTTGGAAGAACCCCCTGATGGGGTCTTAAAATGGGGTGGATTGAGTCAATTGACCTGCTCCAAGCCACACCGAACCACCTTAAAAGTGGGCTATATATGCTTGTGTAGCTAGGCTCTCTTCTGCTCTGATTGGTATTTCACCCTTCTGTTATGGTTTCTTCCCCTGAACAAGTGTTTTGCACCTGCTTTAACTTTGTTTCCTGCACTATTACTTTTATCATCATTTTGGTTGTTTATGCATTTACTGCTGTTAACTATGTGACATTTTGGCAATAAACAGAATATACATCTAAAAAGAAAAAGAATTATTAGAAATATTTAATTTGGTCTCTAGGAACTAGCAACAAAGGTGAACCCCAATATTATCATGACAGGAAATTTTAAAGACAAAAGTCCTATTGAGGTGGCCTTGTGCCCTACTAGCTGAACAAGTAATCAAGCAGTCATGCTTCAAAGTGTGATGGTAGAAATCTCTTTATCTACTGATTTCTCCACACCTTCCTGTTCACACCTCACTGTATAGCCGTTCTGACCACCAGCGGCCTGTCCCCTTCTGGTGGGGAAATCCCCCTTTTTGGATTCCCCCTGGACTCCACCTAGCCTTTGGCTAGTGAAAGTGTGCAGGGCTTAGATTAGGTATCTTTCGGGGCCTATGCAACATGGTCCATTTTGCTCCTACTCCCAACTGAACAGACACAAAAGATCTATATTTTATGAATTTTATTAAAGGTAAATTAAGGAAACCATCATAGCATAGGGAATCAGACTTGCAGACTAGTAATTCAAGGTACAGAAAGAAACAAAACTGTTTATACCAGGCCTCAGGCCTACTGTACTCAGCCCCTCATTCTGGTGTGAGGCTCCCCATAGCCTTCTTGTGGTGAAAGAGAAAGTACAACTCCCACACTCATCCTTTTATTCTCACCCCATTTTTCTATATCAGACCTCCCACATGTGGGAGTTCAGCCAATTGCAAATAGTTTATCCTAAGGAACACATTCCATTCTCAGGTTGTTTTGGATGGCAAAAGAAGCAGGGAAAAGTGAAGGCCAGAGGACTGGACTTTTCCCTGACACACAGCCCTTCTTCCATTCACATATAGCTCACCAGTCTCCTTCCTTGCCTCCACAGCATGTACATTGCATAAAGGAGAACCATACATGCATACAGGTGTGTATGTCTCTCCTCTGCAAATGTTCATATTCTATGCACAGGTACCAGGCTAACATGTGTGCAATACTGGCAGTAAGGTTAATACAGTACCTCATGTCTCTGCTTCCCAACCATGTGCTGAGATAGCTAAGTTTTAGAAAACAAAGACAATAGAACAAAAGATACAGGTAAGTTGTAATTTTCTTTCTTTGATCTTTTCCAGAATAAGCTGAATAAAGATCAAACAAACATAGAGCAGAACCTATCTAAGCATTAGGAATTAGTTTATGTGATCCTTGAACTTACCTGTGCTTTCCATTATTTTGTAATTTATACTTCAGAGAATGCTTCACTGTGTTTAGTGGCAAATAGATTGTAGCTGTCTAAAACATAATGCTTTTATTCTTCACAGCAAGAAAACAAGACACATAGAGACTCAGCTATGGAATAAATAATGTTATCTGAATATTTTTTAAAGTGGGTTAAAAGTACAATAAGCAGCACTCTGCTGAACTTTATTCATAGCTCTCTTTTCAGTGCTATCTGGAAATCAAAGTATCTGATGAGAGATGCTCCAGTCTGAAACAACTAAAGGAGAATTTGTTTGGAGGCTAATTAAATTATTGTTCCTGCTACCACAGATGTGCATACAGTAATACCTCAGATAACATTAGTATCGAATAACACTAAAATCGCATAACATTAAGCAATCTGGTGGGAAGAATTGCATTGGATAACATTAAGATCCTATGGGATGCATCAGATAACAACCGCTAAAGCCTGTGTGGTTACAATGTATCTCTATGGATCCCATAGAGGATCAGATAACACTAAAAATCATATAACACCAAGACTTGTGGAACCAGGTTTTAGTGTTATATGAGATTTGACTGTATTTTAAATAAAGAATACAGCTTTCATCTGAATGTTTTATTCACTTCTGTACATGTTAGATAATTCCATAGACTCATGAAAAATCATAAAATAATAGTATCCTTTTTGAAGGGAGAGATAAGGTTACTGTTTTCTGTAACTCACTTCTTGAAAAATCATCATTCAGATCCAAGGCCAACCAGATAAGGAGGTTAAATATACATGTGCTTAAATGGTAGAGAAACAATGTGAAACAGTGAGTAAAAACTTTTCAGTTTTATTCAGAATTCACTACATCTATCTCATATTTAGACAGATGTTCTCTTTTCCTAGTTGCTGAAAACTCAAAAATAGCATCAGACTTTATGCTAAGAGAACTGATCTTTGGAAATGCCACAGCAGAAAGTACAAGGTGATGTAAAGGAAAAAACCTACCTGAGACCATGAAGAACTGTTGCCCACAAAGCAGAAAGGACTATACAGTATTCAGCAAGATGTGTGAACAGTCTGACTCAGCATAAGAGACTTTGCTATGTCCCTACGTTCCTCAGCCTTTTAAATTAAATTGCTTTTCTTTTGACTCTTACTGTAATCACTCAAATTCTCATGGGGAGAATACTACTGGACACTGCACAAAATCCAAGGGACTCTTTATTACTACTTCAGTATCTAACTAAGGTGGATTAGCCATGATTATATTTAAATACTCACCACTGGGTTTTAATACACAGAAGAAAAATCTGTCCATCTCTACAAGAGAGTTTTGGGTGATAACCAGAAGACTTCCTGATCTATCATTTGGGCCATAAAGTTAAATGTTATTCATAAAAATATATTTTTCAACAAAACCTATCCTGTACAATTAGAAACTATACAACTCAGCAAAAAAAGAATTATGAGTACTATTATGGACTCATCCAGATAGAACATTGGTTCCTCCCCACTTTGTGCCGCTTGGCATCAAATGAGCATGAATGTTATCATGATTTCTGTCCAGATTTATTTCAAAAACTCACCTCTCTTCTTTTTAGGAAATCTACATCTTTTAAAGAGACAACTCAAAAATATCTCAAAAAGCTTGAAATGAAGCTTTTAAATTATCTTCTATACTGTTTTTTACAAGTCTGGTCAAGTTATCTTGCTAGAGACTCAACGCCAAGTGTCAGGCAATGGTTAACTAACCTGACAATTTTGAGGACTAACAGCCTTGGGTGCTGAAGTCCACAGGGAAGGGTGATGGTCCCCAAGTAGATTAAATCCCACTTGAATTCATCTCGATGGAGAGCAGCAGCTTCCTCAATAGTGACATGAGGCTGATGAAGACGTTGTGTGTCAAAAGGGCTCAAGACCAGAAAGTGACTCACAGAACTGGATCAGTAGTATGGGTGTCATGCTGTGATGCAGAAGGCAGATGAAAGGCCACTGAATTATATTCTCAGGACAGGCTTTATGACTGATCGCCACGATGATCGCCAATATTTGGATTTGGATATAGAAAACGACAACTATTTTTAAAAAAAAGAGAATTGCCACTATCCTTGAAAGCCTTCAAGCTGAGCACATTGCAGCAGAGATTTACTGGTAATCCACTTCCAAAATTAGCTTTGTCCCAACCAACTCTTTCAAAAATGTTGAGGAAACCCTTTAAAAATGATGTTTTGTGCTGGCTTTCTGTTTTGTTTGTTTTGCTTTTTGTTGTTTGCTTCTCTGCTAACACTGAAAGCTTCCAACCCAATAACAACCAAATCCAACCAAATCCACTCATAAGGGTTTTCCACACTTTTTGGGTCACCAGCTACTGCTTTTTTAAGGTGGATAGGATCACTTAATTTTAGTTAAATTTCTGGCATGTTTGACTGTGATCTCAAGCCTCCTGAGTCCCAGTCTATCACTGTATCCACTATATCACACTGGTAAAGGTTACCCTTGCTCGAAAGCCAGTCATATCCAACTCTAGGTTTCAGTGCTCATCTCTGTTTATAGCCAAAGAACCAGCGTTGTCTGCATCTGCAGAAGTTTCTGTGGACATGTGGCAGGCATGCCTCAACACTGGAGTATACGGAATGCTGTTTACCTTTCCACCGAAGTGGTCCTTATTTATCTACTTGCAATTTCTTGCTTTCAAACTGCTAGGTTGGCAGGAGTTGAGACAGAGACGAGAGCTCACTCCATCATGTAGTACCCAGGAATTGAAATCTGACCTTCCAGTCACTGAGTTCAGCATCTTAACCATTTGAGCCACCACAGTCCCATCACATCAGGTATCACACTGTAATTGTGTACCATCAAATCAATTCTGATTTGTAGTGATCCTTTTCAGGATTTTCTAGGTAGAGAATACTCAGAAATGGTTTGCCTTCTCAGACTGTGTAGCTTTCCTAAGTCTACATAACATAGCTCTTCTCAGTGGGGGAATTGAATACTCAACTTTAGCCAGATACCAAACTCACTAAGCTATTCAGCCAGTACACAAATATTAAATCAATCTAAACACCACCTGTAGCTGCTTTTTCCAAGCTACATGTATTATAGCTGGCCTTCCCCCCTACCCCACCAAGTCAAATTAGGAGCAACTTGCAGTAGAGAAGGAGATAGTGTCGATCTGAAATTGCATAGAGGGGAGGAGTTAAACATCTCTTCGTCAGACATCACTACTCAGAACAAAATCTCCCACACACACACACACACACAAACAATATGGTTAGTGTTGCAGAGAAAAAAATGGAAAGTAGCTTTTAAATACAAGATATATTTTGATCTAGGCACAAATATTTTCACCTCAGATATAGACATTTATTTTCAGATAAAGAGAAGGGCGAGTACTGAAAGTGTATGCTGCTTTGTACACTAAAATGAAGAAAGAAAACCAAAGACCTTGTACACAACAAATGCATAGAAGCAACTTCTGCTTCATCCCAGCTGTCAAAAGCCATAGAAGTACTGTATAAACAAACTTTCTATTAAACAGATGTTTCAGCTGCACTAAACTTTCTATGTAATGGGGTGCAAGCAAACAAAGGAGAAAGGAAGCCCACTTATTAGACAGATTTATAGGAAAAGTTTAATTGCCCTCTCTACCTTGATCAGGTTCAGTTTAGTCTGTTAATCAATCAGCCATGACTGTTAGCAAAGATGTACTGGATCACCACTGGCTGGGTATGGAAGGAAGGAAACAAGTACAGCTTGAGTCTTGTTGTTTCAAGGGCCTTACCTAAATAAGAAAAACAAAGATTTTTATGGTGGAGGAAGGAAACCGGATTATATTTTTTTTGCTTTGACTTCAGGAATGCCATGGATTCCTCACAGCTTTTAACCACTACTCTCTATGTATCTTGCTTCTGATTCCTCTGACTCCATATTATTTTATTTTATTGAATAAGTATTCCATGTAGTCCTTGTAGATCATCTGATTTGTAAAATAATAGCAACTTCTTCCAAATTTTATAGAAATTACCTTACAGTTTGACACATTTCACTTACTCTTTCCAAATAGGAATAGGCCTTGACTGTAGCTTTCCAACTTGTTTCTCCAAGAGTGTCAGAGAACAAGGTGTTCTGAATTTCCACAATCTAGTGTATTTAATCAGACAATTTATGTGATGAAGCAACATAACTATTGTCTGTCTTTTATACAGAAGCTGATATAAACTGCATCAAATCAGACAAACAAAAGTTAAAACAAAAGATAAATATGTTGTGGTACTGCTATATCTTAATGTGAGCTTTCATGGATCTAGTCCACTTCCTCAGATATAAGAGTGAAACTACATGGCAATAATTTATATATGGTCTCAAGGTAAAGAGAGTGTGATTATTTAGACACAAGTTGAAATGGTGTGAATCAATGTGGCTTTTCATACCCAATAATGACTTACGATTCCTGTCAGATATTAAGTTCTTTTACTCCTTGGATCAAAACAATGAGCTATCTAGGGCAGTTACATGTCAAGCCATGTCATGAATTTATCTCATTCTATTTTGCAGTACTGTATTCGGATTATCCCTTAACAATGTAAAGTCATGTAAAGGATAAAAAATGCTTTGCCACTTTTTTCATCCTATTTTGAATTGTAAACAAGACTACAAAAAAAATTCAGGCACTTGAATGACTCGAAAAATTTCATGCTAGTGCTTAGAAATGTTGAAAAAACCAAATAAAATAAATTAGTTTAAGTACAGAAGAGGAACCTTAAAATTCATATTGATTGTTGGGTTCAAAATGATAAATACAGTCAAACCTTGCATAAAGAGTGCCTCGCTTAAAGAGTAATTCACTTAAAGAGCAGAATTTTCTCTGAATGTTCGCTTCACTTAACAAATAAAACCAACCAAAAACTCCCTTAACAAATAAATCGGGGTTTGCAATCCCCCCCCCCAACAATTGGTCATTTATAATGGTGTTTTGCTTAAAGAGCAAACTCACTTAAAGAGCAATCCTGTGGAACACATTATGCTCTTTAAGCGAGATACAACTGTACAAGGAACAATTAGTGACTGTATTTGCTTTGTACTGTAACTATGAAATAAGGGCTTAACATTTTCCTCCCTTCAGTTATATGCAGTATTTCAAAACAGAAACAAAACTTGAAGAATGCCCTACAACATTCCAGGAAAGTTTGGCCAAAACCTTACATATTGTAAACAGACAAAACAGTTTTACTTGAGTCTATATATATATGTTAAGCGAGTTTTTGGTTGGTTTTCAAAACATTTTCAGCTCATCGGATAATTCATGTAAGGTTCAAACTGAAACCCAAGGCAGATTCACTGTTTCCCTTGACATCTCATCAGCCTCATTCTCATGCAACCCACAGGCAACGATCTCCTGGCTGCTCCCTAGTCTAATATGGAGAGATGGTTGGGGCTCCACCTGTGTTCTCTTCTTGTTCCAACTCCTAGTCTTACACTTGGTATGAGTGGCTTGGGAGTCAAAGAAAATGAGGAAATGAATGTGCAGAAAAGGCAGTTGCAAGTGTCAACATTTTCCATTTGGGTACAATGTGAGTTACAGAATGAACAGCTGGGATTGTGTAGTGAATGGCTGAATTCCTGCCTGCTTCTGTGTAAATTTATGCTATCAGCCTTATTTTTCAATTTCTTGGACTACAAATCCCACAATTCTCCATTCTGGAAGTTCTATTTTATAGATGAGCCCCTTACAGACACCTAGATGTAGCCCACCTGGGAGAAAGGCCTCAACTGGAAGACTCTGAGGCTTATCTAGGCCTAACTGTCAAGCTTCCTGTTCAGAAAAATATCTCCTCAGTAGGGAGGAAGAGGAAGCTTGGACAGAGCTAGGCCTAGCTAAGCTCAAAGCCTTCTGGCTGATGCCTTTCTTCCACATGAACCACATTTAGGTATTTCGGTCTGTCTATAGAACTCCCAGAATAGAGAATTGTGGCATCTGTACTTCATAAAATCTAAAAATCCCATCCCTAACATCCATCCTAACATCCACCTGCTTAATTGAGTGAGTGAGTGAATGAGTGCATGAGTGAAGGTCTCTGGATGTGTTTGACCCTACCTATCGCCCCTGGATTCCTCCGCCATTGGCTGCTGTGCCTTCCACTACCACAACCCCATTAGACACAGTCAGTACTAACGGGCACTGGTCATGCTTAACTGAAATGTTTTAACTAATGAATTGTTGCTCATCATCTCTTTTCCAAGTATAAGAGTTGTGACCCCATGTTTTCCTTGTGGTTTACCTCTCATTTCATTTTTGGTTACTTATGTTGCATTCTGTACAGCCATAGCATGACTGTTGCACTATTCATGTCTGTTAAATTTCAAAGGATCAGATGACAAAACTAAGAACACATAACATTAAAAAGAGACTTAGTGTGTTGTGAATGTAGCTGTAGCATACCAATTATGTAGGCTAGTATATTCTACTTGCGCAGCTACTGGTTGCCTGACCTGGTGCCACAGCTTTCTACTAATGTCTTCATTCTGGAGAACAAAGCACTTGTCGTAAGATTCTCATGGGAGGATGTCCAGATTTCATCTCACGCACTTGGCTGCAAGATACTTTCCTTCACAGCAGCAATAGTAGCAGGTCACAATGACAAGGGGCAGGGGCAGGCAAAGTTGCCATCTATCCCTTTGCTAACGACTTGTCTTTCTAGGCAAAGATATGTTCCATAGATAAACACAAAAGATGGAAATGCACTATCTCAACGAACAGCTTCATACACAAGGAGAGAAAAATGGAGGACATGGTAGTGTGGGTGTTTAGTTTGTTGATAACCTCACAGCATGAAACAGAAAACTCAAATACTCATATCATTATAAACTTCTTTTTCCAGGTCTTTCCCTCAGATAGGAACACTAAAACATTATGGCTAAGAGTAATCTTCCTTTCAATCTCTTCTCTCTCACACACAGTCACCAGATAGCAGAGGTTCTGAAGCTATAGATTTACACAGAATGGAGTATGTGTGTGTGGGGACATTTCTTTCTGAAAAATATGGGATTTAAAAATAATAATCATATTTCCCCCTGACTTTCGCACCATCTTCAGTCACCATTATTATACAATAATTTGCATTACATAGTTAGGACCTGCCGTCTGAAAATGCAAGAGCTATTAACACAATTACTACAACAATTCCAGTAAAATTAAATTGTCCTGGCCATTTTGAGTGATACAACTTCCTCTCGGCACGAAATGAACAGATTTAGTAGGCATTATGTCATAGACGTTGTCTAGCCCTACTTAACTTATGAGACAGTTTGGTACAATTTAGACTTCAGAACTGTTGCTCTCTTTGGTCCTACTCAAAGTGGCACAAAAACTCTAAAACCACATTCATAATCAGCATAAATTTTTTCTGCATCTAATATAATTTTTAAAAAACCTTAGAAGATCAAATTCACAAATATGGTAAATATGACCTGTGATATGTACAAATGTAAGTGTTTATCCTACATAAACTGTGTACAGTATTTCTGTTCTCCTCATACTGCAAATGGTTTGGATGTAGAGTAATGCAACGTCAGTAGTTTGTTGGCTTGTTTGCTGCAAGGAAGCACAGCTCTTCTGAGTTACTGAATTTTCTCGTGCAGTGGAAAATAACTACTTTTTGTTTGTTTTTTTGTTTGTTTCAAAATATTAATATCTCTAAAAGGACCAAACATAGCTTACATCATTCAGGAGAAACAATATTAAAAGCTAAAACCAAAAATTTATTACAATACAGTATTTAAAATCCACACAATTCAAAGCAACAAGGCACAAACAATCACATCTTTTTAAAAAGGGAGTTCAGAGTTTGGAAACAGTGGCAGACAAGGTCTTCTCCTGTGAGGGTGGGACTGGGAGAAAGCCCTTCACTGATTAACACCTGGCAGGCTCATAAAGAGAGATTTTAAAACCTCTGATGAAGTTAACAAGTTAATGTAATCACATTCATATGAGTAAAATATTTAAGCCTCTAAGCCAAGGGTGCCCAAACTTTTCAGGCCGTGGGCTAGTCACGTGGTTCCTCCCAGTGGAAGTATAACATGCATGCACATAACACTGCAGTAAATGAGCCACGGCTGTCATAAATGAGTTTATGACAGCCGTTGGTCATTTATGGCAGCATTATGCGCATGGACCTGCACGTTTTACTTTTGATTCCATGAGCGAGGAGGGCGGTGTGGGCAGATGTGACCTGCGGGCTGTAGTTTGGACACCCCTGTTCTAAGCAACAACAATGAGCAGTAGCCCACAGTGCAATAAGTATTGTACAAGTACAATACTTCAATTTTCAGAATGGGAAGGTATTAGAACTAAACTTGCTATTCACTTGAAAATAGTAGTAACAGTCTACTCACACCATTCAGCTTGCTAATGTTTTATTCTAGTTTATAGTACTCAAGAATCAGGTTCATGGCCTGAACTCTGAGTTAAATGTGTCATGTTGATTAGCTAACAAGTCCAAAATCAGAACCATCTACACGTTTTCTTTGTCAGTAAATATGCAGTTTTAATACTTCTAACACGACATTTAGAAAAGTAGTTTCAATTATTGTCTTCTAGATAGTACGGGGGGGGGGGGAGCATCAGCTATAAGAACAAAGAACAAATGTGTGTGAAGAAAGGCATGTAAATATGGTATAAAAACCCAACACCAATCCCTGTTTTGCATTGGGCATATTAATAAAGCAGGAAAAAACTTTACATTTTTCTTCAAAAATATATACTACATGATTATATGCATTCAAACTACCAGTTCAATGATGTTTGCTCGCAAAAGTAAGTGCACGTGGGACTTCAACATTAGTGAGCTCATTGGGAAGGAAATATTTAGAGCACAAAGACAATACTCTAGGGTTAAGCATCTGTCCAAACCCAATTATATTCTCTTGTTTAGAGCTAAGATACTATTTTGACTTCTAGAGAGTTCTGAAATAAAAAAAAGCAAATTGAGCACAACACTGTTCTTCCTACCCTGTACATGCATATCAAGGGCACAACATCAAACCTACTGTGTGGCAATTGAGGTCAAACATGGTAGTAAACTGAAACTTATTAGACCTGTAAAGCAAGTTATCATGGCCTATATGTGATAACTACAATATGCAAACTGACCATCATTTTCTAACAGAACTGTTATCTGTTGGTTATTGATGACTTTATAGACATTTTAAAGTGATTTTTTTTAATCCTTAATGCTAATTTTAAGTACCATATATCAGGTAGCAATCATACAACATCCTGTCCTCCCTTCACATCTTAGAGATAGTCCTTAGATAAACACATTAGTATTTGCATAAATTTTCATATGAAGGTGGAAATTGTGTCTCTAATCAATATAAACATCACTTGTACTGTCCGATAGATATCTGTTACAATAATTCACTACAGAAAAAATGTTCTACATGAGAAAATAGGTGTATTTTCTCTGAGATGAATCAGAGGTTTAATTGCTAAGAAAATGTAATACCTCCCACAGTAGACATAGTACCTTAAGGGAAAATTTCTTACTCTAGACTCTGTACAACAAATAACTAACAAGTGCAGATTTATTGCACTGTTAACTGATATTCTCAAAAGCTTCTCTTCTGTTTTACATAGTTTTATACCATTACACTTATTCATAGCCTTTGGAAATAAATAAATTTGTGTAAAAATTCTAGAATTTTCTTGGAAGATTAAAAATACAGGTATTTCATAATTGGTTAACTAATAAATGTGGAATGTGGACAGTTCAAAAATTGCTAGTTAATTTGTTTGTTAATTTTATTAAATAAAGACAAGTGGGTAATGTGGTGACCTGTGTAAGTGTTGCCACTGTAGCCCATTTTGTTTGTTTGTTTGTTTGTTTGTGTGTTTCTCAGTATAACTACCAAATACTCTTAAATCTCAGAAAGACACAAAAGAACCATAATCTGCTATATCCTAAGAAACATGAGAAATCCAGGTTAAGAAACCTTGCTTATTTGTTTTTTTTAATCACTGGATAATTACTCAGTCAGCTCAGCTGCTTGTCTGAATCCACAGATCATTTGCACAATTTATAGCAGTCAATAATGCTGTATTACTGATGCTGTGTTAAAAATTCTTTACTGTCCAAAGAGAAATATGCAAGAATAAATCACCAAAACTAATGCTTTCCCCACCATCAAACTGGTGAAAAAAAGTATGCATATAATGAAAGAAACAACAAACAAGTCTCCAGTCCTTTGGCTGCACTTTAAAATCTGTTGCCTGAGGCAGGATACTTCATCCTATTTAGCCTTAGGGCTATCTCCAACCCTCCCTTAATAAATACCAGAACATCCAACTTTTACATATAAACGGAATGAAATATTACTCTATAATCCTGAAAAAGATTGTATTTCCTTCAGTTTCCCCAAATTATGACTTCCATGGTTTTTAATACAAGACTTGAGCCAAGCTCAAGCTTAATTAAAACTCTGTTGAAGAGTAGGATTCAGGTTTGGGGAACATACTTTTCAAATGGTTACAAAGGGCTGGATTTGTTCATGAAGCACAAGAGATTAAGAGTTTATACTGGCGAAAGATAATAAATCCATAAGCGTTCATGCAAATACAAACATGAACACACAGTGGAAAGAAGGACAATAAACATTTAGTGCCCATATGTGCCCCCTTCCCAGTTGTGGACAGATAAACACAATGTTTATATCTTGTTCAGTGCTCCTTGGAGCCACAGTTACAAGCCTTCAGAGCTCCCCATAAAACAGCAACAAGCAGAAGTCTAAAAAGAAGACGAAGTAACAGCTAAATCACTAACATTTCTCAACAAATGAGAAATCTGGCCGTGTGGTAGAAACTGTGTGGGGAAACATTGAGCAGCTCAAACAACCCCAACCCTCCCCCACAAATGATCAATTAAAAGCCGTCCCTTCTGCCAAGAGCCAGGCAAAGACAGGCAAGCAACTGCCACTGCAAAGAAAATGGTCCTCCCAGTCAGTTCTGCATGACAATTGACGGGAAGGGGCAGGCAGCAAGGCCCGTCCTCTCACCATGGTGATTAGGCATTCCAAGTGTGCAAGATAGCCCCAGCTAACATAAAGAGAAAGAGAAGCTGGAGACCCACGAATGCGAGCCAAGGCCAGATGGTCCTGCAGCAGGCAGACCTGGAGCAGCTCATACCCAGCTCTCTGCCACTTTAATGGCCTAAATGTTTCTTTATTCCAACATGACAATTAAACAGAGCAATGGGACAAGGCGCTTCGGCAACAGTTTGCTAAGGAGGAAGGAAGGAAAAGGGGAGCCAAAATGGCATGAGATAGAGGTTGTCTGTAGCTTTGAGAAATCAGTTACAAATCTGAAATGATTCTCCTTGAAATTCATGAGTATCCTGTAAAACAGATACTGAAATCAAACTTGTCAAGACCAGATAAAAGTCAATCTGTTTCATTCATTTCTCTTAATTTTGCATTTTAAAATTCTCAAGTCTTCACCATTCAGTTTATGGGGAAAACTTAGAAATTTTGCTAGGTTTTTGTCAAATACAAACCAAATACAACTCCAGCCAAATTCAACAGATACAGTACAACTATCCTCAGAACAGAGATGATGACATTGTAACTGCTTGCCATGCAGCTGTTAAAAAGTTGAGGAACTTTTCAGTGGAAAGAAGATGGCAACCCTAATTCCATGCCACAAATGGGGTTGAGTACTTAGGGGTTCAAAGCCAAATGTTTAAAGGCATTAGAGCTCAAAGCCCTCTGCTTCAGGGTGTGACTCTATCAGGTTAACTTCGCCTTACTCTTGTATTAACCCTTAGTCCTTTTTGTCAAGTCTATAAAGAAATCGGCTAATGCTGGTAAATTCTTATTAAACCAAAATTATCTTCTGTTCCCAATCTGGACTGTCTTCCTTTTGTGTCTGCAATCCTGTTTTCCGTTATTTAACACTCCTCCTCAAGGATGTTCTCTTTCACACACAAACATGCACTTAGAAATGTACTGGTAGTCACTTCTTCCACTTGCTTCATTCTCATTGTGCTTGTAAACAATTTCAGTCCCAGGCAGTATCACCATGTTGTCCTCAATATGGTTTTACTTTCTTTCTGCTGCCTAACTTATCACATCAAAAATATGGCATGTTATCATAAGAAAGGCTGTTGGTAGAGAAAAACAATTAAACTTCATTCTCACATTTGTGCATGTGAAATAATTACAGCATACTCTGTCATCATATGGATCCTAGTGTGTAAACACCTGGATAGCATGTGTTCTGAAGTAACCAGAGCTAAGATGGATTTAACTGTATAATATGCTAAGGAAAAAGGGGGGGACAGGAATTAATACATTATTAATAATTCCTGTTTGGCACTTAAACAGAACAGTGCTTTAACATGTTCTCAGATGTTTCCATTCATTAGTTTCAAAGCTACAAGTTTCTCAAGTGATTTTCAAAAGCAGCCAATGTTTTCAGGCCAAACAAGTCCCTTCCCTACTGCGATGCAAAATTGTGAGGAAAAACAGAAGCACTTATATAGCTTGGCCAAGATTTTTTAAATATTTACATGTTTTATAGGAGGAGGATTTAAAAATAAGGCTGCCCTTGGTAAACTGATAGAAGTAGAGATTCCGGGGTGGGGTGGGGTGGAAAATGGATGTGTATGTTTCTTCAAACTAATAATTGGAATGCTGCAGGGAAAGCATATTACTGACAGAGGAAAGCAAGCTTAGCTAAATACCTAAATTTGCTCATTAAAGCCTTATTTTTCAACTACAGAGTAAACTTTAAGAAGACACCACAATACGGGAACATGGAACCAAGGCATGAGAAATAAATGTCACTTGTGGAGTAAAAATACAGGCCAGATATTGCAAATGATTGTGATATATAGGACATGACACATTATGGCGTTCTCCAGCATCAGCGCTAGAGAGAGCTACTCAACAAGGTAGCTTTAACCAGTAGGAAAAACGGCACTGGGTCTCCTCTGCAGGTGCCTGCACTGGGCCTCCTCTGTTGAGAGGAAACATTGTCGCAACTAATCCATGGGGAGTAGCAGTCAGGCCCATTTATTTCAGAAATGAGAGAATAAAAAGAGTTCATCAAAGGAGAGGGATACATCCCTTATATCCACTCCATCTGGATAGTTCTCCACTAATGAGGATTCATTTATTTGACAAAGCCTGTGGAATGTGTCCATAGATACCTGTGTATCACATGCACTATAATAATAATTTCATGTCAGAAATTATTCTGGGTTGAAAGGATTTTTGCTGGGAATACCCTGCTCAGGGGACACCCGGTATGAGGCTCCTTTCATGTCCCCGAGATCTTTTCCCACCAAAGTGGTCCCTGTTTATGTACTTGCAATTTCTTGCTTTCGATCTGCTAGGTTGGCAGGAACTGAGACAGAGACAGGGGCTCAATCCATCATGCAGTACCCAAGTCTCAAGCTGCCGACTTGCCAGCCTTCCATTTAACAAGGCGAACTTCTTAACCACTGAGCCACCAGAATCCCTTAACACATGCACTATAAACAGTGTTCTACAGATGTAATTAGAGCTCCCAGTAAATGTGAATAAAATGTTTGTTTTGTCATTCATGAACAATTCCTCTGGTGTTCCTGAAAAACAGGGATCAAAAGGGAAGAAGAAAAACAATGATAAACTTTCTCCATGGAGGAGGTAGCAATATTATGATCTTTTGTTGAGTCTGAGCTATGGTGAACCTTCCAACGTTTTCCAGATATAAATATTCAAGAGTGGTTTACTAAGCTCTCCTTCTGGTGGCGCTCTGGGACTGTGCAACATGCTCAAGGCAACACAGGTGGCAGGACACACAACTCAATTAGCCACAAATGTTCAGAGTGATCCCAGCTGCCCATTCTCCTGGGTTATCACCATGGTGATTTGAACTCATGGCTTCAGGGGACTCCAACCCACTAAGTTTTACCACTCAGTAAAAAACCTTAAAATATTTGAAAATTTTAAAATATTTGAAAATATTTTTTTCTTGTATAAACATAAAGGCAATATTGTATTTATTTTTTAAAGGACAACTTTTTTAAAATGAAAAATAACTCAAAATAATGATTGTCATGTGTTAAATTCATCTGATACTTCCCCTTAACTTTTGTCATTCATGTAGGGTAAATTATGTATCTCTACAATGCAAAACCTCTAGAATTATAAAATATGTAAAGTTGACTATGTAATTTATGGAGGGCTCAATATATATCCTGGAAGCAGGACCCAAATTGCATTACACCAATGTGAGTTCTAAATGACTTTCAAGTGGATATGGGAATCAATCCAGATTTACACCACTAATTATCTGAGGTAAGAATCTAGCCTCATGGGGATATAAACACACAAAGTATCATTCTTCGTTAGTATCCAATTAATAACATGAGATGCCGACATCTGTATCAGTAGAGAGACATATTTTCTTGCATTAGACCCTATTAGTATCGCTGTTAGCTTGGGCAGCATTTCTATGCTTTTTTTAATATCAACATCTTACAACCCCTTTCCCCCAGAGCATTAACTTCTCCGTACTGCATTCTTTTTCTTAAAATCAAAGGAACCAGTTATTGAGAAATCCAACTTTGAAATTACAAGGGGAAAATGAATATATTTTTCTGGTGGCGTACCAAGACATTCTGTGTTGCAGTTAAAGTTATTCACCCGTCATGTGGTCTGATTCCATTGCAGTATTTGGTAGAATACAAATAAACAGTGGAGTCCAGCAATTCTGTAGGGTGTCTATTGGAAGAATAAAGGGTTTGCTGATCTGATGGCTTTTACAACTCCCATCAATATATTTTTGTCGACCAGCCTGTCTATACTACTAGTCCCCTGTATAAGTTACAGTGGCAGTGAAAAGAATCCTTGTTTCACAGAAACATTTGAGTATACTCTTTGTGTAGGAAAATTGAGACAACGTTTTAAAGAGACAACAACTAGATAAAGCCTGTTAAAACACATTTACATACATGCATATATACATGCATTCCTTTACTTCTGTTCAGAACCATGGGGTCACTATGTCAGCCTTTAGGGAAATTTTAGAAACTAGTACATGATGCTTTTGTGTAATATAATGAAGTGGAGGAATATATGTTGTATGAAATCATATTTAAACAGGATGAAGGGTATTTGAAGGTCATAACTAGGAATAAACTATATTCAATTTCTCTCCCACCCATCCATATGCATCCGTATACACTGAGATAACATTTCAATAAAAAGCCTCTAGACACCTTGACAGTTAAAGTTTTAACTAGATGAGAGTTAATATTCAGGCTAATCAGTCTCCAATATGTTATATTTTACCTAGGCCTGTTGAGCACCAAGTCAGCTTTAGTTTTGCTCCCACGAGAGTATTATAAGTTCAAACCAATTTATATTTATTTTTTCTGGCAATGAAAGGTGGGTGGGGGGAGAAAACTTTCTGCTTTTAAGACACTTTTCAAAGCAAGCTGCAAAAAATTAATTCTGATTTTCTTGTTTCTAAAACGAACCATACTTGCCCTTATTGTTCTTTAGATGTCATATTTTAATGTGCTTCACCCTCCTTGGTATCCAAGAATTCTCCAAAAACCTTTAACATCACTCAGCAAAAGGAAGGGCCACGGGAATTGAGATACAGCAACAAAAGGTAGAAACATTTACATCTGCCATCTCAATTATTGACATAAGGATTTTATTATTTACATTACTTTTAAACAAAAAGAAATTCACGGTAGTAATTACAGACTTAACATTTTTAAATGATGGTCCCCTATTGCTGTCTTTCAATATCTATGACTGGAGTGTGTTTTATACACACAGACAGGTTATATCTAAATAGGCAATTTATTCTGTCCTAAACCATAAGATACCTTTAGTCAAGACAAAAGTTATTTCTCCTTTCTTTTCAACCTGCATTAATATTGCCCCCTTCATCATAAAACACATACATTCCATTAGGTATCAAAGACATACACACACACAAGCCATACAAGGTGTTCTAACACACTTTAAATCCAGACTAGGTGAGAAGTGCACGCACATGTGTAGTGCAACATGTAGCTTCTGTCTTCAAGAGGGAATCATTCTACACTTACAAACGTTGACATAAAAGACACACTCATGGCATATTTCAAAACCAAAGAGCGATGGATTTACAAGGCAGGTTGATTTTATGGTGACTTTTATTGACAAGGTATGCGGGCTTTCGGCAGATGCCTCACAGCACTGGGAAGTTAACACAGTGCCTAATTCAAGGAGACAGCCCGAGGAAGCAGCACCGACAGGGGAGAGAACGCAAGAATGTCTCTATTACTCTCCTCGGCATCATAAAGGAGGAAAAGGAAAGTGGTATCCAAGAGGAAAGTGGGAAGCAGGGCTTTTTAAAAATATCACAGACCCTTCCCTTTTCTATCCACTCACCCAAGAACTAAGAGAAAACTGGGCAGGGGGCAAGTCATTATAAGGAAGATGGAAAGAATCCACATGGGGGAAGTCAGTTGAGTCTCTAATTTGTGCACCTGAATTTGAAGATCAGTACAATGCAAACACTGAATTATCTTTCATTTCTTAGGCAGGGGACCAGCTCATGACACTTAATGAAGGAGGGGATCTGAAGTGGGAGCGGAATGCTGAAACAAGCACCCCTCCTCTAAGAGGTGTGATGTAGGTCATTTTGCTGGTGGACTATGCAAAATAAATTTAGTTCCTGGTTTGTAAAACTACAGTTCTGCACAAAACATCTCTACTCATTTAGCTTGTCGAACTTGGTTTGTGTGTCACCAGTTCTCTTTCTTTCTCCACTTAGGATTCATAGGCCTGATGCTAGTCAAAGTTATGTGTCCAATGAATTCTACTCTGAGAAGCATGTGTAGATGTACTGGTTAGAACGGACATCAAACAGGATGCCAATAAAAGTTCATGTATGTATATGTACTGTATATGTCAAGAGGAAGGAGTAAATTTTAAAAAGAAAGTCAGACAATATTCTCCACAGAGAGATGCACTCCCTGAAAGAAATAATTGTGAATATCTGGGGGCTGGGGGGGTGGGAGTGCCAAGATCATCATAACATGGAGTTTCCTTTTTTTCTGAAAGGTTGGCACATGTATGTTCATCATACTTATCTACCACACAAAGAACAGCACTGTTGCATAGATCCCCTTCAGCCCATCCTTCTCTGCAATCCATCAACATCTGCCTAAGTAAAAACAAGACCAAACTTATTATGTGGCCCTTTCACACCTCCTAGCATTATAGAACACACCTGTTGAGTGCATTTCAATGGCCCAGCTGAGCAAAGCTGAGGTACTTACATCTATCATTTCGGTCCTCAGGGCTTGATGAGGTCTCCCGGTCTGAAATGAGGCCAGAGACAGCAAAGATCTTTTTCCCCGTGTCATCAACTTTGAGGTTGCTGGGAGAGCCAGAAGGGAGCTGAGCTCCAAACTCATACTCCTTGCCATCAGCATCTGAGAAGCGAAGGTGGGGAGAGTCAGATTCATGGCAGTTCTTCAGACGTTTGGCAGGTGTAAAAGCTGACTGGTAACTCTCCCTGTCCTCAGTGGAGGCAAAGGGACGGAAGGCCCCAACCCCACTGTGGTTCAGCATGCTGATGGGGGTACAGTCCAGATTGGGGGGAGCAAACTGAGGGTGCAGATGCAGCAAGGAAGGTGGGAAATCACGGTTTGTGAATGCACCTGGCACACCGCCCTGCCGGTGATACATGGAGGCAAATGTATAGGAGCCGTTGGTGAATGGGATGTGTACGTCCTTGTCTACTGACACAGGGACACCGAAGGGCCTTGGCTGCTGGCAGGGGATGGAAGCATCACGGCTGGCTTCAGCAGTGGAAGCGAGAACCATCAGGGCTGGAGATGCCAGAGGATTCGGAAGGTAGGAGGAGTTTTCCATCTTGAAGGCTGCCCGGTGTAAGTCCATCTGAGTTTCTTTCCTGGACAGGTTGCGATGGAAATGGTCTTCCCTTGATGGAAAGCAAAGGAATGTCTGGGTGTGGAGCTGGAGGGTGTTACTGGGGCCTCATCGCCATCCAAAAGCTGTTGGGGGGGAGTGGAAAAGAAGAGGGGAGGGGAGAACAAACAAACAGAGTCAGTTTGGTTTGGGCAGTTGTCTGTCCTCAATTTAGCAAGAAAACTGTACAAGCCTGATTCAACTTTCCATACATTCTTTTTTTAAAGGAAGCCAACAGGCAAGTTCACAAGGAACTGGAAGGGTATCTAACTCCCTCTGAAGTGGTGGCTGCACAAGCCTATCTCATGTGCCCAAGTCACGTCTCTAGCACCAAGCTTGAAATTCCAGAGAAGACCTCCAGAGATAGAAGAAAACCAACAAATAGTGTTCTGTATCTCACAAGAACAGTGTAACTTGGTCTAGGTTCACTATCCTCTCCCTCTTCTACCAAAAGGCTTACATTCTGAAATCCAGAAGGAGAACACACCCAGAGCATGCTCTGGTCTGGTTGGAGGGAACTGAAGAGTTCTGAAGAAGTGCATCATATTCTGACAAAGAACTATATGGGCCGATAATGTGTACTAGATGATCAAATGAAAAGCAAATTACCTGACTCCTGACAAATAAAAGTATCACAATGAAAAAATATTGTGTAGCATGAAAAAGTCCAGTGATAACTTTACAGGCTTTCAACTGAGAAATGAATTTACCAGTAGAACAAATATTGCATAAATTATTCACAGCTTACAAACGAACATAGGTACATATATTTGCATAGTCTGTGAATACATGAACAATGCAGATGGCATGTCTGTTTTCTGTTACAGAAACATGTGTGCACGTTTACTTCTGCAGATTCACACATATTATTTGTTTTACATTATTTTAATGGTGCATGCTCTACATTCTTTCATTATTCTTCCCCTTCCTTTGAATAGTGGACTCTGACAATTATGATTTAAAATCATAATTAGTGTCTGTGCCATCTGATCTTTCACAAGCACCTGCTTTTTAGATCAAGGATACTACAAAACATATCAGTAATATTATTTCCTAATAAGCTAAATGCTTAAGTAGGCTTGTAAATTTTCTGAGATGTGTCACTAATATTTAGAGGTGGTGTTGTTTTTTTAAAAAAAGATAAGATTCCTAAACTTGTTCCCCCCCCCCCCTTTGTAGTGGCTTAAAAATTAAACAGGAAGTGAAACTTTTATAACATAAATATTATGTTTTTTTTTCTCCTTTCTAGAGTCAAAACTAGAATTCCTTTACTCTGTTCTTAATAACCAGCCTAAAATCCCTTCTGTACATAAGCATCTTTGGCCATCCATAGTGAATGCTACAGTGTACGATAATATATGTGGATTGTTACTTTAAAACAATACACTAGCCTTGCGGCACTCAAAATGCCACACACAAAAATCATATAATAAAAAAGCTGTTACAAAATGTGCCTGTTAGTTCTAGAAGGTCAGACATGGCAAATAAAACTTAGTGAAAGAGTCTCTTTTCTAATGGAGTGGCTTTTGTATTCTGTGAATGAGCAAGCCTAGGTTAACAAACTCTATGGAATCTTGGCTGTGCTTTTCATGCGGCCCAGGAATAACATTTCCTCTTCCCTTATCCTGTACCCAGACATTCAGTGATTGTTATTAAGTGTAAAGATGAGTGGGCATCATCTTGCCTCTTCCTCATTTGGCTTTCTTCCCAATACAGATCAGTGCTGAATTACCAAATTAGAGATACTGCATTAACAAGGCTTGGTTTCTTCTATTTTGAAATAAACTTCTGTCAAGTTCTAGTTATGAACAGAAAGATGCAAAGGCTAGCCCTGTCAGCATTCTTTAACACCATCATCTCTTGTTGCTTTCCTCCATAACTGATTACCACAGAAAACAACCAAACAAATGTAAAATCAAAATACCAGTGACTGTTGAGAGGAGGTGGGAAATCTGGATATTTATTTTCACTTGTCTTCAAAAGCAGAAATGTACTCAACCAGGTAAATAAAATACTAATCTCCAAACTGACCTATAGGTTAATGGTAAACTATAGTCTCTATGTTTTAGATGGGGGAGGGAGGACATGAGAATGCACTACTAATGCTTCTATGCCTACTTTTCTATTTTTACTTGCACTGTCAGCTCATTACATTAAATGTATTTCATAAATTAGTAATCTAGAAACCACACTTGACACTCCTTGTGGGATATTGTGAATCATTCCAACTGCCTTATTCGTTTACAAACTGCATTACACAGAGAATAAATCAACAGATTACAATAATGCACAAAGCCAAATTTGTTTTTTTAACTTCTGCTTTTTTTTTCATGTTCGCCCTGCCTCTTTCCTTCTTCTGCTTCTATCATCATCCCACACTATTATTCCCTATCACCACCATCATTAAGAGCATGTAAAGATGACGCTGAGGCAAGGCCAGTCATTATGAAAATCTATAGTTAATACACTCCCAATGTCAAAATGTCATTGGTTTTTAAATATGGAGCCCAAAATAAGAAAACTAACTCATCTGCTTAATTAAAAAAATATGGATTGCAGGATAAGCAACCTGAAACTTGTGGGTAACTGGGAAGAGAGCGAGCACAGCCAGAGTAAGTAACTGTTACTTTTCTGCCTCTATGCTGATTTTTTTTAATTTAGCGCCCTGTGCAAATCCAGATTAAAATAACTCCAGCTATTGATCCAAGCAGTGGAATTGACATTAATTTTAGTTCACTTCTCACTTTGCAAAGGGATCAATAGGAAGTAATAACAGCTGACATCCTTGCTGAAAGGAAGAGAAAAGACGATCTAGCGACAGAAATCGAAAAGCAACCAAATAAATCAGCAGATACTTTTCCATGGCATCAGACAAATCCCAAACAGATTGCAAAAAGTCTTTGTTAAATTAACTAAACAAGGAGTGGAGGAGGCCAAGAAGGTGGAGATAAATCTATGAAACTACATAAACTGTCCATTGCGTATCCAGATTAGATGAATACATGAACACATACAGATACCAAATTCTAATTACTTATACAGTATCTTCAAAATTACCCCTCTACTTCATGGAGGAAAATGATTTGCTTTAAGGCCACCTTTCATTTAAAATTTTAAATGGCCACTGGAGTAAGAGATTAAAACAATCTGGACCAAAAACCTCTAGCCTTACTCCAAAACAAGTAAAATCACATTCTAAAATAAGACTTGCCTGTGGAACGTAACTGTTGTTTTCTCTGTTGTAATTTCCTAAAAAGTAACCTGGGGTAATGTTGTACAAGAATTACCATCTATTTTCCTAGCCAAGTCACGAAATTGAATAAAACAGAACCTGTTCCCTGCTTCAGGTGTTGACTTATTAATTAGTATTAAATATATATTGAAGTATAAAATCCAAAAAAATTACAGTTTTTGTATAACAAATTACTTTTCTATCCTTAATATTTTAAGAATGAATTGCCTAACCTTGCTGACTAAAGCAGGTTGCATTTCTGTAGTCTTTCTTTTACTTCCAAAGTTCAGAAATTAAAATATGTAAAGAAAAAATAGAGAGTTTTGTCCAGAGAGAAATAAAATTAAAAACTAAGAAAACAGATTGTTTTTCTTTTCTTCTGTTTGAGAATGGAAACTCTCAGAAAAGAGGTTGGGGTAAGGTTTGGACATTACAGGTTATAGTTCTTGTTGGTTTGTAATCACATACAGTACTGTATTAGAAACAGGGATTTAGAAACCTATTCTAGATTGGGAAATCCTCATATTATACAATAAAACTATCCCAGATGTTAGAGATTAAAGTACCTGTATTCAAATGGTTTGTGTGTTTTTAACTAAACGGGATTTCCTCGTAATGAATTAAAACAAATGCAGAATCGAAAAGAACAAACAGGAAGAGATCCCAGTGCTAAACTCTACAGGTTTGCATTTATCGCAGTTAAATATCAAGGATCTGTCAAGAGTTGTGCAAACTAAGTTGCAAGAAAATACTGTACTGGGGAAAGTGGAGGCGGTGGAATAAAAGCTGTTAGCACCAAAGAATAGGGCTTCAGAAAATGCGAAGATCTGTTTTTACACGCAAGGGATGGTGGATCGGGTCCCTTCGTAGGAAAACAAAGCAGCTGCGTTGATTCACCCTCCTTTTCTCTACAATGCCCCCCGTCAAGATTTTAAAACGGCAAATCAAGACTAAACAACGGAGACGTGGGACAAGAGAGGGGTGATCAGTATAAAAAACGAGGCTGCTGACATGTCCTTCGAGGCTTCGGCTTCCACGAAGAAAAACAAAATCCTCTTCTTCCAACTTTTCGAAAACCGCTGCCAGAAGTCGAAGCCCGCAAAAGATGCAGCAGAGGACGAAAAGCCATCAGTCCCCAGATCTCCCCTGCCTAGGAGCGCAGCCTTCGTTCTACCCCAGATGCGCAAAAAGTCCCTCTAAGGACGCGAGGTGGCCAGAAAGGTTTCGCTAGTCTCCCCAGATTTTTAAGTAAAAATAAATAAATAACCCCCCCGGAAGATAAGTACTGTAATGTTATGTATTATATTCAAACTTTGCTTTCCTGTTTTCGGAGAGGGGGAAATGCACGCTATCTTTGGACCGTCAATGTTTCGCCCAGCAGTCTCTAGCTCCCTAACAAAAACAGAAAGCAAACACTTTCCATTGACTGGAAAGGAAATAAACCCGCACTCAAATCAAAACAGGTGTTCGTCTTTTCTGCGGTTCTAGTCTGAGCAGAAAAAGATCCGATTTAAAAAAAAATACCATTTCAAGGGAAGGAAACTGAGGTGTGGGTAGGAGGATCCCATCATCCTGCAGTTTATCAAATGTAACAAGCACGAACGAGAAGGAAATCTTAGCAATGCAAATGGAAGAGGGAAAGTGAATTCACCGCACCGTTTCCACTCCTGGCCGCTTTTCTTCCTCCGCAAACTCCGAAGGTTTTATACCGACGAAAAATTCAGAGCAAAATTCAGTCCCGAGGTTTACAAAGAAAACGAGATATTTACTCCTTGTAGGAAATATGTCCCTAATTGTCTAGCCCCGTTCAGGAGTCACTTTCTTTTCTTTTTTTACAAAGCCACTAATCAAAGTTCATCAAATGCGCGGATGACCCGAGCGGGTTGAATTTATTGCAACAATCCCTTCCCTCGACATTTCCTGTCTGGAAGGCGAAAACATTCAGTGCAACTACTGAATGGGACACTGCCTAATGACTTCATTGTGCCTGAGCAGATGTGTGTGTTTTCAAAAAATGTATTTCGATGCATTCGAGACGGTGAGAAATTATTTCCCCTTCCTTTGCAACCTAAGTAGCGGCTACAGGATTTTCCCTCTTACAAAAGCTCGCCGTTTCTTGTCGGCGAAGTAGAAAAGCTGTGGTAGAAAGTTTCACCAAAGAAAGCCAGCTAAACGTGCCTATTCCGTTTCCTCCCCACTTCCTCCGGGCGCGGGTTCGCAACCGGCGCTTGCCCGTTGGCTTAGCTTAGCCCGGGGTGTGACCCTAACTAGGCGCAACGTGATCGAAGCCATTCGGGCCAAGAATAATTCCCAAAGATGCCTGCCTGGAAGATTTCGCCTCTCTCGGACCACGCAGGCGAGCGGCGAGAACATTTGTGCCTCCCTTTCCATGGCTCTACCAGAACTACACGTGATTTCACCTTCGCAATGAGCGACCCAGTGGAAATGGACCACTGGGAGAAATGCAGGCGCAAAAGACTTCGTAATTCCTATTCTTCTTTCATGTCCCGATCAAACCCTGGACAATAATTCCTATTGTAGATTTGCAATAAGCAGGGTTCACACGTGCGCCCGATCCTTACCCAAACTGAAAGTTCCTAGGCTTACCGGGGGGGGGGGCAGGGAGAGATGAAGCGTCTTACGGCCGCGCGCAAAAGTAGCTCCGCGCGCCGGGGAAGCGTGACATTTCCAGGATCGCTGACTTTTGCGCAAAAACGATGCACGTGTTGTTTAAACAATGTGGGAAATAAGCCGGTTCCTTTCCTTCCACAAAGTGCCCTCCCACCCCCAATTGGGTTTTTGTTTGTGGAAATTGCGTTAGATGGAGCAAGAGACGCTGGGATATGGGAAAGGAAAGAGAGCCCGGGAAGGACGTCCGTGGCTTTCCCATGAATTAGGGTTCTCTTCCCCGCCCCTCCAAACAGACTTTTAATTTCTAACTGGCATTTGTAAATTGGAAACTCGCGGGTTTCGGCTGCATTTTGCAGGATTTCTCTCCCCCCCCCCCTTTGCACCTGGTGCCACCGCCGTTCCCCCCCCCCTTCTCCGCCCGAGCTGCTTCCGACCGCCTCCCCCCCCCCCCGGAAAGCAAACAAACAAGCACAGAAAGAGAAGCGCCCTGGGATCAGGGCTACCTTTCCAGGAGGGAGGGGGCAGCTTATTGATTTGATTTTTAAAGACATCCTCATTAATATTCACCCACACTCCCCTAGACACAGGAGAAGAAGTCTACACAAGTGCGCCGACACGCACGCACTTTGCCAAGGTCCCCCGCCCTGCCCATCCTCTGCCTCCGCGGGCAGCTGAGCCCACGGACGGCCCGGCGCCACTTGCCAAAGTTTCACTTTTCCGAAGCGTCCGCGCCACGTTTGCCCGGGAAGTTTCGATTGGAAAGAACAAAAACAAACCAGAGCAAGTCACCGGTCCGGGAAAGAGGCTGGAAACGCCGGCAGGGTCCTTGGGGGGCCCCCGCCCCTTTTTGCCCTGGGAAAAGTTCGCTGGACCTACACGCCTCAACCTGGGCGCGCCCCCCCCCCAGCCCGACGCCCCGCGCGCCCCCGAAGAGGCACCCCTGGGACCGGCCGCCTCTACTCACCGTCGAAAGTCCGCGGCTCGGGAGGGAGGTGGCGGCGGCGGAAGCGGCGTGGTGGTGCCCCCCTCCCCCTTTGGGCTTCAGGCTGGGGAAAGACGGCGCGTGGGGAGCGGAGGGCAGAGCGCGAGAGAGCCCGAGGGCGGCGGCGGCGGAGGAGGAGGAGGAGGCGGCGAAGGAGGCGCAGCGCGGCCGCTCGAACCTGAGTCTCCTCAGCGACTGAGCCTCCCCTCTCTCAGGGACTCCTAGCCGCTCTCTCGCTCACCCACTCGCCCGCCCGCCCGCTTGCCCTCCAACACACACTCACCGACAGACACGCGCGCGCACACTCACACACACACACACACACACACTCTCTCTCTCACACACACACACACAGAGACGGGCTGAGGCACTGAGCCGGCCCGAGCCCAGAATACATTAGGGCAGGGAGGGAGCCTGGGAAATGGAGTCCCCACAGCTGGGACGCACAACTACCCAGGGACGGAAACCCACTCCCCACCCCACGCCCCGAGACACACACACACAAATAAACAGGCGCCGAGGAGCCCCGCCTGAAGTTTGTTGGCCCGGGCGCGGGAAGAAAACAGGGGGCTCCGACGACTGCCTTCAGCCTCTCCGAGTCTAGCAGGGCTGTGGGAACTTTAGGCGCAGCGGCGCCTCCTGTCGCGGACGGCGGCTGCGTTTCCCTCAGGAAGGTCTCCCGCGCTCCCTCGCCTTGGGCTCCAAGAGCCGACGGGAGAAGGGCAGCTTGAGAGCGGGAGGCTGGAGCGGAGGGGGAAACGTACCTGCTCTTTATCCGCTCTGCACGGAGGTCTCCGCCTAACAGTGACCGTGTGCGTTTCTGAGGGAGGAAAACCCTACCCTGGTCACCAGTGGCATTGGGTTTTTCGCCCGTTTGGAACTCCCTGCACGCACAACACCCTCGCACGGCCCCAAAGATTCCGAGTCTAACTACGAGGTGGCTTCGGATAACTAATGCGAAAAGGCATCGGAGGGCGAAAAGTGTTTTTCACACTCGTCTGTGTCTTCTAAAGTGAAATCCACTGAGTCACGTCCCTTCACGAACAAGAACATTCATTTAGAGCGGCACCTTTAGAGTCCCTTGTGAAAGCCGGCTCTGATACATCTGATATTGAATTAGAAGGAAAATAGCTGAACAGCAACACTTGGTCCAGGAAGCACCTCCGAGATATGCAGGAATTAAGGACCCCGTTTTAAATATAGTATTTGCTGAGCTGATTGTGTGGTGAGGAGTAAAGGAGGCATCTTCCAGAATGAAAAGGAACAGCAATAATTAAGGGCCTGGATTTTATATGAGAAAAATCCGAACATAGAGGGGAAAGGATATGGTAAAAGAAGACGGTGGAGATCTTTAAACCTGGGTAGTGACAGAGAAAGAAGTAAAGAATCACTTGCTAGAATATACATTTTTCACCTAATTGCACTAGAACCAGATCAATCCAATGACATTTATATACATCATCTATAAAGAAAGCAAGCAAAAGCAACTATGCCTAATATAGAGTTCAGCTAGACTCTGGAAATCACTTCTGCCCTATGCAGTAAATGCCTAACTAAAGGAATGGAGTAGGAAATGGCTATCAGCTAAGGGTGTCTTCACCTTTCTCATCAAGGTGACAGCAAATAACAAGATCTAGTTGCCATCCAATAGAGAGCTAGCCTCAGTGTAATTTACTTCCAGGAAAGCATAAATTATAAGAAATTTTTCCTGTGATCTCTACATTGTTTGCCAGTGTAGTTGTTCCAGTGTAATTGTTCTGATGACTACTATATTTCTTACTATCTTGTGCATAAGTAATTAGCCATTCTTGCAAGTTGGTGTGGACAGTTACGGTCAGCATATTTATGTTCATCGTCCTTACACACAAAAATCCACTACCTAACTACCAAAAATATACTCAAGTATCAATTATTTTAAGCTTCACTGGAAGAGATGCATTATTTGGCATTCACTGGTATCTAGCAAATTTATGTCTCACAAAGTATTTACAGTGAAGCATCTTTCTAGTGGAATAGCAAGGCATATATTTAATCAATAACATTTTAAATACTTTTTCAGTATTGATAGCAATGTTTTTCAGCAACATCCAGAAGTAAGAAAGTCTAGGGAAAGAGGTTCAAAGTCAGCTAAGTAATAGTCTTTGCTGTAGCAATGAGGGATACAAAATTCCCTTGGGACTTGGTAGTCTTTCACAAGGGTAAGGTGAGATGTAAAAGAATCTTTTCAATCACTTTCTGACTTACATATGCACCTTCTACATCAGACACAGGATATATGAGACCTGCAATATGATTTGTACAGATGAATGCAGACCACTTCTTCTTTACTTAAATTCAATATACAGTATACTTGATATATTAGTTACAGAACACATAAGCTGGTGTTGGGGCACACCATGGCCAAATTTTTTATAACCTGAACTGTGTATCATGCCATATCATTGAAGAATTTTTATCTGAGCAAGTACAGAAAAGTTACTAATAAGTGAATGGAAATTGCTGACATCACTGATATTATAGTGAATACTTCCAGGTCATGGCTTAACTTTTCCAGGCAAATACTTTCTAGAATTGCTTAATATATTCAATGAAGCCATGAGAGAAGAAAGCAAGAGAATCCTGAAATCTTAAAAATAAATTTTTATTTTAAGTTTTATAGAGTTACTTAATTGTACTGTAGAAAAAGCCAGATGTGTATTATGTTTTTGTTTAAAGTTCTATGTGTAACTATATATATATTATAATTGCCTGGTGCTTTTTGATGCTACTGGTCTAAATATATAAAAAGTGGGTGTGTAGGCATATAGAACACAGGGAAATGGTATAAAGGAAATATTAAAATCTCAAGTTAAACCATTTACCTTTGAAGACCAATCATAATCACGTTTACTGTTTCAGTGGACCTTATTTTCTAAATATGTTTAAGACTGCAGCCTCAGAACCATAAGCAAGCTACTTGTTTTGAATTAAAGTCTATGGATGGCAAGTTGTGTATAATGTAAAGTAAAGCAATTAGTGGAAGGTTGTGTCATGATCACGTGGGTGGAGAGGAAGAAAGGAAAGGGTGAGAGGGCAGAGTCATCATTTCACTATAGCTCTTTTATTGGGCCATGTAATAAAACAAGCACTTGAGTTCCAAAAGTTGAGAACCATTCATATACAACAAGTTATGGCCCCTTCTATAAAAGAAGGGCACAGCTTTTGCATATTATTTGATGATTTAAACAGATAGCGGGCATGGCTCTGCCTTTAATTCTATTAGTGTTCTTCATTTTATAAATTTATTCATCACCTTTCTGTTACAAAGACTCTCAACATGACTTACAAAAATGAAAGTGGCCTATAAAAAAGCCCCAAGAAAATAATAAATAAAAATATACTAAGCTGTCAGTAAGGATCAGTAAAGCTGCTAATCAATATTTTTATTGCCAGTAAAAAAATTGTGCTAGTTTGTCAACCATAGCATTAATAGATAAAACAATAATGACAAATTGGCTCTTTAAAAATCATGTCTACACCAATTATATAAAATGCCTGTCTACATAGAAAAATTCTAAGAAGGTGAATATTTATACTTATAGCAAAGTTGGTATGTTATGGGGACAAGGCAGGTCAATACACCTGACAAGCTTGGACCATTTCTAATCCCCTCCTTTAGCATAGGATTACAGGCAATGCCAAATGGGATGACGGTGGTGTTTGCTGGGGTCAAACATCTCCTCCACAATACCAGACACAGAAGGAAGACCTAGTGATCAACCAAATGCTTAAAGAAGCTGTCCCCAGGCAGAACTGGGTGTTTCAGTTATACCTACCAGAAAACAAAACAAAATAAAAAACATTATAGCACTTTAAAGACTAACTGCTATATTTTTATTTTTATAGCAGTTAGTCTTTAAAGTGCTACAGTGTTTTTTATTTTGTTTTGTTTATTTTGTTTTGTTTTCTGGTATGCCTGAACCACAGACTAACACGGCTACTATTCCAAAAATTTCAGTTATACCTGGCTCTGAGGTGCCTGTAGAACCAAAGGACTAGGAGAATGGCCAATACAATTATCTGTGCCATTTTTTAAAAAAAGCCATTTTAACAGCTAGGAAAAAAGGGGAAAGGTGGGAAATTGACTTTGTTGTGGTTTGCTCTTCTTTTTGTGCCTCCTCTCCTCCAGCTTTCTCCTTGTTGCCTAATTTCCCCTACAAAGGGAACAAAGGGAAAGTATATGACAAAGGGAAAGTATAGAGACTTTGATGACACCTCCTCCTGTGCTGGCTTATTTGGTGTGGCATGTTGGATGGTTATGTGCATGTGTGTGTGTGTGCATGCATGCATAAGCACATTACTATGTATGTTATTGTACATGCTGTAGGACTGGTCAGGACGGTATGGTATATATTATATATGAGAAAATTGTTGAGGCAGCAATACCTTTGTAGGTACTGTATGTGTATATGTGTACCCATGGGTCTATATTTATGTATATGGAAGAGTTGCAGATTCTGTCACTCAGGAAAGGGCAGAACTTTGCTTCCCACCTCAGGCAGCAGGATAGCATGGGCCACTGTAATGAGTGGATGCAGTGCTGGGAAATGATGATATTCAGATATCTTACTGCCTATGTTAACCCTTTATCTCTTTAGAAAAAGGAAGAGCCTTGCTTAAGGATATACACTTATGGAAAATTTATGTACATTTCCTTTCTTATGATCACTGCCTGATATTTGAATGAACATGGGAAAACTTACAGGAAAAGACAAGATGATAGTGATTCAGTGAAAGTCGGGTCTTCCCGATTGGGGCGGGATATTAAATGCGAATAATAAATAAATAAATAAATTATGTGGCGGCGGCGGCGGCGGCGCCCCCCCCCCCCCCAAAGTTAATGACCAGAATATAACAATTCCAACCTGGAGGTCTCACATGGAAAAATCCATAATTACAAACCTACTTTCTGAGTGGCGAGGGGGAAACCCAGCACTGCAGAGTTTGAACCCATCCTCATGGAAGCCTTGAGTCAGAACATGGTATCTGGAGAGGCCCTCTATTATATGATAGTCATCATTAGAGTAATCATCCTAGACTGTCTTCAGAACATCACATTCACTCCTGAAATTAATGCAGTTGCTATTACTGTGTTTGCTGGTGTATAAGACCCACTCCCCCCTTTAAATACACTGGATGGAGTGCATCTTGTACTGTATATAGTGGCCTATAGTGGGCTATTTTTGTAATAACAGGGTGTGTCTTATACTCCAGTGCATCTTATATGCCAGCAAATACAGTACAGTGGTACCGGTACCTCGCTTAAAGAGCATAATGTGTTCCACAGGACTGCTCTTTAAGTGAGTTTGTTTTTTAAGCGAAACACCATTGTAAGTGCACCAATTATGACTTCTGGCGGGTGGGATTGTGAACCCCAATTTATTTGTTAAGCGAATTTTTGGTTGGTTTTAGTTGTTAAGCGAGGCAACCATTCAGAGAAAATTCTGCTCTTTAAGCGAGTTACTCTCTAAGCGAGGCACTCTTTATGCGAGGTTTGACTATACTGTACTTTGTTTTGTCAGGAAAAGTAATTCACACCAGGCATAGGATCAGCCACACCAATAGTAATTTAGAGTCCCATTGGCTTTCCAGGCATATGCCTAAAACTAAGGAGAATTTTTAGACGACAATTCCAAGTGGGATTAGGTCAGCACATTTTCCATTACTTTTCCACATCTCTGGAGCTAATGTGAACCACCCATTTTATATCACCTCAGAGACTGCTGTCTTAGCTCATCATCACCCTTTCTTGCTGCTCTGTGTGCAAATAAACCTAAGGATAATGGGAATAAAAGAAGTCAAGTCATGGGCCTTCTCTTTTTACATATAATAATCCAAAATAAAAATGCTACACCATTCCAAGCCTCTGAAATCAGTGACATGATTCTGGCTGGGGAGGCTGGGGGAGGGGGGAGTTTCCTTCTTATGTTAACAACAGGAGCAGCTGCTGCATCCTTCCAAACAGATATGTTATGGCAGAGTCACAATATTGGCAACATGACTCAAGGAATCATACAAAGAACTGGTGAAAAAAATCTGTCTACATAAGAATCCAGGATGTACAATATGTGTGAGTTATTTTTATTTATTTATTGGACTTGCACCCTGCCTGTGGGGAGATCTCTCATTTACAGGAGGAAAGTTATCTAGGATTCTTTATAGGTTACCCTTGCTCGAAAGCCAGTTGTATCTAACTCTAGGGTACAGTGCTCATTTTCATCTATAGCCAAAAAGCCAGCATTGTCTGCATTTGCGGATGTTTCTGTGGTTATGTGGCAGGCATGACTAGACACTGGAGTTCACAGAAAACTGTTTACCTTCCCACCAAAGTGGTACTTATTTATCTACATGCAGTTTATTGCTTTTGAAGTGGTAGGTTGGCAGGAGCTGGGACAGCAGCACTTGGATATTGAACTGTTGACCTGTCAACCTTCTGGTTGTCAAGTGCAGCGTTTTAACCACTAAGCCACCACAGTCTTCTTTATAGGAGAGATCCCCAATTCACAACTTTCAGAAACAAAGTTGTCTAGCACTCTTCCTAGGACTGAGAAGATAAATTCTAAGCCAAAGGCCAGCTAGTGAATCAATGGCAGAAGTGTGATGCCATCTATGCTGAAAAGAGTGGTCCTTTCTCCCCTGGCCTATGTTGCATGCCGCACACTACAAATCAACACAAGCCCTCACCTGATACACCAGGGGTTCCCAGCCTAAGGCCCATAGGTCAGATCCGGCCTGTGCCACCATTTCTTGTGCTCTCCCCATTCAAGAAACAAAATGACCACCCCTTAGAAGCTGTTGGGACAAAATGGCTACCCTCATCGTGCAGGCAGGGCAAGATGGCTGTCCAGCCCTCGAAGCTGACTGAGAGAGTGTGACCTGGCTCCCAGCTTCAAAAGGTTGGGAACCCCTGTGATACACCATTCTGCCTACCTTTAGGCAACATGAGATGATGTTGTTACTTAGTTCTACAGTTAAACATGGAAAACTCTTTTTAACAAGAATGGATACAATTACTTCTGGAAGCTCTTTGTAACTGAGATAATGCTGTTGGACCCAAGCTCTGCTCAGAATAGGTCATGAATATGTGTCCTATAGCCTGTTAAATAGAAATTCATCCTCTATGCCTCTATTCTGTTCTAGAGAAAGAAGGAAGAAAATCCTGAGAGATCAACTGCACCAGCTACAGAAGCTTCCGTTTACCAGTATACCAGACCAGTTAGATAATGTCATGTTTGAGCTAACAAAATCCACAGAAATATAAGTAATGGTGGTATTCAGTCCAAGTTGGATATTCATGAGAACTTTGCACAGTGCAACAGGATGTGGAAAACATCAGGCTTCAAACAAAGAAATGAACTATAAATAACATGAAAGTGGAATGAAGGAAGGTGAAGTGAATTTGTTGTTAAAACACAGTCTTATTAAAACACAGTCTTTCCCACACACCCATCTTGGGGACAACAATGTTCTTTTAATGCTAGGTGTTAATGCTAGTTTAGGGATGGATAAGCATCCCCCCACAACTGTTTTGCTCCATAGCTTTTGTGATTCCTTACTATTGGCTCTAGTGACTGGGAGTTTTTGAAGCTGAAATCTAAAATATTTGAGCAGCAAGTGGATCCCTTCTTAATGTTAGGGTGTGTGTGTTTGCACCTGTAGGTTGATATAAGTGTGTATTTTGACACATCAAATGGCTCAGAATTATTTCTTATATGTTAACATTATGAAACCTAAGCATGTTTGTTAGGAAATCAATACTACTGAAATTTAAACTGAACCTTTGAAACTTGTCTGTTTAGGAGAAAAAATATCTGAGTGTGTATATGTGTGTGTGCGAGAGAGAGAGAGAGAGAGAGAGAGAGAGAGAGAGAAAGAATTTGATGGGGGTGGGTGAGGAAAAAAAACAAGAACCAAATGTATCCCACGTTCATACTAGTCAGTTTAATTTTTTAGTGCAGTCTTTATTATGAACATATTTTCCAATTCCAAAGGAAAGTGAAAGTGCTTTTGTAAATCCTTCGAAAAACACATGTGTAATTTTATCCAAATTAATAATCCCTTCTGAGCAACATTGAACATATGTTTAAGTGCTCATGGGAACAGGTTCTTTAATATTGCACTACTGCGATGACAACTCATTGGAAAGAATTAAATATTGCAGTTGTGAATTTCCTCTTCATAGGGAGAAAACCTTGGTACTCAGAATTGGCTTCAAGTCTTGGTTTATATAACTCACTGAAAAACAGAAATTTAGCAGATTCATTCTTCTGGGACCCTAGAGACATACTATTTCAGAATAGGGTGCACAATGCCCATAGGAGTATATTGTAAGATCCTCTGTAAGGGCTTTTAGAATGTCCCTAAGATCTTAGATGTTTTGGGGGTAGAGCTTTGATGCTCTTAAATATGTTTGAGGAAGCTTTCTTTTGAGAAATAGACTCTAAACTAGATAAACTGATGGTCTAATAGAACTTCCTCATTTTTGTCTTCTGTTCTAAATAACTGAAAAATGAACATGTGAAAAATAGGTTAAAAGCTCAAATGATTGTGTAATACAGGGGTTCGCAACCTACGGCCCATGGGCTGGACCAGCCCCTGAGGCTGTTCCATCTGGCCCACGGTGATGATCCCAGAAGCACCCACACATGCGCAAACATGCCCAGTGCCATTGGATCTGACCCACTCAGCTGTCTGAGGGTGAGTAGTCCTGCCGATGACACGAAAAGCCTGAGAACCTCTGGTGTAATACATGTTATTTGTGTTCCACATATTATGTAATACTGTATATAGAATTGATGTTCTGGGATACAATTTCCAACTACTGTACCTATATAAGATTAAAGGAAGGATTTGAGGGAAACCATATCCAGTAGAAGAACACAATTAATTTTATGGATGATGATGATGATGATGATGATGATGATGATGATGATGATGATGATGATGATGATGATGATGATGATGATAATAATAAGAAGAAGAAGAAGAAGAAGAAGAAAAAGAAGAAAAAGAAGAAAAAGAAGAAGAAGAGTTATTGGAGAAGGGAGAGTAACCTTTTCCTGATGTCAAAAAGAACAACCCTTGTTGTTGCTTCTGTTGCTGCTGAGGTAGTTGACTACTGTACATTTTGAGGCTCTGGACCTCCATTGTGTATTTTTAATATCCTAAAGCAAACAGTTTAAGTTCTTTCACAAGAGCAATGTCTGTTCTAATTGAAAACCAGACAAAGCTTCTATCCTGCCAAAACACTAAAAACTGTGACCACTGCCACTTCTGCCTAGGATAGGGATGCCTGGGACGGTCTCTGTGACTATGGGCACCATGAAGTCCAGACTTTCACCACTACCTCAACCAGTCATTATTAATGTGGGGAAATGGGTGCAAAGGAGGGTGGGGTGCCTGATTTTCCCCATCCCAACAAAGGGGCGGGGAGCTTAATTCACTTCACTAATTCCCCTACTTCCTGTCTTAACTTGGGTCTGAGTTTCCATCACTGGGTCAGTGTTGTCCACATTTGTAGCTGGGATCTCATTTTCTACATTGACCCTAGTCAGCTGATGCCCTTTAAAGAAGGCCAGTAATTCTGAACAATTGTCAGGCAGTGGTTAACTAACCTGACAACCCTGAGGATTAATGACTTTGGATCCATCTTAATGGAGGGTAGCAGCTTCATCCATACTGACCTGGGGCTAATGAGGACTTTTTGTCCCAAAAGGGTTCAGATCAGAAAGTGACTTGCAGAACTGTATCAGTGGTATGGGTGTCACACTGAGCTGCAGAAGACAAATGGAAAGCCACTGCATTATATTGTCCCCAGGACAATTTTCATGGCTAATTGCCATGAGGATAGCCATAATTCAGAATTGGATACAGCACTCAAAGAAGAAGTAACTCCGGGCCATTGTAGGCTCTCATACCCCCCAAGTTCACCCTGCCTATGGTGGCTCCACCAAAGTCCCTCCTCCTGTCCAGTGGGTTATCTCAGTTTCTGGGGATGGGTGGGTGTTGGAGCTAGTGGGCTGATGAGTGGTGTGCCTCCCCAGTATCCTCACATTTCAGCAGGCCAGACTGTACTTGCTCATCAGGCCAAGTTTCCAGGCCACCAATGACGAGTCTTCCCCAAGAGCACAGAAGATAGGCAGTGCTTCTTCAGCAACTGCCATCCATTCCTCTCCTTCAGAATCTGTAAACCTGAGGCTCCTCCTTCTCCTATTTTAAGCCCAAGACTCTACACACCACAGCTGCTGCTCATGGAACTTCTGCTACCTACTTCCTAACTGGGGCTTTGCTCTTACTCCAGGTAACTTTAGGCTGCCTGTCACTGAGGTCTCCATGAAGTCCACCAGAGGGCATGGGGCCAGTGAAGACAGCCTTCCAGGGACAGCCAGAGTGTCCCTTTCACATAAACATTCTCAGATTTATTTTAAAGAACAGGGAGGTCACTCACATTGTTAGTTTACCTTTGTTAATGACAGAAATGCAAGGAGGAAACTGCATTTTGCACCAGTTGCTTTCTAATTGCGTAGAAGTGAATGGGATGGGTTGGGTTTACCCCATCAGATATTTTTCTTCAAACTAAGGAATATAGTTTAGGCTCTTCTTATAGAAATGCTTCGGCTTTGGAACTAATTGATCCAACATCTTTCCAGGGCCAAGACTGTCGTGGAGGTTTATTATTACAGTACTAGCAAAAGTATGCCTACGGAGTTTTCTGTGTGAACAGTGGAGATCTGCTGGCTGAACTTCTCTCTTCTCTCAAAGGGGTACTTTGGGTATATCTGGGGCTCCCTTTGGACCATGTTCGGCTTGTTCAGCTCATTCTTTTATGGTTAAGACAAATTGATGGGAAAGAGAGCCTACTTGTGCAAGTATGCTTAGAAATTTACCCAAGAATCTGAAAAATAACAACCTTTTGCAAAATTGAAAAATTATTATTTTAGTGTTTTGTATTTGTTATGTGTCAACAAATCACATCTATCCTAGTAGGGTTTTCAAGTTATATGAGATAGTTAAAGAGGTTGTACTGAGGACAAACGGGACAAACATTTTATGCATAGAGTATTAATAATCTGCAAGATCCTTGTGCATGTGTGTGTGATGACATAAAATCTTTGAGCAATTGCAACAGCCCAATATCTGAACTGCTGAACAGATCCAAATCCAGAATTGCCATGCTGTTTTGTTACTTAGATAGATGACAGTAGTTTGCCATTGGTGGACCCAGCTGGTATAGACCCATGAAATCAAAAGCTGAATTGCAAGTAAGAATTGAGTTGCAAAATGCAATTATAACACGCAAGTATAAAATACATTTCTCTTTATATATGTGTATTATACAGTATATGTGTGTGTGAAATGTCTTCTTGTGAATGAGATAGTCCTCTTACTATAGATTGGTGGTTCCCAATGTGGGGCCCATACCCCACAGAGGAACTTCAATTCCCAGAAGCCTAAGTCAGTACATTTGCTGATCAGTACTTTGGGGGATTGACTTAGGCTTCTGGGAATTGACGTCCAAAAACCGAAGGTTGGGAAACACTGCTATATATAGATTTAGGTATGATATTAAAATTATATATATGTGAATAAGTAAAATTACTTTTTGATAGCATAAGAAAATATTTCTTCTCTCATTTCTTGTATTTTATTTTGTTTAACATATATTCAGAGGGTCAGCATACTTTCTAAAACAGTTGTTTCCACAAACTAGACTAAAGAATTTTGTCCCTCATTCTGGAAATACAAGCATTTTTCATTTTTTCTGGATGTTGACTACCAGTAGATGGCAGAACCAAGATACACTGTATATGTATCTGAACAAAATATGGTTTCAACCTTTGTAACTGAAGTATCTCCGTTTCTAGACTTTCTTCAACCAGTCCCTTGTCAACAGAATTGGGAGAATAACAAAGTACCAGATCATAGAAACAAGACATTAATAGAAGAGGAACTAGTAATGGCAGTACTGTACATTGCTGCACTTAATTCCTATTCAGAAGACTGTGTTTCATGTGTATTAATGTGTGTTAGTGATGGCCACTCCTCAGGACTACATCTAACATTTTTCATTTATGCCTAAAATCAGTAAATTCAGTGTGTAGTTAAATTCAGGATGCAGCACAACCAGACAGCTGACAACGTGCTCTACCAAAAAGGAGGCAAGGCGATAACACTATTCAGGAATATGCATAGGCTTGTCTCAAGAGTCTATAACAGTGATGGTGAACCTTGGCATTTCAGATGTTCTTGAACTTCAATTTCCAGAAGCCCTGATCAGCAGGAGTGCTGACTTCAGCTTCTGGTAATTGAAGTCCAAGCTTGGCCTTTGCCAGTCTATAAGGACATATACTCATATTGGCCCAAGGGAAAGCAGAGTGGTCCATAAGTCCCGACCTGGCCCATAAGTCCCTACCCGTCCCCTCCGTGGACACGCACCCTGCCCCTCTGCCCAGCAGTCCAATGGGAGTGCTTCCTTCCAGAACAGTGTTCTCCCCACCCCTCTGTCTGGCAGCCCAATGGTAGCACTTCCTCCCTCCCCCAGGAGAGCCCTACTTTCTTTGTGGCTGGGTAGGGACTTATGGGCAACCTTGTATACCCAATCTCTGGCCAAGATTTTGTCTCTGACAAAACCAGAAGGTGTTACGCAAAGACTTTGGACACCAGCCTAAAGTAGTTCAAAAAGGAATCTGTTGGAAAGGAAGGGAGGTTGTACGTAACGTACCTCTTCCTAACATTGTGCAGTGACTTAGTAGTTGCTAATAATTAAGCAGGTTGTAGTTTGTTATTTTCTCTTTCATAGTCAAAGTAGCCAAGCACCCGTATTAAATACAGTACATTACACCACATATAATTAAAATAAAGCTTTCTTTTAACTACCTGGCTCCCCTGTTTTTAGAGGGGGGGGGAGGAAGGGTTGAGAAAATAAATCAATTTTTAATCTAATTTTTATTACTCAAGTTTAGTGTTTTTCTAATTGTACAAATATTATGTTTTAATTTGATTATTTTAATATTGTGAGCCACCTTGAGTCCCCATTGGGAGAAAGGTGACCTATAAATAAAACACATAAACAATAAAACAAACAAATAAACCAGAGTGAATATGTAAATGTGCCATTCATTTTGGCACAATGCTGACATGGAGATGCTAACATAAGCTGCTTTCCTCTCCCCACCCCCACCCCTCCTGTTTCTGAAGAGTGATCCAGAAGGAAGGATGCCTTATAATGAGCACTGAATTCCATTCCAATGCATGGAGGAACAGCGACAAGACTGTCCCTAAGCCAGAAATTACAACTTATGGCAGCTCCACTGCTGTGTCAAAACTGATGTCTACAAACAAAGGTATTACATTATGTGTATATTTCTCAAGTTCCAGCATGTGACATTGACTTCCAAAATAAGTTATCCCAATATGTCTGGTTTAATTTGTAAACTGAGGTATACTGTTCTGTTTCCTAGCTATGCAAGTCAGTTATCCACATAAAGATATTCTATACTTTTTTTTATCGTGTCAGAAGCACACAAAGGTGCTTTCTGGGTTGAAAGGATTTTTGCTGGAGGAACTCTGCTCAGGGGATGACTGAATGAGGCTCTTTTCATGTCCCCAAGACCCCCCCCCCGTCCCTTTTTATCTACTTGCAATTTCTTGCTTTCAAACTGCTAGGTTTGCAGGAGCAGGGACAGAGATGGCACTCATTCTGTCATGCAGCACTTGGGTATTGAACTGCTGACTTGTCAACCTTCCAGCTAACAAGGCGAGCTTCTTAACCACTGAGCCACCACAGTCCTCACCATATTCTGTGCTGGAATTGATATATTATAAAAGGAATTGTTTGTTCTATATCAAAACTGAGCATATTTATCTGATGGCATATTCCACATACCTCAGTACAAATTAGTTTCAAGTACACAAGTACTGTATAGGATTGTAATAAATACCATTGTTTGGGAAATGTCCTAGCACAAGCCAAGAGCTGCTTCTTTCTTATTTCTCATCACATGCCACAATGCTGAACTCCAGAGAGAAGAAACAGATTTTAAGGCTAACCTTTAGTGAATATTATATAAGCAGAGTTTCCAGAAGAGATTTCTAAAAATCATTACTCAGAAAAGTTGTGCGTCTGCTCCATGCCCTCTGCTGGAAAGAATCAGAATTTAGGAGCTAGGGTGGTCAACTTTAATAATGATGATGAAAATGACAGATGACAGAGAAAACTAACTTTTTGAAGCAAGGGATGTTTGTGATAGTCTGTGGACTTGTGATTTTTGTTATACCACAAAGGTGACAATGTCTCTGGTTTTGAAGTTAGAGGAGCAATTTTTGCCCCGGATGGATAGTAAATCTGGAGGACTGAGTTGCTCAGTTTTTGTCCTTTAGATTGTAAATGAAGAAAAGTAAGTGGTGTTGTATTTTCCTTCCTTCCCCTCTAGCCCTGCAAAAACTTTCAGGCAGTGTTCAAGGGACTATGTGGATAAAGGAAGATTTTCATCAATATTTGAAAATGTACTCACAGAGAATTTGAAGGTTGGAGTGCACCACTGCCACCAGCCCCATGGAAGTAGAGAGCATTTGCTAAGACACCTTCCGAAAACAGTTATCTCTATTTATTTCTTTGGTATTTTTTCTTCATATAAAAGGTAAAGCACGTGAGTTAGGACTGATAGGAGGTTAAACAACAGTTACAGAATTATACTTTGCTCACATTGGTGTAAATCAGGGGTGCCCAAACTATGGCCCGGGACCCAGATCCAGCCCCTGACACCAATTCATCCATCCCGTGAAGCCCTTGTCACTCTTGGAAGTAAAACACACCCACCCAGACACGTTTTACTTCCACTTCCAGGAGCAACGCGGGCTTCATGGGCTGGATGAATTGGTGTTGGGCGCCAGATCCAGGCCCCAGACTGTAGTAACCAGCTCCCTGAACCACGTAACCAACCCATGGGCTGAAAAGTTTGGGCACCCCTGGTGTAAATCATGCAGTTTCACCTTTTGCACATGGAGATAATTCTTCACAAAAAGAACTGAGCATTATTGATCAACTTTAATCATAAACTTGGAACATGGGAACCTGTCTTATACAGTACAGTACTACTATTATCCTTTGCCATTCGCTTTATTGGCTAAAGATTCTGTTATTTATTTATTTATTTAATTGGATTTATAGGATGCCCAATCAGGGGGACCTAACTCAGGGCGGCTTACAGTCATATATAAATACTACTGCTACTGCTACTGCTACTGCTACTGCTACTGCTAATGCTAATACTAATACTAATACTAATAATAATAATACTAATAATAATAATACTAATACTAATACTAATACTAATACTAATAATAATAATAATAATAATAATAATAATAATAATAATAATAATAATAATAATAATAATAATAATAATAATAATAATAATAATAATAATAATAATAATAATAATAATAATAATAATAATAATAATAATAATTTAAAGACTAACTGCTGTATTTTTATTGTTAGCTTTCGTGGATCAAGTCCACTTCTTCAGACAAAGAGTGAAACTTACAGGCATGGTTTTTATACACCAGATCAGGGGGTTAAAGGGAGAAGGGTGTGGTCAACCAAGAGGACAGAAGTGCCTGGCAGACAGTGGTCCATAGGGTCACAAAGGGTCGGAATCGACTGTGCGACTGAACAACAACAAAAAACATTATTATGTAAGCATGTGTTATGAAGCTGTGCCTTTGGAATATCGATCCATTTATCTGCCTATAGGAGGATAGGAAACTTCTGGCCCTCCAGATGTTTTGGACTACATATCCCATAAAGCCTTATCATTGGTCATGTTGGCAGCCCCTGTTGTTGTTGTTGTTGAGTCACACAGTCGATTCCAACCCTTGCAACCCCATGCAATACAGCACACCACTACTGGGAGTCAAAGTCCAAAATATTTTGAGAACAAAGGTTTCCTCTTCTCTGATCCATATTGCTCAACAGTCAGGAATAGAACAAACCAACTGGCTCCAGATGTAGGCACTTCTAAGATATAATCTTGTGTGGCCTGAAACACAAGTGGGACATGGTCCCTCCTAAAGTCCTTACCTTACATCTCTGAGATCTGTCAGTTTAGATAAAATTAAACTAATTATCTAGTGGGCAATGCAGAATTATCTTTAATATCTTTTTGACTTGGTATATAGCAGGACTGTAACTAAAGCCAGGCAGTAAGAAGGCACTGAAGTCTAAAGACAAATGTCATGGCAATGTATCCTGGACTTGTTCTTTCTTTTTTCTTTTTTTCTCTGAGAACAGAAACATTGAACCTGTTGTTTCTCTTCTCCTTCGTTCTCTGAGAATAATAACATTTTCCCTTTTTTGGGGTGGGTGAGGGTGGGGAGGGGTACCATATTCTGTGCCTCCTTTTTCTTAGTAGGCTTTTTCTACCTATGCCCCTGCACAGAGTAAGTGGGAAATGGGGCTGTTTGCTCTGGGTGCCAAAATTACATGTATTCACTGTTTGTCAGGGCCTCTGTACAGTTACCCACTGCTCAAAACCTTTGAAAAACACTACCTTAATGGGAACAGCTCCGTGTTTACACTTCATGCTGGAAAGAATTGTTTTTGACCGACCTAACGATGGCATAACTCTAAAGGCTCAAACAGCACAAAGGAAATAAAACTATTACCTCTTGTTAAAGCAAAGCTATAATCCTTTAGGAATCCTACCCATTGACCTGGGCACAATTGCATCAGCATTGTATCAAGGATAAAACGTAGCTCTGCTCAAAGCTTAAATACAGGAAAAGAAAACCAAGGGGGGAGCGGGGAGAATTACAGTTGATATAAGGAAAGAGTAGAGTTACACAAGTAATCAATGACCCCTTTGACCTGCCACCCAATCTGTCTATTTTCATATAAGCATTATAGGAACATTTGTGGGAGGACAAAGAAATGCTTCAATAGAAGAATTCCTGTAATTTAATTTCAACAGTTAGTATGATTTTTTATTTTGTTTTAGAGGCATGATGACCATCATGGTCTAAAGCAGTTGATCTGTGCTAAATTGTGCAAGAGCACTAAATTAGCATTGATGAGCACATCTAAACCTACTAATAGTATCAGTGTTAATTCTCAAAATAATCTCAGTCTGTTCAACTATGGGAAGAATAATCTCGACACTTCCTAGAAACTGCAAGATGGACGGATTTGTGAGAACAGTCCTGAAATCCTTCAAGAGGAAAATTTTAATTTTTTAAAAAATATAAAATTAAAGGTAAAGGTCACTCTTGCTTGAAAGCCAGTTGTATCCAACTCTAGGGTTCAGTGCTCATCTCTGTTTCATAGTTGAAGAGCTTCTGCAGACTTTTCTGTGCTCATGTGGCATGCATGACTCGACGCCGGAGCGCACGGAGCGCTGTTTACCTTCCCACCAAAGTGGTCCCTATTTATCTACTTGCAGTGTCTTGCTTTCAAACTGCTAGGTTGGCTGGAGCTGGGACAAAAACGGGAGCTCATTCCATCCTGCAATATTCGGGTATCGAACTGCTGACCTGCCACCTTCTACTCAGCATCTTAGCCACTTGAGCCACTGCATTACAAATGGCAATTAGGAATATGGAGCCTGTCTAATACCAAATCAGACGACTTGTCCATCTAGCTCCAGTATTTCCAACACAAACTGCAAAGCATTGTAAAAAAAGTTTCAGATAACATGTCAGGGTATGTGATTTATTTGTATATTTAACTGATCTGATACATGATGCAGTCACTTTTTAAGTCAATGTGCTTTCTAAAATGTTAACATTCAATCTCACCAGATAATGAAAATCTCAGAAGTTAAGCAATTTTTAAAAAACAGGTTAATTAAAAAAAAGTACAATGCAATTCAGATCTTTCTCTTTGTTCATACTGGAGGCAATCTGATAGAGCAGTGATGGAAAACCTTGGCACTCCAGGTGTTATTGGGTTTCAATTACCAGAAGCTCAAGTCAGCACTCCAGCTGTTCAGGGCTTCTGGGAATTGAAGTTAAAAAACACCTGGAGTGCCAAGGTTCGCCATCACGGCAATTAAGCTTTGAGTGAAAGGATCAGCCAACATGGTGCTGTCGTTGCTCAGGGGGTGCCTGAATACAATCACAGTCTTCACATTTTTTAGGAATCTCCCATACAATTCAGATGTGTGGCAATAGTAAGTACAGTAATACAAATGTGGCAGTAGTAAGTTCTGTACATCCCTTAATGTCTTTTTAATTAAAAACCAGAGGAAACTATCACATATTAAAAGTCCACTTAAGTACATCCATGAAGCCAGTCATACATCTCTTGGTAAATCTCTACAACAGAATGAAGTTTCCTCCTTTGGTTGTAGAGAAAAGTGTAGTCTAGACTCATCCGGAGGTGGAGCTTTGGCAGGTTCTGGAGCCAAGATAAGAAGTATAGATAAAGGTTAAGGTTTCCCTTGCTTGAAAGCCAGTTGTATCCGACTCTAGGGTTCAGTGCTCATCTCTGTTTCAAAGCCGAAGAGCCAGCACTCTCTGCTTCTGCAGATGCTTCCATGTTCATGTGGCAGGCATGACTAAACACCGGAGAGCACGGAACCCTGTTTACCTTCCCACCAAAGTGGGCCCTATTTATCTACTTGCAATTTCTTGCTTTTGAAGTGGTGGGCTGACAGGAGCTGGAACAGAGATGGGAACTCATTCCGTCCTGCAGTACTTGGGAATCAAATTGCTGACCTCCTGCCTTCCAGTCAGCGTCTTAGCCACTTGAGCCACTACAGTCCCAAGATAAGAAGACCTCTCAGCAAATTAAGACCTGCTTGGGACGCATAGAAAGACAGGTCATCTCATCATCCACACAGAGCAAACTGAAGTCCTGCCTTGAAATAGGTTCGTTACAGATCCCATTTCTAGGTCCTCCTCCAAAATATCCTTCTAGCAGCCAGCAAGTGTCCCATATGGGTCTATTGTAATGCACTAATTACAGATTCCATCCGTTGTGGATTAAACGGATACAAATGCAACCAGCCCAGGGACCCCAGTCTCTTTGCCTTAATTTGTGCTATGTGCCATTCTCTTTTTGCTGCAGGCAAAAGTAATTTCCCTAGCCTGGAAATGTGATTTAATTTGACCTTGTTCGCATAGGACTGACTTTTTTTAAAAAAACATTCCCACCCCTAATTTCAATGTGACTAGGAGAAATTACTTTGAGTCACAATGATGGTTTCTCAGCTCCTCTTCTCCAGGAATCTTTGAATCCTTTTGTTGCTTTTCACAGTTTCATGAAGATTTCTGCCTTATGTTCTCAGAAGGATAACATTGCCAATGTACAGCTTTATCAAGAATTTGTTGTTCAGATTCATAGTCGATTCCGACCCTTTGCAACCCCATGGACAATTGCCTGCCAAGCACCTGTGTCCTCCGCCATCCTCTTTAACCCACCCAGCTCTGTGCCCATTTTATTATTTATTATTTATTTATTAGTTCAAATTTATATTGCCGCCAAATCACCGTGGCGACTACATTGCGTCTACAATACCATCTAGCCATCTAATTTTGGTCCACCCCCTTCTTCTTTTGCCTTCCACCTTTCCCAACATCAAGGCTTTCTCAAGTGAATCCTCTCTTCTCATTTGATGTTCAAAGTACTTTGACCTTCTAAGGAGCAGTCAGGGTTAATTTCTTCTAAGATCGACCTATTTGTTCCCCTCTCTGTCCAGGGGACTCTCAACACTCTCCTCCAACACCACATCTCAAAGGCATCTATTCTTCTGTGCTCAGCTTTTCTTATGGTCCAGCTCTCACAACCATACATTACCATTGCCTTGACTATGTGAATTTTAGTTTGCAAGGTGATGTCTCTACTTTTAACTATGTTCCCCAGGTTTCTCATAGCTTGTCTCCCAAGAATCAGTCTCCTTTTTATTTCATGGTTGTAATCACCATCTACATTGATCTTTGCTCTTAGGAAAGTAAAGTATGACACTGCTTCTACTTCTTCCTCATCTATTTTCCAGAGACTGATAGGGCCTGTTGCCATTATCTTGGATTTCTTCATGTTGAGTCTCAAGACAGCTTTTGCACTTTCTTCTTTCAGAATTACCGTATTTGCTGGCGTATAAGACGACTTTTTACCCCTGAAAAACATGCATAATGTTAAGCAATCTGGGGAGGAGAATTGCATTGAATAACGTTAAGGTCCTATGGGATGGATCGGACAACAACTTTTAATATCAGATGACGAACAGGAGTTAGAAGGCTTTTAAAGGGAAACTGTCATGCCATCAAACTTGCTAGGGACTTGCCTGGCACTTGCTCTCTCCCTCTATTTGTTATTTTCCTTCTATCATTGACAGTTCCAGTTTGGTTAACAGATTAGAAAACAAACAGCATGGCAGCTCCCATAGGTTTATTGTTCCATTCAGCTTTAGTGAATTGTCTTTGATGAATAACGTTTAATAAACTTGCACTGTTTTATGTTTACTGTACATGTCTGATAACATACAGCCTTGTGACAGTTTTTCTGCA